>OY720675.1:216845319-218287101 GCA_963170755.1 Amphimallon solstitiale
CTCTATAAACGTGCACTAAACACCACCAGATTATCTGTTATTACCCAGAAAGATTTATAAAAAAAACGACCCTGGTAGATTTATACGACATTCAAGCACTTATAACAATAAAACGGACGAAATCGAAAAGAAAACTCAAAGCATAAATAAAACGATTACAGATCTCGTTAATAAATATGCCGTTTTGGAGGATAAGTCAATTCAATTAGAAAGAAAAATTAGGAGAAACAATATAAAATTTGGTCTATCCGTGGATGATCAGGTTTCACTGATACAGACTATTCTCTCAAATATTAACCAAATGTTTGAAATTGATTTATCTCAGTCAAACATATAGAATATATATAGTCTGGGCAATAAAAATATAATATGTATGTACTTCATCTCATGCCTCCGCGCAAGTTAGCGATAACCAAAAATTTGAAAAGAGCCAAGGAAGCTCGCAGTAAACAATTACGAGCTTATATATAAGAAATAGCAAATTGTATACAGGGTGTCTCAGAAATAAAAAGACGGAGTAGCAGAAATCGGAAGCTAGATTGTGTAAAAACGTACCCTCAAAATATCAAGTCTTTATTCGTGCGCAGACGTCAGAAAAAAATAATAAAGAATTCAATTGGCCTTACACCGACCCTGGACTTAATATCCACTTGCTTCACTTTCACAATCGGTCCTTTTCAGGACCACCATATTACTTGTGTTAAAAAAAGGAGGAGGAATAGATACTTAATATATAATAAATATCAAACCATTAATTACTTTAATTTTACACCTGCTAGAAAAAAAGAATTACATTCTTCATATTTACTGTAATAAAGGCTAGAAAAACTATGATTTATTGAATATTCTAAAATAATAATAATCAGCTGTTTTCGACTACAAACATATTAAAGAGTAACAACCTTCCTATTTTTAGAATAAAAACAATCTTTTATTGTATGCAATAAAGTGTGTCGCCCATCTGGGTACATAGCTGCGTTATCTAGACGCATCGGGCAAAAAATATGTTTTATATGAATGAGTACGATTTAACGGTTTTTTTTCCCGTTTTATACAAATAAAAGCGTATTTTTCTATGAATGCGTGTTCGTTTCTGTTTACAAATGAGCATTCTCACGTGTATTTATAAACATACATTCTGTGCCAGGTCCGTCATGTAATTTTTTTATCTATAAACCAACATAGAAAATTAAATTTTTATTTCTTTGTTACTGCGGTATACATATTTGGGCCTGTTTCTGTTCGGACTTTACATACCTGCTACTCCGTCTTATTTTTTCTGGTACATCCTGTATAAGTGGTGTAGTGGTTGATACTGAGTTGGATTCCATTGACACACACATTACTTGCAATATTACTTCGTAGACTAATAGAGCCAACGAGTTGGTGAACGCCGGTGGGTCCAGTCCTAAACCATGTCGAAAAATTAATAATAGAATATGCTCGCCTAAACAAGACACAACTCGCAGGACTGACTGGAGTATCTAATACAACCATTTTTTAAATTCTTCATGATCATAACGAAGGTCAGCCGAGAATGCTCACTTCGCCCCAAAAACAGTGCGCGGGATGTTCCCGTGCGTTTTTGGACTTCTGTAATGAAGGCAGATATGGTGTATTGACCAGAGTTCAAGCAAGACTCCATGCAGTGTCATAAAAAAAAGGCACAACAGCACCTAAAAGTTTAAGGTGTCACAGTCGCTGGGAAAAGTCATGGTCACTGTTTTTTTGGAACTTAAAAGAAATTGAAGAAAGGTGTCTTGATCCTGTACGACAATTCTTCCGGGCACAGGAATCATGTTGGCTGCCATGTGGGTATCGCTATTTTATATCTCCCACCCTATAGACCAGACCTAGGTCCTAGCGATTTTTACCTGTTCCCTAAAATGGAAAAAGAGCTGTATGAAAAGAAATTTATGGACAGTGAAGAAGTAGTCAGCTTCAGCGTACAAAGATATAATTTTTTTTATGAAGGTAGACAACAACTACTTGAAAGATATGACAAATGTATAGGGTTGGCAGGTGATCTTTTTCTAAATTCGCTGACATTATATCATACAGTGTAAGCAAATTCTCAAAAATACAACTCCGACTATCTCGTTTATTTAAACACATATTAAGTTGACAGTTACCCATAATTCTATCTAATACTAATGACTACTTTTTTATTTTGTAATGTAATGTTACTTATAGTAGTATCTGTAGTTGACAAAATCTATTCAATACTCATTAATATTTAAGTCATAGTATTAATAAATGTTTTCATATTGAAATGAAACTGTTGATTATTGAGATGAGCAGTGGAATTACTATATTTTTATGTATACATGAGTTAAATAAACAGTCTATTACTTCCGATATAATTAACAATAAATAGGGAAAGACATATTTTTTTATAAAAAATTCTGATATATTCTGTTACGAATTTCCATATGGTTTATTGTGTCTATGTGATAGATTATAAATATAATATACTTTGAAATATTGTAATTATATTTTCAAAACAAAAGCAAAATTACTAATATTCTGAAAAAATATATAATACAATAAATGTATGTTATATTTTGTAAGCTATATCGTGTGTCCTAGGTAAGTACGTTGTAAAGCATTTTATACATTAATATAGTACAGGTATATTGTATTATAGATTCATATAATTATAATATGTTAATACATTTATGAAAGTATATAAGTATGGCTGCAAACATTATTTTAAAATATAAAAAAGGAGAAATTAAGATAAACTTCTGCTTACTCTATCTAGTGTCATTTAACCTTCATAAACTCGAGTGGGGTACAGCTGTACCCCAGACATGAATTTTTGGGTATATTTTCTAAAATATTTTTTTTTCTTAATGTCCTTCGAGCTATGTTTCTTAAATATATATCTAAATTGGTATACAAAGTTTTGAAGAAATTGCTTTTTATTGTAACTAATTATAGAGTTTTGTTGCTTGGGGTCCAGCTGCATCCCCGCTCGGTATGTAACGACAGATATAAATTTTGCCTACGTTAAAAACCAACCGGGGTACATATAAACCCAAAATTGTTTAAACGACGGGGATTCCCCGTTTCTTGGCGTCCACGCTTTCAGGCATTCCCAATTTATTTAATAGCGGCTTTGTGCACGTATTTATCTCAGTATAATTTTAGTGTGTTTAGTCACGTTTACAGTGATTGTCGAGTACGCGTTTATAAAAATGAGTGAACCACGGAAGTTTCGAAATGAAAATAAGCTAACTGACGAAGTACTATTGGCGATATTAGAAACGGACGATTACGACACTTATTTTAATGATTTAGCACTAGAGGATGGTGCAAGTGATATTGAGGAGACTGACATAGTGACTGAAATTGATGAGATAGATGACGTTTTACAAGTTAGTGATAGGGAAAATGACTCTACAGATTCTGCAGATGAAGTAGGCCCGTCAGTAAACTTTTATACCGATCATCCAATTTATTCGTCTAAAGATGGTAGTGTGTGGGCAAAAGTTCCTTTTACTACGAAGATCAAGAGACGAAAATGTAATATTCAAAAGGTTTCACCAGGTTTGACTAGATATAGTTCCCAATTTTCCACCATAAAAGAAGCTTTTGAACAATTTTTTTCACAAGATATTATGGATGTGATTTTATAGGAGACGAATAGAAAAGCCGAATCATATTATGCGAGAAATGAGAAAGCCTTTTTTCCTTTTGTGCAAGAAGAACTGGAAGCTATTATTGGTTTGCTTATTATTTTTGGAGCCTGGCACGCTGCTAAAGAGCCAATATGTGTACTATGGAGCCAAGATCCAACATTATGTCGGCTTCTAGTATCATCTGCCTTGTCTCGCAAGAGATTCCAACAGATTATGTGCTTTCTAAGATTCGACAATTTTGAAACAAGAGAAGAAAGAAAACGCACTGATAAATTTACCCTAATCAGAGATGTTTTTGATGATTTTGTAACAAATTGCAAGAAATCTTTTAATCCATCTGAACACTTGTGCGTGGATGAGCAGTTAGTCCCATTCCGAAGCAAGGCTCCTTTTCGGGTTTGCATGAAGAGTAAGCCGGACATGTACGACTTAAAAATTTGGGCACTGGCTGATTGTAGTTCGGCATATACAGCGAATATGCAACCTTATTTAGGTAAGTTTTTTCATGAAAAAAATGTAGATTTTTATTACAGAATAATAATTTTAGGCAAAGTAGGAAACAAACCGGAGAAAGGCCAAGGACAAAGGGTAGTGATGGACCTGGTAAACCATTCATCTTCATGATATGGAATAACTACTGATAACTTCTTTACCAGTATTGAGTTAGCTAATAAGCTTTTAGATAAAAACCTTACCTTGTGTGGTACACTGCGTAAAAATAAACCTTATATTCCAAAAGAACTACTTACAGCAAGATATAAGAAGGACTTTTCAAGCATGTTTGCTTTTATGGAAAATATAACATTAGTTTCCAACGTACCAAAAAAAAAAATGCGGCAGTTATTCTTTTATCGACAAAACATAGCGATGACAAAATAAGTGCAGAAAAAACTGATTACAAACTAGACATTATCTTACAATACAATAAAACAAAGGTGCTGTGGACACAACAGATAAATTAGCGAAGGAATTCACAACACAAAGAAAAAGTAATCGGTGGTCGATGGCAATATTTTTTCATCTGCTGGACATTGGTGGCATCAACGCCTATAAACTTTGGATGTTGAAAAATCCAGATTGGAAGAAAAGTCGCTTGGATAGGAGAAGAATATTTTTGTTGGAGTTGGGCCAAGAATTAATTAGGAAAAACATAATTCGTAGATACCAACATGACAAGTCGTTACATTCCAGTATAAAACAATCCATGTTAACCATTTTGCCACAATTAAACGTAAGGAACGAACAACTTGTTCCCGTTTTTGGCAGAAAGCAGCGATGTTTCTTATGCGACAGAAGTAAAGACAGGAAATCTCGAAAGTTTTGAATTCGGTGCAATCAGTTCGTATGTGCAGAACATTCAAAAAATATAACAGTTTGTAACAAGTGTGATAATTAAATCATTATTTAAAATATCACTAAAATGCTTGTTCTTTTTTCATAATTATTTTTGTTTTTATTATTCCTAATGATTTCATATTATTTTTTCAAAAGCGATTACTCATTTATCAATGCTGGCAACGTTTTTATGTAAAAACATATTTTTTTATAAGCAGAATGTGTTTTATTTTTAATATTCCCTAATTATAACATTAAAAAAATAATAATAAGCCAAAAAAATGTTGGGGTACATTTGGACCCCACTCGGTATTTAATGTAAGTTTTTGACCACGGGTTTATGAAGGTTAAACCAACATGTTTATTTCAATTTTCGATACAAAAAAGTAATACATACTAATATTACAGGGAAAATGTTTCGTTCAACATTCTTGTCAATATATAAAGCACAAATAAAAAGAGCAATAAAAAAGAGGCAAATATTGAAACATATACAGGGTGTAGATAAAGTCTGGAACAAACTTAATATTTCTGTTATCTTCGGTTTGATGGAAAACCCCTGAAACAGGTCGATTTTGCTTTTATTCCGTGCACTTTATAACATCGTGAATTTAATTCTGTCGTCATCTGGTTGCGCGCGGGCGTGACGTCATTAGTTTTTTCAAATGGTAACCCGCCACATTTATTACCCCTTGTCGTTAGGTATTCCATTGTGCATGCAACGGTATAAAAAGTTTGGTACCTTACATAACAATTTTTGGGAGAAAAATGCTTTCGAATTTCAAAAAATTAAAAATTTATTTCTAATGAAAAACTAATCAAAAATTATTTTAAAAAATCAGATAAATTATAATCCGAGGTTTATCTTGGATTGTCGTCGAACAAGACACCAAAAAAATGTCAACGGAAGTGTTCAAATTGTCCGCCATTGGCCATTTAACACTGGCCGAGACGGACGTACACGCTTTCTACGACACGTCATATTGACAGTTCATTACTTGGTGTTTGAACTTATCCATTCACAATACTTGCTCCATTGGTGGTGTTGAACGTGCATTGCGAAAATGGCGAATTTGAGCGAAAAAGAGCGGATTCAAATTCTAATTATTGTTGGTTGTGGTGATAAAATACGTAGCCATGAAGAAGCCTGTCAGTTTTTCAATGCAGAAAATCCAAACCGCGCACCGATTTCGCGGTCAACGGTGAGCAAAATTGTCGCAAAATTTGCTGAAACTGGTAGTGTAAAAGACAGGGCTCGTCAAGGTCGACCAAGAATTGAGGAAGATAGAAGGGTCAATATTCTCTTGGAACTTCAGGACAACCCCCACACTTTAACAAGGAACATTGCCAGGGATCATGCAGTCGATTTTACCACAGTAGCCAAATTGCTGAAGAAGGAAAAACTTCATCCGTACAAAATCAATCGGGTTCAGGAACTGAATGAAGATGACTTCGACCGCCGACTCGAGTTCTATGAACAAATCATGCTACGGTGCGATGAGAATCCCGGATTTGTCGACAATGTGGTTTTTAGCGACGAAGCAACTTTTACCTTGAACGGTGAAGTGAATCGCCACAATTGTAGGTACTGGTCGGGCGAAAATCCTCGATGGGTTCGAGAGGAGCACACCCAACACCGGCAAAAAGTTAATGTATGGGCGGGAATAGTGGGAGATCGCATTGTGGGGCCTTTCTTTGTGGACAGAAATTTAAACGCTGAAACATACTTACATTTCCTAAGATTTACGCTAGTGTCAACATTGGTAGAATTATTTCCGGATGAAAACACCCCCGACAAGCCTCACCCCAGAATCTGGTTTCAACAAGATGTAGCACCTCCACATTTTGGCTGGCGTGTTCGGAGTTACCTCGACGAAATTTTCCCCGGGAGATGGATCGGACGAAGGGGAACAATTGAATGGCCTGCCCGTTCGCCAGATTTCACACCACTTGATTTTTTTCTATGGGGTCATGTGAAATCAAAGGTGTACACCAATAAGCCAAATAACTTGGATGATCTGAAACATCGTATCCGCGAGGAAATGCGAAATATTGGTGCAGAGACAATACGACGTGTCGTAGAAAGCGTGTACGTCCGTCTCGGCCAGTGTCAAATGGCCAATGGCGGACAATTTAAACACTTCCGTTGACTTTTTTTGGTGTCTTGTTTGACGACAATCCAAGATAAACCTCGGATTATAATTTATCTGATTTTCTAAAATAATTTTTGATTAGTTTTTCATTAGAAATAAAATTTTAATTTTTTGAAATTCGAAAGCATTTTTCTCCCAAAAATTGTTATGTAAGGTACCAAACTTTTTATACCGTTGCATGCACAATGGAATACCTAACGACAAGGGGTAATAAATGTGGCGAGTTACCATTTGAAAAAACTAATGACGTCACGCCCGCGCGCAATCAGATGACGACAGAATTAAATTCACGATGTTATAAAGTGCACGGGATAAAAACAAAATCGACCTGTTTCAGGGTTTTTCCATCAAACCGAAGATAACAGAAATATTAATTTTAGTCTGACACATTTTCCTCTTATGGGGTGTATTTCAAATAAGATTGTGCTTGATATATATTACTTCATTTCATCACCATTTGAAGAAATATCTGTGATTTGATTTCATAGTTTATCACATTAATCATTTTTACTTGTATAACACTAATACTTTCCAGGTTTCATTTTTCCTTTTGTATTTGTAAGTCTGTATTTAACTTACCTAAACTTTTTATAAATTATGTAAAAGTCTCTATTAGCTAGCTACGTATCCACTCTATGATTCATATTTTAAAAATGCGTCATATTAGAATAATTTGTTATGCAATTCTCAACGAATACAAACTAATTAAAAACCTGGACCAATTATACTACACCTTAATATTATAAAGCACGCTCACTCTTATCTGTACAGGATGTAACTGTATTTCATGTATGCCTACATAAAAATTTAGTGCTGGTTCGGGTTGATAATTTAGAGAATTCTTATACAACATTCACAATATATATTTAACACACACAGCCCAAAGAAAATGTTCATTGAATAAATTACAATTTTCTATTTATTTTTTCATGAGCTCTGTCTACAATATAAATATCTATTAATAACAAAATAATTCTGAAGATTTAATTAATCTTCCACAAAATATTTGTTATTAATCACATCTTCGGCAGATATTCGGTATAATAATAATTTTGTTAGTTCAACCGTCAAAGAGCAACGTTTGTATAATGGTGCGTTTATACATGTATGGATCGATCCAGTGGCGCGAATCACCACTGGCACGCTACTGGTACGCCAGTTTCTAAATCACTGCAAGTGTAAACCTTTACTGGCGCGAAAATTGAACAAATAATTGCCGAGCAATTTATTGTTGCCTAATCTGACAATGTCTTTGATTCAGTGCTTCACTTGTCTTTGAGTCATCTCGTGCGCCAGCGACACTGGTCGACCTGATCGCTTATCGTCAAGTACTTTCATTTCATCACTATGACAGAGTTTTGCACGTCGAACCTACTGGCGAATATTCTTCGCATCCATACTATCGTTACCATTAACAGCTTTCAAGAGCCATATGCCTGCTTTGCACGCATATGAGAAACTCAAGATGAATGACACTGACGCTTAACAACGGTTCACATAACAAGCAAATTTGAATGCTAAGACGAGGTACTCGAAATTACCGTTTCCAAGTTAGGACTTGTTTCTCTCTCTCTTATCAATTAGTCCTTTCTCGTACATACTATACACTAATTTCAGTGAGCATCGATACTGTTTTTCTTATTATACCTAAGGCGTAATTAAATGCGGAAACTTTAGCTACCATGGATTCAACATGTAATTTCATATTAAGAGTCCAGAATTATCCCCAAAAATTTTGAAGATTCCGTAGAGCTAAGTATATGATTTTTATGGGTTATCCATAGTTGTAGTAATATTTTGTTCATCATATGTATGTTTTTCTACTCTAACACTCTTGCATATTACCATTTTGGAATAAAGATTTCTTCAATTCATACAATGACACAAATATTTTTTTTGGAAAACTAATGGCTAGTAAATCTAGTAATAATAAATGTTAAATCAAGACTATTGAAAACTGTATTCGATTATAAAAAAGCTGAAACAAGAACAAAAATAAAATCGATGTACTCAATTCCTTATAATAATTTTCGGAATATTTAACTCTCGATTACTAATCCGTTCTCGTATTATTTCGTATAAATACCAACGCTGTGATTCTATTCTAATATGTGACTGTTAGCGATTCAATTCTATAAAAAAACCTTTAATTATTGTCATCAGCAATACAAATAGAAATAAAAAGCACTTCTCATACATATATGTATGTGAATTGTATTGTACATATGATTGTATTGTCCACCTGCTTGACACATTAATATTACAAATGTAACTTTCTTTCAATTTTACCATTTTTATCGATCGATTCAATGTTAATGAAAGGGTCTCGTGGTCGTGCTTACCATGACGATCTATTATTTAACATCGAAAGCTACCGACACGTCAGAGGTCATCAATAAATTATAGGAAACTCATTTTAACGTAATTCCTTTAATTGTTGCATCTGTTCCGTCATAAAAGGAGACAGGAAAAATTACAATAATAAAAAATGGAATACGCAATGGTTAATTCTAATTATTTGAAATGTCGACGAACTTTCAAAAATATAACCTATGATGTAGAAATTGAACATAGATATTTTCTGCTCAGTTTTGTCAATGATGTTTCAGCATTGAAGTAAGATAACTAATCAAAAATGAGGTGTAGACACCACACGATTTTTTTAAGGTTATTCCAAATAAAGTTTCACAAACTTTTATCTCCATAATGAACCTGTGAGTAAAAGTGTAGAAATTTTTTTCATACAAAAATTACTCCAAATCCAACTCTAAATATGTTTACAGTTGTAAAATGCATAATTTAGAATGGAATAAAATAATTTATTGGTTCACAAGTTATAGGGTTATTCCATGACAAAAGTTACCAAGAGCTCAGAAAAAAAAATCGGCTTATGAAGTCAACCTTAACCTATTTTCATAGAAAACAATGCTAGTCTTCATACTTCAAAAAGAACAAAATATTTAATTCAATATTTTCCATGTTTTACCTAACTTCAAAGCAACGTTTAAAAGAAAAGCTGTAATGGTAATTTACACATCTAGATCTGGTAACCCTAAAAAAAGAAAGTAAGTGTCATCTGTCGCAACTTTCCCACTTTTATTTGAGGTTAGTTATTGTATTTTCATGATTGGTCTTGAAAATTAATAAAAAGCGCGAATAAAGCTGTTTTAAGAAGAATATTCTTCACTGTGGCATCAAAGTAACACCCGACACGAGAAAGAGGTAAAAGTTTGTTTAATTTATTGCCTACGTATTCTTAATCAAACATTTTTTGCTAAAATAAGGGTATTGTGGTTACCTAATGAAATATCTAAAAAATATTGCTTTAGCAAGTGTTCTCTTTATATTTTTAACATTTGAAGTTGTGTAATAATCGAAACGTTTCGGGTGTTACACTTTTGTAAAGAGAGATTTACATACAGATTTTAAGTAGCTTACTTGGCACCGCAGCGTCTAATTCATAATGCATGGGTGTGTTTATATGGTGTTGTTATTTGTAGATATGTCATCATGCCGCCAGTATCAGTAAAAGAACGGTTAGCGAAGCTGAGAGAAAACAGAAAGGAAGATCCTGAAAAATATGCAGAACATCTGCTCAAAGAAAAGATTAGGGACGCAATTAGACGGAAAAAGCTGAAAGAAAAGCTATGTACAGCTGAAGATCTCAAATTGGAACATCGTCTAAAAGTGCGTGACAGAGTGCGTGCGCATAGATCAAATAAAAAAACCGCTAATGTTGCTTGTGATTCTCCAATAGGATCTTAAAAATGCTTGCAAACCTTTTAGAAGGCTGTCAGAAAAGTTAAGAAATCTCTGCCAGATTCGCCACTGAAAAAGGCTGCTGTTGTCAAGAAAGTGAAGAATTGGAAGAATTTTTAAGTGTTACTCCTATTACCCCAACTTTTAGTCAAAAATAGTGGAGGGAAGTAGTATTTTATAGACTAAATTTTATTACTACCAAGTTAGATTTTTTTTTAAATGTCCCAAAGTGCCAGTGTTTTTTCCAGTTGCCTCGACCAGGAAAACGTATTTCCCAGTCCAGCTACACATGTGCCAAATGTCACTTTGCAGGCAGTGAGTACAAAAAGAAAATTTTTCTACGAGCGGACGGAAAATTGAATTTTCCACACACATTTTAGTGTGGAAAATTAATTTTCCCGCACGGTGCGGAAATAATTTTCCGCACCGTGTGGAAATAATTTTCCACCTCAATATGTCAAATTAATAATAATTTTGACATGTAACTATTATTGTTAATATTATTTTACCTTATGTTTACTTTATCAATAATCTAATAAAATATGTTTCTAAATAAAATATAAGCACGTATACACAGTTAAAAATATCTCAACTTTTGATTAGTTCTGTCGACTTTTTTCACGCTCGTAGAAAAACTATTGTACCTAACACTTGCGGAAAATGTTTTTTCCGCACTCGGCTGCTGTACCGAACTCCGCTACGTGTCGTTCGGTGAACGGCAGACTCGTGCGGAGAAATTCATTTTCTGCACTTGTTAGGTAAATAGCTATTTTGTTGCTAACTAACTGTACGAAAAAAAATGCCTGATAAAACGACGAGTCCGAAGAACGAGTCGTTTTATTCTTATTCATTTCCATTTACTCTTCTAATTTGCAGTATATATTAGAAATTCAGCTTATTATTTGCTATTAAATTATAGCCATAACACTTTTAATTATATTCTAGTATTCTCTTTACTGCACAGTAAGGCAGGAATGGAAACTGTATTTAAAACTAAAAAAAGTTATGAAGTATATAAACAAAATGGAATTATTGTTAAAAACATGGTATCCGAAGCGCAAGAGACGTCATAGTCAGAATGTGGGGAAAAATAGTACAGAATAGTAAAAAAAAGTCTAAAACTGTTCTATAGGGTACTAGGAAATAAAACTATACAAATGACATCAATAAGAAATACAGATCAAAATATTTTGGTAGATGAAATAAAAACCATGGAAAGATGGAAAGTGTATTTTTAAGGACTGCTAAAAGAAGAAGATGTACACCAAACAGAAAAAGAAATGATTCAAGTTGAACTCACAGAAGTAAATGACTAAGGAAAATCAGGGAAAGAAATGAGTCGAATTTTAAGAAAACTGAAGATTGAAAAAGCGCTAGGCAAGATAAAAAGAGCATCGGATGTGCTTACAAATATGGGAATAAATAGGACTAAAACATTGCTTGGAATAATAAATTAAGCCTAAAATGACGAAGCTGTACAAAGAGGTTGGAAAATGGGCATGGTATTGTTTATATTCAAAATAGGAATCAGGGAAGCTATAATAACTACAGAGGAATAATATATAATATATAGATAGGAACAAATGGGCGGTTAAAAGTAAAGCTCAAAACAAAAATGCACACATTGCTATCCTATGTCATATTCATAGATTATCAGAAGAAACAGGTACTCAGCAAGTACGAAATAGAAGAATAGGAGAAGCAAAAAGGTGGCGTTCAAAAGAGAGGCGTCTTCTAAGAGCAGTTGAAGAAGAAGAACTGGGACTAAAAAATGAAGAGAGAAAACAACAACAAAACTAAAGTGGAATAGAATTTTTAAAGAAATACATCGCCAAACCTATAGAGTTATGGATCAATAAAACGTGCAATGCTATTGTATATAATAATATATGTATATCTTAGATAAAAATTAAATTTATGAGAAGAGAGTGCAAGTATAAGAACATTTTCATAGCTATAAACTCAGAATGAATAGCAAGATGTAGGTTTTACTTCAGAAAATGAGAAATGTCAAAAGGATTTGGTCTTGCTAAATATAATTTAGACTTATACCATACAGAAAGTAAACCGCCAACTCAATATGAACATTTCTATCAACAAAAGCAAATGCATGACAATCACAAAAGATCCGATCAGATGCAAGCTAGTTGTGGAGGATGATCCCATGCAATTCAGATTCCTAAGACATATCAAGTACCCACGACCCAGTTAAAGACCTGAGGAGCCAAATTAACAAAGCATTCGCACTATCAGGATGCCTACGAGATATAGTCTGGTCAAACCCGTACATGCGAAAAGATAGCAAAATTAGAATCTACAAGACTTGCATAAGACCGATTATGACGTACGGTATAGAAGTCCGCGAAGACACCAACAAGACGAAACACATGCTAAGGGTCGCCGAAATGAAAACACTGAGAACAATAGTGGGGAAGACAAAAAGAGACAGGGTGAGAAACTCGGATATCGGGGAACAATGCGAGATACAAGATGTTGTGAGATGGGGAAGACAACGTAAGAGGCAGTGGTAGAGATGGACGAGAACAGACTTCCGAAGATAGTCCTAGAGAACAACCCGCCCGGCTACAGACCTATCGGAAGGCTACCTAAGAGATGGAAAGATAGCTGGCTATCTACCTCTCAGGAAAGACGCAGGGGCAACTTCAGAATTAACAGATCGACAGATCTCTAAGTAGTAGAAGAAGAAGAAGAAGAAGACTATACAGAAATATATTCATCTATCGCAAAACAGTGAGTCGACGATAATGTTTAACAGGGATGGGCACGTAATTGATGATGCGTAGACAATGTAATGTCGACAATTTAATTTGCTATGTCGACAATTATTATACTATTATACTACCAAAATTAAGACTGTAGTACTGTAGAGTAAATCAAATGCAGGCCAACATTTTTGTGCATAAACATTTTATTCCCAGAAAACAAACAAAAACCAAATGCATTAAGTACCAGTATTAAGAAAACACAATTTAACATTCCATAATAGTAAAAATATACCAATATTCGTTATTTTAACAAAATTATTAGAATAAAAATAAAATATACGTATATTCTGTGTATCTTTGATTGATAGAAAAAATTCCAGATCAGAATCAACGTCTTCTTCGACAGGGTTGTTGTATTTAAGAGTGTAGTAAATGTGAATGAGTTTTTTTGACTCTTCGAAAGTAAGTCTGTTTCGCAAAAGGGTATGAACATGTCCCCAATTAGAAAATATACGCTCTAGTTGAGCCGAAGAAGCTGGGATCCGCAATAATTTAAAAGCTAACTTACTTAATTCTGGACATTCATTTTGTGCCATTCGCCAAAACACAAACGGTTTTACTAAATCTTTTTCATTTAGTAGTTGAAATATTCCAGTCTTCATATTAAATTTATCAAATTCTTCTATACTTTCATGGGTAAGGTGGTTGAGCATAAAAGAGTATACTTTTCTTCTGTGTGTAGCCGTTAGCTCTGAGTTATCATATTTGGGGTGCAAATAGAAGGCAGATAAGGCGTAAATATTAAGAGCCATTTCCTGTCTAGATTTTAGGCTATCTGAAAATTTTATGGGAAGTTTTAAATTTAACCATAACTTAACTGCGTCAGCTACAGAGGTGTCGTCTTTTTGGCAGGCGTTGATTAGAGTGCAAATTGGTGTATGAATTTCAAGATTTTCTTTTACCTCGGATATAAAATTATCGTTAAAAACTAGTTCAGTAACCTTTGGTTTGATTTTTTTCTTTGTACTAGCTAAAATATGCTTCATGTGACCTAAATTGTCCAATAGGCTGGCAAAAGAATCCCGGTAGGAACACCATCTTGTTTCTGCTGGTAATTTGATCCGGTGACCTCCACTCAGTACGATCAGTTTTTCTAAATCAGGCGATTTAAACTCCTTTAGTATTGTGACGACATTGTCTACCAGTGCTTTATCTAGTACATCTTTAGCTAAAAGATTTCCAGTGTGACTGCTGCAAGTACTATGCCATATGGTATGTGCTAGCAGTTTTCCCATTTTCAACATGACACCTGCGTTATACGAAACAACATTGGAGCAGTCGATATTAAATTTTGTTTTGGCAATGTTTTTAGATTCAACTAGAATTTCCGCTAGCTTATCTGCCGTTTCAGATTCTGTGCTCAAGTCCCAAGGTTCTAAAAAAGCACTTCCACCCTCAGCACTCTGCAGCATTGTTGCCACAGTTTTGCAATTATTTGCGCTATTTTTCCAACCATCACAGACAATACTCGCTCCTTCAGAAAGATTCTGTTTTGCTTTTTCTATACATTCATTATAGCAACTTTCCAAAAGACTGCCACTTAATTTTTTGCGTCCAGGAATTTTATCGGCATATGCTGGACGCAGTACCTTTATAAAATTCTTGAAAAGTGGTGGCTCAACGACACTAAATGGTAGTCCATAACCAAATATAAATTTACTTAAGGCGTCATTAATCTTGTTTTCTTCTTCAACTGTTAAATTATCCACATAGGAAGTAATATTCTTTCTGCTTTTTGTTTTCTTAGTCTCATTGCATTTTATATATGACGTTTCAGTTTCAGTCAAATTTCCTGAAGTAACAGTTTCCATCTCGATCTTCTCGATATCAATAGCATCATCACATTCCAGTTTTCTTAAAGCTCCATTATCGTCCAATTCATAAGTACCAAGAGGAAGAGTTACGGTGCTTGTTGATTGAGGCAAGTTATCAATGTTATCATTTTTATCAATAACTATTTCTGTACTTTTAGCCTAAAGCAAGAAGAATGTAACTATTAACAAATTGATTGGGGCCACTGAATTAGTAATTAATTACCTCTACAGTTTGTGTAGGAGATATTTCCTGCTGATAATGGTGACGGTGGGGACTCCTTGATCTTGAGGTTGACGTAGTTTTTAATTTACATACATTTCTACAAAACCGCAAAATGTTTCTATTGGTTAAATAGATAATTATTTTTTTACCTGTGGCTCTGCAGTCTAGCCGCAGCAGTATTTTTCAATATACTGTGGCAAACCATATATTTTGCGGCAGGCTTTTTGTTAATATGCACAGATTCAAAACTTAGGTTTAAATAGTTGTCAGTTAATTTTCTACCACGTCCACTCATCATAATTTTCAAAACTATAGTACTAAAACAATGGACACAGTTAACAGTTCAACACAAATCGGTAAACAACAAATCTAGCGGGGACCTGAGGCGTGACAACTAACAAACTGACAGGCGCGTAGGTTATGTTATGTGACATAACCTATAATTTTGACACATTTTTCTACATTGTCTACATTGTCGACATCGTCTACATTTGTCGACGTTTGTCGACATTTTCTACACAATGTCGACGTGTCGATGTTGACAATTATTGTCGACGCGTCGACGCCCATCCCTGATGTTTAATTGCTAAATATCAAATGTGACAAAAGAAACTTTTCAAGTTCGTACTCAATTACCTTCCTATACTCTTACATAAAATATAGCACATATTGCTAAAATTATTAAAATATTAATAATTCATACTTAAAAATAGTTCAATTATAAGAATACAATATGTGAAACATCCTAGTATCTATCTTCGAAACTGGAAGAGTATTCATTAATTTTTAAAACCCAACTTGTTTCTTAAAAACAGTAATATAGCAACGTGCAAACCATTCTTCTTCTCTATTATTCATAAAAAAAAAGAAATGTGTAAATGTGTACTTAATGTACAGGTTTACCTAGTCTTGACTGAACGCAATTTTAAACAAAACAAAGCAAATCCAATTAAATTAAAAATAACAAATTTCGATGTTTTTTCCTAAATTACAAACAATATATTTCGTATTTAAAGAGATTTCTCGCAATTTTCTCAAGCAAAAATGTTTAAATAAGTCAACCTCAACATTAAGTACCGCCATAACGACTAATTGTTAATTAACTTTCGGCTCGAAACACAAAACGCAATGGGAACACACAACATCTCGTTATTGTACTTGCTATTATTAATTAAGCGAATGAAAAACAACTGTATAATAAGTTATTTAATAGCATCAGTATTAATATCGTAACTGTGCCGTTGTTGATCGTGATTTCAACGCTCTAATAATAATATTGAAGTCATTGAATCCGATGAAGTGCCATTTTTTCCGTTGCTGCTCGCTCTCAACGTTATTAAATTTCGGTTGTTCGTTCGCTCGTACCTAACAAGACATTGACGGATGATGATATTTAAAAATTCTACCTCGCCAATGTCGCGTATGAATACACAAACATATACACTTTTACGTACCTACAGTACAGTCATCCGAAAAGAACACCGCAAGTATCTCTTCAATTCATCAAAATGACAAGACAACCTTACATTTTCGTACTTAAAATATTGAATAAACTGAATATGTACGAGGGACCGTTTTTAAGTTCGCGGAATAGGGGAGATGAAGGGAATATTATTTTTCTTTTTCAGTATTTTCATCGGCCGCCTAAATACATTTTTCAGATGTTTCAATTAGCTTGTGTATGACTACATATAAAAACGTTTTATTTTTGTATGAAAAATACGCCAAATCTGCGTTCTTTACTTCTTGATTGCTTGTAAATTTCTTCCCACGCAGCTCTTTTTTACTTTCTTATACGTAGTATAAGGAAGTATTGTGATGATGAAAATTTTCGACCTCGAGATTTTTGCAGATGTCCACGTTTTGAGGTCCCCTGATACCAAAAAAGTGGTTTTTAAAAAATGTCTCTCTCTCTCTGTGTGTGTGTGTCTGTGACCACTATAGCGGTCAAACCGCTGGAGATATCAATTCCAAATTTTGTATTTACGTGTATAATCTCCCTCTTGAGATCTGATTAGTCTTTCAGTAAAATCGGTAGACCGGAAGTAGCAGTTTACTTCAGTGAAAAAATCGAATTTTGCCAATATTTCGTCAAATACTAAGTTTATACAAATTTATAAAGAATTCATATGTACTTAAAATTAAAATTGAGAACAATTTTATTTAAAAAGTTTTTCGAAATTCCTACCGGAAGTAGGTCTTTTACTCTTATCGAAAATCGGTTTTTTGCGAATATTTCGCAAGTCAAGCTTTTTAGACAGATACGTTACATGTATAAAAGTATTTAAAACATAGTTTTCAATATCTTTTGTATAAAAAAGATTTCAAAATTCGGATCGGAAGTAACACTTTTACTCTTACCGAATAGCGATTTTTGGCAAATATGTCGTAAATTATGCATTCTATATATATTTATTAAGAGTACAAAAGTATTTAGAGTTATATTTGCAATATTTATTGTATACATGAAATTTCAAAATTCGGACCGGAAGTAGCACTTTTACTCTTAGCGAGTAGCACTTTTTTTCGAATATCTTGCAAAGTATGCATTCTATAGCGATTTATTAAAAGAATAAAAGTACTTAGAATAGGATTTTGAATAAGTTTTGTATAAAAAAATTCTTAAGATTGTATAGTTTGAAACGCTCATACGTATAAGAAAGTCGTGTGGTGGCCACACCTCATTTTTAATTTTAGGAAGCTTGGAAAAATCGCTAGAAGCCAGATCTGGACTGTAAGGTGAGTGATTCAAAATATCGACCTCCACTTTATACAGGTCAGCCAGCACATCACATTTCTTGTGTTTCATAATAGACAGCCAGCAAAACACAACGTAAAACACCATTCGCCAATTTTTCTCTTCTTTGCTCTTTAATAACTTCCTTGAGCCAATTCAATACTGCACCTCACTATTCTTCAGTTATGGAATGCCTTTAATCTATATCGGACTCCTACAAGCAACCCTGAAGATATGCCTTACAATACACCGAGAAAAATAAAATGTTCAGTCAACACAAAACACTTTCAGTCAACATTCGTGTTTATTCACCTATAATCAATACCTCATCTGTTTTGATGCAATGCAAGTGAAGTTGTTGACTCTTGCACATTGGCTCAACATTTTAGTGTGTTGTATGAATAAATATTATTAATTGAATAGACAAATGAAATATATTGCAACAATTACACGTATTTGTTGGCCTAACAGGCAAGTTATTGTATGAATTAGAATAATTTCAAGTCAACAACTCGTATTTGTTAAACGAATATAATTTTGTCATTCTTTGAAATCTTTTTTCAGTTGAATGAAATATTCTAGTCTATTAATACAAGACATATGAGGTTTCACTTAAGAGTGTGTTAATTTTCAATATACATATTCTTGCATTTGGTCATCATGAGTTTAAAATGTATGAATAATTTATATTTATGTTGAACCGTCACTTTTAAGTTAAAGCTAGAACTGTTTTATGCAACAAGTAACTATATTTAATTTGTTTTTACATAAACTCTTGAATATGATACTAATTACTGATATTACATTCGGTAACATGAAATCTGTATAGTTTCCGAAGACATACAAATAAAATATTGTTTCTTTGGTGCATAGTAACAGTCCTGAGTTTTAACGTAAGTGTTCTAATTCAAGATAAATTTAAATTACCAATACATTTTAAACTCGTGAAAAATCCAATGCTAAAACTAAAACATAATAAATGCTGAAACAAATCAAATATATTTTTTGGAATGAGAAAGCATTCAGTCTGAGAAACTGAGTTTCCTGATATCAATAACAGTGGCCTAATCACAGGCATAAATCAAAAATATAACTTATCAGTTGAGAAGAAATAAGTAGGTATTATTAAACGTATAGGTAACACATTTGTTTACATACTTCATCATTACAAAAAAGAAATGGATAGGTATATTTGTTGAAAGAAAGGACTCAATACATTTTCAAAGACTTTTATTAGGTAAGAAATAAACGTATAGTTAAGTACTCTTAATAAGGTAAGGCGTAATTAGTGTCTAGAAAACACAATTAAAATGTAAATACTAAAAACACAGTAAAAAATTTATATCATCTTCTGATAGGCCATTTTATCAAATAAAGTTAATTGTTCTCCGTTACTTTATCAATAGTTTTCTTATTATCTAATCACTTTTGAAAGAAGGAATCCAATTTAGAAAAGAGATTTACAGGAGAATCTGGAAACATTCTGCCAAAGTTGTTTTCAATCTAAAAATAATTTTACATGCATAGATACGAATGTCTTACATAAATAATTACTTACTAATGCTGTAGCGTCTTTGTGCTTTAATATTGGCCAATTTTCTATAAATTTGCTTATAGCTTGAACTCTACTTTCTCGTCTTAGAATGAATGTGTTTTGGGAATGCTTTAATGCTAAACTCCATGGTTCTGAAGAATACGTTAGCCAAACAGCACTTTTTCGCATTGTATCTAAAAAGTCATACGTTGAATATTTTGTTCGCCTATTAAAACTGTTGGATTCTGTGCCATTGTTAAATGAAAAAGAATCTTCTGCAACATTGACTTTATCAAGTACTTGAGAAAGTTAACTATGTTACTACAAGTACCATGATATAGAAAAAATTTTTGCTAAATTTAGTACAGATATATGAATACTAGGATGCTAATGGTAAAAGTTTGCGCTATTTATCTGGCAAAAATGAAAAATGTTGTAATGTATTTTTTTGGATTTCATACTGCTTTGAATTATGCTAGATATAAAAAGGCTTACCTGTAATTACGGATGACTTTTCTGTTGGTTTTTCCTCCCTTAACGGTGACCTCGAATTGTATAATCTTTTTAAATTTCGATATTTGTCGATCAGCTTTCCTTTGGCATTTATAGATTTGCTTGTAGTGTTGTAGAAAATAGTTCACATATTTTTTTCAAAAATATTTCGAAATCAATTGCGTTAAGTGTTCTAATAGCAACGAAAAAGAAACTAGAATATAAAATCCATATTCGCTATAAAGCAGAGTTACTTACCCACCGCATGCCGTCATCGAACCGTTTATTATAAGGTTTACTAAAATATTCCTGGCTTTACTTGGTAGCCCTTGAAGGGTGCCAAGACAACATTTCCAACAGTAGTAGCTTTTAAAAGCACTTTTAACTTCATTTAGTTCTTGTTTTCCTAAATTTATTTGACAACTTATGGTTTCAGTGGTCGTCATTGTATAGTTTGGTTCATTCCCATTATCTTCACTGATAAGTGTTGCGTTTCTTGATACAGTTGGTATATGCTAAAATAATGATAAGCATAAAAAAATTAAATCTACAAATAGAAAAAATACTGCAATACCAATATATTTTCACTTTCGTCAACAGTAATTTTACACCCTTTGCAGCTTTTAGTTCTTGCAGGTATTTCAAGAATTTACTTCTAGGCCCTATCTTTGGAAATAATTCCCTTATTAAGTCGACATCCAAGTTAAGGAATGTTTCGTAATTGATTTCTTCATCTATAAGAATATTTACTTAGGATTACAGAGGGATAGAAATAACATTTTTGAATTTTTCTTATAGCTGTTAAACATTTAGGCTTCCTCATGTACCTAAAAAAATGTTTTATTACATATACTTAAACATACGCAATTGCAGAGAAAAGAATAAGTAAGATGCTGTAATATCGGTTTAATCCGTGGTGGCAATTTCTTTTATGCTATTTATATCTCCCTTATTATACGTAGGATGAATAATAAGGGAGATGGTAATAGTGCGCACTAACTTGGATCAGCCTGTATACAATACATATAATAGAGAATAAAATTTGTCGGAGCTACTTCTTCTGATAAAATGTGTCTTTTGAGAATATTTATAGAAAATGTATTGAATAACAATGACAAGCAGTTACTTGTTTCGTTTGGTACATGCATTATACGCTATATTTTAGGTTATAGGGTTACAGATAAATACTTAAAAGTTCGAAAACACTGAAGTAATGGAATTGCAAATTACATGTATGTGCGAACAAGTTATATAAAATACATTTTACCTCGGTGTGACACTTCCATATTTATAAGTAATAAGACAATATGCAGTTTAGACTACTTCAAAATTGGTGAAAAAGTTATTTTAAACTCGTATATATGACAGTACCTACTAATATACATAAGCAAAATTTATAATTGCACATAGGTATAACATCTTTTGTGTAGTTTGTGATCTTTTTAGAATACCTACATATTAAACAAATATTATAAATACAAATCTTACGTACCTTTGAACTTTGTTACACATTTGAAAAATCCCGAACTAACCAACTTTTCTTCTACGTCGTCCATGTCACGTTATAGCTGTGTATGCAAGATGCAAATAATCATAGCAAATAATTGCCGAACTCTGTTATTTCCACATATGACACACCATCCCCCTCGCTACAAAGAACCCGGTGAAACAGTATTTATGATTTATTAAACTAGCAAAAACGAAGGAAACAACTGGAGACTGGACTGTGTTCTTCTCCCCAATTGCGCGTTAGTACATCTGGTTCAATCTGGATATTTTGGGCTCGCCGGCGCCGCCTTTCTCAATATTCTAAGATTGTTCAGTCAAGAGACTTTTGGAATTTCTAAGGTTGAAATAAAAATATGTTCATTCAAACGTATGGGGAGATTTAAATTTACCGATTATTTATTCAGCTGAAATACTTTTAATATACGAAATATATTGAAAATAAGAATATGTTGAGGCGAAATATTCTTATTTGAATCAACTAATTTATTATTTTATTCAACTAATAAAATTCAAATAAAATAGAAAGCTTCATTGAAGAATAAGATGGTGTTGCTTGAATATATATTTAATTTTATTCAACAAAAAAAAGTGGACAGCACATGCTTTGTTGAATTTACATTTTCATTTTTCTCAGTGTACTGGACGAAACGATAGCATATACGGTTAACTTGATATTTTAAATAAAGCAATACATAGTATGTTTATAAGTGGCAATATCCCGATTAAAAAATAGATGGTAAAATGAAATATCCGAAATGAACAAAAAGCATAGTATTTCTGTAGGTATACAGGTTGTTTCCAAATAAGTGCCAAAGTTTTCAGAGGGTGTTTCCTTGTCAAAAATTAAAGAGGGTCTTTCATGTAAACAAAAGCTCTTAGGCTTGTCCTTGAAAAGTTACACGCTTCCAAAAATTAGATAAAAAAATTGTTTTTTTTCTTCTTAAAACTGCTGAAGAGTAAAAGAAATGGCGTTTTGTAATAAAAAGGCTACATATTATTATTTTTCAATTTTCTATCCATCTTTTAGAGGAGTGAAACATGCAAGCTCTATTACTTTCTTTACCAGATCTTTTTAACAAAATAAAATTTCTAGATTTAAAAATATCCGTTGAAAAGAATGATTTAGTGCTAAACTTTTTTAACCCTTGTGTTTTTCCTTAAAAGCAATAGTTTCTTAATAAAAGAATAACATACAATATCGTGCAGGGACGTATCTTCTGTGAATGAAATCGAAAAAATCTAGTAGGTGGACGTCAAGTCGCTTTGATTTTTATGTGATAGTTGACAGTTCAATTCGCTTAGATTTTTATGCGGTATTTGAAAGTTCAATACGCATTGACTTTTATGCGGTAGTTGAAAGTTCAATTGTGCCTTTTAACTCTTCAATATGAATAATTACAGTAACGTTGAAATGGCCGATATGCATTTTATGTATCGTCGTGCAAAAGGAAATTCTTTGGAAGCTAGACGGCTCTATACAGAGATGTACCCTCAGCGCGTGATACCTCATCACACAATTTTTGCACGTCTTCACCAACGTCTCTGTGAAAGAAGGACTTTTCAAGAGGTTCTTCATATAGTTGAAGATCGTCCGGAATTAAGTACAAGGCAAATTGCTAACACACTAAATGCTTGCAATAAACTAATCTGGAAAAACAAATAAATTCAATAAATATAGAGAATTTTTTGTTTCATATTCTAGAAACTGTAAGAAAAAAAATATTATGTTAACAAAAAAAAATACCCGTTACTAGTTATAGATCTGAAAAACCTGAAAAAAACTGAAAGAAAGTATTTAAAACATTTGGATTACTAGATTAAATAGCTGAAACAAAGTCTTTACATTCAAATATATGAATTTATTACAAAGGATGATATAGTATATATTTCATACTTCAATAAATATTTTGTAAAAGAATTAACAAAATTAAAACAATTAGTACAAATACTAAGATTTCACGACACAATGTAGCAAATATTTAATTTTAAAACCTAAAAGGAAATAAACTGTACGTATTATAAATAAAAAAGAAAAGAATTGAAAAACCTTTTGTAGTAATACCTACGTCTTCCTTGTTTTAAAATTTCAAAACATGACTATAATTATCACATCGCTCATTATGGCCAGTGCTTAATTTCAGACGATTTTGTATTTTTTTTTTATTACAATTCATGCTACTACTTTGTAAGTGACAAACAACAAGTTTTACAATAACAGAGAGCAATCTTCTTTCGTTGAATTTAAAATACTGTGGTGCCATATGATTAGGTAAAGTTGCTTTATTTTGCTTTCTTCCTTTTACTTTGTTCTTTTACTATGTACTTTGATAATTTCGGAAAACAGATTAATTTACAATTTACAGATTTAACGTTAAAAATGTGCTAATGGATGACGTATTAAAATTATACTTACAATAAAACAAACTATCGTCATCATATCCAAGCATTCCATCAGATCTCGCCATCCACTAGACATAGAAGACATGGACAATTCAGAGATAGCAATGAGAGTGGTTTGATGATAAAACTTCAATAAACTGAAAATTATAATTTAAAATTTAACATTACAAATGTGCTAATAAATGACGTATAAATTATACTTAAAACAAAATATCATATCTATGCAGTCTACTAGATGTCGCTAAATACGTCCTTTCCAATTATCTCGGCTAATTTTTTTTAGAGCGTCTTTGGAGCAATGTGTAGAACGTCTGAAACAGTCTTCAGAAATTCAATTTTCGAATAAAAAAATGGCTGAAAAGTGGTTTTTAATTGTTTCTGTCGGTTTTGTTTTCTTTTTCTTTGAAAACAAATTAGAATAAATCCTGACTTACCTGGAACAACCTTCAGATTTTCAATTTTCGAAAAAATGGGGCTAACCTGCTACAAGACCACCGACTGGGTGTCACCAAATATATTTTTAGTACCACAGATAGAGGTATGCTCACGGTGCTAAAAGTACTTAATTTTAGTGAAGCGTTTACCATAGCGAATCACAAGATTTTCTCATCGTTATTCTATTATATTGGAAAAGGACTTGACGCTACGGTGTTGGTTGACAGTTCGGGGGGGGGGGGGGCTCACTGGGTGATACTTGATGACGCGCTGTACGATATTATTGCTGTTGAGCGTGATGTCCCACAGGTTTCCTGCTGCTTTGGTATTCTCTCTATAAATCTGTGAAATATGCAAACACTCGTACCAAGTATTGCTCCGAAGAGATGTATGCAGACGATACACACACAACTCGCTTTCTCGTTTCCTGAGCCTGATTACTTTGCTGAATCAATGTATAAATGTCAGCCTAATTTAGCCTTTCATTACATCCTCGTGCTTTTATTACTACGTATATTAGAATGCAGTCACGTGCTCTGTACAGTATTTGGTAGCGCGGGGACTTTGGAATCTGATTGCAATTCGATTCATCTAACTATACATAATTTACCATTTCCGGTGGTGGAGGAGTCAAAGTATTTAGAATTATTTACAAGCAATTTATTCAAATTCAGAAGACGGTGTCAGCGCATTTTCACATATACAGATACATGAATAAACAAAATTGTCGCTTCGGGCCACAGAGAATGTATGTATGAAAGGCATTACATCCTTTCAAAGTCCCTGTTTGGTGAGGAGTTTACGGAACACAGGTTATTGGCTAATACATTTTGGAGGATAGCATCAGTAAAAGTGCTACTGTGAAACTCTACAAAACTATGGTCAAAAACTTCTTGCTGTTGTAAATTGATGCTTTCAGTTTGGAGAATATACACAGCATGAGCGAGAGTGGACATTCAGAGGCAAACGTGTCTTTTTAACAATTTCCACTAACGCGCGAAATCGTAGAATTTGAAGTCACGGATCTGTAGGGACAGCCCACGGAATTTAGTGATCATAAACAAAAACATTCGACATAAAGGCAAGTGTTAAGAACTTAACATCTTTTATTTTATTTTGTATTATTGTTTCTTGCTTTATATATGAATGTTTTTCTTTATTTTTTATGTGTTATTATATTTATGTAATGTATGTTTTATTTTTTAACTCTTAAAATATATTGTCACTTAATGTATTTTTTACATACAAATATTGTGAGCATACTGATGCGGAGCTGGCTTCGGGCGTATACAGCCTCGCGGCCGAGTTTATTGTCTGCCGGCAGGACTACACGACTGTACACCGAAGGCGATGCAAGACCTCCTATGTATACGTACGGACGGCAGTGTCTGGCATGTGCGTATACATAGGGCCATATAGCTCCTCGAGCAATGCACATGTATATATGCTGTATATCTTATGTTCGATGCAGAGCGGCCCCGAAATATCGGCACACACCGAAAATAAATAAATGTGCAGTTGAACTGAAATTGAGTTTTATTTATGGTACTTTCAAAATAGGAAGTTTCCTTAACATCAAGAATTTATCGATAGAGGATTGTACGGATAAAAATGTTGTGAAAGAGCATCAACACTGCGCATCAACTCTGACGGCCGCTGCCAAAGATGAAACACAACTGACTGATATAGTATTACCATCGCGACTTAGTAACAGATCAACATTAAATGACTAAGTAAATATAATCAACAAACAGAAGCAATGCTTTTCATTAAAAAGCAAAGCTACTGTCTTAGGAAAACTGGTGAGAACTTTTGCACCACCTTGTACATATGATATATATATTATATTTGTTGTCTATTGCAGCCAAAATAATTAAAAAAAAGAGAATTCATATGTACGATTTATAGCTGTCACTTTTCAAAGTTTAATTGAATTACAAGGCTCATTTTGTTCAAACCTGCTGCACGATTATAACTGGGCCATGTTTTTTTTTTTGAGGGAGTGTGTGTTATGTAGGTTTAGTACAAAATAGCTGATCGTCCAGTTGTGTAAGAGAGAAACTGGCAATTTTTATGCGAAATTATATAACGAAAAGAAGAATTATTACGACACGCTGCGGGCGCGTTTGTTACATGTCCAATCGTAAAATGTAACCGCATGCTGAACATATTCTTCTTTTATGACATGATATTTTAACACCATCTAGTTGCTTTTGTGTTGTATATTATCGATGTTATTTTCATAACTGTATGGACAGAATGAGTTAAATCCTAGATGTAGAACTGCCACCATATTTATAACAGTGGCGGTACGTGAGCGATAGCAAAGGGTTTAGACTATCTACAGGTTAATAGATTCGTGGGCTGCCGGATATATATTTTAGTATATCCTTCTATTATACGAATCATCCATCTTAAATGATATGTAGATATGTAGTGGTATCGTCAAATATTCGTGTTAGACATCATAAACATAATTCAATACCACGTCACTGAATTTTTTTTTAAAATCTGCCGTGCGTAGTCATAGAGACCATTTAGATAGTTTCTTTTACATGTTGACTTAAGGCTGCGTTTTATAAGATTTTGACGGGAGAGAAATTTACCCGAAAAATAACATCTTTACTTCCAGTTTTACGGGTGTTAAAAATCAAACCATGTAAATTTTATGCTTTAAGCATATAGATAAAGGTTTAAAGAAGTGAACGGTAGCACTTTTTTTCAAATTAAATTAATATATAAGCAGTAAATTAATTGGAATGTCAGTGGTTTTGCATGTACTAGACAAAAAGGGCTAAATTTGAAAATTACACTGTACATTTAAATGTAATATAGCTTATAGACTCGGTATTTATATTTGGAAGATAAAAATAGTAACAGAAGCTAAATATATGTGTAATTTACAAGTAAAAAATTGAAATAAATTCAAATTGAGTTCAAAACAGCTTATTTATTAATTTCACTACAATTGTTTCACCCTACTAGGGCTTCATCAGGTGATGAATATTATAATAATATAATATGCGTAATTTTCTAAGTGGTACATGAAATCAAATTTAGAACAATCTTGTAAACCATTACATACATTTACAGATATCTGTTACATTTGTGTCGCATTACAGTGTAGCACATAATATAGTATAGATGGCGCTAATATCTTGAAATTAGATAGACGTTAAGACGAGCGTTTACCAACAAATAGAAACTTATGCAACTTATATTACTAGCGGGACGGGTAGACGCAAAGGGGTGTGAGTAAGTGGAGCTACACGATATTCGGTTTTCATCACAGCGCTTCGGTTTTATTCATAGATAAATGAATACTATAGATGGGAAACATAATGTATAAAGAATGAGTACTTACGGAACTGTTTATGTTGTTGATGTTTTATAATAAGCCAATTTTCGCTTGCCCATAACTGTTATATTATTATACACTCGAATATTATAGGTATATATGACATTTAAATGCCCGTGACAGTTTGTAATTAAACTGTCACTCGCATTTAAGTCTGCAATAGCCGACCGATTCCGATAGATTTTTGTCTTCGCTAGGACCGGTAGAGATACCGTAAAGTGGGGATAGACGACGCGAAAAACTTCGTGTAAAATGTGTGTGACAATATTTACTGTTTAATGTGTTTTATTTTCAAAAATAATTAAATAAATTTGATTTTTTCTTTATATCGTACATCAAATGTGCAGCTAGCGCGTATTATAGAGGTCGTTTTTTTTCTTTTGTGTATTAGCCTAAGTTAGTAGACATTAATCAAATTCATGCATTTTCGTGGTTATTTCTAAAACTCATAACCTTTTTAAGAAAATAAATTAGTACAAAAACTGACCTTTACATTACAAATGTATGCCTTTTGCATCACTAACCCAAATTTGAGATTCTAAAATTACAAAATAAGTTTAAAAAACGCGAAACGGCGATGACTTAGTTCTCGATAGGTAAAGGACCCTCTTAATTGTATGTTATATCATAATTTATATAACATATAAATAATATGAATTCATGTGTAGATGGGACAAAATTTGAACAGGTGGACACATTCAAATATTTAGGCGCTGCAGTGGAAGATAATGGGAGAATTCAAAAAGCTAATAAGATGTATTACGTTATGAGCAGAGAATTGGCCAATAAGAAAAACATAACAAAACAAACAAAACTAAAAGTGTACAAAACAATATACAGGCCTATACTCACGCATATGGATGTGAATCCTGGGTACTATCCGCAAGACAGAGGGACATGTTGCAGGCGGCAGAGATGAGATATCTTAGAAGAGCTAAGGGAGTGACAAGAAGTGATAGATTTAGAAATGAAGGAATCAGGGCAGAGTTGGAAATCATTTCGATGTTTGATTTTATTGAAAAAACACAATTAAGTTGGTGGGGACACCTACAAAGAATGGAGAAAAGTGTTCAAAGCAGTATGGAAATCAAAATGTAGAGGTAGAAGAATTAGAGGCAGGCTGAGACAAACGTGGGACAACGTAATTGGAAAAAGGTTGACGAAAAGAGGCAAAATGACGTTAATTTGTGAATAAGTAATATAGAATGCAAACCCCGACACCCTAAATGGGTATAAAGGGATATGATTATATATTATATATACAGTGAGCTTAAAAAGGTTGGAATAAATTCATTTAAAATTCAACCTTTAATTTTTTTAAAAAACACTGGAACCCGTCAATTTTTATTTTTAAATGGGCATTTTTTAAACTATCTTTTGTTTATACAGGGCGACTCAAAAAAAAGATTTCATTTGACACTTCAATTTTTTTTAATTGAAACACCCATTTTTTTTGTGATGATGAAAATTTTCGACCTCGAGATTTTTGCAGATGTCCACGTTTTGAAGTCCCCTGATACCGAAAAAGTGGTTTTTAAAAAATGTCTGTGTGTGTGTCGGTCTGTCTGTCTGTCTGTCTGTGTGTCTGTGTGTGACCACGATAGCGGTCAAACCGCTGTAGATATCAATTCCAAATTTTGTATTTACGTGTACAATCTCCCTCTTGAGATCTGATTAGTGTTTCAGTAAAATCGGTAGACAGGAAGTAGCAGTTTACTTCAGTGAAAAAATTGAATTTTGCCAATATTTCGTCAATTACTAAGTTTAAACAAATTTATAAAGAATTGAAATGTACTCAAAATTAAATTTGAGACAAATTATCTTAAAAAATTTTTTCGAAATTCCAACCGGAAGTAGGTCTTTTACTCTTATCGAAAATCAGTTTTTTGCGAATATTTCGCAAGTCATGCTTTCTAGGCAGGTACATTTCGAGTATAAAAGTATTTAAATTATAATTCTAAATATCTTTTGTATAAAAAAAATTTCAAAATTCGGACCGGAAGTACCACTTTTACTCTTACCGAATATCGATTTTTTGCAGATATGTCGTAAATTATGCATTCTATATATATTTATTAAGAGTACAAAAGTATTTAGAGTTGAATTTGCAATATTTTTTGTGTACATGAAATTTCAAAATTCGGACCGGAAGTGGCACTTTTACTCTTAGCGAGTAGCACTTTTTTTCGAATATCTTGCAAAGTATGCATTCTATAGCGATTTATTAAGAGAATGAAAGTACTTAGAATAGGATTTTGAATAAGTTTTGTATAAAGAAATTCTTAAAATTGTATAGTTTGAAACGCTCATACGTATAAGAAAGTCGTGTGGTGGCCACACCTCATTTTTTTATTTTATTTTCGGATTCTACATAAATTTTTGATCACATTTCATGTATTATAACCTAAGTCTAAGTTAAGTTCTTTTCTAAAATAATCAATGTAATTTAAAAAAAAAATTGTTTAATTCTAAATAATAAATGTCTCAATGATTCGTAATTAAATTGTGAAATATTAATTTAATAAATGTTGAAATTGGCCACCACCAACATCCTGGCAATATCCGAGGCGATCTTCGAATTCTTGCAAAACATTGTGCACTATTTGAGGTTCTATCAGTCTCATTTCTTGTCTTATTCGGGTTTTAAGTTCGTCAATATTATTCGGTCTGTTGATATACACTTTAGATTTTAGGTAGCCCCACAGATAATAGTCTAACGGGGTCAAATCAGGGGATCTGGCCGGTCATTCTATTGGGACCCGTCGACCAATCCACCTTCCAGGAAAAACACTATCTAAATATTCACGCACCGGGCGAGTAAAATGGGCTGGTGCTCGATCCTGTTGATACCATAAGCTATCATTGGGAATGTCAGGATCTTCTGGATTTGGATACACTACAGCAAGCGCAGGTATCAAATCGAATTCTAGAAATTCTAGATATCTTTCTCCAGTCAAAGTGCCGTCAAAGAAGAAGGGACCCAAAATTCTGTTTCCAATAATCCCAGCCCAAACATTTACTTTTTGAGGGTATTGTGTGTGACACTCCATAATCCAATGTGGGTTTTCTGTAGCCCAATAACAGCAATTTTGCCTATTCACGATTCCGTTTAGGAAAAACGTTGTTCATCCGAGAACACAATTCTTCGTGAAAATTGAGGATCATCAATACATCTCTCCATCATTATTTCACAAAATTGCATTCTTCTATCTGGATCGTCCTCATTTAGTTCATGAACTAACTGAACTTTATAAGGATGCCATTTATTTTTATGTAAATAGTTTAATACAGATCCTTGACTAATTTTGTTCTCGTCAGCAATAGCGCGACTAACTTTACGGTTGTTCTCTTCAACGGATAATAGCACATTCAACTGCAGATCTTCTGAGATAGTGGGCCGGCCTTTTACATAATTATCTCTCACATGCCCCAAATCCCTTGAGATATAGGCGCTCTGTTTGGGTATTTATTGTTGAACAGTTCGGAAACTTCCAGTTGGGTACGCATCCTATCTCCATAGCCAATCATCATTAGTATTTCTATGCGCTCCCTTTCATTTACTCGTGCCATTTTACAGTTAAAAAAAACTACTTTTATTAGAACTTTTATACAAATGTTTAAATACTTTTGACAGGGAATGAACTCAACGTCAATGTTAAATAACCTAGGTAACAGATAAAAGTGGTATTAATGTTTAAATGTTTACAGTTTCAGTAAATTTGATTATGTTTAACTCCTAATATGTACAGTTTAAATGAAAAGAAATAAGCTAACTTAACTTAGACTTAGGTTATAATACATGAAATGTAATTGAAATTTTACGTATATTTCGAAAATAAAATAAAAAATGGGTGTTTCAATTAAAAAAAATTGAAGTGTCACATGAAATCTTTTTTTTGAGTCACCCTGTATAAACAAAAATTAGTTTAAAAAATGCCCATCTAAAAATAAAAATTGACGGGTCCCAGTGTTTTTTAAAAAAATTAAAGGTTGAATTTTAAATGAATTTATTCCATCATTTTTGAGCTCACTGTATATATAATTTAAAATTACAATTAACAGTACTTCGCGCGGTTACTAATTATAAATTTAGTATGATACGAATTATTTAAAAGTACCTAGTAGACAATGAGCAATTGGCATCACAGGTTGGCACAACAAAACCATAAAAAGTAAGTACATAGTTTAATTTGTTGATTTAATCAAATTGTAATATTTTAAAATATGCAGTTTTCTGTTATCTTTAATTGAAAGATGCCGATCAAAGCCTAATAGAGGTTTTATATTTACGAAGCGGCGAAGAAATTGTTGACTAAGAACATTCTATATTTTTCTTCAAAATTTTATTAAGGTTGTTGCTAATTACTTAAAATATAGGTACATTTTATTTCTTAGCAGTTTTCAGAACTTTGAAATCATTTTCTAAATAAAAAATGCACACCATGTTCCCGTATAGTATTACTGACATACATTTTATAGTTGAAATCACATATGCCTGTCCAATCTTTTGCCGGAGATCAGGTCGCCGGTTTTTTAGTTTTTAATAATAACAATAATCTTATAATACCCTCATTATCTATAATATATTAACATTAAAGCAATACCTTTTCTTTACTTAATGTTTTGAAGATTTTTACTACAATTGCTGTTCTTTTCATTTTTTGTTTTTGTAGAGTCAAAATTTTGTACATATTTAAAACTGTTTTCTTATTGTGCCATTACATGACGTTGTTTGAGTGGTGAAAGTCACGGTTTGGTTGGAAGTGCCTTATCTAATGTTCGTGACGTATTTAAAACGTACAGATAGTGTTCAAAAACACAGTAAAATATAATAAACCAAAACAAAAATGCAAGAGAATGTTTACATGTTATGGCTGGGTTATGTTATAAAATATGGTAAATATCGCATACTTATATTTCCTTGTTAAATTTTCTGACGTAGGAACCAATATAATCTGTTAAAAATAGTACCATTTTGGCGTGATATTTGAATCGAAAAGTTATAATATGAAGTAACGGTATGATTAAAAGACAAAATAATGACGAACATAGCCTTTACTAATTGCTTGCCATTGGTAATCTCATTGCGCTGACCAAATTTGCCTTAAGATATGTAGAATTTCCCTTATTCAAACTTACAAAACATCTATTCTAAAAACTGTCCAGGAGCCAAAATACAAAATAGAAATAAAACAAAAAGACTGAAAATTCAGGCTATATAAATCAAATGAACGGGAAAATTGACATTTAGGATTTCCAAATACTAACTTTATCCATATTTTTGGTGAGTAAAATATATTTATTAGAACGTTGAACTAAAGGGGTACGTTATAATATGACTATATTTCTGTTTTGCTTATTTTTATTATTATTATTATTATTATTATTATTAGACATGATCAACAAAGATATGATATCGCACAGATGCAGTAGCAGTAGCCTGTAAGATTACAAACGTATCTAGTAAAAGAAAATGTTTTATTTTTGCATCACACAAACATATTGCTGTTTAATTAAGTATTGTATAGTTTTGTATGAAATAAGTAAGTCGAATGGATGAGTATCAGTTACCTTCATCATTTAAGAATATGTTACAGGATAACTAAATTTATAAATAAAATAAATGTAACTTATTGTAAATGTATAAAAAGTAATTTAATTTAAATTAGTATTTCGTATATTAGCATAATGCTATCAACATTTTATTGAGGATATGTCAAACAATATACAGGGTGTTTAAAAAAGATGCGGCAATATTAAAGGGGTTGATTGTCCAGGTCATTTTATACAAAAAAGTTTATAATAAACAAGGTCCGCAAACGCTTCGTTACCGATCTACAGCGTGTTGAAGTTTAATTAAAAGAAACAGTAAAAATTAGATTTCTCCAAGACGGCATTAAAGATCATAATGAAATTTTAGGCGTGTTATTTTTCAAGAAAAAAATAGGACGCCGCTGATTTCTCTAAAAATAAAAATATGTTTCTATTCTTTGTTCAATTGTGAAGAAAAAAGCTCCCTTAACTTACTATCATACGACGTACCGTTTTTTAGTAAAAAAAACACATTTTAGTGCATGTACATTTATTACAGAATTTTTTTTTTAAATAACGGGTTTTATTTAAGGGCAAAAACAAATATTTTACCATACCAACAATTTTAGCAAGCAAAAATTACAATAACTGTGCAAAGTGACAAGCTCGAGCTCGGATGCAAGAATCCAATCTTCTCCTCATTGACTGGCGAACTCTCTCAAAAACAACAGGATCGGTTTCAATTGAGTTGCACCCAGCAATGATTCGATTTCTTAAGTCTTCTACGTTTCCCAATGGAGTAGCGTACACCAATGACTTCAAATGGCCCCACAGGAAAAAATCCAGGGGATTTAAGTCCGGGGATCGTGCAGGCCACAAGTGTGGTCCACCTCGGCCAATCCAGCGATTTCCGTATGCTTGTGTTAAGAAATCATGAGTTACTTGACTAAAGTGGGCTGGTGCGCCATCGTGCATATACCACATTGCATCTCTAATTCCTAATGGTACGTCCTCCAGAAATCCAGGGAGCGTGTTTTCCAAAAAGTTGCGATACACCTCTCCGGTTAGTCTCCTTGGTAAAAAAAAACCGGTCCAATTAGGCAGTCACCCACAATCCCAAGCCAAACGTTCAAAGAAAACTGATGTTGAAAACGATTTTCAACAATTTCATGTGGATTTTCGTCACACCATACATGGTTATTATGGAAATTGCGTATTGCATTTCTTGAAAAATTCGCTACATCGGTGAACAGAATCAACATCGGGAATTGAGGGATTTGAACCATTTTCTGCAAAAGCCATTGACAGAATGCAATGCGAAGAGGAAAATCAGCAGGAAGTAATGCTTGAACGCGTTGTATATGGAATGGGTACAAAAAATTTTCCTTCAGAATGTGCCAAATAGTCCCATTACTCACATCCAAAGCGTCAGCAATTTTTCGAGTAGAAGTACCTCGATCTTCTTCTTCAATCATGTCTAGCACATCCTCTTCCAGCTCTACCGTTCTTGCTGTCCTTGGCCTTCCTGCTCCTCCATTTCGTCTTAATGTGCCTGTTTCATAAAGAAGCCGATGAATACTTTCGAAAGTTTTTCTATCAGGAGCAATACGGCCAGGAAATCTTTCAGTATACAACCGCCTAGCTTCTAATGCATTTCCATCAGCAAGTCCATAAATGTAGTGCATGTCGGTCATCTCTGCATTTGTATAGCGATTCATGATAAGGAAATTCAACAAATTCGACACATACAAAATTATTAATCATATGTCATTCAATATGTCAGTGAATAAAACAGGACTGTTTAAAAATATTTTTGCAAGCATGCTAAATGTACATGCACTAAAATGTGTTTTTTTTTTACTAAAAAACGTTACGTCGTACGATAAAAAGTTAAGAGAGCTTTTTTCTTCACAATTGAACAAAGAATAGAAACATATTTTTATTTTTAGAGAAACCAGCGGCGTCCTATTTTTTTTCTTGAAAAATAACACGCCTAAAATTTCATTATGATCTTTAATGCCGTCTTGGAGAAATCTAATTTTTACTGTTTCTTTTAATTAAACTTCAACACGCTGTAGATCGGTAACGAAGCGTTTGCGGACATTGTTTATTATAAACTTTTTTGTATAAAATGACCTGGACAATCAACCCCTTTAATATTGCCGCATCTTTTTTAAACACCCTATAAGTATATCAATTTTTTTAATTTACAAATAAATGTAAATTAATGCTTAAAGTTCGCGCGTCTTTCTCCCTAATTTAGCATGAAAGTTGAGTTGTTGTAAGTATGGAGTAGACTCATACCTATAACATCAATTGCAAAGAAAGTCAGCACAGACCAAATATACTTGCATATTACAAATTAGGAAAGCAGGTAATAACCTTGAAATTTTTGAAGGTCATTGTTATTTTCTTTAGATTAGTTTAGAATTGATATCGTGGCGCCATCCAATTATTACTACTAGTACGAAAAACGAAAATCTTAGTTTCGAATCGAAATGGATTTGCCAAGATTGATATGCACCCTTAACAATAACTGTTTTAAAAATCATCATTATAATATATTCACTTTAAAATATCCAGCAAAAAATTGATTCACTCAATTAATTTCCATATTTTACGCATGATAGGCACCTCTGAACATTTCAAATGAACAGCTACTGGAAAATACTGATGAAAATCTGCAGTGTCAAAGGTCGTTATGAAATTTCATGATATTATTAATTTCAAATATGAAATGTATTTGTCTAGATGTATTTTACAAAGCTTATGAAAATTCAGCTTTGAAACTGCATATATGATAATTCGGCAGATATGTTATCGCTATATGACAAAATTTTCCGAATGCAGGAAATTAAATTGCATTCTGAATATTATAGAGTAGGCCATGGCCTCTTTCTATTTACATTCCGGACGCAGAACATACTGTTACCTAACGTCATTACAAACGAAATTTAATTATCAAAGTAATTACGTATAGCCCATTTTCACGTAAAATCAAATTTAATCGTAGTCCATCGTCCGTGGCGCGATTTAATTTTCATCGCACTATCGAAAAAGTTTCAATTTCACGTTCACAGTTCGTCACGTAGGGACACAGGTGAACGTTTTATCATTAAATTCGAGTGCAATGAATATTAACGAACGGAGCACCGTCAAGCAAAGTCTACGAATGTATTTTTGTTGTACGTACGGCACTGACCTACTTTTTATTATTAAACTAATTACCTGCAGCGAATACGGTAGTTGCTGGCTGCAAGTGAAATGTAAAAGCATCAAGCAAAATTAAAAAGGAAATACTTCAAAAGTTTTCGAAAATGTATATGTATGGAGGTACGCAGATTTTAATATCGCAATTAAAAAGTAGTTATAAAACATTTGTAATTAAAAATGTTTTTAAACTACTATAAACGTTAATTAAAGTTACCTTTCTACGCGAAATAATTTCTGGAAGCACTATAATACTGCTTGGATGTATTGAACATATTACAATCATTTCACTAATCGACATGGGCCAATATTAATAATAATAATAATAATAATAATAATAAAAGTAATTTATTCAGTCCAACAGTAACAAACCAATTACAGGACAAAGAAGTAAACGTACATTAATAAAATACAAATCAATCGTATTCTTATTTATAATATAAATAATTTACAACTATACAAGCTAAAGCTGCAAATGGGAGTCTGTCACCTGATGGTCTTCCGTGTATGCTTCTATCTCCAAGGATATCGCACCTTATTCCTTGCTACACCGTACTGATGACGACCAATTAGTCAGAAACACGTGTCTACGGTTGCACTAAGCGGAATTTACCCGTTATTATTCTCTTTCTTGTTATTTCATGTATCCGCGTTATTATTATTTCTTTTTTTGATTTATCTTTCCTGGGTCTCGGATGGCACGCAGGTTGACATTAGTCTTCCTCGTGGCGACGTTAGTTGTTGTCTTCAAATTTGAGGATCTTCTAGCTGAAGCTGCAAATGGGAGTCTGTCACCTGATGGTCTTCCGTGTATGCTTCTATCTCCAAGGATATCCCACCTTATTCCTTGCTACACCGTACTGATGACGACCAATTAGTCAGAAACACGTGTCTACGGTTGCACTAAGCGGAATTTACCCGTTATTATTCTCTTTCTTCATATATTTATCTATAGAGTTGCAGAATTATGTATTACTTGCTGAATTGGAAACAAAAAATATATCATCATAATGTAAGTTTGCAGCACGACACATGGTGACCAGTGGCGATCCCCGAAGAAGATTAGTCCTCGAAAAGGGCAACCAAAACGTGGAGGAGGAGCGAGAGGAAATCCTGGATGTGTAAAAATTCAAGCATGATAGGAGATGTGGGCAATCAATTGTTCCATTACATAGCTTCCATATGAAGCGAGCACCATAAAACTCTCGGCGATCCCGCAGTGATTGGAGATCATGTGCTTGCAGCAAGAGATTGTAATCGATGCCACGTTCCGGATAAATTGCCATATCCTTGAAAGATAAGTATTTCAGGAATCGCCGCTGCACTCTCTTAATGGCTATTTGTAGATATATGTACTACTGAGGTGACCATACTTGTGATGCATATTCCAGCTTACTGACGACAAAACTGAAATACAAAGCCTTCAGAAGCAGTGGATTTTTAAAAAACTTACAACTGCGCAAAACAAAGCCCAAAGCCTTTGAAGCCGAATTGCAAATGAAATATATATGACGGGAAAAGTTCAAATGTGTGCGTGTATATAAGAATGACATTAAATTTGAAATGTAAAGTTTTTACATGTAAATAATTTACTATGATCTAAATAATCCATATTAAAACTGTCATCGTGCCATCAGTATAATAAAGTATTGTCGCGAATCAACACTCTGTATAGTAGTAGAATTATTATAGCGGTAACCTGATTCCTGATGTACCTAGCGCTGAGTCGATACATCCTGTCTGTCCGTTCGATGAGTTCAACAATTCAGTACAGTTCAAGAAGAAGGTCGAAGTTGAAAATATTCTTAACAGCCAACAGCTAAATTAAACTAGTCGTGCTAAGAACAGCCAAGATGCTCTGATGAAGAAACCGAGGTAGATCAAGAAGTGAATCCAGTGAAAGTGAATAATTAGCGACAATTAAGAGTGTAGGAATTAAGGTAGAATCTAGTATAAGTTTAGTGGTACAGCAAAGTGTTGATTTGCGATCCCCAAAGTTTTATTGGTTAGGTTATGTATATGCCGGTGGCATATAAACTGGCGGAGGGGGAGATGTCGCGAATCAACACTCTGTATAGTAGTAGAATTATTACAGCGATAACCTGATTCCTGACTTACCTAGCGCTGAGTCGATACATCCTGTCTGTCCGTTCGATGAGTTCAACGGAAGTTGATCGAACGGAAGGAATGTGCGAATTCAGCGGGGTAATGACGGACTTGGCGTTACGGAGGTAATAAAAGAGGATATTCCGAACAGAATATGAATTCATAAGTGATCTTCCGATAGGAGGATCACTTGTGATCCTTCGTAGTCATTCTTATTGTTGTCATTTAGTGGTTATTAGTATTTAATAAATAAGTGTGTTACAAGTAGTGTTTTATTAAGACAGTTATATCTCCTCGCCTCCTTAAGAGAAATCCAGGCCCGTGGAGAAGAAAAGGTGCCTTTTGCATTTTAATATTTGAAAAGTAAAAGCGAGTGCTCGCCCCTGAGCAACCCCTCGTCACGAGTTTAGACCTGTGATATTAACGTTAACGCCCACCGTGACATTGTGGTGAAGGAGCGTTAATATCGTCACCGTGACAGTATTACAAGATATTGTCAAATTAAAATCAATAAAGACATACATATATCAAAGTTCCTATATATAGTATATATATTTTTTTGCGATGGGGGCAAAACCTTCATAAGCACTGGGACCCGACCTTTTGATCGGCAACCAATAGTGCCGGATTCTTACCGGCTAAAAACCACCCCACCTCTTCCTGCCCGTGTTCCGGAACCGCTCGACGCATATCATCGGAATGCGGGTTGTCATTTTTCTAATAGGAGTCTCAATTTCTCTGTCTTGTTTCTTCCTCTTTCTTTCTCATTATTTTCCTGACGTAATTGTGTACTGTTTCCCAAGAGCTCCTGTCATCCAGCATTAAGGTTATCATGTTCGTTCCACTTTGTAATTCAGTTCCAAGCTGGATGTTCACCTGCGACCTTTCCGCCATCGTTCGCATTCTAACAGAGTGTGTTCCACGGTGTCTCTCGTTCCACAGTAGATGCAGTTGTCGTCCACGGTCTTCCCTATTCTTTTGGTGAAAGTTCCGAAACAGCCATGTCCTGTCAACACTTGTGACAGATGGTAGTCCGTGTGTACATTTTACCCATTGCTCTATTCTTGGTATCAAATGTTTTGTCCATTGGGCCCAATGGACAGTATATTAATTAGGTCTCTTTTCAATGCTTTTAGATATTTCGTGGTTCTTAGGAAAACATGTCTACAGCGTACTGTGTGGCTGCTACTAATATTTTTTAAAATCACACATCTGAAAATAAGCAATAATTGAAATGATTTAACATTTACTTACTACTTAGTTATCCCGAGCCTCTTCTAGCTGTGGCAGCGATGGTCTTTATCCATCTCTGTTAGTCCTTCGCATCTCTCTTGCCATTGTTCCAGTTCAGCCATTTCCTCTTTAGCGTATCTGAGATCGCACTGTTCTATGTTTTTTGTGGGCGGGTTTCTTGTGCCTATTTATCATAACACTTTCACCACCTTCTTTTCATTTATTCTATAACAATATGCGCGAACCACCTTAGTTGTGGAGTTTCAATTTTTTCCAGTATACTTTTTCGGCCTAGTCAGTTTCTAATGTTCTCCTTTCTAATTCTATCCATTCGCTTCTTTATCAGAACTCCCACTTTTCTAATAGCTGGTCCGTTAATACCCACGATTCATACATGTATGCCAATGCTCATAGACACTAATACTGTTTGGGCTTTTTGTGTTAAATAAGATTATGTATGAAGGTGTTTCAATTGCTCTTTTCTCTTCAATCTCAATACTACAGGCTACGATTTGAGCATGCTTTGACATTTTTGCAATAGTTAGTATTTCCGTCTTTGCTGGGTTATTCTCATATTATATTTCTTAAAGTCCACTTATGAATTCGTTGTAATCTATTTTTGTGTTTTGATAATAGCAGCAAATTGTCGGCGTATGTGATCTTGTTCATTCTGATAGCTCTTAGTTCGTGCTACCCTAGATGTACCCCTATATTATGTTCGTTCACCTTAGTTTCACCTTTGTAGCTATGTCATAATCATTATGAACAGTAGAGGGATAAAGTATGCTTCCCTGCCTTACTCCTCTAGAAGTTATTAATATTCTTGAAATGTTACCCCCAATCCTGAGCACATTCTCTGTATTGCTATATAATGCACGACCTTGACCAACTTTAGGTCTATCCCTCTCTTGCGCAATGACTCCCAGATTTCTTCGCTGGCGAAACATTTACTTACTGAAACTAATTTATCAAAATGAATTGTAACACAACTTATATAGAAATGTTTTCTATTTATTGCTTTATAACACAATATACAATATACAACATAATATAACAATTGCTTTGCCTACACAATGGTTTCATTGCATATGATCCATAACAGCATCTAATATAGCACTAATGTAAATGTAACATTCAGATACAATAAACGAAATGTATTGCACTGTCCTAATGCTTTATCTGAAAGTTGGGTAGAATGTGTAGATCAAATTTCACCTACACAGAGGAACACAAAATTTAGTACCATTAAATATACAATATGTGCACAATCTTAGCTTGTCTCACAGTCATTTACAAATCCTTACAAGATATTTATATGTATCTTAGGAAACTTTTGTAAGCCTCCGTTTTCTTCAATAAATACAAACAATAAGTTACAGCTAGTTATACTATCATGTCGACTGTTCATATCAGTGGAAAATGCTTCAAAGAAGCAGTTTGTGTTTCTATTCAGATCAAAGTAAACGGATCAGCATATTTTTTATACTGTTTTTCAGTGTTCTTTTCCCATACCAACCATACAGATATTTACTTTTTATTGAAAATACATGATACCATTTTTTATAGTTAAAGAGGATAATCTAACGCATACAATTAATATATTGTCATAGAAGTTCTTACATACGAAAACACCACAGAATAAAGATCAACGAGAAGCGACAAAGGCGTTAGAACGTGTCTCTGTTTTTTGGTGTGCGGGGCGAGTTTGGTTGTTTTTAGTTGTCATTGCCACCCTATCGTCTGCCCAGTCTAGCCAGAAGAGAAGTTCGTAAGACTGAATTTTTTTATTTATTATTATTATACAGAGTGTTCCTTTCAAAACTTCCCCACCCTAAATTTCTAGAAACCTGGAAATCTATAAAAAAATGGCGCCATATCATGATGCAAAAATTTATGAACACAGCTGATCTTACGCTAAGGATAATTTAATCCGGTCGCCATGGTATAACAGATTTCAATATATGAAATCTGGTAGGTATACCAAAAGCCGATATCACCTAGATAGGAAATATAAAAGACACAGCCAGGTAAGGTATCAACTTTTAGTACTGTGTTGTTAGGTTTTCTTTGTTCAGCTTCGGTTAAACTTAATTTACAACAATTTTGAATAAAGAAATTTGGCCGCACATGCGTGGGTTCCACATTTTTATGTTTTACTTTATTATAGTTTACGAGTGGGCTGCACCAAAGAAATTTGATGTGTTATTTGTCATTGTTTAGATTCTGAACAACCAATGTTTCAGCGAACATTACGACTGCAGTCTTCAGGGTCGGTCTATAAAAACTGACAAAAACTGAAAGAAAATTATGTTTTTATAATGAAATCGTGTAAAACACTTATGACAGTTCTAAATGTCAATGTGGCGAGTTATGTTATACTTGATCTGAATCTGACCTGTGTAATGTAGTATTACAAAATGTGTTTATATTATCACGAATATTTGGCATCCAGTTCCCTTTAATTTTCAGGTTTGGTATACTTATAGTATTAGTTAGTGTACCCATATATGCCGCCTCTTTTATCTTCCTTTAATGTCATGTTCTTCTTTCGTCAGAATTGTCGCGTTCATTTGATTTGATGGCCTGCTTCCCAAGCGTGTTGTGCCAAGTGGAATCTTTTAGTTTCTTCTATGCGAACAAATTTCTTGTGATCTTTGATTCTTACTTCTAGGACCTCCTAGTTTCTTTTATGTATGGCCGTCCACAGTCATACGGTACTTTATATACACAGATTTCTGTTATTTGCTTCATCTTGCATGGCTTTGTTCTTGTTAGGATTCATCTAACTGTATTGTCTGTCCTAATCGCAGTTCTTATGTTATATTTGTTGCCCATTCTCCGGATTTTCTCTGACAGGCATCTTATTTTTTGAAGACGATGAAAATACCACAAATAACATATTAAATTATACTCCATCGTTAAGAATTACTCGTCTTGAAACAAAAAAGTTGTTTAAATATCTACGAATATTTTTACTGCTTAATTTAAACGAACTGACTTACTTTTTTTAACTATGAAATTAATAGTTATATATGCCGAAGTTTGAATAAAGACAAATGTATTACATACTTCAATATAGAGAGTGGTTGGATTTTCATTGTACACTCAATATCTTCATTGAGAGTATCATATTTAAAAAAAAAAAACGAAACGTGTCTGATACTATTTTTTGCCCTCTTTCTAATCCTGTGAAATAGGATAGTGTCGTTTGAAAAACAAAAGATAATCTAATTTTTTTTTAAATTGAACACCCTGTATATTATTGGATATTTTGATAACTTATTCAATTCTGAATATAATACCATTTATTTATTTTTTCGTTGGGCAATGAATAACGCCATAATAACAAAAAATATAAAAGAAAAAGTATGCTTTGAAAATATGGCCGGGTAAAAAACAAAATATTATTTAAATGTTAGTTCGCATACCAGTTGATGAGGTGACACAGTTTAGTGATTAGTGAATCATTAGTGATAGTTTCTCTAGGTTATTTATTAAAAATGGAATTTACTAATGCAGAGAAAGCAGATATGTTACGATGCTTTTATTTATCAAATGATAACTGCCGTCAAGCTGCAAATATGTATGTTAATCAATACCCTGATCGAAGGCAACCGCATTGGAATACATTTCTAAATTTACACACTTCATTAGTGAGGTACGGAAGTTTTAAAAAAATAAGAAATGTAAGAAATAGAAATATAAATCAAAACGATGCAGAAGGAGATGATGAAGTAAATATTTTGGCGTATTTTAGAGCATACCCCACTTCTTCAACTAGAATTGCTGTACAAGAGCTTGGCATCAACAGGTATAAAATCATGAAAGTCCTTAAAAAACACAAAATGAAACCCTATAAAATTCGTTTAGTGCAAAATTTACAACCGCTTGATCTGCAAAAACGGATGAATTTTTGTAATTGGGTATTAAATGCTGGAAGGCAGTACTTGTCACACATTTTGTGGACGTACGAGGCAAATTTCCATAGGAATGGTGTTTTTAATAAACACAATTGTCATTTTTGGGATGACGTGAATCCTCGTAGGATTCAGCAAACTCGATGCCAAATACGTTTTTCTACAAATGTCTGGATAGGTGTGATAGAGGATCAGTTATTAGGACCCTATTTTTATAACAGCACACTTACTCAAAATCGATATTTAAACTTTCTTGAAACTGAATTTCAAGAATATTTAGACAATCTGCCTTTAGCTATCCGGAAACAAATGTGGTTCCAACATGACGGCGCACCACCGCATAATGCAAAATCAGTGACGAATTTTTTACAATTAGAATTTGAAAATAGGTGAATTGGGAATAAAGGGCCACATTTATGGCCTCCGAGATCACCTGACCTCTCAATATTAGATTTTTTTGTCTGGGGATTTATAAAAAATAAGGTATATTGCACTCTGTCGAATACCCTAGAAGAACTGAAAAATAAAATACAATTGGCAGCACAGGAAATTACCCCGGATATGTTAAGAAAATCCAAAAATAATTTATTGCACCGAGCTCAGATATGTATCAACCAAAATGGTGGCCATTTTGAACAATTTCTTCAATAGGATATTTGCTTTTTGTGTTATTTTTTTCCATTGTTTTTTTTTAACCAATACATAATGTGTTTTTTTATTTTTTGTTATTATGGCGTTATTCATTGCCCAACGAAAAAAAAAAATAAATGATATTATATTCAGAATTGAATAAGCTATCAAAATATCCAATAATTCAATTTAAAAAAAAAATAGATTATCTTTTGTTTTTCAAACGACATTATCCTATTTCACAGCATTAGAAAGAGGGCCAAAAATAGTATCAGACACATTTTGTTTTTTTTTAAATATTATACTCTCAATGAAAATATTGAGTGTACAATGAAAGTCCAACAACTCTGTATATTAGACATGTTTGATATATGTTGTGTTTAAATGGGAAATTGATTTGATTTAATAAATACAATGTGATTAGAGGGAAAACATTGAGCGTTAATTAGAACTCGAAGTTAATCATTAATTATTACAAATTCCCCGTTCAAGAGGGTAATTTTGAAACAGCAGTTTCGTTTTGAAAATTCTGTTAATTAAAAATGTTTTACGTACTGTTCAATTGCTAAATTAAAAATCAGTACGTATACATATATAGGCATTCTATTGAAATAATTTCCTTTTCCATTTCGTTAAATGCCTTTATATTCTACATACCTGCACTCAGAGACTACCGTATTCGCCAGGTAGTTAATTAGTTTAATAATAAAAAGTGGGTCAGTGCCGTTTATACAACAGAATTGTAGAACCCTTTTTCTGCCCTGGTTTAATTTCTGACGTTTTACAGGTGTATGTATTTATATATGTTACTGCAAGGTGAGGCAAATTTTATACGTTTTATATGAAGAAAATTTTTCTATTTGTATAGAATTACCTACCTGTAAACAATACACTTGGAAATACGATATCCATACGGCCCTAATTTAATTATAAACAAACATATATATTATAATATTTTTTAAAAATGCGTTCTTTTCGTAGCCGTTTGATAAAACAGTTTCCTTTCGTGGTTTAGCGGCTGTAAACTGAACTCAAAAAAACACAATAAGAATTAAAACGTTTCGATAATATAAATATTGTCTTTGTCAATTATTTAACACAAGCTAACTAAATCAAACATTAAAACACCAATAAATATTAATAAAACTGTAACATATATTTGACAAATATTTTTTTGACTAATATATTGGCGGCAAATATATGGCACAGATATTACTTTATTCGAACCCCTCAATGCTGTAAAACACTTCATCATTCGCCTCTTCAATTCATACTTAAATATTCTGACCGTACGCGAGCTTTCTTATATTATCCCTTATGCACGTTTCGTAATTAATATGTTTGCCATTTTTGTGCTAACGGTCCTGACATCTAAGTGAATAGCTTGTATATTGACGTGAATATTAAGATTTGTGGTGTTGCAAATGTAACATATATTTGCCGCCAATATATTTGTCAAAAAAATATTTGTCAAATATATGTTACAGTTTTATTAATATTTATTGGTGTTTTAATGTTTGATTTAGTTAGTTTGTGTTAAATAATTGACAAAGATAATATTTATATTATCGAAACGTTTTAATTCTTATTGTTTTTTTGAGTTCATTTTATAGTTGGTCACATTGCAACAGAAATGGAGATGTCAATATGACATTTTGTAAGCAAGTTTGAGGTTTTTATATTGAAATTCATTGTAAGATTTGATATTTTTAATTAATCTTTGAAATAGTACAACTATTATAAACATTTATATTAACGTTTGAATTATCTTTCGAAGTGATAGTGATACCATGTGCAGTAGAAACATTCTGTTGAAAATTATCAAAAATGTGTCAATTTTAAATTAACTTGTCAATTTAAATCTTGTGCCAAACCAAGGTGACAACCGCCACAAAATTTCCCTTGATTATCAAATTTTTCTCGTTTTGCTTTTACAAAAAGAGAAATTTTAAAACTAATTGCAAAAAATAGCATAAAAGACACGTTTCATTTGACATTAAAGCACTCATTCAATTAAGAAACTCGTGGCTACGCCACTCGTTTCTTAAACTCTGAATTCGTACTTTGAAACGTCAAAATGAAACTTGTCCTTTAATATACTATTTTATATACAAAGAAAAAGTATTTCACTTAGTATAAATACATGTTTACTTAATAATAATAATATATTTATTAATCTGTTCAACGTTCACACAAACGTTCATGATACAAATGTTAACTTCGTTGTGTTCTACACAGGTACAGATATTACACAACTAGTGTTTATTAATCGCATGAATGTGACATTCGAACCCCTCAATGCTGTAAAACACTTCATCATTCGCCTCTTCAATTCATAACTCATACTCTTATTTTGACCGTACGCGAGCTTTCTTATATTATCCCTTATGCACGTTTAGTAATTAATATGTTTGCCATTTTTGTGCTAACGGTCCTGACATCTAAGTGAACAGCTTATACCTATATTGACGTGAATATTAAGATTTGTGGTGTTGCAAATGTAACTAATCCGCTACTAATGTATTCGTTACTTTGTCAAACAGTTTACTCCCATTATATATAACATTTAGAACACATTCTTGTCTGAAATATTTTATTAAAAAATATAATGTAGAGTAAGCGACTTTGTACAAAATGTTTGAATTTAACCAATTACACTGTGCACGAAATTGACAATATTTATTTGGAACAACCGGGGCACCTATCAGGTAAAGTCAATTCGGGTACGCTGAATTCAGTGGTGCCAATCGTTTATTTAGGTTAGGTCATTTAATTAAATTATAACATACTTTATTTTTGTATAAGGTATGAATAGAAACAAAATTGAGTTATGATTATACACATTTAAAAATTATGCATTCAGTTTGAGACATTTTCCAACAGATGGCATCAGTGTTTTTATATAACTAGTAGGGACTTTATATATAACCATCAAACATATTGTGTATTATTGCATATTTTGATAATTTTGACATTTGGTCTAAACAACCTCCTCGTTTACAAGTTCTGTTTGTTTTTTTCAGTGCGTAGTTTGATCGGTTTGCGAAATTAATCGTTTTAAAATATATAAAATGGATTTATGTGGAGCAATAAAATTCAATAACTTTTGTTATGTTTGCGGAAAATACACTATCATGCCTAGTCGGCGTAAAATTACTCCGAACATAGTTGAAATATATCGCCAATATTTCAATCAAGAAGTTTTTCACGATGTGGAATGGGCCCCGTCTAACATTTGTACGGGATGCTTGAAAAAATTGAATCAATGGAATATATGCCTTTTGGTATTCCTATAATTTGGACGGACCTACAAGTACATAATTCAGCTGAATGTTACGCGTGCGTGAATTATATTTTCGGAACATAAATAAGATTCGTTCTATGACATACAAAGCAACAAAATTTGTACAGTTGCCATTACCGCACTCCGAAAACATACCCATCCCAAAAAAACCGAGCCCTAATGAAGAATACACGCCGCCAACTGTTGAAACTGCTGGAGAGTCAGGTGTACGTATCCGAATATGTACCATCAAACGTCACTGCATATTGCAACCATATTGAAATTACATAAAACCGTCTTGACATTATGACACGCCGCCTCAAGTTATCACAGCGACAGTCCATTCTCTTAGCTAAAGTATTGAAACGAGTAAACATTTTGGCACCAGACGCTCGTGTATATGGATCAATCGACCATCATCGTCATTTTTCTCATTTTTTTAAATCAATTGAGAATAATTCGTTGGCTTATTGCGACGATATCCACGGTTTGGTTTTAACATTGCACCATGAATATAAACCCGAAAACTGAGGACTATTTATCGATTCGTCCAAAAGTAGTTTGAAAGCAGTTCTACTCCACGTTACGAACTCAAAAAATTCCGTTCCGATTGCACTGAGCACAAATACAAAGGAGAACTACTTATCATTGAAAAAACTCATCGATCTAGTGAAATACGATGATCACAAATAGAAAATTTGTGCGGACTTGAAGGTGGTTTCAATTCTCACTGGTTTGCAATTGGGGTACACAAAAAATATGTGTTTTATGTGTTTATGGGACACTTGTTATGCTGGCGATCAATACGAAAAACGGGACTGGCCTATACGTGAAGAAATTACATTGCGCCGACATAACATTATAGGGTTAGTATTAAAATCTAGGTTTTGACCAATTGAAATTTAATTTAACATTATTTTATTACAGGAATACTTAATGGGCCAGATATTCGACGTTTGATGAAGGACAGACTATCCGAAAGCGCTCTTAGTGATGCAGAGCGTCTGGCATGGGACTTTTTAAAGGAGGTCATTGAAAATGTACTTGGGGCTCGTCGCGCGTCGATCCGAAGATTGGCGCATACATATTGAAAATATGCTTGACGCTTTCCACAACATCGGTGTTAGTATGTCATTGGAATTACATTTTTTTCATTGCCATATCGAAAAATTCGCCGAACAGTTACCAGCCGAATCTGATGAACATGGTGAACGCTTTCATCAGATAACAGCAAGACTCGAATACTGGTACAGCGCAAAGAAGCTATATGCTCTATTAGGAGATATTTGCTGGAATTTACAAGAAGAAAGTGAAATTGAACATGATAATTGAAAAAAAAAACTTAAATGAAGGAAGCAATTTTAATAATTTAAAATGTGTAGTTGAATTTTATTTTATTTGCTTATATTTTATGCAAAATAAATTATTTTAGAAATGATTTGGAATCAAAAAAGTAGAAAGCAGGAATATAATACAATTTTCTTGCGAACAAACGTGAAAAATTGTATTTTTTAGCTAAATCGATCATTCTTTTCGTAAAATGGCTTCTATTTAGTGTATTTTACAAAAACAGTGAAAATCCATTCCAATTTTAACGAGAAAAAAAATAATTAAATACTAAAAATATTGCAGCAAAAATTAAATTTATTATTGAAATAATTCGATTAAATGACCTAACCTAAAAAAACGATTGGCACCACTGAATTCAGCGTACCCGAATTGACTTTACCTGATATGTGCCCCGGTTGTTCAGTTTTTAGACTTGCACAGTGTTATTAGTATTACTTGTATTTCCGTAGATCGATTTCATTATAAAAGTCTTGTTTGAACATATTGGATTGATGCAAGGTAAAATAAATTTTGTACCATGTACTACATTCTACATTTATTTGGGTGATTTAATATGGGAGGCGGAGATTTTTATGGTTTTATGATAGAATATCTCGCCTACCGTAAATATAAGCAAGTAATAACAAATAACAAATAACACACTTGGTATTGCTTCACAAATATATATAATTAAATACTCGATGTATGTACATTTCGCCTTGCGGCATCGTCAGGAGTTCTCGAGAAACTAAAGTAAAATTTAATATACTGTAACTACCTACTTCAAACAAAAATGTAAATAGAAAAAATATACAAAAATAGAAAATTGTGAAAAGGTCATGACTTATGTGTCATGACCTCAATAACGTCAATAGGCGAAGATGATGTTGTTAACCCAACCTTGGGCTTGATGTCAAAACTAGCCTTATATGGGGTTTTCTTTATGCCTAAATGAAACACATGGTTTTACATAAACTGTGTAAATGGTAGACCTTCTGACCATAATACTTCGTTTATTTTATAAGCTATTTCTTCTGCTCGTTTAGATGTCAAAGCTCTCAATAAAATAAACTTGGTTAGATAATCTTGATAAACCATGATGAATTTCTATTCCCCATCTACTTTTGCACTTTGCATATTATTAAAATCTACTTGGCATCGACTGTTTAACTCATTGTGCAAAACTGGTTTATAAACTAATCCCTTCTTTTTCTTAGATTTTTATTAAGCAGACTTCACACATTGACAGGAACAAATTAATCATTTTAGTAGTAATGTTGGTATATTTTCTACTTGTTTCCATTCGAAGTCTATCCATTTGCTATGTGAGCTACTTCGATTACATCGAAAATGTCAACTGGCAGGTAATGTAATATTTCCTCACTCTTGGACTTCGCTATTATTCGCTGAACGCGCGCCGCCCATTTCATGTCAGAACGATTCACGCTTCGATACAGCGATGAAGTTTTCTTCGATATAGTGGAGGCAATCCTTAAACCGTTGCACGTCATTCATTTTTTAAAAACCGTACCACCCAAAAAATTATAAAATTTACAATACACAATTATATTTTTCAGATATTTATATGTCAAATTTGTGTACATTAAAATGGCGTGCAAATCATATGATTTTTCAAACAGACTTGACTACGCTGCAGTATATGACGTCATTAACGAGTAATGACGTGCAACGGTTTAAGGATTGCCTCCACTATACCAGTTTAGCTTGTTTTATTTCCTGAAGTAATTCTTCGTATACTGTCTATTCATTACAGTGTATTTAGACAATTTGGCATCTTCACTATTTATTACGTGATGAGAAGTAACCAATTAGCATAGATCATTCATCGACGCGTTCTTACTCAGTAATTACTGTTATGCGTGCAATTAGAACGGGTTCTAACTGAAAACTGCAGTAAATAGCCGAATTAAAATTTTAATTCACGTCTTTCCTAGTAAGAACGCGAAATTACAAATACTCGTAGTTACTTCGCATTTTTCTAGTAAGTACGCGTAAAAACGTATTTCGGCTATTCACTGTAACATATACATATCGCTTACAACCGATGAAGTAACTTCCCTTCAACAAAATTTGCTTTGAATGCTCATTTGGCAGTATACATATTGCTATAGCTTTGTTTTCAAATTAAAATATAATAATCTTATACTAACTGTAATTAACCAAAACAATGTCAATACAAAGCAGCATAATATATATAACAAATGCAGAGATTGCGTTGACATAAAAAAACTACTTCAATAAATTTATAAATTCAATCCCTATTAACATTTGTATTATTTTCGTAAGTTCTAGCAGTGATTTCTCCTCCATTTGCCGACAACATTTCTGACTTAAATTAAATGGATAAGGTTACAAAAGAAAAACTAAATGTCATAAAATATTTGTATTTTATTCAATACTAAATAGCATCGATAAATAAATTCTTTTGCCATATGTAGCTGTAAAAGAAATTATCCTTTTACTTTCCAATCACAAAACAACAACAAAATTGTATATTTTACATATACGAAAAACACATTGCTTTATAAATATATATATATCATATAGATTCTTAAAATAAAATATTACTCTTTGCCACATTTAAATTTTCTAATATTGTATAGTTTCAAAGAAATAAATTTTTCCCCTTACGACGCAGAAATTTCATTTCAACAAAGACATTCATTTGCACGAAATGCCTTTGAAGATCTAAAATCTCGCAAAGCGAAAAAAAACACCTTGATAGGACTTTCACCAATCGTCATATGCAAATATTCTCACGTTGTACATACCACATATTGGCTATTTGTCCATCAAAAATGCTTACACCTTTACGTAATTAAATACAAGGTGTGTATAAATTCGCGGACCCACTACACGTGGCGACATTCTTGGTCAAATTTTGAGTTAAAAGTCCTAATCCTAAAACGATGTATCAGGCTTCCTTTGTCTTCAGAATGAATTTGAAAGAAACATACATTTGGCAACATTGAACACGCATGTGCTAGTTATAATCTTCGGAACATTTTTACACGTCGTCATGTGAACCTTACATTTTAAATTTAAAAAAGAAACAAACGAAATAAAATTGGTTTCTTAGATTACATATTTATTACGAAAATATTACAAAGTTTAAAATTTTTTTGATAATATTGACTAATTTTTGTACATCTTCTTGATAGAAATCAATGTAATTATTACCTACATAATTGTTCGAATTGAAATCCATTAGTTTGTAGACATAGCTGCAATCTTTGTGGTATCGTTTGTACTATTCGCTCAAGTCTTTCTGGTGTGATTTCTAATACTGCGGCTTCAATTCGGGCTCTAACTTCGTCAGCGTCCTGTGGAGGTGTAGCGTAAACTTTACCTTTAATGAAACCCCAAACAAAAAATCTAATGGATTGAGATCGGGGATCTCGCAGGCCACAAAAGGGGACCGCCACGACCAATCCAGCTCTCTGGGAAGTGTTCAGTCAACCAGTCTCTTATATTACGAGCAAAGTGCGCAGGAGCTCCATCATGCATGTAAATCATATTACGGCGTACGTTCAGCGGTATCTCATCAATAATTTGTTCTAAAACATTTAAATATTCACCGGCATCTAGGCGATTTGGTAAGTAAATTGGTCCACCTACCCTGTGGTTTATGATACCCAGCCAAACGTTAACAGAAAACCTTCTTTGGTGACCGTATTCGCGAAATTCATGTGTATTTTCATATGCCCAATGATGAAAATTATGAGTATTAAACACACCATCTCTGGTAAACATGCACTCATCACTCCAAAGAATACGTCTTAAAAAGTCACCTTCTTCCTGAATTCTATTTAAGATTGTATTGCAATAATTGATTCGAAATAAGTTATCATTTCCGTAAAGAGGCTGAACTTTAGAAACATGGTATGTGTTTAGGCCAAGCCAAAATTTAACAATAATTGTTTGTAATAATTTCACAATCTTGTAAAATGCAATTTATATCGCACAGTGTAGGTATTATTCGAAAACGCCGAACAATTATAAAACATACTAAGGTTTTACTATTTGAACATAAATGCATTATTTGTGTACCAGACGTATTCTCTCACGATCATAAATCATGTAAAAACACTCGATTTTAAGTGGTGTATTTCTTTTAATATTAATATCTTATTTTTGCGTGCTCGCATATGCAGCTGTACAAACAAGAGATGTGGGAATTCGTGAAATGAACACACATATTTATTAAAATCATTAACATTTTGAAAGTGAAACAAGACGGTCGATAGCATTTAAAAAAGGGTACATTTGAGTTCACGAAATTCTATTCTTTTCGGTAGCAACGAAATTAATACCTACAAATCGCGATTTGTCTGTTTTATTATTTGTTAATCATAAGAAATTAATTCAACGCTATCTGTATATTTAAAATAAAGTATCAATTCAACAAGGATAAACTGTTTGTGTAAGTGTTTCCTAACCACGACAAATACATGGTGTATACCCAAAGTTATACTGGTCCTTTGAGCAATAAAAAAAACAAGAAACGAGCCACCACTAAAAGCATCAGTGGAACCGTTAAAGACTGTCAGGTCGCAACATTTGGTCTATTTCGAGCCGGTTCAGCTACTCCATTTCAACAAAGAAAGAAAATAACACAGGTTAGTGGCATTTCATAAGTTTCCTTATAATTGATCCTTTCATAACATATTTCACATTTATCCCATAACAATGGCAAATATAGAAACAGAAATCAAAGAATTAAAATTAAAACGTACTGCATTAAAGTCCAGTCTTACCAAATTTAGTAACTATGTGAATGACATCAAAATCGAGTCAAACTACCAAACACAATTAAAAATACGGCTAGGTAAATTATCAAATTTCCTTAATCAATTTTCTGAGATTCAAACCAAGATTAGTGTGCGAGAAGAGGACGATAACTTTGATAACGAAGTAGATCCTGTTGAAGAAAAGTATTTCAACATTATCACAAAAGCTCAAGAATTACTTGAAAGCAAACCACAATCGGAATCATCAGAAAGGCAACTCAATATAAAGGATCAAATCAATTTACCGAAAATTTCATTGCCTCAATTTCACGGCGCAATCGAAGAATGGTTTTCATTTCAAGAAACATTCAAGTCTATTATACATAACAACGAACAACTTACGGATACACAAAAATTCATTTATTTAAAATCATGTATTCACAAAGAAGCGGCAAACATTATCGAATCATTAGATACTACAGCGGATAACTATTCAATAGCATGGGATATGTTAGTTGAGCGATATAACAACAGAAAACTAGTAATTCAGAGGCACATAAAGGCTATTCATGAGTTACCTAACATAGGAAAAGAAAACAGCTATCTTTTACGAAAATTAGTAGATGGCGCACTTAAACACATGCGTGCACTCAAAGCATTAGGCAGACCAACGGAACATTGGGATGATATATTAATTTATATTATTACAAACAAATTAGATAACCTAACATGTAGAGAGTGGGAGTCAAATGTAGATATAGATGTAGTACCAACATTTAAACAATTAACAGAATTTCTTATCCGTAAATGCAACACATTAGAAGCAATATCTAAGCCAATCACTACACATAGTAAGCCCTGTAAAAATGTATCAGTACACGTAACAGCGCAATCAGCCAGCTGTGCTATGTGCAATGAAAATCATTTAATATATTATTGTAAGCGACTATTAAATATGCAACCAGAAGAAAGAATGAAGAGAATTAAGTCATTACAGTTATGCATAAATTGTCTTAAACCAAATCATTCAGTTTTTCAATGCACCGCATCATCTTGTAAAAAATGCAACGGTAAACATAATACGTTGTTACATATTACGCAGCAGACAAGTAATAATCCACCAGCGCAGCAGCCAAAAAATAAGCCACCATTGCCGGTAAACGATGCATCGTCCTCAAGAGACGTGATTTCGTCAAGCTTATCTAATTATTCCAATAAAAATACCACGCAAGTATTATTGTCAACAGCAGTAGTGGATATTAGGGATAAATTTGGAAATTACATCGAATGTCGCGCACTACTAGATTCAGGATCACAATCAAGCTTTATTAGCGAAACATTAGCTGAAAAATTACAGTTGCACAAACAATCCACCAATATATCACTAATAGGGGTGAATCAAGCAAAATCCGTCGTGAATGAAAGCATGCAAATCAATTTAAAATCTAGATTCTGTCAATTCACAACTAGTATAAATTGTTTGATACTAAAGAACATTACACAACCTCTTCCGGTATTATCTATTGAAAGAAAATTAATCCCTATACCTAAAAACCTAAAACTGGCGGATCCTGATTTCAATACTACAAATACAATAGATTTATTAATAGGCGCGGAATTATTTTGGAGTTTATTGTGTGTCGGGCAAATTAAGCCAAACAAAACAACGCTTTGTATGCAAAAAACTCTGCTGGGATGGATTATATCGGGTACAGCACCTAATGCAAATTTATCACATACACACATTACTTGCAATTTCGTAATGCAAAATAGCATTAATGAACAACTGACAACATTTTGGGAAATAAAAGAAGTCATTTCAAAGAATTCATTGAACATTGAAGAAAAGAAGTGTGAGACACATTTCATAAATACTTATCAAAGAGACGAAAACGGTCGAATTGTTGTAGAATTGCCTATGCGCGAAGGGAATAAATTAAAGTTAGGGAATTCAAGGGATGTCGCATTGAAAAGATTTTACACGGTAGAAAGCAAATTACAAAAACAACCGCTACTCAAAGCACAGTACACCGCATTCATGCAAGAATATGAAACGTTAAATCATATGCGTTTAGTCCGTGACCCTTCTCACAAAGAACCACGGACTGACTTTTACTTGCCACATCATGCTGTAATAAAGGAAGATAGCATGACTACAAAACTAAGGGTAGTATTTGACGGATCAGCAAAGTCGAGTACCGGAGTTTCCTTAAATGAAATTTTAATGGTGGGACCCAGTGTTCAACAAGATCTGTTCTCCATCATCTGTCGCTTTCGCACACATCCCATTGTAATCACAGCCGATATCGAAAAAATGTATCGTCAGATAAAGGTGAACGAAAAGCACCATAGTCTACAAAGAATACTTTGGGGAACTAATATTCATGAAGCAGTAAAAACGTACGAGCTAACTACTGTTAGTTATGGAACGGCCAGTGCTGCCTTTTTAGCAACACGCGCTCTAAAACAAGTGGCATTAGAAGAATCCTCGCAGTATCCATTAGGTGCATCAATTATTCAGCGGGACTTCTATGTTGACGACCTACTAACAGGAGCATCAACAATCGAAGACGCCAAGGAGTTAATCCATCAAGTAAACAAGATCCTGCTAAAGGGCGGATTTACTCTACGAAAATGGGCTTCAAATACTCCTGAAATATTAAAGGATATCTTTCACGAAGCAGAAGATACATTGCTAACACTATCAATGGAGTGTACAATTAAAACACTCGGATTGCAGTGGAGTTCAACATCTGATACATTGCAATACAAAATCTCAGCCTCAATGGATGGAAACATAACGAAGAGGTTAATCTTATCATGCATATCTCAAATTTTCGACCCTCTTGGTCTATTGGGACCTCTAATTATCAGGGGGAAATTAATGATGCAAATTTTGTGGCAACTTCAGATTGAGTGGGATGAATCAGTACCTATGAATATACACACGGCCTGGTTAGAATACAAACAAGATTTACAAGAAGCAAAGAAAATCAAGGTTCCACGATATGTTGTGAATCAACGCACCTATAATGCATTAGAGTTGCACGGTTTTAGTGACGCTAGTGAAAACGCTTATGGTGCATGTATATATATACGCTCAATTACACGGGAACACGTAACATCTAATCTGTTATGTTCAAAATCTCGGGTCGCTCCTTTAAAGGGCATAACGATACCACGACTAGAACTATGTGCTGCCGTATTGCTCTCGAATTTAATGGACAAGGTAAAAAACATATTGTCCATTCCGATTCATCAAGTATTCTATTGGACAGACTCCACAATAGTTCTTGCCTGGATAAGAGCTACTTCAAAAACCTGGAAAACATTTGTAGCAAATCGAGTAAACGAGATACAGGAATTAACGAATATAAATGAATGGCATCACGTGGGAACAACGGAAAATCCTTCGGATCTAGTTTCACGAGGTTCTTCAACAGGGGAATTAATCACTAATGATCTTTGGTGGATGGGACCTTCCTGGCTGAACAAGTATGAAGAACTGCCAACAAATGCGTTCACCCAAGAAACCATAGTTGACATTCCGGAAGTTCGAACTAAGGTCATAAGTAATACAGCAACAATTCAACAACCATTTGATATATTTACAAGATACTCAAACTTGCACACATTACACAGAATAACTGCTTATTGCCTCAGATTCGTGAATAATGTGCGAGCTAAGTGTACATTCAATCACTCAAATGCAAGCTATGGCGTTTTAACGGTTAGCGAAATAGAACTCGCCAAAGCACGGTTACTACAGAACTTACAGCAATCATGCTTTGGCAGTGAATACTTAGACTTATTGAAGGGTGTTGCTGTTAATAAGAAAAGTAAATTGCTGTGTCTAAATCCATTTTTGGATGAAAGCAAGCTAATCAGAGTCGGTGGTAGATTGCGCAAGGCTGACTTGTCCTTCTCTGAGAAACACCCCTTGATACTACCTAGCAATCACATTTATACAAATTTGATTATCAAGCACACACATGAACGCCAACTGCATGCGGGGGTACATGGAACGTTAGCAGCTGTTCGAGACACCTATTGGCCGCTTGCAGGAAAAAACTCAGTCAAACGAGTCTTAAGAAAATGCATTGCGTGTTTCAAGATAAAACCAAACACGTATCAATACATCATGTCTGACCTACCCCAAACACGTGTACAAGAATCTCGACCATTCATCAATACTGGTGTCGACTATGCTGGTCCATTATTGATACGAGAATCACGTAGAAGAGGAAGTAAACAGATTAAGGCATACATTGCATTATTTATATGTTTAGCAAGTAAAGCTGTACATATCGAAGTTGTCTCAGATTTAACGACGGATGCATTCCTAAATGCTTTGATAAGAATGATTGCGCGTCGTGGTAAAATTACTAATATATATTCTGACAATGCTACAAACTTTATTGGCGCCGATCGAGAGTTACAGACATTATACACAATTTTCCAAGGTCAAACAAACAAAGGCCTGTATGATTTCCTATCAGCACACCAAATCAAATGGAACTTTATTCCTCCACGATCACCGCATTTCGGTGGCATTTGGGAAGCTGGAATAAAGTCACTCAAATATCATTTAAGACGTACAGCCGGAAATGCAGTTTTGACTTTTGAGGAACTTACTACATTGTTAGTACAAATTGAGGCCGTTCTTAATTCTCGCCCTATATGTCCTATGTCATCCGATCCTACTGATTTGTGTTACCTAACTCCTGGTCATTTTCTCATTGGAATGCCATTAACTTCTTACGTAGAACCAACCATCACACATTTAAAAATCAATCAGCTGTCAAGGTATCAGCTTATTGAGAGCATTAAACAACATTTTTGGTCACGCTGGTCCAGGGAATATTTGCACAGCCTACAAACCAGAACGAAGTGGAAGGATAATCAAGACCGACAAATACAGCTTAATGACCTAGTTCTCATCAAGGACGACAACCGACCCCCATTGCAATGGACTACGGGCCGCGTTCAAAAACTACTTCCTGGTGATGATGGTGTTGTGAGATGTGTGACAATTAAAACTTCTAAGGGTGAATATACGCGAGCAACATCACGTTTATGTATTTTACCTGTCTACGAATAGTATCACGCGAGGCATTGGGTAGTACTTAGTGTGATTTTAGGGACCCTTAAGTATAGTAATACAATTTAAATTCTAAGTACAAGCCACTATAAGGTTTTCACTTAATGTTGATTGAAAGTCAGGGCTTTCAAGGCGGCCGGCATGTTTAGGCCAAGCCAAAATTTAACAATAATTGTTTGTAATAATTTCACAATCTTGTAAAATGCAATTTATATCGCACAGTGTAGGTATTATTCGAAAACGCCGAACAATTATAAAACATACTAAGGTTTTACTATTTGAACATAAATGCATTATTTGTGTACCAGACGTATTCTCTCACGATCATAAATCATGTAAAAACACTCGATTTTAAGTGGTGTATTTCTTTTAATATTAATATCTTATTTTTGCGTGCTCGCATATGCAGCTGTACAAACAAGAGATGTGGGAATTCGTGAAATGAACACACATATTTATTAAAATCATTAACATTTTGAAAGTGAAACAAGACGGTCGATAGCATTTAAAAAAGGGTACATTTGAGTTCACGAAATTCTATTCTTTTCGGTAGCAACGAAATTAATACCTACAAATCGCGATTTGTCTGTTTTATTATTTGTTAATCATAAGAAATTAATTCAACGCTATCTGTATATTTAAAATAAAGTATCAATTCAACAAGGATAAACTGTTTGTGTAAGTGTTTCCTAACCACGACAAATACATGGTGTATACCCAAAGTTATACTGGTCCTTTGAGCAATAAAAAAAACAAGAAACGAGCCACCACTAAAAGCATCAGTGGAACCGTTAAAGACTGTCAGGTCGCAACAGTATGGATGAAGCAAGTTTTCTCGTAGAACCAAATAAACAGTCTTATTACTGGGAATATTTAGTGTAGAAGCTAATTGACGGGTACTCGCAGAAGATCCCTTCTTGTATTGTGGCTAGAACTTGCTCTTCTAGTTGCACGGTACGCCTTTGCCTTGGTCGACCTGCGTTCGCATTTCTTGGAATAAACCAACCTGTTTCACGAAGTCGTTGGTCCAGCCTTCGAAATACATTTTTACTTGGACGCCTTCGATTTGGAAAACGCACTCGATATTCCTGCCCTGCCATGCTAGCATTTCCACGACAGAAACCGTATATCATGTACATATCGGCATATTCGTTGAACGTAAATTTCATAATAAACAAACAGAACAACTAGTAAGCACGAAAACCCGAAAACTGATTAAAACTATACAAATAAACACGAAAAATAAGCAAGTCGAATGAAATAGGTAGATTACAAAGTGTCAAAATTTGACAGTAGTAATGTAATTGACTAGAACAACATTAGGCTGCCTACTTTGTTTTACAACGTTGTGAGATGTGTTTTTCGTCAAAATAAGTTAATAAACAAATATTAAAAACAAACTTTAAAATCAAAAAGAAAACTTTAACGAAAGGATAATAACAACAATTCTTCTTTCTTCTAAATTGTAGCTCTTTCTGTCAACAAATATCAAGTAATAATGCTTATTTCAAGACTGAAAGTCCGAACTTTAGGAACCTCGTGCAAAGATATGGAGCATGACACAACATTTTCGTATTAGGATTTTGGACTCTGAATTTAACGAAGAACATCGCCGCGTGTAGTGGATCCGCCAATTTATACACACCTTGTATACTTGAAATCCTTAAAAATTTTATTTAATAACTTGTTAATAATGCACAGTTAACATTACTGACAAACATTCGCACGTTGTGCCATCAATGTCCTTTTAACATCATTAACAATACTCCCATGATTTGTTAAATTAATCTACTTATAGCAAAGAAAATAATATTTCTATTCAAAATATTAACAATGTTAATCGCTTTGCTAAAGATGAATATTTTCACATAGCATCTTTAACATAATTTATTTCAAGAAAAACTTACTTATAATGTTCATACATTTCATCAAATTCCTCTTGATATTGATCTGCCATATTAATGATAATAAGGAAAAATGAAATTAAACTAAATGACAATAAACTAATTATGATATGATAAAGTACTTATTGAAAATCAAAAATAACTCAATACATTTACTACAAATGATTCCTATGCAGTGTACCTGTACGCCTGCAATCATCAAACAGAATTTTTACATTCGAACAATTTTAAAAGATCGACAAGTTATCTCAAATATCAGCAACTTCTCCTATTTTTCCGTCGTTCCCGGTCTTTTAGCAGTTCTCGGTCATCGGAAAAAAAACATTCTTCGTCTGCAGCGCCACAATCCACGCACTAATGTTTATGTTGGCATTGTCCTGCTCATATTTATTTTCTTCACGTTTTCCCTAGGCTGACCTGTTCTCATATTATTTTGACATTTAGAAATTGCACAAAAATACACGCACACAAATTATTTATTGTTTATATCTTTACACATTTGCGATTTTCTTATCTTGGGTAGGTACATTCTTTTTCCATTAACGCCATCCCTTATTGTATTTATAAATGAATTTGTTATCTCTTTCATCATTGTTTAAATACTTTATTTTTCCATTGTTTAACACTATCCGTATTTTTCTTTTGCAGACATCTCCTTTAGAAATAATAGGAAAGACATTGCATACGACTGGAATACTTCCCTTTTTAATTACTTTGTCAGGAACCTGGACCTTGACAACTCTATTCCTGTCTTCAAACCATCTTCTCTCGTCTTCGTGTAGGTTAATTTGTATGCAGCTGTTAACAACATTAAACATTTTTTTTCTTTGTAGATTTATTCAGATTAAACCAATTATATCCCGTTATTTCCGGAATTTTCCTGGATTAAACTGGATTTAACCTGCTATTGCTGAAGTTTTTGCTTTATTACTTCGTGTCGAATAAAAAAATATACCTTTTTATATATTCCTTTTTAAAATTATGCTTAGATATAAGTGTCAGGTATTTATCGTATTATTAAGTGTGACCATAGAATGTCTAACAAATAACAATCTTTTATAAACTTATTTTATTTCAATTTCAATTATCATATACCTAACATTATAATGTTACGCCGTTGCGGTTATGCAACTCATAATTCATTTTTCCATAATTATGCTTACTACTAAAAATTGTTTCCTTATTCTACTACTTAATTATTTATTTATCTTATAATGCCTAACCAATATAGGGGTCACGGCAATATGTATAATCTCTTTTATATACGGAGCATATACCTCCACTATATAAATATCATAGAGTAAAAATTGTATTAGAGTCTGAGAATTATCCCCAATGTATTATTATATATACAACATCGCAAGCAAGAAGTTCGAATGGTTGAACATAAGTAAAGTTTTAATATACTTTACAAAAATTTACATATATATATATATAATTTAACGGACCCTATATGTAAATTTCTATAGACCTAAGAGTCAAGAAAGAAATTAAATAAATCAAATATTTGAATTTGAATTTATTATAATAAATTTGAATAGATGAAACTAAACCGTACACCACATACATTAATAAATCTATGTAACACAAAATTAGTAATTGAAGATACAATAGAACTCATAAATTAAAACGTGTATTTTAAAACGTAATAAACATTTTGACAAAATTTGGTTCGTGTCTAAACACCGTATATTTATTATAAACTGTTAGGTAATAAGATAAAAAAAAGTTATAGTGCGGAAAAGATAATATTTATAAAATAAATTGCAACGAAAATATATGTTACTGAAATGGTTACTAGAAATTATATGGATTACAAATCTAAACAATGTCGGTGGACTATTATTAGGACGGCCGTTCCTGTTCTCGGAGAAGCATGCTGCAGATGAATCACGACAGCCATATTCTCCTATCTCTCTGTGTGTATTGGAAACATTTACATGTTCTGACATATCCAGTGCGTGTATCTGGTTTCGACTTCATTTAATTCAACTAAGGTGTCATAAAGCAATACCACCCTCATCCATCTATTCATGATTAATGTGCACGGATCTGTTTAGATCGTCAAAATATTCCAAACAGGAATTAAATTTTATTATGAATGAGAGTAATTAAATTATCAAAATAGATACTGTTTTTATTATATTGGACGATCTATGAAGATTTCTCGAGTCTTTTTTTTGGATTTATCAAGTATGTATAAGATTTGTAAATATTACAAGAAAATTGTCTGTATTTAGGTTCTTTCTTCACTGTAACAATTGAGGGCCTAGGAATAAATGGGGTATAAGTACAATTTGAACTATTTTGAGATATAAGAAACATTTAAAAAATCCTTAAAAGTGCTGGAATGTTTATTTAATATTTATTACTTATTTAATAAATGGTAAATTTTAAATCTATTATAGTATATTTCAAAACTTGATCAGAAATATATCAAAACACAAAAAGTACTTAGACCATTTTTATTCCAACTTTCTTTATTTGAAAAACTCGCAATAGAAATCTTTAGTACACAAATATGAATACCTATTTTATTTTACAGAAACTAGGGCGCGGCCATGACCGGTTTAAATTACGACGAAGTTACAACGGAGCAAAGAAATAATGTAAACAACACACACTTACTGAATAGCACTAATTCATATGGTGAACAGCAACATATGTTTACGCCCGAGAAGTCCCCGAGAATGAGAGCAAAAAATGCCCATAAAATAAGAAATTTATGAGTAAAATCCTTTTTTCATCGGCGTAGATAGGACCGTGAGAGGTTTTTAAAATTTATTGTATTTACCTTATATTTCGCAAGAGAAATAAAATTTTCATTCATACCCAAGTAGCAAAATCACAATTTTAGAGAAGGATGAAAATATATATTTGCTAATGTAGAACAAGTGTGCATATAGTGATTTTGCTACTAGGGTACTTAGTTAGTTTCGTTTTTTCATTTTTTGACTGTTAATTATGTACTTCGTAATTTTTGTAATAGTCTGTTTAATACTGGTTTATTGAATCGACTTCTCCCAATTATGTAGACGTAAGTGAGCACTGGATTTCGTTTAGTTGCAATAACATACGCGTACATTTTTAGTTATCATTTATTTAAATCTAGAACGTTGTTTATGTTAATATTTCTGATATGAAAATGAATTGTCAGTGATTCCGAAATTTATTACAAAGTCTGTAAAATATCGTTACAGAATGCCAAAATATCGCACGTTCGTCACTTAGCTTTGCTAAAACATACACAGAATTAGTTTTTATGCAGAGAATTTCGATAGTTTACCAAATTTCGTTACATGTTTAAATGACGATGCTCGAAGTATTTCTGAGTGCAAGGAACTAACACAAATTCCAAATTTAAAAAATCAGTTGTTATTCCTTCAGGAACACTTTGTAAATTTTGAAAATCGAAATCTCAAATTAAAAGATGGTTTAACCACATTAGAAGTGGGCTAGTAATAATTTCAAAAGTATTCCAAATGACTTCTGATGTGGCCTCCGCCAAAAGTTAGACGCAGTTTTAAATAGAAATCCAAATTTAATAACATTGCCGCAATTGTGTATGCTAAATACGCTGAAATAAAAGAATATTTCCAGTATGCACCTGTAATCAGTTACGATGTAGAAAGGACGTTTTCTATCTATAAGGATGTACTTAATTCAAAGAGAACAAGTCACACAGAAGAGAAAATGAACAAATAATAAGGTATTTTATATTTTATAGATCACCAGCCACATGTTATTCAATTATATAAATAAAAATAAAAACCTCTTTAAAAATACAACATTTCAATAGTGCGCCGATGGGCGATGAGTCATCAACCGTTCGTGTCCGCGCCCTAACAGAAACATAAAAACTTATAAAAAGTATTCGTCATTGGAACAGAAAATGAAGTCATCATTCTCATCTTCAATGTTTTCTTCTTCCTCGCCGATGTCATTTTGCGATTCAATTTCAGCTAGTACAGTTACTTTGTTACTTTCATCTTCTGGTTAGCTTTTATTTCTTGTCTCTCTTTTCATCTTCTTTCTCGTATTGAATGTTGTTCTAATATTCATGATGAAGAGGAGTTTGCAAGTGTTTGCAAAATTTTCCACTTTATCTCGTTAATTTTTCAATAATCTTTGTTTAACTGCAAAAACGTGACCTCTAACCCTAGCATCGGTCATCCTGCGGTTTTAGAAATATATACGCATTTGTTACAAAAAAATTGCAAATCCGCAGTACTTTTATAAAAAAAATAAAATATCTCTGATTATTTTGTGCAAAACAAATATTGAATTTCTCTCCAGCTAATAATATTAACATATCTTGTTTTGTATTTTTCTTTAGGTCTCTTATGATAATGTTCAACAAAGAAAAACAAAATTTTTATTGGTCATAAGATGAAACTTAAATTTTTTGCATAAACTCTTTATTACATATCTCAAATGTTTAGGAACATGACTCGAGGAAACTTTCTTGTCACCTTGCCTATTATACCAAAATCTTGATCGTATTCCATAAAAGTGTGCCCAGATTCTAAAAAAATATTTTCTTGTATTCTTTTAAAGGTACATAAAAAGTTAAGCAGTATTTTTATTTTTATTATACCCGTCATATGCATTACTATAGGCAAGAATTTTTGTGACATTTTGGGGAATTACATTAGTAATATAATGAATCAAGCAATACCCATTTGCGTTTGAGCTTCGACCAGACACTGTTTCATTCCAAACAAACATATTTGACTTACCTGTACTGAGGTTGTATACAAAAGTTTTAGGTCCATAGTTGCTAAGATAACATAACTTTTAATTTGGTTATGGGAGGAGATGGTAAAGGATGGTCGAAGCAATCTGATGATACTTTATTTACATTTGAGTCATTTTCTTTTAAACATCATGACTTTTCTACTCTTCTGTGATGAACCATTAGCTTAATCTTAAAATTCCTAACTCTTTCTGTATTCTGAGAAAGTTTAATTATACTAGTAAGGCAATCACACTTACTGCAATTGTCAGAATTAGAGCAGTGAAATTTTAAATTAAATTCTGTATTAAAAATATAGCGGTAATTCGACTGTTTATACAGATTAAATTTCTTTCTTTACAGTGTGATATAAATAAATTGTACACTTTTTAAATATTGAGTTCTGGTGATAAATATAGAGTGTTAATGTTTGAATTTCTAGAATAACGACTTCGACATTTTGAAAACATTTTGTTGTGTTCAATCACGAAATTTCGGTTTACTGGATCTATTTTTCGAGCAGGACCGCGACCTATAACAATGGATCTAAAAGTGGTAAATCAGAATTCATATAACTAAATGTCAGCATTTCAAAAGAACAATGCTAGCTGTATTTATTATTACTCTAGAAATTCTAAGAATCTCATGTTTAAACTGATCCTTTTTACAAATACTACCATCGCTACTTATGCTACAAATCGTAGTAAATCTTTTAATATATAATATCAAAGTTTCAAAAAAAGAAGATTTTCAAACACGCTTATTGAGCAGAAATATTTCAGTACTGGAATTCTTGCCTTTGACTGTAATTTTTTGTAAATGAGATATATTTTTGTAACCAAGATGGTGCCTTCTCAGAATTTCTACGATATTTCTTCTCGTTTCCTGCCACTTATTCTCATGTCGTTTGGGCTTTTTTGAATCAGTTTCAGTTACGTACTCATTTGCCTCATCTGTTTCGTATATACGGGCTAGGAATATCACTATCATAAATAAAAATAAAATTGTTAAGAATAACATCAAAATTTGAGATGTGAAATGTTTGGAGTAGTTCCTTTTCTATCTACCTCCTTTTTAGTCGTTTACTGCGATATTCTTGCGGAGACGGTTTTTGGTGTCGATAGCCGTGGAATTTCAACATTTCGTTATATTCATTGCGTCCTTCTTAGAGTACTTTTTGGACGGGTGGTATAGGAACGTGTAAATGGAGTATTGGACATATGTAGTGCCATGGAGTCAGATTTTTAATTTCTTGCGTTGAATAACAGCAACAGTACCTACGTCTAAAATGGCTTCAGATATTAGCAGTTGCTCTCTAGAGATATTTTTGATCATTTATCTTGGATCTAATATGTATATTTTTTAATTATTATTTAAATTTACTGGTAGTTTTTGGTTTTATGTTCCATGATTTCGTTATTGGTTTAAACATGAGATTCTTAGAATTTCTAGAGTAAGAATTGTTCTTTTGAAATTCTGTTTTACCACTTTTAGATCCATTGTTATAGCAAAAAGAATATTCCTAGCGGGTCGAACTCCTTATATACTCCAGAAACTTCAGAGATTGCTAAGACTAACGTGATACATATTCGCCTTTTTAATAGGAAGCAAGACTTATAAACTACCTACAGAACCGTTCAAGAACAGCACCTTGAGGCACTCCAGATTTGATGGAGCAACATTCAGAAGCTTCTGCATTTATTGTTATTTGTAAAATACCTATCCTTCAAATAAAATATTTAATAAAGCAAAGTGTAAAGTTGGTAAACACGGTTTAATGTCCTTTAGCATTCTATCATGGCAAAAATCTTATCGAACGTTTAAATTTTATCTCAAAAGATTCCCGAGAATGGAATGCTCACTATCTTAGAACACAAATACCGGAAGCAAAATGTAGAATTTTTGTAAAACCCTTAATTGAGTAAAAATGAATTATATATTCATTTATTTTGACCCCCTAAAAAGATTATAATCAATTCCAGCGGCAATATTATAGTAGGATAGTTTCTTATCAGACATCTTCGTTATTGTTAATTTTATAGTAGCGATAGGCGTAATAGTATAGCAAACAGTATAATTTTGAGCACCATTGTCTTAAAGTTGCAGCAAGTTTTTTATTCACTCGTTAAGTCTTGTCTTAATAATAATGTATGGTCTTGCTTCAAATTTAGAAATATTCAATTTCCGAAAACATTTAATTCTATTAGCTCTAATGAGATGTAAATTTTAGAGCTACCTCATGCAATATTTCATTCTATAGCTGTAAATACATCCTTTCTAATAGTAACATATATAAAGAAATCAAAGATCTATTAGTTTTTAATGACACTCGACATATTTCCACAGCTTTTTTAAAGTTCATTCAATGTAAATTGATTTCTTGTCAAAAACTTAAATTATAAGTTTCTTAATACATGTAAACAACATTAAATTACCTGCTGTCAGACACATGTATAAACTGTACGCAGATACAATCATAAATATCACCTTTGACTTTAGAAACTAAATTAATGGATTTATACGTCTTGTAGGGTATGCTTTATAATTTGAAATTCTATGGGATTTTTAAAGCATTTACCGCTTGTACACGATATAATATCTTTTAATAAACATAACTGCTTTTCTGTAAATAATGCACACCTTAATGCGATATTATGGAGATGATGTGATGCAGCAAGAGTGGAGAAAGTAGATATACAATAAATATGCAAGTCAGTATCTCTGACATGCAGAGAAAATGTTTCTCTTTTCTCCCTTTAATACCGAAGCTTACTGTATAATAATTCAGGTTTTAATTGAAAGCTTTGCCGAAGTTTTATGGTAGTAAAATAAAATAAACATTGGAAACATGTACTTATACATTATCATATAATACATTAAATTGGGCGTCCTTTTGTTTAATGAAGTAATCACACATACACGTGTTGCTCTTATTATGATTACAAAAAACATGTTTTATTAATGATATGACACGATAATCGATATGGAAAGTATTATAATATAATAATGAATATATTACAGGCATTTAAAATGCAGCTACGATCAGTTTCGATTGAAAATAACTTGTATAAAAAATAAAATTTTAAGATTCTTAACAAATATAATGGTGTGAGCAAAAAGTTGGTATGAATAAAGTACAGAAAATAGATACATACTTATATACAGAAACAGATGTCATAAAAAATCATGTAAAAGTCCAAAATATGACAGTTGTGTATTCATGCACTAGCCAGAAATTAATTATTTCTTGGGTGAGTTTGTAGAGGTGTAGCTGTAGGTAAACCCTAGCACGCAGTTGCGTTTGCATTAGGCATGTTCAAGCATTAATGACCCTTAATAAATAATATACAGGAGGAAAGAGAACATTTTGCGCATTAACGTTGGAAATTAACAAATTAGTAATACCTATCCCAACAAACAATTTCCATAACCTTAAGTATTTGCTAGTTTTTATAAGGGTTTTATACAGGTTGCGAGTTTATATTCGAGGTTTATAAGGTTACTAATACGTTACGAAGTTTTATAGGGGGTATATAAAATAACTAAGAGCTTTAGGTTTTATACAGTGGTAACAAAAACATTTACATCACTAACTTGTATCACTTATAGTAACGGTTGCTATAGGTTATATAATGAGTTTTTATAATAGTTGCAGTTACCAATTTTTGAAACCAATAGTGTTCAGTTCCCATACAGTTGTTTACTGTGATAAATATAAAACTTACTGTCCCGATAGAAATAGCAGTTACCTTTATAAAATCTGGAGATTATTGCTATTCGAAACCACTGCAATAAAACTTCAATCCATATGCAATTTTTAAGTTGGTAACTACGGTTCTTTTTATAAATCCATGTGGAACCATTGGTATCGTAGAGAAACGCTTCGTTACTAGTAGGTCGCAGATACAGGTTTAATAGAATAGAGACGTGCATGTGCTTTCATGTTTAATAACGCAAAATGGAAAAAGTAAATTGGCTAAAAATTAAATCCAGTAGTACTTTTCGCCGAAATGTGCAACGAAATTTGATCCAAATCTTACATTCTGTACCATCTGTATCTAATATACTACCTAAGAAAAATGATAACATAACCAACAAATCCGCTGTTTTCAATGGTGATTATGTTGGAAAAACAGTAAATTCCAATATGTGTTCAGATGATATGTTTTATAAATCTCTCACCACTTCCGCCTAATAATATTGACGGAGATGACGTTGAAGAAAATAGAAATAATTGGCTGGTTGAACTACTTGATGAAGATGATCAAGAACCAGGATCGATACAATCTGTGGAAAGTCAGCGTATGTTAAAAAAATTGTCCCTTTTCTTCACACATGGAAGAGATTTCCATCCTTGTTGTGGGGTGGAAAACCCGTCTTGCATTAATTTATTTAAGGCTGCAGTGGACGAAAATTTTGATGGCCAGTGTAAAACCCCATTATCTTCCCAGGCGGTTGGTACAACACTTAACATAGGAAGTTTAAATCCAGGTTCTTTTGTTTGTACTATTTTAAACGGCATTTTCAAAAACAAAAACTATACACAAATACTTAGAGCATGGCACGAAATATTGTTTGAAGTTATGATATGCGTGTTCCTTGTTAGCTGGACCTTGTAAGTTATATAGATGTTATATAGATGGTTCTTATTTTAAGAGATTATCGTCACTTGTAGTAGTGAGCGTCACCATAAGTTATATAGTATCATTACTGGTAACTGCTAGCACTCAATAAAGTTATATAACAATACCTTTGCGCCGCAATGTTCCTCATATTTATATTAAAGTTTCAGAGGAGTTTTCAGCGCAGTAAAGTTTACATATTGGTTTTATAGTATCCGTTTGTACTATTTTAAACGGAATTTTCAAAAACAAAAACTATACAAAGATAATTCGAGCACGGCACGAAATATTTTTTGAGGTTATGATACGTGTGTTGCCCGGTAGTTGGAACTTGGATGTTATATAAGAGTGGTGGTTCTTACTTTAAGAGATTATCGTCACTTGTAGTAATGAACGTCACCATAAGTTATATAGTATCACTACTGGTAACTGCTAACACTCAATAAAGTTATATAACAATACCTTTGCGCCGTAATGTTCTTCAAATTTATATTAAAGTTTCAGAGCAGTTTTCAGCGCAGTAAAGTTTACATATTGGTTTTATAGTGTCCGTTTGGCACTTTAAATATATATCCGCCATATTTACGACGGGTTGTTGGGACGCCATATTGGTACTGCTGAAAAAACTTTAGAATAAAAGATTCGAAATGCAGTATCTACAGCATGTAGTACATTTTTCTTGAAGAACCGACTTGTTGCCTTACTCTGTATGTATTTATTACGAAAATTGATTATTTTTAGAAATAGAGTAAAATATTTTTTTATATAAAAATCTAAAATATTTGCTATATTGGCGGCGCTTTAATTTTCTGGAGGTGCAAATGCAAATTATACAGTCTAGAAAAAATTGCAGTAAAATTTTGACTATTTCAAATATTTCAGAGTCTCATTGTTATCAATATATTCTGGTATTAGGTATACTCCATAAGCGAAAGAAAAGAATAATATTTCTCGTTGGAAGAAAAGAAGATGACATATTTATTTTATGTTCTCACTTACAATTCAATCACCAACACCGAAAAAGAAAGAAAAGGATAGTGACAAGAGAACGAGCAAGGACGATATCCAATAAAGTAAGACGGTTACTTAAACGTTGTGATTACCATTATAAATAATGTTTATAAAGGTTGCGAAACCATTCTCGTTACTTGACAATATGGCGCATACGGCCTATAAAGAGTCCATACGAAGTTATATAAGGGTAACAGTTATATCTCTATAACATTTGTTATAAAATTTGAGGTTATATAAGGTTACCAAATAGTGGTAACGGTAACACTTATAAGATACGCCATTTAAGCTCTTTAAGAGGTATATGGGGGTAACGGAAACGTTGTCATCAACAATTTATATTACCATAAGTTTTATAATGAGGTGATCGTGATATTTCGAGTACCTTTATAAAACAAAAATTGCTTGTTGGGATGGTTCAAATTTTACGTTAATTTTATATTCAGATCTAAAATTATATTCTATGACGCAACCAAACACAAAACAATTAAATTATTTAAAGAAATAACTTCAGCCTTTATTGAAAGTAAATAATTAATAATATTTAAAAATAGGCACAACAATAGGTGTCCGCCAAGAAGGTTTATTACGAGGTAGGCGCCATAAATTCTCAGCCTGATAAACAAAAAAGAAACTTGATAATTTATGGTGCCTACTTCGTACTTTCTTTAATCAGAACTTTTGGTTAAATGAAAGAGAGTTGATAAAAATTTTGATAAACGGTTCACAAATGCGGCCTCTTTTGAGCACATTTTTTTATTACGTTTTGACACATTTCACAAGGTATTTCATTAATTTCATCATGAATATTTCGTTTGACTGGCTCAGGGGCTTTTGGTTTGTTTGCATGGACCTTGCTCTTCAGATATCCCCACAAAAAAGCCGGGTCCGTCAGATCCGGCAACCGTGGATGTCAATCAACATCACCATTCTTTGAGATAACTTGTTGTGGAGAGAGGTCTCGCAGTAATTCCATTGTGATTCTGGCTGAATGCGATGTGGCACCGTGTTACCGGAACCACATATAAATTAAGCCCAAGGTATTCAGTTCTGGCGTCAAAAAGTTTTCAATCATGTCACAATATCATTCGCCGTTTTTATTTTCAAATGAGTAGGGTTCAATGATTCTTCCTGACCAAACAGCACAACAAACGATCACTTTTAATGGATGTAAAGATGACTCTTAAACAATTATTGGGTTTTTCATTTCCCAGAACCGAAATAAATGCGCGCTTCGTCACTCATGAAAATCAGGGTTATGATGGGCAAGCTGTAACATGCTATTGGTATATGTACGGCAGCGTAAATGAAGCTTTTGTGTTAATTGAATCTTAAATAGAAACAACTTCAAATCCTTATGCATAATTCTGACCCAAATTGTTCTTCGTAAACCAAGTTCCTGAGAACGATGTCGAATTGAGGTTGATGAATTGTTTTCAACACTTTCTTGAACAGCAGCAATGAAATCAGGCAATATTGCATAACGTTATGGTCCACGCTTGGACCTATCAGCTACAGAGGCTCTTTCTTCGAAATCATTCACCACACGATAAAAGTGCGTTTTGTTGGTATGTTATTTCTCCCAAAAATTCCACGTAACTTTCTCATCATTACAGTAATCGATGATTGATTTGCATAAATTGTTTTAACAATTAAAACACAATACTTTATCGAATATTATTAATGATAAATTTGCCAGGTCTGTACTGCACGATTGCCAAATATGAATTGTCAAAACTAATATTTCCCAAAATAGCGACAAAACAAACTGTGTATTATACTTTCCCAGGGGACATGCGATACTTCCTTGTTTTTAAAGTTTATACGTATATATAAGTGTGTTTCAAGACATAGTAACATGTGGGAGCTTGCATTCGCACTATATCTTGAAACAAACTATATGATCTTCCTAAACAATAATGTTTATGATTTCTTTTGTAAACAGACTATACGTCCTTTACTTTTTTTTTTGAATTCTCTTTCGACATATGAGCCACCGACATTAAAACATATGCCAAGCTAATCTTTTAAATCTAACATACAAGAATTTGTTGTATTTTCACTCTTGCATAGAGTTGTTCACTTAAGTCAAAATGCATTTACTGTCTACCTAGTGCTACAACATATGGAAAGTCCATGAATTGGGCTAAGCGTTATTGGAAACTAATATTTTGGAAATATGGATTTAGATTTTTAACTGTGTTTTTATACCTTAAACAGTTGCAAGAAAAGTTAGTCAGCTGGCACTTAAATAACGAAAACAAATTTGATTAAATTTACTCTGTCTTAAGTAAATCCATAACACCTAGGTTTAAAAACATACAGTTAGAAATTCGTCATGGCAGACAGACTATCACATAACCCATCCCTGTCTAATAAACAGAAATCTCGTTGCTCACCACACGGTTTTCTTATACGTATAAGAGTTCTAACTTATACGAAAGTTGTTCTAAATTAAGTTTTCACTTTCATCTTCTTAAAAAAATAAACCTGTGAATGTTACTACAAGTCCAAATTTTGAGAGTTTCTTTATATAAAAATTATTCGAAATCCTATTCTATTCTCTTAATAAATCCCTATAGAATGTATACTTTGCAAGATATTTGCAAAAAGTGCTACTTGATAAGTGTAAAAGTATTACTTCCTTTCTGAAAAAATTGGAAATCTAATTACATACATACGCTATACGTTTGACTGTCAACTTAACATGAAATCGAAAATAGTCATTTTCATTATAACTTCCGTATCCATTTTACACTTTACAGCATTTATCATGACTGCAAAGTATTAATTCAAATCATAAGGCTGTATTATACTTATCAATTTCTTGATCAAGTTATTGATCACGAAATTATGGTCAAGTTCTTGGTCAAGTTATTGCTGACCTTGCCTGTTTTACACTTATCAATTTCTTCACCAATAGATGAATTAGCAGTACCAATAGTGCAAAAGTACGAAATAAAAAAATCAATAAATTTGCAGAAGACTTGTGTTTCATATTGAATGTAAAAATAACTGCACAAGAGCTGCAAAAGAAAATAAATAATTTACGAACACAATTCTTTCAAGAAGTATCAAATTAACATGTCATTTTTAACAGTATTCCAAAATGGAATTTGTGTTTACATTTTACACAGTTGGCAAAAAACTTTATAACATGAATTTTACTAGGAATTACTAAAAACTTGATCAAGTTCAGAAGAGAAATAGAACATGTTCTAATTCAACAAGTTCTTGTCAATTTTAACTTGATCAAGAACTTGGTCAATAACTTGGTCAAGAAATTGATAAATGTAATACAGCCTATACAGTCACTTACTTAGACTGTTGGTCCCTTTGATTCTATTACTAAGGTTAAAATGTATATTTTAATTAGAAGGCTTTGGTAAATGAGACAAGTTGCATATAGTTAAAAAAGAATTTGAATTTACCAGTCAGCAAACTGTTAGCTCCACATGAAAATATTAATCAAACTTGCTTATATATCTCATTTATTTCAAACGAAAATGTACTTAACTGAACGTTTCAATTCCCAACAAAAATGTTATGTTAAGAATTTAACGTATGTTGTAGACTACTAAAACTTGGGGGATAAAGGGGCAAATATCTTTTACTCCAGCCAGTAAGGCAAACCATTTATCAGAAATAAATAATATAATAATCGGTTTCCTGATACCGCACAACACCTGCGGACGCATTACATATTGATGTCACTCATGTCCTAAGAAATCAAGAAAAGTCCGAATCCTCGACAGACTTGCATCGATAATATCTGCACTGTGACTATAATACCGCTTGATCGCGAACGCCATCAAAAGTAGAAGCATTTAGAACATGGACAGGACATAGCTGACCATTAACATTAGTTCTAAAAATAGTATTTATGTTAGATATTTAGGGACTTTTAACATTGTATACTACTTATTCAAACTTTATTAATTTTGCTAATAACAAATTGTTTCAAAACCGGTCTTTTATAGATTGTTCAAGGCAACAGGCCTATAGCTTCGTAAGATAGATGAATAAATCGGTTTCCTCATTTAATAAATTATTTACACGAGCCAAGTAAAAATTACTGAACTGGAGTAAAGGACGTATTTGAATACATATATACAAGATTTTCTTGGTTTCTGTAATACTTTTTCTCTTTTGGTCTAGTAAATATTTTATATTCGTTAAACTCATTCCGTAAATCAAATAAGAATGTTACAATTTTCGTTACCGAAAGTTTTTTATCCGTTTTATTTCCACGACAATTTAATAAATATAGTCCGCAAGAAATTTACTCCCTTGTAGCCAAGCCCCAACATTCGCAGACATAATAAATTTATCTCCTCTCATCGGAGTAAAGGTTATCCAATTATAATGCGCAAACTGTGGTAACTCGATAGAAATGAATTGATCATAAAAGCGAAAAATGCGAACGCACAAAACGAGACAGAAAAAGAAAGGAAATAAAGTGAAGGAAAATATGTGTACATGTATATATAGGTATATAAATGGAAAATATACAGTTTCCCCCTTTCCTGGGGATTTGTCTGGATCTCAATTTAAAATTAACCTTTGGAAACACGCTGTTCATTATAAATAAGACAATTCGATGTATACATTTATTTTTCTACTCCCATACTGTAATTGTATTATTAGATATGCCGAAACTGTACTTTAACGATGTCTATTACGATATAGATTTTCATTACGATACAAGCTTATATGCAATAGGAGTGCGAGATTCCAATATTCAAACAATATTCAATATGGCGACTGCATATCTGACAGATATACAAATTTAATAAATGTGACAGTTCTCTGTAATTTACAAGTAAGTGCTTAAAATTTGTGCTTTTTTGAAAATATAAACGGGAAAAATGAGGGATAATGACAGTGAAATGTAAAATTTGAGTCCACCAGAAATTATGGAACAAGCCTTAGTAACCACGAACAATTTATTACCAGCTAAATTCGCAAAGGTGCATGGAAAATTTTAACCTTAATTTATGAAATGGAATGTTTAAAAAATAATGTTTTATCATGGGGTCGTAGAAAAAATAGTGTATACAACTCGGATTTAATGGCTATTAAGACACTCGTATTCATTACAATTTTCTTACTCGTGTCTTATTAGCTATCATTAAATGCTCATTGCATAATAGACTATTTTCTGTTACATTTTCATGGAGGGTGTGTATTTTTTTTAATTTGTGCGACTTGTGATTCTCCTCAGTGATGCCAAAATTACGAAATGATAATTAATACAAATTAATGAAATGGAACAAAAGTCCATTAAATAACAAAAAAGAAAAAATACTGTATCAAAAAATAATGATGATAAAGGTTAGATATCTAAATATAAATAACAAAATTATTAAAGTGTATAGCAAAAGTGTCACTTCCGTTCCGAATTTTGAAGTTTGTTTTATATAATATTTTTCCGCAACCAGTTCTAAACACTTTTATACTATCTTTATTCTGAATCGCGCTTTAAATACTTTTCTACTCTTGATAAATGTACATAGAATGAATAATTTGCAAAATATTTGCAGAAAACTGCTATTAGATAATTGTGAAAGTCTTTAATCTTATAATAGGTACTTCGTTAATGGCTGGAGTATTATAGGCCGACAGATATTGTTTATTATTATTATTAAATTTTGTGATATAAATATCTGAATGTTATAAATTGAAAGTAATAGAAAACCTAGAAATCTCTGAGTCCTAAGCAGTTTAAATTGTAGCTTTAATGAGTATTAGAGTATAGTATAGCATCTGGAAGTTTTCTACTGCAGAGTTATATTATAATCGGCTAAGCTAACTAGATACTTAAACAAAATCATCAATTGCATTATTAAAAAAAAATAGTAAATTGCTACGAGATCAATGAAGATTTTTCAATATTAATTTTTTTATTTAAAAGTTGCAATCAGAACTAACAATAAATTATATTAATATATTAAAAAAAATAAAGAAGAAACTCCTAAATACCAATAAGTTAAAGTGATTGCCCTAATTTTACATTGGTCAAACAGAAAGGGAAAAGGATGTCGAATCATATAAGTTTAGAATATTTTACATATTAAATATAATGGAACTATACTTATTAGAATCTCTAGAAATTAATAAAAATAGAACCTCAAATAATTTACTAAACGAGCAATTAGAAACATATACATAGTTCGCCGTAAATGTATTTTTATAATGTAATTTGTTTCGCAGAAAGTTTGATATTACTAACTCCTCCTCTTCATAGTTTGTGCCATATTGTAGACATATAAATGATTTTTTTGTAATATTTTATGCAGTTCTGAAGAAGTAATGGGGAAACATTTGTCACATGTATGTTTTAAAATTAAAGAAATAGGACTAAAATTATAGGCATAGTTTATATGTTATAAACATTTACTAATTTAAAATCTAAATTCTGGAAATAAACCTATGTTAGCGAAACTATTTAATATGTTTTAGAATCGAACACCAATCAGAAAAAAATGAATAGCTTCTGATGGAATATCAGCATATTGTTGCAACATAGTTTCATTTGTCGCAAAAGATTATTGAAAATTGTAGATATAGTTCCCAAATAGAACATTTTTACGAAAGCTTTTAAATATTCTGTCGTTTAAAAGTTAAGTTTTACAATATTTTACTTCCCCTTTCAAGAATTCAAATATTTTGAAATTGGTAATAATGCATCTGTATTTCTTAAACATTTCTTTAAACTTACTACAAAGTTGACGAAATAATAGTGAAATTGTTTCACTAAGGCGAACTACTATTTCTGGTCTACCTATTTCACTGAATATCTTGAGAGGAAGATTATACTCGTAAATATAAAGTTTGCCGCTTAAAGCTATCAATATAGTTTTAGGTGTTTGACCGTTATGAAAAACTACTTTTTCGATATCAGGTAACTTCAAACGTGAACATCTCCAAAAACCTAGAGGTCAAAATTTCATCATCACATTACTTTTTTCTTACATTATAGTATATTATGCAATGAGCATTTAATGATAGCTATTAAGACACGAGTAAGAAAATTACAAGACGAGGCGAAGCCGAGTATTGTAATGAATCCGAGTGTCTTAATAGCCATTAAATGCGAGTTGTATGTATACACTATTTTTTCTACGACCCCATAATAAAACATTATTTTTCTACTCCCATACTTTAATTGTATTATTAGATATGACGAACCTGTACTTTAACGATGTCCATTACGATACAGATTTACATTATGATACAAGTTTATATCCAATAGGAATGCAGATTTTTCATTACGATACAAGTTTATGTCCAATAGGAATGCGACATTCCAATATTCAAACAATATTCAATATGGCGACTGCATATCTGAGAGATATACAAATTAAATAAATGTGACAGTTCTCTGCAATTTACAAGTAAGTACTTAAAATTTGTGCTTTCTTGAAAATATAAACGGTGAAAATGAGGGATAATGACAGTGAAATATAAAATTTGAGTCCACCAGAAATTATGGAACAAGCCTTAGTAACCACGAACAATTCATTACCCGCTAAATTCGCAAAGGTGCATGGAAAATTTTAACCTCAATTTATGAAATGGAATGTTCAAAAAATAATGTTTTATTATGGGGTCGTAGAAAAAATAGTGTATGCAATTCGCATTTAATGGCTATTAAGACACTCGTATTCATTACAATACTCGGCTTCGCCTCGTATTGTAATTTTCTTACTCTTGCCTTAATAGCTATCATTAAATGCTCATTGCATAATATACTATTTTTGAACATTCCATTTCATAAATTGAGGTTAAAATTTTCCATACACCTTTGCGAATTTAGCTGATAATAAATTGTTCGTGGTTATCAAGGCTTGTTCCAAAATTTCCGGTGGACTCAAATTTTACATTTCACTGTCATTATCTCTCATTTTTACCGTTTATATTTTCAAAAAAGCACAAATTTTAAGTACTTACTTGTAAGTTGCACAGAACTGTCACATTTATTTAATTTTTATATCTGTCAGATATGCAGTCGCCATATTAAATATTGTTTGAATATTGGAATGTCGCATTCCTATTGGATATAAACTTGTATCGTAATGAAAAATCTGTATTCCTATTGGATATAAACTTGTATCATAATGAAAATCTGTATCGTAATGGACATCATTAAAGTACAGGTTCGGCATATCTAATAATACAATTAAAGTATGGGAGTAGAAAAAGGATATTTTTCATGATTCTGTAGATTGCGCGTTCATTTTGTAGTAATTAACAGCAATTGCGTTTCCATTACTAGAAATGTACTAGAAATAGCCATTATTCGTAGCTAAGAAAAATTCACCCAAAATTTATCGGGATAGGTTGCATGCATACAAGAAAATTGTATTCAAGAGTTGTATCCCAAAAGAATTATATTTTTGACTTTAGCGAATTATATTCACTACAGAAATACTTTTTACTATATATGTTAACTGGTATATTAATTTATTTATTACTAATAAAATATATTTTTGAAGGATTCCTGGGTTTGTCCGGTAAAAAAGTATAATGGGTAATATACACAGAGAGAAAAATATAAAATGAAATAAAACCCTAACAAAACAACGCTTTGATCATGGAACAGGTAATTGTATCAAGAAGAAGCAATACATTAGATGCTTAAAAAAATTTTATTTGTTGGGGATTTCAATTCAGAAACGTGAAGCAGAAACCTTATACATTGATCGTAATATATGCATTCATTGCAAATAAACACATAATTTCCGTTTCAATATTAAATTTCTCTCTTACATATTTTTAATAGACTAATAGTTCAATTCGGTGTTGTCAGAAAAATCATATCTGTCAAACAGGCGTGTGTTGTGTATATTTTGCCGGTCAAATTTGCGTGTTTATTTTTGCTTTGATAAAAATTGGTTAAAAACAGTTCTTCTTAGAACTGTACATCCTGTTTATTATCTATTTGCGTCTTTTGAATATAATGCCGAAAGCTTTCTGTAAACCGAAGCTTCCTACAAACTTTTCTATAATCATCTGAGTAACGAGAATAGCGTAAGAATTTATTTGGATCAAAGAAATATGCATTCAATAATAGCAATAATTATTTTAAATTTGTAGTGACAAGGAAATATTTATTTGTCTTTATGTGTATTTTGTTGTAGCAAGTTTATTTGGATGAAGAGAAACTTTTTTTCTGTCAAATAAATAGGTAATTTGGAAAAATATGGCAAAGAAAACTGTTTCTCATATTAGACTGAACCGTATTGTAAAATAATGTTATACAAATATAACGAGCAAAATTACTCTCTATTGAAACTCAAAATCCTTTGTGGGAATCTAAGTATATACAAAAAATAGGTTACACATGTATACCTGTAACTTATATATAATATAACCTATATAAATCCGAAAATAAGGATTTCCAGTTTCATGCTTTACAAGTACGCTATACTAAAACATGTGTCAAATATAAACACTTAATGATAAGCGAAAATATAGGTATTCATTTATTGGTAGGAAATAAGTAAGTGTAAGAGAAATTATATAGTAATATATTTCTTTATATGGAAGAAATTATCTAGAATTAAACAAAATATTTCCTACGAAGAAATAAAGGGCGACCTAAAATGTTTCCGGAATCGGCAAGAGATGGCGAACGAAGGTTGAAGTGGATTCATTGGTCGGCAAGGGCAACCCTTTTTATAGCAACTATCAAAATTTCAGACGTCTACTGTCAATAGTTGCTATTTAAGAGTGTGTTTTGTGTAGCAAGTCAGGCGGTTTCGCAAAAATGGATAAAATCGAATTTCGTGCAGTGATAAAACACTTCTGGATGGCTGGAAAACGGCCACGGAAATTCGAAATATTTTGCTATAGGTTCATGGCGGATCTACTCCGTCATTTTCGACCATCAGCTTCTGGGTGAGCGAGTTCAAACGTGGCCGAGATAGCAGAGACAACAGGCATCTCAAAAGAACGCGTTGGCCATATCCTACATGAAATTTTGAGAATGAAAAAGCTTTCGGCGCGATGGGTACCGCGTTTGATCACACCAGAGCAAAAACGAAATCGGGTGACCGTTTGGGAGTGTCTGGCCAGGATTCAGCGCAATCCAAGAGATTTCGTCATGCGTTTCGTAACCGTGGATGAGACTTGGATCCACTACTACATACCGGAGACCAAGGATCAATCGAAGCAGTGGACTTTTCCGGACGAATCAGCTCCGAAGAAAGCAAAGACCGTTCCACTGGCCGGAAAGGTCATGGCGACCATTTTTTGGGATTCCCAAGGTGTGATCCTCATCGACTATGTGCTTTTTCACCACAACAATGCACCGGCTCATTCATCCCGCATCGTCTTGTCCAAATTGAATGAGTTGCGCTACGAATTAGTTTCTCATCCTCTATATCCACCGGACCTAGCCCCCAGCGACTTTATCCTATTCCCAAACCTGAAAAAATCGCTGGTAGGAAAGAGATTTGCCGCAAATGAGGAGGTCATCGCCGCTATTTTGCAGACCTCGAAACATCCTACCTTTCCGACGGCTTGAAGAGACTGGAGCACCGTTTGAAAAGGTGTATTGATCTTCGAGGAGACTTCATCGAAAAATAAAAATAAAAAACCACAACAACACCGTGTTTTTCTTGTCGATTCTGGAAACATTTCAGGTCGCTATCGTATGATGTGCAATGAATTCAGTAGCACCTACTTTTTCATGTTAAATACAAAGAAACTGAGCTCAAATAAATTCTTTTTTTACAAAAGAATAAACTGTTGTCTAGGTGCAGTAAATAGAATATGGGAAGTCACAGTCTGCAATGCTAGTTAATTCCACTAACTACACTAAATTAATGTTAATCTTTTACAGATAAAAACACTATAAAAACTGATAAAAAACAATTAATTTATATAGGATCGTACTTGTGAAAAAAGTGTGTTGCAATATGTCAGACATTCTCGACATCGAAATTCTCAACATAATTTAACAATTACTTTTAAGTCCACGCCCAAAAACAAATTATTGCTATATAATTCACGAAATAGCATACCAAATTTTACTTAATTCACGTAACACGTAATAAAAATTAATTTCCAACTAATTTCTGAATATACGTGTATCCGTTGAAAATTGATAATAACGCAATAAATTCGTACACGAGTATATGCGATAAATTTAACATAAACGTGCATTATCTGACGTCCTACGTAAATAATTAATAATTGCACATTAAGTACGCGAAATTGTGTCGCACAGTTACTACACGTCTCGTCGACGGGAAATTCTATTGGTACAACCCGATTCGTTGGGATATTAAATATGTTCGGCGACGTTACTTTTGAGAAGAGTTATATTCACCTCGGGATTTGGGAACGAAGTTTAGCCGGGAGTAATTGCCTGTAGCGATGGTAATTGACATGTGACTACGTCATTGACTTGTCGCCATTAGTCCCGCAAGCCCCCCTTTTCGAGTCAATAAGTGAGAGGTACCCAAACCGCAAACAGCTGCAATATGTTCTAATCCAGACGCACACTTATATGCACTGACGAGCATGCCTTTTGTAGTATTTGTATTGTGCATATTCACGTGCGTGAACGTATATTTGTGCTTGTATGAGTATCCCGTATGCCCTTTTACAATCCACAAGAATTCAATTAACAGACGCATGTTAATAAATCGATAGCTCGTTAAGTTCAAATGTAATTCTTCAATATTTAATAAGTATCGGACCCAAATTGAAAAGTACACACCTACATTACCTCAAATTAATGACAACTACGCATGTATACACGTGACATTAAAAGAACTTCACTTTATATATTTATACTAAGTATAAGGGAACAAAAAATATCGTACCAAATATAATACTAGCATTATTTATTTAGACAACTATCACACTAGTGCGTCAATAAACATAAATTGCATATTACACTCCGCATAAAAATTATGGAATCACCTTATCTATGAAAAGTAAATCCTTGCAGTAGTGTTTGTTTGTTTTGGTTTTATAACATTGTCATTCACTGAGTTCAATTTATTTTTTTCCCTAATTTCGTGAGCTTTAGGTGCTTTACATCTTCTCATTTCTTTCAAAAATTGGTAAGTATTACACTACAGTTTTTTTCTTTTAACCAGATATTTTCATGTAGAACCCTCTTGCCTGGTTTGGTAAAAATGAATGACAGTTCCCCAATGCGCAATGTGCGTAATTTGGGTCATGATAAAATTGTCCAAGCCATTACGATCATTAACGATGGTAAGAGTCAAAGATTGCTAGGGTGTCCGACAATCGACAATTTCGAAACTGGTGCGCAGGTATGGAGGAACTGGAGAGTATAACAGGAGACCAGGACAAGGTAGGAAGTGGTCAACTACTGCCATAGACGATCGCTTTTTACGACTTACAGCTTTGCGAATAAGGCGCTGCACTGGAAGACAGATAAAAAACGAGATGTTTACCGTTCGAAATTTAAATGTTACATCTCATACGGTAAGGATCGACTTAAAGAACAAGGTATATGTGCAAGAATACCGGCCAAAGACCCCACACTCACTAGAGAACACCGAGTACACAGACTACAATTTGCGAGAGATCATTAAAATTGGACAGATGAAGATTGGTCTAACATTATGTTCACAGACGACTCAAGGTATTGCCTGTTCTCATCAGATAGACGTCTGCCAGTATGTAGACGAGATGGTGAGAGCTTCAGTCAGTGCAACTTCAGAAAAACAACAAATTTCGGAGGTGGTTTGATTATGATATGGGGAGGTGTATCTTTCGAGGCTAAGACAGAATTGGGGTTTTCATAATGGCTCTATGACCGCAGATAAGTACATTAGGATTATCTTAGAGCCAGTTGTTTCCATTTGCACTTTACATAATCCCGAATTTCCGTTTAATGCATGATAACGCTCGGCCCCACTTCGCCAACATTGTAGAAAATTACCTAAATAAGGCTGGAATACGTGTTTTGGAGTGGCCAGCTAGAAATCCGGACATGAATCCAATACATCATATCTGGGACCACATTGGGTAGGCACTACGAAACAAACAAGTTCCACCGTAATGTTAGAAGAGCTAGAAGCAGCGGTCACTGAAGAATGGAAACAAGTGGGTCAAGACTACATCAGAGGACTTATTGAGTCTTTGCCTAGGCGGATGGCTGCCGTAATACGAGCCCGAGACGAAAATACTCATTATTAGTTCAACTTTCCGTTAATTAAATTCTTTATGTAAGTGTTACTTTTTCAATTGTTATTTTTATTAAGTTGCAGTATTTGGTTTTTCCTTTGCATTTTATTGTATTTTTAATATATTGATGTACTACCTACTTAGCTAAAGAACATAATATTTTCGAAACATACAAAAATTTCAAAAATGATTCCATAATTCTTTGCGGAGTGTATTAAGCACTGTGGCACATTTTGATAGCAAGCTATTTTATTCAACGGTGGACTAAAATTTAGATTGAAAAATTAGTATTATTATACTCTGTCTCAAAAAAAAAAGTGATTCAAATATCCCACCCAAAACCCAGAACACAAGGCATATTCGTGTTGGATTTGCGGTCACGATCGGTATCTTGACCGTGTAACTAGCTGTCACGACTGGTCACTGTGACGTCTAAATTTCCAAATCAAATTGACTGCGCAAGTGATGTCGTCACAGTCGGCAATGTTGCGGGTTCTGTCAAACTCAGCGATCCAAACAAAACAAGTTTTACATGCGTTTCACCATATACGAAAGTTTAAAGAATTGTTTTTAATATACATGATGTCGTTTTCTGAAGGCTAATATATTGAAACATTCTGTAAAATGTGTACTACTGCCTACAAAGACAATGTTTCCAAATGCAACTTACTTTAAAAAAAAATTAAAAAAAATTAGGTTATATGTTATAGGGAAACATTATTTTTGAAGATAAAAATTACTATACTGTATTGAAATTAGGTTCTTGATTGTGATTAAGTTAGTTAATGCTCTTGTTTAATTTTAGTATCATAGTGATGTGCTTTGCTCCAAACTGTAAACATTACAGTGAGAAGAATGCATTGCAAATTCCTTGCTTTCCTAAATCAACTAGGTAAGTTAAAGAAGTGGCTGAAACTAGTTAGGTATGTTAGGTACTTGCCATAATGCCATATCTACAATAAATATAATTGTAATAATTTTTAGATACAAAGATAGATGAGCCAAGCAAGCATTCTCACATTTTCAGCTATCATATCGTAAATGGTGATCGCAGAGATGGGCCAAAAATTTTTACATATAATGTTCAAAAACATTATCAATTTGGGATTAATATTGTACATACAGTTTGAAAATATATTGTTTCAATTGTAAACTTTTATTTATGTGTAGAAAAATATTACAAATATGTAAATGCAATGTTATATAATCTCAAGACATTATTCCACATTATTTTGAAAGCTTCCATCTTCATCAAAAAACACTGGCTTCAAGTGTAGGTTCAGGTTGCAACAGCAAAGGAAATCTTATAGAACTGTCGGAATCATATGTAGATTTATTTATTTCCTCCACAGTTAATCACGATTTGTGAATCTATGCATTTTGCCGATATATATTTAGATTTAAATCTACCTGCAAAAAAGGAATACTTTCATATTGCAGTGATCTTGAGTTTAGTAGTAAATAGTAAACACGTTTTCTCCAGATCCCTTTTAGATTTAATATAATTAAATTTAGTTTTATTCAATTTATAAAAGTCTTAAACAAAATTGTTTATAAATATTTATTAAGTTAAAGATTCAGAAAATCTCAATTAAATTAATTAAAATAGTGTAAGAATGTCATTATAGTTTTTATTCATGAAATTAATATCAGAATAAGACACATATCTTTACTTTAGCGTGAAAAAGATAAAATGTCGGAGACCGTTCAATGGATTAGCCCGAAGTATATTCGACATATGCTATCAACAATTACGAACGTATAACACAAAAATGACAATAAATACTTAGATTATATATTGTAAATAACGTAATAACTTTTTGTAACATTTACATATTGATGTCTCTCAATTTTTGTACATTATAATTGACGAAAACAAGTCGACATTGAAATAGATGTTTTTTTACATTTTTAAGTAAGTAGTACATCACTTGACCGAAAGGTGCAGCAGTGTAGACATGCATTTTTGGAAGTGGAAAGATAGCCGGTACAGAGCATGTCTAATTTTTTTATTAAGATAAATGTTAATATAAGGGTAAAACGGGAGAATTTGGCAGATTGATGCAGGTGCGAACCGCTCTTAAAAATAAACACTGGTGCCTATACTTATAAATTATTAAGAATTAAATAAAAATCAGAACTTGGAATATTTTTCAATGAATTGGGACTTGTAATATTTTTATGAATTAATTTTATTTTGATAACTTAGAATAATTTCGCATAGATAAAACATAAATATTTTAAGAGAGACAAATATTTTTGGGGAACTAGAATGCTTTATTTTAACACGCGATGGTATCACACTTAAGCGTTACGATGAAACAATTTAGTAATTGTAATAGTTTTGTTTTATATTTAATGAGAGGATTTATTTTTAATTTTAGATATAAGTATAGACACTTTACGTTTGCAAGTCTGTAGAAGGTCAAAAGTATTAAGTTTTTTGAAAGTTTTTCTTTTCTTTTGTAGAATATTTTATTGTATAAAAGTTTATTTATATAAATACTTGATATGGATGAGTTTAACCAATTGTATGAAGAATTAAGGTAGTTTAATTGTGTTTATTTTTTGTTTGTTTTGTATATAGTGTTGAACAGAAATTTATGTGGTGGTTTATGCTTGAGTTTAAATGAGGTTGGTAATTTTAATTTTTTTTTTATGAATATACTTTCACAATTCATTTTTTTTTATTGTGCTTGTGAATTAAGATTTGACGTGTTGGGTAATCGGTCAAGGATGCGTACAATGAATTAAGTAAGTGATTAATTCATAGCATGGAGCCTTGATTAATCCTAGGAACACGAATTGGTTTTGGTAGTATTGTTTGGGAGCGAGAAAAGGCGCTAGGCAGTACAAATCAGAACAGAGTCATTATTTTAAAACACAATTCCAGCACATAGATATATTGCATTAAGGCTGGACACGTACTTGTGTACGTTAGGAATGTATGCAACGAGTCAAAAGATGTACTCGTAGAACAGAGCCCCTGGCTTACCAATTTTGCGTGCGTTTGTTTTGGAGATACTGTTCGGGAGCGAGAAAAGGCGCAGTATTAACGTCAAAACAGAGTCCATGCGTTAATGTGTATATTATTTGGACCGTGGGAATTCATGATATTTATTTATTGATAATAATAATAATAATATATCTATTTATTTATTATCCAGTATAAGTCACGACATTTAGCAAAACTTTGATTTGATGATTGTTTTAGCTTAAATATTCATCTATATGTATGTAACAAATATATTTAGCAGAGTATTTTCTGATTTAATTGATATTATCGTTTTGATTATAATTACTGTATTAGTTTTTTTTTTATTATCATATTATCACAACATGCAAGAGTTTGATTTTTGTACATTAAATTTCTTTTGTTTGTAGATAGATCTGTTTTGTTTTAATTTAATATCTTAATAAATTACGTTATAAGATATTTCTGTATTTTCATTTATTTTATCTGACCTGGAGATAACTTAGGAGCATTTACTTTGGAGAAGGAATATTGTTATTAATTTTCTGCCCCTGAGAGAAGGTATGATTAATGTAACCATATACTGAGCTAGTGAAGTGTGAAATTGCTTAACCTACTTTTCTGCAGAAATTATGAGATCCTAGTCTAGCATAAGGCCTAGCACTAGTATGTATGCTTGATTCTGCCCTAATTTAATTATTTAAATAATTTAAATAAATTTACACAACTGTTAATTTGCAAGAGTAACAGCAATATGTACATGCGATTTTACAAAGTATATTTACAATATAATTATTTCATAAATATGTTACTGGCTTGTCAGTGTGCTTGTCAGCACACTGATATTATACATCAGCTACCGATTTATTATGATGACCATAATAAATACAGAGAGCTGCTATATGGTATACACATTGCTCATGTGCACATTTGCTTTGCAGGACACACTTTTATTTCACCATCTTCATTAAGGATTATCTACAATATATAACTTCGTTGAAATAATTCTACTTTTTCTTAATAAAAAGCAATTATTTTACCTCAATATTATAAAGTCGATCTCCTAAACGTGAAGTATGCCTTAAAAAGAAAACTTTCGATGTGCTTCGATTCCGCGCCATTTTCGCCTCTGTTCAATATCTCCAATTATTTATTTTAATATTTGTAATTATTTCTGTTAAAACTTCTTGTACATGTGTGATATTTTGAAACTAGGATTTTCTGAAGCAACTTCATCTTTTGTTTGGGCCGAAATCATATCAATTGTATTCAGCTTGCAAGGATATGGGTGTAACCTCAGTACAGTTTTATGTACTACTGCCATTCATACTTAAACAATGTTTGTTGTAACAATTCTTCAAACATGTTATCGTTCTTTTTATAGAGCAATAATCTACGTAAAATACAGGGTTAGTAAAAAGTCCCGGAACGGTCGAATAACTTTGTTATTTGAAAATTATGATTTCTGAAATTTGGTATGGGGGTATAGTTAATATAAATGCATTTTATGCAATACAGTTAATATTTTTTTCACTTCCGGTTTAATCGGCAATACGTCCAACTTTTTTTTTTTAATGGAATGCCCAGATTTTTTTAACACTTTTGAATGCAAAATAAAAAACTACGTTCAGGAAGTATTAAGATGTTTATTTTTATTCACAAGAAAACAGTTAAAAAATTAAAAAAGTGTCCAAATACAGAAAAATCAAGATACCTGTCTATTCAGGTTGCGATTACAATAATTGTTCAAAATGCTCTCCATTTACAATTTGACAAAAATGTAAACGGTCAGTAAAATTTCCTATTGAATTTTGTATTTGTTCTGGAGTGATGCGATTGGCTTCTTGAACTATTCTCTCTTCCAATTGTTCAAGATTATGGGGACGATTTTTGTACACTTGACATTTCAAGTGACCCCAAAAGAAAAAATCTAATGGCGAGAGATCTGGCGAACGTGCTGGCCATTCGATTGCTCCTCTACGTCCGATCCAACGTCCGGAAAATTTTCATTCAAATAATCGCGAACATTATGGGCAAAATGGGGGGGGAGCTCCATCTAGTTGAAACCAAAAATGTGCATTAGGGTGATCACCTATGTTTGCATTTGGAAAGAGGGCCGCAAGTGCTGGAACAACCTCATTTCGCAATAAATTTAAGTAGACGTTGCCAGTTAAATTTCCTCTTATAAAAACTGGTCCTATGATGTTGTTTTCAACAAGACCAGCCCAGACATTCACCTTTTGAGGACGCTGTGTATGGACTTCTTCAATCCAATGCGGATTTTCAATTGACCAGTAGCGACAATTATGTCTGTTCACAGTGCCGTTGAGACAAAACGTTGCCTCATCTGAAAAAATGATGTGATCTAAAACATTAGGCTGCTGCTCGATCAATTCCGTCATTGTTTCGCAAAATTGTAGTCTACGATCTGGATCATCTTCAGTTAACTCATGGACGGGATACATTTTATAGGCTTTCATTCCTGCTGATTTAAGAATATTATGAGCAGATTTTTGAGAGATCTCATAAATTTGACCTAATTCTGTTGTGGACACGTGATGATTTTCTTGCACTGTAAGTAACACATTCAAACTAGTTTCTTCATCTGTTGCTGTTAATGGACGTCCCCTTCTAGGTAAATCCTTCACCTGACGAAAGACTTCAAACTTTTGAATTGTTCGGCATACCGTACTTTTACTAATGTGACGATCCGGATAAACAGTATTAAACAAAATACGAACCTCTTCAAAAGAACGTTGACGATCACCGTACCCACGCATCATTAATATCTCAATTCGTTCTGATTCAGTAAGTTTTACTGCCATTTTCAAATGTGTCAATGTCTAAAATAAGTAAATTTATAGCGATGCAAAAGTTAAAACGCTTTTAAAATTGTCAAATGTGACGGCAAAAAGAATGCAAACACTAAACAACAACTTTTTTCAAAGGTACCTTGATCTTTCTGTATTAGGACACTTTTTTAATTTTTTAACTGTTTTCTTGTGAATAAAAATAAACATCTTAATACTTCCTGAACGTAGTTTTTTATTTTGCATTCAAAAGTGTTAAAAAAATCTGGGCGTTCCATTAAAAAAAAAAAAGTTGGACGTATTGCCGATTAAACCGGAAGTGAAAAAAATATTAACTGTATTGCATAAAATGCATTTATATTAACTATACCCCCATACCAAATTTCAGAAATCATAATTTTCAAATAACAAAGTTATTCGACCGTTCCGGGACTTTTTACTAACGCTGTATATATAAATCATTATGTAAAAATACAAACTTCAAATGGAATATCACAAATTAACTTTACTATATTACACACAAGTGTGCAATTTTACATAGTGATGTAATTTTACGTAACAATCCATGTAAAATAGTTTTCTATTATAGTATGTGTAATTTTACACAAAATTTTTTTACAGTGTATGCTTCACATATTCTAGGTTAGATCCTATATCAATTATTATTAATTGCCTGCTTTTACCACTAGGGGTTTATAATCCTGTCGATAAACTTTCAACAAAAGCTTGTCGTGTACTCATTATCTTTTTGTTAATTCACACTTTTTCGTTGGTGTGTTCTTGATTCAACCATTTTTTTGCTTTCAGATATTTTCTTCTCCACCTGATAATTTCATCTTTTTCTATTAGCAAATATTTCTTGATACATTTGATATATCTGACATATAACATGCATATGAACATGTGGTAATATATCATTAGTTGTTGATTAACATTTACTTGAAGTTAATGAATTTCATGAACCGCTGTAACTTGCTCGGTTCATTCTTGGTACGAACTCATCTATAGTAATTTTCGCCATAATATTATTAAGTGTTGGAAGTTCCATTTTAAAAAAGAAACTGAGCACTGTCTTACAGTATTCTTAACAGATTCATCTAAATAGAAGTTTCACTGCTCATTGGCTCTTTAGGTCTTAATTAGTTCTTAAGCCGTCTGATCACATATTCGTGTTCTACTTAAAAATAAGAATTTTATTTAATAACATAATAAAATATAATAAAACAATGCAAAAATGTAAGATAATAGGTTATGATTTGATTATAAACATAAAATGTGAAATCCGGACTTATTTTTCCATATTAAACAAATGAAATCTTAAAAATCTATACATACCAATTTAGCGCGATATGGGAATCACTCCTTCTTATTATAATATAAGGTATAGTAAGACAATTTAGATTTACATGATTTTTTTCTAATAATTATTCGATCTGCAATAATTTGACGTTGTTTCAAAAACATTGTTTATATTCTTTGTTTCTTATAACTTTAAGAGTATAAGGGACACGAATAGGTAAAATTTAGAAATATAAGTCAGACGAATCATATGTAAAAAATGTATAATTAATCTATGATTAGGGAGAGTTACAAGCCCTAAATTAAAATTAATATTGTCATACCATAATTTAAACTAATAAATCTAGTTAGGTATTAATAATAACGAATAAGAATGTATGTATTGAATGCGGATAATAACATAATGCAATATTTTCACACTCGAATCTCTGACCGTCTGCAATCGAGTTATCTTGTCACCGGTTGGCATCCACGTGCCACGCCGCCATATCATGGATCAATAAATACTTTCCACGTTCCTCAGATCAAGAACTAACGTTCCTCCTACGAGAACCGCTTTGTCGTAGACACATGCATGGATGTCTGCAACTAAAAATATTTTGTAAAGAAACCGTGAAGAAAGTATTTTATGCAGATATTTAAATAAAAACTTATTTTATGTACGGAAATGTAGGTTAATAAAATTGATAAAAAAACAAATATTATTTGTTTTTGCATAAATATGTACATGTGTTATATTTCTATATATTAAGCAGATGCAATTAACATATGAAAGTGCAGATGCAATTCATTAAAAACGAACGAAAAACAAAACTTTTACATGATATTCCCGTATAATATATATTTTATAATTAATATTATTTTGTGTAATGTAGAATACAAATTTACATATACATACATATCTCATAAAAATGTCAGTTTAGGTAACACAAAAACCGTCTGTAATGAATCACATGATTACCAAAAGGTGAAACTAATTTAATAATCTTCCATTAATTAAATAATAAGGGGTCCAATTTTACCACAAATTTATTGGATCAAATTTTTGCTCTTAGCAGAGAACAACGACTATAGAGAAGCGACAAAGATGTTAAAAGCGAGTCTTTATTTTTCCGATATGCGAGGTCTAGCCTGATTGTTTCGTGGCGTCATTGCCGGGTGATTATCTGTCTACACTAGATTTTTTGCGTAAAATTGATAACTTTCTACTTTCTCAAATACACAAATATTAAAATTAAAAACATATGACAAAAAGGCTGAGAGAAAACTAATAACTTTCTCTCATATATATTAACACTGCTACCCTATGTCAGTGATGTGAAATTACATATTTTGGCTGTATTTAAATTGATATTAAAACTAAATACAATAATAACAAGATTATAAATGTGAAATATGTTTTATTTTAGATAAATAGTAAATGGATAATTCTTTTATGATGAAGTACTTGTTTGTAAAAACATTCTCATTTTTAATATTATTACAAAGCTATTTTTAAAGCTGATACATTCTCCAATTTTCCATAGTCAGAAATGAAAACATGTTGTATAATTTAAAATGTACAAGTTATTGAATGTTGGGTATAATTTATTGATCAGGGGATCATTTTTAAGAAGTGGACGGTAAAACAAAGTTTAAATTAGTTTCAAAATTTTTGATTTGGAAGATTTGAATGAGCGAGATAATGACTGGTCAATTATAAAAGGACGCTACAAAAAAGCAATTGCATGGGATTATTATTTTAAAAAAATAGTCGCTTTTAGCATAGCGTGGTTTAAAAAAAATTAAAACGTAAAGTATTTTGCGTTTTATTAGATACATTTACTATAAGACGAAGCGAGCTTGATAAAGAAAGAAAAAGCTGAAAGAATTTTGTATTACAAACTGTTAAAGCTTGATGTAAAGAGGAGTGGTCCAGTCATTCAGAGGTTTTAAGAATTTTTCAGAAGATGTGAAGTGCAATGTTTCTAAGTGGTAAATTTAAAAAAATTCTTAATCTTTAATATTTCCTAGGAAATACATAAATTTAACCAGGGAGGCAGAAAAAATTCTTATGCTTCAGGGATCAACATATTTTCTCAAGAACCTTTTGTTTACTATTTGGAGGATCCAGACGAAATTCACGTCAGCCTTGCAAGATCCCTTCCTCAATAAAAAGAGAAAGATCAGAAGAACTGGAGTTCTTCTAAACCAGGGATGACCCACCCTGCGCAAGTGCGCGCGTATGCCATTTATTACGCGACCACTACACGATTCCCGATAAATTAAAATATTTCTTTTATTTTATTTTAAATTAATATCATAATCCAGTTTTTAAGCAAAATTTTCTTGAAATTATTTAAGATTACTTATTTATTAATTGAGTTTATCTTGTTAATTTAACAATAAGAAATGCTAAGTATGATTTGAAACAGGTCCTAGTAAACGATCATGTTCTTATTATAAATTTTCCAAAAAGATTGGGACGAAGCAATTAGAACATGTGAACTTCGATAAAAAATTTATGCCTCATAGTGCTATTCGAACCGAGAAAATAAATAATATAAATAAGGGGTTGTTGAGACAACAATTATTGTTCAAAAAGATAAGAGATAAATCAAAAAAATTAACTATGGCATCGTTTAAAGTAGCACATTTTTTTGCGAAGAACAAGAGATCATATCCAAATGGGGAATTATTTAACTAAGCTTTATTTATTGGTTCCAATGTTCTCTTTGATACCCTACTTCTAATAAGCCAGAAATAATTAGGACAATAAACGATTTACAGTTGTTACACAATATAATAAAAAGAAGAACTGGAGTAATGTCTACCCATATTAAAGATCAACTTGAAGCTAATATGAATAGGTGTTTTTGGTATTCACTTCAAATGGACGAATTTTTGGTAACGGAGACACCTCAATTAATAGTAATAACAAGAATGGTTTTCGAAGACTACTCTGTGAAAGAAGAAATACTGTGCCTTTTACCAATGAAGTAAAGAACGAGAGGTGAAAATATTGATCAAATTTTTAAAAATTATGTTTTGGTACAACAACGTCCTTATAAATTATCTACAATTACAACAGATGGAGCTCCGCAATGATGGGTAAAAATAAATGATTTATAACTTTATGTAGAAAAGATGAATTATTTCCGCATTTTCCACACATGTCGAAAATATTTCTCGAAAACCATTTAGAATCTCGAACGTATGTTGATTATCTAACAAAATTAAATAGTAAGTTTAATGGAAGATTTAATCTATTTGCCGACTTTGAATCGATTTTATTTTTCTTTCAAAATCCCATGATTAATGTTGACACTATTACTTTAAGTGCAGAAATAAATGGATTTTATGCAATAAATTTAGAAAATTTTGTACTGAAAATAGTAGAACACAAAATGACACGTCCCTTTAAAAGTTATTAACATGGACAAGGAATTTTGGAAATTAATTGAAACACATAAATATCCAGTATTAAAAAATTGTACACTGTGCTAAAATCTTTTTTTGGATCGACTTACTTAAGTGAAGCCACATTTTCTTCAATTCAATTTATCAAAAATAAGTTTAGATGAAAATTTAAATGACAGTTTAAGAGTAGCAGTATTAAATTACTGTCCTGATTTTGAAAATTTATGTCAAGAAATACAGTATTATGTAATGAGTGTCGTCCAGTAAAATTGTTATTACAAACTTTTATTATTATTTTAACCTATAGAATAATATCAAAAAGAATCAAAAATAAAAATGACTAAAATTAAATGAAGAAAAAGTCTTTAGAAAGTATAATTAAGAATTAAAAAAAATTAAAAATAACTGTAACAATAAACATATATTATATGATGTCATTATATATTGTTGCGATCGGTTCATGAAAATTTTTCAATGCGTTCTTGCTTCCAAGAAAGTTGGCCACCCCTGGTATAGACCATATAGATTCCAGAAACACGATTCATCGATTAGTCTAGAAGAACTCGTCGAAATAGGTACCGCAAAGAGATGTTTACTTTATAATTGTCCTTTACGTTTCAAATAATTTCTTATCAAATTAATATTTCTTCTTCTTGTGAATTATATGTATGCAGTATATCATGTAAATGTATGTTTTAATTCCACGATTTTGAAAATAATTTATTCATTTATTGGTTTCTCGATAGAATATTAGTAACCATAGTAAGTAAAGAATCCTCATATGGAAAGCCATTGGATCTTATTATATCCTACCTAACAAATAGATTTCAGTTAGTGGAATGGAGAGGCGAGAAGTCGAAAATGCATTCAAAGATGTGGAGTTTCCCAAGGCTCAATGGGACCATTATTGTTTATGATGTTTATTAATGATATTCCGGAATGTCTTAGTGATGAAATATGCCTTTACGCAGATAACACTTTTATTTTAACAAATAGAAAGTCACGAATTGATGCTCGACAAAGATCAATATCAGCAGTAAGAAGATCAGAGGAATGGTTTACTGCGAACAAACTTAAATTAAACACAGAAGAAACTTAGGAACTTGTCTTTAGAACTAAACCAAGCAGTGAAACCCATACAGCAAAATTCCTTGGACTTACATTGGATGATTGCCTGAAATGGGCACAGCACATCGACCAGTTACCAAAAAGACTAACATCGGGCATTTTTGCTGTCAAATGAATGAAATCTATTGCAACTCACCACGCAGCAAAATTAACTTATCTTGCAGTCCTTTATCCCATTTGGCTTATGGCATCCTTTTCTGGGGAGGATCAACTTCTATGCAATCTGACCTCAGGAAAATCTTTTAGGAGATATTTTAGGAGAGAGGGTATACTTATACTGTTGTCGATGCATATCCTGCAAGTGTTGAAATATTGTAACACACATTGACACCAGTTTCCCATTACTGGCGACCACCACCTATATAACACTCGGTACAGGGACGAATTTGGTGTATTCTAATATAGTAAGCATAAGTCAAAGGTCTTACAAGTAAGAATGGGTTGCCTAACCTTTAAGGGGCAATATCATTAAGAGAATAGTATAAATTAAGCTTAAATATAAGAATTTAGATATAGAAATAAACACAAAATAAATCTTTACATTCTATATTTATTATAGAAAAGACAAGCACAATGTATGGTTTGAATATAAAGAGTCAGAGCCGAATTTCTCACAGGGCGTAAGAATAGCTCTAAATATATTAAGAAATGGACCACTATTTAAAAATAAACATGTACTAAAAGTTAAAAATAGAGAAAGAATTATGTTAGGGGATGGATCAATAAAAAGAGTGAATCATTTAAATGCTATTAAGTTCTACGAGCAATGCAACACGAGTTATGCTCGAGATGAGAAACATCAATTTGAATAAAAATAAATAGATCTCAGACGTAAACAACAATCTCAATAATTCATGGGAGAGTTTTATGATTATATCTAGCTATAGAATAAATACCTGACACTTAAATTTACAAACATTTTAAAGGATATGTACAAAAAGTGTTCTTAATCCCAGACAATACATTATTAAGTTTATGTATATACTAGATATACAGGGTCGGGCAAAAAGAGCGGAACACCGAATTTATGGCTTAACTAGCACTTTTTCGAAAATTTAAACTAAATTAAAGTTTTTGTATACTTTATGTATTATTTATTGGTGTTTGCAGATTTTCCGTTTTTGTCACATTTTTGGAGATATGATGTCACCGGATAGTATTTTAAATGAATCACCCTATATTTATATTTTTTTTTGAGTAGATATTTTTTTCCTGAATTCACTAATACCAGGTTTAGTGGGTCTCTGACTTATGGTTTCATAAGAAAAAAATAAAATGTAATGGCACCTAAATATTTATTTAATAAAAAACGAACTACAATAACTAAAGATTCTATTCATTAAAGCGTCCATTAACTTTAACAAATGATTATGAAATTCATTTCTCGCTTAAAGGTGACATGAACTTTTAATGCAGCATTAACTTTTATTATGATATCGGCCCTAAGTAATTATCGCAGTAGGTATACCAAAAACTTTTTATCTACAATATTTTTTTCTGAGTTCTGTCAAAGTAAAAACGTACATTCGAATGTATTATTCGAAACACTATTAGGTACAAAAACTCCAGCTTGTTTAAGTTCTTTTATCACATTTGATTTTACAAATTATTTGACATTAATACATTATTTGTCATGTCTCAACTAAGTGAATAGAATCTTTAGTTATTGTCGTTCGTTTTTTATTAAATAAATATTTAGGTGCCATTACACTTTATTTTTTTCTTATGAAACCATAAGTCAGAGACCCACTAAACCTGGTATTAGTGAATTCAGGAAAAAAATATCTACTCAAAAAAAAAATATAAATACCGGGTGATTCATTTAAAATACTATCCGGTGACATCATATCTCCAAAAATGTGACAAAAACGGAAAATCTGCAAACACCAATAAATAATACATAAAGTATACAAAAACTTTAATTTAGGTTAAATTTTCGAAAAAGTGCTAGTTAAGCCATAAATTCGGTGTTCCGCTCTTTTTGCCCGACCCTGTTTAGTAGAAACACATCTTTGAAATGTTATAAGCATAAATGTAAGAGCATCAAAGAGAGCAGAATAAATTATGTGTGGTTTTTACAACCTACAAAGAAGAAATAACATTAACATTGTTGACAGTTGTTTGCAAATCAACATACTGGAAGCCGAAAGGGACTGGATAGAGCATGGAGGTGGTGCTGTGGAAGTCTGTATTCCTTGTGATGCAGTTCTAACGAAGAGGATTCCAGTAGTGTACAATGTATTTCCAATCATATCCAACAAAGATATCTACAAGAAGAAAGTACGAATAACTTTAATTAATGGAAAACGGAGGTATATAACTAATAATGAGAGAGGTAATAAGACTTATAGAAAATAAATATGAACTAGACAATGCCAACATAAATGTTAGTGTGGGAGTCGTGGCGCTGTGAGTGGATAGTTGTCCTTTGTTTCAAAAGGAAAAGTTATAAGAGACCGCGAATAACGATGAGAAGGGAGAGAATCTTGTACTTTGAATTTGGCAGACGCGTAAAATTTTTGATAAGCGTAGTAGTTTTAATACACTACGATCAACACATTTATTAGTTTACAATGTATAAATTTTTATTTAGAATTCAAGTTTAATTTTAGTTCGATAATTACTAGTTAATATTTTTGCATTTCACAATTATATATATATATATATATATATATATATATATATATATATTGTCGTAACCCTGAGTGTATAAAAATACCTAAGTAAAATCAAGCTATTATAACCATCAATCACCCAAACTATCCCTTAATTACACCCTAAGTTAGACATTCAACTTCTTCTTACGTCACACGTTGGGTAAGCCAATAAATTAAAGTAGAATGTTTTCAATATAACACCTTACTTGTTTATAAATCAAATATTTATATGCCCTAACTAACTCAGTCGTTTAAAAAATTTCTAATACTTGCATATTTTTATTAATCATAAAAATTCTTAGTCCGGACCTGTCTCTTTTAAAATATCTAAGAAAGATTATTGTCCAAGTTCTTTTCACTCTAAACGTTGGTAATCCGCAACTAAACGATTTTACCGCTACTCATGTGTACTAACTTTGATAAATTTACTAAATATTTTCTTTGATTGACACAAAAATCTTTATATTTAGTTTAAGTTCAAAGCTACACCATTAATTATCTCATATTATGGTAAGTTAATTTTAAACTATTACTATACCTTCTGCTACCGGATCTACGTCGCAATAAGATAACGGCTGATTAAGATATGAAACGGGGAGTCGCAATAGGGGGTTGTTAAACAGGATAACGCAGGGCCGAGCTAACTCTGTCGCAGACGGCGTGACGGTTCAGGTAAAAGAGAACACCTATAAGTAGAGCGTCGGTCGGCAACGACGCTTGCGACGATTGTCCGGGCACCAGGACACTATGCTATCTACAGATAACCTACCTGCGCCTCCTACGAACTACCACTGGCTGTGTCCCTCCAGCGGGTTACCTACTGAACACCCTGTATATATGAAGCACCCACACTCATGTGCGTACTTGTCACAATAATAAATACATATGCAGAGGTAAAAGAAATAAAAGATAAGGTATTCGTAATATAACAAAATTTAATTGAACTTGACGTGTGATGCGGTTATCAGTATAATATAAAAAAAAAATTAAATTGTGAAATCTGAAGTTAAGCAATGCGTTGAATGAAAGCTACATCGTAGTTAAGTTAGACAGATGGTAAATAATAAAAAAAACGTAGGTGACATTTGCAAAAAAAATTAGTAAGAATATAAGTAATAAAAAAAACTTAAGGATTAGACAAAACTCTGCGCATCAGCAGGAGTTGGTCGGTTGCCGAAACGTTTCTTTCACCTCACAATTAGGTGTACAAAAGTTTTCAATTACATGCCATTTGGCAATGTCAATACAAAGGTGAAATAATATTTATAAAATTTAATAAGCGCAAGAAGATTAATGTATTAAAATAAAGTCTTAGCCTAAAGTGTGTAAAATTCGCTAACTTATAAAACAAAACAAAACGTCAGGTTTGCTTACATGAACTACGTTAAATGAATTTGAAGGTTAACTATTGGCAAAGACAAGAGTTAAGGGCAAAATCTCACAAGATTACAGCAAAATATAAACGTACTAAATTATAACCAAATTATATATTCCAAAATTGCAATACTTCATGTAACCTACAGTTATTGTAACGGAAGAGAAAACACTAGGTATATTACCGATCGTCTAACATCTACCCAAAAGAAAATAATGAGATAAAATTTATGAATTTTCTAGATTAAGTTTAAATTAAATAATTGCCTCAGAATAAGGCTACAATAATTACGGTAGTGACAAATTCAAAAATTCAGATCAATCTGATCATTACAAAAATTAATAAAATTATAACGGAAATTTAATCAGGATTATTTTGTGACCTCGCAGTTGACTAAGAGGTGCGACAGGTAATAAACCACTCAAAATTCTTGGTTCAAAAACTAGGCGAAATAAGTCTTGCACTCAAACGTTACGTCGTCGAAAATCGGTCGAAAATATATATAAGGTAAAAATTACAACCTTATTTGGCAAGATGGCTAACGGAAAGGACGCTGCAGTTGTTCAAGATGGCGACGTCTCCCTTGTTGGAGAAATTCCACTCAACAGGTGGGCTGGAAGTTGGATGAGACCCCTGTTGTGGGCGATAACCCCAAAAATAAGTCTTCGGAGGGCTCAAATGGTCGCCAAAGGAATCCTAACAGCCTTTGAGGGCTTTAGTGCCCGTCAAAAGAATCCTAGCGGGTTCTGAGGGCTTTTGTGCCCGTCAAAAGAATCCTATTAAAATTAAAAAAAACCCAAAGATAAAATCCCGAAAATTTAACACAGAGCTCTGAAAACTTACCCCAATTATGAAGAAATAATATGGAGATTCCACGATAAGGACTCAGAAGTCACACATAGCACGAAGATAAATCAAAAATCCACCTCGTGGCATTCGTAAATTAGATAACGGTATTGCGATAAAAATTAATTCACGATAAATCACCTAATAAAGGTATCGATAACTCACACTTATTTCGTTAAAGCCGCCTAAGCGTTAGTCTAACATTTTAGACAAAGTGATAAAATTCACCAAAAGACAATAAGCATATCGTGCCCATGCACTTATAACAAGTTCGACTTCTAAAGTGACCTAAACCGTGACCTTTACGGTAGATACGTTACAACCCAAGATCACGCCCACTCAATGCGTCACTAGAAAGGATTCAACCTAAAGGCGGGAGTTTTCAAATAAACATAATAAGCACTCAACTAATCTGACAATAAAGGGGAGACGACATCGTGACTTAAACACAATTAAACGTAACCCTACACATATCTTAGAAGGAAGAACATAAGCGAATTACTCAACAATTGTAAATAGGAGATATAAAGTCGACCGCACGAGAGGGTATTTCATGCCGGACGTTGGCAATCCGTGAGCAGATAGAACTGTACTACTTAGCCGATAGGTATGACAGAAAATAAACAAGCGATCTTCCACACGTAGTTTCTGTTTTCATTAGGCGAAAGGACAGAATTTCTGCAGGTAAATAACGAAATACTAAAGCTTAATATCAAAACGCTGCAAAAGACGGTAGAAAAACCGATCAAAAACTTATGTTACAGCGGAATTGCGATCCTAACCCATACGATGGTTCTGGGGACAGAATAACAGAAGTTCCTAATACTAGAAAATCGAAGATAGAGCAACAAGTGGTCGACAGCAATTAATAGTATGCCTTACACTCCAAACATTTCTTTAATTAATACTCCTTACCTTTTTTTTTTAGAGAGACGACTGCGAAGGAAAAGGAAAATAACAATAATACTCGGGGGCCTGCTCGAGATTCTGTGTTTGGCAAAACGCAAAATATATGACACAGTTAGCACAATATCTTGATTATCGTTTCAAAACGTTTACAAACTACAATAAATGCATTAGGTAGGGATCGGTCGTAATATATATAAGAAGATATTTTATATACTTAAGCAAGGCGTAGAGATAATTGCAAATGCGTAAAATATGAAACTACAGGTAGGTTAGATTAAGCTAGAGCTAAGATAAATAAAGTTAGTTATTCAGATAAAGAGGCTTTCACAAAAACAGAGTGTAAATGCCCGATCTTACACAAAATGTATCTGTCATGTTCGCGGTATGTGATTTAGAGCGGTGAGGACTCAATAGTAGGTTTAGTACCCACGGAAGCATACTGCAGGCAGTCTTAGTGACCGGTGAAATAGACAATATACAGGGTACGCTCAAAAAGTCATGAACTTTATACGAAATTCCACGTATTTAGACAAAAGGTACACAATCTTTCGCGAACTATAGACAAAGTAAATTTACAACGTAACAAATTCCCCCCTTTCCAGCGAAAAGAAATTGATCGCAGAGCAATTTCTTGCACCGAGAACATAGGCTGACGGGATAAAGATAGTGAAAAGGGTAAGCGAGAGCTCTAAAACGGACGTTGTCTACTACACAAACGCACACATCCACACTCAGTCACAGCAACACCAGACAGCTTGGCCATAACCACCACGTGGCCCTTCGGCATTCGGCCGGTACGGGGAAAGTAACGAAAAATAAAAGAACAAGGGGTGTCGAGATTCTGCACAGACGCGCCCCGAGACCTGTCCAACCGACAGCCCAGCACTACTGGTAGCATCACGGGGGGAAGAGGGTGTAGACGGGTTAGATATCGGTGTGCCCGGCCGGCGGTGATCCTTACGACGGTCGAAAGCACAGGAATGAGGAGTGGGCACTACCAATAGGCCAAGATGCGGGCAAGGCAACCCCCGAGACGACACTCTGCAGACACGCGACGGTAAAAGAGACCCTTGGGAGAGAAACCGAGAGCCTCAAAACAGACAAAAATAATAAAAGGTCAACTAAAAACGGGTTTATCACTACAGATACGGGATACAAAGCGGAATAGGGAAGAGGTAAATACAGGTAGGGTAGAGCTCAGAATGGTGCAACTGCTCAGAGGTACGGATATGCTGTTTCGACATCCATAACATCCGGTAACAACAAAACGAGAAAAGATCGCCAAACAAAAATAGAAATTAGAGAGCAAAAGTTTAAAGTCTGGACCGGCGTTGTCCCGACTAAAATGCTGAAGGCAACGATAAACCATAAAGGCTGAAGTCATTTCCGATTCCTGGTAGTAACATTTTGAACGTAAGAAAAGCAAGAAGGTCGCCAGGACACGACCTTTAGAAGGCTGAGGATTATCACACAGAAGGGACCATCACTCTTTATACCTTCACAAATAAGAAAGTCAAATCCGGTAGTTAAGCCACATTAGTTAGCTTAAAAGGTAGTCATGTCAGAGAGGGTAAACGAAATATAGTGTGGACTCCCCTAGCAAGGCTGCCACTCCATACATGCAAAGACACGGGAGATCCGAAACATACGGAAGCGATAAAGGCACGGGAAGATAAATGCATAGACAGAATCACAGATACAAGCTGTGCAATGGGGCCGGTAATCACACTAACGAAAGGTCGATAAAAGAAAATTGTTTGTCCTAAGGTGGTAGAGGAACAATAGAAGTGAGGGTCCCTTTAGAAGACTTTTACTTCACGCAGGTTCACGGTAGGAGAATTCTTCCAGCCCTCGCTACAGGCCATGAAGGTAATGGTAGGTACAGGTAACGAAAAGACAAAATCGAGATAGCGATAATTTTAGGCAGTTAGACCCGTAAGAAGATAGATCTTAATCATCACTCGGTTGAGGTTTCAGTAAATTTGCATGCCACGCCCCGGGCAGCAATTTACCTTCGCAAGTTTTGAGTTCGTAAATGTCAGTGGAGATACGTTTACTAATTTGAAAGGGCCCGACATATTTGTCAGCCAATTTGGCGGTATAGAATTTGGCGGCATCTGAAAGAACGAAATTTTTACGCCAGACCAACTGGTTTACCAAGAATTCATCTCGTCTATGACGAGTGTCGTAGCGCGCTTTAGCACGCTCGTATGCTTTCTGCAAGCGGGATTTGATGTCGCGATAAAGTTTAGAAAATCCTTCGGAACGTTCTATTAGTTTTTCCGGGTCGCGGACTTCGACAAGTGGAGTTCCGTCAGAGATAGGGGCATCGGAAATTCTTTCTCCAGTGAGATTCATCTCACGACCGAAGTTAATGAAATAGGGCGTATGTCCGGTGACTTCGTGTCTGGCAGTGCGCAAGGCGCAAGTGACTTTGGGAAGGTAGACGTCCCATACGCGATGATTGTCAGAGACATACGAGATCAACATGGTTTTGATAACCCTATTCACACGTTCCACGGGATTCGCTTGAGGATGGTAATTTGCAGTATAGCATGGACGTACTTTATATTCTTTTAACTTAGAACGGTAGTCGTTAGAACGAAACTGCACGCCATTATCGGAAATTACGGAACGAGGTACGCCAAAAATCAGAAACACATCTTCTTCAAGATGACGGATAATAGACTTGGAGGAAGCTTTACGTAACGGGAAAGTCAGAACAAACTTACTGAAGATATCAGAGACCACTAAAATGTAATTAAAACCGCGCTTGGACCTCGGAAGAGGACCAACAATGTCGACACTGAGTACTTCCCATGGTTTAGTAACTTTAGAATGTCCACCCATACGACCAACAGGAGCTCTTTGAAGAGGTTTCGCCTTATTGCAATTAGGACAGGCTCTGATGTGACGAATCACATCTCCTAACATCTTAGGCCAATAGTAGTGTTGCAATATGCGAGCGAGAGTCTTCGCAATGCCCAGATGACCACTTGTGGGCTCGTTATGGCATTCTAACAAGACCTCTTGTCGTTGTTCCTTAGGAACATAGATTTTCCATGAATCGGAGTCCTCAGAGGGAAAAGCGCTATTAGGCGGTACGTAACGTCGAAGTATCCCACCGATAAGTTGAAATTGAGGGTACTTCTCGGGATGTCTCTTAATTTGTTCTAAGATACGAACGTAACATTTGTCTTGGCTTTTAGGGTTGACTTGAACGATATCCAATTTGGGGACTGAACGGGAGAGAGTGTCCGGAACGACATTGAATTTTCCTTTACGGTGGATGATAGTGAAGTCGTACTGCTGAAGACGTACGGCCCATCGAGCCAATCTACCCGACGGAGAATTAAGAGAGTTCAGCCAGCAGAGGGAATAATGATCCGTTATCACCGTAAAGTGAGAGCATTCGATATATGGGCGAAGCTTTTCTATAGCCCAGAGGACGGCAAGGCATTCTTTCTCAACCGTAGAGAATTTACGTTCGGCAGGTGTCAAAGAACGGCTTAGATAACTGATTACTTTCTCCTGTCCATCTATGTCTTGAGTCAAGACGGCTCCAAGACCATAGTCGCTAGCATCAGTTTGAATGATGAATTCATATTGGAAATCGGGACATGTCAAAATCGGGGAGGAAACCAAGCGTTCACGCAAAGATGTCCAGGCTTCTTCGCACGCTAACGTCCAAACGAAGGGACGATTTTTCCGTAGCAAATCAGTAAGCGGGGAGATAACAGTAGAGAAGTTAGGGACGAAACGTCGATACCATGAAGCCATACCTACTAAGCGTCTGACTTCAGAAACATTTTTGGGTGTGGCAATTCCGATGATAGCCTTAACTTTGTCAGGGTCGACCATCAACCCACGACGATTAACCACATAGCCCAGGTACTTCAATTCGTCGCGACAAAACTGACATTTGTCTCTATTGAGCGTTAAGCCGGCGTCACGCAGGCGAGATAAAACTTGCTCTAAGATAGACAGGTGTTTTTCAAAGGTAGGAGTGACAATTATTATATCATCCAGATAAACGAAAACGTAAGGTTCTAACTCAGGACCCAAAACTCTATCAATAAAACGCTGCCAGGAGGCAGGTGCGTTGTGGAGACCATACGGGAGACGACAAAATTGGAACAAACCTCGATTCGGCACGGTGAAGGCGGTATACTGCCGGGAAGACTCGGCAACAGGAATTTGCCAATACGCACTTTTTATATCGAGAGACGTAAGATATTTGGCGTCTCGTAATTTATCTAAGGTATTTGAAACATAGGGAAGGGGATAGGCATCTCTCTCAGTGACCTGATTGAGCTTCCGATAATCGACACAAAATCGAAAAGTCTTGTCCTTCTTAGGCACGAGAAGAATGGGTGAAGACCAACCACTCTGAGACCTCTCAACAACACCGAGAGCCAACATCTTCTCTAATTCCGCGTCGACTACTTTCTGCACCGCCGGAGATATCGGATAATAGCGTTGCTTAATCGGAGGGCTACTAGTGATAATAGTGTGCTCTACACCTTTGGCACAACCTAACACCTCCTTATCGACGTTAGGAAAATTTTGATTGATGATAGCCTCAAGCTGACGTTGACGCTCATCAGATAACATCGGTGGCTCGACATCGACAGAAGACACGTTGGGTGCGTCTGAAAATACCCAATCGCCACTGCGCATGTTTATGACGATACCCATATCTCGCCAGAAGTCTGCGCCCAAGATAAGTTGATGCGGTAGTTCAGGTACCACCAAAACGTCAAAGACCTTAGAACGATTCCTAACATTAATAGGCAGGGCAACTTCACCTGATATTCGGCATCGTGAACCGTTGGCAACAGTGCAAAAGGACATAGAGGATTTAAGCGGAACAAAACCCTTTAACACGGACCAACCTGCTTCACCTAAAATAGTGCGTGATGAACCTGTGTCCAAAAGACCGAGAAACTCTTTACCAAAGATTTGGACTTTAAGATAGGGGCGTTCATCCCCTATGGCTTGTTCGAATATAAAATCTAACCGGGCTCTAATTTGTCGATAGGCCGCTGTGTATACTGTACGCACGGGACGGCCACTTAGTGCGCACGTCGGGCGTTTCCCGAACACTGCGGACAAGAAGATACAATGGTCTCTGGACGACCACAACGATAGCAAAAGCGTTTGCGAGGTAAAGCGCATTGGGAGTAACGATGTCCTGTCTGACGACAATTCCAACATGTGACAGGATTTGCTGAAACGGGTGCCACATGAACACGAGGGCGATTAGAGACGGGAGTAACGGGTGTCTCACGACTTCGAGAATAACTCGGGACTGGTTCGGCGTTGACATAAGCCAAATCCGGCTCGAGTGTTTTAGCACGTAAGGGAGGCGGTACATAAGCTTCAGCAGAGGCCTTGCGGGCTTCGAGAACTTTCCCATATTTAAGGAGTTCCGCGATAGAATTGACCTCAGTTAAACCCAATTGCGTTTGATAGAAAGGCAGAATATTGCGTTGCAGAATTCGTAATTGAGTTTTTTTCAGGGACTGAATCAGAAAGACGAGAAAAGAGATTTTTCATAACCGATACGTATAGTCCAATAGGTTCGTTAGGACCTTGAGTCCGTTGCTTAATTTCGTCCATAAGACGGTCGTCATAATCTACGGCTTGAAACTCTTCCCGTAGACCAGCAGCTAACTCTGACCAATTAGAGTAAAGATGACGATTAGCCCGATACCACACCAAAGCACGATCCTTAAATAAATCTATAGCGGAATTGAATAATAACTGGTCTGAGGAATTACGAGCGATTTTCAGCTCCGCTACACGCTCCAGAAAAGCACTGACCGAAAAGTTCTTATGCCCTGTAAACGTAATACCCCAAGAGGCAACGGGGACGGGTTTAGGCGAAAAAGTAGTGAAAGTCGAGTGAACTGGACCAGAAAAAGTGTTAACCGGAGATCGAATAGGATCCTCCTCCTCACTAAACTCCTCTTCACTCCCTTGAGGACCAGGGTTACCGGCAGTGGGTGACTGTAATAAACTGAAGGTTGAGGCGCGTTCAAGGGTGCGAGCCTTATCGCGGATGCGATCTTCCAGATCAGCAACGCGACTCCGAAACGCATGGCATTCTTCCACTTCCTCTGAAGATTTTGGGACGGAGTTCTGAATTCGGCGCAATACGAAAGCAAGGGCGGTAGAAATTTTTTGAAATTCGGAAGACTCACGATTCCCCACGAACTGATCGATGAGCCCTTCGATAACCGTAAGCTTAACCTTAATGGCCGCGGAATCTTCTGCATAGGTAAATGGATACGTGAGCTTTGTATCCGACGGATAAGACCTAGCATAACCTAGCAGACGTCGATACATTCGTCGCATTCCGTCCAAAGTGGATGGAACCACAGCACCCATAACAGTCAGTAAATATTCAAGGTCTTCCTTCAAAAGACGATTGATCTCAAATTTAGGAGCCATAGCGAAAGTTAATTCAGCAGAAAGTCGAAAAGAAAGAAATACAAAAGAAATGGCGGTATCGGGATCAGCAAGCAAAGACTCGAGTCCTAAGACACGCAAATATAATCTGAAAGACAAGATAGTTCAGAACCTAAGATAAAATTGTAACGTGAGGTGATAACCTTTCCCAAAAAAAAGGAAGAAAACGAAATATAAACAGTCGAAGTTAGATTAGGTGAGGGAGTAGACGGAAATACAAAAAAAACTGAGCGGTAAGGGAAACTTAACGTCCACTTACCCACCTAAACGAGAAACGGGCTTAAATCGAGAAAATTCAAAATTTATTCCTGAAAATGGTCAGGGCCGAAACGCTAATACAAAACAAGTAGCTTCTCCAAAGTATAGCACCACTGTGCGGTACGACGAAATGTTAGAAATGTTAGTGGCTGAAATACTTAAAGGTAAGGAAAATATTCCGGAAGATGGAGAAAACTTGTCCAGACCGTTAGGCAACGACACGTTGTCACGTCAAAGCAACCAAAACCAAGGAAAATTAGAAAAGACGAGAAATTTCCCTGAAGATGGTAAAAACCAGGTCGAAACGTTCGGTGTCAACTTATGAGTTGATAGATGACACACAAAAGGAAAAGAAAATTTGAGGGCGGCGAAAACTTAGTCGAAACGTAGGTGCGAACCGTTGTACGTTAGGCCCACAACGAAAGCATGAAATTGTTGTGAAGATAGCGAAAACTTCGTTGGAGCGTTGGGTAGCGAAGGAAAAAAAAATTTTGTTCCGGAAGGTGGAGAAAAGATGGCAGAAACGTTGGTGTGTCAATTCGTACGGGGGGGGGGGAAGAAAACTTGTCTGAAATTCTGAAAATGGCGGAAAGTTGGTCGGAACGTTGGTGCCAAATTTTTCCCTATCACCAAAAGAAAAATCCAGACGCTAGGGCACCAAATTTTTCCTTAATACTGAAAGAAAGGCCCCAAAAAGATTATCGAAACGTTGGCTGTTAAAGACAGGGAGATAATTTGCAAAATTCAAGAAAATGTTCCGGAAGATGGTCAAAATTTTCCCGAAACGTGGTCCACCAAGGACAAGGCGATAAATTTGTAAATTTAAAAAAGAATTCCGGAAGATGGTCAAAAATCGGCCGAAACGTTGGGCGCCAAATTTTTGCTACCGGATCTACGTCGCAATAAGATAACGGCTGATTAAGATATGAAACGGGGAGTCGCAATAGGGGGTTGTTAAACAGGATAACGCAGGGCCGAGCTAACTCTGTCGCAGACGGCGTGACGGTTCAGGTAAAAGAGAACACCTATAAGTAGAGCGTCGGTCGGCAACGACGCTTGCGACGATTGTCCGGGCACCAGGACACTATGCTATCTACAGATAACCTACCTGCGCCTCCTACGAACTACCACTGGCTGTGTCCCTCCAGCGGGTTACCTACTGAACACCCTGTATATATGAAGCACCCACACTCATGTGCGTACTTGTCACAATAATAAATACATATGCAGAGGTAAAAGAAATAAAAGATAAGGTATTCGTAATATAACAAAATTTAATTGAACTTGACGTGTGATGCGGTTATCAGTATAATATAAAAAAAAAATTAAATTGTGAAATCTGAAGTTAAGCAATGCGTTGAATGAAAGCTACATCGTAGTTAAGTTAGACAGATGGTAAATAATAAAAAAAACGTAGGTGACATTTGCAAAAAAAATTAGTAAGAATATAAGTAATAAAAAAAACTTAAGGATTAGACAAAACTCTGCGCATCAGCAGGAGTTGGTCGGTTGCCGAAACGTTTCTTTCACCTCACAATTAGGTGTACAAAAGTTTTCAATTACATGCCATTTGGCAATGTCAATACAAAGGTGAAATAATATTTATAAAATTTAATAAGCGCAAGAAGATTAATGTATTAAAATAAAGTCTTAGCCTAAAGTGTGTAAAATTCGCTAACTTATAAAACAAAACAAAACGTCAGGTTTGCTTACATGAACTACGTTAAATGAATTTGAAGGTTAACTATTGGCAAAGACAAGAGTTAAAGGCAAAATCTCACAAGATTACAGCAAAATATAAACGTACTAAATTATAACCAAATTATATATTCCAAAATTGCAATACTTCATGTAACCTACAGTTATTGTAACGGAAGAGAAAACACTAGGTATATTACCGATCGTCTAACATCTACCCAAAAGAAAATAATGAGATAAAATTTATGAATTTTCTAGATTAAGTTTAAATTAAATAATTGCCTCAGAATAAGGCTACAATAATTACGGTAGTGACAAATTCAAAAATTCAGATCAATCTGATCATTACAAAAATTAATAAAATTATAACGGAAATTTAATCAGGATTATTTTGTGACCTCGCAGTTGACTAAGAGGTGCGACAGGTAATAAACCACTCAAAATTCTTGGTTCAAAAACTAGGCGAAATAAGTCTTGCACTCAAACGTTACGTCGTCGAAAATCGGTCGAAAATATATATAAGGTAAAAATTACAACCTTATTTGGCAAGATGGCTAACGGAAAGGACGCTGCAGTTGTTCAAGATGGCGACGTCTCCCTTGTTGGAGAAATTCCACTCAACAGGTGGGCTGGAAGTTGGATGAGACCCCTGTTGTGGGCGATAACCCCAAAAATAAGTCTTCGGAGGGCTCAAATGGTCGCCAAAGGAATCCTAACAGCCTTTGAGGGCTTTAGTGCCCGTCAAAAGAATCCTAGCGGGTTCTGAGGGCTTTTGTGCCCGTCAAAAGAATCCTATTAAAATTAAAAAAAACCCAAAGATAAAATCCCGAAAATTTAACACAGAGCTCTGAAAACTTACCCCAATTATGAAGAAATAATATGGAGATTCCACGATAAGGACTCAGAAGTCACACATAGCACGAAGATAAATCAAAAATCCACCTCGTGGCATTCGTAAATTAGATAACGGTATTGCGATAAAAATTAATTCACGATAAATCACCTAATAAAGGTATCGATAACTCACACTTATTTCGTTAAAGCCGCCTAAGCGTTAGTCTAACATTTTAGACAAAGTGATAAAATTCACCAAAAGACAATAAGCATATCGTGCCCATGCACTTATAACAAGTTCGACTTCTAAAGTGACCTAAACCGTGACCTTTACGGTAGATACGTTACAACCCAAGATCACGCCCACTCAATGCGTCACTAGAAAGGATTCAACCTAAAGGCGGGAGTTTTCAAATAAACATAATAAGCACTCAACTAATCTGACAATAAAGGGGAGACGACATCGTGACTTAAACACAATTAAACGTAACCCTACACATATCTTAGAAGGAAGAACATAAGCGAATTACTCAACAATTGTAAATAGGAGATATAAAGTCGACCGCACGAGAGGGTATTTCATGCCGGACGTTGGCAATCCGTGAGCAGATAGAACTGTACTACTTAGCCGATAGGTATGACAGAAAATAAACAAGCGATCTTCCACACGTAGTTTCTGTTTTCATTAGGCGAAAGGACAGAATTTCTGCAGGTAAATAACGAAATACTAAAGCTTAATATCAAAACGCTGCAAAAGACGGTAGAAAAACCGATCAAAAACTTATGTTACAGCGGAATTGCGATCCTAACCCATACGATGGTTCTGGGGACAGAATAACAGAAGTTCCTAATACTAGAAAATCGAAGATAGAGCAACAAGTGGTCGACAGCAATTAATAGTATGCCTTACACTCCAAACATTTCTTTAATTAATACTCCTTACCTTTTTTTTTTAGAGAGACGACTGCGAAGGAAAAGGAAAATAACAATAATACTCGGGGGCCTGCTCGAGATTCTGTGTTTGGCAAAACGCAAAATATATGACACAGTTAGCACAATATCTTGATTATCGTTTCAAAACGTTTACAAACTACAATAAATGCATTAGGTAGGGATCGGTCGTAATATATATAAGAAGATATTTTATATACTTAAGCAAGGCGTAGAGATAATTGCAAATGCGTAAAATATGAAACTACAGGTAGGTTAGATTAAGCTAGAGCTAAGATAAATAAAGTTAGTTATTCAGATAAAGAGGCTTTCACAAAAACAGAGTGTAAATGCCCGATCTTACACAAAATGTATCTGTCATGTTCGCGGTATGTGATTTAGAGCGGTGAGGACTCAATAGTAGGTTTAGTACCCACGGAAGCATACTGCAGGCAGTCTTAGTGACCGGTGAAATAGACAATATACAGGGTACGCTCAAAAAGTCATGAACTTTATACGAAATTCCACGTATTTAGACAAAAGGTACACAATCTTTCGCGAACTATAGACAAAGTAAATTTACAACGTAACACTTCCCAATACATTTATCTGTATGTTTACTTTATTTTTAGGAGGTCAAAACAACTATGAGAATTTCTGAATGATAACCTATAAATTACAACTACGTAAATGAAAATCAGAAATGGTTGAATAACAATAAATATAATGTATTATTGAGAAACAACATACAACAAACATTTATCTGATGAAAATGCCAGTATTATAACAATTAATCATTCAAACTTGTCCAATGTCTGGATACTTATATTTGGTTATGATCAGAATTGAAAATATAACCTTATTTTTATTTTTCAAGGTAGGTTTAATTTAATTTGCGTAATAAAACTTTTACAATGTATACCATTGATTTCTAATACAAATAATACTATGTAGCTGTAATCTATGCTTCAATATATAATTTCTGATACTTTTATTCATTAAATTTTAAACTATTATTTGCCAATTCATTGCATAAAAGAGATTTTCATAGTAAAAGTAACAATTAAACAATACAACCTTCTTTTACATATGTGTAACTTCTCGACAAGGATATTCTAACTGTTCTCTTTTCTTTTTTTAGTCTCGATAGAACTGGAAACCTCAGATATGTTTTTCCCCTTCAAGATAACAGCTGTTGGTGCCCCGTAAAGTTGATTTCTTGTGCGTCCAGGAAGCTCCTCACCGTCCTGCTAAACTAACCTGCCTGGTATCCACTTCGGTACAGATATCTCACAGAAAATACACTTCAGATGAGCCTATTATATTATGTTTTCGTCCCAGGAATCTCTTGATAAATAAATCCCCTCTATGGTTAAACTTGAAATTGGAATTCCTTCGCTTAATAAATTCTTCGAGATATTCAATCCTTTTATGGTAAGTAAATTAAATTTATATTTTAATGCTTTTAATCACTAAAATCTCCTTCTCTTCTTTAATCACTAGATACTGCCTATGTTAATACAATTTTTCACTATTGCTTCGTTTGGTCATAAATTATTTACCTATATATTAAATTTGTAATTTAATATACACAATAGGTATTTCTTTTGCTTCTGTTCACTTAATTTCGGCTAAAAAAACTATTCTTCCCGAAATTAACATACACCTCTTCTCCTAAATTTTTAGAGAAGTCCCTTTATTTACTCACATTACCTTAGTGATAATTTTATCTTTGAATTGGCCAATCTCAATTAAACACCTCTTATTTATGTTCAAAATGCATTCTATAATTTTAATATTCTCTTGTATGCCTTTCTATATTTCAATACTCATATTTTAACAATTTTAACCATGAATTTATACATGTATTTCAGTATTCAAAACCATTTTATAACATACTATCTCAAAAATTCTGTAAATGTCAAAATCTGTCAACCATTGACTTTTCCTCTAATTAAATTATGGCGGGAGTTTTTATCTATTTTATCGTTACCTCTAAACAAAGTTTCCCTTTTAAAATCAATTCTCATCATTTAAGACAATTGAACAAGTTTTTACACTTTTATATTACATACCAAACACTCAATTAATATCAAAATCTCTCTTTTACAGGTTTTGGCATAATTTGCTGAACTATGGACCTTAACCAATGGACTTTACTACAATACCATTTCAACAATTGTAAATATTAACACTAGGATAATAAATACTAATCTTCATAATACTATTTCTATTTATAAGTTTCTTAAATTTTTAACATCAAAATACTTTTAACACCACAACCAAATATAAATATTGATGGTTAGTACCTAGTACTACCTCATTTTGCCCCTTTAATAAATGTAAAATTTCAACAAGTTTGAATAATTTTCATTTATTAACTAAGAAATTATCTGTTAAGTTATAATTAATTATCTGACACCTATATAAAACATTTACACTATTGACAACTTTTAACGTAACATTTTTTTTTTTTATATTATGCTTGCTATATTCTAGCACTATGTTTGCATTATTTTAACTATATGGCATTTTCATCATGTAAACTCTATCATAAACTTTTTTAACAATTCATCACTATATTTTCTATGCAAAACTATATACATGTACTACTATTTTAACTATTCTGACTGTAACATACGTTTCTTTACGGTCTTTATTATATTTTTTTTTTTTTATTATGTGTACTTGGTATAAAGAAAATTATTTTTCTCAAAAATGTTATTTATATTTTAAGTATATTTTTATTTTTAAAATATCTGGTTATCTGTAAATACTTTATTGTCTCCAATCTCTGTATAAATTATTTTCTCTTTGTATACTTCTATATCATGATTTTAAACATTTATGAAAACTTTATTATAACTACTATATGTAATATCTTTGTCACATTATGGTGAATATTAAATCATCTTTTCCATTATTTCTTTGGAACTTAAATTGCCTCTCGGAAATATGTTTTAGTCATGCTCACTTATACATTATAAATTATTATCTATATTGTTCTTATTCGAACATTTCCCCTATATACCTTATTAGACATTTTCGTCTTATCCCCTACTTTCATCATACGAAAGTTTTTTTTTTTTATTACTTATATTTCCGTTTTATTGGCTTACGTTACCATTTAAATAATATGTAGACATTTTTGTCATATACATTTTATAACTCTGGGTTTCTTTACCCTTTCTCCTACATTTATACATTTATTATACCATATTTCCGTGGATCATTTTATATTTCTTTATTATAGTAAGCATTTTATAATTACTTCAATTATCATATTTCTTCGTAAAAGGCCCTTTTTCTTTCTTCTTAATAATTATATTCTCTTATTCACCTAATGTTTCATACGATTTGCTTTATCGTGCAAACTCATCGTAGTCTATCTTCTTAGTTTTTATAATACTCTTATACATTTTTTCTTGATAATATTTTCTTTCCATAGACAATTTTATTTTATTTTAAGTTTCTAACATTTCCAGTTATATTCTTTACATTCCCTTCCTTATACACACATGTTCTTGTATTATCGACTTATATTACATCATTTTTTTTTTCTACTATATACAAATATTTTGAAATAAGGGAATAACTTTTTATAAATGATAATACTAATTTTAATATTTATAACATTCCTACTTCTATAACTTAACTATACTTCCGGACGAGTTTCTGAAAAATTTCTGCCCCTACCTTATTATCAAATAGGTACCTTCCATATATGGGCTCGTATTGTCTGTATTCGTTCTGGTTATAAATGAAATATCTAATTTCACCATCATTTTATTGTCTTTTAATTACTCTCCATGCCCCTAATAATATCAACTCTTATGCTCCTAACATTAAATTGGAGGAAAATTATAATAAGGGTCTTGTCCTTCTCTGGTCAATGTATTCTTAATTTTATCCTTGATATTTGGTGAAGCTTAACACCTACAAGAATTATCTCTATACTTCTGTCTTGGTTAACAAATTCTATGTGTGATTCTAATATTGGAAATTATATCCTGCCCCTATCTCATAATCGAGTGAGAATATCTGTATATTAGATCCATGTCCTTAAATTGGGAAAGATAATTTTATAAGAGCTATTATTATGTAATTTGTGGTAGCTCTTGTAACAGTTGATGTCACTAGTACCAACAAATACTACCCTATATTATCTGCCATGTCCATATTCTTTATTCGGGTATAATAATTTTTATGAGGGCTTTTATCTTGTTGCAGCTCTGGTAGGATGGTGTCGCCGGTACCATCAGTTGTCGCCCTTGTATACAACTGCCATGTCCATTTTTTAATGTGGGCTGTTAATTTTGAAGTAGCTCTGGTAGGAAGGTGTCGCTAGTACCTTCGAATACCGCCCTAAAGTATTCGCCATGTCCAAATAAATAAATGTGATTACTATTCATTTACATAGTCATGTAACATTGACACATGATATGTTCCTTTGAAGTATCCAGTATTTTCATCCACTAGATCATAATTATTTGCACCTATTCTTCGATGAACAGTAAATGGTCCTATAAATGGCCTCAAGAGTTTTGTTACTATTTTATTTTTCCTATCAGTTACTCTTAGTGCTCGTACAATTACTTTATCATTTACATTGTATGTTTTATATTTTCGTTGTTTTTCTTTTTTCTTATTTTCCCATCTTTCCTTTCGCTTCAATAATTTTTGTCTAACTTGCTCATATTTATCCCCTAGAAAAGCTATATCTTCATTCTTCCATGGCCTTTGAGGTTGTTGTCCAGTAAATATAGTAATTGGGCAAGCTTCATGTACTGTACTAGGTGTATTGTTCATCACTAGTTCTATTTGTTTGATATACTTAGCCCATTTATGATGACAATCTATAAGTAATATTCGTAAATACTTTATAACCTCTTTAATATACCTTTCCGATGGGTTAGCTTGAGGATGACGGATCGAAATATGATAAGCTTTAATATTCCTGCTTTCTAAGAAATCATGATATCTTTGATTCATAAAGTAAGTTGCGTGATCTGATAAAATTGTGTTTGGAGTTCCAAAGTCTGTAATATACTCCTGCAAAGCTTGTAACACCGTTTCTGTATTACATTTTTGAGTGGGTATTAATCTAACATGCTTTGAAAAAATATCACACATTACTAAAATGTTACGATATCTTCGGGTACTTGGTATCAAGTTTGAAATAAAATCTATAGCTACTAATTGTAATCTGTCGATTGCTATTATACTTAAACTGATGTTCTGGTTCGTGAAATTTTTCTCTTTTGCCAATACACATGTTTCACACTTCCTAATTTGTCTTTTAATTATTTTTTCATCGTTCTGACAATAATAAGCTTCTCTAAAAATGAGCCAACATTTCCTGGCACCAATATGAGTATATAATTCATGTAAATATTGTACAATTTCTATAGTATGTTCCTCATTTGTAACATATACCTCATTATCACCAATTTTCTTCACTATAATTCCATCTTTAATACTCATACCTTTATAATCTCCATATGTTATAAGTTTATGTTTAATTTCCATCAATTCAGGTGTTTCTTGTGCTTGATTTACTTGTTGCAATGAGAAAATTCCTTCTGTACCCAATTTAACCAAATTAATATGTACATTAGATGACTTATTTTCTCCATACTTTCTACTTAATATATCTGCTGCTATCATCTCTTTACCTGGTTTGTACACTATCTCCATATCATATTGTTGAATTAATAACGTCCATCTATAAATACGATTGTTATTCAATTTCGTGGTCATAATATTTAACAGTGCCTTATGATCCGTTTCAAGGACAAACCGTTTTCCTATCAAATAATAGCGTAATTTTGTTAAGGCAAAGATGACGGCAAGCATTTCGAGTTCTGACACGCCATATCTTTTCTCGCAAGGTTTAAGTGTTCGTGAAGCAAAATAAATTGGTACTTCTATATTATCCTTAACTTGTATAAGTTCAACTGCAACAGCTATATTTGACGCATCCGTTCTTACTATGAATTCCAAATTAAAATCAGGATGAAATAATTTTAAATTTTCAACGAAATTTGCTTTTAATTGAATAAAACATTCCTCACATTCTGTTGTCCATTTCCACTTATTACCTTTCTTTAATAAATTCAATAATGTGTTTGTTTTTTGACTATAATTGGAAACAAACTTTCTATAGTAATTAAGTAATCCAAGGAATCCTCTTAACATCTTAAGTTTATTTGGTCTTGGGTAATTTTGTATTTCCTCTAACCTTTTAGGATCTAACATTATATTTTCCTGATTTACCACATATCCCAAATAATCTACTTCTTTACGACAAAATTGGCATTTTGACAAATTCAATTTCATTCCATTTACTTGTAAGGTGTTAACAATTATTTCAATGTGATTCATATGTGTTTCAATATCATCTGAGAAAATAATAATATCGTCTAAGTAGTGAAGTGCAAATTTTTCATATTTGTCCAATATTTTATGAAGGAACCTGATCAAACCAGCAGGGCTACTTTTTATGCCGAAAGGGCATACTCGAAATTGAAAAGTAATTCCATTTATGTTAAAACCACAATATTTCCTTGAGTCTTCATCTAATTGAATTAACCAGAAAGCGTTCTTTAAGTCCAACTTACTATACCACTTTTTATTCCCACATTTTGTCAATAAAACGTCTATATTCTGTGGCGTTTCGTGCTCAGGCTTGATCCTAAGGTTGAGTAAGCGAGCGTCAATGCATATGCGTATAGAGTCGTCCTTCTTCTTTACCAAGACCACAGGATTAATAAAATAAGTGTTAGAACGTTCTATAATATTTGCTTCCTCTAATTTTTGCAATTCTTCATTTACTCGCTCTTGAAAGAAATAAGGAATTGGGTAATTTTTACAAGACAATGGAGTATCATCATCTATTAACAATCGATGTTCATAATCCTTAGCAAACACAACTTCATCATTTACTAATCGGATATTATTAGCTAAAATCTCTATCAAACTTTCTTCCATCCACGGTTCTGCTAAATTTTGTTTTTCGATAAATGATTTTATATCCATTTTATTTCGGATTATCAGTACCTCTTTCTGTTCTTCTTGTATTAATACATCACTATCCAAATTAACATTTGTTCTTGGCAGCTCAAACATTGCCCCCTCTAAATGTTCCTGCGCATCGTCGTTTTCTGCCCGATCAGCAATTATAACATTATTTACGTCCATCTGTATATCTTCCTTAAATTTAAGATATGCATTTATTTCCTTTATGTCCTCTAATTTATTCAGAAAAATTTCATTATCACCTATTCTAATTTTATTATCTTCAAAATTAAGATTCATACCCAATGCTCTCATATTATCCACCCCCAAAATACAATCATAGAACAGATTACTTAGTATATAAAACTTCATAATATACTTTTGTCCACTTACTTCCACTTCTACACATAATCTTTTATTTATACTTCCCATTTTCCTACGATTCGCAGACATGACCTTTGTATTTTTAACTTTAATAACATATTTGGAATAATTCTCTATACTATCTACCAATTCCTCCTTTATCAAAGAAATCTCCGCTCCGGAATCTAATAATGTTCTAAAATTAATCTTCTTAATTGTAATTGAAAAGAAAGGTAAGCTTTCATAATTATTTAAAATATCTCCTACTTCTGTAATATTGTTAAATTCCCTTATTTCTGAAAACACTTGATACTTGTCATTACTACAAATATCTTCTTCTGTAATAAACAAATTTTCTAATGAGAGGATCCCGGTACAGGATCCTTGTATAAGTTCCTGGGTATCTCTAAAATCGGCGTTTTTTTTTCTTCTAGATTTTCCATTCTTATTCCACTATTTCCTTTCAAATTATCATTACTTGAACTGCCATAACTATTAATTCTACCCTCTTGAGTATTAATTGTATTTATTTCTCTTGTATTATCTTTACTATAAAATCTTCTATTCTGTTCCTGATAAGTATTATTATTATACGAAGTCCTATTCGATTGCGGATTATTAAATGGAGTATACCTATTAAAGTTCGGTCTACTATTATTACCATTTTGTGTACCTCTATTATTTGCCCCCATACCATTATTATTCCCTTGAACATTAAAACTTCTATAATTCCCATTCCGTTCTTGATTAGAATTCTGAAATACCTGTCTTGTTCCAAATCCATATGTATTATTATTTGACGAATAATTATTTCTAGAATTATTGTTGACCTGTTGATTAGCTGAATTGTTCCTGTTATAATAATTGTACGTTCCATCATTATTATTATTTCGCTGATTATTACCTGGTGCCTCTGGTCTACTCGTTGACTGTCTAAATTCCCGATACTTCATACCATCTGAATAATCATCCAAACGACGTAAAATCTCAATCAATCCATCCATATCAGTAACATTCTGGCAAATTATTGCGTGAGTATCAACTGGAATAAAATGCTGTAAAAGATGTTGTGAGATTGTCTGTTCATTTAGATGCGATATATATCGACAATAATTGAACATGCGCTGTGCATAGGCTTCCCTAGATGATTTACCTAACTGATATCGTCCAGTTAACAATCTTTGATGTGCTCGGCTTTGTTGTGTTTCATTCCAAAAATTCTTTTTAAATAAATCCACAAACTGTTCCAAACTCTTACAACTATCCTCGATTCGTTGTAGCCAATCAGCTGCACCGTTACTTAATGTTACTCGAATAACATTCATTTGATTTTTGAAATCTGGTAAGTCCTCTACGTATTTTAGTATATTCGTCAAATAAGCCATAGGATGTGTAGATAATTTATCACCACTAAAATGCATGATATTCTCTATCCTAATTCCTGTATTCAAATTACTATACACTGGAATACTATTACCATTTGAAATCCTAACATTCTGTGCTTTAACTAACAAATCTTGTATTTTCTTCTTCTGCTCTTCACATTCTTTTAAAATTCCCTCCATACAAGACTTCTGTGCATCAGTAATCGATGTAGTTGCTTGTATTTCTTTAATACAATTTATTTCCGTTGATTCTATTTTCTTATTCAAATTTTCTTCCATTCTCATTACCTGATCAGTAGTTTCTTTATTTACCTTTTCCAATCCTTGTTTTAAATTCTCAGCCATCTCTTTATGTTTTGAAACATTATCTACTTCCAACTGTCTTAAATTACCTTTAATTTCCTTTACATTTTTTTCTACCCGTTGAACTTCAGTAGTAATAAAAATTATAGCTTCTGATTCTTTATTAATAAATTTTTCGTTCATATCTACTATAACTTTGTCAATACTATCTTGTGTATTATTCAGTAACGATACTTTTAATTCTTCAAGCTTCTTATTATTTTCTTCTCTAATAACTTTATTTTCTTCTTTTAAATTATTTAAATTCCTGGTAAATTCTTCATATGTCTTATCTAGCTTGCCACATAATTCTTCATTCACCTTAACTAATTCTCCTCTTAATTCTTCCTTTATATCCACCAAGTTTTTCTTACTTTCTTCATTTGCCTTAACCAATTTATCTAATCTTCCATTTAATTCTCTTTTATCCTCCTCTCTATTCCTCTTAGCTTCCTCGCTCGTCTTGTCTAATTTACTACTCAACTCCTCTCTATTTTTCTTAGCTTCCTCGTTTGTCTTATCTAATTTACCACTCAATTCCTCTCTATTTTTCTCACTTTTTCTATTATCCTCCTCTCTATTTTTCTCATTTTTTTCGCTCATTTCTTTTAACATCTGCATAATAGATACCAAATCTACTGCTGCTGACGACGTTCCTATTTCCAAAGTCTCCCCTTGTATCTGCGTCTTATCACCCCTATCTTGTCCTTCTTCTAACTGTCGTGTCTCTTCCTGTAACTGTGGTATATCTCCTTCATCTTGCATATTACCTATTTGTTGTGTTTCTTCCTCACTATCGCTTGAAGACTCTGGCCTATTTACTATAGAACTGCTTTTAGACCTAGTATTCATGTTTATATAATTTTATGTAACAACACTTTAATAAAAATTACTTGTATTTACGTTTCTGGTTTAATTATACTGTTAATCTTTGTATATTAAAAAATGTATTTACCTAATTATAATCAGGAAAATAAAATATCAAAACACAACCTTTGCGAGTTTCTTTTATAACGCCCCACGTTCGGAAGCCATATTAATGTCGTAACCCTGAGTGTATAAAAAATACCTAAGTAAAATCAAGCTATTATAACCATCAATCACCCAAACTATCCCTTAATTACACCCTAAGTTAGACATTCAACTTCTTCTTACGTCACACGTTGGGTAAGCCAATAAATTAAAGTAGAATGTTTTCAATATAACACCTTACTTGTTTATAAATCAAATATTTATATGCCCTAACTAACTCAGTCGTTTAAAAAATTTCTAATACTTGCATATTTTTATTAATCATAAAAATTCTTAGTCCGGACCTGTCTCTTTTAAAATATCTAAGAAAGATTATTGTCCAAGTTCTTTTCACTCTAAACGTTGGTAATCCGCAACTAAACGATTTTACCGCTACTCATGTGTACTAACTTTGATAAATTTACTAAATATTTTCTTTGATTGACACAAAAATCTTTATATTTAGTTTAAGTTCAAAGCTACACCATTAATTATCTCATATTATGGTAAGTTAATTTTAAACTATTACTATACCTTCCCAATACATTTATCTGTATGTTTACTTTATTTTTAGGAGGTCAAAACAACTATGAGAATTTCTGAATGATAACCTATAAATTACAACTACGTAAATGAAAATCAGAAATGGTTGAATAACAATAAATATAATGTATTATTGAGAAACAACATACAACAAACATTTATCTGATGAAAATGCCAGTATTATAACAATTAATCATTCAAACTTGTCCAATGTCTGGATACTTATATTTGGTTATGATCAGAATTGAAAATATAACCTTATTTTTATTTTTCAAGGTAGGTTTAATTTAATTTGCGTAATAAAACTTTTACAATGTATACCATTGATTTCTAATACAAATAATACTATGTAGCTGTAATCTATGCTTCAATATATAATTTCTGATACTTTTATTCATTAAATTTTAAACTATTATTTGCCAATTCATTGCATAAAAGAGATTTTCATAGTAAAAGTAACAATTAAACAATACAACCTTCTTTTACATATGTGTAACTTCTCGACAAGGATATTCTAACTGTTCTCTTTTCTTTTTTTAGTCTCGATAGAACTGGAAACCTCAGATATGTTTTTCCCCTTCAAGATAACAGCTGTTGGTGCCCCGTAAAGTTGATTTCTTGTGCGTCCAGGAAGCTCCTCACCGTCCTGCTAAACTAACCTGCCTGGTATCCACTTCGGTACAGATATCTCACAGAAAATACACTTCAGATGAGCCTATTATATTATGTTTTCGTCCCAGGAATCTCTTGATAAATAAATCCCCTCTATGGTTAAACTTGAAATTGGAATTCCTTCGCTTAATAAATTCTTCGAGATATTCAATCCTTTTATGGTAAGTAAATTAAATTTATATTTTAATGCTTTTAATCACTAAAATCTCCTTCTCTTCTTTAATCACTAGATACTGCCTATGTTAATACAATTTTTCACTATTGCTTCGTTTGGTCATAAATTATTTACCTATATATTAAATTTGTAATTTAATATACACAATAGGTATTTCTTTTGCTTCTGTTCACTTAATTTCGGCTAAAAAAACTATTCTTCCCGAAATTAACATACACCTCTTCTCCTAAATTTTTAGAGAAGTCCCTTTATTTACTCACATTACCTTAGTGATAATTTTATCTTTGAATTGGCCAATCTCAATTAAACACCTCTTATTTATGTTCAAAATGCATTCTATAATTTTAATATTCTCTTGTATGCCTTTCTATATTTCAATACTCATATTTTAACAATTTTAACCATGAATTTATACATGTATTTCAGTATTCAAAACCATTTTATAACATACTATCTCAAAAATTCTGTAAATGTCAAAATCTGTCAACCATTGACTTTTCCTCTAATTAAATTATGGCGGGAGTTTTTATCTATTTTATCGTTACCTCTAAACAAAGTTTCCCTTTTAAAATCAATTCTCATCATTTAAGACAATTGAACAAGTTTTTACACTTTTATATTACATACCAAACACTCAATTAATATCAAAATCTCTCTTTTACAGGTTTTGGCATAATTTGCTGAACTATGGACCTTAACCAATGGACTTTACTACAATACCATTTCAACAATTGTAAATATTAACACTAGGATAATAAATACTAATCTTCATAATACTATTTCTATTTATAAGTTTCTTAAATTTTTAACATCAAAATACTTTTAACACCACAACCAAATATAAATATTGATGGTTAGTACCTAGTACTACCTCAATATGTATTGTATTAAGAGATTTATTTTTTTTAAATAGAGGACATGTACAAGATGGAATTTAACCATTTGTATGATGAATTTAAGTAAGTTTCGCAAATAAATATTCAACTATAAAATAGTTAATGGTGTAAGACGTATTCTGAGTGTACTATGTGTGAATATTTACTCTCAGCAAGGCGCTAAGCATTATTAATATAAACAAATATTATCTCGTTAAATAGAATTCATTTCTTTTTGTAATTGTGGGAAAAAAGTTAATAGTATTGAAGATGTGTGAATGTTTACTTTCAGTGAATTGAAGATATCATTAACGATTATTTTAATAACAATTTAATTTAAATTTCAAATGTAGATATACGAATAGACAGGGATGTTCTTGATCAACAAGCGCCAAGCCGTTTAAATGCACTATGTGTGATTGTATGTATTTGACGATTGGTATAGGTCATGTTCAGGACATTCACGTTGCGAAATTTTTAATCATCAAAGGCACTATGTGTGAATGTATGTCTTTGTTGATATGAAATTAGTTTTGTATAGAAAAGATTATATATTTTTTTTAAAAACAATAAATATTGTTATATGGAAAATAAAAATAATAAGATAATATTTTTTTTTGAATCATATAATAGTTATTTATGTACCAAGTCAGTAAAGTGATACTTTATCGAACGAGTCTGATTTACGAGCCAAGCGAGTGAAGCGAGCGCGGCGAGTAAAAGACGAGTTCGATAAAGGTACTTTACTGACGTGGTGCATACAAAATTTTATCGCCAACCGTGAAAATTGTTAATTTTAAAAATAAACATATTAGCATGTGTCGCTCAGAATCCATCTACATCGACCCGACAAATTTCAACAGAAATGGGCTCCTCTCAACGCACTATTGTCAGAGTGTTCAAGAAGCATACATTTCGTCCCTACAAATTATCAGTATCACAAACTTTACATGAAGGTGATAACATCAGACGAATAGCTTTTTGTAGGTGGTTTAAAGATCAGTGTCAAAACGATCCACACTTTTCAATGAAAATATTATGGACTGATGAATCTCGTTTCACAAATTGTGGAATGTTTAAAAGGCACAATGAGCACATATGGTCTCAAACAAATCCTCACGTTGAACATAGGAGACCACAAATTAAATTTGGGTTTAATTTTTAGTGTGGTGTTATAGGATCAACTGTTCTTCCTCCTTTTATTTTTGATGGATCACTAACTGGCAATCGTTATCTTAATTTGTTACAACAAGATTTCGAGGAAGTGTTAGATAATTTAAATTTAAGAACCCGAGCAATGCTGCAATGGTTTCAACATGACGGAGCGCCTCCGCACAATCAACTGAATGTTAGAAATTATTTAAATTTGAACTTCCTTATCAATGGATAGGACGAAATGCACCCATTGAATGGCCGGCTAGATCCCCTGATTATCAGTTTTGGATTTTTTCTAGTGGGGTGTACTAAATGACACAGTATACAAAAGAACATATGAAACAATCGACGATTTAAGAGAAGGTGTCTTAGTTGCTTTTAATAACATCGATAGGAGTAAAGTACGCAATGCTACAAATTCTGTTGTGAAGAGATGCAATTTGTGTATTAATAATAATGGAGGTATCTTTGAACATTAATAATGTTGTGTGCCCTTAATAAAAGTTCTTATAGTTTTCATTTTATTACTACATAAGATTTCAAAATAAGTTTTCGTTTGGTTTGTATTTTATCAGTTCGAAATTCAATTGTTTTCCATAAAAACCATAAAAATGTCTATATCCTCTTTATTTTTTAAAATAACCCTATCAAACCTTATATCATTGTAATCAGCAAAAAATAAGCTTTTTAATGATGTCAAAACCAACTATGGTTTCCATTTAAAAAAACAAAAGTTTGTGTCATAACTCGATAATGGTGAACGAAAAAAAAATATTAGCTACATAGTTTTATTTGGCGTAAAATTATCTAAAACTTTTGTCTGAACACTTTTTCTCTAAAATTACTATTAATGATGCTAAGCATGTTTAAAGAAAATCGTAAAATATAGTTTTCTTTGAATATCAAATAAGCCATGAAAGTTATTGGAGAAACAAAAGCAGTTTTAAATCAAACTCGTAAAACTGCGCATCTTTCCCCATTTAAGCGTTTTTCTATCTCCAGTAGTTTCTGAGATCCCAATGCTAAACATTCAAAAAAACTCACCCTGTATATAAATCTACTTCTTAACTATTAATATTTTCTACTTCGTTTTACAGTTAACCAAGAATAAATATGATGAAAAAGACAAAACGTTTCGATTTGGAAGAAATAAATAAATAAATCTGCTAATATTCACAATAATTCCAGACATCAAGTTAATGTGCATCGTCCATTACAAGAATTTAGCTCCAATACTTTTTAATATTGCCTTACGTAAAGTTATTTGTGACAATAAAATAGTCAGGAAGAAACCAATTAAACCCAAGTTTACTAAAAGCTAAAAGTTAATAAGCGAACATAATGAACGCCGTACTATAGCTACCGCCTATGTCTCTTCTGATTAGGTTCTATATTCTTTATTATAGTCTTCATTCTATTACATTTAACGCTGTCATATCAAGTTCTTTTCATGCATTTCCCTTGATGATATTTATCTCCAATTTGTAATTACCTTATCCTTGACAAACCTTCAAATTGAGAAAATAAGCGGATCATGATATCTTCCTTCATTAAAACCCATATTGCTCTTATGTCTGTTGAATCTCCAATGTCCTGTTAATACATGCACTTTAACTCGTCGCTATTTAGGGCTCTAATGCTGTGTCGTAATTTTTTTTTCATTTTGATGTTGTTAATAACGAGTCTTTTGAATAACTAGCTCTGAAAATAATTTAATTATCTTCTTGGTATATAATGAATAGAAAAAGACCCAGGCTTCAGCTTCGTAATACTAGCAATATCGTTACGAATTTATCGAAATATTGGCCATTGCAAAAACCTGATTAGGTGTTAATAAATAGTTCTGCATAAATCGCAAAAAGATGAAATTACCATAAAAGTAAGATAATTTGATTATCTTCTATATACAGGGTGTCCGGGGAAAATGTGGGAAATCTCTTTGATGCAGATATAACACGAACAAATAAGATGACAAGTTCCTATAAAAAAAATCCTACAGGCCCCTCCTACAGAGATATACGTCCCTGAAGGTTGCCACTGGAAATCGGTTTTTATTGAATTTCTTTGAAAGGAATTAATATAAATATAAACGCAGTGGTGTCTCCGGAGGCACCTTAACGGAATTATTGAAAAACTTCATAAGAAGGTTCAACATGGTGAAGTCTAATATACTCGCGGGCACGGCGAGTTAAGGTCTGTTGTACCCACAACAATAACCCAGCCGTGTTCCTTATCACATCTGAATAATACGAGATTCTCTGTAGAAGTTCCCCCCTAGTACCACCGGAGTGGAATACACCATTTTTTTGAGATGTCCCCACAAGTAAAAATCCAACGGCGTTAAGTCATGAGATCGAGGAGGCCAGGCAATTGGTCCTCCTCTGCCTATCCAACGGTTTGGATAAACGTTATTCAGGTGCTCCCGCACACGAACGCTGAAATGGGGTGGTGCCCCATCGTGCATGAAGTACATGTTTCGGCAGGTTTCAAGTGGTAAGTGCTCTATTAAATCTCGAAAAGCGTTTTGAAGGAACGCCAAATAAAGTTGTCCATTCAATCGTTCTGGCAAAACGAATGGTCCAATCAAAAAATTGTCAATGATTCCTGCCCAAATATTAAGTGATTGAAACTGATGTTGATAATGCAAAACAATAGTGGCATGAGGATTTTCATCAGCCCGTACATGCGTATTGTGTAAATTGGTGATACCATTTTTGGTAAACCTTGCTTCATCCGCGAAAAGAATAATGCTCATGCAGTTAACATTATTACGTTACTGGTCCAATACCCAGTTTACAAACTGCATTCTACGAGGAAAATCTTCAGGAATCAGTTCATGTATTTTTTGCAAATGATATGGATATAACAGCTGTTCATGAAGAAATTCATGTACTATTGTTTTCTATGTATTAAACTGTGCTGATAATGGTCGAGTACTCGTTGATGGATTGTGATCTACAGCATTTAAAATACGTTCCTCTTATCGCGGCATATATACGTACGGTTCTTCTCACACCAGCATCAGTACTACTTTCTCCAAACTTTCCTAAAATTATGAAGATAGTCAATAATATGTATTATCTTATTAACTAGAATCGCCCACCATTCTCCCTTAGACGTTGGTCAACACGTTGAAATGTCTTATGGTTGGGTAGAGCACGATTAGGAAATCTTTCGTGATATAATCTTCTGGCTTCTAATGCATTGCAAGACGCAAGACCATACATCAGATGCATATCAGCATACTCAATAAACGTGTATTCCATACTTCGAATAAATTCAATGTGTCAACGATGTGATGACAAGTTCTAAAATGCCGGATATTTTATTTACTTCGTACCATAGAAACGTTTGCAACAGCAATAGGTACTTTTGGTGCTGATAAAAACTAAAATGCACATTTTTTGCAAGCTTTTTCTCGTAAACGGTTCATTTTAACGATATTAAGCAAGAGTTCTTTTTTTAAATCTATGGTTTAAGCTATCCAGTTTAACATTCTTCAAGTCTTTATCATACATGATGTTAAAAATTTAGGCATTAAGTTGTAAAGATTAATCCGCCCCTGGTAAACTATAAAAGCTAAATATGTTTCAAGGAAACTATTTTAAGAGGTCCTTACTAGTGTCCATCACATTAAATTTTTATTAAATTATATTAATTACTTTAAAAGAAATTCAATAAAAACGGATTTCCAGCGGCGTCCCCGGCATATCTCTGTAGGAGGGGCCTGTAGGAATTTTTTTTATAAGAGCTTGTCATCTTATTTATTCATGTTCTATCTGCATCCAAGAGATTTCCCACATTTTCTCGGACACCCTGTATATATTGAATAGAAAAGGGTCCAGAATTGAGCTTTGTGGTACTCTCGATGTTGTTACAAATTCATCGAAATATTGGCCATTGCAGAAACCTGATTAGGTTTTAAAAATAGCTCTGCATAAATCGCAAAAAGCTCTAATTATCGTAAAAGAAAGGTACTTTGATTATCTTCTACGTAAATAACAAATAGAAAAGCGGCTAGAATTGAGCTTTATGGTACTCTCCATGTTGTTACAAATTCATCGAAATATTGGCCATTGCAGAAACCTGATTAGGTTTTAAAAATAGCTCTGCGTACATCGCAAAAAGCTAAAATTATCGTAAAAGAAAGGTACTTTGATTATCTTCTAGGTATGTAATGAATAGAAAAGGTAACAGAGCATTGTAAGTACTCCGATATTGTTACAAATTTCTTGAAAAATTCATCACTGCAAAACCCCGGTAGAATTTAGATACCTGCATACACCACAAAAACTTAAAGCTGCAATGAAAAATATGTGATTGTCCTGATTTAATTACCAAACCTTTTTCTTATCTTTAGCTATCGTAAATCATCTACAGTTATAATATTAATAACTTGTTTCGAAATGAATAGATATATCTACTTCTGCGCATTCAAAGTAGCTACAATTACTCTCTGCTTTTCCATGAGCAAAATATATGTGCATAATATTCCACACATACATCCGAAGAATACGTCAATAAAGCTGCGCGCAACTATGTAAGTTGTACTAACTTATTTGTTTTAAATATGTATGTAAATACATGCAGTCTATGTATAACCTAGAAGAGATACTAATTCGCAAAATATGTTTAAATTTAGTTTTCTATTATCGTATACAGGATACATAGACGTCTTCTCTCGTTTACGACCGAAAAACTTTAATGGTTACTAAAGAGCGACAATTTTAGAGGCAAACAAGACGGTGTCACGGTGTGGGTTGGTTTACGTTTAGGGATATTAACTCATTAGCAAGTCCGGAAGGTGTAAAGCACGTCTATTTGTTACACATTAAGAAGAAATAGACTGGTAGGTGTATACGACGGTGTTGTACGACTAATTTCAAATCTAATCAGTTGACAAAATACGCACTTAGTTGTAGTACGAAATTAGTAAATAATTAATAAGTGCGAATTGAATGGAGACTAAGGCTAAAAATGTTAGATGCTGCAACTGTCAAGATTTTAACAAAATTATCAATAAAATCAAAACTAACAGTCTGAAGTGCACATATGCATATATCATTGCAAAGATAATTTGAATGGCTATGATTATAATATCTAGAAAGTATAGCAATGTATTTAAAATAAAAAAGTTGAAGGTGGTTGCGAAAATTTGGAACAGCCTGTATATTTGTAAATAAAATTAGAAAATGCACAGTAGCATACTACATACGTACATAAAGTCTCATTGCTACAGCGTTATTAGTTTTCATACTAAGCTTCGCCGACGCACTATTGCACCACCCGGTATACTATAGCTGGCCCGGCAGACGTTGTTCTGTCCTTTGCTTGTTGCTTGATGTTGGGCAATAAATATTATTATTATTATTATTATTATTATTATTATTATTATTATTATTATTATTATTTCCGGTAGCTGGCGCGATGAGTTTGACTTGGTTAAAGTCCCTGTGTAAGAAAGTGTGGAGACAGAAGAGGCAATTCTACCAAAAAAATAGCACACAGAGCAGCATATAATAAAGCAATTTTGTTAACCACGCAAATATATTGTGTAGATACATATAAATCATTTATGTTTATAAATATAGAATTTATTAATATCTCGACCATCTATCGTGTTCAGATTTTGTGATTTCCTTGTTTATCACTAAACCAACATATATTGCGAATAAGCGCCATGTTGGTCCATAAATACAGAATTTGTTGATACCTTGACCTCGAATGTTTTGATACACCATTTTACGCACATTGACGATATAAATATGTTGTGAGAATATCAAGAAGATTGGTTGAGCCATTAGCAAGTTATTAAATAACTTACAGACGCACCAACAATTATATATACATACAGAGTGTTCATTTCGAAACTTCCCACCCTAAATTTCTGGAAATCTGGGAATCTATGAAAAATTCCCTGAAACACGTAAGAAGTATTATCGTGGGGGCCATTTCTTGATGCAAAAATTGACTCACGCACTTTAACCCCCTGCCCCCCCCCAGGAGCTGCCCCCTTTAAAATCTTAAATGGGAAGGGGTATCGAGTAATACGTCATTTTGAAGGTCTTTAGAAACTGTACATTTTGGCGTTAACTTTTTTAAAATTGATCGATTCGTTTTGAAGATATTTAAAAGAATCTTTTGGTTTGTTTAAGTTTTTGTTTTTATTTTGGGCTTATATATATGTATTACTTAAATACACTGCTTAAAATGTTTTATTTTTGGTTTCAAAGTTATATAAGACTTTAAATATTTTTTTGCAGAAAAAATCAATAAACAATATAATCAACGGACAACATTTTGATTGTCAGTTGATCGCTAAGCAATGGTATAGCCGTTGTTCAAAACTACGGCGTACATTTTCAAAAACATCTCTTTGAATTCCACAGCAGTTTGCATTAATCCTCTGACGAAGTTCTTGTAAATTTTGAGGTGAAGGGCTAAATGCAACAGACTTTAAATAACCCCATAGAAAAAAATCTAGTGGTGTCAAATTAAGCGATCTGGCTGGCCATTTCATAAGCCCTCTTCGTCCTATCCATCTATTTGGAAGTACATCGTCTAACCACCGCCGTACTGGAAGAACATAGTGAGGAAGAGCTCCATCTTGTTGAAAATGTAATTCGTCTTCATCAAGTAGGGTATTTCCAACTCCGTCCAGTAGATTTTCGCGAGCATCAATAATTAGCGGATTAATAGTATTTTCCAACATATCAAAATATGCTTCCCCATTTAAATTTCTATTGAAAATAACGGACCAGTCACTTGGTCTCTCAAAATACTTGCTCATACATTAATTTTTTCAGGATACTGGGTCTGTCCTTCTACAGATAGATGAAGAATTTTCATTAATCCAATATCTCCACTAAATGTACATTTATTTACATGGATTTGTAAATAAACATATTACAAGTCCATGTAAATAAATTACATTTATCACAAAAGCAAATATTTTTCACAAATACATTGCTATTATTAATCATAGTAGTTATTTGTGCACAAAATTCTATTATTCTCATCATAATCGTCTTCAGTTTCTTGACGAATTTTTAATTTAAAAGGATGGAATTTGTGAACTTTTGTCATTTTATGAACCGAACCCAAGGGAATACCAGTTGTCGTAGACATCTGACGTAATGTGGTATTAGGATTTATGCTAAAATGACCCAACACCAATTGAGTATCTTTATTTAAAACGCTCGCCTGATTATGTTTTACATTTGCAACTAATCCAATCTGATTTAGGCAATAAGATTTGGGGCGTATCTATGTGATGTGCTCTTATCCGGATGCCCGGAGTACATTGATTTTCGGCTCCATAAATCAATACAATTTCAACCTTTTTTGCAAACTGTACACCATTATTGTTATTTTATTTAAATAACTTTGGGTTGATAACAATAAATAACAATTTACACTAAAGCAACATACAATGTATTTGCAAACGAGGAGCACCGGACTAAAAAAATGATATATCCACTTTTTATGATATTGCCTGTTTTTCGTTTAGAACATTATTTTATTGTGCTGTTACAAAAATTTTATCAATGAACGCAAAATCGGTATAAAAACGTTCCTAAAACATGTATTTTTATTTCAAGAAATGGCCCCCACGATAATACTTCTTACGTGTTTCAGGAAATTTTTCATATATTTCGAGATTTCCTGAAATTTGGGGTGGGAAGTTTTGAAATGACCAACCTGTATACCGTAGTCGACAAATTTTAATTTCTGATACGAAAGTAGAAAGAGGAAAAGAGCATGACGAAATAAAATAAAGATAAACATATAGCGAGGCTGCCAAGTATGCGAATAAATGGTTCTAATTGTAAGTCGAAGTGGGCTACCATAGGTATAGTATAAGATTCAATCAGTACTGTGTAGCGTAGCTGTCAGTAAATAGGCTTTGTACATGAGGGGGGTGTAGAACTTATCTTAGAAATACGTATAAAATTCACTACGAATGTTTACAGAAAAATATTTCATGGTGTATTACTTTTATGAGGATGTACAACAAAACCTATATTCTCCGCGTATTAATAAAATTAAATATTCATTCTTAATTTAGTAAAAGAATGTAATTGTAACTCTTTTCTTCAGTTGTATAAACGTACATGCTGAGACCGACTATTAATACACACGTAGAGAAATAAGCGTTGTACACCCGGCAAATTTTTGTTATGAAATGTGAAAATCCCCGACTACATTGATTCTCCCGCCTCTGTTGGAAAGCAGGCATCGCTGCATAGTATAAGGTCATCTTCTGCATGGGATAGATAGGTAGTATTGCTGTAAACCGAAATTAAAAATTGTCGACTACGGTATAGATTGATATGCATAATTTACACATTTTATTTTTATATTAGGTAAACTAGCTGTCCAGGGAGACGTCGTTCTATCCTTTTCGGTAGGTGGCGCGATGATTAGAATTTATTAATAACTTAATTACAGCGCCACCTATCGTATCCTAGCATAGCTATGAATCATCGTCTCGACAAAGCAAATATATTGTGTGAATATGACCTAAACAGGTCAAGTTATATATAACATGAAAACATTCAATTGAGACTGTTATTTATTTTACAAACGTTTATATAATTTGATAAATCTTAATCTGAATTTTATATTAGTTTAAATGTAAAATTTTCAATTGCGTTCAAAATATTGCTAAAGTACTATCAGAAATACCAAATGCAAGTTGATTATTGCAAATGCGACGGCTTTCTGTCCGACAAAACACACAAATATATCGTTTTTAATCACCATATATTATATACAAGTTCCAAATAAATTGTATTGGAGGCATATGGTTACATATTTATACATTTTCAGAAGATAAGCAAATATTAAATGTTTTGTTCTCTATAAGGTTTCATTAGTCGACAGGCGTTACACTTTTTGTATCTATTGTTCGTGCATTACATTCCAATATTGTAACCAAGGGGATTTACGTTCGTCAACAATATGAAGCATAGGTAAACTCATCACTAATCGCATTAGGTTAAATCAATAGCACCAGTACCTGGTATTGTTCTAATACTCGTACAAGGCAAATAGTATTTCACATAAAACAATAATCCAAGTTAATTTAAAAACTCAAACAGATCCCCAGGATCATCCGATATGACGCAGTAGGTACAATATATACAGTGTGCAGTTACACCTAATGGTGCATACTAAAATACTAGTCAGAATTTGATTGTTCTTACATTGCTATAGTGTCATACCTTTTATTGTCAAGTCTACAAAGTTTCTCTTATTTTTTTTATTGAAATAACTCTTAATTATATTTTGTAAATTCGTCCAATTCTCTTTGTCTCTCATTACACCCGTGAGAATTTTGCAAATATATATCTGATAGGTATGAATATTATACCGCATGTGTCAAATATCTTTAGGTATAGGGATTCAATGTTTACGTGCGATGTATACGTATGAATGTAATACGTGGCAACTTGGTACCCCTACTATCCGTCACCAATGCCGACAACAACCGACATCACAACGATATTCTCCGTTCCCGACCCAGATTTTACATTCAATGTTTAACTGGGAACGCCGTTTTATTACTGGAACGGGAAACATCAAATGGCCTCCGCGATCTACTGATCTCTCTCCAAATGATTTTGTTGTGGGGATATTTAAAAAATATTGTTAATACCCATGAAGCTGGTAGAGCAGAAAACATAGTTGCCTTGAGAGAAAAAATAATTGAGGCTGCTAATTCAGTAACTGCTCACATGTTAGAAAACGTAAGAGTAAATTTCTACGACCGCCTAGGGCAATGTCTTGCTGTGCAGGGAGAAATCCTTTCTTATTTATTTTATTGGGGTTATTTTATTATGATTATGTTTTAATTTTATTAGAATTACGCTTTTGTTTGTGTCATACAGCGTGAACGCAGCTAAATAATTCTCTGCATTTACTGAAAGGAAAAAGAAAAACAAATCCTTGCAACTCGTAAATATTATTTCTGAACGCATTAGAAACACCCAAATCGGTGGTCCAATGGTTACTGCTAACTTGTATTTGCGAGCGATACACATGGTTGTCGCGTCGCTGGCATTGGAAAGGAAAGTAGGGGACCACGTTGCCACATATTGCATGGATTGATCGCCTATGGCGAATGAAAATTGACACATGCGGTATACATCTATATATTTTGTGAGAAGAAGACTCAAGCGAGGACTGCTATTATTATGTAATGTCCAGCAGATTAATTTATTGCAATTTGTATTATGTGTTTTTAAAAAATTAAATTGTTTTTAAATATTTGCTTTTTAAGTCATTTAAAAACATTTTATGCAAAGATAAACTTTGCCTTTTGTAACGAACTTTCCTTTTATTAGATTTTAGATATTTTATTCGCATTCTGAAATATATAATATTACTACTTATTATTAAATCTGAACCTGATTAAAGATCACTTCATCAGTTGAATGCAAGTTCCAGGTAAACCACAGATGTCCAGGTAACCCACTGTTAACGTCCACTTATTAGTTTACTTGTGGCTGGATTTATCGATTATTGCATATCATTAAATTCTACGTAGTAGGACCAGTCTGGTTATGATTATGATTTCATTTAATGTCTCAATCCCTAAATTATATCGAATCTTTATTATTCTTGTTGATATCACGTTACCGCTCTTTTTTTTTTATTATTGATCAAAACGCTGACTGTCAACCCCTTACCTTCTTGTATCGTTCAAAGCTATTTCTAGCTGTTGCTTTTACTTGATAAGCAGTCTGAGAGAAAATCTCAGATTGCTTATCAAGCGATCAAAAAACAGGTATTAAAACATATTGCTGCAATTTAGAGTAAATTAACACCTGGGAATAGCTTTGAATTTTACAGGAAGGCAAGAGAAAAAATTGGAAATGCAATTTAGGAAAGTAATGAATACATATAGTGCATATGAAAGTAGTTTCTAGAAATTTCCAAAGTCCACAAAGTATAATAACTGGTAACTAATGAAAGAAAAGTGACTGCATGCAACAGACATGAGATATCTGAAAATAGTTGCTGGATTCAGAAGGCTTGATAAAAAAAAATTAAGATATCGGAAATGAACCTAATAAAAGAAGTTGAAGAAAAAACTTAAATGGGCGGAACACTTAATTAAAATGTATAATAAAAGACAAATCAAAGCGAGATGGAGGATGACCTAGAAAGAGTGGAATGACAATACTGCCGTGATTATGAATAGAAAAGGTAAAATTTTGACAGAAGCTACAGCGATTTCAAATAGAAAGAATCTATTGTAACCTTGCAGGTTTTTATGTACTAATTTGACGAAAGAAGAAAAGTTAATGTTCTTTGAAAAGTTAATGCCCAAGAACATACCAAATGAGACTGTAATTTATTTCTGATTGTTCTGCATGCTAGTATCAGACGAAATAAGATTGATTGATATAACCTAGAAGGGCACATGTTAATCCTTTTCATTTCGCTTTTAGGCAAAGAAGGGTCAGTTATGACTAAGGTGCGGACACGTACGGTTGATGACTCATCGCCCATGGGCGCACTATTGTAATATTATATTTTTAAAGAGGTTTTAATTTTATTTATATAATTGGATAACAAGTGGCTGGTGATTTATAAAATACAAAATACCCTAATATTTGTTCATTTTCTCTTCTGTAAGACTTGTTCTCTTTATAATAATAATAATAATAATAATAATATCTTTATTGTCATAAATTCAAAAGAACATTGACATTGTCATTAAAAAAAAATACACAGATCAGGTACAATATATAACACTTGTCAAGCTATAAAATCGTTAATGCTGTAGAAGGCTCCTTCCAACAGATAAAGTTTTAATTGCTTCTTAAATGCACTGAGATTTGTACCGCTTAGCGATTTTAAATTAGCCGGCAATGCATTATAAACCTTTACCGCCATGTACCGCGGAGATCTTTCATAAAATTTGGAGTGATGTAGCGGGACAGAAAAGTCATTATTATGACGCGTCACCATAGTGTTGTAGATCTGATTATTGCGCTTGTATTTATCTGTATTTTTGAGCAAGAAGATAATCAATTCATAAATATATAACGAGGCAACTGTCATTATATTCATTTCCCGGAACAGAGGTCTGCAACTACTACGTGAGGAAACACCCCTCATGGCTCTTAACATACGTTTCTGAATAATAAAAATGTCGTTAAAGTATGTAGATGATCCCCAGAAAATGATCGCATATCTTAAACGTGACTCGATACAACCATAATAGAATAATCTCAGGCTCTCCAAAGAGACAACCCTACTCAGCATACCAATAGCATACAACATGGGATTCAATTTTTTAGATAGACCCACGCAATGCTCACCCCAACGCAGACACCTGTCCACCGTCAAACCCAGAAAGACGGACGACTCACTCTCCGTCAATGATTGAATTAAGTACTTGTAGATAGAAAACGTCCTTTCTACATCGCAACTGGTTATAGGTGCGTACTGAAAATATTCTTCTATTTCAGCGTATTTAGCATACACAATTGCCTCAATGTTATTAAATCTGGATTTCTATTAAAAACTGCGTCTAACTTTTGCTGAAGGCCACATCTGAAGTCACTTGGAATACGTTTGAAACTATTAATAGCCCACGTATAATGTGGTTAATCCATCTTTTAATTTGAGATTTCGATTTTCAAAATATGTGATTAGTTTAGGCAAATTTCCAGAGTGTTCCTGAAGGAATAACAACTGATTTTTTAAATTTGGGATTTGTGTTAGTTCCTTGCACTCAGAAATACTTCGAGCATCGTCATTTAAACATGTAACGAAGTTTTGTAAACTATCGAAATTCTCTGCATAAAAACTATTTCTGTGTATGTTTTAGCAAAGGTAAGTGACGAACGTGCGAGATTTTGGCATTTTGTAACGATATTTTACAGACTTTGTAAAAAATTTCGGAATCACTGACAATTCATATCAGAAAAAGTAACATAAACAACGTTCTAGATCTAAATAAATGATAACTAAAAATGTACGCGTATGTTATTGAAACTAAACGAAATCCAGTGCACACTTACGTCTAGATAATTGGGAGAAGTCGATTCAATAAACCGGTATTAAACAGACTATTATAAGAATTACGAAGTAGTAATTAACAGACAAAACAATGAAAAAACGTAACTAACGTAAGTAAGAATAAAAAAAATTTCTCTTGCGAAATACAAGGTGAATATAATACATTTTAAAAAACCCTCACTCTCCTATCTACGCCGACTAAAAATGAATTTTACTCATAAATTCCTTATTTTATGGGCATTTTTGCTCTCATTCTCGGGCACTTCTCGGACGTAAACAGATGTTGCAGTTCTCCATATGAATTAGTGCTATTCAGTAAGCGTGTGTTGTTTACATTAATTCTTTGCTTCGTTGTAACTTCGTCGTAGTTTAAACCGGTCATGTCCGCGCCCTAGTTATGACAATCAAGTTGTAAATATGGTACTGTTGTAGAAATTATGTAGCAATTACGTTAATTTGGATACATTTGTGCTCATTGTATGGAAATTAAATGAAAGTTATTTGGAAAGTGATGGAATACATAAGCAGAGGGATCGTGAAAATAATGTGTGCTGTTGTTTCTAGAAGAATCGAGGACATGGATGCCGATTGTAATAATCTTCAGTGTATGTAGCATATTGTTCAATTTATACCCATTGGACATTCTGATCAATTGAATCAATCGATAGAATATTAGAAGTTTTGTGTGTAACCCCATCCAAGTAAGAATCCATGATCTGTGTACCATACAAGAATTGTCCTACTTCAAAGCCATTGTATCAGCCAGCTGTGGTACTATGTGTGGAAGAACAGTATTAACAAGAACCTAAACGTTTGAGTGATTATATAAATACTTTATTATATATTTTGTATATCGCTTAAATGTGAAGCCACTTACATAATCATAAGATTAAAACGATTTAATAGCTTCGTTGTTTATACAAGTTATTGCTGTCAATCTCAGGCCTTCGTATTCAGCAATGTAAGACTGTATTTGCATACTATGCACACACTAATGTAGATGTGATCATAACAACTAATTACAGGACATTATTCGGTGATATTTTTTACTTATAAAATACATGATATTTTATCAATATTCTTGTCACAAATCTAATTATTTTTTTATACAGGAACAGCTGTTAAATACTGCATGAAACTGTTAGTAGATATTTAAATCGTGCACTTCCTGGGTTTACTTTAGTTTAAGTGAAAATGGTTGGGCATTGATTTAGTGGACATTAAAATATTATTTTAGTTATGTTTATAGTATTAACATTTTTACCTTTTGCTCTATTTAAACTTCTTGAGTTTAATTGCTGCAGCAATAATTTCTGTGTCTAGTAAAACTAAGTTTAACAGAAAATCAAAAGCATCGAAATATTTGGTTTATTTTGAAAAAGTGGCTAAAACCAAATTTGTTTTTGATAACGTTTAAGTAAAAGATATTTTATATCCATCATCCCTGTATCTCACCTTCCTTGATAACCTTGCTCCATTGCTAAATTATGCTACGTTTCTATAAAAATTACCTTACGTGTTAAGCACGTTATAACTTCATGTTCGTATCCAAAGTATAGAAAATAACGAAAACTACGCCAGTCTTTCCCCAGTAGCAAAACAGCTCTAATAAGTGTAATAACTAAAGGGCGGAATATATGCAAAGTGCATATATTTGCATATTTTGCATATTTTAACAAATTTCACAAAAAATTGCATATTTCGGCAAAAATAAAATTTGTGTGCATATTTTTATGTTTTTCGTTTTATGAAAAGATTAAGTGCGACCCTGTTTAGGAATTTCCAAGTAATCAGCTTGCCTAATGGAGAGCAGATGTGGTCTATTCTTTTATATTTATATTGTATACTTTTTATTATTATATGGTTTATTGCCGGCATTTATTGGGTGTTTAGGAATTTCCAAGTAATCAGCTTGCCTAATGGAGAGCAGATGTGGTCTATTCTTTTATATTTATATTGTATAGTTTTTATTATTATATGGTTTATTGCCGGCATTTATTGGGTGTTTAGGAATTTCCAAGTAATCAGCTTGCCTAATGGAGAGGATGTGGTCTATTCTTTTATATTATATTGTATAGTTTAGTTTGTCGATAGATTCCAGTGTGAAAAGAGTGATTTCGAAAATATTTTATTTCAAACGAAATGCCGAAAGCCGCTTCGTGGATTAAAAATTTTCCTGAGTTGGAGTTTAGTGGGGATAAAGTGTTTTGCAAAGTTTGTGCCAAAATCATTGTTTGTGAAAAGAAGTTCCAAATTGATCAACACTTGAAAACAGCTATGCATAAAGCTAAGTTGCAGAAAAATAAATCAGTGCCTGTTCAGCAGTGTGTGCAAACCGCATTTCAAAATGTCAAACCAAAGAGTGAAAAGGAGGTGTTTCATCAAGACTTATGCAAAGCTTTAGTCGCAGCAAATATACCTTTGAAGAAACTGCAAAATACACAATTCAGAGATTTTTTGCAAAAATATTGTAATCAAAACATCCCTGACGAATCCACACTTAGAAAGAAGAATGTGCAAACAGTATACGAAACCGTAATGGGAGAAATTAAAGTTACACTGGGCGATGAACATTTTTATATTATTGTTCATGAAAGCACAGACTCATGTGGTCGATATATCGCACATCTTATGATTGGAGGGCTTCAAGAAAAGGATCCAGGGAAACCATATTTAATATCTTCTAAACAGTTAGACAAAACAAATAATGAGACCGTAACTCGATTTATTCAGCAGTCTCTATCAAATTCTTTTTTACCAAATCCAGTTCCAGTAGAGAAGTTTTTAGTGTTTTTGTCTGACGCAGCGCCGTATATGGTTAAAGTAGGCCAAAACTTAAAAATATTTTATCCCAATATGGTACATGTCACTTGTCTTTTACACGGGATAAACAGAGTTGCAGAAATTATTAGAACAGCATATCCCTTGGTGAACAAATTAATTTCAAATGTAAAGAAAGTGTTTTTGAAAGCACCTCTAAGAGTGCAGATCTATAGAGAGAAATTGCCAGGAGTTTGTTTACCTCCAGAGCCCGTAATTACTCGATGGGGAACATGGATTAAGGCCGCGATATTCTACGCAGACCATTTTGAAGCTATTAAAGACATAGTTTTAGATTTAGAAGACAATTCGCAGTGTGTAGTGCAAAGTCAAGCATTATTCAAAAATGTAAATTTAGCTAAGGAACTTGTTTTTATTAAGGTTAATTTTAGTTTTGTACCAGATAAACTTCGTTAGAAAGTAGGAATATAAGTTTAAGAGAATCAATTAATATTGTTGAAACTTTTTCCGACAAATGCAAAAAAGTTCCCGGTGATGTAGGAAATCAAGTAAGAAGGAAACTCGAAGTTATTGTGGGAAAGAATGAAGGCTTTAAGTATTTAATGGAAGTCAAAAATATTTTTGATAGTAAACCATCCAACGAAGTAATACCTTGGCCTTATAACTTACTACCCAAATTAAAATATTGCCAGATCACATCGGTAGATTTTGAAAGAACTTTTTCTTTGTACAAACATATTTTTACAGACAGAAGCCAAACATTTTTATTGGAAAATTTTGAAAAATATATCGTTATAAATGCATTTTATACTATTTCAGGTTGAAAATTGTACCTATTATGTTTTTCTTTTAATTTTACTTAAAATAAATAATTTTTGTAAGAGTCGGCGTTTCTTTATTTCCATTTTTCCATGTTATATTCAAGGCATATAATTGCATATTTTGACAAATAAATGCATATTGTTGCATATTTCAGAGAAAAACGATGCATATATATGCGCATATTTTAACTGAATTGACGTGCATATATTCCGCCCTTTAGTAATAACCTTTCTTTTAATAAAATATTTATGTACATAAGTACGAATTATTTTAATTTTATGTGTATATCTAGTCACTTTTTTATTGTTTCCATATTCTCACTAATAATTCATATAGTACATAAGTAGTGTACAGACTATAAACTAAATAAATACTCGGTCATATTTATATAACCCATTCCACGAATTTCTCCATGTGCCATTCATACCCTTCCCTTACTTATTCAAATTGAATAGATTTCCCTGTTAGAAATTGTTACACGCTTAACGTCATTTCATCTGGGATTAAACGCACTGAAGACAACCGATTCAACGATGTCGGGAAAAATTCCCCATCAGGCCTCATCATTCTCTTGCAATGTAAATGAAGAAAGGGTTAGAAATGCAATTACTAATGATCCCAAAACGATCAATAGGCAAATACCCATATCAAAGAGAAATTGTCTTCCTGATTTTGCAAATGTTGATGTTAGCCAAAGTCAAAATTATAAAGTTTTATATGTAAAAATTAATTCTAAATGATACATTTAGTTTAATTTAATAATACTTATGCAAATGTTTAATATATATTTATTTCTTGTGATAATCTTAATTTTCTGTGGGAATTCATTCGTAGACTAAAGCAAATTATTGCTCTCAGGAATTTTTTACTATATGCCCAGTATATATTTTTAGAATTTCGAGGGAGAATTAAATTGACTACGAAGGCAGAAGACAATCGAATAAAATACAGAAACGCTAATTCACATTATACTGCGAAACTGCTAGATAAACAGTGTATTCAAACAGAAGATTCGTCAAAAAATAGCCGCAGAAACATTTATTGATAAAATTACATTTCTAGGCACTAAAAATATAAGCGAGTGCACCTCTCTATATGTTATTCTATTGCTTACAGTACAAACTTCAAACAGGTGCAAATTTGAAAATGTTGTGAGATAAATAGATAGATAAATTAAATTAAATGTGTAGGAGAATGTAACTTTGCAGTAGTAACATCACGACTAACGACAATTTCTTGCTATGAGAATAGGTGACAATGTGAAGCTCCATCTATCTAAATTACGCATGTGCATTTGGTTGTTGACGTAGTACAGAAAAATATTACGACTCTTCATAAAGATTCATCAAGGAGTTGGTCTGCATACGTGCATTCATGTGGATAGGATAGGTTTCCGTGTATGGAATAAATGGATTATTTTTGTCTTTTGCCAGTGTAATTAAATGTTATTATTAACATTTTTAAAGTAATTCGGCCTTTTTATTTAGATATCGTATTTTCTTTCAATTACATTTTTATAAATATTGCAGTTATTATTATAACTGCAATATTTCAACAATGCCACATACACACGTAAAGTATTTAGAAACACGCATGACCAAACCCAATGATCTGAATGCCGATGTACAAATGTTAATTGAGTGAGACTTAAAGCTTAGACTGGGATCAAAAGTAACTGCAAGATCTTTGAATTTAGTTTTATTCGTTAACATATTGGGGCCAATGTAGTAGGAAGAATTGTATGAAGTGGAAAACCGTATGTAAGTCACTGTATAACATTTATCAACATTTAACTTGAGTCCAGAACGTTAATACCATAAAGACAACATTTAAATTTCTCTGAAGGCTAGCTACATCAGCAGCACTGGTATCACAGAATAGATCTTAATATCATCAGCATATCCAAGTACAGGGCAATCTATCTGTAGGAGAAGATCATTCATAAATAATGTGAACAACAGGAGACCTAAATTTGAACCCTATGGAATACCGGAAGTAAGTATAAACTCAGTGAAAGAAAAGCCATTGTAGCACACATAGTGTTCTCTCCCATAGAGGTAACATCTAATGAGGAAAACAGCCGAAGGAACAAAACCAAACGAACCCTATCTACACAGAAGAAGCTCATGGTCAATCATGACAAATTACCTCGAAAGGTCAGTATATATCATATCAACTTGTCCGCGCCTGTCCAAAATCAGAAATACACTGACTAAGCACTACTAAATTTGTGACTGTAGACATGCCAGGAAGAAAGCCGTATATGCTAGTATATATAAAGGAATATGGAACTCGCTCGAATAATTTGGAGAAGTTAGATATTATAGAAATGGGACTATAGTTAGATAGCAACGTACGATCACCCTTTTTGTAGAGTGGCACAATCCTAGTTTTCTTCCAACGCTTGAGAAATACACCGGAAGATATCAATAAATTAATAATTAATTTAAGAGGGAAAGCAAACATATATCTGTAGTGACGAATCAAGAAGCTGAGTAAAGATCATCACCAGCTGTTTGCTTATTATGGAAAGTATCCGTAAGTCTAATTAGATCCCCCCAGTGTGCAAACCCAGCTGATTTCTAAGCTGACTGTATAAGAGGGTGAAACATTATCTCCTTTACATTTTGAATGAAAGATAGTTTATCCGACAAAAAGAATTTTATTTCTCAACGTTTTCTCCTTTGAGTTTAATATATTATACTAAATAATAAGATTCATAGATGTTCTCAAAGTTGTTTGTGCGAGCGATGATTTCTTCATTGATGCCAAATTCATTCCTGAGAACCAATTCTTCAGGTTAGAAACAACAAATAATCATTAAATACTTAGGTCTAATATTTGTTGTGAGTAATTTTTTGCCTGAAACAGACTCAACTATGTATCAGGTCATTCTATAAGCAACAGCTCTGAACATGTCCCTTAGGATAGTGAACCAAATGTCTTTAGTAGAAGAAGAGACGACGTCAACTCAGAAACTAAAAACTAAATAAAACGATCTTTTGTTTCGAAGTTATTTTTTTACTGTTTTAAACATCTACTTATGTTCTATATAAATATTTTTAAAATAAAAGACCAAATATTTATTATTCCACAACTCAAAATCTGATAGAGAAATTCGCTATAATCCTAACAGACAATGAAACGATAGACATACTTTTATGAAATCATTCGTTCTATTGATGTTAATATAGTTTTAAACACATAGATTGTAAGCGTAAAATTTTTTTTAACTATATTCCATCTTTAGACTGATATACACATGACCAGTTAATATTGTTTTAAATTTGTTATTTCCCATATTTCTAATATATATTTCATAAATGAATTAGCATGAGAGGATAAATTTGTTCTAAAACGCCAATAGATATGTGCACATGTTTTCAGTAATATACAAATATCGTTATATATATATATATATATATATATATATATATATATATAACAAATATTAATAAAATCCAAACAAAAAACATATTTTCAAACAATAAATTTATGTGTTAGGGTATAAGAAAAAACAAAAACCAACACGATTTGTTAACTATGTTTACTATCTAGTAAATGCCGAAAGCTCTGCGGAAGTGGTCTCTGTGTATTTTAAGCGTTTTTTTTGTGGGTTCACTGTATTGACGTCGATTGTATCCTTGACTCCTAATAAAAAATTTAGAAACCGTGATTAACGGCTTGTGGGTATCACTTTTGCTAAATGTACGATTATTCCACTTATATTACTAATTATCAATACTTTACTTAAGTACTCAATGTTAAAAATTAGAGAAAATGCTTTTTATTACAATATCATTTCTATATTCTTCGAAATAGTCAGCAAAATAACGAAAATTATTATACAATAGAGTTCCTTGCCTTCCCTTAGAATAAACCTGTCACACATCATTAATCCACAGGAAAAGTTTTTTTTGGATTTTCTACAACATGGCAAACAAATACTTTTTATATATGTTTATAGCATTTCTTTACCGCAACCCAAATTTTTTGATTCGCAAATGCTGATCAACGACCTTATAGTAAAGGAGTAAAAGAACATAATCTACTGCCACCATTAAAACTAAATAAGATTTGATGAAAATCTTTGTAGAAGCAATGAATAAGAAAAGCAACGAATTTCAAAGTCTTGAGATAAATTTTCATAAATTTCAAATACATAGTTATGTTTACCATATATAAATTTACATCACTTCATCTTGTCTCGAAATAATCTCACGGCTTCTTTTCAAGTTATTACTTTTTCGCTCAAAATCTCTCCCATTCTATCATCTCATCTCTTTCTTGGTCCTCCTCTTCCTCATTTTGTTTTGGACCTGCTCTGCCGTGCTTGACCTATGTTAAGTTTTTCATCCTCTGCAAGTGCCTCCACCTCCGTAATAGAAAATGCAATGGCAGTTTATGTAAGCATGCTTTGCTGTGGTGACTTTAACACAGGGTTACTCAGACAGCGAGATATATCTGCCAAATATTTTGCTAATTTTATTAATTCTTGAAACATGAAGCAAGTTATTGACCAACCAACATACGCTTAAATAAAACATCGGTATCAGTGTCGGACGTTCCTTCTGCACAAGTGTTACTGAAATTTCTGATTCCGGTATTTTTTTATGTAACTTTTCAGATCATGATGCCTTATTTTGTGACATATGCGTTTCTTCAAATATTGAACCAATATTTCACTCATATAGGAACTTCAGAGGGATTGATTGTAATAGATTTGAATGTGATAAGCATTAGACGATATTACAAGGTTGACTATTTCAATTGTTCTTTAGTGGATTTATTCAATATGCATGCACCTGTGGAAATTAAGACCTTTAACAAAAAGATGTATTCCTTGGTTTTCTGATAATGTAAAATAAATGATTAAATGGTAAAAATTTAAGGTTGTCGATGGACAATTTTATTAGGTTTCAGTCGCAGATTACAAATAGGTAGCTTTTCAGGTAGTCAATATTAAAACTAAATTATGTGACGCCGTGGTATTGTCACAGTTCACATTCTGTTCTATCATATATAATATTGCATGTAATCATATTCAATAGTTACAGATGTATATTTGGCATCAGAAAATATGTACATATTTCTCATAAATGATGTGATGTTGGCTAGTTGAATATCATGAGGAATAGGCGTGAGTTAAAAATATTGCCTTCTTTCATAAGATTATGTCGTATGTCACCACTGTATTTATACTGGAAAATTAGGTTCAGATCTGATATGAATTGTGTACTTTTTTTAAACGATCCTTTTCTTTTAATATTTACAGTAGTTACAGTATATTGGACGTAAGCCTTAACGCTCTTGGTGTTGACGTCTTCAGCTCTCGTTTGAAAGACGTAATGTATTGGAGTTAGTGTTGCGTTTGCTGGGCTGTGAAGCCTTATATCGTTGTATTACCTACTGTTCATTGAATTTAATAAAGCTGAGCCTACATAATAGTATATTAAAGAACAAGTGTCGTAAGACACGTCTTATTGCACGAGCCCAAGTTTACACTGTAAAAAATGAGGGTAATTTTCCCCCGTAAATCCCTCGAAAAACAGACCAATTTTTGCCGTTTTTAAGGTAAAATTAATTTAAGGGGAAAATTGTCAGGAGTTTGTTAATTTTAGCTCTAAGTTGGGTATTTACTCCCTTTACGAAGTAAATTTACTCCAAGAAAAGTAGTATTCCCGAATGCATGGAGTATCCCTATCTATAGCAAGGAAAACTGTCTGCACAAAGTAATATTATTTACTGATAAGTGAAAATATGTGGTATTTAAATATACAAGCGATTCGTCTATTTCACTTTATCTAACGTAGTATGAATTACATATATCGGAGGCACAAATCATAGCAAACGTTTTTTGTGCGACTAAAGAATTTGAAGTGGTATAGGTACTAATATTTTTATATCACTGGAACATATAATAAATATACTTAGTTGTGTGGAATATGAGTGAAGAATTGCAAGTAAACCATACCTATTACGCATGCTCTCAAAACAGTCGCGTTACGCATACTATAATCTATTGTATGATGCTCTTGCATGTTTTGTTAACTGTGCTTGTATTGCTGATTTCTACGATTGGTGAGTATTAATAATAATGTTTATATGAAAATCTTTTTTATTAAGAAAGTGTAGATTAGTATATGAATTACTATGTTCTGCAATGAGAAGATCAAAACAACAGTACCTGCTTTGTTCATGTGCGTACGTTACAAGATATGTTTGGAGGGTTAAGTACATACACTATTTTATTAGCGAATTTACAAGTGTTTAATATTTTTGATAGTATTTCGAAGCATCGATGTTCCTAACGTATATACCGGGTGTCCACACGAAAACTTTATATTGAATTATTTCTGGTGTTTTTGAAGACAAAAACTTGAAATTTTGGGTGGTTGTTCAGGATATAGGGGGACAATGAATAGTGTATTTCATACCGCCCCATCGGGTCACCCGCCGCCGCCGGCCACCCCCACTCCAATATTTTAAATGACACCCTGTATTTTTTTTGGTGGTTTTGAAAGAACACAATTTTCTTGATATTCCTATGTGAAAAAACTAGTAACACACATTATGACATTTATGAGATATTTAAATTTAAAAGTTTCAGATATCAGAAATTATTAACTCCGAAAAATCATAAGTTAGTCATGGAAATAGTTTGCTTTAAATTAGAATTGTCAAAATTGTGACTTTTGTGTTTCATTAATATTAATACTTGTAAAATTGTTCTTAAAGTTTCGGCTTTTTCGCTGAAATGGTTTATACTCCTGAAGAGAGAACTGAAATAGTGATTTTGTATGGGATTGCAAACAAAAATTATTCCCAAGCGGCGACGTTATTCAATGAAAACCATCCAAACAGAAACGTATCTGTTGCTTATGTCAGAACGCTAATAGAAAAATTTTTGCAAACTGGATCTGTAAATAATAAAAAACGGAATACGAATAATTGTGGTGTACTAAATGAAGCTATGCAACTAGCAGTTCTTGGGCATATTAATTTAGACCCAGAGCTTTCGTTGAGAAAATTATCCGAAGTTTCGGGAGTGCCAAAATCAACCTGCCATAAGATATTAAAATTAAACAAAATGCACCCTTATAAAATTCAACTTCACCAAGAGTTGGGTGACGGTGATTTCGACAGAAGAGTCGAATTTTGTGAAATAATGACAGATATGATTCGGCAAAATGGAAATGTTTTGCGAAGTATTTGCTTTAGTGATGAAAGTTGCTTTTACTTAAATGGTCTTGTGAATAGACACAACTGTCGATATTGGAGCGACGTAAAACCCCATTTTTTCCGAGAAGGCAACACACAATATCCCCAAAAAATTAATGTATGGGCTGGAATTCTTAATAACCAAGTAATTGGCCCGATATTCTTCCAGGAAAATTTAAATGGACCTAAGTACTTACAATTTTTGGAAGAGCTAATACATCCTCTTATCATACGGTGTCTAGAAGAAAACTTGAATGAAATAGAGGAGGAGCAATTATATTTTCAACAAGATGGAGCTGGGCCACATTACTGTTTAGACGTTAGGAATTATTTGGATAATATTTTCCCAGGACATTGGATTGGACGTAGGGGCTCTATTGAATGGCCAGCTCGCTCCCCCGATTTAACTCCCCTAGATTTCTTTTTGTGGGGACATTTGAAGTCTGTTGTTTATAAGACACCGCCACAATCAATAGCTGATTTACGTAATAGAATAACAGAGGAATGTGGAAATTTAACGCCACAAGTGTTCGAAAATGTTAGAAATGCTTTTGAAAATAGACTTTATTTATGTTTAAATGTAAACGGTGAACAATTTGAGCATTTAATTTAACTAAAATGTTGTGAATAAATCTTGTTTTAAGTATTTCCATGACTAACTTATGATTTTTCGGAGTTAATAATTTCTGATATCTGAAACTTTTAAATTTAAATATCTCATAAATGTCATAATGTGTGTTACTAGTTTTTTCACATAGGAATATCAAGAAAATTGTGTTCTTTCAAAACCACCAAAAAAAAAATACAGGGTGTCATTTAAAATATTGGAGTGGGGGTGGCCGGCGGCGGCGGGTGACCCGATGGGGCGGTATGAAATACACTATTCATTGTCCCCCTATATCCTGAACAACCACCCAAAATTTCAAGTTTTTGTCTTCAAAAACACCAGAAATAATTCAATATAAAGTTTTCGTGTGGACACCCGGTATACAAAAGTCCATTGTTGATATAAAGCTGGTTTCAAAAGAAAATATATTTATTCTATGTGTGCTTTTACGTTATAAATTTAGCAGCCATGTTAAGATATTCATATCTATTTCAAATAATTGTGCATTTTCTCTAAATAACACAAGAAAATAACTGCTAATTAATAGTTTGATTTACATACTTATTTGTTGTAGAAATAAGATGGATAATATTTTCTTGCATTGTATGTAATTTCACGGTTGATCTTTACAATAATTTTTTAGCTCATTTATACGGTTTATTAGGGATGGAAAAATAATTGAGTATCAATTACGTAACAAAAGAGGATTATTTCAAAGTGCTAGTAGTTTTAAAACACATTTTTATCGATATCATTTTTATAAAATTAAGCGCGATGTAAGTTCTTGCGATAATTTATCAATCAATGATATGATAATATTACAGTTACGAATAAGGACGAGCAAAATACCTAAAATCATTACTGGACAGAAAAAGGAGACCGTCCAACGACAGCAACACTGCACCAAGTAAAATAAAAAATAAAAAAGAATGCAAAAGTCGGTTGTCACAATTGGCAACCACCACTAGAAAATAACGAAGACACTGACAATGATCAGGAGAAACTAAGACATGTTAACATCGATGTTTTTGATAAATCCGTTATAAAATTGTTAGAAAAAACTTATGCAAAGCAAAGAGACTTTCTCAACACGAATTATCCTGCTGTATGTCAAATTAAAGAACAGTGGTCAATTTTATTGAGTCAGTCAGGAACTTATTGGCACTATGAAAAACTCATGAACCACAAAGCAATGATAAGCAAAGCTTCAAAAATTTTAGATTTTGGAAAAAAAAACAAATATATATCATCTATTCCTACTGATGAAGACGGAGTTTTACGATGTGTAATTATAGTTAATGCAGATATTTTGGAGAAAATGTTAAGCTCATTATTTGTAAAATCTGCAGTAAGTGAAGATAACCAGTGATAAACACAAGAAATTGGTACCCATTTTTTTAAAATACTCAATTTTCATTACAAATGTCATGTACATTCTTTATATATTTTAAAAGTTGCTAATTTGCTATCACCCATCACCTCTTATAGACCTTTGTTCCCGTAAAGTTGCTTTGCTAACCCTTAAGACGCTATAAAATGCCGAACAATATTTAAGGTTGAATTACTTCCAGGACGAAAAGCAACTTATAGATAATAGTTCACCATACATTTTATGTAGGAATGATAAAATACAAATATGTAGGTGATAGTGAATTATTTATATTTCTGTTTTCAGATGACAACGAAAATATTCATCGTTATGTCATAAAAATGGAACAGCAGCACCTGAACCAAGGGACCCCATATTTAAGAGAGGCATTAAATCAATTATTTGCTATATATTTTATGTTAACCTGGAATATCCAAAAGACATATCACACACAATGTTATTTTTTCAATATTATTGTATGAAAATAAATTCTGTTTCAGGCACTAAAAACGAAAAGAAAACACAAGCAAAAGTAGTAAATTTACTGAATTATTTAAGAGATAATGTTTAATGTAAATATGTATAACAAGAAATAAAACGATCTTGAATGAAGTTGATTGTGTTCCTCTACTTATAGTTTTAAAAATTTAAAAAAAAACGTACTTCAGTCAGAATTGGGCAACATGTAAATTATGTAACACTCACCAAATTATATAATTATAGTGTAAATGACGCACTGCAATAAGAGCTGTACTTAAACGTAACTGATGCAACTAAAAGGTCAATCTTATTCTTTCAGATTTTTGTGGCAATTTAAGAGTTTCGTGGAATTATCTATATATATATATAATGCCCAACTCTGGCCGCAGTGAAATTTTACCATTTGACATATAATCTATTTATTAATCACTGACTTTTCTAGTGTTTATCATCGATTTCTAACGTATTTGCGAATTATTACTAAAGTATTGTAATTCGTCTTGAAGGAAATGTATCACCATTTCGGAAAAATATTGTCATATCCCACACAGTACCGACATCAAGTATGAAAGCTGAGCATACCAGCCACCTTTCGTTAATTGCTCACGACGTCAATAGAGTGAATAGTAGAATAACGAATGTCAATTAATTCTATGCAGTATAATTATATATTCGGAGTTCTTATAAAAACTTTATGCGCGGTTGATTTAAAATAATTTCCAGTAGAAACTGTAAACTTCTATTCACTTATGCTTGCATTCAGGACAATGAAAAGAGTGTGCAATGTCTGTTTGTAAGTGTATTACATATCACTACTTACAGTGAATGCATACAGTATAAGCGAACAGTAAAACAGGGTAATTTTATTACTAGAATCGGATGCAACTTTATTAATACTAGTATGTGGATAAAATTACTACAGCAGGGCAGATTTTACTTTCTGTAGTTAAAATTCCCCTATAAAATTAGAAGGTTAAATTGCGAGAAGTAAATTTACCCCTTAATGGTAAAATTAAGCATTAAATTTCACCTCCGCGCAACAAAATTGCCTTTGCATGATAACTTTCCCATGTATTTTTACTATACCACTTGGCATAGTGGAATTTTACACATGGATGGTAAAATCACTCAGCTCAGGAAATTTACCCGGATATCGGAGGTAGAAAAGTTGCATCCGATTATCAGAGTAAAATTCCCCATAACTTTTTACAGTGTAGGGCACGACGAGTGCAGCGAGGAGTGTCCTAATGGGCGAGTGAAATAAGTGTCTTATCACTCAGCTCAGGAAATTTACCCGGATATCGGAGGTAGAAAAGTTGCATCCGATTATCAGAGTAAAATTCCCCATAACTTTTTACAGTGTAGGGCACGACGAGTGCAGCGAGGAGTGTCCTAATGGGCGAGTGAAATAAGTGTCTTATGACACGAGTTCTATATGTTATTTTTTCTAATCTGCCACTTTTTATCATTTTTCAAATTAAAATAATAGGAAATTCAAAATATAGTAATTTTTGTGGTGGTTGGCAATATGTTACACACATGACATAAATTGGAAATTTGAATTATACGCGATTTTTATATTCAGTATTTCATATTTAAAGTTAATCTAAAATGAGTACTAATATTTCATGTACACCACCTGAAATCAGAGAAATTGCTGAAAACGTTGTTAATAATTTACTTCCCACTAAATCCCGCAGCAATTATGAGAAGCAGTACGTCAAGTTTGAAGAATGGTGTAAACAAAAAGAAGTTCATGTTATATCAGAAAACGGATTAATTGCTTATTTTCAATTACTGCATACAAAATATAAACCATCTACGCTATGGACTACTTATTCTATGCTGAGGTCTTGTTTAACGATATATAAAAATGTAGATATATCACAGTACAAGAAATTACAAGCTTTCCTCGGTCGTTTATCTCAAGGTTACCTACCTAAAAAATCTAAAATTTTAGAAGAAATAGACATTATTAAATTTATACAAGAAGCAGATAATAAAATATATTTGGCGATGAAAGTAAATACAATTTTCACAACTATCGCAGCTTCGCATATAATAGTATCAATTTGTAGGTAGTCTTGATAATAGGTTACAACGGAGCTTGTAGAAGAGAAGAACTGACCAATATGTCTGTAGATGACATTGACTACAAGTCTGACACCATCACTATTTTTGTACCTAAATCAAAAAATAATATTCCAAGATTCTTCGTAATTACGGATACAATATGGATCGATTTAATTAAGAAATATTATAACTTACGGCCTATTAATACTAGTCATAAGCGATTTTTCTTGACCTATCGCAATGATCAGTGTATTAATAGTCCAATGGGTATTAATATTATAGGCAAAATTCCTAAAGAGATTGCAAGTTTTTTGAAATTGCCAAATCCGGAATTGTTTACAGGGCACTGTTATAGAAGATCTAGTGCAACACATTTGGTAAATCATGGTGGTGATTTGTTGACCTTAAAAAATCATGGGGGTTGGAAGTCCTCAGCTGTAGCCGAGGATTATATTGAATCCTCCTTAAACAGAAAGATTAAAATATCTCATATGCTTGGCTCTTAAAATAATACAAACATTCCAGGATGTTCAAACGAAACCACCACAGTAGACAGCAATAATAGTTTTCATCAAAATATTGTATCAGCAAGTACGAGTGGTTTGCCTGGTGTTACTATAAATGCCCAAGATACATCTCCATATTATATGTATCTATTAACGTATACAATAACTGTACAATTCAAAAACATATTAAAAATAAAATATTTGTTGAACAATGGATCGTTGCAACATTTTATTTATTTATTTTGCCGATAGTGCTGTATCTAAAACTTGAAATATTTTCGATGAACATCGTCCGCCAAAGATTATTATAGTTATAAAATATTTTACTTCGTTTCATTTTCAGAGATATTTTGCATATTGTGCATTGAAAATATAGCTACCATTTTGACTTTTTGATATTATGCTTACAAATTATATGTAGCCACCCTCGAAAAACTAAATTGAACTAGATAATCTATAAACGGATCGTTTTCGATGCGTTTATAGTGTTGTTATGACAGCAGATTAGAAAAATCATATTTGAATACACATTTTTGTGTGTTAGTTTAGTATTTACGTAGGTTAGGCATTAAGTTTACAGACGTAAGATTTAAGATTGTGAATTATATTTTGCTCTTATAATTGACATTTCTCTTGTAATAATTATGTTATATCTATATCGTTTTCATTATGACAACTGGAACGTAAATATATTATTATTATTAGTAATGTTATTTTTATTGAAAATTATTTACTCTATTGTGAATTATTTATTCTTTACAAAAAAAAGTGTAATGTAGCTAAACTATATGACTTTGTAATACTAAAATCATTCAATCAAAAAAAAAAAAAGAAGAATGACCAGCGCTTTAAACTATATTAATTCCTAATTACCCTGCATGAATATGTATGAGTCAATGCGTCTGCTTTCTTTTCTATATTATTTATTTACTGTGTATATACATGTAAATCCTATACAGTTTACAATATTTTCCCACTACAGACTTCTCGTAAGGCCACACCCTATCGTCTGCCTAGCATCTCTTCGTGACTCGCAAGCCGGTTTTTAAAATATTCACCTCAACTCATCACGGGTTTATCTCTGGTGTGTGTATACACTTCTTAACTCTTTTTCTTTGCTTTACATAAATCTCTTCACTCTCTAACAACGTATCGAATAAGTACGAGAGCATCTGTTAATATAAAAAATTAATTACCATTCGATTACCGTTTACCTTCTCCTTTTTTTTTCACGGACCATTTAACATCGGTAATGTATGGATCGATAACGGACGAAATATGGAAAAAAATGACACGCTGACATCAGAGATTAATTTTTATTTAATTGGTATTGACGATTCTTATCTCTAATAATTGAAATGACTGGTGTTCTATTTGTAGAAATTCAATATAAGGCAAGCGTGTACTAAAATTTGATATTTATGTAAATAAAGAAGTAGTTAGCAGAGTTTGAATGATGTGCAGGAGTCACGAACTATTTTCGGAGCTAATATTTTTCATTTTAATTACACAATAATAATAATAATAATAATAATAATAATATCTGTATGATAGAGATCTTCTTAAATAGCTAATATCTCATGCAAACAACGTTCATAATAACAACCTCTGCAAAAGGGCGATGCGTGGTAATGCGACCCAGATTACTACTGTTTGATAATAAGGGAAGATTGTTTGTACCATCTGTCATTAGACTACTGTCAAAGCTTGGGACAGCTACCACATTTAGTTAAAGCACAGACTGTCAGATTCAGTGAACTTGGAGATGAGATGGCGCTAGCGTCAATTGAAATGTTTGTTATGCTGTGGTTATAAGTCATTCAAAACTACATTTCAAATTTGACACGTTTGACATATTTTTGCAATCCTTTGTCGCACATCGTATTTTTGATACAAATATGGTGTCCAAGTGTTTAGTGTGCGGGTTTGGGCAGGATGAAGTTAACAAAATGCACAGGTTTCCTGCAAATCTCGACAAGTGAGTATAAATATTGTACAGTTGTGTTTTAAATACATATTGCAGTGACCTTGAGTTTGGTGGTAGATTATAAATAGACATAATCAAGATCACTTCAAGATTTAATTTAATTAATTGTTATTTTATTTATTTTTATCATGATGTGTATATAAATATTCATTATGTCAATATTTTGCCAAAATTTAATTTTTATTTACGTAAAATAATAAAAGAATGTTAGTATAAATTTTATAAAAGTCATAATATTAAAATAAGCATAAAATATTACGTGGATGATAACAAGAAAGTGTTTCCCTCTCGAAGAATACTGTGACCGGGAGAGATCGACCGGGTGGCCGGCGAAAACAATATTTTTCGCTAGATGCATTGGATGAGTCATGAACGTGTAAACAAGTTGATATTTACATGTTTGTTTACCTTTTTCAAAGATTGTTAATACGCTGCTTTCCTGAGTGGTGCAGCACTGCAGCTATGTATTTCTGGAGGTGGAATCGTATCTGCCGAACACAACCGGGCGTTTTTGTGAAGAAAAATATCGATATAAAACCGGGACCGAGAAGAAAACGGCAGAGTTGCTTGGTGTAAACCGCACTCAAAAGAGGAAAACAGGAGAAGTAGGTGGAAACCTCTTCTTCCTCTTAAATGTTATATTAACTTAAAAGTTTATTCATGAATTTGAACTTAGAATATTTTCAAAGAGATTTTTCGATACTTATAAAATTTTCAATAACAATTAAAACTTGTAATATTTTCCGTAATAATTTTACTGTACTTATAGAATTTTCTAACCGAAGTGGAACTCAGAATAATTTTATGAATTAGATATCGTTTTAATTTGGAGTTTAATTTACATTGATACTTGTAATTATTTTAGAAATAATTATTTATGTACGGAACAGTTTTATTTAATTAGAACTTTGTATTTTCTTTTATTTTTCTAGGATGTTTTGTTTTATATGTAGGGTTATTACACCATGCATTATGATAAAGCATTTTAGTGACTGTAACGATCAAGTTGAATAGCATAATAATTTTTTTTATAAAGATTTTTCTTTACTATTTTATTTACCAGATTAGAAGATTTGTGGTTAATAATTTTGTTTTATGTATATATAGAATAATTGAACAGTGATCGAGTTTTTTTTTAATGATGGATGAGTTTGAAGCTATGTACGAAGAATTAAGGTGATTTAATAACGTTTGTTATAAATGTGTATATATTGTTGTACCAATTTTTCTTGAGTGGTGTTTTGTATTGGAATCTCAGAGGGAGGTAAAGTTTTATTTTAATATATATATTTTCTTTTTATGTATATCAAGTATATTTTATAGTACTTGTGTGTTTGATATTAACGTGTTGGGTAATAGATCAGGGATGTGTGCGATGAATTAAGTAGTTGTTTAATTCATAGCATGGAGTCCTGGTGAATCTTTAAAACACGAATTAGTCTTGGTGGTACTGTGTTGGGAGCGAGAAAAGGCGTCAGGCAGAACTAATCAGGGCTGAGTTAATTAATTAAATGCACAAAGACATTTTTTTTATTAAATTTAAAATTTGTATATATGCCTCAAGGGGTGAGCACATGGTAGTGTATGTTCGGGTTGTGTCCGACGAGTTAAAAAGCATACTCGTAGGGTGGAACTTTGGGGTACCTACCAGTGTGAATTTGCTTTCTGATGGTACTGTCTTGGGAGCGAGCAAAGGCGCCAGGCAGGACTGATTAGGGCAAAGCCATTCCCTTAATGTTTATATTTTTTTTTGTAAATAATAAATCGCGTAATTTTTGGTTATTCATATTCCAGTACAATTCACAATATGCAATAAACTTTAGTTTATTAAAGATGTTGATTGTTTACATGTATCTATGACGAATATAAATCATGATAATCACGTTTATTTTTAAAATATAATTTTTTTCTCGATGTTATGCTTTCATTAATTATAATTTCTTTATTATATTGACTAGTTGATTATGATATGGGTAGTTTTAGATGATGTTTTGAAATATTAAATTTTTGTAAATATATATTTGTGTAATTTAAAATTTCTCGTTTTTTGATACTTTCTTTTAATAAATTAGATGATAAGATTTATTTTGCATTTTATTTTCTTTACCTGACCTGGTGATAATTGAAGAGCATTCAAATTGATTGGAGAATTTATTTATATTTTCTGCCCCTGAGAAAACATTTTCTTTAGTCATTCTAAACTGAGCTAGTTAAATGTAAAATTGCCTAACCTACTATTTAGCAGAAAATTTGTTGTATCTTAGCCTAGCATAAGGCCTAGCACTAGGATGCATGCTTGATTCTTACCTACTTATTGATTGAATAGTTTAAATTATTTTTATATAAATCTCAATTTGCAAGAGTCACAGCAATATGTATATTACAAAATTTCTTAGTCATCATATTAGTCCTTTTTGCATATTATTTTTTTTTTAAATTCAGGTCAAGAATATGGCAAAAGGCAATGGCGATGGTTTTTACAGGAGAAAACCTCCAGAATTATAGGATTTGTAGTCGCCATTCTACACCTGAGTCATAAAAGCAAAATGTTTGTTTTGAAAGGAGATGCTGTTCCTACATTATTTCCAGCAATTCTATATACGCCATAGATAGCAATAAACCCAGCCACAGCTTAGAAAATCACCAACTCTTATTACCACAGGAGAAGTTTCAAAGCCCTCTACTTCAGAAACTTTGATAGACAAACAAACAAAAAAATCTGTCAATCACCTTATTAATGCTGTTCAGTTTACTTTCCTTTATGAAGTACATCACGGTTTTGTGAAGGAAACTATTGTTAAAGCAGTGTGCAAAATAGGTATTCCTTGGTATTGCAAGCGGGAAAATGAACAGAGAAGGCAGCTTAGATCTGATGTTCGTGTTACACAAAGAAAAATAGCTGAACTAAGAAATGTATAAATTTCTTATAAACATTATTTTGTAATGTTATTAAGATAAGATTGGCATTTCCTTTGTTTAAGAAGCGCATTTTTGACATGCTCTTTGCCTTGAAGGTTTGATACCTTTTGATTTGTGTATTAGTATTATTATTACTATTTTGTTGTTGATTTTATTTTTGGCAATCTGTATAATATCAATTTTATATACTATAGACTTGTTATTTAATTTTATTATGTTTTATTGTATAAGTATATGTATCAATAAAAACTATTATTATATCCCTATGTTTTCCTTGACAGTTTTCACTTATTTATTAATATTATATAGAGTAGTAGTTTATTGTGTCTAATAGGTCACCGTAAGAGGAATGTTATAGATTAATATTTATATTTCGTATCACATATTTAATATGTAACACCAACTAATATTTATTACCATAGTTTTAGTAACTTTTGTGTATGTTTCTGTTACATAAATAACGTATTTAATAAGCGTATTCTAAAAACAAGCTCATTTCAAATTTCGCGCCAATATGCTGCTGGCGCCATCTTCGAACCAAGTTCACTGATGTGTGACAAGGATAGAAGATCTTGGATATTTTTTTTTCAAGTAGTTGCCGGTCTGGATTGTTTAGTCTGTGGTTAAAGTTAAGTAAGGACAGCTAATGAAAGCAGACAGCTTCGTGTGTTTTAACGAAAATTGAGAAAAGTGAATTTTGTGTGCTCAAGAATTATTTTTTGAAAACCATCACTCAAGTACAAGACTATGCAGGATAAATGCTATAGTGACTCTGCAGCATCAGAGTCAATGGTAAAGAAGTGTTTTACTGAATTTTGTTGTGACACAAGCACGAGTATCGCTGAACGTTCTGGACACCCCAAATGAAACAACTGAAAAAAATCCACGATATGGTGTTGTCATTATCATGACATGAGATTGAAGGTACAGCCATGTGCAGTAAAAAGTAAACGAGTACTGAAGCACTCCTGCGATATTTTCGATTGTTACGCATTTCATAAAAATATGAATTGTCCTCTCTCTATTGCACTACTAACTACACAGAGATAGCATCCACACTCCGTATTTGTATGAAATCCGTTACAATCTTTCGAAAATATCGCAAAACTGCTTCAGTACTCGTTTACTTTTTACTGCACATGACTGTACGCCAGATTGTAGAATTCATGGCATGACCACTTGCGAAAGAGAAACCTATCTGCAAGATGGGTACCTCGATCGTGTGACAACTTGGATGGAGTGCTTGGCATTGTTCAACCGCAATCCAGTTCTTGCGCCGTTTGTAAACCATATAAAAAAGATGGATCCGCTACAACACATCGTAGAGCAACCAACAGTCGAAATAGTAGCTTTATCCGGACGAATCACCAATAAATAAGACCAAGGTGAGTCTGTCGGCCAACGAGGTCATGGAGATCCACGCGGAATAAGCCACCATATCGATTACCTACAAAAGGAAAACACAGTCAACCACGATTATTGCGCCATCTTACTGGACAGGTTGAATGGCAATTTGAAACTTATCTGCTCACCTCAATACATATATTCATAACTTGCTATTGAGAAGGTGTAGGGGCGAAATACTTTCTTTTTTTGAAATACTTGTCTTACAATTTCTTGAAAATATGCATACATCTACCTAAAGCTAAATTACACTAAAATAATGTAAAAATTTTATTCACAAACATGAGGGCGTTAAGGTTCTTTTGTTATTCTGTTACTTCTGGCCTTATCATTTGAGCTAGCGTTAGAAAAAAAAAATTACATATATGTGTTCTCTTCTCATGATTATTGAAATTTGGAATACTTTTACTGCATTTGAAATCACTAGGGCGCGGACACGTACGGTTGATGACTCGTCGCCCATGGGCGCACTATTGAAATATTGTATTTTTAAAGAGGTTTTAATTTTATTTATATAATTGGATAAGAAGTGGCTGGTGATCTATAAAATACAAAATACCTTATTATTTGTTCATTTTCTCTTCTGTAAGACTTTTTCTCTTTGAATTAAGTACATCCTTGTAGATAGAAAACGTCTTCCTACATCGCAACTGGTTATAGGTGCGTACTGGAAATATTCTTTTATTTCAGCGAAGTCACTTGAAATACTTTTGAAATTATTAATAGCCCACGTCTAATGTGGTTAATCCATCTTTTAATTTGAGATTTCGATTTTGAAAATATGTGATTAGTTTTGGCAAATTTCCAAAGTGTTCCTGAAGGAATAACAACTGACTCTTTAAATTTTGGATTTGTGTTAGTTCCTTGCACTCAGCACCCGAGCATTGTTATTTAAACATGTAACAAAATTTTGTAAACTATCGAAATTCTCTGCATATAAAAACTATTTCTGTGTATGTTTTAGCAAAGCTAAGTGACGAACGTGCGATATTTTGGCATTCTGTAACGATATTTTACAGACTTTGTAATAAATTTCGGAATCACTGACAATTCATTTTCATATCAGAAAATGTAACATAAACAACGTTCTAGATCTAAATAAATGATAATTAAGAATGTACGCGTATGTTATTGAAACTAAACGAAATCCAGTAGGGTAAGTCCGGGAGAGATGACCCACTTTTTTTAAAACAATTACCACACTGTACATTTAAACCATTTTTAAAGTACAAAAATTTATTTGAATAGGTAAATACAGTTGAAACTATATAACAAAGGTGAAACACAGAAACAGTTACAGAATCTTTGGGAAAAAAATAAATGTTATTTCATGTATAAGAGCCATCTAACCCGGACTGTCCGGGTGAGATAACCCATGATTCAGGGTGACATGGCCTAGTTACAAAATACACATTTATAAAAAAATTATTGCCTTTTTTTACATAAAACTTTTCCACAAAGGTCACATAAGTTCAAAAATTTTGAACATCGTTCGTGAAACCATCGATAACATTTTACACATTGAATCCAATCGTCTTGTTTCGATGTGCAGCTATATAGCTCACCGCATCCTACACATTCAGCATTAGTGTCGTCTTTCTCTGGACTGTCATCAGACTCTCGAGTAGAAAAATCAGACAAGTGGTCATTTGAAGATGAATCATCCAGAATTTGTTTCGACTTGGACTTAATACTTCTTTTTGCACGTTTTGCTGCTCGAGATTTTTCTAATTCTATTTTCTTTGCTTCGCTGCTTTTTCTTTGTTCTATGTTTTGGTATGATGTCAAAATTGCAGCAGCTTATTTTCCTCGTTTTCGTGTTTGCAGAACCACATCATGTGTTGATATGCTAGGTATTGGATTAAATTTGTTCAACATTGTGCCTGGTGTGTCTTTTAATGGAGTCGTTTCGTTGTTTGTTTGTGAACAACCAGGTAAGTTAGGTTCTGATTCTTTATTATTATTTATATCTTCCGTACCATCAACAATATGTTGTTCTTCATTTAGGAAAGCGTAGTCTGGAATCATATTTGGGTTGTACGGGTAGATGGCAGTTGCCCTGAAACCCGATGCTCCATTCTCCACAGTGGCAGCTTTAGACCAAGCATCTCTTAGTAACTGACCAAATACTAACCGATTAATTTTTCTTGTTGGATTTGTCTTGACAAATAAGTTGCAAGCCTTTGCATAATGATACTTTAAACTTTTGAAGACTGATCTGTCTAGAGGTTGAAGAAACTGGGTGGTATGGCTAGGAAGGCACAGCAAGATTATTCCTTGCTCCTCAGCATATCTAACATTTCGACGGAGTTACAGTGGGTTGAGTGACCATCCACAATTAAAACTACTTTACCATCTGGCTTTCTGGGTGTGAAATGAGTCTTCAACCATTTGAAAAACAATGTAGTGCTAATGAAAGCAGACTTTTCATTCATATATACTACCGAACCTGGAGGCATGCCATCCTCGAATTCAAGCTTTTTGTTTTTGCCTTTAAAAATACATACAGGCGGTAAGAATGAGCCTTCAGCATTACAAGCAGAAATTACAGTGATGGTTTCGCCCTTTTCAGATGATGTAACCACAGCGACATTTTTTGATCCTCTTTGTGCAATAACATACCCGGGCTTATTATTTAATTGCAAGCCTGTTTCGTCCATATTAAATATGTTAGCTGGCTTGTTCACAAGATCGATTGCAATTAAAACTTCTTTCAACAGCTGGAAATACGACGTAACTTCTTTTTTGTTCATTCCTTGACTGCGAGCTAATGAAACACCTTCGGATTTTCTTACACTAAGATCTGGGTGACGTTTTAGAAACATGTTCAAGCAATCGTACCCGGCCACTTCCTTCTCTGAATTAAATTTGTGCTTGACACCCAAATGTTGGGCTAAATGGAACGCCATAGATCTTACACCCTCTCTCGTTGGTGCAAAACCGTGTTTTTGCAATTTTTTTATATGAGATTTAAACTTTTCCTCATTTTCTATACCAAGCAATGAAGGCGGTCCTGGCGTCTTCTTAGTTAAATCATTATTTTTTATTCGTCTCCTCAGCGTCGGAGCTGGTATGCCAAAGTTTCTAGAGGCAGCGTTTACGCCCATAGTACCATTTCTTACTGCTTCGATAGCTTGCAAAAGTTGATCTGCAGTCCAGCATCCTCTCGCACCAACAGTATTATTCTTTCTTTTATACTCAGTCGGCATGTTACTAAGAATGATAATAATAACAATAATAATAATAATAATAGTAATAATAATAATAATAATAAAATAGTAATTATATAATAATAATAGACTTTATTCAATAAAGAAAAGAAAATATCAAAATACAATCAAATCAAATACAAATGAGGCGAAATTCGCGTAGGTGCTCTTCCACTATTAATATTTTGCAATAATAGGTATGCATGCTTTAATAACGAGCCATCTATCCCTTAATAAAATGAGCCATCTATCCCAAAAGTGAGGGAGAGATGGCCCATTTGATTTTCTACATAAGCCACCGCTCACATCTCACTATACTCCATTCACGTTAAGAAAACAGTGTTAGGTAAGATAGGCGATTATTTCTTGGATTCTGATTGGCTAATAGCCCAGGCAAATTTACTCCACACCTACACTTTCATCCCCTGGAGTCTTCAATTTTTTGAACTATGTGTAAAATTTCTTTTTAGTTTTCAAATAAAAAGATATGATAAAAAATGTATCGCATAATATTTGTTAATGTATTTGTATGTCAAAAATTTCTGACAGTTGATGTTACAGACAAAAAATTTTCGGTGTGATACGGTCGCCGATCGCAGCGTTAACTACTGTTTTCTTAAAATGAATGGACTATACACGAAAATTAACCTAACCTCTAAATACTATAACAACACATCGCACTGACAAAAAGTCATTACTGCTTGGCAACATGTAATTAAATCAAAAATTAAGTAACAGTCAGAATATCTCCTAGGTCACTTATTTCTAATATGTGAAATAACTTACCCAATTTCCCAATGAGACGCAAACAAACACGTACCAGCAGAGCAATGTAACGGATAGTTAGGAAGCTACAATAAAAAGCGGGAAAATTTTAACGTGTCTGCAAAATATGAGACCGAGTCGACTCACCCGCAGGGCCATCTCACCCGGAATTACCCTACACACTTACGTCTAGATAATTGGGAGAAGTCGAATCAATAAACCGGTATTAAACAGACTATTACAAAAGTTACGAAGTACATAATTAACAGTCAAAACAATGAAAAAAGGAAACTAACGTAAGTATGAACGAAAATTTTATTTCTCTTGCGAAATATAAGGTAAATGTAATAAATCTTAAAAACCCCTCACGCTCCTATCTACGCCGATGAAAAAAGGATTTTACTCATAAATTCCTTATTTTATGGGCATCTTTTGCTCTCATTCTCGGGCACTTCTCGGGCGTAAACAGATGTGCAGTTCACCATATGAATTAGTGCTATTCAGTAAGCGTGTGTTGTTTACATTATTTCTTCGCTCTGTTGTAACTTAGTCGTAGTTTAAACCGGTCATGTCCGCGCCCTAGTAATCACATCTGCAAACGTTGCATTTCACTCTATTATTTGTCATTTTTGTAATGTAATTCAAAACTGGAGATTTTTCCACCGATTCATTTTCATTTACAGAACTATTAGCAGTAAATAATATAAAATAAATCTGTTTTGCGTATACAAATAAAAGTGAAAAATGAAACAAACCTCGTCTATTCTAGAATGCGGTAACATGCTATTTTTGAGGTTTTATTTATAAATTGTGACTTAGCATTCTTAGTAAACATCACAGGACACTTAAACGACTTGAACTTAAAGCTTCAAAAACAAGGTCAATTGGTAAACGAGTTGTACAGCCATCTAAAAGCATTTCAGAACAAAATTCGATTGTGAGAAAGACAAATGGGAAGTGAACACTATTTTCATTTTTCAACACTATCCAGTCACGAAAATATTGTTTACGGTATGCTAAAGAACTGAAACTACTGTCACAGTAATTTAGAGATAGGTTTTCTGACTTCAAGAACATGGATAGCTCCTTTAGCCTTTTTGCAACTCCGAGTAAAAGTATACAGAACATACTTTGCTGAATAAAAGTACCCACAGCTGAGAGCTTTCATACTAAAAATAACTTGCACATTTGGAAGCACGTATAAATGTCAACAGTTTTTTTTCAATTGTTAAAATTAATAAAGGTAAGCATCGCACTAGGCTTACAGATGAGAATTTAAAAAACACATTGCGTCTGTATACCAGTGGAATTGACCCCAATATTGATCATCTTGTTTCTGAACTTCTATCTCAAGCCTGTCATTAATTTCTTCTGATTATTTATCTGTTTTTTCATAAATAAATGTGTGAACTTTTATCGCTTTTTATTTACTACTACTTATTATCTACCTACCCGCCCGCCACTTGATTAATATCCTGAAGTTGGGCCCACAACCAAGCAAGGAGTGCCCATACCTGCTACACAGTGATACCGTTGATTGAAGGAATATATAAAGATGCGCAACGCTATAGTAAAATTGCGTGTCTTTCCGTTAAGTCGTCCCGCAAACCCCTTGCTGAGAAACATCATCACTGTCTCGGGCTGTTTCGAATCTCGGACCCAAACGACTGATGCATCGCTATAGATCTCGGACCCAGTTTTGGCTACGCTCAGTGCTATGTAGTTGCGCGTCTTTATGTAATCATTATTATGGACTGTAAAGCAGTACAGCAAATTTTCAATATTGATCACATTAACAGCTGATTACTGCGGCACATCTCAGGTATAGAATTATTTGCAGAAATTTCCGTGATGGCGATAATAACGATTGCTTAATTGCACTATCTATTTTTTTTTAAATTGAGAATGAAGTAATGGGGCTCTCATAATGTGGTATCCCATCTATGAAGTACACATAGACATATTGTAAATCTACAAACATTTTTGATGCATTTATGCGATGGTAGATATCTGGAAAAAGCTGCGATTATTCTATAATATTAGATCGCTTTAACTACATCTCTCTGCGAACAAGGCACAAAGCACTAAATATAATGCTGGTAGGTATATCAGACGTAGCGCGGTAGCGTTACCTCTAATATACATCACACCCTCATTCTACATTAGAGGGGATGTCTACCCATATCTTTCTCAGGAACTACTGGGCCAATTTACTTGATTTCTTTTTTAATGACTGCTGGAGCGAGTCTAGGATGTGCGTCAAAACAGGGTTCACGAAACCAAAGCGGGTCTTGGCAAAGCGCCAAAAACTGCAAAATTTGCATAAAATGAAGGTGCCCCTCTTGAGCAAATCGTCAATTTTCACGGTAGGAGGCTGGAATTTTGCATACTTATATTACAACATATCCTACAAATTACACTTTTTCCGTTTTGAAAAATCCTCATTAGAAGCTATTTTATTCACTATTTTCGGAACGTCGGTAGTGTAAAATCACATGATGCAATAACGCATCGTCAATTTTTGACGTAGAAGGTTGAAGGCATGAAACCAAATTATTCTATTACTCGACTTCTATCAGGAAACATTTTTCATTTTTAAAAATGTTGTCTAGATCAGATTTTATTTAAACTTTACGGTTCATAGAAGGTTTTCAAAAATTCGAGTTTTTTAAAACCTCATGCACATGGCAGGTGGTTGAAATCCGACTGGCGTAATTTATTTTGTATTTATATTGTAATTTAACAGTTAGTCTCTGTGTTGTAAATAAGAGGTGCCGAAGGAACAATCTATGGACATTTCGGCATTTGTTATATCAATTAATGCATTTAAATTATTCATTTCATTCAGGTAAGGCTTAAGTGCATTGCCACTGAAAAGGTATGTACTGGCTAATGGAGAAAAAGCACCAAAGGAACCAGAAAAAGGTGAATCTACTTAAGCAAACAGGCCACGAATATGAAAAAGAAATGTACAAGCAGGAAAAGGTGTGTACAAGTGTTATTTTCATCAGCACATTAAGAAGAGGATTTAACTGCTGAATTGTGCTATAGTCTCATAACTTGGAAAAAATATTTTCATTAGACAAGCTATATTCCGCAGCAGAGCAAGTTCTTAAGGAAAAAAATGTTGAAGCTGGATTTACTTTAGTGATGCTTTAGTGTTTATCAATCAGCTATGGGATCAAGAATGCAAAATAAAGCTCTCCCAACATGTAACTACACTAAGAGCCGTTCTATAAATTTTGCATGTACATCGACATTGCATAGCCTGCAGTGACTGGTTTGTTGATTCTTTATAGGTTACAAAGTCACATAAACGAGCAAATGGTTAGAGGCAAAAGCGGGTATGCGATATATACATTGTTTAGTGAAAATATTGTAACGTTTTCGGGTTCGCAATAAACAACTCGTGCAATTTATTTATTTAAAACAGTCTGTATATTCACAAACGTAAAATTAATTACAATATAAAAATGTAAAACTAATGTATCACACTTAAACTACTACGATTTAAATTAACACAGGTATTTATTTACTACTACTATTTATATGACACGGTAATATTTATGTCTGTATATTTATTTCACTGTATATTTATTTCACTATACCGTATTTATATCACTTCTATTTATATAACACCGTACCACGCAAGGAACTATTTTCTTATATTTATTTTTACTTTAGTCTGTTCCGCGCGACGAGTACTTAAGGACTTTCTTATTCCGGAATTCCTCATCCATCGGTGCAACTGCCTTTTTATATACGCGTACGAAACATCTGGAACACACCAAATAAACGCTAGTGTTCTTCTCGATGTTTGTAGATCATACAAGAGACATTCTGTCTCTTCGCAGTACATATATAAATGGATGATTTATTACTTTACGACTGTTTACATCTCGTGGTGTGATTTACGACCTTTTTTTATTGTCGCTCGGAAGTCTGCCTTTCTTTGTGCACTTGTTTCGTTACAATATTTTATGAGACTATAGCACAATTCAGCAGTTGCCTTTTCTTAATATGCTGATGAAAATAACACTTGTACACCCCTTTTCGTGCTGGTACATTTCTTTTTCATGTTAGGAGCCTCTTTGCCTAAGTATATTCCCCTTTTTTCTGCCCCCTTCGGGGCATTTGCTCCATTAGCTAGTAATATTATAATTAAGAATGTAGACTTTATACATGATGACGGATCTAGGAAGTAATACTGTTCAATATACACCCAAAATGACATTTCATTCTGATTAATAGTTTATTTCTATTCCCACGTGTAACTGTGTAACTGTAAATGTGTTTATTAAATCTTTCATGCGTGGGCTATGCAGCAATTTTAATTTAGTTTGGAATTTTACAGATATAAATTATACCGGGTGGTGCAATAGTGTGTCGGCGGAGCTTAGTGTGAAAACCAATAACGCTGCAGCAATGAGACTTTACGAACGTATGTAGTATGCGACTGTGCATTTTCTAATTTTATTTACAAATATACAGGCTGTTCCAAATTTTCGCAACCACATTCAACTTTTTTATTTTAAATACATTGCTATACTTTCTAGATATTATAATGATAGCCATTCAAATTATCTTTGCAATGATATATGGATATGTGCACTTCAGACTGTTTGTTTTGATTTTATTGATAATATTGTTAAAATCTTGACAGTTGCAGCATCTAACATTTTAAGCTGTAGTCTGTAAATGGGTAGAATGTCTCACGTAACTCTTGTGTCTCTAATTTATGGACTAACACGTTATTTGTTTTGAGGTTGAACAAAGTGAATAAATATACAGGGTGTTAAATATGTCGTGTCTAAGTTATCGATGTTTATTGGTTATTTTCTCGTTTTTCTTAAATCTAACCTATAATATTTTTATAAGTCAGCATATTCCTTGTAAAATCGCCTTTAAAATGGTACCAATAACATAGTACTTATTTCTAGTATTTTCAAAGTTATAACCCTTTAATGGGATATACTCATGTTTATAATATGCAATATGTGGGGCATCTAATAGTTGGTTGGTCTTGGTTTAAAAAAAAGATGGCTGTACAACCAAACGTCAAATCTCTACTTCAAAAGTCCATAAAAAGTCGTTTTCTGTATTTTCTCTTTTCTGTAATTGCGTTTTGTTGTTATAAATTAAGTTCGGCTAGTGAATTATTAATTTCCGTTTGTTTGTTAGTAGTTGTTACGTGTTGTATTTACCTTGTTATCAGTTATATCGCTTTATTGACATTATTTCTCATTTAGATACCATAATAGTTTATTGTTGTTTTTGCTTTAAAATGAATTTTTCGAAAGAGGAGCTCATAAACATGGTATTTGCTCTTGGCGCTAGCAACATAAATCCATTTTTAGCATCAAGAACATATGCGATGGAATATCCCGACCGAAGAGCACCGGATAGTAAAACGTTTGAAAATTTGTTAATAAGGTTTCTTCGAACGGGTTCAGTGAATTACGTCGAACATGAAAGAAGTAAGACTATGATTACAGAAGATAATGAAGTGATAGTAGTCCAGTCCATTGTGGAAAATCCGCACGTATCTACAAGGATAATTTCGAAACAACACGGGATAGAAGTCACTGCTGTAAAAAGGATTTTAAAAAAACATAAGTTTCACCCTTACAAAATTCAAAATCATCAAGGCTTATTACAAACGGACTTTGAAAGGAGACTAGTGTACTGTGAATGGCTACTTTTACAATTACGACACGATATAACTTTTCTAGATCATGTGCTTTTCACAGATGAAGCAACATTTACTAATTGTGGAACCACAAACAGAAAAAATACCCATTATTATGACACTACAAACCCATATTTTGTTCAGCCCATTTTATATCAACAAAAATGGAGTGTTAACACATGGGGAGGCATCATAGCAAACACTATTATTGGTCCATTCTTTTTTGATAATACTTTCAATTGTGCAATCTACACAAATTTCCTACAAAGTAATTTACCATTGCTATTAGAAGGCCTCCCAGATAACGTCATCAGGAGATTGTGGTACCAACATGATGGTGCAGCAGCACATTATGGTGCTGCTGCAAGAGCACATTTAGATAGGGTATTCACCAATAAGTGGATTGGGAGAGGAAGTTTGATAAGCTGGCCACCACGATCACCAGATCTCACACCTTGTGATTTCTTTCTGTGGCCAACTGTAAAAAACATTGTTTACGCAACACCTCCTACAATGGCAGAGAACATGCAGCAACGAATAAGAAACGCTTTTCTTCAATTAAGTGAGAATAACTTAGCTGAGAATGTAAGTCTGTCGATACATAGACGGTTGAGAGCATGTGTAGAGCAGAATGGAAATATATTTGAACACATTTTAAATTAAGATTGTTTTATTATCGAAAATTTTCAAAATGTATTTCTAAAACTAATGATAAAGCATTTAAAAAACAGGTGTTTGTTAAAATTACTTTGTTTTATTTTCATGGCCAACCAACTATTAGATGCCCCACATATTGCATATTATAAACATGAGTATATCCCATTAAAGGGTTATAACTTTGAAAATACTAGAAATAAGTACTATGTTATTGGTACCATTTTAAAGACGATTTTACAAGGAATATGCTGACTTATAAAAATATTATAGGTTAGGTTTAAAAAAAACGAGAAAATAACCAATAAAGATCGATAACTTAGACACGACATATTTAACACCCTGTATATTTATCCACTTTGTTCAACCTCAAAACAAATAACGTGTTAGTCCATAAATTAGTAACACAAGAGTTACGTGAGGCATTCTACCCATTTACAGACTACAGCTTAAAATGTTAGATGCTGCAACTGTCAAGACTTTAACAATATTATCAATAAAATCAAAACGAACAGTCTGAAGTGCACATATCCATATATCATTGCAAAGATAATTTGAATGGCTATCATTATAATATCTAGAAAGTATAGCAATGTATTTAAAATAAAAAAGTTGAATGTGGTTGCGAAAATTTGGAACACCCTGTATATTTGTAAATAAAATTAGAAAATGCACAGTCGCATACTACATACGCACGTAAAGTCTCATTGCTGCAGCGTTATTAGTTTTCACACTAAGCTCCGCCGACACACTATTGCACCACCCGGTACTCTAATTTCTTTTTATTATTGTATTACTTTTATTCTTTTACTTTTATTTTAAACATTTCCCTGAATTTGCCGTCTTAAAGAAACGTAATATAAATTCATTATTTTTAATAACATACTATTGAATTTAATGTGATATTCTTTATTTATCACAAATCGAGGCACCATAATTCTTATCATATTCAAAAGAACCTATAACTTCTACCACAAATGTGATATAGAACAATCTTGAATACGATTACTGTTAATCTTTCGTTGATCTCATTGTTTTTACAGTACTAATTAAAAGTTACATTGAATACTATTGAAATGAAGAGAGACTCGTCCAATTTAGTTGATATAAATAAAAACGCATATGAAATATTGTGTGCGCTTTATTTCAAATTTTATTTCCTGCATGATAAATGACATTCATTCATTCATTCATTATCTTAACTACATAATTACAAGAGGAAACCGCCAGCGATATCCTCTTTCTGTGTGTTGTGTATTTGTATTTAGATCAAGTGCATTAGTATACAACAGTGAATATATTAAATTTTGATATGGTTGCATACTCCTGATAAAAAAAACTGATATTTTAGATTTATCTTTTCACAAGTACTTATAACGCCTGTTATATATCAGACGCTGTACACAAAAAACATTAAGCAGGATGGCAAATTACAAATTATAAATTGAGAAATTTTTATCCTTTGTTAAACATTTCCGGATGATTTGTTTGTAGATAATTACTACCAACGATTGTTTTTATATTCACATTACAGCCAAGTGACGGGTGAAATTTTTGTAATTGAATATTTACTATTCTTTTAACAATAGCTGCATTTGCAAAGCCTGACTCTATTTTATGTCTTTCCATTTGTGATTCATTATTTATTTAAGTGTGGGAATATTTGACAGAAAACACTCTTACTGATTTCCAATTTTAAAATTTAATAACTTTTAAGACTCTGCTCTAGGGCGCGGACACGTACGGTTGATGACTCATCGCCCATGGGCGCACTATTGAAATGTATTTTTAAAGAGGTTTAATTTTATTTATATAATTGGATAATAAGTGGCTGGTGATCTATAAAATACAAAATACCTTATTATTCGTTCATTTTCTCTTCTGTAAGACTTGCTCTCTTTGAATTAAGTACAGTCATCTCAACAAAAAGGTTGCCAATCTACACGAGCCGAGCGCATTTAGGACGGACTTTAACTTGAACGCATACGCATCATATTCATTCATAAATTGACCTTGCAAATAAAACCTTACAAAGGCACAAATAACCGGTTTGTTAAATACTATAAAATAAATAAAGGACAAAAAATCTGTGTTCTCCAATATCAAGGATGAAATGTATAAAAAAAATTTACGATAGACAATTTTCTCTGTATTTACAAATTCCTCTTGAAATGCAGCGTTGGAATAAAACACTCATTCATAGAATTATAGTGGTATGAAAAGTATAAAAAGTTGTTTTCTTTATTTGTAGTAGGGAATATTACAAAGTAAAGGCTTCCAGTATTAATTTTTATATACAATACAGGGTCAGTTTTTTCCGATGTTTAGTACCAGGATCTCGGAAACTACAACAGATAGAGATTTGGTAAAATGGGAAAAGAATTGCAGTTTTAATAGCTCTATTTAATTAGGTTTTTTTTTGTTGGAAAAAGTGGCTCACTAGATATTTTGCAAAAGAAAAGTTTTGTTATTATTATTATTTTATTATATGGTAAATAATACAGTTTAACCTAGGTATACATATTTCTTTATTCCAACTTTATTTTTAGAGTTATGACACAAACTTGTATTTTTTTTAAATGCTAACCATAGTAGGCCATGACTTTATAAAAAAAGATGTTTTCTTAGCGATTCACATGATGTGCTACTTGATATAGTTATTTTGATAAAATAAATAAATTAAGGCCATTTTTATATTTGCATGAATAGATTAAACTGTATTATTTACCATATAATTTCCTAAAACTTTTTCCTTTACACATTTCATCTAAATCGAACGAAATAACAAAATCACGCAAGTATACATATACGAAAAAAAAAATTTCGTGCAAAATAATAAAAAAAATATCTAGGTAGGCTATGCACTTTTTCCAAAAAACAAAACGCTAATTAAATAGAGCTATTAAATTCTTTTCCCATTTAATCCAATCTGTATCTGTTGTAGTTTCCGTGAAACCCATACTAAACGTCAGCAAAAACTCACCCTGTATATACAGGGTGAGTCATTAGTAGCCGCTTCTTCGATTGTTCTTTTGTGTTTTAAATAAAAGAAAAAACAATTTGTGGAAGTTTCATGGTTGCTTGAGGCGCATATTCTAAAGATACTTTAAACTCCGACGCACTTCCGGTTTCACCGGAAATGCACGGATCTTATTTTTTTAAATGACTCACTCTATACATTTTTTGATTTTCTAGTACTGGTTTAAACTGTCTATTTAACAGTTTTTTCTTTTTAAAATTGAGCCAATAGTGAAATTTTTGACAAAAACACGTTTTCAGAATAAAAAACATTTTTTATTGTTTTTAAAAGTAAAAACATTAACTCTGCTAGTGCTTGTAGCAAAGAAAATTCTGCATTATTTGGTATAAGTTGCACTCGAAAATGCCTCAAAGAACTTTGTTTTTTCAAAGCCTAATTTTATTGTCGCATTTTGTTCCCTTTTTATTCTTTTTTGTTTTTGTTAACAATGTCCTATACCCATCTTTTGTAATTTCTGACATAACCACCATAGGAGCAATCAGCGGTCAAATAAAGAACTACGAGCACTGTTCTATGCACCCAAATATTCGTCCAATAAAGGCCGGAATGCGGCCGACTACTTGCGTCAACTGTTAAAGAAAGTCGGTAAACATTTATGTCAAATTTATAAAAGCATCGCTGTTATCATCCAAATGAATTATTTTTATGAAGAGTTAATAGATATGATTGACGTTTTGAATGAATCTGAAAGAAACTCAGTGCTAGCATCCAAATTTTATGCATAGCGATCCCCGGCAGAAATCAACCGAAGCCAGAAACCTTCGAAAGGATAGAGGAACGGTTCGAGTGAACAGAAAGTATTGAATATGAATAAAAGAGCAGACAGAATCAATAACTGGTGAGACTAAGACGTTTATGGTACTTGCGAGTGTAGTCGAACATCTCCATACTAGTACTACGAAAATTAGTCGTCAGTTAGATGTAAGTCAAATTTGAGAATCCAGAATAATTAGGAAATATGTAATCCGTAGCATATTCATACACAGGGTTAGATGAAAGACATTTTCGGAGTCGCTTACATTTTTGTCAATTGGCAGCAGATAAATTAGCCTGACTATCTCAATTTTTTGTTGTTTATCGACGAAGCCGCCTTCTATTAAAATGGATACGTTAATCGTCACAATTCTCATTATTATAACACATAAAAACTCCCACTTTATCACACCTGCAACCTTCAAAATCGTCACAATTTTCGTTATTATAACACATAAAAACCCTCACTTTCCAAATCGTTGGACATTAAGTGTGTGGGAGGAATAGTTGGTAGTTAAATAATTGGACCTTATCTTTTTGATGAAAATGTTAATGGAGGAGAGTATCTTTGTTTTCTACGGACGGATTTTCAAAAATCTTTGAAGACATGAACATTAAAACCAGAAAAGCGTTACAAGAATATGTCGAAACGTCTTACGCAACGTTAGTACTTCTTTGGAAAACAGAATGCTCACGTGCACTGCACAAAGTTGTGGTTATGTTGAACATATTCTTTAATGAAATTTGTGTTTCTTACTTGATTTCTGACTTGATTGTTGTTACGTTGCTCAATAGTTTTAGGTTATTTAATTTTTTTTCTATGAAAGTTTTAGGACATCAATTTATAATTTTGTAAAACTACAGTCAACTCCTATGAAGAGCTTCAACAATGAGAGAATAAGAGCAATTAGGCAAATTAAATTGAGTCACAGCATTGTTTCATGCACCTTTTAGTGGGGCGGCATCTTCAAATACGTCAGTAAACATAACCTTTGTTTTATTTCGTTGTTAACCAACAGTGTAAAAATGAAATACTGCAACTAGACATTGCCGGAATTAAAAAATTGAAATGCGATGCTCTTCATTCTGTAAAGTTATTACTTTTGGGATAGTTGGATTTAACCTTTACTTTGTTTGACAGTTGACTAAGGAAGTCGGGCCCCATTCCTGCCTTCCATTGGTTGAATGAATATTTGGGTGCATAGAACAACAGCGCTCGTAGTTCTTTAATTGACCGCTGATTGCTCCTATAGTGATTATCTCAGAAATTGCAAAAGATAGCCATAGAACACTGTTATCAAAAATGAAAGAGAATAAAAAAAGGAGCTAAATGCCTCAATAAAATACCCGGTGTTCCATTTTAAAAAAAATAAGTTTTTGGTATGTGAAAATTTCGGGAAGTTGGGTTTGAAAAAACAAAGTTTTCTGAAGTATTGTCGAGTGCAACTTATACCAAATGGTGCAGAATTTTCTTGGCTACACGCACAACCAAAGTTAATGGTTTTATTTTTAAAAACAACGTAAAAATATTTTTTTCTGAACACGTGTTTTGGTCAAATATTTTCAAAAAAAAATTAATAACTCAAAAAGTATTGGCTCAATTTTGAAAAAGAAAAAACAGTTAAATAGACAATTTAAAGCAGTACTAGAAAATACAAAAATATATAGAGTGAGTCATTTAAAAAAATTAAATTCCGTGCATTTGCGGTGAAACCGGAAGTGCGTCAGACCTTAAAGTATTTTTACAATATGTGCCACAAGCAACCATGAATCTTCCACTAATTGTTTTTTCCTTTATTTAGAAAAGAGCAATCAAAGAAGCGGCTACTAATGACTCACCCTGTATATGTATATATAATTTCTAAATAACTACAGCGGTAATTAAATTTTGCAAACAAAATATTTATTCAAAAATAATACGGTACTTTACATAAAAAGTATGAAGTCGAAATTATAAAATTATATAAAAATGTAAGAGATTCCAAGAAAAAACAAATGGGTGCATACTTAAATATATACATGTGTAGATAAATAGATATCTAAATTTGTTCAATATATTTTCACACAAAGTAATAAAGATTTACAATTACAGCCAAACTTCAAGAAATCCCTGAAAATGTTTTCATGGGAACACAGATAATCTTCAGTAGCGAGTCCAAGCTCCATCATTTTCAATGACTTCTTGAAGTCTAGAGGGTATAGAGGCAATAAGTTTGCTGCAGTATTGCACAGAAATATCCCCCCCAGACTCCATAGTTCGTCGGAAGTACGCGGAACAAATTCTTTCAACATATCTTTCTTCATGATTCCCAAAATATTCTCAATGGGATTTAAGTCGGGACTGTTTGAGGGCCATGGAAAAACTGCTGCTGGAACACAAAATTATTTTCATACTTGACATTAACTGATGGTAGCACAATATTGGACAATATGTCTCGATACTGCACACTATCCAACATATTTTCTATTTTCCATATGGGTCCCGTTCCAAGACTCTATATCCATCCCCATAAATTGACCGCAAATCTACCACTACTGCTTCGTTACAGTATATTATTTAAATGATGACGAGTATTTTGTTGTCGGTACACTTTCCGATTTGCATTCGAATATGACTGCAAAGTTTATTCGTCAGAAAAAAAGACTCTATTCCAGAAATCCATGTTTTTGTCGAGGTAGGTTTCTGCAAATCTGAGTCTTTCTTCTTTTTGTTCCTCATTTAGTTTCGGTTTTATAGCGGCAATATAATTTCCAATATTTACTTCTACAAATCTGTTGCAAGCTGTGCTTAGACTTTCACCAAATCCTGTTGCCTGAATGGCTCTGCGACAGGTTTCAAAAGGATGTTCTTCAATATAATGCGTCAGAGCATTAACTTCTTCTGGACGTGTTACCCTTTTTCTTCCTGAACCAGGACGTCTTGCTTCATGGTGACAAAATTTTCACTACTTGATATTCCTTTTTTCCTCACAGTGAGAAGGTATAAGTAATAAAGCAATGAATCACTTTACATGCCCATATGTGCAGAGCAATGGATTTATTGCGTTCTAAAATATTTATTAGCCAGAAAGATTTATATTAATATCCACTATTTTTCACAGAATAAGCAATAAATGAAATTGCTATAAGTATTGTGTGCTGGCATTTAATAAATACCTATACATTTAATTTTATTAATAATAATATCTGACCACACTCGTCGAATTCTCTGTCTCCTCATATGCCGGTGCTTAAATATAAGAACCGAGTCTCAATGATCTCTCACATTAGAGATTATTCTTCTGTTTATTCCCAATAGTTTCCAGAGGTTTCTAGAAGTTTGACCGAACGCCGGCGGTGCCTCCCAGAAGAAATTTTTTTAAATTCGAGGTGGACAAAAATCACAAAATTTATGATGAAAACCATATTTTCAATGACGTTTTGAAAGAGACAGTTCCTTGTGCTAGAAGTGTTATACTTTATCGCACGTCGCTAGACAATAAACAAAAAAATATCATGTTTAATTTGGCCGATTTAGTGCCATCCCAGAGATAGAAAATTGGCATCTTGTATATTAAATATATTTACAATTTGAATGTGAATAGCAAATTGTATGATGCGCAGTTTTTCATATGCCTTATTTACTTCCGCCTATAATTTAAAAAAATTACCTCTATGCCCTCTGTGCGCCGGGTTCTCGGAAAGCAAATTAGATATTATTCATAAAAAAATAATTTTTCTTATTCATATTAATACATTAGACTTTAAAGTGTATATATGTATAAGAAACATAAAATATATTTTGGTTTATGATAAAATAATTTTTATTATTGTATCTCCCTATTAGTTAAGAAGGCAAACTCTAAAATTGTGAGAGTGTATTTTACATAAAACTTGGAATGGGAGTAAAAAAGGGACATAAAATTGCAAAACATTCCAAATAAAAACCCGGTGATTTATTAGTTTACATTAAGCGTATCTTCATGAATGTATTTATTCACCCTATATTTTAGGTCGAAACTGGATCGTTGGAAAGATTGACTATTTCATTCATTTTATAGTTATAGCTCGACCTACATATATTAGACCGAATTTCTGCTTCAGATTGGCAACCTTATTGTTGAGAGGACTGTACATCCTTGTAGATATAAAACGTCTTTTCTACATCGCAACTGGTTATAGGTGCGTACTGGAAATATTCTTGATCAGTTTAGGCAAATTTCCAAAGTGTTCCTGAAGGAATAACAACTGATTTTTTAAATTTGGGATTTGTGTTAGTTCCTTGCACTCAGAAATACTTCGAGCATCGTCATTTAAACATGTAACGAAATTTTGTAAACTATCGAAATTCTCTGCATAAAAACTATTTCTGTGTATGTTTCAGCAAAGCTAAGTGACGAAGGTGCGATATTTTGGCATTCTGTAACGATATTTTACAGACTTTGTAATAAATTTCGGAATCACTGACAATTCATTTTCATATCATAAAAAGTAACATAAACAACGTTCTAGATCTAAATAAATGATGACCAAAAATGTACGCGTATGTTATTGAAACTAAACGAAATCCAGTACACACTTACGTCTAGATAATTGGGAGAAGTCGATTCAATAAACCGGTATTAAACAGACTATTACAAAAAATAGGAAGTACGTAATTAACAGTCAAAGCAATGAAAACACGAAACTAACGTAAGTATGAATGAGAATTTTATTTCTCTTGCGAAATATAAGGTAAATATAATAAATTTTAAAAACCCCTTACGCTCCTATCTACGCCGATGAAAAAAGGATTTTACTCATAAATTCCTTATTTTATGAGCATTTTTTGCTCTCATTCTCGGGCACTTCTCGGGCGTAAACAGATGTTGCAGTTCACCATATGAATTAGTGCTATTCAGTAAGCGTGTGTTGTTTACATTATTTCGTTGCTCAGTTTTGTAACTTCGTCATAGTTTAAACCGGTCATGTCCGCGCCCTAGCTATAACTTTTGTACGTCAAAGTCCATCAAATAGATGATCTGCACATTTTGAAGAACAGCGCCTCTAAAAGCAATATTGATATAATCATTATGTAAATAAACACTTCCTCTCGCTTATTGAAAAAAAACGTTTATTTTTGGGGATTTCTTCAGTGATTGTGTGATTTGAGATCTTTCCAATATGTAAGAAAAAATATAATTTTGTTTTTTGCCATGCCATACAAACATCGTTTAATTCAGGACGTGTTAAATAATTCTTCATAATACCATACTGTTAAATGTGCGATAACAGTGCCTACTCTATAGTCAATGGGTATATGTGTGAAAAGAGTTACAGCCGATATTTGTTAAAGATATTCCACATCAAACTTTATTAATATTTTAATAAATACAACATTTAAATTACATTTAATTATTATTATTATCCCAAAAATATGAAATTTTTCCTAAACTTCATTTAAACCAATGTCTGATCCTAGTGTAATACCAGAAATCTTTTTTTTTTTTTTGGAACAAAGTCAGTACCACTGGTCAATTTGCGTTTAGTTGAATTAAAGAGTGAACAGGAAACCTCAATTTTCAGATTCGTTAACTTGCTGTTACACCACTGCTGAAGATTTCAAACTTGCAAATTTGTTCAAAGTCAGATCACTTATGTTTTTAGCCAGCAGAGTAGCAGCAGATTATTAGCAACACATTTCTCACTTGTTGCTCATATTGAAGAATTATTATTTGGAAGGTTTGCCTGGGTAGAAATTTTATTGAATTCTTTCAGAAATTTACACTCAAAAATAAAATCCCATTGTCATTATGATTATTGACTTGTCAGCTGAAGTCTGTTGAAGAACAAAGACTCAATATTTGTGTTCAGTACGTTTATCCATGTGGAAGTAATCAAGGACGTACAATATATTAGTGTAAGAAACAGATTAAGATTTAGCTCTTTTAAATCTATCTAGTTACAAATATGGATAATTTATGTTTGATGAACGATATTTCTGAAGCACATTCATGTTTGTCTTAAATTGAAATAATCTTACAATTTATATCAGTTACACTTGAAAACATTGTGGGATTATATACAGAGTTTAACAGATTGTTCGATTTCTGATTACTAGGGGGCGGACACGAGCGGCCGATGACTCATCGCCTAAGGGCGCACTATTGAAGTTTTCTAATTTTAAAGACGTTTTAATTTTATTTATATAATTGGATAACAAGTGGCTGATGATCTATAAAATACGAAATAAATTATTATTTGTTCATTTTGTTGTTCAAGTCGAGTAAAGGATTATTAATATTTACTAGCAATACTTTCTCAAGGTTCTCTTCTGTAAGGCTTGTTTTCTTTGAACTAAGTACATCCTTGTAGATCGAAAACGTCCTTTCTACACATAAATAAATTCTGCATGTGTAGCAAACCATTGATTTGATAATAACAATAGCAATTGTTTAACATTTTGCATTTGACCAGAACTTGCAAGTTTTTGTAAGTTATTGCGTTTAAAAGATGGTCCAGGTTTTTTCTGCATGCTATATATGCATTGCTGCATTGTATACACCATTTATAAACTACCTCAGCATTAATCTTTGTTTTTCCCAGGTTTCTGAAAACTTTTAAATCTGTTAATTCCCGCATCTTCAATTTTGCACCCTCTACCACTAAACAATTGTTTCTAAACAGCATTTGAAGTGATCACTTCACTAGGGCGACCTGGAAACAGATTACAGTTTAATGAATCTCGAGCATATTTTAATAACTTGCACCACTCTAAACACAACATATCCTCGAGAATACTTTTTAGTTATGTATTGTTTTATTACGAGTTTTGAAACAAATTATGTATTCGATTTTATTCATTTTGAAAAATTACCAATGCTGCAATACTTTTATAAATTGTCACACGAAAATCCAATCAAAATATAAATATTGGGTATGTTATTATTTTAATAGGATTAAAATTAAAATTAAAAGAAAATAAAAGTAATTAATTTCATGTCTAATTTACCAAAAACTACTAAATCATCAATCAATTTTATTTGCGCAAACACTATATTTAGGTAACAAAGGACACCTAAATGCATTTAGAAATATTATGTATGTACCTACTTAAAACAAGATATTTCTACTAAACAATTGAGGATGTTTAAAATAACGGCCTTCGTTTTCAAGGTAGACGTGTATTTATTTCTCTCACTTACCGAATAATGTGAGACAAATATTTGAAAATAATGACGGAGCATAAAATTCTATTAGGCATTATGTACAGTATGATATAAACAATTCATTGCTCATGTGTATTTGTTTTTGTGTATTGAAAGAGTCACGTTCAGACGATTTAATTCTATTTCTTTATATATTTTCCATATAAGTTTGACTTATTTACCCATCTATATTAATGCTTTCGAACAGTCGCATAGTAAAACGAAAATTATTAGTAATTTTTTCAACCATACACCTAGCCATTATTTTCACCAATTTCTTTCTTTGTTAGCAAACCTATCATTGCCTTAACTATTTGGATCTAAAATCTGAAAACTTCATGTTATTTGCATAGTTTCTTTAGTCATTTAATAACACAAAAAGAAACTTTAGTAAGGACAGCTTGTTTCCTAACAATAGAGTCATGCGACAAGATATTTATCGGGAGTATTTTATATTTTGCGTTTTTGCATTCTACAGTTAAAAGTAAAGGAACTATATTAAACCATTGCTGTTATTTTCTCACCTGAAATAAATCTAGATTTAGCAAATTTAAAAAAAAACTTAAATGGGTACGTAAAAATATAAATAATATAAATCATAACAATTAATATAAACCCTTTTAAAAAAATCCAATTTGAAAAGGTTACTTATTGTATCAAGAAAATAAATCAATCGGCCAATAAGCCAACGATCCTTTGGAATATTGTTAATGAAGTAAATGGTCACAGTATGTTTAGTATGTTTCACTGGACCATAATAAGTCACTTTAATATCACTATTTCCAACACAAATATGAAAAGATTCTACGATATCACCCATTAATCCATCTCCATGTAGCCTTTCCACTATATGTGTATGATGTGATACACTGTATATGACTATATATTGCAGCATGATATGGCAATTTATATAATACTTTTTCAAACCATTCTTCAAAAATTATTAAATTAAATTCATTTTACCATGGTGGCTGACCATTCTTTCCTTATGAGATCTTAGTTTGCTTGTTCCTATTCTTTAATTATGCGATATACAGTTGACTTTGCCAATTCTATAATAGATACATATTTATCAAATATTGTAATTGGTTATCGCGTACTCACTTTTCCATACTAAATTCACATAACCAATAGCATCTCTTAAAGATGTGTAACATTTTGGCGCGTATGTGAAGCACTCCTTATTCTGAAACAAAGTATAATGTGGTTGAAAACCATATAAATTATTTCACTGCAGTAGTTTTCCTCCGTCTACTTTTTACGAACCTATTCTTGCCTGTTACATATATGTACAATGTAATTATACAGTTTCTTAATAAAAAGTCAGCAGATTTTAATTAAATTTGTACATACTTTTACTTCCAGTTATTTTTCTGATTTTACTAATATATTACTAACACAATATTTCAATCAGCATTACAATTTTCTATTTTACAAATAGATGTCCCAGTTTTTAAAACAAATGATCCAACCTTGGTAGGAAATTATAGATCGATTGCGTTGATAGGTGCTTTCTTCAAAAGTTATTGGAAACAAAATTTAGTACATTACATACAATTACACCTTGTCAAAGTGGTCTTAGACATTTTTTTTACTAAAACGCGGACAGTATGAGTATAATATATTTATACTAGAATGGACACCAGTGATTATGTAGTTCTACAGTTTTTTTGATCAAAACCTTTCGACTCGGTCAATATATCTTTGATATTGGATAAAATCACGAATATTGGAATTAGAGATACACTAGTTTGTTGGTTACTATTGTGAGTGTTAGGTCGATATAGTTTGATAATTATCTTGGAACACCTCAGGATAGTATCTTAAGACCCTTGATGTTTTAATTACGACTTGCCCGAGCATTTGATTCTCAGATTCAACTGTATGAGTATAATATATTTATAATAGAATGGACCCCAGTGATTATGTAGTTCTACTTCTTTTGATCTTACAAAAGTTTTCGACTCGGTCAATATATCTTTGATTTGGACAAAATCACGAATATTGGAATTAGAGATACACTAGTTTCTTGGTTACTATTGTCAGTGTTACGTTGAAATAGTTTGATAAATATCTTGGCACACCTCAGATAGTATCTTAGCACCCTTGATGTTTTATTATTTATTACCGACTTGCCCGAGCATCAGATTCTTCTATACGCTCTGTTGTGGTGTTTGATGCAAATACATGCGCAATATTAGACATAAATTGAATATTGTTATAATTGATTCCAGTAATAATATATCTATTGGTGGTCAAGCTATTACTCTTTCTAAACTGCGCAATCTTTTAGGAAAGAGTTTCGGATTTTATCTGTGTAAACCCCTAAAGTGTATATTTTATGATTAATACTTTAAAATATTTGTTTTTCTATCCTTATGTGTGAGGTAGTCGCTTCACTTATCGATTGCAGTGTGTGAAATGCAATGCATTTCTTATGGAATTTATTTCAAACACTATGGACATAAGTACTTATACACTTTTTCACACAGATCAAATATTAATATCCTGCTTTGCGCTAGCGATTATGCTCTAACAACGAATTTTTGGGGACGTGAAAACGTCGAATTCAATTATCCACATTTTGCTGTGCATTTTAGTATTTCGGGTCTATAATAGTTATGGATTCGGATTCCAAAGACCGTGTACTCTACCAAATATTATGGATGTAGCAAAGGCAGCAAATACATCTTTGTTACCACAAAAATATCTTTTTTATGGGAATTTATAAATATTAGTATCAAAAGTGTATGAAGTGCCGGTATAAAAAGAACATTGATTCGTTTTCTGAAAACGTAATATTAATATACTTGTCGAAACTGACGAAGAACTTTAAATCGCCACACTCTAGAGTACATACTCCATGCTGAATAGTACCATAAGCATTAAGCATAATATAAACATCATTGAATATCCAAAAGTTTATGCGTATTTAAGAAGAAAGAGTGAAAAAAATCATGTATTTTGGAAAGAGAACAAATTTCGCAAGTTCATAAATGAAGCATCTGTTGATACATTTCTATTAACTAAAGTAACTCGGCATTTGCAAATACAGTTATGTTCGGATTATCCAAACATTAATAATATTATTTATTTATATTATTTTATTAATCCTAGTGTTACCGTTGCCTCGCCTCCTTTTACGGACGCTGTTCGACATGTTCTCCAGGTTAAGTGCGATTGAATTAAAATAAACCGGTTGACAAGGAATGTTGGTTTGAGTTATGTCAGATAAGACAGTAGTGAGTTATATAGTTAATTGTCAAATGATTTTTATGTGCTGAATAAATTTAAAACATTGCTTTAGTGAGATTCATTTATTAATACGTTACTTACGAGACTACGCCGCGGCCTTTTATCTATCAATAAAGCGTAAGTTAACACTAGGTTATTTTAATCTTCAGATCTGCTGGTGCCTTTAGAAGGAACGAAATTTATAAACTGAAAACGGCCAATTTTGTAGATTTAGTAAAAATACTCGTGGTGGTTCTCCCTGACACAAAAACCCAAACTATAAGAAAATTTACAATAACTGAACATTTGAAATTTTGCAAAAAATAAGTCCTCAAATTTGTCAAGAAAAACTTCTATTGTTATCGGTAATTACAATGTTGCTAAATATTTAAAACTGCTTCATGTAGAAGAACACACGGGCCATACCTTCAGACGCTCTTCTGTTTCTTTATTAGTTGAAGCTGGACAGATAAAAGAGCATGAGGACGGGAAGTCTTCATCGGTCGCCAAAGGGTACATAGAAAACGCGCTATATTAACAAAATTGTGAATAAAATTTTGACTACTCAAAATTCAAGTAGTAATGTTGTGTGGAAATATCTAAGCGAGGCAGCTGGTTTCAAGTTCAAATATCTTCAAATTGTAGTATTGCTATTAATAATCATTATTACAATCATGTATATTAATTGATTTTTTTAACTAATAGCTCGTAGAAAAACTATAGATTGCAAATAATTTTTTACACACGCTTGTGTAATAAAATTAGCTTCACGTTCTTCAGTTTTCATGAAAGAAGTGAATATTATTGAAACCTCTGAAAACTTGCCTAACTGAATTTGATCTAAAGGTTTATTATTATACACATAATTTTCTGTGCTAATCAGTACAATACAAGTAACGTGCCGGCAAGTAACTTGGCGTAATGTCTATATTTCAGTTCTTTTTTAGAGATAATAATTCCTTTCTTCAAACTGAGTAAAATAAGATTCCTTTGTTACTGAATACATAACTATGAAATAATTAACTTGTCAAGTTTGATGTGAAGCTTTATCAATTTACACATAGTTTTCTGTGCTAACAAGGACAATGCAAATAACTTGGTATAATTATTTCAGTTATTTTTTAGAGATAATAATTTCTTTCTTCAAACTTAATAAAATAAGATTACTTTGTTACTGAATACATAGCTATGAAATAATTAACTTGTCAAGTTTGATGTGGAGCTTTATCAATTTACACATAGTTTTCTGTGCTAATAAGGACAATGCAAATAACTTGGTATAATTATTTGAGTTATTTGTTAGAGATAATAATTTCTTTCTTCAAACTTAGTAAAATAAGATTACTTTGTTACTGAATACATAGGTATGAAATAATTAACTTGACAAGTTTGATGTTGAGCTTTATCAATTTACACATAGTTTTCTGTGCTAATAAGGACAATGCAAATAACTTCGTATAATTAGATCAGTTATTTTTTAGCATTTAAAAATTTCTTTCCTCAAACTTAGTAAAATATGATTATTTTGTTACTGAATACATAGCTATGAAATAATTAACTTGTCAAGTTTGATGTGGAGCTTAATTAACACATAGTTTTGTGTGATAATAAGGACAATGCAAATAACTTGGTATAATTATTTCAGTTATTTTTTAGAGATACTAATTTCTTTCTTCAAACTTAGTAAAATAAGATTACTTTGTTACTGAATACATAGCTATGAAATAATTAACTTGTCAAGTTTGATGTGGAGCTTTATCAATTTACACATAGTTTTCTGTGCTAATATAATGCAAATAACTTGGTATAATTATTTCAGTTATTTTTTAGAGGTAACTTCTTTCTTTAACCTTAGTAAAATATGATAATTAACTTGTCCAGTTTGATGTGGCGCTTTATCAATTTACACATAGTTTTCTGTGCTAATAAGGACAATGCAAATAACTTGGTATAATTATTTCAGTTATTTTTTAGAGATAATTTCTTTTTTTAAGCTTAGTAAAATATTATTATTTTGTTACTGAATACATAGCTATGAAATAATTAACTTGTCAAGTTTGATGTTGAGCTTTATCAATTTACACATAGTTTTCTGTGCTAATAAGGACAATGCAAATAACTTCGTATAATTAGATCAGTTATTTTTTAGCATTTAAAAATTTCTTTCCTCAAACTTAGTAAAATATGATTATTTTGTTACTGAATACATAGCTATGAAATAATTAACTTGTCAAGTTTGATGTGGAGCTTAATTAACACATAGTTTTGTGTGATAATAAGGACAATGCAAATAACTTGGTATAATTATTTCAGTTATTTTTTAGAGATACTAATTTCTTTCTTCAAACTTAGTAAAATAAGATTACTTTGTTACTGAATACATAGCTATGAAATAATTAACTTGTCAAGTTTGATGTGGAGCTTTATCAATTTACACATAGTTTTCTGTGCTAATATAATGCAAATAACTTGGTATAATTATTTCAGTTATTATTTAGAGGTAATTTCTTTCTTTAACCTTAGTAAAATATGATAATTAACTTGTCCAGTTTGATGTGGCGCTTTATCAATTTACACATAGTTTTCTGTGCTAATAAGGACAATGCAAATAACTTGGTATAATTATTTCAGTTATTTTTTAGAGATAATTTCTTTTTTTAAGCTTAGTAAAATATTATTATTTTGTTACTGAATACATAGCTATGAAATAATTAACTTGTCAAGTTTGATGTTGAGCTTTATCAATTTACACATAGTTTTCTGTGCTAATAAGGACAATGCAAATAACTTCGTATAATTAGATCAGTTATTTTTTAGCATTTAAAAATTTCTTTCCTCAAACTTAGTAAAATATGATTATTTTGTTACTGAATACATAGCTATGAAATAATTAACTTGTCAAGTTTGATGTGGAGCTTAATTAACACATAGTTTTGTGTGATAATAAGGACAATGCAAATAACTTGGTATAATTATTTCAGTTATTTTTTAGAGATACTAATTTCTTTCTTCAAACTTAGTAAAATAAGATTACTTTGTTACTGAATACATAGCTATGAAATAATTAACTTGTCAAGTTTGATGTGGAGCTTTATCAATTTACACATAGTTTTCTGTGCTAATATAATGCAAATAACTTGGTATAATTATTTCAGTTATTTTTTAGAGGTAATTTCTTTCTTTAACCTTAGTAAAATATGATAATTAACTTGTCCAGTTTGATGTGGCGCTTTATCAATTTACACATAGTTTTCTGTGCTAATAAGGACAATGCAAATAACTTGGTATAATTATTTCAGTTATTTTTTAGAGATAATTTCTTTTTTTAAGCTTAGTAAAATATTATTATTTTGTTACTGAATACATAGCTATGAAATAATTAACTTGTCAAGTTTGATGTGGAGCTTTATCAATTTACACATAGTTTTCTGTGCTAATAAGGACAATGCAAATAACTCTGTATAATTATTTCAGTTATTTTTTAGAGATAATAATTTCTTTCTTCAAACTTAGTAAAATATGATTACTTTGTTACTGAATACATAGCTATGAAATAATTAACTTGTCAAGTTTGATGTGGAACTTTATCAATTTATAAATAGTTTTCTGTGCTAATAATGGCAATGCAAATAACTCGGTATAATTATTTCAGTTATTTTTTTGAGATTATAATTTCTTCTTCAAACTTAGTAAAATAAGATTATTTTGTTACTGAATACATAGCTATGAAATAATTAGCTTGTCAAGTTTGATGTGGAGCTTTATCAATTTACACATAGTTTTCTGTTCTAATAAGGACAACGCAAATAACTCGGTATAATTATTTCAGTTATTTTTTAGAGAAAATAATTTCTTTCTTCAAACTTAGTAGAATATGATTATTTTGTTACTGAATACATAGCTACGAAATAACGAACTTCTTTACTAGTAAAAAAATTTAATCGACCAGTCACAACTCTTTAAAGTGACTAAACATTTATTTGAATTAGTCAAAATCGCCAATCAAGCTGCTGCAACACTAATCCCGGCTAAATCGCGTAAAGGGTACGAAAAATTTCTGAAGTGGAGTAGAGAACAAAATGTCAACATCAACACCGACAACGGTTTGTTGGCATATTGTGTAAATTCGTCGAAAACTTTGAAAAGGTCCATATTATGGACACAATTTTCGTTGGTTAAAGCTCAATTAAACTTAATACAGTGTAAATAATGAAAATTGAAAACATAAAAAATTCCAATTGTAATTTTCTGCTTTCAGGCCTGATAATTATTTAATTAGATAAATTGTTAATTGTTTAAAACTGGGGTCCAGGGTTCGAATATCAGCCGTGAGTAATTTTAAAAAAAATTAAAAATTTACCTAATTAAATAATTATCAGTCCTAAAAGCAGAAAATTATAATTAGAATTTACAACACAGATAAAATAATTTGAAAGTAATTTAAAAATTTACTAATATATCAAAGGATAAAGGCGAAGGTTATAAACCAAAAAATCTAAAGTACTGAATAAAGGGCAAATTGACAATTTCTTACTTAATACACCAAAGAGAAAATATTTAGCTGCCAAGGTACGTATAAGTGTCAGTGCGCAATATAAAATGTTCACCAAACCTTCTTTTTGGAGTTATTAGTGCATGCCGTTGTGATGAGTTCCTGCATTCGAAAGTAGATGGCATCAAGGATTTAGCAAATTTAGTTTTGGTTGCTATACCTAATTCCAAAACAAATAATGTCCGCTATTTTACTATAATCGGAGAATTTTACATAAATATGTACAGAGAGTATGCTGCTCTTCGTCCAAAGGCCAACAACTTGATCAGATTTTTTATTAAATATCAAAATATCATTGTCTTCGACATACTTCAGCTACACATCTTGTTGATAACAGTGGAAATATTACTTGTTTAAAAAGACATGGAGGATGAAAATTCACTAATGTTGCTGAAGGTTACTTGACAAATCCATATCAAATAATAGAGCTACAGCAATGAGAATGTTGAATCAGACTACAGCTCCCATACCACGAATCAGTACCCTGGTTCCAGTACCACTACCGGGACTATTATCAAAACTGAAATGGGCAAAAGTGACTTCAATATACAAAATTTTCTGTTGAAATTGCACTTTTAATATTACTATAAATAAATAACAGTTTAAACAAAGTACTTCGACAGTTGTTTGACATATACAAAAAAGACATACTTTTAAGCAACTATATAAACATATTTAATAATAATAATAATTTATTGGTCCAGTAGACTTCATATGTAGTATAGGATAAGTCCCAATGTCAGTTACAATATAGAAAAAAAAATGACTTAACATACAACAATAGAGAAAAAAAAAGAGTACAAAATACAGATCAGTATATACAATAAAAAAAGAAAACAAACAGTGAATAACGAAATATGCTATCATTGAAAAATTCATCCAGTGAGTAGTAGCATTTTTGCAGCAAGAACCGTTTAATAGAACTCCTAAAAACACCGACACTTCCCGACTTCAAACGCTCTGGCAACTTATTGTAAGCTTTTATAGCCAAGTAATGAGGACCGCGCTCGTAAAATGACAATCTATGTTTAGGAAGTTCAAGCACCGACCTGTGGCGTGTGTTGTACGTGTGATAGCTACCCAAGTTTTTCATTCTATCAATATTATTCCAAGCATACAATAATAATTGCATTATATAAACGCATGGCAGGGACAATATCCCCATATAAGCAAAATAAGCTCTACAACTTGTTCTATAGCTAAGTCCATTTATTGCTCGTGTTGCACGTTTTTGTATTTTAAAAACTCTAATGAAATCTGGAGAGGATCCCCACGCTATAGTTGCATAAGATAACACCGAGTGAAAGTGACCATGATAAAACGACAAACGACAGCACATCAAAACCCACTTCCACCCTCCTGAGAACAAAACACATGGGCGCTAGTCTATTGCATAAATTATTGATATGTTCCCTCCACTTACAAGCATAGTCAATCGTAAGACCCAAAAACTTAATGCTATCTACCTGAGCAATACTCTTACCGTATCTAAGTAGGCTAGACTCAGTCCTATAATATGTTGAAGCTCTAAGCTCTATAAATGTTGTTTTGTTATTATTCTCAACCAAATCATTAGCCAACATATAATCGCCGATGATAGTCATATTATCTTCGGCAGTTTTTAACACACCTGGTTTTGTCGTAGCACTCACAAGCAGGGACGTATCATCGGCATACAAGACACTTTTGTCTATATTAAAATCATTGACATATATTATATATAATAGGGGGCCAAGAACACTTCCTTGAGGCACCCCTCTATTCAGAGGCATTTTCCTAGAGCGATGACCATTCACTTCTACGTGGTGCACACGATTACTCAGATAGCTTCTAAACCATTCCCATACATTGGCCCTTATACCATACCTGTGCAACTTACGAAGCAGTATTTCTTGGTTGACCAGATCAAATGCTTTGCTGAGATCCAAGAATATACCGAAAGACAAGTTCCCCGCGTCAATGTCACTATTTAAATGTGTAGCTCACAGGAACAGTAGAAATTGTTTGAAGAAAAAATAGCATACATAACGCGGAGTAGAAAGCTTTTTGAGTGTCGCTCAGTTTGCAACGAATGGGCTCAACACAAAAATGACAGCTTTCTACTCCTAGTAATTAATATACTGTTTTAAGACAATACAGCACCCATGCCTGCGAGAATTTAGCATGCTCTTTTTACATGTATGCTTTTGGTGATATATTACATCCATAGGCAAGATAGCAAATATAACAGCATTTTGCCTAATTAATGCTAACACAAGAAAACATCCGCGGCAAACTAGGATCCATTAGAAGCTAACTACTACTAACAATTATTAAGAAAAATAATCGTTTTTACTTCCACAGAATAACATTTAAAATCAAGCATGTTTATGGCACATTTTTCCGCTATTGATTTTTTCGTTTATTTATAGTAGGCTTAATTGTCAGCAAGTTGATTTATTATGATATGAACAACATTATTTTCAAATTTTTCATGTTATTTGCATTTTACGCGACATAGAAAAATAAATTTCTGTTTTTCTGTACAGAGTTTATTTAAAACGGAAAGAATAAATCCAATTCTTAACAAGGCACTGACAGTTTAAAACAAATACGAATAACAACCTATTATTTTATCGTTATGTAGCGTGACTAACAAAACTACACGATGTGGAAATTTACTATAAAGAGCTTCAGTAACTTGTCCCTGAAGTTACTTTAATGATAAGTTATTATTTTTAGACAAAGGTATAACCATATATATGTATATGCAAAGTATATACATACAAAATATATAAAATTGAGACAAGTTCTTTAGTATAATATTACATACAATTTATAAGTAAGTTTTAAACTTGCATTCCTCTTTAATATCCCAACAGTTACGTCTATTTATATATCAAAATCAATATGATCGATCTGATCTAACATTGGAAAAAGTTTGATGATTAAAATTACACTAGCAGACAGTTTTAATTTTTTTTTAATAACTGTTGTAAAAATTTGTGTACAGTACTTACAGTTTTTAACTGAAAGCAAACCAAAAACGAAATCTTACCACCACGTCTAGTTTTAGAGTTATAATCATACTCCGCTAGTAGATAAACAATAACATTGTATTTAGAAAATTTGTTATACAGAAGTTATAAAAAGAAACAGATAGGTACAAAAATCTCTACATAACAAATAATTGAACATATAATTAGTATCAAAAATACAAAAACACTTAACATTGCTATACACCTCATAGTTTTGCATAAATAGAGTTATTTTTTCCTTTTAAGTTGCCGTCTCTAATGAGAAACCAGCAAAAATCTTCCATCGTAACGGGATCCCACCTACCTTGATATCGTTTCTCCATTTCTGATGGAATCTTCCCTCTGTTCACCACTCGTCTTTCCCAAACAAGCAGGAAAGAAATTCAAATGTAAATGCAAAAAATAAACTTCGGCTTCTTAAATTTTTATAGTTTTCTACCAAATTAGCCACGATATCTCGTAGTTTTCACTCTTTTGATTTCCTAGAAAATATTTGCAAACATACTTAAAAGAAGTCCGTGCTGCCAGCTATAAATCATTCATAGTACGTTCAAAATTTTTATCTTTGGACAACTATCTAACTTGTGGACCAACATATATTCCTCCGCGAACTTTTGATTCAGACAGCTTTGGAAGCTGTTTAATCAATCTTAATTTAATATATAGAGGAGGTAAACTCGCCAAATTAGAACCCACTAAGGGCTCAAATTTTATATTAAGTTCTCCAGGAACAATGTTGGTCCGTGGCTGCCATTCTTTTATTTGGTAATGATGCTGAACTGCTCGGCTATCCCACAGACACATAGAAAAACAATATTTGGTAAACCCTCCTTGCAGTCCAAGTAATAAGGAGATAACCTTAAGATCACCACAGATTTGGCAAAGATGATTTGAATATTGAGTGAGATTTAATATAGCTGATATTATTATACTGTCATACGTTTCTTTTGCGTTTGTAGAATGAGCCATTGGAATTGACGGTTTCGAGTTAACAGTATACAAATAAATAGCTTTGAGACTTGTAAAATGAACTGAATTTTTCGTGGCGATTCTTCAAGACAGAGATTCTTGTAGTGAAATATAAAAGATTCCACTCCTTTAATAAAAATCCCAAATTTTTGTGATTTTTCTTTGGTTAAACCCAAATCTCGTATCAAATCATTCAGATCTAATTGAGTAATGAGATGTGGTTCGTCAGAAAAAACATACGTCACATCACTTGAAAATGACACATTCAACGCATCGTTTATATCTTCCTCGTCCATGGAGTTTGCAAATGCTTACATATGGAATGTCTGGATGCATTATTTTGTGTTTGTTATTTTTTTGAAAACCCTTCAATTTTTACAAGACAGAAATAACAGTCCGTCACGTGACCTGCTGGTTCTTGGCCTGATATACAAAAAAGAAGCTTGGAACAATATAAAAAAAAATATTTTTCAATGTAATCTCCCCTAATGTCTATACATTTATTACAACGATTAATTAATAATTCGATACCCTTGTAAAAATAATCTGAAGTTTTTCCGTCAAAATGTTCTATATAACAGCTGCTTGCAACTCACTGTCGTCCTTAATAGTTATTTTTGTACTCGCCGCCTGTAAAGTCATAATTGGCGCACGTGTAGCTCGACTGGGAAGTACGTTTTCCCGGTTGAGGCGACTGTAAAAATTGAAAAAAACACTGGCACTTTGGGACATTTAAAAAAAAATCTAACTTGATAGTAATAACATTTAGTCTATAAAATGCTACTTCCCTCCACTATTCTTCACTAAAAGTTGGGGAAATAGGAGTAATAATTAAAAATTCATCGAACAAATTGTGGCGCCATCTATCTGAAGATATTCATATTGGCTATTCTAATAAATTGTAATTAAATCAAAGAACGCAATAATGTACTATAAATTTATAAATATCAGAATAAATACCTCATGTTTGCCATGTGTAAGAATATAATAATTTAATTTTATGGAAAGGTGAGTAATAGATACGTACACGAAATTCTGAAATTAATTAGGTAATCTATTTTAGGTTAGGTGTGATACTAATCACATTAATCAACAATATTTTTATTTTGGGAAGATCTACAACTATTACAGATATTATTGTTAACATTTACAGTAAAATTTTGACAATTAGAAATCGAAGTTCCTGGAGTGGCTTGGTTTGCAACTGATAAAGTTTGTGCAACATTTACAGATTCAGGTGTATAAGTTGCAGTCACAGATGATGGTCCTGGTTTCATTATTTTATCTGCAATCATTTTCCTGCTATGCAGGGAGTTTTCTACATAACCCTCGGCCACTGTTGAAGAACGCCAACCCCCATGTCTTTTAAGGGTCAACAAGTCCCCCCCCCATTGTTCGCAAGAAGAGTAGCGGAACTTCTGCGGAAGCAGTGACCTGTATATTGACCAGGACTGTCTAAGCGAAGGTATTCAGCAATTTTTGAAGGAATTTTTCCAATTGTGTTTAGACCCACTGGAGTATTAACACATTTTTTATTACGGTATGTTAAAAAAAACCTAGTATTTACTGTGTTTCTTAATTCTTTATATTTTAGAACCAATTTAATCCATGCAGGATTGATCACTGCAAAGCGACGGCATATATTATTCTTTGTTTCTGGTACAGTTACACATATCACATCTGCTTTGAACTCGATATCATCAATGGACATTTTACATAATTCTTCCCGGCGACATGCTCCAGCAATACCCATTATTAATACCACCTAAATTGAAATGTAATATTTAATAATACATAAATAAACTTGAAGTAATTATGTATAATAATACCTTCATTAAAAGATATGAGGAATCCGGAGCTTCTGCAATAAATCTTTCAATGTGTTCAATCTCGAGAATTTTTGATTTCTTCGAAGACTGGTGTTCTGTTTCTCTTTTGAGAAAGGCGATTAGTTTTTCGAATTTTGATATATTGATATTGTTGTAAATAATTAAACAGAACTTCAACATTGAATAGGTTGGCCACAATGACTTTTTGCTAGAAAAGCCTTGAAAATATGCCAATAAACAATTTTCGGTATAATTTCTAATATTTTTGTCTTTGCACCATTGTACAAATTTTTTATAGACAACTTCATATCGTCGTTTTGATTTTATTGGCAGCAAATTTTGTACCGCCGCATTTGCAGCTTCCCGAATTTCGGGAGGAGTACATGAATTATCAGACATAGATTTTGTAGAAAATTGTGCACTTGAAAAAGAAACTGGCAAATTGCTGCAAAAATATAAATGTCAACTGAAACAATTACTTCTATACTTGTTGAATTGACACCATATTTAGTTGCGTTTGCAATTGTTTCTAGTAACAATAGAACTGTCATATTCCAAATGCATATATATGCATTAATTCCTTTTTAAATAGTACTATTAATCTATGTAGGCAAGTATAAAATTAAGTCGTCAAGATCTGAATAGGTATGTATGTATATATATATACAATATCAAGGGAATATATTTGAATGTTATAGTAAACAATAATCATTGCCTGTTGCATTTATGTTTGCTCTGAATTTTGATGTATTAAAACTAAGACTTTTAATTTAATGCTCGTACAAAAAATATTGTACAAACCACTTGCGTGAAGACATCTTCCACGCATTCGCGCAATTAAAAGCACTCGCTTCCTGCGGTCGCTCGTGCTTTTAATTGCGCGAATGCGTGGAAGATGTCTTCACGCAAGTGGTTTGTACAATATTTTTTGTACGAACATTAAATTAAAAAAATGTTATTGATTAATGTCATTGGTATCATACCTAACCTAAGATAGATTACCTAATTAATTTAAGCATTTCATGTACGTAACTATTACTCACCTTTCCCTAAAATTAAGTTATTATATTCTTACACATGGCAAACATGAGGTATTTGTTCTTATATTTATAAATTTATAGTACATTTATTGCGTTTTTTGGTTTAAATACAAACAATTCCGAACTGCCAATATGAATGTCGATGTGGTTCAAATAGATGGCGTTTGAATCTTGCTTAAGATGTCGCTTAAATTGTCCTCAAATAGATGGTGCCACAATTTTTTTTGGAAGAATTTTTAATTATTACTCCTATTTCCCCAACTTTTAGTGAAGAATAGTGGAGGGATGTAGTATTTTATAGACTAAATTTTATTACTACCAAGTTAGATTTTTTTTTAAATGTCCCAAAGTGCCAGTGTTTTTTTCAATTTTTGCAGTCACCTCAACCGGGAAAACGTATTTCCCAATCGAGCTACACGTGCGCCAAATATCGCTCTACAGGCGGTGAGTACAAAAAACTACTTACGCTAAGGTCTTTTTTTAAATTACAAAAGAAAAAGAAATAACAAGGAGCCATATCCGGACTATACGGTGGATGTTCCAATTCTTGAAAGCCGCATTCGCGAATGGCAGCTTGTGGAATGGCGACAGTATGGACGGAAGCATTGTCGTGCAATAATCGCACACATTTTGTAAATTTTCCACGACATTTTGAACGAATACTGTCCCTTAATTTATGCAATAAAGACGCATAATATGTGCCTTTCACACTTGTATTGCGCTCTTTAAGTCAATTAGCAAAATGTCCTCACAATCCCAGAATATCGTGGCCATCACCTTTTTCGTTGATTGAACGACTTTCGCCTTTTTGGGACGAGGTTCATCAGGTCGCCGCCATTCCATGGACTCCCTTTTCGATAGAGGATCGTAAAACAGAACTATTGTTTGATCCCCTGTGACAATGGACTCCAAAATCGGTTTTGTGTCGTCTCCACACATGTTTAAAAACGACTGCACACATTCGACTCGACATTCACGTTGAAGAGCAGAAAGAAGTCGCGGTACCCATCTAGCACTAATTTTATTCATACCCAAATGGTCATGAAGAATTCGGCGACCACTTGTTTTGGAAATGTTTGTTATCACTGCTAATTCCTTCACTTTCAAAACGGGGATCTTCTAGCATTAAATCTTCAATAATTGTAATTTGTTGAGGCGTTATCACTTCAATTGGTCGACCCGGCCGATAATTTTAATTGTGCATTAATCTAAGTGAAAGCACATAAAAATTTTATTTTAGAAACGTGATATGATACCCTATGTTAAAATACAGTTTTCTTTTTATTTAAAATATTGCAAAATTCTAAAATTTTAGTCTGTTAAATCTATATTGTATTCATTAAACAACAGATATAAAGCATCTGTTTCACTATTCAGCTCTCTCCATACACATTTTCCGTATGAAATTACTTTAAAAAAAAACCTTGAACATCTATTTTTTTCAAACAACCATCGTTCCTGAAAAGACCGCGGTAGTGCAGCAAACATTACTTACTTTCTCCAGTATAAGAAGGATGTCATATTTTGCTTCCGGTAATTTCGCTAAAACCACATTTCGCAGCAATTGGCGGCTGATGTAGAATTAATATTAACAGGAAAACAAATTCACTGTCTGTAATTTCCGTTCAATCGGTTAAACAGCATTCAGGGCTGCTTGCTGATTTTCGAAATGTTGCAACGGAAAGGGGGCTTCGCCCTAAAGAAACCGCAAGGGAAGTCGAAAAGCAGGGACTTCTTCTCTCGTTTTGCAAAATGTCTAAGCGGATATTAAAATTACGCGTTAAAGAACACGTGCAAATAGGTAATTTAATATTAAGCAATCAGAAAATATATTTCCAGAAAATAAATCTACTATAACTGCGCCAGAAAATATTTGGAATTATATTTTATACTACCTAGATTAACAAAATTGTGTATGTCTATTGCTTGTGATTTAACTAACGTGTTCAATGTAATACATAATATCTTATAAATATTATTATTTAGTAATATTATTTCGATGTATACATGCAATACAATTTGCACAGTGTCGTTTGCAACAATAAACTATCGACTTTAGTACCTACTAGGTCTCTATATGCAAGAACTGTCTTCTATGTTTTATATTTCGTATTGTTTATTAATCTATCCATTACCACTGTAAACATTAAGGAGTGTAGGCAATGCCTTTCGTTTTATTCGTCTATGAAACTCGAATATCTCTGATCTTAGTCCGTTTATTTGTTCTCTTGCTTTTGCAGTCTAGTATGTGCTTTTTGCAACATTTAAAAATTTACTTCTAACGATTTCATTCCATTAAATATTACTTCTCTTTTTGTCTTGTCAAATACTGCTCTTAGATCAATGCTCATCTTTTTTTATTAAATTTCTCACCATGCTTATGTTATCATTTGCTGATTTATGTGCTTTAAATGTCTGTTCGTCTTCCAATTTGCTTGTTTGTTGCTTCCCCAATCATTTATCTATAATTCTTGTGTATATTTTTAATCCTACAGAAGCACGGTAATTATCACAATCATTGAGTCCTACCTTTTCATATATTGGGACGACAGGATTTTTTCCCAGTCTTTGGGTATTGATTTTTCATACCATGTATATTTTGAGCATCTTTTTCCTTCATTTCCCTTCCATTTTAGCATTTCTGGCTCGGCCTTGTCCTTCTGCTTTTCCTATTTTTATATTATATAGGGTTTCTTCAAGTTCTTCAAGTTCTTCCATGCAATTTCTTCTATTTTAATTCCACTTTCCTCCACTTTATTTTTTCTTGTTTTCCATATTTTCTCCTTCATAATAAATTCTCCATATATCTAAAAACTTGTCCAATATTATTTCGTCTTTTTTATTTTCAACCTTTCTTAGTTCTTCCAGTTTACTTCATCCTATACTCTTTATTCTTACCTAAAATTTTCTTACATCATCTTTAACATTCTTTTTGCCTTTTACACTTCTAGTTTGATTTGTTTTCTCTATTGCATCGTACTTCATTTGGTTTTTTGCACTTATCATATTGTTATAGTTCTTCCATATCTTTTTTTGCCTTATTTTTTGTTTTAGTTCTGTTGATCACCACGTTCATTTTTGGTTTAGCATCATGTTTGTTCCAGTTATGTCTACTACCAAACTGTATAACGTATATACCAAACTTCCCCATTTCTCGCCTATTTTCTATTATACATTTGTGTTCTCCAAATTATTTAGCTTCTTATCTATCTCCAATCTATCATTTTTCTTCCCCTTCTCACCTTTAATGTTGCTATTCTTTTGTTTGTATATGTTTGCACGTTCACCTTCTTGATTTTCTATTATATTGACTTCTTTATCTCTTTGTATTTGTATCAGGTTTACTGTCTCCTTTAGTAGTAGTAGTTATTTTTGAGCTGATTGGAGCAAATTTAATACCTATCGCTCATTTCTCCGTGCAATATTATCCCTATACCTACTTCCTCCTTTGCTCTATCTCCTCTCGACACACAGCAAATGATAAACGTTTGGACAAGCAAAATTAAGAGCTTAAAAATATAAATAAACATAAAAAAAGCAAAGTGCTGATAGTCAGTAATATAGAAAAGAGAAACCAAATAATAATAACCTGCAAACACTAGATTTGGTAACAATTTTTGAGTACTTAGGAGCAATTATAACTAACGACGATAACTAAGATACAAAAACTGTCAAAAAAAACCGAAGAGCACCAATATTTACCACGCCATAAATATGACAATATTAGGAACAAAAGAGATAGAGATGACAACGGAGGCAGGAGTATATAAAACACTCATCGCTTCAAACCTATTATATGGAAGTAAATCATGGGTATCCTGAAAAAACATCAAAGCCTGCTCGATGCAACGGATATTAAGTATCTAAGAAGAATTGTAGGAAAGAATAATATAAAAAATTGAGATATGAGAATATAAGGAAAGTAACAAAGCAGGAGGCAATATCTTTGGAACTAGAATGGAGACAATTAAACTGGTTCGGTCACATGACAACAATGGATCCTAATAGACTTCAAGTACAATACTTGGAAGGGGTAAAGAAGAAAGAGGGGAAGAACAGGAAATACTTGGTGGCAGTTATTTAAGGAAATAAGAGAAAAGAGAAGAAAAACATAGAGATACAGACACTAGCGAGGGACTGTTGCAAGTGAAAGAAATGGATAAGTTCAGTAACTGCATGAACAAATTCGACGCTCTAGAAGGTAATAGAATATTTGTGAAGAAGAAGTAGAAGAAGAAGTAGAAGAAGAAGTAGAAGAAGAAGTAGAAGAAGTAGAAGAAGTAGAAGAAGTAGAAGAAGTAGAAGAAGTAGAAGATGTAGAAGAAGTAGAAGAAGTAGAAGAAGCAGAAGAAGCAGAAGAAGTAGAAGAAGTAGAAGATGTAGAAGAAGTAGAAGAAGTGGAAGAAGTTGAAGAAGTAGAGGAAGTAGAAGAAGTAGAGGAAGTAGAGGAAGTAGAAGAAGTAGAAGAAGTAGAAGAAGTAGAAGAAATAGAAGAAGTAGAAGAAGTTGAAGAAGTAGAAGAAGTAGTTTTTTCAACAAGATTCGGCCAATGATCAATGGATTGGTTTACTGCTAGTCTTTTATATATTCGTCGATAGTCTACGATTTATTTATTTATTTATTTATTTATTAAATTTAAGTAACCAAAATTTCTTATCTTCTTTGCTTTTCATTCTTATGTTTAATTATTCACTATCATTATTTTCCCTTTTTCTTAACTCTCTATAGTATCTTCTTCACAGAATTAGTTTAAGTTGTGTGTAGATAGTTTAGGCAAATTATATAATATATTTTTTACAATATTCGGAGGAAGTTTAAAAATCAATGTGGTACCCTTGCGTGCCACTACTGACATTCTCTTGGAGGTTCTCCTTGTAACATTGCATAATGTATAGGTTATTTGATATTTACTGTTTTATTTGTAGTAATTACCATGTAGTGTAATTTTCATTTAGCTATTAATATTTTTTTTTGTTCAATTGTTTATACTTCTATTGTAATGTTATTGGAGATTAAATACGTATTATAATTATTATTAGGGCGCGGACACGTACGGTTGATGACTCATTGCCCATGGGCGCACTATTGAAATGTTGTATTTTTAAAGAGGTTTTAATTTTATTTATATAATTGGATAACAAGTGGCTGGTGATCTATAAAATACACAATACCTTATTATTTGTTCATTTTCTTTTCTGTAAGATTTGTTCTCTTTGAATGAAGTACATCCTTGTAGATAGAAAACGTCCTTTCTACATCGCAACTGGTTATAGATGCGTACTGGAAATATTCTTTTATTTCAGCGTATTTAGCATACACAATTGCCGCAATGTTATCAAATCTGGATTTCTATTAAAAACTGCGTCTAACTTTTGCCGAGGGCAACATCCGAAGTCACTTGGAATACTTTTGAAATTATTAAGAGCTCGCATCTAATGTGGTTAATCTATCTTTTAGTTTGAGATTTCGATTTTCAAAATATGTGATTAGTTTAGGCAAATTTCCAAAGTGTTCCTAAATGAATAACAACTGATTTTTTAAATTTGGGATTTGTGTTAGTTCCTTACACTCAGAAATACTTCGAGCATCTTCATTTAAACATGTAACAAAATTTTGTAAACTATCGAAAGTCTCTGCATAAAAACTATTTCTGTGTATGTTTTAACAAAGCTGAGTGACGAACGTGCGATATTTTGGCATTCTGTAACGATATTTTACAAACTTTGTAATAAATTTCGGAATCATTGACAATTCATTTTCACATCAGAAAAAGTAACATAAACGTTCTAGATCTAAATAAATGATAACTAAAAATGTACGCGTATGTTATTGAAACTAAACGAAATCCAGTACACACTTACGTCTAGATAATTGGGAGAAGTCGATTCAATAAACCGGTATTAAACAGACTATTACAAAAATTAGGAAGTACGTAATTAACAGTCAAAACAATGATAAAACGAAACTAACTAAGTATGAATGAAAATTGTATTTCTCTTGCGAAATATAAGGTAAATATAATAAATTTTAAAAACCCCTCTCGCTCCTATCTACGCCGATGAAAAAAGGATTTTACTCATAAATTCCTTATTTTACGAGCATTTTTTGCTCTCATTCTCGGGCACTTATCGGGCGTAAACAGATATTGCAGTTTACCATATGAATTAGTGCTATTCAGTAAGCGTGTGTTGTTTACATTATTTCTCCGTTATAACTTCGTCGTAGTTTAAACCGGTCATGCCCGCGCCCTAATTATTATTATTATTATTATTAATTAGTAATTTAAACAATAATGACATACACGGTGGATGTTTTACCAGAGAATCCTAATTTCCCATATACCTGGTTTCGATTGATATTCATATAAGTACATATTTAACGTATACCTCGTTCGGTTTTTAGGAGAGAAAAAGCAAAATAAACAGACATCGTCAGCTACCAGTAATTAAACAATTTTCGACGTGCACCGGTAAACATTAATCTCTCTCAATTTGGCATTCTGTTGACGTAATTTTTTTTCAGCGTGATTTGTTTAGGCAAGATAATATTGATATTCGTGAATTCGTGGAATCATGACAATAGAATCCTATTTTTATCGCCGAGCGAGCAAAATATTTCATTCGTGAAGCGCGACTAACATTTTCGAGATTAAATATTTCGAAAATATGTAATTTATATTTGTGGGATTTATTTAAGCTTGAAATTTAAAATTCTAAAATTCTTTGTTTGGAAATTCGTCCTGGCATGTATAATGTTTGTACTTAATATCAAATTCGAAATTTACCTACGAAATTAAAAATAATAAAATGGTAATCTAAATACCGGCAAATATATTTAATATTTCCAAAAAAAAATTATTTTCTAAATTCTAATAGTGCATCCGTGATGCATATGTCAGATATCGTTTTAATATACTTAAAGCATACTTAAACAAAAACATTGATTTTTAATAATTATTATTTTTTGTTTTATTTGTTATGATGCTGGAAAAATCTTCAGGGCAAGTCTGAAAATTCGGACGAACTCCAAAAATCGTAATTTTTGTACGCACTCTCGATCATAACAGACGATAGGAACGACATATTTGGTTGATTCCTTTTTTGTTTTGTTTGTTATGCTGCCGGAATGAAAATAACTAAGTCGACTATTTGCAGTTGAAAAAAATTTTGAAAAAAATTATGAAAAACTGGTGAAAAATCTGGAAAACGCATTCTAACCTAAATTCATGCGTCTCTGACTTATCGTGTAACTTCTGAACGAATTTACCGATTGTGCTCATATTCAGGCAATATATTTGTTCTGTCGAAGCGATCGCTTAAGCTATGGTAGGATCCAATAGGGGGTGCTGTAGTCATTTTATTAACAAATTATATATTTATGGATCAAAATAACTCATATTCATAATCTGTCTATATAAATAAAAATGAAATTTGTTCGTTGATAAGCTCATTACTTGAGAACGGCTGCACTAATTTCTTTTTAAATGGTTGTAGTAGTTCAAATAAGGGTTTTAGGGTCAGAAAAATTGGAAAAGTTGCCCTGAAAGTTGGAAAATTAAAAAAAAACCATAACTCACGTTTCGAACGATGGGTATGCGTATTTCCGTTTTCTTTTGTTCGTTATGATCCTGGAAAAGTGTTCAAGAAAAAAATTCGTGATAACTACAAAGAAACGTCGGAAAATGGGGACAAACTACATAAATCATAATTTTTGCATGCATTCTCGATCATAACTGACGATAGGAACGACATATTTGGTTATTTCTTTTTTTTTGTTTTGGTCGTTATGCTCGTGGAATGGAAGTAACTTGATTGAATGTTTTCAATTGAAAAAAATCTGGAAAAATCGCATCCTAACCTAATTGATGCGTCTGTTAGTTATATCGTGTAACTTCTGAACGACTAGACCGGTTGAACTTATATTCACGCAATATATTTGTTTTGTCGAGACGATGGTACAAAGCTTTGCTAAGATCCGATAGGGGGCGCGGTAGTCATGTTTTTACAAATTCTATATTTATATACCAAAATAGCTCATATTTATAATTAGGGCGCGGAGCAAAGAAATAATGTAAACAACACACGCTTACTGAATAGCACTAATTCATATGGTGAACTGCAACATCTGTTTACGTCCGAGAAGTGCCCGAGATGAGAGCAAGAAATGCCCATAAAATAAGGAATTTATGAGTAGAATCCCTTTTTCATCGGCGTAGATAGGAGCGTGAGGGTTTTTTAAAATTTATTATATTTACCTTATATGTATTTCGCAAGAGAAATAAAATTTTCATTCATACTTAGTCAGTTTCGTTTTTTCATTGTTTTGACTGTTAATTACGTTGGTACTTCGTAATTTTTGTAATAGCCTGTTTAATACCGGTTTATTGAATCGACTTCTCCCAATTATCTAGACGTAAATGTGCACTGGATTTCGTTTAGTTTCAATAACATACGTGTACATTTTTAGTTATCGTTTATTTAGATCTAGAACGTTGTTTATGTTACTTTTTCTGATATGAAAATGAATTGTCAGTGATTCCGAAATGATTCTGAGATAAAAGAATATTTTCAGTACGCACGCAGTTGCGATGTAGAAAGGACGTTTTCTATCTACAAGTATGTACTTAATTCAAAGAGAACAAGTCTTACAGAAGAAAAAATGAACAAATAATAAGGTATTTTGTATTTTATAGATCACCAGTCACTTGTTATCCAATTATATAAATAAAATTAAAACCTCCTTAAAAATACAACATTTCAATAGTGCGCCCATGGGCGATGAGTCATCAACCGCTCATGTCCGCCCCCTACTTATTATACACAAACACGTTGATTTTATTTTCAGTTTACATCTCAAGAGATCATTAAATCTAGTGTATATATGAAATATGCATTACTTGGATTAATTGTCGCTGTTTGGACTTCTTTTGTGTGTTTTTATAAGCATACTTATGTGTTGTTCGTTAGTTAATTAGTGCGTAAAAATACCCAAATAAAATAGAAATATCTTTTTTCTTTTGTTTATATTGCCTCATTAAGCTAGCTGTACACCACTTACACAAAATGTTTGACAAACACTTGACTTGAAGCCATTATGTACACAAATTTGACAAATTATTCGGATGTTGTAAACAAATTAAACAAAACATAGAACTAAATTATAGCATTTATATTAATGTTAAATCAATTTATTAGATAACACATTAGTAATTAAGAGTTTGCCAAAAATGTGTTTAAAATGTTTGTCAAACATTTTGTTGATTGGTTTTCATCTCCTTCAAACATTCCCATATAATTTAATGGATGCTGACGTACTTCTAACATTTTATTTTACAAACTAATTGTTTTGTATAATTAGTGTGCACCACCTTATTTATTTGTAGTATAATGAGGTTATTTTATTGGTACTTGACGACATATTATGGACGTTTAATATAAAAGGGTAGATAGTCAATGACTTACTCCCTTTTCGCACAAAACTTATGTATGCTAGACGTGCTTGTAGTTTCTCAGCCCGGGAATGTGCGACTTGCTCTATTTCTGTATGAAACGATAAGTAGACGTAAAAATTATAATGTGACGAAATATTCCAATTGTGAGCAAAAATGACTTACAACCTTTCAGAAAATAGCAATTTCATTATTTCTCACGTCATGCTATATACATATTAATAAGGTTCGTGCGTTGTTTACAATAGCAAGTCCAAAATATTTTATATATCCTTCATTTTTATTATTTTTATGTTGAAAGATGATTGGTAGTTTTTATTAGAGAAATTCTATTTTATGCTGTTTCATTGTGACTACATTATTGTAACATCAATATTCAATTTCTCATAAATCTCGTTGGATAACCTACTTGATTTTGTATTCCTTTTTCCCTGTGTAGATATATGATACACGTGTCATCGACATATGCGTACATTTTCCTATTGTTTTCAGTGAAATATATCATTCGTATATCGGTACGCCTATACTAATGCTGCTACTCATGCGTTACAATTCATCAAATTCCTCTTTCAAAGTTTTAATGAAAGTTATTCTTCATTCTCTATTTAACAAAGAGCCTGTTAAGTCAATGCGTTTTAGTGTTTCAATTGACAAATATACCCAACTAATGTAATATTACCTATTATGTATCTTTGTCTTACTTTTGTGATTTAGACCTTACTTTGTAGCAACAAATTACAGTAAGATAGAGGATAAAGGAAGAGAAAACAGAGACATAATTTAAGTATAGACTTTAAAAAATAATTCAAGTACAAATAACAGGCAATTTAAATACCAGTACCTAATTAGTACCTGAATTTTAACCGGTCGTGTAAAATTACAAATCATTTTAATTTTAAAATTTAAACATGGTTATTTAATTTACGTCAGTGATCTATATCTCTGCAAAGCTAAATCCGAGAAATGTGGAAGAAATGAATATTAAAATTAATTTAGGACCCCCTTAAATTTGCAAAGATTTATTACTTTTAAAATTGAACCAGAGAAGCGACAGTATTGTCGGATCCTTTGATGTTTTGAACCTCACTTTAGACCCATCCTATTTGAGTGATTATATAGGTAGAACAAGGTATACCTTGTATAGGTACCACCCCCAAGTTGGGTGGCTCAATGTAAAGAAACCCCTATTTCTAAATTAAGATATTTAACTTAAAGTTAAATATTAGAAATAAAATGTAAAATTATTTGTTTTCCCGGCTCAACTCAAATTATCTCAGGGCGATTCGAGTTAATTGAAATGATTAAATAAAAGGGGTTCCTGTACATTAATAAAAAAAATACCATTTAAAAATTTTAATAATCCTTATATTAAAATCAATGAATCCTTTATCTATAATTTTACAAACAACACAAGAAGTAACATATATTTAAAAAGCAATTCTAATACATTTTTTTTCAAACCTTAAACTATCACAAACATTTCTGTAGGTCCTTTGTTCGATTCAATCGTAAGCTATCAACGCCAGAATGTATTTCATACAATGCACATTCTATATTATACGTGTTTATATCGATACTTGTGAACATATCAAGTTACTTTACACATATATTTGTTAGACGATATTTATTTAATTACTTTCTGTTTGAACTTTTATTTTATACTATTTTATACTATTTTTTACAGTCTCTCATCCTTTATTACATAAAACATTACAGTCATTAAATAATAATCAATTAAATAATACCTTATCTAAATTCTTTTTATACATCTTCTTTTTTGTACTGTTTCCAGCAGGAACTTCGGGCTGCTTATTATCGACGAAATCTTCTTTATTTCTAGGATGTTTTCAACGGCATCATCTGCTTGTTCTGCCACTCGAAATACAATCTTTATTTTAACAATATAACACGTTGCACAATTACTTCTTAGGTGCAACTTTGACCACTAATTTACTACGTTTTCTCGGTAGTAAATTATTTATTGAAGTTATATTAACACTGACTCTTATGCGTGGTCTAATGGTAGGAGTTAGCCTTTTGATACGATATTCAACTATCTTGCTGTCGACTCTCCAAATTCACTGTTAACCGACTCTACTCACTCTTTTTTACTCATAAATATATACAAAATCTATGACTAATATATCTACTTAATAATACAATAACACATTCATTGATTTTAAATAATATTTCCCTTCAAAATATTAATAAAAAAATATGCTTAATTGAATTCTTAAAAATAACAAAAATTATAAAATTAATAAAGTGAAATGGGCTGTACCATTACAACCTATTTAATTAAAAACAATAAATGCTAACAAAAAATAATGAAGTATTTTATAATCATGGCGAATGTACTATTTTTCAATTACCGAAACAGACGAGCTACATCATAAACAGTTACCTTAAGCCAACATTTAATTACAAAAATAATTAATAATTCTAGTAATGTATACTCACGAATCTGTACATATAGTATATTACCAGATCTGTGAGTTATTGTGCAATAAGTAGTTTGAAAGCATTTTATTCTGTCGTCATTCATGACAGTGACTTATCTTGTCTAGAATAAATGGATCAGGCTCAATTATGCAGTCAATTTTTGTATATTTATAATCTTAGCTGTTTTACTTTTGAGACACTTTCATAACAAATTTAAAAAGCAGTACATTTTACCCTAAATTTTACTTACTTTTAAATCTGATATAAATATAATTATTAATATATTTTTCTTTCTTATAAAGAAAATTTCGTAAAATATTTATAAGCTAGAGTTTCCCCGAATAGGTTATCAAAGATGGCATTTAATACTAATTTTGGATATAAGCACGTTTAACCAATCGTTATTTTATTAACATATATATCCTTTATACTTGACTTGCAATAATAGTATATTACATACCAAGGTTGAGAAGATGACTATTATTGCCCGAGTGGCGAGATTAAATTCCGAGGCGCAAAGCGCCGAGGAATTTAAGCCACAAGGGCAATAATAGTCTTCTCAACCGTAGTATGTATACTATTTTTTGTACCAGTAGTCTAATTGGACCTTAAAACCTTAATAATTATGAATAAATTTACTCATATATGTAAGAATGCCCTTGTAATAAAACTTCATGTAAACAAATAAGTAGGCTATATTTTGATGTTTACAAATAAGTTTTGATGTAAATGCTGAAACTAAAAGTCAAGTATTTTTTAGATTATTTTTCATTCCATTTATAATGTCTAAAGAGTTTAGATGTACACCACCTGAAATGCGCGAGATTGCAGAACAGGCAGCTGAGAACTTGCTTCCGCATAAATCTAATCACAATCACTTATACATGAAAACATTTACAGAATTTAAAAAATGGTATAATTCCAAATATACAGTAGTAACTTCTGAAAACGTACTTCTGGCTTATTTTCATGAATATTCAAAAAATAAAAAAGCCTCGACTTTATGGGCGCAATATTCAATGTTGAAAGCTACACTTGGCCTAAAAGAGAATATTAACATATCAAAATATTTTAAATTAGTTGCCTTTTTAAAAAGAAAAACTTAAAATTATAAGCCCAAAAAATCATTAGTATTTACTCGAGGAAATTATAAAATTCTTTACTGAGGTACCCGACATATGTTACATTGCAACTAAGATAGTATGTTTATATATTAATACTTTGAAATTATTGATAATTTATATCTCTGTAGACTGGTCTTGTAATTGGTGTTGCTGGTGCATGCCGAAGGATGATTTGTGTAATTTATTAATTTCTGATGTCATCATGAGAGATAATTTAATTGTTATTCACATCCACAATAGCAAAAATGGTACGTCTCAAAAGTTTGTAATAATGGAACCACTTTGTAGCTAAAGGTTATATCGAAGATTCCCTAGTAAATAAAAAAAATATAGAATGTATGTTACAAGATCTACCTACATCTACTTACGCAACCACACCTGCAATATATACAGGAATTTTCAATATGAATTAAATAATTATTTGCATCTGTAATAGTTAGGTGATATATTGATTCCATATTATACTATCATACATATTTTATGTATTAATAGACAAATGCTTTTTTTTTTCATGTAAACAACAAAGTATTGTTAGAAAATATAAAATTAATAGCAATTGCTAAATAAACGTATATTATAATTCTGGTATTGTTAACCTAAAATTGTGCCTAAAATAGAGTTATTTATTTTGACGGTTCACAACTTGACATACTACTACTACTACAAGCATGAGTGCATGGTTGCGGCATTCGTTTTATTTGTTTTCATTATTTCCCTAGGTCAATAATGGCCTCATTATTTATCTCTTATTAGTTCCAGGTCGTGAAATGTCATTTCGTGGCGCTTTGTTACGTGTAAAAATGCTATGATGTTTTACTACTGGTACAAAAAATAAATTTGTTGACAAATTACTACATTCTGTTCACGTATATCAAATTATTCAATAAATAACATGTTTACGTGTCTTACGGGGATATTTGGATCACTCTTTTTCTGAGACAAGGTATATAATTAATTAAAACATTTAATACGATTTGTAATAACCTAACCTCATAAACTACTTGCAAATACATTGCTATTTCAATGCAATGTAATTTGTAGGGCGCGGACACGTACGGTTGATGATTCATCGCCCATGGGCGCACTATTGAAATGTATTTTTAAAAAGGTTTTAATTTTATTTACATAATTGGATAACAAGTGGCTGGTGATCAATAAAATACAAAATACCTTATTATTTGTTCATTTTCTCTTCTGTAAGACTTGTTCTCTTTGAATTAAGTACGTCCTTGTAGATAGAAAACGCCCTTTCTACATCGCAACTGGTTATAGGTGCGTACTGGAAATATTCTCTTATTTCAGCGTATCTAGCATACACAATTGCCGCAATGTTATTAAATCTGGATTTCTATTAAAAACTGCGCCTATCTTTTGCCGAAGGCCACATACGAAGTCACTTGGAATACTTTGAAATTATTAAAAGCCCACGTCTAATGTGATTAATCCATCTTTTAATTTGAGATTTCGATTTTCAAAATATGTGATTAGTTTAGGCAAATTTCCAAAGTGTTCCTGAAGGAATAACTGATTTTTTAAATATGGAATTTGTGTTAGTTCCTTGCACTCAGAAATACTTCGAGCATCGTCATTTAAACATGTAACGAAATTTTGTAAACTATCGAAATTCTCTGCATAAAAACTATTTCTGTGTATGTTTTAGCAAAGTTAAGTGACGAACGTGCGATATTTTGGCATTCTGTAACGATATTCTACAGACTTTGTAATAAATTTCGGAATCACTGACAATTCATTTTCATATCAGAAAAAGTAACATAAACAACGTTCTAAATCTAAATAAATGATTCCTAAAAATGTACGCGTATGTTATTGAAACTAAACGAAATCCAGTGCACACTTACGTCTAGATAATTGGGAGACGTCGATTCAATAAACCGGTATTAAACAGACTATTAAAAAAATTACGAAGTACGTAATTAACAGTCAAAACAATGAAAAAACGAAACTAACGTAAGTATAAATGAAAATTTTATTTATCTTGCGAAATACATATAAGGTAAATATAATACATTTTAAAAACCCCTCACGCTCCTATCTACGCCGATGAAAAAAGGATTCTACTCATAAATTCCTTATTTTATGGGCATTTTTTGCTCTCATTCTCGGGCACTTCTCGGGCGTAAACAGATGATGCAGTTCACCATCTGAATTAGTGCTATTCGGTAAGCATATGTTGTTTACATTATTTCTTTGCTCCGTTGTAACTTCGTCGTAGTTTAAACCGGTCATGTCCGCGCCCTAGTAATGTGTCAACACTCTTATGACATGAAAGTGACGTTGTTTATGCGACGTACCTCGACTGTTTCGTTAAATGACTTATTCAAACATTGGCAAGACAATAAAAGGAGGAAATTGAGCATATTCTATGATGTTGGTAGAATAAAAAATTGAAACTATATAGTTAAACTGTTACTGATCTTAGTTAAAATGTAGGAGTTGATTTTTTAAAGTTTAATTTCAATAAGATTTAACAGATTTAAGTGTTTTCCTTATAATAATTACATGTTAACGTTACTTCTGTACGGATATCGACCCAATTATATAAATATGCACTAATCAGAGTTATGCAAAGAACGAGGATTGTTTTGGAAGATATTCGTTAATCATCGAACATATTACGAATTGGTTTAACTTGCCTTCGTGCATTAGATCAAAGTACCTATATAGACAACATATAGATTGGTTTATGTTAATATTGTTGCATACATATTATATGTATGCAACAATATATGGGTTTTTTGTTTTTCTGTTTCGTTCCGACCGGTACAAATGATTCGTTGAAGGCTATTATTCTTCCCGTGAAGATTACTTCTTTTAGTGATTCGTATCTGGGAAGCATAATTACCTAAAATGAAAAAATGTAAGAATGTCTTAGTAGGTATTTGACACTTTTTTATACATACTTTTTGCAAATCAGCAGAATATATTGCTGCACAACCAGGATCACTTTTATCCTGTTCATAGAATTTACGAGCTTCATCAGCTTTCTTTTTATGAAGGCGGTACTCTTCACAGTTTGGACATTCGGGTGTAACTACATTATTTTCATGGGTACTGTCTTTTTTATGTAGAATATATGATTCGCAGATGAAGCATTCCTCATGTCCCAGCTTGACGAAGGATATGTTCATTTCCTGTACCGTTCTTCTGTACAATTCGTAGGAACATTTAAAAGTTTTGTTCTGGGTTTTGAAATCGTTGTACATTAATTGTATATTAAGATCAGTGGGTAAATATTTCCGGTTGGGGGCATGTTCCCTTCGATAATGTGATATGCAAGGCCGAAAAGAATTAATGTGATTTGTTATGAGGGTTTTGTCTATTTTATTAGAAGGAGTATGGTGACCACGAAGATCTGATGTAGCTTGCAAAGACTCAATACTTGTATTTTTCATTACAGTGCGTACACGTTTATCACCTTTTCTGTTGTATCCCAAAGTCGTCAAAAAAAATGGCTTGCATACTTCCTGATCACAACCATTCTGATCTGCAGCAAAATATTTTATAGTAAATTTTCTGCGTGAATTGCAACCCACAGTCTGTCTTTTTGTAGGTATTTTTTTGGAGTTGATAAACATATATGTTTTTTGTTCTTGTCTTGTCATTCTCCAAAATTGTTGGTTTATTGCTAGCCGTCTTTCGGGGGGAATTTTACTAATGCATTTTTTCGAGCAAGTGGCATTACATGGAGGCTTAAGAGTATGTTCATTTAGTACATTTTCATGTTTTAGTCTAGTTCTTTCAATTACTGATGTGTCGTACTTCTTTCTTTTTCTTTTTTTTCCACGCGCAGTAAAATTGTTCATAACATTGTCTAATAACTCGTCTAATATGAATGCAACGACTTCCTTGGGTTCCACAGTTGAAACCAATTGTTCTCCAAGCACACTGTTATTGTTCATTACATTAACCAATAACTCTTCTTCTGACTCACCAGAAGTCTCTTCATCTGTAGAAACGCGATAGTCTGGATCTTCATTATGATCATCATTATTTTCTCTTGAACAACTTGGTACACTAACTGATCGCAATGATGATATTTTTTCTGCTTGAAGCTTATTTAAGGCCATAGATAGCATTAGCTTTGATCGGGAATTTTGTTGACTCATTTTGATCGCAAAGAAGACTGTAACAAAAAATAAAATGATTGTTTTTAAATAAGTTTGAGTTAAATTAAAATTAAAACAAAGTTTGACTTCATAATTGAATTTTATACTTTCTAACTTATAGGTACCACCCTACCACCTCTCTCAAAACATAAACACAAAAACGACTTCAAAGTATGATATTATTATTAGGTATTATTATGATTCTAAATTGTGATCGGAAGTTTATTCAACATGTTTTGTATTTATTGTTTTAAGTTATGCCTTTTTACATTACTAATATTATGGAAAAAACTTGATAGATACCTACCTACTTATTGATTTATTATTGATCACAAAGCACGAGATGTAACACTCACTACAAGCTTATTGTTTAGAAAATTTTAGGTTAGAATCACCAATAATTACGCCGCGCCAGTGGAATTTTATTGGTAACTACACAATATTGCAAAAACACTACGGCAAAAGGTCTTATCTGCTAAAATATTGCACATACGCCTTTTTAGCTTACTAAAAGTTATTTACGACCATTTGGTTTTGTAAAACTGAAATATCCTTCAGATACCCAATATTTTATAACGATTTTACAACGCTAAGAATGAAGATACGCCCTTTAAATTTAGGAATAAGGTACAATACATGTTTTTCTATCTACAACTCTCATAACCCCATTTTCGGAAAAATGTTAGATACGCCCATTAGCTTTAGCAGGGCAGTATAGGTATGTAAATAACTTTTAATCAGTATAAATTCAAATTTTAGCTTTGTTCCAAGGTATTAACTATTGTAAATTCTTCCTATAATAATATCTTTCTTCTACTCCCAGTTTAAAATGCTAAGTGATCTTTTAAATACATTTTGACAAGCTGTGACTTCGTACGCTTTAGTCACGGGGTTTTTAATCACGGGCTGAAATTAGCTCCAAGTTTTTTAAAATCAATTGAAATTCAATCAACTTGATTGACATTTATCATCAATCTGTCAAAATAACTCGACGTGGCACTGCAACAGACGCATAATTTATTGTTATTTCGATTATTTGCTGTCGTATAGAAAATGTATAGTATAGAATTCGTTTTATAAAATGAGGTTTAAAAAACTTGACACATAACATTAGTTTTGTTTCATATTATTCATGGTCCAACAGTATTGCATATTTTTAACAGGCAGCATATAAAAAGCATTTTATTACAAATATTATGATGAAAACTTGCATTTTACAACAAAAAATCTTTTATACATCTTATATAGTTATAAAAGCATTGCTCTTGGAAAACAAAATTTAGTCGATATATTTCGTTTTTCCTTATGAAAATACTTTCTATATAACTTATTGTAATTTAGTTAACTTGTTTGGGAACAAAGTTAGTATAAACTAGATATTTAAGCATTGCCTAATTGAGCAACGTATTGTAGTTAGGTACTTTAGAAATATTACACTTCATAAGGGCAGCAAATATACATAAAAAGAATCAGTACGTTTCTTTAATGTTTAGTAACAATTAACTATAAGATACAACATCTTCTTGTATGCTTTGATTGATTCATCATCAAAGTGCGAATATTCACTGGCAAAATATTCCATATCTATAGTGTTAAATATACTATATTATGAGTACCTATATAGTGGTAGTTTAGCATTAAATATAGGCACATACTTTATGTGTTCGTCTCTGTTCATAATAATTTTGCTTGAGATATCACGGTCATATTTGCAATTTATTGTTAATATTCTGTTTTGTAATAGATAATTTGTTTGCTTTGAGTAGTTGTAATAAATAGATAATCTCTCTGACACTACACGGGAGCAATTTTCGTCATCTTGATACTCGTTTCAGTTTGACAAATTTCTAAGTATATTTTTTTGTAATGTTTATGACAACTTCTATCTATTTCTTTCATCAATAATAGCTCTCTTCCTTTATTATCAGTTTTAGTAGTTTCATAGTGTTTATAGGTACCTATAGGTATTCTTTTTAAATGTTTACGCTCCTTTATATACTTGTTATTGTTATTGTGACTACTATTATTATTTGTAATAACTGCATTGGATCAATAAGTGTACTCTTATATATTATACATTTACGACAACTTCACTTTACATTTACTACCATATTAATGCGTATATTTTGGTTTCATATCGATAGTTTCAAAGCTGCTAATTGCAACTTAACACAAAATACTATTGATATATGAAAAAACAATTAATATAAACAAATTCCTCAATTAATCATCGGTAATATAGCCAATGGAAGGACGTAAAGATTATATAAAAGAAGAATATATTATAGTTTTCCAAATGTAAATTATATTTATACATTCCAGACGATATACCTATGTCTGAGAGCAATAAACACACTACTGTGAATCCTATACAATTAATTCTTTCAGCGTAGAAGTTTATTGAACCAGTCCGTATTTAAAACGGACAAATAATAAACGCGGATTCTTATTTCTTTGTGCAACAGAGAGACCGACTTGGAAGTATAAGTTATATAATAAGTGATTTCACAGAGTCAAGGTTATTCCTTTGTACTAGTAGCGTTCATTGCCACCAGATGCACCAGTAGATGGGTGAGCTGGAACCGAGATTCTAGATTAGACGCTCGGCGCAGCATAGGCGCGGCCTGGGCGTGCTCTCGCCCGATGGCTCCTCCCACGAACCAACAATCTCCGAATACGATCGCGAACCCCAAATACATTGACGTCAGACCTGCTACGTCGATAATTTCCGTCGTCAGTTCGGTCGTTCTCGCTAGAAATTCTCATAGTGGAATAAGAACATTGTCAGTGTTTAGTTCGTGAATAAAGAAGAATATTGTATACGTGCCGTCTCGTGTACGCTCACGATTAATACGAAACCGTAGTTTACATTTACATGATGGACATATGTGCGATTGTGTGCAAGTGAATGAATTTTGTACGGAGGTGTTGTTATTGTGCGAGTGCTGTGCGAAAGTTGTGACTTGTCACAGTGGTTTCTTTGGTGGAATGTGCCGCCCGGAGAGAGCCACTACTGAGGGTACTCCGCGGCGGCCGATGAACCGATTAAGCAAACGACCCGGCAGCGAAGGAATGTTGTTGTTGACGGTGATGTGAGTGCAATGAGCTTCGGGCTTCTGCCACCTATACCGGACCTTATTCCCATATCGGAATTTAACAAGAATCAACAGCAACAACAACAACAACAGACGTTAAATAACAACCGTGATTCGAGTGAGTGCGCCCCCTGTTCTTCTGTATACGGTGAGGTTATGGGAGAACAACGCTCGCGGCGAACGGGGAAACAACCTGCCATCGACCTAATCGATACGTCGCGGTCACGTGGTCTGAGCGCCGCCCCGCAAGCGCCGTTCCGGAAAACAAGGCCCGAACGTCATCGTAAATCAGATCGTAGGCGCGAGCACAAGAGCACCGGCCGTCGAAAACGTTCCGGGAGTAAACAAAGATCACGTTCATCCCGATTGTCTGCAACAACCTCTCCGGAGAGGCCGGTAAATCCACGCGTGAATCCGATTTTCGTTTGGGTACGTCAAGAAGACACACACATCGTGGAAGTGAAATGCGAGGATTACGACAAACGGAACCGTATACTGCTTACGAAGACGGCACAGGGGTGGCGGGCCATCCCGCGCACCGAAACCTTAGTGCCCACTTTAAAGGAGGAGGATGACCTTAAAAATAAACAACAAACGCCTCCTCAACAACAACAGCTGCCGCCACCACAACAAGAAGAGGAGCAACAACTGCAACAGCAGCAGCAGCAGCAGCAACAACAACGCGTACGTAAACAGCGCAAAACGCATAAAATTAAAAGAAAATCGACTGGAATTCAAGTAGACGAGGATAACATGTCGGAAGCGGAAACGGTAGTGGCGGATAATAACAGGGCCGTCTCGCCTATGTGGACGGATCCCGTGAATGTAGAATCCCATTTACCGTCCCATACCATTCATATAACACGTAAGCCATCGCCCGAAAGAAACGTAAACAGTAGTGCGGCTGCCACGAACTCTAACAATAGTGTAGAGAACCCAGTGATTGAACGTAATATCAATAAAAGTTGTGACGTCACACCACTTGACAATCTTCTCGCAGTTGCAGAGCTCGAGTTCAACCATCAACTACAATCAGGTGAGTGGAATAAATGCGGTAATATAACAGAGGAGATGTCGGGGAATGACGACATCGACGATATCAAAGAGAAAGACGATAGCAGCGAGTTCATCGACAACATCGAACAGCTGAATAATTTCATCGATTCCTGCACGGTCGCGAATAATAACGAAAATGACACGGAAGAGGAACAAATTAATTTCAATGATGAGGATGAGCGATCGCAAAGGCACGATGGGAGCAAAACGGACGATTGTGATTATAATGAAGATGACGATAACAATTTGGCAATGGACGACATTCTGAATCGATTGGAGCAGTCGCTGAGATCCCCCGAACTCGGGAACGTCGAGGTCAATGAGATGCTAAGCGTATGCGATCAGAATGTGGGACAGATGGATATAAAGGAACAGGATGATTTCGTTTACGAAACTAAAGACAACTACGAAGAACCCGAAGTGGAAGAAGAAGAGAAAAGTCCGCCTTCCGTCAAGGACGAACAGGAAGTGAAGTGTTTTAATACGGAAGTACAGGAAGCGGAAACTTTAATACAATCCGCATCGGAGGAAGTGGATTCTCCGACAGATCTATCTACGAAAACTAATTTTTCATTTACGGAAAGCATAGACGATCAACCGACAGATTTAAGTTTGCCTAAGAGAAAAGAAAATAAATCGCCTCCACCCAGACCGTCTTCGCACAGCTCAGAAACAATTCAATCTCCACAGCCCAGTGGGATTCCGGCAGTTCCTCCATCCCCGGATATTTTCTCCAATCTAAATAATAAATCCAAATCGATATTTTTAGAATCGTTACTGACGAATGCTTGCCAAAAGAATGCCAGTGAATCTTCAGAAGTTGCTCAAGAAAAAGAACCCTTGGACTTGGGCAATTTTAGAAAATCCGCTAGTCCGACAGTGACATGCTCTGAAGAGGTAAAAAATAAATTAAAACGCGATGGTGAACCAGCTCCGAAAAAGATGAAAATTGAAGATATCACTTTGAAGAAATTATTGGACGTGGCACCCAGCAAAGCTTTTGATAGTAAGTTATTTTCGAGTGATCAGAATTTGAAGGAAACTTCAAGATTATTAGAGTTGTTAACATTACCAGTAGAACAAGATCCGTTGGCGCAGTTAAACCAAGTCCTGTCGGAAAGCACGATTAATATTCCAGATCCAATGTTAGTGCCTAAAGATAGACTAAGCCTAATATTATCAGCTCCTGCTAGAGAAATTCCAAGATTGCTAATAGATCGACCAGAATTAAGACTTCCGCAAGCACTTGCTTTTCCACATTTGCTACAAGATCCTGATATTTTGGTTATAACTTTATCGCAATTGCAGACGATCATCCACAAACAAAGTCAAGTATTACCACTGAAAGATATCAAAGTGAATGAAGCAAAAGCTACTCCAACAAGTGAAAAAAGAAGTACAAAGGTGGAGCATCCCAAACAGCCGAACCCTCCAAAATCACAAGAACATAAGGAAGAAAGAGCGCCGAGTAATTCTAATAAAGAATCGTCGAGGAAAGGCGGACATGTAAGTGAATTGGCAAGTGATATTGACGCAGCCACGAACGCAGCTTTCAACCAGATGATGTGGTTGCCTTATCTAAATCAGTTGGATCAGAGTTCCTTTGCAAATAGTAATGAATTTTTAAAATTACTAACGATGTTACCGCCGTATTCGACACATACCCCAGAAATGTCGCATTTACTGGGGATGAACCGATTTGTACATCCTGCCGCATTTCCCATGCAACCGCCTTTTAATTGCAACCCCTTGGAGTATTCCACGTGGCAGGAAGCAATGTTACAAGCGAACTTACTCCGACCGAAAAATCAATACGACATGATGAATCCGAAAAATTTCTACAGAGATTACGCGGAGAAGAGTTCGAGCGCGCTGGGAGGTAACAAGAAAACGCCCCATTATACGTCGAAACAGATACACAAGGCGAATTGCGCGCCGAGCTTGTATCCGCCGAGTATGCCCTTTCAAAATCATCACGGTTCGCTGATGGGTATGTCGCCTGCTGCATACCAACAACAACAACCTACGAGCAACAGAACCAACATACAGATTCCCCAGTACAATCCGATGATGTCGCACAGGAATGCGAGCAATTCCAATAACAAAAATAAGACACATCATCATGCGAACACCGGCAATACGACAAATACAACGACGACATCGAATAAGCAGTCCGGAAATAGGTCGGAAGCTGCGACGTATAGTATTAGTCAATCTCACAGGCTGATGGCGGAAGAAAATAAATTGTCTCACGCCTCGTCTCATCATAACACAAGACTGGAATCGCATCATCACCACCACCACCCACAATTGAATATTACCAGTGCGTTGAAGATGTCCGGTAGGAAACCATATCCGCATTATACGAATCACGAAAATACGCCGACCAGTATAGGAAATAAGGCAGGAATGTCAGCCGATGGTTCTAAACATCATTCGACATCGTCGTCGTCGTCGGGGGCAGTAGTGGCGGCAGCGGGGACGGCAACGACGGCAACCATGCAACCTATCGATCTTTCCGGGTCGACAGTTACGGGAAGCGGCAAACTCAAGGTCAGACAGCATCTTATTGATCCTAGTCATACAGCGAGACTTCTGAAACAGGACGATGTTCCCGAAGTAGGCAGTACGACAGCCAGTATTGAGGAAATGCAAGACGCACAGAAATATCTGTGGCATCCGCTATTTGGAAAGTAAGTATGTTTCTATTACTTACGTATTTATTTACCTTTATTATTTTCTCATAAATTTGTATCATGCATTAAGAAACAAATATTTCTATTTTCAACTTTTTAAAATATATAAAAAAACCTATGTATGTGTTAGAAAAGAAAAAAATGAAGTAAACGAAACGTAATTAATACCAATAACTTGTTAGAAGAACAAACTGATTTATTGCCACTAAAAATACGGCAAAGAAAAAATAATTATAGTCATAAATAAAAACAAATGAACATAATATGCCACATTTAATTCTTATATTTTTATACTTCTGGGAAAATTCTGTTTTGAAAATTTTATTTATTTGTCTATAAAAAATTACAAGGTCATTCATTATAATTATATAACTAGGACTCACGTAAGGTGACATCCCAAGGTATGGTAATCTTACATCAGTTTTTTGACTGCATTTTATATTACGCTAACATAAAAATTCTAGAAATAGAAACGCAATGACCTTGTAAGGCAAAAATGCATTGTTACTCATTAGTAAATCGAAGTCGATAGAAAGGTACGATCAAAACCACAAGACAGGTTCTCGTATTACCTTTATTCTAATTCTTAATTTGAAACTAATTTCACCTAACTGGTATCTTCAAACGATATTATTATAAGATTTATATAGGAAAATGTTAAACATTCAGTGTATACATCATTATTAAAATTTAGAATCTAGAAGATACCTGTTGTATTATATACAACAAGTCTTTTTCTAAATTCTAAATTATAATTGATTTTATTTAAATATTTTCTAAAATCGTGTTTTTGACTGCATTTTATATTACGTTAACATAAAAATTTTAGAAATAGGAACGCAATGACCTTGTAATTCTTATAGGCAAAAAAGCATAAACCATGCATTGTTACTCATTAGTAAATAAATCGAAGTCGATAGAAAGGTACGATCAAAACCACAAGACAGGTTCTCGTATTACCTTTATTCTAATTCTTAATTTGAAACTAATTTCACCTAACTGGTATCTTCAGACGATATTATTATAAGATCTATATAGGAAAATGTTAAACATTCCGTGTATACATCATTATTAAAATTTAGAATCTAGAAGATACCTGTTGTATTATATACAACAAATCTTTTTCTAAATTCTAAATTATAATTGATTTTTTTTAAATATTTTCTAAAATCGTGTACGTTCAATATTTTATTTGAATGAATTTATAATGTGCACGAATTTGAGAAATATTTAAAAAATTCATTAAAATTTAAAATCCAGAAAACACATGTTGTATACTGTACAACATTCTAAAGTTTTGTATGAATTTAGGAAATATTTTAGAAAATTGTTTAAAGTTTAAAATCTGACACATATTGTGAAATACATATGTGTTTGTATATATTCTGAATTTTAATCATTTTTTAAATATCTCTAAATTCATACACATCACATAACTTCATCGAGTGAATGTATTTCTTCCTAAATTCAAGCTTTCAGTGAAATTATTTATCTTCAAATATTTTCGAAATACTAGGAGAAACTAGTTAGGACTGATTATAATAAACTAGAACTCCCTGAATAGTTTATTATAGACAGTTCTGACTAGCTACTCTTAATAATGAGAAAATATTTGACGATATAAATGTCACTAAAATTTTGAATTTTTGAAAAAAGAGCACGTGTAATAGATCAGCCAGAAGAAAGAATAATTCTTCGTTGGTCAATAGAATAAAAGCAGAATTTAATACCTTCTTACTAGTTTATTATGATCAATTTTAACTACAAAAACAATACAATTAAAAATATAACAATTCTCTAATAGATATTTATGTATCAAGTACGCAGGATGGGGTTTTAGGGGACGTATCGTGATTAAGGACGAGGCGACCAAGGAGCCGAGTCCTTAATGAGATGAGCCCCCTAGAACCACTTGCGTACGTGGTACATACATGATTTTTTTTTTACATTAGTTAAAACTCAAAACAATTCACAAAATGGATTTTTAGCGGACATTGCGGACAGTCCGCTAAACTTGCCATGGCAACTATTTTGCAGACCGAGTCCCCTAAAGGCACATTTTGCTGATTGTTTGGAGTTCGCAAAGGCAAAATACTCATTTTTTTAGAGAGCGAATAGCGAATGCAAAAAATTTAAAATATAAAAATGAAACAAAAACAGTATTCAGTTTAAAATATAAAATAAGTCTTCTATTTAGTCTTGGTCTAGATATCCTTCTGTATTTTCCTCCTCCTCTTCAAATTCACTCTCATATATCTCCACAGTTATAACTTCATCATTGATATGCTCACTCTCTGTATCTTCTTTATTTGCAGGAACAGGCTTTCCAGCATTCCTCTCTAGATTGAGATTATGTTTTATGAACGTGAGCTTCATGACTCTCTCATTTAAAAACGATTTTTTTTTGCTGTGAATTATACCTTGAGTGCTGAAAGACCTTTCAACTGAAGCAGAAGTGGGTGGCATAGATAATGCAGTAGTGGCTATTTTTCTTAATGAGCTATCTTGTGGAAGAAAAGCTTCCCACCAAGTTACTGGTGAGATAGTACCTTTTTCTAGAGCCTTCCATAAATATTCGCTCTTCCAAAAACCTTTCCTTGTTTTAAAATTAGCAAATTCGGCCAATACCAGACCTATTGAATTTTCATCAAAAATAGATGTTTCCTCAACATATTTCTGAATGGCATCAAGAGCAATGCTTTTTCCCTTTCTGAATGATCTCTTCCACATTTAAAAGAGTCTAAATAATTTGCTCTAAAGTGGAAAGATCTCAAGCAATTTTCTGTTGTACCTGAAAGGTCCTCTTGAATCTTAGATACAGCATTGCCATCAACATCATATTCTTTTGGTACTGGTAACCATTTATCAAAACGGGTGTCAATTTCTCTGAAAATTTGACAATCAAGTTTCATCTATGGCCTGTCACCTTCTATGATAGTAACCCAATTTGTATTTGGTTGCAATAAATTGTAACAAACATTGACCAAAGACCAAAAATCATCAATTAATATTAGAGATTCCGATTTTTGTTTCTATTTAAAAAAAAATCCACATCAGAATAAACTGTTAGTAATTTTATTACTTTTTTGTTTTGTAATAAAGAATTTAAAGTCTGACCGTAGGATCCCCAACGTGTAATAACTGGAAATTTCAGAGATTTATACTCTTTCAATAATTCTCTTTGTTTTTTCTTGAAATAAACATGTAATTTTTGAGCGCAAATTCAAAAATATTTTATGAAACTTATGAAATATTTCATTGAAATGAAATGTATGTGAAATATTTCAAATTGAAACATTCAACAATTCTTTTTTTTTTCTTGAAAAAAGCATGTAATTTTTGAGCGCGAATTCAAAAATATTTTATGAAATTTATGAAATATTTCATTGAAATAAAATGTATGTGAAATATTTCAAATTGAAACATTCAACAATTCTTTTTGTTTTTTCTTGAAATAAGCAAGTAATTTTTGAGCGCGAATTCAAAAATATTTTATGAAATATTTCATCAATATGAAATTATGTGAAATATTTCAAATTGAAACATTTTACTTCATATCACTAAAAATTATGTTTTCGTTATTAAATATAAAATATCGAATGTCTTTAACCCTGTTTATTTTAATATAAATTACAAATGCATATTAGCAAAGTAAAAATAGTTTTGTTTACTAAATCATTTTAGCAACCGATACAGTACTAAAAACGATGATTCAATACACTACAAATTCTTATCGATAGGAACACTAAAATTAAACTAATTAATATTTCAGGATACATGGCTTCCGCTAGTAAGTTATTATATACAAGCTTGTTACAAATAAAGTTATTAAATATTACTTTTCTATACCTATATTTTTTTAATACCTGCATTCTGTTGAGTAGGCAAACCTTGTTTGCATGACAATTATAACAAACGTCGAAAGGTAATTTATGAAAAATGTCAAAAGGTGTATTAATACGAGTATTATTATTTATGACAGTCCTGAAATTACTTTGTTGGTCCTATAACTTGACAGGTAACATTTTGCATCTCAAATTTAACGCCATTTTAATATTTTGGCGCATGTCGGTTGGCAAAGCATTTCAAATAATATACATATTTAAATTTTCCCAGTTTTACATATACAGGATATATAATTGAAGTGCGATGTTCTTTAATTGTTATGAAAAATACATTTTATTGCAATTATAGACACTACCATCTAAAATTATTTTTAGTAATATAGAGTATTTCGATTGCGCGCAACCACTAACAAGCTTAAAATTTTAAATAGAATTTCCGACATATTATGACTTTTTTTAATTCATTGGATAATTTTAATATAGATTTGTCTAAATTATAAAAATGTTTGTTTAATCTTTATTTATTTTTAAGATATTTGCATTTATTTGGAAATTTTGACAGCTGCCTGCAGAATACCAACAGTTTAACAATGAAATTTAAGCAACGATAAATCTTCTTTTTGTAAAAATTTAAATGCGGAAAACTATTTATTTTTTATTGAAAGATCTGCATTATTTATTCATTAGTGAATGAAAAAATATGAAAAAAAAAATGAAAATAATTGTATATCAGTTTAACTAAGCCATATGTGTACTTAATTTTCGTATATCCCCCCTAAAATCCATAAAAGTAATTTTTAAGTGAGTGTTTCTTTTAAACAAAACTGATAACTTCGAACAAAATATTGAGAATATGCTGTATACGTATAAGAGGACACTCCAAAATAATAAATAGAGAAATCAAAAACGGTCAAAGTAAATAATTGTTTTATTTTAGCTTTGATAACGTTTTATTTGTCGTTGTTAACACATTTTGTTCCTTTAACAAGTGATTTATATTATAAAAATAGTGTTATTTTTTTACTGAAGACCGCCAGCTGTCAAAATCTACGAATAAATCCAAATATCTGTATATTAATTTATACAAACTTATCTTAAAATTACCCAAAATATTTGAAAATTTAGTAATATATTAGATGTTCTACTTCTTGGGCGCAAACGAAACACGCTTTATAACTGAAATAATTCATAAATGCAAAAGACTTTGGTCTTAAAATATTTTCATATTTTGCATCACGTTACACAATATACAGGGTGCCCCACCGAAAACGAAAGAAATTGAATATCTCGAAGGAGAAAACTTTTTTGATAAAACACAATAACTGGTCGATTTTTGAGCCAAGGGGGACACCCCTTCATCATATCTTCAACTATATTACGTCATTCCCCTCCCCTCCATCACTCTAACCATTACAATTTAAATAGGGAAAGTACTAAATACGATACATTATTGAAAAGGTAATTGTACGGAGAATTCAGCAAAGTGATTGTTGGTTGCGCTATTTTTGATTTTAGCGGTATAAAAAACGGTTACGTATTCCAAAATGTGACACATCATTTTAAAGCTAATTTTATTAGCAACTAAATACGCCGCGTAATATTTTTGACATTTATTTTTCATCATTATCAAGTACAGACTGTCAACGTCTATTGTAAACTAATTAAGTTCGTAGTTTCTAATATTAGAGCTCTGCAAGGTTTTTCAATACGTAAGTTAATATTTTTTTTCAATTGTGCATTAAATTGCTAATAAAATAAGCTTTGAAATGATGTGTCACATTTAATAATACGTAACCGTTTTTTATCCCTCTAGAGGGCGGCAAAATAAAAAATAGCGCAACCAACAATCGCTTTGCAGAATTCTCCGTACAATTACCTTTTAAATGATGTATCGTATTTAGTACTTTCCCTATTTAAATTGTAATGGTTAGAGTGATGGCGGGGAGGGGAATGACGTAACACGGTTGAAGATATGATGGTTGGTTGGATCAAAAATGGACTTGTATTTGCGTTTTTCCAAAAAAGTTTTCTCATTCGAGATATTCAATCTGTTTCGTTTTCGGTGGGGCACCCTGTATATTAAAATATACATGGAACGTATGTTGTATGTACGTATATAATAAATATGCACTACGTGATCCCACATAATGACATAAGAAAGCATATCTGTTCAATTTTCTTAAAAAAGAATCAGGTTTTCTAATCAGCGCTTGAAGTCTGAGCGTTCTAGTCATATAAAGTTTATAAATTAAGCAGAATGCTTTTCGGAGCAATATATCGTCATTGTTGTCACATAATATCGTTAATGGTGTACCGCATAGATTGTTGCATCGTAATAAGTAATGCTCGGTTGGTTGTAAGTATGATTCATTAAAATGAGAGCATTGCTCCTATTCCAAACAAATAGTGTACATATATATGTCGTAGGCTAATTACGTATTCTGTCGTTTTATAAAATGCCTGGTCGTTTTCGAAATGACTATAATAAGCACATTGTAGAATGATGATTAAATACTTCATTTGTGCAATGTGATTGAACATTTTAGGTATTTCATAAAACACCGAATAGCTCTGTCTTATTGTAAAATGAACGTGCTGGCGATTATTTTTACAATGCGCGTGGAATAAAGTCAACATATTTAGGCGTATTATAAATACGACTTCTCTCGGGCGAGGCGAAATGTTAGTTTCACTACTTTTCCTTTAATTTGGTAGTTTGTAAACATTATGTTTTAGTCGTTTATTGCCCAATCGTAAAATGTTTTAAACAAATACAAAATAAACGGGCAACTCTTACCAATACAGTGTTTGACATATATTATTTTATTGTTTGTACAGGGCCCACTTGAATGTCATTAACTATTACATTCCAACTGAGCCTTTAAACAAAAACATTTCTGTGTGTGATCTTGCGTTTTACTTGGTTTGCTTGATTTTTTTTTTGAAATCCCAGGCCTCCAAATTTACAAAACTTTGATGACACTTCTCTTAGCGAAATTGTTCTTCTTTCCAAAACACGAATTGGTTTGGAATTTTCAACACCAAATATCTCGTCTCTTGAAAACCAACGGTCTAAATTTCGTGCATAATACTAGTTTGGTATGCTCCATTTTCATTTCAACGATTGTTCCTACTACGTTTTTAGGGTTCAGTGGTCCCCTATCGTAACATTTTGACCCAAAAATAGAGGTTTCAACTTTTGTTAGGCATTTTTGAGCATTTGTTCTGCAGCACGTTTTTGATCAACAACACATTGCATCCTTTGCTTCAGTATGGTATTCTTTTTTTTGGCATAAATCACATATCCATGCTGTTTCAGTTAAGGTTAAGTCTGAGGAACTTCTCTTTAAACATTTAACACAGCATGCCATTGTATGAATATTATTTTCTTCAATCTCGTCAACAATAGGAATATCCTTAGTATGAAATACTACATTTTTATTTAGTCTCATGTGAATTAACCATTATGTTATTGTTTTATTCTTTTATTCTTCGGTTTTAATATTAGTCAGTACCGTTTCTAAGTCTTCTTCCGTTATTACCTTTCTAACTGCTTTTGTTGGTAGATCAGAAACAAAAAAGTCCAACAGAAATAACCGCACCATTAGACATTTTAAATAACATCCTAACGATCAATGTTTTGAATTATTACCCTTGAACCACGCTCTTAATATATTTTTTACCTCTTGATTGGATCTTTAAACACTGCCCTGGTAAGAAATTCATGTTCATTATCACTTTGCAAAATGTTGGGAGCCACAAATTCTAAAAAGATTTTTAAGTTTTGATGAGACTTCTTCTGCACCCGTCGATTTTAATGGTTTTAAGTGGAGAGACTTGGTACGGTGGTCCTGGTAGTTCATCAGCCATTTATACTCGCCATCTGGATTTGACTGTAGACCCATAAGATCAATTTCCTCATATGGTTCCATCCCTTAGATGGAATAGGCTTTACCACTTTTCCTTTTTTCGGCTGCTGTGTCTTTTCAGCACATGTTTTACAACATTTAATAAATATTTCCACCACTAGTCATGGAGTTGAATATCAGGGACATTAAGGAGGATTACGCAGAGGTGCCGACTAACTGCCGTGAGGTTGGAGGAGTGAGCGCCATATGCACTATTGCAAATTCCATCGTTGTAAGGTATTCGTTCAAGTGAAACATCTAGCAGAAATTTTTGTTTTTCTTATATATATATATATATATAAGAATATTGCTTTAAATTGAATACAAAAAATTAATTAAGGATTTGGTAGGGGTATTTTCTTATAATTAAAATTACTTACTGCTACATTTCACCCTCAAAGTTGACCAAAATTATAACATCATGATACGGTTTCAGAAACTATATTCTAAAAACTAATTCCAGTCAAACATGATTGAACCTTTGTTTATTTGTGTTCCGAATTTCATTTTGATATTTTATAACTGAAAGTCGTATTATTGCTTAAACTAATCCTTTTAAAGTTTTTTACTCGTCCTATTTTTATAGTTTTATAAACACATAAATAATAATACTGCTTGTTGGACCTCTTTTTCCTGTTTATTTTGCTTTTCCACCGGTTAATAAAATTTCCATAATTTTGTCTACTTTGGCGGAAGTCCATGATTTTTAAGACTTTTCAGGTGAGCTACAATGAATGTATTAAATTACTTCAGCAAATAAGATGGTCTATAATGTTTGGCTTATTAATGTGTATATAGTCAAAATTAAAAAAGAAATAAATAGCGATTACGGTTAAAACTAATTAAATAATGCTATTTCTCTTATACGAAAGAAGTTAGTTTTAACTTATTTTACGAGCGAAAAATTTAAGAAAGATCGAATAAAATATTCACTAATTGAACAGTAATTTAAGGTGGATCAGTACTTCACTTGATTCATCAAAAAAGCCGTCACTGAATTAAAGTAGTACTTAAGTAGTAAAGTAAAATAATTCCATCCTGCATTTTATGTTTGTATTATAATATTAATAAGTAAAATCCTGTTTATTGTCAATTTTCTTCATGGATTGCCGCACATGTATACCATCCATGATAAACACACTCTTTGATATCAGCTTTCGTCAATAATCTAGTAAGCGGAAATTCAAACGCGTAACAATCATTTAGGAAGGCACTGAATAGTATAAACATAATATTTGTACATACATATATCTATGTATAATATGTACCCACACCATAAATCAAAGAGATAAGTCTATAATATTGATATAAAATACAATAACGAGAGTAAATAAGAGGCACCTCGAATTAATTGGTGCAGAAAGGGCCCCTTTCGCATATGACATGCGGCGCGGAGGACAAAGCCCTCCCTTACACATTTTGTGTGTGTGTCACGTGCTCGCAGAAGGAGGCATATATTTTTTGTGACAAGATTCTATCGCAATGGGAACAATGAACTTCAGAATTTAAGCGCAGCTCAGGTGGCATTTAGACCGCATTCTAAGGGAATATTAGATGAGAATGAATAATATATAGATTTTTCAAAGACAAATGTTTTTGTTAACTATTTCATAATATACATCGTGTTTCTTTAAAATTCGCGTTCCAAACGTTTTATATAAAAGCAGCGTCATCCAGTTCCTTTTGAAATTATTGTAATTTTGTATGTACGAACCAAATCAGTACTCCTTAGTCAAATGGCTTATTGAGAATTAGTAAAAATGAAAACTTTTGACATTATCTAATGTATCTAAACTGTATAACCTCGGAATATTGTTACTGATTATAATGATGCAACAGTCATTTGCTATTGCACTGAATACAATATCAATTAAAATTTAGCAAAACAATATTTCAAATAGACGATATTTTAGACGGTTAAATTACTTCACCACAAACTTTAATATCAAAATGTGATAAACTTGTAAAACAAATTGATACTACAAATACAAAAAAAAGGAAGAAATACATTTAAGGTTGAAGAATCATTGCGTATTGTAGAATTAGAAACTTTTTGGAAAGACCTTAAGGCTGTGTTCCCAGATCGTAGAAACTCCGATTTCAAAGGGGCGCGTCCTGTATTTCTCCGATTGTTGAATACACCGACGTACGTTTTAGACAGTCGTGCTAATCGCAAGTGGTGCAAAAGAGATGGAATATTTATGTTAAGTTGCAACCCCATAAGCACTCTGATTTATGAGTGTACCGTGCGTTTGATTTGTTGAATCGATACTAGACATGTGTCACTCAAATCCACGTGGACTGTTGTATAACCATAAAAATGTTGGGACACAATACAATACAGGCTATTTCAGGTACCGGATAAAATTATTATTCTTCACCCAAAATATTGCAAAAAGTAGGTATTTCTTGTCGTTGGTAGGTAAATTATTATATAAAAAATTAACAAAAAAATTCATATAAATTCACAAAATTACGTTTGCAATATATATTTATTTAGGTAATATAACAAACATATAACACAGCTTAGTTTCAATGCAAAACACAAGTATTTCTTGTCCTTAGTATGTAAATTATTATTTAAAAAAATAACAAGAAAACGTATATAAATTTACAAAATTATATCTGTAATATATATTTATTTAGATAATATAACAAAAATATAACACAGCTTAGTTTCAATACAAAACACAAGTATTTCTTGTCCTTAGTATGTAAATTATTATATAAAAAAATAACAAAAAAATTTATATAAATTCACAAAATTACGTCTGTACAATATATTTATATAATATATTTTACATATATATAATAAAGGTTTTCCCGAAGTAAGTAATCAGGTATTATTAAAGATCACAAATAGCAAATAGCTAATATTTGTTAGTAATCTAGTATAGGGGTAACACTTGATATAAAGGTAGAAGTTTATATGTAATATTAGTTTATAGTTATCCCTTGAAAAAGCTATTGTGTGTCTTTTAATAAATTAGTGTAAATCTCAAAACTTCATATTGTTGTTTTATTATAATTTAATTAATTATTGGATATCATGGATTTACATCAAGTAAAGCTCGACACAATTCGAAATTTTAAATCTGGTCTAAACACCGAATGAATGGGGATCGTAAAACCCTTATCTTTATGCCTCTGTTAGAGTACTCGGAACCGATAAATCTCGTCTGGCCAAACTCCGCCTGCTGGCCGAAACGGTACCATGTTTCACTTTAACATTTCTCCAACAATTAGTCTTGCAGAATGTATTCTATTTTCCAAACCACAAGTTTAATTAAGAAAATATTTTTTCAACTATTTCAAGGACGTGGTCAGAATATTTTTTAAATTATTGTGGTATCGTTAATTTTCGGATATTTTTCTAATTTCAATTTTTATTTTTTTTCTACATATATTTTCGGAAAAAGGACTATGCTATGATATTTCTTTTATTTTTTTAGGTAATTCAAAAAAATAATTGTCTAAATATTTCAAAAAAAAATCAGGATTTGGAAGAAACTGATTGAGGTAGTGAGCACTCCCCCTTAAAGAGAAATCGCAGACATCAAGAACTAAAATGTGGTCAGAATATTTTTTAAATTATTGTGGTATCGTTAATATAATAAAATTTTACTACTCACAAAATTAAAATTTTCCATTACCAGTAGCCTCAGTACCTCTCCACTGAGGCTACTATATAGGATTCAAATGAGGATCTACAACTTTTTTGTTCATGTTGAAAACATTGTTTTTTTTTCTCTAAATGACGAAACTAACACTAAAAAAAAATGAGGTGTGGCCACCACACGACTTTCTTATACGTATGAGCGTTTCAAACTATACAATTTTAAGAATTTTTTTATACAAAACTTATTCAAAATCCTATTCTAAGTACTTTCATTCTCTTAATAAATCGCTATAGAATGCATACTTTGCAAAATATTCGAAAAAAAGTGCTACTCGCTAAGAGTAAAAGTGCCACTTCCGGTCCGAATTTTGAAATTTCATGTATACGAAAAATATTGCAAATTCAACTCTAAATACTTTTGTACTCTTAATAAATATATATAGAATGCATAATTTATGACATATCTGCAAAAAATCGCTATTCGGTAAGAGTAAAAGTGGTACTTCCGGTCCGAATTTTGAAATTTTTTTTATACAAAAGATATTTAAAATTATAATTTAAATACCTTTATACTCGTAATGTACCTGCCTAGAAAGCATGACTTGCGAGATATTCGCAAAAAACTGATTTTCGTTAAGAGTAAAAGACCTACTTCCGGTTGGAATTTCGAGAAACCTTTTTAAGATAATTTGTCTCAAATTTAATTTTGAGTACATTTCAATTCTCTATAAATTTGTTTAAACTTAGTAATTGACGAAATATTGGCAAAATTCGAATTTTTCACCGAAGTAAACTGCTACTTCCGGTCTACCGATTTTACTGAAAAACTAATCAGATCTCAAGAGGGAGATTATACACGTAAATACTAAATTTGGAATTGATATCTACAGCGGTTTGACCGCTATCGTGGTCACACAGACAGACAGACACACAGACACAGACATTTTTTAAAAACCACTTTTTCGATATCAGGGGACTTCAAAACGTGGACATCTGCAAAAATCTCGAGGTCGAAAATTTTCATCATCACAATACTTCCTTATACTACGTATAAGAAAGTAAAAAGAAAAAACGAAGTTATCAGCTTACTTCATTGTTTATTCAAAAATATTATTAGACCACCACTTATTGACTACATACGGTTTTAGACAGCTATGCGTCACAAAATAAAAATTTTGTTATATAGTTGTTGTATAGTTCTATCTATACTGTAATACAAGCTTTGCAGTTATCGAGAAGAAAAAACGAAGATATTATAAAACTTTCCAAATGAGTATGCCAAAATCATTGGAGAATCCAGAAATAAATTAATGATGATTACACCTGATAAAAACATGTTTTTGAATGTTAAAGAATGAATATACTTATATGTAAATTCACAAAATCGAAATACGAAATCTTTCAATACGATAGATCAAAATTGTTTAGAATTTCATAAAGTATCATAGTGGGGATCTTCCTAGAATTTGAACTTATAAACTATAAAATAAAAACATATTTCTCATTTGAACATGCTTGAACATGTCATGATACTGGCTGCAAATTATGTCCCAGTAGCTGACCAATGGCTTTATGAAGAGATTAAACAGCAAGACCTAGATTATGTGAACTCAAAGGCTGCCACGTCAGTTCTGAATTTGAAGACAACGATGATAAATAATAAATTTTCTTCTTGTAAATTGAAAATTATTTTAACTCTGGTTAAAAACAAATAGAATTAAAAAGAAACATAACTTGCATGAAGTACACAAGTCCATTACATTTTTATATTATTTTTTTTTGCACAAGTAAAATTCCTTAAACGAGACATTTGACTATAAGGTATTGATATGTCAGTACCAAATAAATAATCAAAGCAAAGAAACATTTTTCTTGAAAACCACTACGGAAGTTTTCTCTCTCTTTCCTGAAAATACTGAAAGTGAAAACATCTACTTCTTTCATTGACCCCTTAAATTTCAATAAACGGTGGATCTATATTCAAATATGAACAGTATAGGTACAGAAGCTTTGCTTTCATAACATTTTTATTTATTTCATATTCTATAACAGTAACGTACGCACTGAAGACCCAATAACTTACAACAATAACCCTTAGCCGTTACAGTTAACATTATATAAATAAGATCAACAATTTGCGGAAGCATTTATACCTACAAATCTTGCTCTCAGTACTAAATTATCATATTCTATTAATATATCCATACGCAATAACATGAGCAAGTTGAGAATGAATTAAGTTATTATTCCTCATCTTATTTCCGTTTTCAAATATAACAAATATGTATTCAACCTATATCCACATTTCTACATTCATTTATTTTGTAGGCCTTTTAGATTTTATTAAAACTTTTTAAAATATTTACTGATTGTTTCTATTTATTAGATAATTAAATAAAATAGACATGATTTTACTTGAACACATTATTACCCATTAGGTATACATTATTTAATAATCCTCTTAGGTATCTATTTTTATTCAAGCAGTCAGTACTTTTGTACCTTGCCTAAAATTAAGTTTTTTTGTAGTGTTTTAAAAATTGCAACATATTTCGCAAACGTCGGTTTATCTCAGTATATTGTATATATATATGTACTATCGGACTAAATTCTTTCAGTAAATAACAGTTCTTTAATTTCTATTAGGTTCTTTTAACATATAATATTAATGAAATAACACCAATTATTATGTTGCCAGTTATTTTGATTATTTCGTACTATTCCTGGCATAAACATTCGTATTAACCATCATGATTATTTTTATAATAAATGGGATAAACCGGCGCTCCTGCTGTTTGTATTCGTAATACCAGTTGCGGCCCGGGCGGGCTTGTTAGATTAAGGGGCTTACGCAGAGGTGCCGACTAACTGCTGTGAGGTAGGGCGTACAGAGGTGGCGCCATATGCGCTAATGCAAATTCCACCGTTGTAAGGTATTCGTTCAAATGAAACAAATAGGAACAATTTTTGTTTTTCTTATTATTGAAGTGTAAACTTCTTTAGGTGCGTTGCGCTGATTGTAGGCAGTGAACAAGACTGACCCCGTCACTCTCGAATATGAAATGCTCGGATATGTAACGCTCGTTCGGGTAATGTCGGCTCGAGTCGACTAAGGGAACAATTTTATTATTATTTAATTTCAATTAAATTGAAATTTAAATGAATAAATAAATTCAAGTCCCAGAACAGGTTCGATCCCTAGACCGCACGGTTATGAAGCCGATACGTTACCATTAGACCAAGACCGGGACAGTAGCAAGTATTTATATCGTCTATTTATATATATACATGCGTCCTAAAATCTCCTTAATAATGCTTGCGGCCGAGGCAAGACAATTTCGAGTACGTTAAAGTTTTTTTGTACTCACCGCCTGTAAAGTGACATTTGGCGCATGGTTGAGGCGACTGTAAAAATTGAAAAAAAACACTGGCATTTTGGGACATTTAAAAAAAATCTAACTTGGTAGTAATAAAATTTAGTCTATAAAATACTACTTCCCTTCACTATTCTTCACTAAAAGTTGGGGAAATAGGAGTAATAATTAATAATTCTTCCAAAAAAATTGTGGCACCATCTATTTGACGTCATTTTAAGCGACACCTTAATTTGCGCCATCTATTTGAACCACATCGACATTCATATTGGCAGTTCGGAATTAATTGTATTTAAACCAAAAAACGCAATAAACGTACTATAAATTTATAAATACAAGAATAAATACCTCATGTTTGCCATGTGTAAGAATATAATAACTTAATTTTACGGAAAGGTGAGTAATAGTTACGTACATGAAATGCTAAAATTAATTAGGTAATCTATCCTAGGTTAGGTATTATACCAATGACATTAATCAATAATTTTTTTTTATTGAAGTGTAAACTTTTTTAGGCGCGTTGCGCTGATTGTAGGCAGTGAACAAGACTGACCTGCAACGCTCGGATATGTAACACTCTTCTGGTAAAGTCGGCTAAGGGAACAAGATAAATAAATATATCATATAGAGGTATTTAATTTCAATTAAATTGAAATTTAAATGAATAAAAATAAATTCATGTCCCAGAACAGATTCGATCCGAGACCGCACGGTTATGAAGCCGATACGTTACCATCAGACCAAGCGAGGGAACGTAAGCAAGTATTTATATCGTCTATTTATACATACACATACGTCCGAACCGACCAAACGAAACGGACGCTCGCGTAAATGTAATAAATGTTTTATTTAATACGTTACTGAATATTATATGCGTGTATTTCGTATTATCTACGGTATTATTAACCTCGCCTTGATGAAGTTTACACTTCCGCCGTGTGGTTTTAAGCACACTCATTCTTCTTGTTTTTTTGCATTAAATTGAATATAAAGAATTAATGAAGGATTTGTTGAAAGTAGTTTCTTGTAATTAAAAATATTTACTTCTACATTTCACCCTCGAATTTGGCCAATTTATAACATCATAACACACTTTCAAAAACTTTATTTTAAAAACAAATTCTAGACAAACATGCATTGAACCCTTTGTTCATTTGTATTCTAAATTTTATTTTGATATTTCTAAAGCTAAAAGCTGTACTATTGCTTGAACGAAACCTTCTAAAGTCGTGTCGTCACAGGCGGGTCCGGGCCTAAAAAACTGGCTCGACAGGTTCCTAACTCATGTTTATATCACTATTAAAGTCATCATAAAACGAATGCAAATCTTCGAGATCCTCAAGGAAAAACCTTTATTGATTTAATTTCTCAACACTGCTATATGTCAACCACAATGGTTTGTAGTCTCTATTGCATTTTCTTAAATATTAATTCTTTTTTGCTTATTCTATAACAATAATGCATATTTCTTGCTCTGAACCAATAATGAAACACACATAAGTACACAAAAAAAGTGGGCAACATATGTATACTAGAAAGGAACAAAAACAATAAAAGCTCATGGTGCAGTTTGTTCAAAAAGAATAGCATCTTGCCAATCTTCCACTTCACCCTGAGCTAACAATTATACCTAATAAACTATATTGACTATAGTTAATTAACATGTTGGTATCAAGTATTTAATAAGATAACAAATTATTCTGGTGTAAAGCCAAAATAGAAATACAGGAAATAAAGCCCTAGTAACACTTATTGGAGGGAAATTAAAAGTGTATATGTCGCAGGCTAATAGTCATTTTCGGCAAATAGCTTTTGCCTAGGCAAATGATATCTGCCTTGACAAATAGCTCCATATCATTTATTTCTGCTCAAAAGCTATTTTCCTCGGCAAATAGTATCTGCCAGCTGGGTTTTGAGGCAAATAGATTCACAAAAAGACAAATGTCGTGGGCGAATAGTTATTTTAGGCAAATAGTATTTACCAACAACATTTTTTAGGCAAATGAGTTTTTAATTTTTATTTGAGGTTATGTTTATCCGTGTTTACCTAAAGTTTATGTGCTTCGGTTCTTCATTTAGCAGTGTTCTACCTATAACATATAAGTTAATATTAACACCATGGTAGATAAAGATGAATTTTATTTAAGGCTGAATGCAAAGTACGAACAAACAACAATTAAAAAGCAGTGGACCCTGCAACGAACCAATGAAATTAGTGCGATTTTAAAAAGTTTTCGTTCAAAACAAGTTCAGAATAATACTCAGGCCCTCTCAGCAAAAGAAAAATATTATGGCAAAACATATGACCTCCTGGAGATATTCGGCGTATCAAAAATTATTCGACAAGCAAAATCTGTTAACGACGACCTGTTATTTTAAAAAAACTGCCTGACTAGGAGTGACATAACACCTGTTTCGTCAATTAGTTTTACTTATGATGATATTCCCCAAAATTGCTTTATTTCCTCAAGAGAAGCCTGCGCCAAGCAGTCTATGTTTTCGGGTCAAGGATTTTCAAAATGCCAATGTAGGCTTTCAAAAACCCAGTGCCATACTAAACGATGTGCCTGTTTCAAGACTGGAAATTTGTGCAACAGTAGATGCCATTCCAGAAATACCTGCCAAAATAAATTGTCCAATTGACAGCCTCTTTTGTCCAAAAATACAATCTCCCTGGTTTACATGTGTTTATTTTATTATTTATTTCGTTTTAAGAGAAGATGTCTTCTTTTTTAAATTGCTACGTTTGTATTGCAACTTAATAGGGATAAAAATACAATTTCCCTGGTTTACTTGTGTTTATTTCGTTTTAAGAGAAGAAGTCTATTCGCCTACGACATTTGCCTTATTGTGAATCTTTTTGCCTAAAAACCCAGCTGGTAGATAACATTTGCCTAGGAAAATAGCTTTTGAGCAGAAATAAATGATATGGAGCTATTTGCCAAGGCAGATATCATTTGCCTAGGCAAAAGCTATATGCCGAAAATGACTGTTAGTCTGCGACATATATATTTCTCTAGTCCGTTATGTAGATTCGAGGATAAGTCGATTACTACAATAATGAAGTCCAAAAAATTGCTTATCAGCAATTCAAAAAAGGGCGTTTCAATTTGTAATATGTCAAGGTTAATAGCATTAAAACTTGTCTAAAGGTTGTCTCATTGTTTAGCCACTAGGTATTACTTAATTGTGTAGGCGGATCGTATGGTCATTTGTGACATAGAGCTATACTATCAAATTATAAGATTTCATTGATAACACAATAAAATCTAATTTTTGTGAATATTATCTTTTTCACAAAAACGCCTGCATGACGCAACGCTGTCATTCTACTAACCTTGATAATACGCTGCAATATTTTAATGTAATTTGCTAACATGCCGTTCAATCCTAGACTTTTATTGATTGTACTGTAATATCTCGAATTTTCGGAATCTGAGGGCTGATATAATTTGAAAATATAAAGTAAAGTATAATTTACAGCGCTTGCGCGGTTTTGAGCGGGTCTCTTAGAACATTTTAATTAATTGAAACGAAAATTCGCCAGTCTACTCGCTGTACAGTAGTATTACGTATATGGCCTTTGGTGGACAACATTACAAACAAATTTAGAATTTAACTATTGCATTATTTCCGCAGTATGACAGATCCTAGTAAAATAAAACAAACATGACTGCATATCAATACCTAATATATAGGCAAAATATTCGATAATTATAAATTTACATATTATTCTTTTCTCTTTAATTGAATTTATCTATGTTGGGTTGAAAGTCTTCTGTATATAGTCGTTACGTGAAATAATTGAAGAATTATGAAAACAATTACAATATATATAAATAACTAACAAGATATCAAGGAAATTAACAATCACTAATGACGTCATCACTCATTCTCCATTATTATTTCCGCTGTGGTTTAATTTAGGGCAAACTGTGCCTTCTGTTCTTTTATCACTCTTCCGATTATTATGTAATAGTAACATTTCTGTACATGTGTGTATAAATATAAAAACATATAACTTTATCATTACAGAACTGTTAAGTTAAAAATAAATAAATTCTTCAAAACATCAGAATTTCGTCCAAGTACACGAAGTATACATACATACTATTGAAATGAATAAGCAATTACCTACTAAACAACATAATATAGAAGCACAAAACTAGGTTACATTATTGTTGCTTGGATCATAAAACTTACGCTTATCAGTATGTACGTGTAAATTTGTCGTCTTGTGTAATGCAGTATTGTCCTTTAAGGATATTTAATGAAATATTTTAACCTGAATATATTGTTTTCGCAAATGATTATGCGTGACGTCATTTGCCTTTATGAAATAAAATAATAATTTTGAAGTTTTAAAATACATGATACTGTTTTGTATTAATATTTGCTAAATTTTCTATGGATTTCTACAAATGACTATGTATCTAAGATTAGTACAAGAATTAAACTAGTTAAGCACATAGCATACACAAAATACAGATTAAAATTTTCTTATTTTAATAAAAATGATTGAAAAACCTGAAAAACATTCCTTGTGCCAAACCAGCACTCTTTTCACTAGTTAATTAGTTTGGTAAATACTGAAATAAGGGAAAGAGACAAAAGCCCAGAGTTGCCATATGTACGAGAGTATATAACCGTAACACGCAGTTTAAAATAGTGCTTCAACATATTAGTAAATACATTTACTTATCACGGGTGGAAGTTTACGAAATCAAAAATAACACATTCAATATTTTCAAAATCAAGTGTCTGTAAAATAGTAATAAACACAAATGAGCCGGTGAAACTTCCTGATATGTATGTAAAAAAAAAGTTTGAAAAAATTATTAGTTAGTTCTTTGAAATTATATGTAGAACACGTTTGTCATCTTCATAAATTCCATAGACTACATAATTAAAGAGACGAATTTTTAAGAAAATTTTTACTTCTGATCCGAATTTTGAATAATTTTTATACCGGTTGTGTAATGCAATACTTGATATAGCAAGTCCAAAATACATCAGAGTTGCAACGTGGCGTACTGTATCCCCGCTCTCACTACATTTAATAGTGAAGCATAGACTGTCTCCTATCATTCGTCGCACTCCCAGTACGGGCAAAGAATACGACGTTGCAATATTTACCTGGTAATATCAAATGCTTCATTACACAAGCTGTATACAAAAGATTATTAAATCTGTATAGAAGGAGACATAACATGTGAGATAACAGCAAGAAACTCTTTCTCAATGCCATTATTAGTGTTACTGAATTTTGAGAATACCTTTTGTTTGAATGTTGTTCCCAATTCAAGTTTTGTTGATAACTAATATGCGATTTGACTCAAAAACTCAGATAACAAGCTCAAATTTAGAATACATAGAATACATTTTGACCATTTAGACAGAACCTAGACTTTAGAAGGCACACATACACACACAGAAAGAGAAACAGATAATGGCAGAAATTCGAAAAACAAATATTCGTAAATTTGGAGGTCTGCGAAAATGTTTATGATCACTGTACTTTATTACATATGAGAGAGTAAAACAGTACATAATAACTAATTACTATCAATATTATATTGCTCTATAATATTGCTTCTGTAGAAGATGTAGTTACTATTACTTGTTAAGTACAGGTAATCAAGTAATTACTAAGCAACCGTCAATACATCTTTCTCCAAACGCAATATTGCAGGCCTGCCCCTGACTGCCGATCCCTAATAACTATAAATACATAATACAATTACCTCTTCAGTACTTAAGGTACAAATTTAGATGTACTCGTAGAAGTATTTTTCGAAGCATTATTAACGACGGAAATGTATGGTTTAACACCACGTGTAGGGTAGCTACGCTTTTTAAAGCATTCTAGGTCTTTTTCTTGGTGATGATTGCTCTCCTATAATTTTTCGATTTCTTTACATATTGCTGTAGCCTCAATAATTTGAATAATTTAAATAAATGATAATTTTTATTATAAAATTATTATAATCTTAATCATAAGCTAGTTCCTGATCAGCATAATATTTTAAAATTTCTTATGTGTTCCTGCAGAAATTTTAGCTTCTTCGTTTTCTGGTATACCTCTTATTCAGTTTTGTTTGGGATAAGGTTACAAATTAAAAGAAAAGTTTAAATCTCATATATAAATCATATTTATATCTTTACTAGAAAATTATTCATGAATAGCCTTGCTATATCGTTTCTACATCTATTTTTGTTTAACATATAATAATAAAGAAAAACATTTATACCCATTTGGGTTATAATGTTTGTGTAGAGCTTATATCTCTATAATGATAGTCATAAAACAATTATCCTGTTCTTTTAAGTATTATAAAACCTTCATTCTTGATAAATAATATTGTTAATACGAAGCTGATTCTATTTCACCAAAAGCATACATTTGCACATAGTGCCTTGGTAACCTAGAACTTCGCAATCATGAATGCTTGGAAATTGGCCGATACTAATCACTAGCCGCAAACATTCGCACATAGTACGGCTAGAGTCTTAATACCTGCTCTCCAAGAACATTCCCTTTTATTCTATTTCTTAAATAAATATTACAAAAAAATTACTTGAATGCAAATTAATTAATAACTGAATAAATAAAATACGTAAACTTGTTTGGCGAAACGATATTGTAGTGATATTATTAAATAATTTTTGAAACCAAGTTTACGTATTAATAAATAAATAAAATACGTAAACTTGGTTTCAAACTTTGGCTTCATCAGGTGATGAGTAACAGTTACTCATCACCTGATGAAGCCAAAGTTTGGCGAAACGATATTGTAGTGATATTATTAAATAATTTTTGAAACCAAGTTTACGTATTTTATTTATTCAGTTAAATATGGAGTTTCAACATGTATCAGCCTCATCAATTAACTAATTAATTAATAATAAAGCAAACTAAATTGAAACTGAATTCTAAATCTTAAAATATTTAAATATATGGTAAGTCGAAAAGTAGTGTATGTTCACCCTACTCTTATATTCGCTACCACGAGGAATTTATTTCTTTGAAGATTTTCACGTTTTCTTAGCTCGAAATACAAATTTCTTCTCTGACATGTTGATTCCTGTCTAGCCTTTATATATCAAAAAACAAATGCCATCGACAATTTGCAACGCTTCTATTGTCGAACTAAAATTTAGGTTGGCATTGATTTTGAACGTTTGTGATGAAATCTTTCTTTTCTTCAAGTTATCGTCCCCACACCAACACACACGCACTGTTCTTGACAGCTCTCATACTAATGGCGGCACTTGAATTGTTTATCACTGAAAGTCTTTCACAAACTTGTTATACTTCGTCTTTATTAGGTATATTTTTCCTTTCTTATTAATATAATCCCTCATTGTACTTGTATATAAACACATTGTCCTTTTCACTGTTTTCTACATATTTTCTTTTTCTATTTATTAATTATATCCTTATTTTCTTTTTAGGAACACCTTGATTAGGTAATACTGGGAACACGTTATAGACAACTGGAATTTTTCTCTCCAACCCTGCACCATAAAGACCAGTCGCCCCTGTCACATTGTCTCCAGATTCTAGCCAGGCTTTCTCTTCTGGCAGTATGTTTAATTGTAGAAAGCTGTAAACAACATTAACATTGTTTTTCTCTTTTGTAGGTTTTTAAACCATACATGGCTATTTTCACAGTCTTTGAAGTCTTTGTTTTATACATATAGAAACTAATACAAGTATATTCTAATTCCTACCAATACTGTTTACATGGAATATTGCCATCGCATATATCATATTATAAATGTCTTGATTTATATATCCTTTTTTCTGTTCATAGTTATAAGTACAGGTATTTACTATATCTTAAGCATTATCAGGAAATATTTCTCATGGATTGGTACCATTATGCATATCTAAATTTACATTTATTTATTCAAAATCGTATTCTCATCTCGAGCATACCGAATATGATTTTGCTCATATAACTTAATGGCATTTAAATGATTTACTCTTTTGACTGTTCCATCCTTAAACATAATTCTTTCTCTATTGTTTACTGTTAATATATCTTTGTTTTTAAATAAAGGTCCATATCTTAAAATGTTTAAAGCTGCTCTAACGCCTTGTGAGAAATTTGGTTCTGTCTCTTTATATACAAACCATATTTCGTGTTTCTCTTCTCTACAAAATATAGAATGCATAGATTTATTTTGTGTTTGTTTTTATACCTAAATTTTTTCATATTTGTTCAACTTAATTTCTATATATATTTATTCTAAATACCTTTTTTAAAACTAGGCAACACATTGTGCTTCCTAGTATATTTTTTTATTTAATGCCTACATCTTAAAAATAAACGTTTTTAAAGTAAAATTAATGTTCTTTTTCACCAATTAAGCTAATTCTTAACCTTTTTATTTTTATATAATTTGAAGGTCACAGCAATATGTAGTGCTATTTTTCCCGATCCTTGGCGTCTCCTTCTGGGTTTCTTTCTCCAATTTTCTTTAGGTCATCCTTCATCTCTTGTATCCAAGTTCTATCTACATGCCTTTTTCCATCCTATTACTACGTTAATTACATCTTCTCGGTTTGCTTTTCGCACATGCACTAGTCTTTGGTCTATTTCCAAATTGGTTCGCATTTTGTATTCTGCATCTGTTGTTCGTGTTGGGCCTGGTATTATTAACATGATTTTCCTCTCAGCAACTCTCGTTTTTTCCTCTTCGCTTTTTATCATGGTCATTTTCTCAGCTGCATATCGGTAAGTATGGGTCTTGTTAACGTTTTATATATTCTCATCCGCGTTCTTCAGCTTAATATCTCGTTCTTTAGTAATTTCTTATTTGCTTGCAGTGCTTTATTTGCAAATATGATATTTTCGTGAATAGTTTTATCTGAATATCTCAATTACTGGTCAATACGACTCCCAGATATCTCAATTTATCTACCTTTTCGAATTCGTGTTTTCCAACGTTTATTGTTTTATTTCTTCGCTCCTTTCCTATCCTCATTATTTTCGTCTTTCTTTTGTATATTTTCAGTCCAATTTTCTTTCCCTTTCTACTATTTCTCCCAACATGTCAACCATAAGATCCGCTCCTTTAGCAATTAGCACTAAGTCATCTATGCTTATGTTACATTTCACATTAGCATTATTTTGCAAAAAAGAAACCTTCCCCCCACCTTCTGAAATATTAAATCCGCCAAAATTTTCTTTAGCTGGCATCTTGTACTTACTGATTATTTAGAGAGACATTTAAATTTGCTTGGCCCTTTACAAAATTTAGCTAATTAAAGAAAGAGAGGGGTAGCTATGTAGTGAAAGAGAGCAGAAATACGTATGAGTTAAAATAAAACTGATATTAATTTAAATTTTTAAGATGGTTTAATTCTCAAAATAGAAACATTTTCATGTTTATTCTCATTTTTCATTTCTTTATTTCTAATGTATAGTATTGATACGCAGCAACCTGAGTCGTCAGTCCCGTCATATGTCCTTGTTTGCAAGACCTAGACAATGTCAACAATTACATCAACTGCTAATAAATGATAATGCAGGAATACATTTCTGAAACTCTTGTAAGTACACTCACCAATGATGGATTTCGCTTTTTCTAAATAAATAATAATTAATAATATGTTGTTATTGTGCAAAATATTATTAAAACTTAGTTGACGACAAACGAAAGGAAATTAATTTTTTTATTATGTAAGAATATCTGAGGGCGTAGTTTAGTTTTGTTGATACTTTAATCAAATTCTATAATAGAAGTGGAATATTCCAAATCTAAAATGTATGCCTGCACTCAAAAAACAAACAAAAAATGACAGTGGTTAGATAAATTATGTACATGGAAAAATAATCGTTAAATATACAAATACACCAAAGAAAGATGCTTAGTTAATGTTAATATTTTTTCCCTTAGAACATAGTAGCTAATCTTAATCTTAATGAGATGCGCACAAAATGACATTAAAATAGTTAATTCATGTCTTAAAATAATGTACCACGTGAACATTTTTAAAACATTAGAACATTTCTCGTTTGATTATATATAGATATGACAAATATGCTATGGTTTTACTATAATAACTCACTTGATCAATTTATCTAGAATTAACTGCATGTGAAATCTCGCAAAAATAAAATCTTCATATTATCGTCATGCATTACTAAATCATAGTCGTCAATGACAAGTATTAAATCAATAACAGAAAGGAATAAGAAGAGTGGGCTCAAAATCGTGCCCTGTCGTAGTCAGATTTTAATTTTTTCTCGTATGATATGTTCTTCATCAAAACATCATCGGAATCTGACGCCCACACATGTTCGTCACGACACCCTACATGAATATTTGTATAATACCTAAATCATAAATACATACCACAAATATGTCTATCTAGTCTTGCTCACGTGTTATTTTCGACAGTTAGTTTTTTAAAAAAAGAACTCGCTCACTATATCACTACTATTATTATTTAACATTTCACACTTATATGTATAATTGCAGCTAATACAGGGAAACATTACTAATATGTTCATAATAAACACTTTCATAGGGAAAAAATAGCCATAACAAATTACAAACAAATAAAAACATGCCATAATTACAGTGTAGATATGTATACATTAAAACAAATAATGCATGCCTGTGTTAATTATAGTTCAAGGCAAAGACATTGGCGCAGTGAATTCTTTTATTCTTAGAGAGAAAAAATAAATTAAACATAAACGTACTTTGCAGGAAAATAAATCTAGAAAAAAGCAAATAATACTATCTGTAGTATGTATTTATATATTAAGTTGTTCTATTCATTCATTCAACCGGTTAACCATTATATAAAGTATAAATCACTGTAAATGATTCATTATTATTTATTTATCTATTTATTATGTAACACGTTAATATAGTTATACGTACAACAACTTAATAACGTTAATATGTATGTATATCTTATTATTAGTAACTATACGATAACGATAGTTTCACCAAACAAAATTCTAATTGGTATCGGATTTAGCGTATCCGAAAAAAAAGGACAGGTTCTTGAACCTTGTTTATTTATAAACTAGTCTTAATTACTTTTTTTAATATTTGCATATTGTGTGCTTTATATTTACGATTACATGAATAATATACATATCTACAAACGAAAATAACCGAGTGTACGGTAAATTTATATATATATATTATATATTTGAATAACTTCTGCGCCGATATTTCAACAAATTCGGTGTCATTATGTACGCATATAATTTTATTTATTATTTGCAAACATTCATATTTTTCGTTATACAAGCTGTCCACATTATACATATCTACAGTTCTTTCAAGAAAAAGTTGACAACCTACTATATGTCGTATGTATTTAGACGGCCTTAATATATCGCACATCTAATTCACTAGTTCCCTAAGTGCAAAAGCAATAAGAAATTATTAAAACACTATGCTAGATATAATTATTTCTCCAAAAATTTTATATTATTAATAACATTGAACGTATTTATCAAATGTGATGGATAATCAACAAATTTAATCAAGATTGAAAAAAATATATAAATTTAAATTGTTTTTATGTTTATGGCGCCGCCACACTATGAATTAAGAGAGCTATGGCCATATTTCCTTATAATAATATATCCTTTTTTCAAAGACTAAGGTATTTAAAATCACAAAACTTTGCTGTTGGCATTTCCCTTGCCTATATAGTTTTCCTTTCTTAATGGCAGAGCCATTCTACCGTCAAACTTTTGTGAGTGATCAATTTTATATTAATTTTAGCCATTGCATAGAAGTAGAATGGTCATCACAAATTTATTTTTGTTTTGCCTTGCACAGTTATCACTATAGGGATTTGCAGTCAGGGGTACATTGACAGAATTTATATGTTATAAATAGTTATATTATAACTATTTGTAACTTAATCAATAAATATGCATAACTTAACATATAATTCTGCTTACTGATGGGTAATAATTACCAGTCAGTAAGCGGAATTTACGTGTTACAATCAATTACAATATTGCTTCCTTTACAAATCAGTACATATCTTGAAAGTCAATCCAGTGAACACGTAGCCACTTCGTTGGAGCATATGGTGTGCGAAGGACTACCTGAAACTCATAAAGCAAGCTGTCTTAATTTCAGCATGTCTTGCCTTCTCTACGTCTAGAGTTGTAACTTCTCTGCGTTTATTTTGACGGCGCACGTGTTATACGATTCTTCAAGCGCAGTTTTCTGTATTTGTATAATTCTCGTATGGCACATTGCTTTGGTTTGGAAACAAGTTATGTTAAAGTGGTAAAAATTTACTTATACAAATAGTTTTTGGCCATAGGTCGTCCTTCACTTTCTTCCTGCGCTTTGTGGTATCTATATATTTGAGTTAATGTTATCGAACCATTTATGTACCTACTCCTAGTGTAATTCCATTCTTTCATCCTTCACTGAAACAGCAACTTTTTCATGTTTGTCAAAGCTTCCTTCTTTATCTTTTTCGACACATCCTCGACCATCAAATTTTTTACACATTATTCTAATAAACTTGCCTTAACACTCGCCATTTTTATATATAACAGTAACAATATATACTCTTGTTATTTTATCACTTTAACAATCCGTTTTAATTTTCACACAAAAAATACGTTGGGTATGCACTTCCTCATGCAAAAACATTATGATAGCCATGAGTAACTATTGAAAAACCATTAACCTAACTCTTCTTAGCAATTGTGGCGATATATAATTAGTTAGTATGTTTTTTTAGAGCAATATCGCCATAACTAGCAGTCGTTGCCATATTGCATCCCAACTTGTTGGGTGTAGTAGCGACGTCCTTATATAAATGACGAGTTAAACCAAATGTAGATACCGTTATGAATTTACAAGCACGACAAAGGATGTACTTAAAAGCCTATATTTACGTAAATAAGATTTATTGTATTATATATTCGGGATTCCTCATATTTTTCAGGAAAACAGACTAAATACCAGATGTGTCAATATTGAAGATAATATGGGATTTATCTATACAATACAAACATAACTTTTTGTATTATTTACACTAAAATTACAAGTGATTTGTAAAGAAAAATAATTTAATATAATACTTAACTTGCGTTTAAAATAAAACATAAACTAAGTTTCCAGTGTAAGATGTTCACTAAACTGAAGTTGTATAAATTGTTTGTATACTTATTACTATTACATTTCCGTTTATTTATCTGGTACGGACCGTTAAAAAGTGTAGCTGTTTTATAATTATATTTTACCCAAAATTTATCAGAACCTTGATTATATAACAATAGCAGAAACGTATAAATCTCAAATACTACTAACAAATCAATAAAATCAATAAAACAAATGCCAAGAGAGAGAAAATATGTTAACGTTTAACAATGTGTTACATTTTTACATTAGTGAACAGTAAAAGTTAACTCTCTACAAACACAAACTCAACGAAACATGGTAGTAATAGGAAACGTCAGACGAATAAGCAATATATCACTAGAGTGAAATGTATATTCATGCCAATTGGTTTTGTTATTGTAATGCTAATCAAAATATGAAATGCACACATACTAGTTTCTCAACATTCAATTTTGTAATAAAGCTCAGTTGCCTTAAAATAACATAAGGGTCATCATTTTGAGAATAGTCAAGATTTTTGTAGATCTCAGTAGTTTAGCATCCGCTGATTACGAAAACATAGTTTTCGACTGATTCCTCTCTCTCTTTAAGTGCGTGCTCGGACTTAGATACGTTTGCTTTTAAACAGCTAATGTGTTCTCTAAATTTAAACTTGTAATCGTAGTCGTAACAGCTAACTAGTTTTTGAGCCAAATTAGTAAACTATAAGTAGCAATTTATTACAACGCGAAAATCATATCCGGCCGACTTATACTTTTATATTAACATTTATGAAGATTATAAAAATATTCATAAGTCAGTTTCGGACAACTTATGTATAAATTAACATTCAAATTTCCGAGAGAATGTAATACTTTTCCTCTTATCAAGAAATAGTTTATCTCGTAAACTCTTCATTTTGCACGGATTTATAATATCAAAAGAATTTAAAACTAAACTTTGAATAACTTCCGTATAAATAAATCTTCAAAATTCGGACTGGATGTTACGCTGATCGAGAAATAGCTTTGTTGCGAATTATTCATTATTAACACATTTAGAGTATGAGATATTTAAAACTCGATATGGACGACCTTCATGTGAAAAAAATTCGGACAGGAAAGAATTCGAATATTTTTTATTCTTATTAAAAGACAATTTTTTGAGAATATTTCCCAAATTATCTAATTTTATGAATTTTAGTGTGTTCTGAAGTTAATTATTATAATAATAACTTCTGTTTCAAAATTCCGATTGTACCGACGCAACCTATAAGAAAGTAAATTAATTTTTTAATGTACTTATTTGAAACAAAATTTTCAATTTATTTATAATATTATATTTATTATAAATAGAAAACAGTAACCTGGCTGTTCAACCAACCTGTATATAAACAAAGTTACTCGGATATATATATATATATATTCTCTATAATATAAAAATTATGCCTGCAGGGTGTTCAAGTTTTCCTCAGTAACGTTATATAGATTTAAATTAGATTATTGCATTTTGTCATTTTCTACGTCAACAACATATGAAATAATATTTTAATTTATCATCCAATGAGTTCTGATTTGTTTACCTTTGGCTTAGTTTTTTGACAGATGTAGAGTTTAAGAGACGCCAATGTCATTAAAATTAAAATTAACATTAAAAACATGATACCTTAAATATATATTTAAAATAATCTTTGAGATCTATAACAATACATTCTATTTATAAGATGCTCAAAAAAGATCGTTTAATTCCATATCATTCTTTAACCGCAATTCGTCACATACAATTTGTACGGCATCATACGAATAATAAAGTTCTTTAAATGTCAAAATTATTCAAAATAACAGGCGTCTGTAATTGACTTATGCATTGCATTTAGAATTTTTTTATGTTATTAAATCGGCAACTGAGAACGTCTTCCTTCAGTTATTCTACCACTAAGTCCTGCGTAAATATATAATTTACATAATAACATCATAATCAGTATTTTCAAATTTAGATTCTGTTAAAGTTCATTAGTTTATATTGATATTTTTCAAAATCATACCTAAAAGCCCATTAAACTGCACTTATGGCTACAATGCCAAATTAGACATAATTCACTAAAACACATGAATGACGAATCAGTAAAGCAAATACGAATTATAATTTTTAATATGCTCAGATAAGAAATTGTTGTATATCTTAATGCAATAATAATTTCTTGCTAATAATTTCTAATATTATAACTTACAATGCCCCCTCAATACCAGCAATAAGCCGAATGGGAGCAGTAACTCAATTTAATTTAACTTAATTGATTTAGTTGTATAGAAGTTTAAAAAAGCCTTAAAACTGGAAAACCAACATAATCTTATATAAGAATTCCTAACAGTCTACTTCGGACTCAGCTGTAGTGTAAGTTCACAAGGACTAAGTTATGTCACAACATCAACAAGATTATTAACACATACATTGAAAAACAATATATAAATTTTAACGATCGTGCATGTGTTACATCAATAGATATTTACATGAATTTGCATCAAGTAAAGGCCGAATCATTTCAATAACTAAAGGAATTCTATTAATTTAAATTATTTTGACCTGCTTAATCCCAGGGGAATGTTATTTTGTATATTATTTTCTTGTTTCCGCAAGTGACTGTTCTGTAAGCTCTTCAAGAATTTTGGACAATATTATTTGGGAAATATGGCATATAGAAAAGACACTTGAATTCCAGAAAGCTTTGTATATGTTAGTATTATTTCATATCAATTTCTCTTTCTTGTACAATATAAGCAAATGTTTTATTTCATGACGTGTAATTATTAACGATAGAGTGTAATTTGATAGGTTGTTTGGTGCTATTTCCCTTGTTTGGATTTTGAAAAACTGACGTTTTGACAGACATTCGTCTGATGTCTTCCAAGTAGTCCTGTGAAAGGTTGTTTTTTGTTAAAAAATAAAATTAAATTTATGAGTGTGATGTGAAATTTGTGAAATGTCCTAAGTGTTTCATAGGTTTCACATCAGACTCAGAATTTAATTTTCTTTCTTGGCAAGAAACAGCCCTACACAATGCTACCCTGAAGATGGCAGAAGGAATGTCTGCCAAAACGTCGGTTTTTTCAAATTCCAAACGATGGAAATAGCACAAACAACATATTAAATCTTGTATAATCCATTAATTTATTTATGTCAAAATGTGTACGTTAATTTGACTTATTTATTAATATATAAACAACAAGTTTCTCTCTATTGAATCAAAAGGTTATTTAGACAGCAAATTTTACAATATCGTATTATATAATGTGTCAGTAAATGATTTACGCCACCGCCATTTGGATTTTAGCGATTTTTACGTTTTACTGTCTCCACCCCTGCTTGAATTTAGATTAATTGTTTGTAAATGTGACAATAGAATCCCATAAGTGCAGTTTAGAGTTTTTTTAACAGTGATTTTGAAAATTAACCGCATAAACCATAACATGAATTCGAAACTACAAGTTATTAATTCTTGGCAATGTTATAGTTGCATATAAGCATGATCATATGATCATAAAATGATGTTTATATTGTCAATTACATTTTTAGGCACGACTCTAACGATTTAGTAACATGAAATTTTCTAAATCGCAGTACATGTCAATTACATTAATTTAGGACAAGGTGACCAGATTTTAATTTTTGTACAGCTGGTCAAAACTGATGAGGATGAAAGTAAAACGAAATTATTTTAAAAAATAAGAATCTTATTCTAAAAGTGGGCAAAGAAACATAGTATTTCATTTTAAAATTGTATCTGCAAAGAACTATTTTGCAGAACCGAAATTTTTCTCTTTTCCAAAAACATCTTCCATGGCACCTTCTCAATATATATGATTTAGGTATGTGTCACATTTTTAAATAATGTTCAATATTTCTGAGGAAACAAGATATCTAGGACTTTTTTAACACAATGGTTATGGGCGTCGCTTACATATTGCTCTTCTGTACGTTTTAATGTCAATAAAGAAGTTAAGTAATTAATATACATTGTTCATATGAAGTATCCTACTTCTTGACATTTCTTGAAACACTGTATATGGAGAAGGCGGCACACGTCTAGTATGTGTCACGAAATGTAAAAGCCAGATCGTTTTGAATCTCTCTGTGTCTCTACTTGCTACTAGAGTTTATCAATACCAAATGCTCAGAATGTCGAAAAAATATACACTTGCGATGTCTTTCTTAATCTACTGGTCGTGACCTTCTATTTTCTATACTAGTAAATTCACTAAGTAGAACTTCGAATTCTAGTAAAGTTTTGTATTTTTCCAAAGGCGACAATGGTAATTTTGATCAAATCACCAATTATCGTGTAGAAGTGTGTAGTAACGTTCGGAATGGTTTTGAAAGCGAATGTGACATTTACCTTGAAATATCTTTACCAGCGTTGAATATACCGCCACAAAATTCTCAGAATTGCGTAAAATCTTGAAATACAGAATTCCAATATCTTTGAAATGTACATATTTATAACTTACTGGTTGTTATATTATTAAACTTATTTTGCCTAACGTTTAAATTTTTCCAGTTTTGACAGGAGCATATAACACCAGTCACCTTAGAAGTGTATTCGAAGTCTTTCATAACAAGCATAACTTTCACACGTCATTTAATTCTTAAAGAACTTCTTCAAAAATTTCCACACACGTTTCGATGCGTGCGGGAACTCTTGTCTTCTAATCATGAAACACAACTTAATTACTCTCAACAATTTCTGCTGCAAATGTATAATTATTACGTTATTTTCAGGTGAAGCATGATGTCATTGTAGGATCTAGTGGAAGTTCACATGAATTTAATGAAGCGGCTATGCATTCATAAAGTAGGCGTTTTGTTTGTTGTTTCCAGTAGACAAATTATTGGTCCGATATTCTTGACTGATAAGTGAATGCGAAGTACCGTATTAACACTACTTTCAAGTCAATTAGATGGCGATGAACACCGTAAGGCATACTTCCGCTTGGATATTGCAGCAGCCAGTAAGATACGGGAAACACCTGATTTGATAATCATGAATTATTTCGTGCTTTCATCCACAAGTCAAAAAGAGAATATTTACACATCCTCCTCATACACTAGAAGAAGTCATCGAGGCAAAATGTAAAGAATGCCTTCAATAACATGAAGCGAAGAATCGTGTTAGATATCCAAAATGAAGAAGCTCACTGTGAATATTTATTGTTATTTTTTTTTTATTATTAAACTTTTTATTTTGTCAACTGAACTGTGTGTAGTTATTTCTTAAAATTAGGTAACCTGATCAAAAAACGATGTCTTGAGGTGTCCACTATCGAATCCACCTACCAGGCTAACTTACGCATGTTTTTTGATGCATCTGCTCACCAGTATATCATTCATGGCTCGTTCAAAGTTTAAAGAAGAACACTTCATTGAGTTTATTAAGTCTCACAAGAGATTCAAACCTATTCAGTTAATAACACAAGTAAAAAAAAAAGAAATCTACAAGGGATGTTCTTAAAGTTGTAGGGATTGCGTAAATCCTATAAAGCTACTAATACTATTTACTTCAATTACTTGATTGATACAGAAGTATTTTCGTACCACGGAGGACGTGGACATCAGAAATCCTTCAATGTCTTTAAGGTAAATTTGGAGTGTCTGCGTAATATAATACTACTGTTTATCGATGGTTCTCTCGTTTTAATTTAACAGAACATCATTAGAAGATAGTTTTAGGTGTTTTATATGTTCTTAAAGCCTAGGCAAATAGTTAGGAAAGGAATTAGCAGCTGCGAGTTGTGTAATCTCCAAAACGTAATAAAATGTTTGTACACATTTTCGATTTTGCTTAATATCCACTCTTTCTTGAAAGTTTCTACAATTTGATGCGAGCGCTATAATCCCAGTAGCACAGCGGGTCTTCCAACATTTTTCCCATAAAGGGTAGCATTTTTGTTTTGGCCAAATATCAGAAAAACTAGTTATCCTGCAAGGAAAATCATAGGTAATGAATTAGTAGTCAATTTCTTTAGCTTTAATTTAATCTAGGAAGGATGTACGTGGGTCCAATTTATCCCTCGAAAATGGCATAAAACCAAACTATTGGAAAAAGGATTTTAGGAAAGATCTGTATAAGAGTTGATATAGTAACTGGTTTTTTATTATTTTAATGTAAAAATATGTAATTTTGATCATTATTATTTACATGGTACAAAAAAATCCCCTACATTTTAATTTTATTTGTTTTGACGGCAATGGCTTTAATAAATCCTCTGTCACTCCCTGAACATTCGAAGAGAGCTCCTCAACTCCTTCGGCGACGATAACAGACGGATGGGACGTTCTGGCGTAATTTGTCATAACAAAATGTACATAGTATTGAGAATTTTAATGATATTTAATGATACCTGAAGATTTCCATGTAACTAATATATTATTTTAAATTATGTGGAGAGGCATCAGTACTAAGATACTTAAATACCCGACCTACCATTATATATGTAAAATATTTATTATTGATTTTCTGGCGACTACATTGTACTGATTATTAAATTACCAAAGAATATGAACTGATCATAATCTTAGTAGCTATAATAAATGTATATACACACTAGAGTTACAATTTACTTCACATTGCGGTTGATTGCTGTTGATAATCAATGATGAACGTGAAAAACTCTACATATGGTTGAATCGTTTTAGTAGCCGACACGGCCAAAGTACGAACTAAAGATGGCGATTCAATGCAACTACAAATTCTCATAAAATTAAACTAAGTAATCAATATTTTATTTCAGAATATATAGCTTCATTTAGTAAAATGCTATTACATGAAAGCCAGCTACAAATTTATTATTATAAATAAAATTATTTAATATTACTTTTCTATTTCTATATTTTATTTGATTTATATTGTGTAGTTAGCAATTATAACAAGCGTCAAAAGATAATTATGACAAATGTCAAAGATACAGAACTACAGCACAACAACAAAATTAAATTTTTTGAAGCAGTTCTTTGGAGATAGTTTAGTAAGTAGACACCGGCGGCCTCCTAGATCTAAAGCCACTTGACTTTTTCATATTCGGATGAAGTGTAACCTAATTGAGCCTCATTATCTTGAAGTGCTTCGATAACAGAACTTAATTAACGTTGATATGGATTTCCATCATTATTTTGATGAAAAAAATTGGACCAATTATTCTCATTTTTAACAATGCCAACCATACACCTATTTTATAGGGATGTATTTCAGTCTCTAGAAACAAATGAGGGTTTTCTGCGAAACATACTGTACGATTTTGTGAGTTCATATTCTACTGAGGTGACACTATGTTTCATCATTAAAGAATGTTAACTCTAACACATCATCTTCATTTAGAAATACATTATTGACACATCTTCTTCGATAAGAACGGTGAGTCGTCCTGTACATTTCCTTTTTGAGACAGTATCTGTTTCACGTAATCTCGGTATTATAACCAAACATGTTGAACAAAACAAGCCAGAGCTGTTGCCAATTCCTATAGAAGTAATCCCATGTTCCTTGTTCATTACGTACATCACAATAAAACTACGTTTCCACAATAAATTTACTGAAACCATACATAAGCTAAAATTACATATTTGTGTACATTTTCGTGTATTTAGGTAACTATTTACGTAACTTAAGCTTAGCTCATACGACGCTTGTTCGGCCACGGAAAATGACGACCCCATAAATTTCTTTCCGTGAATGCCTGCTAGAATTCTGTGATTAATCACATCCTAATTTTCGAAATTGTTTCTCTAGTGGACTTGAATGTTAACCAATGAGAATGTCGTATTTTGTCACAAAGGCATGTGTTTGCCGGCACAGCTGCCCATAGTTGGCACTGAACAATGTATGGACTATTAATTGTATATATATATATATAAATATTTAATCTTTCTTGGTCATTTGTTAATATATTAATTCATTTTTTCTTGGTATTAGCGACCATTACTTTACCAGCTAATTAAACATTAATAAAACACATTTTTTTTAGACGTTTCGACAAAATTTTTTTAATTGTCTTCTTCAGTTTTTTTGTTTTTTTCGATGTATAACACATACAAACATATTAAAAATTCTTTCGAATATTAATTAATAATCCACACATTACACATATTGACGAAGTCCTGATATGTGTGGATTATTAATTAATATTCGAAAGAATTTTTAATATGTTTGTATGTGTTATACATCGAAAAAAACAAAAAAACTGAAGAAGACAATTAAAAAAATTTTGTCGAAACGTCTAAAAAAAATGTGTTTTATTAATGTTTAATTAGCTGGTAAAGTAATGGTCGCTAATACCAAGAAAAAATGAATTAATATATTAACAAATGACCAAGAAAGATTAAATATTTATATATATATATATACAATTAATAGTCCATACATTGTTCAGTGCCAACTATGGGCAGCTGTGCCGGCAAACACATGCCTTTGTGACAAAATACGACATTCTCATTGGTTAACATTCAAGTCCACTAGAGAAACAATTATATTATATATACACCGTGTTTCATGTAACTAGCACATTAGAAATTTTTGTGCTTACAACGCGAATTTTTTCCAGAAGTTTTGCCTTCTCACATAATTGACCGCAATCTTTCAAGTTAAAATATTTTTAAACTCGTGCAACTTCCGGTTGCACCGGAAGTAGGCGCCATCTTTGTTATTTTAAATGTGACACCCTGTATTTTATTCGAGATTTGAATTGCTTATTTAAATAGAAGAACAGAGATACCAGGTTGGATTATGTCAAAGTCAACCGTTTCGGAGTTATTCAACTGTTTTCCATTTTTAGGGCACTCGAACGTAAATTTTAAATGTTTTTTATCTGAGACATGAAAAAAGATAAACAATTGAGATTTGTTCCTGAGATAGTCAAAGTATTGTCCTATTCGAATATCACCAGGTTTTGCAATAATATTACACAGGGTGTTCTCTAATTAATTTACAATTATACACATTTCAAATGCAAGAAACTCAATTTTTTCAAATGAAACACCCTATATATTTTCGCCTTTTCTGAAGCAGAAAAAAATTGTCTTTCGATCCACTATTACATTCCCTATACCTATCTCTAGAGGTTTTTGAGTTATTGGGGAGATCAGCCTGAAGGCCCGATATTTTGCCATTTATCACACACAATTTCAAGAATGCCTTGGAAGTAACAAAATGTTTAGTTGTCAAAATTTCGTTCGCTGTCAGTGTTATTAATTTGATGCTTGGATATTTTTTGTATTTTACTGAATGATTTGATTAGTGCATAATGGAAGGCTATAATAATAATTATTATTATCCAAATGAGTATCCTTAATTTATTTTACATACACGGAGAATGTAATCGCATAATAAGTAGAACTTGCCGTGTGTTCAATCAGAGATACCCTAATTTGCCTCCGATGAATCGATTCAAATTTGCAAAAATTGAAACACATTTTTTGCGACATTGGAATATGAACACAAAAAGAAATTGTACTAAGCCAGTAACAGGTGAAGAAAACAACGAAATTAATATTCTGTGATATTTCACAGCTCATCCCCATGCTTCGATACGTAAAGCAAAGGTGGATTTAGATATTAGTATGACGTCAATTCAACGCGTGCTAGCAAAGAACAAATGGCACCCATATGCACAAAGGAAAGTCCACGAACTGAGAAATGGAGACGCTCAGAGAAGAATTGATTTTTGTGAGTGGCTAACTATTCGTAAACAGGAAGATCCGGACATGTTATGAAAGATTTTATGGTCGGATGAATCCAAGTTTACCAGGCAAGGCGTTGTAAATAATAAAAATTGTCATTTTTGGGCAGATGAAAATCCCCACTTTTCACGAGTAAGCCATTTTCAATATCAATTTAGTTTTAATGTATTCGCCATAATAGGGTGGGGAAGGGTATTTTATCATATTTATGATGAAAGGCTATATAACGTCCGAAAGATATTTGCGAATCATTAGGGAAGTGGTGGCAAACATAGTCAATGACATGCCACACCAAAACTATTATTGGTTTCAACTGGATGGAGCTCCAGCTCACTCTACTCATGCTGTATATCAAGAGTTGACCCAGCTATTTGAGGATAGGTGGATTGGTCCAAATGGACCATGTCTTTGGCCTGCTATATCTCCGGATTTTACTCCAGTTGACTTTTTTTTATGGAGTTTCATAAAAAAAGAGGTCTATGCAACACCAGTTAACTCCAGGCAAGAACTAGAGGATAGGGTGCGAAGAGCATTTGACCAAATTGAAGTTCAAATGATTGAACGTGCAACGACTGACCAGCTCCAAACAAGGTTAAATAAATGCATTGAAGTAGGCGGTGGACATATTGAGCACTTGCTGTGATTTGGTTTTAGATTTGTTTTTGTTTTCTTTGTTTGACTTATACCGTGAGATCAAAAATGTTTTCGCAATTAATAAATTTTTGGTTTTGAACTAGAAGACTTTTTTTTCCATGCCCATAACATGCTTACAAATGACTATTAATCCACTCCTCCTATACTTAATCTATTATTTTTTCAGTTTTATTTGGCAAAATATCGAGCCTTCAGGCTGATCTCCCCAATAACTCAAAAACCTCTAGAGATAGGTATAGGGAATGTAATAGTGGATCGAAAGACAATTTTTTTCTGCTTCAGAAAAGGCGAAAATATACAGGGTGTTTCATTTGAAAAAATTGAGTTTCTTGCATTTGAAATGTGTATAATTGTAAATTAATTAGAGAACACCCTGTGTAATATTATTGCAAAACCTGGTGATATTCGAATAGGACAATACTTTGACTATCTCAGGAACAAATTTCAATTGTTTATCTTTTTTCATGTCTCAGATAAAGAACTTTTAAAATTTACGTTCAAGTGCCCTAAAAATGGGAAACAGTTGCATAACTCCGAAACGGTTGAGTTTGACATAATCCAACCCGGTATCTCTGTTCTTCTATTTAAATAAGCAATTCAAATCTCGAATAAAATACAGGGTGTCACATTTAAAATAACAAAGATGGCGCCTACTTCCGGTGTAACCGGAAGTTGCACGAGTTTAAAAATATTTTAACTTGAAAGATTGCGGTCAATTATGTGAGAAGGCAAAACTTCTGGAAAAAATTCGCGTTGTAAGCACAAAAACTTCTAATGTGCTAGTTACATGAAACACGGTGTATATATATAGTTGTCAATCACATAGTTTGTATAATTGATTTATTATTTGGTCATATTCGTGCCAGAAATTTGTTTAAAATAACCATTAACAAAACCTCTTCTTGAAGTAAATATATTCTACAATCGAGGTTATACTTATGCAAATTCGTCAATTTATAGTTATAAAATACTGCTGGTTGTCACACTGTAATAGGCAAGAATGACTCACAATCTAAGCTTTAAGGTAATTGCTAGTCGTCTACGACGAACTACCTCTGATATAATCGCGTCCATTTTTCAAACTGTCACTTCACACATATGGGAGCCATCTACAAACCTAGGCCAGCAAGACACATCGTGTGCAACCAGCATCGCAGAGGAACCATCACAACACTCAGTTCAACAGCTTGCTTGAAACCCACTTGCGAAATCATGCAGGCAATCGAACATTTGATTACAACATTTTTGACCTCGATATCTTTGCAGAAGTGCCCTGATACCGAAAAAGTTGTTTTTGAAACGTATATCTCTCTGCGCGTGTTTGTGTAACCACAATAGTGGCCAAACGGTAAAAGATTTTATATTTAGGAATATCATCTTCCTCAGGATATCTGATCAGATTTTCAGTCACATCGGTTGACCGGAAGTAGTAGATTAACTAGGAGAAAACAAATTTACAAATATTGTACAATTTAAACAAATATCTAAGCAATGAAAAGTACTAAAAAGTGAATTGAAAATTTTTTTATAAGAATGATTTTTCTACTTTTATCGAAAAACAGACACTTACGATTTATAAAATAAGCGCAAATTTACTAAGAGTATGAAAATATTTATAATTTTATTTGGAACAACTTTTGTGGGAAAATATGTTTAAATTCGAACCGGAAGTCACACTTGTAGTTTTATTAAAAAGCAATTTATTGCAAATATATATACATTCTATAAACATTTATTAAGAGTATAAAAGTATTTAGAGTTTGATTCGAAACAATTTTTGTATACACGAAATTTTGAAATTCTGACCGAAAATAATACTTTTACTTATCGAACAGCATTTTGTTTGTAAATATCTCGAAAGCTGTGCGTTCTATACAAATTTGTTGAGAGAAGTATTTAAAACTTTAGTTAATATTTACAAAATTCGGACCAGAAGTAACAGTTTCGCTCTTATCAAAAAGCAGTTTTTGCAAATATCTTGCAAATTATCCTTTCCGCAGAGAGTTATTAATATGATAAAAGTTTAAAAACTTAATTTAGAACAACTTTTGTCTAAAAAATTAAAACCGCACATATGTATAAGAAAGTCGTTTGACGACCACTTTCATTTTTTTACTTCTTTTTACGTAGTATAGAGAAGTATTGTTATGATAACATTTTTGACGTCGTGTTTTTTTTAAAAGTTTGTCTCCCTATGTATGCGACAACGACAGCATCCAAACGATAAAAGATAACAATCCCAAACAAACAAGAAAGCTTTTCGAAATTCCTACCAGATGTAGGTCTTTCATCTAAAAAGAGTTCTTTGCGAATGTCTCGCAAGTCGTACTTTCTAGACAGATAATTTAAGGGCAGAAAAGTTTATAAAGCTTGATTCTGAATAATTTTTGGTATAAAAAAGTTACAAAATTCGTACCAAAAGTAGCACTTTGGCTCTTATGTAAATCTTTTTAAAAATTCTTGCGAATTATGCATTCTATACAGATTTATTGCGTGCATAAAAAATTCAAAATTCGGACCGGAAGAACATTTTTAGTTTGAGTTTATTAAGAGCGTAAAACAAATTTTATATAACAAATTAGGAAAGCACATACGTTTATGAAAATCGTGTGATGCCCACCATTCTTTCGATAGTATGATAATACTAATAAACGCCAACGAAAATAAAATAAATATATACAAGTAGGCTATTGTCAAAATTTTGATCGAGGTACAAATATCGTTCGTCAATTGTGTAGAGTGTAGGATGCAATTTACTAATACTACAGCGCGCTAAATTCAAACACGTTTCAATCTTTATCGAAAATTCAGTATCAATGAAATAATAATGATATATTATTATTTAAAAAAACGAGAGATTCCAAACAAATCAGTTGAAAATGATATATATGTTAAATGGCAATTACAAATTTCATTTAATGGTTTTATCTTTTTGAACAAGTCTTATAAGGAGAGCGCTAAAGACCTTGCTGTACGTTACAAAATTATTACTGTTACGTAGGGAACAACGAACATACAATGGACGTGTACATTGATCACGTTTAAACCCCTCTTAATCTTCTTTTCTAGTTACTGTGCACATAAGTAAAAGTCTACGCCGATCACAATGCCAAATCCATCTCTAGTAAATGTGAATCCTATTAAATCTCCCCAAGGAGCATTTTGAAAAAAAAATAAAATAGATACCTGTTTCCCTATTTAGAACGACTATCTATGTAAGCTCTCTAAAGGTTTAAAACTGTCTCAGTTGCGGATATTTTTATGTGAGATTTTGGTAACATTATTTTCAATGTAAGATTTATATACCTATACCCATAAATAAGCAAAGAATATTTTTGAATAGATGCCTAGTAAATTAATATAATACATGTGCATTTTTACCAACACATTTTGATTGTAGGTATATATTGGAATTATGAAACAAATAGTAGGGAATAACAAAATTCTGTTCTTAATATCTATATACCTTATGAAAAGAATTAATTTTGTCATTTTCTGCCTAAAAGTAGATTGATTCCCTAGCATTTTTTTGTTGTTTTTTTTTGCCAAAAGCATACAGGCGACACTTGAAATAAATACCTAAAACTTTTTTAATTATTTGTCTTTCATGAATATCTGCAACTATAAATTATTCAGTGTTAGAATTTATGGTTGAAAGATATATATCAAATAAGAGAAATGATGGAGTACATCAGTTGTTATTACCTCTTTTATTTGTGTATTTTTATAAATTAGACCGCCATTAGATATGTATAATATTGTTCTTTGAACACGGTGGGTGATATGCAATGAAAATAATCGATATGAGAAAACAGGCTACAGGTCATGAATATTTGATTAGAAATAATAAAAGTGTACGTATATTATAATATGAATGTATATTTATATGAAATCTCACCTTCGCTATGTGAAATATAAGAATATATTTTGCTACCTAATTTATTATTTATTGAATTGAATATTAAAATTATAAATTAATATTAATGGTTTTATTTTCTTAATACCCTTAAGCCGTCACAGGTAGTTTCCAGGTACTTAAAATTTGTGTTTACTATCGCCGGATTATTGAGGGATTAGCACAATAGATCCTTAATTGTTTTATTTATGACATCGCACTATATCTTGAAACAGACTATTCATACATATCGTACCTTGTAAACATAGTTATTAAAAGTAAGAAGGGGCAAGCCAACTGTGCATCCCGTTGACAAACCTAAGTTGGAAACATACATATAATATATATATTAAAACATTAGATACATAATGTAATAGTTATTTACGAACCAAGTGCGGGAATTTTTTCCGCATGAGCGCACTTTGAAAGCACGAGCGACCGCAGGAAGCGGGTGTTTTTTTGTAGTTAGTAGAAGTTGTTCTGATCAGAAGTAAAATTAAATTGTATATATATTCTCTCAAAATATCTCACCATCTATATTTTGAGAGAATATATATTTCATTTATTTTTTTAGATGTGACATTAATAACCTTTGCTAGACATATATCAGGAAATCTATTTTATGCGAATAAAATTGAATGACATATTTAAGTGTTACATTTATAAAATGTTTAAACTACGTGTATATATATTAGCCAATATACACTTAATGAAGTTATTTATATACATACATATCGCATATCTTTTCATTATATGTCGATTTTATACATAATCAATTATTCATGATGCACAATTTCTTTTTATCAAAACAATGGCAATGCAATTTTTATCTGCCCAAAACCTTATCGGCTTTTCTATATTAAATAATGTAACATGTTCCTTTTCACAATACTAATTATTACACATGACTTTTTCATTAGTAATTTCAACATCAGTACATATTTTAGCGATAAAATCTATATACATATATTATTTCATCGGGTATCTTCGTTATTAAAGCAGTCACCGTATACTTACGATATTATCGAAGCAACTCAAAATTTCCGGATTTAGGAAAAATATCGTAATTTTTGATTTATAACTGAAAACATTCTTTTAAAAAAGTTACCATTTACATAATATTTTTGTAGAAAAATGGCTAATATCGTTACATTTATTTCTATTCAACAGAAATCCATATTCTTTTAATAAATATCATATTCGGAATGATACTATTACCAAAAACCTTATTCTACCTATCACAAACATTCTAAAATTAGCCAAATCGCTTACCAACGAACAGCATTTCATTTTATTTATAGAGATAATGGTCGCATTCAACAGACACAACAGTTGGTAAACATTCAGTGATGGAATTCAGATAATGTACGCTCACTATGAACATGTTGTGGAGCGGTCGCCATTTTTGAGAGCGGAAAAATTTTACGCTCACATAGTGAGCGTATTCTGTCCTTATTCGCCATTAACATGAGCAAACTAAAGCTATTATGCAGAAATAAATGTATTACAATATTGAAGTTAACAGAGTATTTTAATCGGGGTTGGAAAAACCGGCCCTTAACTAAAACCTACGTCGCAAAATGCAAAAAAAACAATATATTATTATCGTTTAGTGGGTTTAATCTGTACAATTCTAACGTATGGGAGCAGTGAAAAGTACCAAATGGAAGGTGTCAAGTGGACAGTTGGAGCGGGAACGGTTCTCGATGCATCTGCTGAATTGACGCATTCAGCAGACGCAACTGCTGTGGAACCGCTACATCGAATTACGTAACGTTTACATCGACTATTTTACGGAGCGGGCGGCCATCTTTTGTAGCTCATTTTTTTATCGCTAAGTATCAGTAACATGTTGAGTAAGGTTTTACTTTGTATTTTGTATTTTATTGCAATTTTATAGACTCAGATTTTGATTACGACAAAAATAGCATTGATACAAAGGTAAAATTGCTTTTGATACAAGGTTATTCTAACTTAAAAATGAATAAAAAAAAGACTTACTAGACTAAAATGAAAACAGAATGTATCGAATTTTTGTTTCTGGGAATTTCTTGTCTTTCATTCTCCATAAACTCTAGTAGTTGGGCCAATTCAATGGCTATACTGTCGAAAATTTCACTCATCTGTTGTCGATGTAGCGTCCGCTACTGATGGAGCGGAGCATGTTATTCTGCTGAATGCGACCAATGTCAAAACTTCAAAGATAACCATAAAAAAACAATTTGCCAAAGTCGTATATCAAAGCAAGCTATTTGGACACCAACGCTAGATATCATAAAAGCATAATAAGTCAATTCTTATGTAAATTAGACTACATTAACTCAAACTTGGTAGTTATTTTCTTTGAAGAGAATTATTTACCTACCTAACGTTAATTACTTACTTAATTATTTTTATACATCTGCAATTTTAAGCAAAAATTATTAGTATTGAATTTCAAACAGCTTTTTTGATAATAAAAAAGGTGACATGTTCTTCAAATCCGGGAGTTTTTAGTTATAATCCAGAAATATCTGAAGCTACTGCTTCTTTCTTCAACTGTTTCCTTCTATATCGATAATATTCAGTAAATGAGAGTACTAATTTGGCCCATCGAACACTTTATATTCCTATATAATTAAACTACCCTGATAATAACTCTAAAACTTTTTTGAATTTCTATTATTCCTTTGGAAATGGCCAACCTGCTTAATCAATCGCTTATGTAGATAAAGAAAACATGTTAATGAGTTAAAATGGCTGTAGCAGTTATCATTCATATAACATGAATTCGTCGAAAGAAATAAGTCTACCGTACAGCAAAAGAAAACAAAACGGTTTTTTTTAGTACAAAATATAAATGATATATTGAAGGCCTTCAATTTTATATTTGCCCACATGCTGAAATACTAAATGTAATCTTCAGTCGTTAAATTTCTTGGCGACTGCATAATTTATGATAATTTAGTGTATGTACGTTATCGCATGAATATAGATATAATAAATTCAAAATAATAAATCCCAAACCCCACGTTTTATCTATGTATATTGTACATATGTATTTAAACGTTTGGATATATGTATATAGATAATAAGCGCGCACTTATTCGGACGAATGAGCAGGCGTTACGGTAAATGAATCTAAAAATCCTCTTAAATCTTTCACGATTTAGGTTCATTAACAGTTCAAGGTGGATTCTATTGTGGCGGCTGGTTTTTGCTAGTCATCAATCATAGCTACTTCGTATTTATAAATTCGAATGGAAAGTGTGTATAATATGGTATGTACAACATATATATGTAAATATACATGCACATACATCTATAAGTAGATATGTAGTAGTACCTAGTACCTATATACCTACATATACATATTTTAGACTGTGGAGGCAAGTAACATAGAATGAATCGATAATTTTATGTCCTGTATTATATTAACAAAACACAATGTTTTCATCTTCATGATTTTGTTAATTTTATTTCTATCTTGGTAGTATATTTTCTAAAGATGCTTCCTGTAGATGGTAGGTTTCGGTTTGCTTTTTTCATGACCTTGAAAAAGTTAGATGTCATTAAACATTTTTTAAATGTCACCTTACATTTTACTTTCTTTGATGCAGAAAAAATTGTTTTTCAAAATTGTCGCTCTTTCTCTTTCTCCCACCCCTTCTCTCTCTCTCTTTGACCACGTTAGCGACCAAACGGCTTAAACTATCAATATCAAAATTTATATTCCGAGTTAAACGGGGAATAGAGGTATACTAGTATGTATGAGATATTCGGTAGTTGAAAATAAATTAATTATACTGACATGTGTCGATTTAGTTTTACTTTTCTTCTATAGACACTTACAACTCCCAAAGTACTATTTTATCTTATTCATTTATTTATAAGAAGTAATTTTTCAACTCACTACTGATGCCGTTAATTTAATGTGAAAATATTTGGCATTGCTTCGGCGAGTTAGTTGCACTTCACTATGACTATTACAATTATGTCAGTGATTCAATCGACTCAGTACAAACTGATTTTTGTAAACCTTCCGACTTTGTTGATCATAAGGTTTTGCTTTATAATCTGGAGGGCTATGACAGTGTTGGCTATATTCTTTCATGGCTGAAATCTGATTAGACAAATAAAACGCAAAATTTTGTGACGGCGACCATATTTGCATTTCTATATGTGTTCCACAGGGCACGAATTTGGGTCCGATTCTATTCTCGCTCTTTATGAATAAATTTGCACATTGCTTCAAATCTTTGTTATGTATTTTTAATTCAACAATTACCAAGGTTTACAGCTAAGATTCTTAATTTTTATCAGAATTTGTTGTTACGAAATATGTTATGCAAATAGTAGGCGATAATATCTTGCATGAGGCAGTGGAAAAAAACATTTATGTGTTTTTACGTTTAAGGAAAAAGTCAAGTTGCTTGCTGCTATTTTTTAACTTAAAACATGTTCTCTAACAAACAATAATAATACTAGCAATCAAGATTAAAAACCGCATATTTTGTTTACAAAACTTATGCTTGTAGTTTTACTGGCCGCACTTAATCAATATTAAAAATATTTATTTGTGTTTTTGATATCGTTATCGTAATTAAAGTAGATAATAAATACAGCAAACAAAAATATTCAGATCGAAAACCCCTGTATTTTGAAACGTATTTTAACTCACCACGCTTAACGTTTTTGGTATAATTATTAATACAAAAGGGCAATATGTAAATCCACTTCTTGCTACTAGAGTTCATGGGTTTTTCCTTGAGCATCTGTTCATAAAGCACTAATTTATGGTGTAAATATGTACTTAGTCCGAACTATTAAGAGTATTAGATAATGCCCAACATTATCAGCAATAATTAACATTTATCATTATATAAATCTTGTAATTATGGTTTTTAAAAACTTAACAACATCATTTCTAATATTTATTTTGTAAATTATAATTTGGTTTTCAAATAAAACCAATTAAGTTTCTATATATTTTAAAATTGTCACTACTGGTTGTCTCGGATCTATTTTGTACTCTATGTCGTCAAGTTGTTCTTGTTATTTGTTGTTTTGTTCAATGAAAAAAACAAATTTCTCCAATATCTCATCATGTAGGTGCTACTAACATTAGACAAGATTCTAAAGAATAGGAAGGCTTTCGAGATAAAATATTTTTTTAAGTCATCTGCTTATTATAGAATAAATTTTTACATTTTATAAAAAAAACAGGCACTGTTACTGTTACAACACCGAATTGTTTTTGTCATATTTTAATTGTCTATACAACATTGATCATATTATTACAATTAAAAACCATCAAGATCTAAAGTAAATACAAATCACTGTGAGAAATTATAAGTAACAAGTCGTAAAATTAATATCAAAGTAATTCATTCTCGCAAATTCACTTTTTAGTACAGTTGTATTCCTTGGAAACTTAGTAATTGACGAATTATTGGTAATATTTGATTTTTTCACTGACTACTACTTCCGGTCGTTATCGTGGTGAGAGAAAGGGAGAATTTTCAAAAGTTACTTTTTAAATCTAATCTAACTTCAAGAAGGAGATTATACTCGTATGTATAATGTTCGGTATTAACAGCTTTAGGCATTTAACTTCTATCGTCAGAAAAATACAGAGAGAGAAGATAGAGCTTTCATAAACTCCTTTTTCGGTAACATGGGACTTCAAAACGTGAACATCTGCAAGAATCTCGAGGTCAAACATTTTGGTCATCATCAGGGATCGGCAGTCAGGAGGCACTTGAATAATGTAATTTGAAATTAGGCACAGTGATAGTGATAATATTACTATTACCATGCCGCAGCTGGACTTTCGAACGTCTAATTCTAAGTTTTGTTGCAATATATGGTTGACTTCGTCCATCTTCAATTAAAGCAACAAGCTGCTCCAGTTTCACTCACATGCTTCTAGAGGGAAATCAAGTAAATTAAAATTCGAGACACAGGTTTTCTACTTAAAAAAATTAGGTGTGGCCACCACACGACTTTCTTATACGTATGAGCGTTTCAAACTATACAATTTTAAGAATTTTTTTAATACAAAACTTATTCAAAATCCTATTCTAAGTACTTTCATTCTCTTAATAAATCGCTATAGAATGCATACTTTGCAAGATATTCGAAAAAAAGTGCTACTCGCTAAGAGTAAAAGTGCTACTTGCGGTCCGAATTTTGAAATTTCATATATACAAAAAATATTGCAAATCCAGTTCTAAATATTTTTGTACTCTTGATAAATATATATAGAATGCATAAATTACGACATATTAGCAAAAAATCGCTATTCGATAAGAGTAAAAGACCTACTTCCGGTTGGAATTTCGAAAAAATTTTTTAAAACAATTTGTCTCAAATTTAATTTTAAGTACATATGAATTCCTTAAAATTTGTTTAAACTTAGTAGTTGACGAAATATTGGCAAAATTCTATTTTTTCACTGAAGTAAATTGCTACTTTCGGTCTACCGATTTAACTGAAAAACTAACCAGATCTCAAGAGGGAGATTATACACGTAAATACAAAATTTGGAATTGATAGCTATAGCGGTTTGACCGCTATCGTGGTCATAGACAGACAGACAGACACACAGACATTTTTTTAAAACCACTTTTTCGGTATCAGGGGACTTCAAAACGTGGACATTTGCACAAATCTCGAGGTCGAACATTTTCATGATCACAATACTTCCTTATACTACGTATAAGAAACTAAAAAGTAACATTTCTGAGAGCAAATTTAAAAAATATTAAAGTGCCTCAAAGTTTTTGCTCGCCAGTATGCATACTTAACGTATTTACCAGTTATTCTAAGATTATTATTATATTAAGATAAGATGTTCAAAAGCCATCAGCTCTCTTCTGTTCAAGAAAGAAGTGCTGATAAGTGTTCAGTAAATCATAGTTGATATAAACGAGAATAAGTAGCTTGTTCAAACAACATACAAAATACAGACTTGGGCTATAGCTATCTAGACCATTACTATCCTCATTTTTATAAATTGGTATAAACACTGCACGCTTCAGAAATGCCAGAGAGAGATGACATCGAAAAAATAAATTTAGATATCAAATGATGTAAAGGTCAACAAAAACTAAATTCAAAATTTAAATCAAAGTCAACATCATCTCGGCGAAGACAATACAGGGTCGGCCAACACCAAGAGACAATCGACACTTGTGGTTTATATTCCTCTTACTGCAATGTTAAAACAGCCCGCACAGAATGCAGATAAATAAGGATATCACTCATAATACATGTATGGCGGTGAGTATTATTTAGGAAGACATCCGCATTTACGTTCCAATTATGTAATTAAGGCATTCTGATTTGACGCGGTAACTCAGAATATGACCGGAAAAAGGATCATTATAAGGGTGGTGGCGTAATGGTATGCGACGGGATATATACTAGAGGACACTCTAACTGTTTAGAAATGTCTGGATGATGGATGAATTTCTGTGACCCATTACCGTATGTAGGAGCAATGTGGGTGTTGAACTTATATTTTTGCGGATGTAATTGCTTTTCCGAATTGACCAATCATAGTGAAGAATTGGATTGATGATATTATGGTGAGAATGAAGTGACTAGCTAATTTTTTAGACGACTATCTAATAGAATATGGTTAAGACGTTGTGAGTAGAGGTGTTGCTGCACGAAATATGCTGGTCGAAATGCTTGAGTACTTACAAATTACTTTCAGACAGGAATGGAATATGATTTCCCAAGAAATGCCATCAAGATGTCAAATGTCTTTATATAATCATGGTGATCATACACATTATTAATCTATATTCATTGTAAGAATTATAGCACTAAAACTTCTGTCAATCATCAAGTTTTATAGTTTCTCAAAAGGATCTCATTAAAACATGTTCAAATGTAATATTGTGTTCAAATGTTAAATCAACTTTTATCACAAAATATTATATTTCTTCCTTTGTAAGTCATAATTTTACCGGATTCATAGGGTCGAAACGTCCTTTTCAAAAATCTTAAACACCATTTATCAGTTCCACGTAATATCCGCAACTTTTTGAGCAGTGTTCTTGGGGCTGCCAAATTTAAGCTTGTTTGGCACCTAAAAAACCTTGAAGGTATGACACTATTGTTTCCATTTAATTTTCAGGTTAGTTTTTCACATCGCAGATTGTTAAATAATGCTTTTCAATATTATTTGAAATTTTATATGTATAAGAAACTGAATGTTTGTTCCTCAGTGTATGTAGTTGTATCTAGATTGCTTTCACATATCGTTCAGTTTATGGTTGATCGAAATCTATTACATTTCATTGCAATTATTGCGTTGTAACTTTACAAATGTATACGTATATGTAAAACAGGCACATTAAATTTATAGCACAACGATACCATGCAATTCATTTCATTAATTTAATTTAACTCAAGTTTTATTCCGCAGTAAATTAATTAATAATTTTACGATGTCCTCAAAATATTTTACAACATTAAGTAATCTTGAACACGTATAAATTATTTAATGATGTGTTAGGTATGTAAGGTATGTTTGATGATAAAAAATAAAATAATAATCTGTTTTATTATCATAAATCACAGGTGTTGGCGCTGTCAACGTGCACAAATAAAAATAGAAATCATATTTATAATCTGGAACATTGCCAGATCATTATAAGTACACATTGAATCAAAATTCCTTAAAATATCATACAGTTCATTTATGTATTTATATTTTAGTTTTGTCCGAGCTTATTTCTAATAACAATAACAATAAGAATAACTTTTACACATAATATATCACTTTCAAACGACAACTACATATATAATGTAACAAAGATGTAATACGTAAGCTGTAAATAGTAAATCCAATACATTGTTACCAGGGACCAAAATGTACCACTAGTTAAGACATTATGGTGGTCTGATCTTCCAGGTGTATCTATAAGTACCGCGAAATCAAAAAATATATTGATAAAGGAGTGCCATGGAATGTAAAATGTCTGTCATTAAGTGTCATACTGTCATTAATATTTGTTAGTATGACACTTCATGATATAACTTAAGACAAACGTTTTATCACATTCCATGGCAAACCTTTATCAATATAAGTTTTGATCTCGTAGTATCTATACCGATGAAGAGAGGGGAGGTGGATGAGATATAATAAAAATTATACAAAATAACACGCTGAGTTAAGCTCAGGTATATGAAAGTAATTAGTGTCCTTTAGTGACCCCACCCATACATCCCAATTTTGGGTGAGACAATGTAGAGAAATCCCTATCTCTAAATTAAGATATTTAAATTAAAGTTAAATATTAGTAATAAAATGTAAAATTATTTGTTTTGCCGGCTGAACTCAAATTATCCCAGGGCGATTCGAGTTAATTGAAATGATTAAGTAAAAGAAGTTCCTGTACATTAATAAAAAAAATACCATTTAAAAATTTTAATAATTCTTATATCAAAATCAATGAATCCTGTGTGTATAATTTTACAAACAACACAAGAAATAACATATACTTAAAAAGCAATTCTAATACATTTTTTTTCGAATCTTTAACTAACACAAACATTTCTGTAGGTTCTTTGTTCGATTCAATCGTAAGCTATAAACGCCAGAATTTATTACATAGAGTGCACATTATATATTATACGTGTTTATATCAATACTTGTGAACATATCAAGTTACTTTACATATATATTTGTTACACGATATTTATTTAATTACTCTCTGTTTGAACTTTTATTTTTACAGTCTCTCCTCCTTTATTACATAAAACATTACAGTCATTAAAAAATAATCATTTAAATAATACCTTATCTAAATTCTTCTTATTCATCTTCTTTTTTTGTAATGTTTCCAGCAGGAACTTCGGGCTGCTTATTATCGACGAAATCTTCTTTATTTCTACGATGTTTTCAATGGCATCATCTCCTTGTTCTGCCACTCGAAATACAATCTTTATTTTAACAATATAACACGTTGCACAATTACTTCTTAGGTGCAACTTTGACTACTAATTTACTACGTTTTCTCGGTAGTAAATTATTTATTGAAGTTATATTAACACTGACTCTTATGCGTAGTCTAATGTTAGGAGTTACCCTTTTGATACGATATTTTGAAAATCTTGCTGCCGACTCTCTAAATTCACTGTTAACCGACTCTACTGGCCGTTCGAGTCTCCAGTTGGAGTCTTTCATTGCAGTTGACTTTCTGACTCGAAGTCTAACTGCCGACTCTCTCATTTCTCACGCGTATTTCTCTTTTATATCAGAATGTCTGGGGTTCCCCGCTTTCCTCAAAGTTCAGGGTTTCCCATTCACAGTCACACACACATACACATTCATTTAGCCGCGGGATTGTATATTGCTATTGGAGTGTTTATCACATTAATATAACTTTTCGGCGTCACCTTTTTTACACATAAACATATACAAAACCTATGACTAATATCTACTTAATAATACAATAACATATTCATTGATTTTAAATATTATTTCACTTAAAAATGTTAATAAAAAAATATACTTAATTAAATCCTTAAAAAAATAATAAAAATCATAAAATTAATAAAGTGAAATGGGCTGTACCATTACAATCGCCTCTATTTAGACTTAAAGGAACTGGGCGGTAATTGTTTGATTTGAACAAGTGGACTAATCGTAATGTGTACATAATTATAATTAATGAATCTTCTAAAATGAACTAGGTGCTAGGTATGTCAATCAAATACATTTTGGGAATATTAACATTATGACCCTTCATCCTAAGTTTTGTCTTATTTAGTAAAATGAAGGGCTGCAGTGTAAAATTATTTTTTGTGAACAAACGTAGTGCAAAAACCTACTATTGCAGCCTTTAAGCTAGTTAGAAGGTAAGCAAGAATGCACAACTCAAAAATTGGAAGCCCATCTTTCTTGGAAATGCTATCAATTCTAGTTTACACCTTGGCTTCATTTTTATTTAAAAATCGTGAAACTCTCTTTACGTGATTCTTAAATTTATTTGATATACCTACTACTGACAAGATACTCTTACCTGATAACTTACCTCTGCACCTGGTTTTAAAAACTTAGAGCGTAACTCGAGTGGATACGGTCGTGGGTTTGACGAAATCACTCAACCATGGGCGTAGCCAGGATTTATAACAGGGGGGGGGGCAAACCATGGTCCATGGTCGTTCAAAATGTAAAATTTTAGGATAAAAAGAAAAGGCAAATGAAAACAAAACTTTGAGATTTTAATTATACTTAAATTAATAACATTTTTCTTGAGTTGAAACTAAATTTATCCAAAACTTTCTTCACTATGCAGTCCTGATTTTCCTTAAAAAATTGTCGATGCACAATCATCAAACACAACCCAGTGAGTCTGTCATCACCCATTGTACTCCTGAGCCAGGTTTTTACCCTTCGTAGGGTACTGAACGATCTTTCCACGGTAGCAGTAGTGGATGGGAAAGCACTTAATATTAGCAGTGCGTGCTTTGTTGCAGGGAAAAATACATTAGCTTCCTCCAAAAGTGCAGCCACTTCAATGTCCTTTAATTTGTCTTCTGCTAAATTCTTCTTCTTCCACATATTGTACCACAAATCTAATTCTGCAGAGACATCCCCCAACTTATAAAATTCCATGAAAGATTCTGCATTATTTTTGAAATCTTTTGAAGCCATTTTGAGCATGCTTGAAGGATGAAGATAAGTTAAAGCAAAAACAGGTGTATTTTCGTTGGAGAATCTAGCACCCAAAGACGAAGTTAAAGAATCAAGATAGGGGATGATTATTGACCGCTTCCAGTATACAACTGCAGACTCAGATGGTGGATTACTTCTGTGTACTTGCTTTTGAGTGACTCGTGGTACTGACAACTCAACCCCTACTTTCTCTGCGATATCAAGTGATTTTTTATATAATTCATAAGAAACATTTTCGACATCTTGTCGATCTTCTTTGATTACATCTAGAATATCATTAATATGTTTCTTCACCACAACCAAATCCATACTTTTACCTTGTAAAACGTTTACAACGGGTTCCAAAATTGCAGAGTATCTTGCAATTATGTTTAAGCCTAAGATGAAAATTGGTTTAGTAACTGCACATTGCAATTGGTAGGCACATTTTCTTGTTGCATAGTTTCCTTCGACAGATAGATGTTCTAGTGCTTTAACAATGTCAGTGAAGTTCTCTGAAAATTTTTTGAGGCTCTTGTATTTTTCCGACCATCTGATCTCACAGAGCCTTGAAAGATTTGGAACCGATTTCCTACGGGCTGGCGATTCACGAAAGAAGGTTATTGTGTCTTTAACCGTTGCAATTGTGTTTCTTATTTCTGGTAGCTTGCTAGTATCATTGACCACAAGATTTAGTCTGTGGCTGGAGCAATGGAAAAATAAAGACTTAGCGTACTTTTTTTTAAGAATGGCCTGTACACCACCTTCTTTGCCGGCCATCGTAGAACACCCGTCAAATCCGAATCCCACACAATTATCGGCGGAAAAATTATTATCTTCTAAAAAACTTTGAATTGCGCTAGCGATTGTAGAAGCATGTTGACATTTTAACTCAATGTAGCCTACAAATTCCTCCCTGATTATTTTTTGGCTTTCATCATAGAACCTTAATCCAATAGAAAGCTGCTCTTTTCCAGCGATATCTGCTGTTTCATCAGCCATTACAGCATAAGCTTTTGCCCGTTTACAGTCTTCGATTATTTTTTCTTTGATAACTTCACCGCATAATTGTATGATCTCATTTTGAATTGTTGGTGAGGTATAGACTGCGTTTTTTTGACATTTATCCAAGTGGCTCTTTAGCTTCTCATCACCAGAGTCAATCCTCAAATTTAAAAGGTTAAAGAAAACTCCCTCATTTCCTACTTTTCCTCTAAGCGGCAAATCATGAATTCCACAAAATATTATGCATGAAATAATTGCTGACAATATTTGTTTATTTTCTTCAATCGTCTTATGGTGCCCTATTTGCAACTGGACATCAACAGGAGCATTTTCAAGAAATGCTTTTGCAGCAGCTGTTGAAGATTTGTGGTAATGGGTGCCAACGTGCTTTCTACAATCTTCATGTATATCCTTAAACTTCATGTAAGGCCTTACCATAAATGACCCCAAAACTCCTTTAACTGTAGCAATTCTTGGCGGAAATAAAACACAATACAAACATAGAGCACCTTTCAAACGACTTGAGTACACCAGCCATGGAGTATATTGATCTAACCAGCGATGGTTAAATTTTCTTTTCAAGTGAATGGCATCAGAAGCAAAATCGTAATTGGATGATGGAACCCAAGGGTTTGTCAACAATTCCGTCTTTTTTTCAGAAGGCAAGTTATTGGCACAACTAACATAACGACCAATGTCATTTTCATGGTAGCCATCGCGTTCTTCAGTTTGTTTAGAGGTCCCAGATCCAGAGACAGCTTCATGTAGATATGAAGAACTACTTGAGCCTTCTACAAAAATAGATTCCGATTTTGATGTTCCGACCATCTTATTTTCATCTTCATCACAATCATTGCTTCCACTTCCACTACTGTCATCATGAACTTTTTACCGGTTTAGAGATTTTTGACCTAAAAATAATAACCTAATATCATTCTTGTTCTTAGTCCCTAGTATAAAAATTAGTATAAAACAAAACTACCATGTAATGATAGTGATAGCTTATAATGTGGATATACTATATCTGACGTTAATATTTTTTCTCTAGATTAAAAACACAAAATGAAATTAATAGCACGTACAAAGTGCTGTTTGATCTTTAATATGTACAAATTTCAAGTTTTAATTGTGAACAAAAATTAACATGGGATATAACATATAATGCAGATATGTTATAGCTATCGTTACATGGTAGTTTTGTTTTATTTGGTGCTGGTCGAGCAACCAATTTTCAAATTTTTGGACCATTTCTAATGGAATGACTCTGACTCTAAAGTTTTAATTAAAAATTTAATTTTCTACTGAAATTATTTAACTTACCTTTTTGTAACCAATTTCTTATATCCATATTGTCTTTTCTGTCTCTTTATTCTGTGGTAAAACTATTGTTACGGATTTTCCCTCTTGTTTCTCGCGCCTCGCTTTCTATTCGCCGTATGCAACTTCGTATCCTGCACTATGTACTGTACTGTACTGTCTGTCTTCGCGCCGGATAGACAACTAACTTTATATACGCTTTTGGGCCTAGAAATTGCCAGAACATTCGCATCGCCGGTTCCCGTATATTCCTCACTTGTATCTCGATTTTTCTCGAACTCGAAGAAAACCAGTGGCGTTTTGTTACACTATTAAATAGGACACTGTCGCTAGACAAGAGCACTTACACACCAACTCAATAGTTGTTATAAGAGTATTTAATTCGGATTCTGATGTAGGATTGTGTATTGAATGTTTCAAAATATTTCACGCTAAAACTACTTATTGAGTAAATTTATTTTAATTAATAGGATTAAAAAATGTAGTTAAATGAAAACAAAAAAAAAAGTGACAATTTTTTTACCATTTTTCTCAAAAATGTCCGACTGTTAAGTGGTTGAATCGAACACTAAAAATTGACGTATCCTGAGAGTAAATCGAACACTCCTTTTTATCCAATTCTGGTGTGGGACAATTCTGGTGTGCACCAATGCATAGATCGAAAACGCTATTAATATATATCTAGCACTATGTCAGTTTTTGAAACAGCTTTGTTTTTTGCTGATGAAATATATTTTAGTGACAAAGGACACGCGAATAATTTTATTTATTAGAGCTTATTAATTAATTTTAAAATGTTCATAAAAGCAACCAAACGACCACAACAACAAACAAAATATATAAAACAGATAACAAAAAAAAATATGCAGAACAGAAAAATATGTATATTTTAGATTTAATTTTTCGTTTATTAAAATTTAAAAATTATTTAATTTATTTTTGCTTCCAGGGGGGGCAGTTGCCCCTCCCTGCCCTTCGCTGGCTACGCCCATGCACTCAACTATAAGGAGGTACCCGCTTTATAATATATAATATATTGTACATTATTATAGACCATTGATTCATCACTTTATCAGGGAGAGTCTCAAGGTAGCACAATACGTGTAAATTATCAGCTAGACGCTCAAACAAACGCAAGATTAACAACGTTTAATCATCGCACCCCAAGTGGGAGTCTGAAAATTAACAAATATAAACGAATGAAATATGATCATTGAAATAAATTTTAACCCACGTGCAGGTTATGCGAAAAGAATTAAAGTTCGCGTTGATAACTCTAAATTACGTTAAATTATTTAATGTTATAAGAAAATGAATTAATTAAATTATTTGACAAAGGGGAAGTTGAAAAATTTGACTTGAATAGACATTCATTAAATAAATCTAATTAGTTTGTAGTTTGTATCTAATTACTCTTAACAGAGAGAGAGGTTGTAAAACAAGCGTATACAAAAAGACTTAAAATTCACTTCTTAGTATCTTTCTATAATCTGCAGGTCGAAAATTTTCGTCATCACTTATACTACGTATAAGAAAGAAAAATAGTGGTTCTAATTTACTGCCTTGAGGTAGGTACTCCTGAAATTGGAGTATACAATACTTATGACTATGTATTAAACATACGGATTCGTGTAACGCAAATAACTTGGATGTACCAGTAAGATTGCTAGTAAAACAAATAAAAAAATGGAAATTTTACTAATATACATTTCTTTGGACTTTTCAAGAATTATTACCCATTAAGGGTCCTATATAGTGGATCGGAAATGTAATATTGGTTGCATAGCACATAATTTAATAAGCCAAGGATATCCGAGTACTTACTACACATAGGGAATATATAATAAATATTTGAAATAATAACTCAATGTCTAAGCAAATAAAAATTCATTTATGACCAAATATTTACACATTTGTAACTGCGGAAAAGATATTTACCAGAATGACAATTCATTGTAATTTAGGTTCCCTAATTTTAATTTATTTTATATTCATTTAAAACAAAGTAAAGAATAGGTGAACGAAAAATAAGTGCAGAGCGGGGTGGCTTTTTATTCAATTTATAACATGAACCCAAGCAAACAAATCTCCTCCGAAGGATTTTTGAGAAAACTTGTTTTTAATATTTTGACATATTAATTAATTTTCTTTAATCCGATAATTTTTTTCTAAATTTGATTCTTCAGCGGTGTAGATTACTAAATTCTTCATAAGTTGACGTTGAAAGGTTTTCTCCAAATTTAAAATCAACAAAAATATCTTGCATCTAAAATCTGCTATTTTTCCATTGTTGACAGATCAACTATATAGAACCCTTAACGGCAATATAGTGAAGGAACAAGAACGGGTAATACTTTACAGTCACTATAATTAATAGGGGGCGGATATAACTAGTTTAAACTAGGACGAAGTTACAAAGGAGCAAAGAAATAATGTAAACAACACCCACTTACTGAATAGCACTAATTCATATGGTGAACTGTAACATCTGTTTACGCCCGAGAAGTGCCCGAGGATGAGAGCAAAAAATGCCCATAAAATAAGGAATTTATGAGTAAAATCCTTTCTACATCGGCGTAGATAGGAGCCTGAGGGGTTAAAATTTATTATATTTACCATATTTTTCGCAAGAGAGATAATGCAAATATGTATATACTTACTGTTAGGTATTTAGTTTCAATAACATACGCGTACATTTTTAGTTATCATTTATTTAGATGTAGAACGTTGTTTGTTACTTTTTCTGATATGAAAATGAATTGTCAGTGATTCCGAAATTTATTACAAAGTCTGTAAAATATCGTTACAGAATGCCAAAATATCGCACGTTCGTCACTAAGCTTTGCTAAAACATACACAGAAATAGTTTTATGCAGAGAATTTCGTTACATGTTTAAATGACGATGCTCGAAGTATTTCTAACACAAATCCCAAATTTAAAAAATCAGATGTTATTCCTTCAGGAACAATTTGGAAATTTGCCTAAACTAATCACATATTTTGAAAATCGAATCTTAAATTAAAAACTGGATTAACCACACTAGATGTGCATTAATAATTTCAAAAGTATTCCAAGTCACTTCGGATGTGGCCTTCAGCAAAAGCTAGACGCAGTTTTTAATAGAAATCCAGATTTAATAACATTGCGGCAATTATGTATGCTAAATAAGCTGAAATAAAAGAATATTTCCAGTACGCATATATAACTAGTTGCGATGTAGAAAGGACGTTTTCTATCTACAAGGATGTACTTAATTGAAATAGAACAAGTCTTACAGAAGAGAAAATGGTAAATAGTAAGGTATTTTGTATTTTATAGATCACCAGCACTTGTTATCCAATTATATAAATAAAATTAAAACCTCTCTCTTTCAAAATACAACACTTCAATAGTGCGCCCATGGGCGATGAGTCATCAACCGCTCGTGTCCGCCTCCTAATAATTACATTATAAGGCTACAGTAGTCATACAGCTTACTTAAATTTAGATTCCTAAACCAGTTGCACTACAAAATATAAGATAATGTATTCTTAGCTGAGGCAAGAGATATGTTTAAAGCTATCGCAAGTAATAGTTACATTATATTTAACCACACATTATTTCGTTATTTTTAAATGAGCCCCTGTATATGCTTTTATAATAATCTTGATTTGAATGCAAATAAACAGATAAAACAGCAATAATTTCAGCGATTTAATAAACCAAGATTTAATCTGCGTACATAGATATGTTAAAGATATACATACATACTCATAGTATAATATATTAACTCTTAATCGGTGAAATGAGGATTTCACATATTCACTTTCTCATTATTATTTTCGAAAATAACAATGAGAAAGTAGTATTAGTACTGTTCAGTATGTCGGATCAGCACGTAAAAGAAAGTCTGAACAATTGAAAAAAAAATTAAAGAAATTATTACTAAATTATTATTATTAATTCAGGATTGATGTACCAACTCTTGCTGCAAGAGAGAAAGAACGTTATTAGGCTGTACAGAGTGATATTTTGTTTCTATTTGGCATTTCTTTAAATATACAAGATGTTATATATCTCATGTATAAGCTCCTGGAACATAAAAAAAAGAAGAAAATCACATATAGATCATTTATTTTTAATTAGAATGTGACCGTTTCGCAATAATTTTTCATACAGCTAGGAGCACAAAATAAATAAAGATGAATCCAGGAACACTCTAGGGACTTCTCCAAATTAACGTAAATTAATTAATGTTATCAATAACTTTTAACCTTTTATAAGGAAAATTAATATTTTTCTTGTAAACAACTTTTATCGTTATAATATGTAGCTGATTTGCTTTATAGTAAGACTAGGAGCTTCAATGACTGCTTATGATTAGGGCGCGGACATGACCGGTTTAAACTACGACGAAATTACAACGGAGCAAGGAAATAATGTAAACAACACACGCTTACTGAATAGCACTAATTCATATGGTGAACTGCAACATCTGTTTACGCCCGAGAAGTGCCCGAGAATGAGAGCAAAAAATGCCCATAAAATAGGGAATTTATGAGTAAAATCCTTTTTTCATCGGCGTAGATAGGAGCGTGAGGGGTTTTTAAAATTTATTACATTTACCTTATATTTCGCTAGAGAAATAAAATTTTCATTCATACCTACATAAGTTTCGTTTTTTCATTGTTTTGACTGTTAATTACGTACTTCGTAATTTTTGTAATAGTCTGTTTAATACCGGTTTATTGAATCGACTTCTCCCAATTATCTAGACGTAAGTGTGCACTGGATTTCGTTTAGTTTCAATAACATATGCGTACATTTTTAGTTATCATTTATTTGATCTAGAACGTTGTTTATGTTACTTTTTCTGATATGAAAATGAATTGTCAGTGATTCCGAAATTTTTTACAAAGTCTGTAAAATATCGTTACAGAATGCCAAAATATCGCACGTTCGTCACTTAGCTTTGCTAAAACATACACAGAATAGTCTTTATGCAAAGAATTTCGATAGTTTACAAAATTTCGTTATATATTTAAATGGCGATGCTCGAAGTATTTCTGAGTGCAAGGAACTAACACAAATCTCAAATTTAAAAAATCAGGTGTTATGGAAATTTGCCTAAACTAATCACATATTTTGAAAATCGAAATCTCAAATTAAAAGATGGATTAACCATATTAGATGTGGGCTGTTAATAATTTCAAATGTATTCCAAGTGACTTCGTATGTGGCCTTCGGCAAAAGTTAGACGCAGTATTTAATAGAATTCCAGATTTAATAACATTACGGCAATTATGTATGCTAAATACGCTGAAATAAAAGAATATTTCCAGTACGCACCTATAACCAGTCGCGATATAGAAAGGACGTTTTCTATTTACAAGGATGTACTTAATTCAAAGAGAACAAGTCTTACAGAAGAGAAAATGAACAAATAATAAGGTATTTTGTATTTTATAGATCACCAGCCACTTGTTATCCAATTATATAAATAAAATTAAAACATCTTTAAAATACAACATTTCAATAATGTGCCTATGGGCGATGAGTCATCAACCGTTCGTGTCCGCGCCCTACTTATGATATAAGGTTATCGAAAGCTGATGTAAAAAGAATTTAGGCGAAGATTTAGTAATCAGCCACACATTTGCATAGAAAACTATGTCGCGTTGACTCACGACAAAGAAAAATGTTGCCGTATCACTGGGATTCATGACAAAACAAGGATCCATCCATGATTGTACAAGGGATCCCCACATCCATAAACAGCAAGCAGATTTATCAGGAAATTGACAGCGACGGTATTTTGAAATGTAGAACAGAATCAGAAAGTTGAAAGCTGATATTCAGCGAAAACCCGCAGCTCTTATCAAAAGTTTATGCTACCTCATGATAATTGCAGAGATTACAATGCTCGCCCAATTCATGAAGTAATAGACTAGTGCGACTTTGTAGACATGGAACATCCACCCTAGAGTGACTAATATCTCTTTCTTATATTAAAAAAGCATTTGATGGAGCGCTGTTTTCCTTCAGATTAATACCTGAAAGAAGCGTCGGAGACATTTTTTGAGAACTACGACAAGAACGCATATTATGAAAAACGTTGGAATAAATATCTGAATGTGTATGGATAATACGTTAAAACGTACAATACTGCTTTCCCCCAAACTCCACTAATGCAAAAATCTCCACTATTAGTAAAGTTACCCCAATAAGTCATGAAACATTTTAAAATAAGCATTGTTAAATTACCTCAAATGCCTACAATGATATAAACTTTTATAAAAATCTAAACGAAATCGCCCATTAATCTTTGTATATACATACTCCTTATTCTTAAGTATAATGTAGATCAATATTAATGTTTCTTTCTTTCTATTTCAGTCAGAAAAATTACGCCAACCAATGGAATTGGACGACTGTAACAGCAACGGGCGAATAACATCGGCAAATACCTCCATCATCATGGAGGCTACCAACTAACCAACAGAATTCCTCGTTAGAAACTTTTACAGGGTTAGACTTTGGCTTTCTTTCTAAATAAACAGAAAAACAACACGTGAACTGAATATGTTATTATAAACGTGGAATGTGAACTGGATAGTTTAGGTATTATAGCGCAAGTTGATTTTTACGTTATACGTTCTATGTACTACGTATAAAAACATGAAGACGCCATAGGATTAGAAGAAAAGTCGTACGAACAAAGGAGAAAGAAAGCGAAGGACAGGGAAGAACAAGAACGAAAAACGCATTACCACAACAACAACACTACTACTACTACAAACACGTATGTATTTATATGAATGTATATTGTAGTTGAAACGACGTCGTACAATACATCAATCAAGTATTTATAGAAACTGATGATATATCTAGGTCATTTCTGCGTGTTAACAAAAAAACATCCAGAATAAAAGATCCGCATACGACACGTTTATTTGTACGGTTTCCGCGACTTGCGTGATTCGGGTAAACAATTTAAACATGATAGAAATTGAAAGTGTGAAAATGACATTTACTTCTCCTATTCTGATTGTGATGAGGCAATGAATAACATATTACAAATAATACACTTATAAAGTTACAGTGACTCACAACCAAAACTTTACGGAGATTATCAAAGAAATTATTTTACAGAGGAAATACTATTTTAAGAAATCTCAAAGTATAGTATTAAGAACATGGAAAACAATGTTTTTACTCTAATTATGCAATGCAAACAAAAATTAAGGAACATGGGCGTTAAGACAATTATAATTATTAGTAATATTTGATAACTGTGAAAGGTTAATTTGCTTAATTTTGTTAAATCATTGTAATGCAATGTATTAATTTCTGTTTTTAATAGCAAATTAATATGCCGAATTTCAGAAATACGAACAGTGTTTGTTTCCTTTTAACAGCAACAATTAGTCAAGGAGATACTGAAAAAGTCTTTTAATTCCTTAATAATTAAAGGAAGTGATGGATTTCTCTTGGTGAAACAGTTTAACAACAACTTGTAAAAAACACAAATAGGACACTAAGGTGTTATTTCACAAATTACCTATGAATACTCAATATACATTTCACCTTGCGGCAGCCTTAGGAGTTCAACTAAAATTAAGGATTTGAAATTATTATGAAATTATTATTAATGACACAAGCACGGAGATAATGGACACATCATTTAGTTATAGAAAAAAACCACTTAACAATGCTAGGATTTAAAAAAGGCGAGTTTATTAATTCAGTCAGTATCATTAGGAATATTACCTGAATGCTAAACTAAACCCTCTTTAATATAATAACCTTCTAAAACACTCATTTTTCTACTTTTATTTAAATTAAACAGGACCTTCAAATGTCTAATGACCACTTTCTAAAATTCTCATAATTAAACCTAAGGTGCATAGCGCATATGTTCCAAGAACCTCAATTTAAAGTTACACCCTCTTTGACCTATATAAAATTTACCACAACTACAATTAATTTTTAAATTCCCGACTTCATAAACTTTAAAACACGATCTCTTGTTATTAATTAATCAGCCAGGTAATATTCTAAATGATCAGACAACAAATAAATTGGCTTTTAAGAAATCCTAGCATTGTTAATCTGGTTTTCTCGATAAATAAATGATACATCTTTTATATCACTAATTGTACCCTTAAAGCTTAAGGTGTAAACTGTTCATTGTACAGTACACAGAACGAGAGGTGGCCGGTGGGGGAAATTGTCGCTGCGCGAGTATGGGTCAGTGTCAGACAGAGAAAGTATTCGGAAAAAGAAATGATAACATTAGTTCATTATCGCATACATTGGGAGGGGCATCTCGCCGGCCAAGTCTCGTTCTGTGAGCTGTAGAATTACGATAGTTGTTAATTTTAAAATTTTGGTTTTAGTTGAAGTCCTGACGATCCCGCAAGGCCAAATGTACATGGAGTATTTATAAAAAATTTGTGAAATAATCCTTACTCTTTTATTCGTGTTATTTTTCAATTTGTTAATTATTTAATTCATACGAACTTATGCTTTGAAGGGTTTTTGATATTCAGATTTCATATTAAACTGCAAGAAAGAGCTTTGCGCATAATGAGTGTTTATCTAAGAATAAACTATTGACGTACGAGTATATATCATATAACTATAAAACACAAACCAAGTTATTGAATGGGTTGAAAGATAGCTTTTGCATAATAGTATCTGAATTTCTTGGTAACTGAAATTTAAGTAGAAGTATACTCTTGCTAATATACTACACTATTATATGGACTGTAGTTTATACAGAATGTTATCGTGAAAATTGGCGCATTAAACACCTTAAAATGAATCTTAAACTGAAACAGGCGAGAGTTTAAAAATACAAAATTGTATTTTAACAACTTTTTATTGCACATATTAAATAAAAAGTACCTACAATGCGAACACCACTACTTTATGACTTTCATTTCATGTCAATTCCTTATAACAACGCGTTATGCCCGTTCAACTTAGAGCTAACACTTTGCCAAGTGGTACGTAAATTGAAAGAGAACCGTTGATAATCTGACAGCTTAGGTTCACTAATTGTTGAGGTACATTTAATTATAGGGAAACTAAACAGTTTTAGCAAAGTTTTTATATGATAAATTGGGTAATTCAATTTATCGGTTATTATAGCAGGAAATTCTATTACTAAAGTGATTTTTGCTCTCTTCGTCAAGTTTCTGCGGCCAAATTTTTTGGGGTACCGTTACCTTCTGTAATAACAATCTTTCGCAACGCGCATTTCTACGAACTATATTATGACAATATTTATTGACTTAATTCTGGGTGTACACTATAATTATAAAAAATCTAGAGAATTTCGAAAATATCATGTTCACAATTGTATCAAAATTGTTCGCAGTCACCATCTTAAAGATCATATTACCATAAATAACTATTTCTTTCTGATAGCAATTATATAACGATGACATGATTGGGTAATGGCAAGATGGCCGGCAAATTATATAAAAATTTGTTCCTACGGGGCACAGAAGATGTTGTGATTACTTCTTCAGTGATGGTGACAAAGTGAAATAATAAATCCACAGGACACCATGCAAACTAGTTGGCTCCAGTAGCCACTATTATGTGTGTGTATTCTGCCCAACTACGTAATTTCTCTAGCCGCTGTAACTTTGATTGTGGACGTGGCTCTATAATTTTTCTATTCTAGATATGAGTTAGAGTATGCGGCATGTTAACATTTTCTAAAAAAAATTCTGTAACCTTATGGCAGAAAACTTTTGCTATAAGTGTTATACTATGTACAAGGTAAAAGCAATGAAAATTGATAATAATAAAGAAAAACATATAATGGTAACCTACCAACTTCTACTATAAGCTATATAATGTATATATTGGTGCAAAAGCATTGACTTTTACCGAAAAAATATATGTGCGTATTGAACAGACGTCTTAGGAATATTCAGAACCTTTTTACTTTGACTGAAGGCGTATTATTACTTTTTAGATTAATTTCAGTAGTTACTTTCCAAAAAATATAATGTCATATACAGGGTGTAGCACCTAAGATGCCTCGGACCGTAGCTCCTCTATCATACAATATATCAAAAAAAGTCTAAGAGAAAAATTGTCCATAACTACAATCACCATTTCCCTAAAATATTTTTTGTCATCAGTGCCATGCCGTATTCTAGTGGCGTATCAAATCTATGTTTTTTTAAATGGAACAATGTATATTTTGTGGCTGAATCGGAAAGCCCCCAAAGAGTACTTTTTTTTCGTATATAACGTCATACTCCTACTTCAGCGGTTTCGCTGTTATAACGGTTTTTCTTCGCAGTTAGACCGTACTTCGACATTTTCTTTTGGTAGGAACTAAATTGTCCCGGCGTTTCGGTTTCGAATTTAGGGATAGACTAAGACCTCTTCTAACTACTCCTAATTTTTTTTCAAGTGATTTAAGGAAAGAAGATAATTTTTGATTGGGCTTTGCAAATAGTCATTTTTTTCTAAAATATCAAATGGGAACCATATAAAATAATTATATCGTTGGATAATCGAAATTCCAAGTTTTCCATTTATTAAAAAAAAACACACACTTCATAACAAAATTAAAAAGAAAAAAAAGTTGTTAGGTCAATTTGTCGAAAAACGTCTTTTTTCAAAGTCAGCTGTCATGATAAAACAATAGAAGTGTCAATGCAAACGGAAAAAATAACAATAAACTGACAGAAGTATTATTGTTATCTGATAAACGTTGCGAAAATGTCTGGTACTCAACAAGAAATGGTTGACATGTGTTTATTCTTGGAGAATGTTTCAAAAATTGTTTGTTGGTGTCACGAGTGTACTCTGAGTGATATCCTCTCAGAACGTGTCCAAATCCACGTGAGTTTACAAAGGTGTTGGATAGATTTACATCTACTGGTACTGTTCAACGAGCAAAGAGAGTTAGAACGAAGCCAGTTTTGACCGTAGAAAACGAGTTGAAAGTTCTGGAGGCTGCTGTTGAAAATCCTCATATCAATGTCCGCGAAATTAGTAGGAACACTGACAAGTTCCATCCATTTAAAATTCAATTGCACCAGGAATTGCAATCTCAAGATTTTGAACCCAGGCAGAATTTCTGCGATTGGTCTTTGCAAATAGTCATTTTTATTCTAAAATATCAAATCGGAACCATATAAAATAATTACATCGTTGGATAATCGAAATTCCAATTGCAATTGAATTTTAAATGGATGTAACTTGTCAGTGTTCCTAATAATTTCGTGGACACTGATATGAGGATTTTCAACAGCAGCCTCCAGAACTTTCAACTCGTTTTCTACGGTCAAAACTGGCATCGTTCTAACTCCCTTTGCTCGTTGAACAGTACCAGTAGACGTAAATCTATCCAACACCTTTGTAAACTCACGTGGATTTGGATACGTTCTGAGAGGATATCTCTCAGACTACACTCGTGAAGCCAACGAACAATTTTTGAAATATTCTCCAAGAATAAACACAAGTCAACCATTTCTTGTTGAGTTCCAGACATTTTCGCAACGTTTATCAGATAACAATAATACTTCTGTCAGTTTATTGTTATTGTTTGCATTGTCACTTCTCTTGTTTTATCATGACAGCTGACTTTGAAAAAAGACGTTCTTCGACGAATTGACCTAACAACTTTTTTTTCTTTATAATTTTGTAATGAAATGTGTTTTTTTTTAATAAATGAAAAACTTGGAATTTCGATTATCCAACGATATAATTATTTTATATGGTTCCCATTTGATATTTTAGAAAAAAATGACTATTTGCAAAGCCCAATCAAAAATTATCTTCTTTCCTTAAATCACTTGAAAGAAAATTAGGAGTAGTTAGAAGAGGTCTTAGTCTATCCCTAAATTCGAAACCGAAACGCCGGTACAATTTAGTTCCTGCAAAAAAAAAAATGTCGAAGTACGGTCTAACTGCGAAGAAAAACCGTTAAAACAGCGAAACCGCTAAAGTTAGGAGTATGACGTTATATAAGGGAAAAAAGTACTCTTTGGGGGCTTTCCGAATCAGCCACAAAATATACATTGTTCCATTTAAAAAAACGTAGGTTTGATACGCCACTGGAATACGGCACGGCACTGATGACCAAAAATATTTTAGGGAAATGGTGATTGTAGTTATGGACAATTTTTCTGTTAGACTTTTTTCGATATATTGTATGATAGAGGAGCTACGGTCCGAGGCATCTTAGGTGCTACACCCTGTATAGAGAGTATGTCCACATGGCACTATTTCACAGGATTTCTAATTAAAATTTTAAAAACTCATACTTATCAGAAATATCAAAACGTCGATCGTTACTAACAACCTAACCTAGATAAAGCAAACCGCATACCTGTTATATAAAGTGGAGTTAGTACAAACTGTACCTACAATTTATGTGTTGGTTACACAAGTAAACTTTGCAGCCCCAACTTAATAATTGCAATATCACTAATTCCGTAAATGATAAATTTACAGTGCTGCTATACACTTAATATTATTTTACATAAGCTTATGATTCATAATCACGTTGTAAAACAGAATAATAAAATAACTGTTCCACTTAGTCCAAGCAATTTGAATTTAAAACGCATATTAATATATTAAATTATATAATTATTGCTCGATCTCGAGGTATTTCATTCTTACAACTTTGTTTGAGATAGGTTACAATTTGCCTTTTTTCTATATAATAAAAGTATAAACAACTCCTTCACTCCGTACTGCATCAGTTGTGAGTCACTGTACGGAAAATATTATAGATACATATCCATACACTGACCGAAGACGTGTTGTACATATATTTTTCTGCCTGTGCAGCTCACATATTTTGTGCATTAAACTTAACACCATTCACAGCCCACTGGTTTTGTCGTACAAGGCTGTGACGGAATGAATTAAGCCTGTTATTACTTCAATTCAGATTCCAGACTGAACGAAACCAACGAACGCTCTGGCAAAGTATGTAAATTATCTCATTCTGAATAATAATCCCGATAATGATAATATATATCGTAATTTTTTTCTGTTCGAAAAATGATGGGATCCTATTATTTGATTTCTTTTCTTCCACTATATAAAGCATTTAAGTACATTTTTAATGAAAGACGGAAATCGTTAAATTATTATGTGCTGGAAATTTATTTAATTTTAAATTGGTTTTTATTAATGTGCTTTGTGTTACATAATAAAAATGATTCTTCAAGCGTTAAGTACCATTATTTCATGTAGAAAAAGAAATTTAATTATACATTAATATTTAAATAAGTACATAAACGAATAGTTTAAACAATTAAATGCTTTTATGAGTGAAGAAAAATATCTTGCAACCTTTCTCGGCGTGCAAGTAATGCAAGTTATGTAAATATAATTACATATAACGGAATCTAATTACAAATAAATTTGAACCCAATTTAAGCTTTTTCTCTCACTTACTAAAAGGAATGAATTAAAAATAAAGGAAATTATTTTTCAATATATAACTCACTACTGCTTACATAAAGATGTTTAAAAAGATTTTCTACCCTGCCTTGTTAATATACATTTGACATCTGAGCCGCATTTTTTGGAATAACGTTCAAAGTGTATTGGCAAATAAGAAGAAATTTATAACACGGACGTAGATTATATCGTGTTTCTTCCTGTACTTTGGTTAAGGCATAATATAAATATTTTATACTTCGGGACGTGACACAAATCTATGCTATTTTGTAAGTCTTCACAGTAGATACTCTAATTTCAAATGTTAATAATAAAGTAAATAAATAATAATTAATTACTAGAGAAAGCACACAGAATATTTATATGAAGTTATCAACTTATATCAAATTGGTGTAATAAATTGTTAAACTACGGTATCTCACTTTTAGACATTTCGCAAACGAGTGTATTTTATAAAATTATTTATACAATAGTTTCAAGAAGTAAATACATTTTATGTTAATACTGCAAACATATACTGCAACCCCTTCACATGCAAATAATAGGAAAAAAATGATAGTTACTGTATGTAAGTAACTATTATTAATAAATCTAATTTAAAAATCAATTACAATGAAATTTAAGCTTGAACGAAATGAATTAATTAATTCAACAAAGCAATCACTACTGCTGTTATTATGTCCATTCCAATGACGCTCGAGAAAGCACTCTTTTGATTTCTGAACATAACGTAGTGTCGCTGCTTTGTGAAGAACACATTGCATGTAGTTATTTAAGAAGGATCAAATATAAGACCAAAAAATCTAGAATAAGGATTAAGAGATGCTGAAGTGAAAGATCGAACGTTCTCAGATATCAGTAGGTTCAAATCGAAGACGTGCACGACAGTTTGAATAAAAATCTGTTCCCTCAGAATTCGGTACCTCTCCCGCTCCCCAGTTAAAGATATAATTCACCACGAGTTCCCTTCAACAAAGGAGAAGTTAAATAATACTCCCACATGTACAATTTATATTCAAGGATTCCAGAAATTTTAACAACTTAAAACCAGAGTGTAGGTACTACAATACTAACTGCATTCCATTTACCTATAATTTAGATACACCTATTATATGGTATAAGAACGTCATAGTACAAAAATAGAAAGTACCTACTTACAGCTATAATTCATATTTGAAACCACATGAATTAAGAAAAGTATTTAAATAACATCCAAAGTTTCAGAATTTAAATTCAAATGCTTTTTAAATCGTATCATTACCTTTACTTATGTCAGTACAACACATACTGTCTTTAATTAAACTAAACATATTTGTATTATATTTTTACAGGGAAGAATACTTAATAGGAAATTTAGAATACACTCGCAATTTTATTACCGTGTTCCTGTCTATCCTAGCTCTCACATCAGAATAATGTTGTTATACTGGCGACTTCAAACATGTATAGACTCTGTTTGGTGTGCTAAATACAAAAATGCCTGGCCATCAAAGAGAATCAGGGTACGTTTACCAAAATAACTCCTCTCAACGCTTTACAACAAACAAAATCGATTATAAATAGTGAACACAGCGGCATGTTTCCCCAGTGACATTTGCATTATACATCTAGGTGTCGTCCCATGTATTCCTAATACTCTGTGGCAGTAGCAGTATAAACCAACAAGCATATAAAGTATCGTTACAAGCTTGCCATAGAAATTTAGAAATGTTGACGTTGGTAATTACATTGTAGTGGACATTATGAAAAGACTTTAGTTATTATAAATACATATTTCAAAAAATGAGAGATTGAGAAAATGAAGATATGTAAAAACTTATTAGTGACAGACAATTACCGTTTCTATTAATTCAAAATATTAAATACAAATAAAGTACATATAAAAGTAATTTATAAATAAAGTATATAGTATATAGTTAAAATATATACTGTATATTCTTGAAGTGCATTATTATTAAAATTAAATTAATCACTATATATATTCTTTCAAAATAGGATAATGCAAAATAGAAATGTATTCTAGTTAGTCCGACACATTTTGCATTCCTTATCTTCAGTGATGAGGCAGTATTGTCGTCTCTTCTTTTACTGCTGACATCTCATCCACTATCCCATGAGGCACACTAAATAGAGTCCCCTCCTTTAATCTAATCAATCCCCTATCATTCAAACTCTTTAAGCGGTTTTGCTTTGTTTCTTATTTCGGTAGTCTCTTACACTGTAATAAAACATATATTTTTAATTTATCATAAACCTATTACAATTCATTCTCATTGTAGCTACTGTTTATTACCAAATTTACATTCATGCGATAATGGCTGCATACTCATTTAAGGATCTATTTTGCATTTAAATATAAGCCCATTAAGTATTAATTAACTTTCCAATTTTCCTTTTTACGAAAACTGTTTTCACCTACGAGGAAAGAATAGAACAGGAGAGAGTCTCCTTAATAATAATATTTGTCAAAGTGGTAACTCAATATAGCCGCCGAAATGCATAGGCGTGCATAAATATTTTGTATAGGGTACTTCGTATGTTCTCGATAATCGTTCAAAAGTAGGTTCTTAGTCCAATAATAATTAAAGTAATATCGTGAGTGCATTATTTTTTCAATCTTTCTATTTTTAATATAGTAACATTTATTCTAACTACAATAGACTCTCAATTATACGAAATGGTTGGGACCGAACCTATTTCGGATAATTGAAATTTCGGATAATAAGGAGGTGGAAATAATTTACGTGTGCATATTTTGGATACATATTTTTTTTTATTGCAGTTTCCTTTACAGTTTGCATTTATACATACCTATCTGGTGAAAACATTTTTTTTTATTGAAAGTTTAATAATACCTAACGATTTACAAATAAATCCATTGTTAATTGCTTGGACTTGCATAAGTATTGATTTTTTGCCGCAATGTCTCTCCATCCTCTAATTAAAAAAAACATCAGTCGTGGTTGCCTTCGGTTGTTGTTCGATATAAACTAGTGCCTTGTCTAAACACTCTACTGCTTCCCGATGTGAAATTACTTTCGTTGAATTTCTTACTGTCCCTGCATCTTCCTCTTCCTCATTGGGATGTTCATTTTCATTTGTTAGGTTAATTAGTTCTAAGTTTGACAATTCCTCTCCATCGTTCTTTTCTAACTGAATCCATGCATCAAAATCTTCTCGAGGAATATTATTAAAACCACTTATCTTTATTGCAAGATCATATAGTATATTTGTACCTTCATCTTCTCCCCATTCGTCTTGCCTCAATTCTGCTAATTCATTCTGTCCATCAATAATTATGTTCCACGACTTTTGTATGGTCGACTGTTTTACATTGTTCCAGGCATCGGCTATCCAATATATTACATCTTTTAGGTTGATGTTCTTCAAACAAACGCATAGATCGTCCCCTTCATTCTCTGCCTCTAATATAAATTGCAATAATTTTTTCCGATACTTTCTTTTCAAGTTTTCCAAAACACCCTGGTCCATCGGTTGAATTAAAGCGGTAACATTTGGTGGTAAGAATAGAACTTTAATTTCCCCAAATGTAAGTTCTTCTACAGACAAGAAGGTGCATTATCCACCAGCAACAAAGCTTTAACAGGTAGCCCATTTACTTTAAGGAATTTTGTAACCGATGGGACGAATTCTTCAAAAAACCAATTCCTAAACAATTTCGAATCCATCCAAGAGCTTTTTTGATGTTTATAATACAATGGCATCAAGTTAGGGCTCAGATTTTTAAATGCTCTTGGCTTTTCTGATTTTCCTATACACATTAGGCGCATTTTATGACGTCCAGAATAATTGCTGCAAGCGAGAATAGTCACCCGATCTTTATTTTTTTATAACCAGAAGCATAAACTTCATCTTTACTTGCTAAAGTTTTGCATGACACTGCTTTGTAATACAGGCCAGTTTCGTCACAGTTATATAACTGATCAGGAGTATAAGAATTTTCGTCGATAATTGCTTTAAACCTTGTTTTAAAGTTCTCGGCAACCATTGCGTTTGCAGATAATTTTTCACCACATATTCGAAGCTGCCTAATTCCGTGCCGATCTTTCCACCTGGATAACCATCCTTCACTTGCTGTAAATGTATCAGGAGCCTCAATTACAGGAAGCTCTTCACTATTTCTATTGCTTTTTGCTGAAGAATTGGACCAGACATTGGAATACCGCTAGCACGTTTTTGGGTAAACCATAAATATAATGCCTTATCCACTTTATCATACTGACTGGTTTTCATAACTTTCCGATTTGGTGCAGGAGAAGTTAACACACTGTTCCATTTCTCGATATCTTTCCTGTTTTTTCGCCACTCCGAAACTGTACTTACACCTACACCGTACTCTTTTGCGATGGTTTTTAATTGTGCACCAGAGTCGAGACGTTTTATAGCATTTAGTTTTTCGCCTATAGTAACCACTTTTCGCTTTCGTTTTGTATACATATTTTCGCTAACTTATATACTGCGCGTACCGCTCGTAATGTACAAAACTAAACCGCACGAAATGCAATACAACATAACCTAAAGCACTGAACCACACTGAACTGAGCGACACAAACGCCGCCACGTATATTATGTACCTATTTGGAGGTATAAAAGCGCGCCATTTTCATTTAAGTTCAAATCATTTCGGATAATCGGGAACATCGTTGACCGGTGTTTCGGATAAAGCGGAGTTAAAATTCTGTATTTGATTTTCGGATATTTCGGAGTTTCAGATAATCCGATTTCGGATAATCGAGAGTCTACTGTATATTAAAGAAAACATAAAAAAAATATGCCTAGAATATGTTTGTTACGCCAGTGAACACATAATCAAACATACCGGACATATGACAAGTTATTCAAAATACTCATTTTATAAATTATGATTGATTGGTCAATATTGCCATAACTGACCTGCCTTCAAGTGGTAACTGCCGTCTAAATAATACCTATTACCCCACCAGTTTATTATCTCTCCTGTTCTATTCTTTCCTCGTAGGTTTTCACCTATAAAAGAAAGTACAACAAGAAAATCTTACCCTTGTAAACTTCTCATATTCATTTGTAACTTCAATTCTTATAAATATAGATTTTGTATTAGATATTCGATATTAAATATTGTCTTGTTTTAAATACATCTTTATTGCCAATGTTACTTTTGGCATTATTGTGTAAGTTTTCGACAATTATTTCTTTTTTTAAATGTTGTCTGAAAGATCACGGAGCTTAAATTAAACGGTAATTCCGAATAAATATCCTAGTAGTTTTTATACTTCGTAGTATTATTTCATTCTAAGTTAAATTGAAGCTATTTAATTTGGCGACTAGGTGTACATATTTACTTCAGAATTATGTGAAATGATATATTATGAGGTATGTGACTTTTCCAAAGCCTTTGACGGGAGTGATTATCAGTTGCTGCTTAGTAAACTGTCAAATGGCTTTGTTTCTTGTTTGCACCATGTCTCGGACATATTTGTGCTATCGTTGGGTGTCCCGCAAGGAAGTAACCTGGGTCACCTATATATAAAATCTCAAATGTATTAATGTTGATATACACCATTCAACGTTACCTGAACTATTCAATTCACCTGATTTTAGTTAGGTTTTCATTACTTTATTTCTTTTATGTACTTGTTCCTCTTTTGAGTTTTGTTGTCTGTAAAGACTGTAGATGGGCTTTTCAGAATTACGTTTAACATATGCCTGTTCATACATTCTATGTAATTTTGTCCTGTAATTGGAGGTATCTGTTGGGCAATAAATAATAATAATTATTATTATTATATATATTCTACCGCCGGTAAGTGTTACATTTGTATAAATTGGTACACTGCGCAATAGCGCGATAGTTTTTCACTGAATGAACAAGCTCTACAATTCTCGACGCCACATCAAATGAATTGACACCACCGCGACCGCTTTAATGAGAGAAAAGAAGATTGTATTAAATACAAACAAAGTGCAACTGAAACAATTCTTATAAACCTACAAGTCCTTAGATCAAAGTATAAGTTTGTTCAATAGGATGAAAATCAGCACAACGAATTGTAGTATAATAGTTGAGTTTAGAGATCCACATCTATCAGAAATTAATACGCGAGCAGGTTCAACAGATGTACACGAAATTGAACTCAATTCTCCAAAAGTAATAGCAACGCGTCTCTTAACGAATTGAACAGAGTATACTGTGGATTGTTTCAATCAAAACTATCATATGACTATTTTCTGTGAATCCAGAACGTATGCAGAATTGTAGAAAACTGTTCTTAGTATATAGACAGGGTTATGACAGTTTATTCCTTATATTTTTAGACTAACATTCTACATCTTTTAACACAAAAACAAAGGCATTTACTACTATCCAACCCGGTCGTGTAAAAAATAAAACCGAAGTCTCAGGGACTGAAAATAGACGAAAATAATATATAGTGCAGGTGAATAAAGTGGTTAAATAAATTGCCGGGAGATATAAAAACGGAAGAAAAGTACAAAGCATTTTCATTCAATTTCAAGATATAGGTCATCCATAAACTCTATAAACTGTGGTCCTTTAGAATAAAGACCTGTTTTAAATTATAATTTTAATATTTCTTTACTCTGTGTTATCTGGCGTGTTCAAAAATGTATTATACCTATAGATTTACTACGCATAAAGTCGGTTTGTTCTATTTTATATATAGAAAGAGAAAGAGAACGCGAAAAAGAGAAAATATGAAATAGACGGATGGCAAAATACTGAGGGCACTGCAAAAATGTTGCAGGCGTGACAACGTCTCTTATAATAGGAGACGAAATGTCAGCAGAGGTGCGTTCAGAAAAGGAAAGAATGTTATCCAAATGTCATTCCAATTTCACACTTGCCATTCAGAAACAAAAAGATGTCCCAAAATTATGACGTCATTGCCGTTCAGAAATGATTAGTGCGACGCTCAGAGTGTTTCTTCCATCACCCACCTATTTGTGATGATTAATAGCGGGCGTGCGGGCCGGGGTATTTAAAGCGCGGTGTTTTTTCAGGTTATAATCATAATTTCATGTTATTTTACATCATATGGTCATATGTGTGTTTTTTGGAGTTTGAACAGCTTGTTTTTGGACAATTTTAATTTGATCCAATTTTTTTTTATTATGATCCATTGTTCTAATTAGTTTTAATTTTCGACTTATTTCTTTGATCACTTTATTTTTTCATACATAACCTCTAACTCTGCAATGCTTAGCTTTGACCTTTGACTTTTGCCACAAACTAACTCGACTCACTCTACGGCGTTCAGAATTGTAAAGCGCTCCAAGTTTACCAAGTGGATGACGTCATGAAATATGACCTGACCATGCCAGTATCCAATCCAACATTTCTGAACGCACCCCAGCGGAAGAAGGAACGACGGCACCATTTCATCCCAGAAGCTAAATCGGTCACTTTCTTAAATTTACATACTTCGAATTAATATTACAATATGTGTCTTGTTAAACATGAACAATTGTGCGAAATGAGACTGATGGATCAAGCAAAGTAACACAATAGTCGTATTAGGCGAGTTAAGCGATTATTTTAATTTTGTCTAAGTAAAATTGCAAATGTTCCAATTTCGTAGTGGAGTCGTTGCTTATTTTGTTCAAATTCAAAACATTCTAAATAAAGCTCTTTTAGGTTGTTAAAGCTAATTCAGTTCAGTAATTTTTTGGACATAGCTGTTAAATATTTGAAATAAAATTTAATTTGGACTTGTGAAAATCTAAGCTTAAATATTTAATTTGACGTATGGGAATAGTAAGTAGTCGTATTTGTAAATGTGACAAAGAAGTGTAGTATTTTGTTCACAGTCTGAATAACCTGCATTATTTATCGTTGGCCATTTGGGTCGTATCAGATGGACATAAAATGATTATACATTTAAATAATCGCAGTATAAAAAGTGAAGATAGATGCATTACTAATGCAGAATTAATAATATAATTAGGGGTCTTCTTTAAACATAGATACGATCTGTAATAAATATTTCAAATGAGTCGAATTTGCATTCTAAATAAGGCAGTACATGTGTGTGCCGAACTCTTGCCGACATCCTATATAAAAGGTATAATTTCGCTCCTCGTTAATCTAAATTCTTTGAATTACAGTGAAATGAGGATGCTATTACATGACATTCGTTCTTTGCTTTCTGTTTACGGTTTGTTGATTTTGACAGTCTTATCTCTGCGATAAAATATGTATACAACTTCTACTGGATGACCGTCTGAAAAATGCTTTCATTAGAATCTACAGATAAGGTCAGTCCGGATTCCGATTGTGAATTCTGTGCTTCCTTCTTATTATTTATAGCCGACACACAAATTAAATTATTCACAGTTATCGCAGCTTTTTGCATATCATTATGCTATTAGTAAATATCTGGGTATTTGATGGAATAACGTAATTATGCTTATGAAAAAGTTCCGTCATGTTTTTTTCATTTAAAATTTTAGATATTTGTTTCCAAATTAGTTTATTAATAATACACTATAGTAAGATACCAATGAATTAAAATATATTAATCTAAATGTATATATCCTCAATAAAAAAAAAACACAATGAAATATGTAAAACATGTATGTAGAGGTGCCAGTCTTTACCAAAACAATGCAAAGTACTCTTTCTTTTTCAATTACAAAATGTTCATTTTAGAATTAAACAAATGGGGAAGTTTTCTTTGAAATCTTCAAGAAACACGTTGAACATTTAACCTGGTCTGATTCTATTACTCCAATTATGAGCTAAAAAGGTAGCGAGTATTTTATTACTCTTATTATGAATGTTTGTAAAGGGTGCTATGTGTATTGATTTTAGACTTGTTTAAATACAGATTATTATTACAGAGCCACACAGCGATTTCCTGCATAATGTTATAGGCGGCAGTAGGTTATTATTTTTTTGTCACAGAACCGTCAGCAATATCTGCATACGTAATAATCAGAATGTTTCACAAAAAGTCAATTATATCATTTGAAAAAAAAATAAACAGAACGGGTCTTATTACTGATCCCTGCGGTAGTCCCACTGTTACGGATAATTGTTTAAATTGACATAATTTTGGTAAAGTACAAACATACTCCACGGAGACAAGACCAGATACCAAGAAAACTAAACAAAATATTCGAACGGTAGCAATGAAGATTCTCAGAAAAATAGCGAATGTCACGTTACGAGATAAACAGACGAGCAGATCCATAAGAGAAGGATGCGGAGTGCAGGATGTGGTGAAGTGAAGTAAGCAAAGAAGGAAGGAATTTTGGAATGGAATGACCATGTCGAAAGAATGCACACCAACAGGCTAGCATATAGGTATATGCGAACATATGAGAGACCAAAAGGAAAGAGACAACAAGGACGACCACCCAAGAGATGGTGACAAAGTGGGTTTTCCTCATCCGCTGAATAGAAACAGGCCAGGCAAACAGGGGATGACCTTAGCTAAAAGAAGAAGAAGAAGAAGAAGAATTTTGGTAAATTTCAACTACCTATGTGTGACCTCAAGATATTGATAACATGGAATAAACTAGCAATCACTCCTCTAACTCTATAATTCTGCATGTTATCAACGAGTGTGTCGTGATACACTGAATCACAAAAAATAACAATTGGATGTTTACTCTTTTTGTTTTTAAACATGTTCAGCAACTTTCATTTGTATTACCGTTAGGTGAAATTTACCAATATTGGAGCAGATGAATATTTTCTTTCCTTATTTACTGATTTAGCATTATAACTTGGTTAATCTTTATCCACAAAAAAATTGTATATACTTTCAATAAAAATTGGAAAACTATTCAAATCTAGACTTTACTGCTTAATTTTTGTAACAAAATAAAGAACACTTGGTCCTTTTGCAGAAGCGTAATTCGAAAATATGACTACCAGATGATATTTCATCATTTTTGTCAAAAATCGTTTGCTAAAATAATAATACATAACCATTCTGACTGGCCATAGTGCAGTAACTCTCGGATTTATTCTATCAAGAAAAGTAAGAACGTTTTTGCTCCCGTATTCCTACTTCTACAAGCTTTGAAATTGATAAAAAAGAACTAGAGGACTTTCGTGTCAAAACCAACATTGAAATTTAACAATTTCTCTCTCGCTTATAACAATAAAAATAGACTAAACATTTCCTAGAATTAAGTAGGTACTGGTTGATATTACGAAAATATTCTATATAGCACTTGCGTTCCATAAGATCTACATACTCCATAGTAGTTAAAAAGATAGAAGATATTTAAACTATCGTAACTTGTTTTTTCTACTCCTATACTTTAATTGTATTATTAGATATGCCGAACCTGTACTTTAACGATGTCCATTACGATACAGATTCTCATTATATTACAAGTTTATATCCAATAGGAATATAGATTTTTCATTACGATACAAGTTTATATCCAATAGGAATGCGACATTCAAATATTCAAACAATATTCAATATGGCGACTGCATATCTGACAGATATACAAATTAAATAAATGTGACAGTTCTCTGCAATTTACAAGTAAGTACTTAAAATTTGAGCTTTTTTGAAAATATAAACGGTAAAAATGAGGGATAATGACAGTGATATATAAAATTTGAGTCCACCAGAAATTATGGAACAAGCCTTAGTAACCACGAACAATTTATTACCAACTAAACTTGCAAATGTGCATGGAAAGTTTTAACCTCAATTTATGAAATGGAATGTTCAAAAAATAATGTTTTATTATGGGGTCGTAGAAAAAATAGTGTATGCAACTCGCATTTAATGGCTATTAAGACACTCGTATTCATTACAATACTCGGCTTCGCCTCGTATTGTAATTTTCTTACTCGTGCCTTAATAGCTATCATTAAATGCTCATTGCATAATATACTATTATTTAACTAAGATCTATCATACCGCGAAATAATACGATAATCAATCAACCATTGACATTTTTTGCATGATATGTCAAAATTGACATTTGGGATTTGTAAATACTTTATCCGTATTTTTAGCGGGTAAAACATATTTAATAGAAAGCTGAGATAACGGAAACATATTGAAGACAATATGACAATGTTGTCAGTGACAATAAATCTATAAAATAATGTTTGAAATATTTTTGAACATTATTAGCAATACATACATATAATTAAATGACAATACTCAATAAAAGAATGTAAGTAGACCAAGACACGATGCTTGCTTATATATATTACTTAGCATCAAAGTTAACATGTTTACAGATGGTAGTAACCCGAAAGATGACACAGAATATGTTTGCATTAAATAATAAAGGCGAAGGGATAGATACCAATTACTATGAACATTAAAAAAATATGTTAAAGGTTAACTAAATTTGTAATTAACTAACTTATAGGAAATGTATAATAAGTAATTTAATTTAAATGATGCATTTACTATATTAGCATATTGCAATCAATATTTTATTGATGCTATGTCAAACTATTAATTTTGACCATTCTCAGATAAATTCAAATGAATGCCAAAAGTTCGCTCGTCTTTCTCACAGTTTCAGTAAGCAGGCTGACTAGAAAGTACCGATTTGATTCGTGTGTATAAGATTCAAATTGAGAGTGACACAGAAGGACTAGAGGCAATACATGGCTATTATGTATTATGAAAATGACAAACATGAAACTACTGAGTATAATATAGGTCATAGCTGCAAAAGCATTATAAGTAAAACAGGAATATTTAAAAAGTATCCGTCATTAAATAACAAAAAGTTGGCATATAACCAAAGTAGTTTTAAACAATAACCCAAATTTATTTTTCTAATATATTGCTTTAAATTCAAAACTTCTTTAGAATCATAAATTAACAGTAGTGATTGATATAATAAATATAAATTATTGGAGTTTTAATTACAAATTTATGTAAAAATTATCTAGATTTGTATAACCGTTGATATCTTATAAGTAATATATCGTAGACAATTATTTTCTGTAATAAATAGATATTATTACATAAACTTACAGCAATGAGTAAATGCTCAGTTAAGCGATTGTTGTTGTACCTTTTAAAGACTCTACACAAAGGAATTATATAAAAAGTATTTTACCACAAAATCAAGACATTTTTGCAATTTTGCTTACTGGTACAGTAAATCTGCCACGAAAAAGTGTCTTTTTTGGAAAAAGATTCGCGAGCTATTTTATTTGATAAATCGTTAGTGTGGCATGCTACAAGTCTAGAATAGTGATGGGCAAGATAGAGGAATACGATTACTTTTCCATTGCGACTAGAAAGGTTCGTGTTTTGTCGGCTCTCGAGCAACATCGTGTTGTCTACTGGTTTCCCTGAGGTCGACAAAGCGCGAGTCTGTCTAGTCTCATTGAAAAAGTACTTGTATTGCCCTAACTTGCCCAACACTATACTAAAACCAAAACGTTGGGGCGCCCCCCCCCCACTCTCCTCCGAGGGTTTTTGGTAATCTCAAATAGGTGACAATTTTCTCTAAGAATTATCTCATGTTCTCGCTGCGCTGCAGATATAAGCGCAAAAAGCAGAGGGCGCCAACCTTTCCAAAAATGATTTTTACTATTTTTCGACGCGAAAAAAACTTTTTGCGTTTTGATACAAATGTAAAAATTGAAGAGAATGGAAAAACCCACAAAATTAATACCTACTAACCTTTTTCTTGTGCGATGCATTGTTGTGGAATTGTAGCTCCTTCATTTTCGAAATTGTGAAATACATTTTTGATTGTGTCGGTACAGTGAATTTATAATAACGGATCAACTTTATATCATGGTGTAAGAAACAATTTGAGGTAATGTTGTAAATTGGGGGGGGGGGCGGTACTATCGTTTAAAGGAGATAGGTTGGAAATGTAAAAAGATTGTTTGGGGAAAATACTTTTGGAAATAGAAATTTGTAGGAGAGATTGAAACTGCAAGAATAAAAATTTATTGAAAACATTGGACTATAAGAAGTCAATGCAATTTTTTAAGTCTCTCTCTCGTTTTGCGTTTCGTCCTCAGCACTCCTCAACGTCAGGTTCTTCTTCAATGAAGTCCGGTGATATCTCTGTTGTAGGCTCGACTTGTAAGTCTACGATTGCTGTAGAAGATCACTGAAGCACTTGGGGGTGGGGGGTCCTCAATCTCAGCTCTTCCATGTCCAATGAAGGCACGTTGCTGCAGTTCTCCGCTCCACAGTACTTGCAAGCTACTGAGAAAACGAGGCAGGCTGTACAGCATCCACAAGCTGCACCACATTTGTTGGTCTTGCATGCGTAGGTGATGGGGTTCATGGTGTCTACTGGTGCTGGTTCCCTTGCGGTCGTTTCTGTTTCAAGTCCTCGTACCGTTCTCTTCCTACCCCAGTCCAAGGGATCCAAGTCACTGCCCAGCCAAGCCTGCAACGATCGTCGGTGTACAGCCCTTCAGACAAATTAAGGCAAATATTAGAATATTGTATATTATTGAATAGACCGCTCATAGGACGTTGGTTTCGAAGCGTTCTTCTAAAATAGGGCACATTCGAAAATGAAAACGCTACAACTCCACAACAGAAGAAAAAGGTTAGTATGAATTTTGTGAGTTTTTTTATTCTCTACAACTTTTACATTTGCATCAAAATGCTAAAAAAAAAATTTCACGTCGAAAAATAGAAGACACTCATTTTTGGAAACATTGTCGCCCTCTGCATTTTGTGCCTTTGGCCGCAGCGCAGCAATTACAGGAGATAATATATAGACAATATTGTTCTCTACAATTTTTGTAAAAAAAATGAGGTGTGGCCACCACACGACTTTCTTATACGTATGAGCGTTTCAAACTATACAATTTTAAGAATTTTTTTATACAAAAATCATTCAAAATCCTATTCTAAGTACTTTCATTCTCTTAATAAATCGCTATAGAATGCATACTTTGCAAGATATTCGAAAAAAAGTGCTACTCGCTAAGAGTAAAAGTGCTACTTCCGGTCCGAATTTTGAAATTTCATGTATACCAAAAATATTGCAAATCCAACTCTAAATACTTTTGTACTCATAATAAATATATATAGAATGCATAATTTACGACATATTTGCAAAAAATCGCTATTCGGTAAGAGTAAAAGTGGTACTTCCGGTCCGAATTTTGAATTTTTTTTTATACAAAAGATATTTAGAATTACCATTTAAACACTTTCATACTCGTAATGTACCTGCCTAGAAAGCATGACTTGCGAGATATTCGCAAAAAACTGATTTTCGATAAGAGTAAGAGACCTACTTCCGGTAGGAATTTCAAAAAACTTTTTTAAGAAAATTTGTCGCAAATTTAATTCTGAGTACATTTGAATTCTTTATAAATTTGTGTAAACTTAGTAATTGACGAAGTATTTGTAAAATTCGATTTTTTCACCGAAGTAAACTACTACTTCCGGTCTGCCGATTTTTCTCAAAATCTAATCAGTTCTCAAGAGGGAGATTATACACGTAAATACAAAATTTGGAATTGATATCTAAAGCGGTTTGACCGCTATCGTGGTCACACACAGCCACACAGACACACAGACACACAGACACACACACAGACACACAGACATTTTTTAAAAACCACTTTTTTGGTATCAGGGGACCTCAAAACGTGGACATCTGCAAAAATCTCGAGGTCGAAAATTTTCATCATCACAATACTTCCTTATACTACGTATAAGAAAGTAAAAACAGTTTTCGGCCGACCAACCATATACGCAGAAAATCAATTCTAAGAACTTTTTGGGATTACCAAGAACCTGCAAGGGGGGAATCCTTTGGTTTTAGACTCGTCGCATGGCCCGCCCACTAACGATTTATCATATAAAATAGCCTCGCTTATTTTTTTTCCAAAAAAATTTTACACACTGACTGTATTATACAAGACAGAATTTAAAAAAAAACGCATAATTTACTTAATGCAAATCTAATCTTACTTTGCATGTTTACTATTTACGTTCTCATTTAATTTACTACTACAATGTTAAGTAAAAATCATCTTGCACTCTCAGCTTTAAAATTCAAGCATATAATTACGAAGAGTATGAATGGTCTATTTTCACTCATACATATTACTACCATTTAATCACTATTTATTTATGTTTATTTTGATTTTCATTATTAGTTATAGTCAATTGACATTTCTCGTTAAAGATGACATATTCTGAGAAATCATTTTATGGCACTTAATGGTACATCAATGTTATAGTTCAAACGACCCCCATAAAAACAATGATATTTCAATGAGCAACATTCTAAATTGCACACGTATATGCGAACCAATGAGATATAACGAATAATGTAATTAAAGACTTCATTGAACAAACATAATAATACCCACCGGTGTATGTAGGCATAAATTGCAATAAAAAGGTCGTACTAAAAGTGAGCAGTAAAACAATAATAAGAATTAACGTCCAATTTACATATCCAATGCTAGAGCGACCTTACGGGCGAAAAATAATGAATTATTAAACAGATTATTCACAGTGGTTCTGTTCGTCGCATTTATAGGTATGTATGCCTGTGCACACGTTCAGAATGATTTGTTACCTAATAATATTGTATGTGAAGGTAACATTAGAGCTAGACGGAATAATGAACTGTGTTTCGTAAAGTGTGTTGTTTTTCTTTTTACTGTTTTGTTGCGGATCAGACCTTGCAAGGGCGTATATTAATACCCTACTACTACTACTGGCTGTAAGTTAAATATTAATTCCGAAGGCCGTCGCCTATAAACACAAAGAGAGGCAGGCAACAGTATCGATTAACGTGTAATTTTATAGGTGGTGTAACACGACACATGCAAGTTGGATGTTATACAGGTGTTTTGGAAATATAAGAATGGATGTAAATAGATATTTTCGAAGAAAAAGAAAATAAAAACATTTGTCCATAAACAGTTATTAAACTTAATTTTAAATTAATATAAATAACTACCATTGGCAATAATAACATATTTTTAACAGATTTCGGCTGTTAAACATCTTAAAGCAGGAGTGTCTCAGGGCAATGTGTTTGGACCCATATATTACCTATTATTATACACTTGAGATATTCCTCATTAAAAAACAACATTAACAATATTTGCGGTCGATCTTAACTGTGCAGCCAACAACAGTAACGAAACGACGACTGACCGTGATAATGGTAATTTCTGTAAAATAAATTTCAGTATTATCTATTGACAAATATCCGCCAAATATGATTATACCAACATTAACAATATTTACTGTCAATCTTAACTATACAGGAAACTACAGTATTAAAACCACGAACGACCATGATTATGTTAATTTCTGTAGAATGAATTTTAGAATTATCTATTCACAAATAACCGCCAAATATGATTATACCAACCTAATAGAAGAACATTACATCAGTAAAATTAGGTGTCGTAAAGTGGCGGTTTGTAAAAAGTCGAAATGATTTGACAAAATAAAAAAAATGTAAATTCCTTTTACCGCAATAAATTTATCACAATTGGTACTGTCGGGAATTAACCTTTTAAAAAAATGCTTCTAGAATAAAATATTTAAAAAACAACTGCTTGAGAATCGCATAATATTTTATTTACATAGCATTTGCCAGCGTATTTACAAACATCTTATGGTAATCATAAGCTTAATTTATTAATGAGTTAAAAAGCTAATATTTAATGTAATAATAATTATATCATTGCTTATATTAAATCAAGAATGATTTTACTTTTCGACACAACCCCGTTATCACACCATAAATATTCCAAATAATGTTAAACCTTCAAACATAACCATAAATCATCCATTCGGCAAAGCATGGGATTTGACATAAGCGCTAAAATAAAGCTAGCAAGGTTAATGCACATAAATAAGAATTTTTATTGTGGATTTTGCTTTTATGGTACTTTTTATAATATCGAGTTGATATCGTAGTTTAATAACGTGGTGTGGGGCCTCCCCTAGTTCTCCTTAGTGCCTCAGTCTATTTGGCATAGAGTCATTTAATTATTAATGAAAGACTGTGGTATGTTTTGCTAAACGTCTCGCAAAACATTGGCAGACTGCTGTAATGTCTGGGGTGCCTGTTGTTAGTGGTTTAATTGGCTTGATATTTCAGACCAAACATTGTTAATACAATTCATCTCATCATTCAAAAACAAGTTTCCATCTATGCAAATTCCAGGCGCCATGTTCAATAGCTCAATGATTTATTTGATCTCGCTGCTCCCTACTTAATCCTGGGTATTTAGCGGCTCTTCTAGCTCTCAGTATGCGACTATTCCTCACTGTTTGACCACATATAATTTTACTGTAGTTTGCCTGAATATACTATTAATGTAATATGCTGAGAAGGTATGGTTTTTTTGTGCAGTAAAACCTGTCATACCATTTTGAGCAGCGGTTGTAGGCTTTTATTTCCCACTACCATGAGTATATGTGGTATACTACCTATCGTTCTCTACTGATTCCACGTTCTATTAACGTGAGTGTGAGAAACCTGTAACCGGTTAGCAACTTCTTGGTGGGATTAAACCTGCGTTCAAGCAACGCACCAATTGTACCAGTTGAACGGCTTCGCAAGTATGTTGAAGCAGTGAAATTTAAGCCTACATATTGATAATGTACAATAGCCCACGTATTACATACAATATCCCATTCTCAAAAATATGGAGACAAAAGTAATAAAAAAAACGAAGAAATTTTATTTTATTTACTTTTCGTTTTTAACGAGTTATACAATTCTTTAGGGGACAGTTTTTGTTTAACCAAAGATACAAAGACATTGTAATTTCATATGATAAAAACGCTGTTTTGCTCATATATCCACTTTTTGAGCAATGTAGTACACTGAGAGAAATAAAATGTTCAGTGAACCAATTTCTAGTTGACTCAATAGTTTTCGGTGTTGAGTCAACTACAAATTGGTTGACTGAACATTTATTTCTCTCAGTGTACAATAACTGTTAGCGAGAACATTATTAAATATGAATTTGGGAAATGATGTATCCCAACTTCTGCTTCTAAAGTGCTACGAACAAGGCTTTCACGATGTCTGAATATTACATTACATAAAATATAACATTAACCGAATTCCTATCGAATATCAAACGGTTAAGTAAAAAACACGCACAAAACCAAAACACTAACATAAGTTATCTATGATTTGATATGACAAAATAGCCGTATTAAATGCTATCAATATAACTGACCCTGAATGAAATTGCTACACATTTCCATATGCTGTTCATTTGGAGCTCTTACTTCGATTCAAGATCCAGATGATTAACTCAAACTATATCCACACTAGCAAGTGAATTGGTAATTAAATCTGGTTCATCCTAATATATAGTAAAAGCCAAGCTTATACCCATATGCGAATTTGTGACCCCACTTAACCTAGAAGTCTAATTGCTTTGGCTTCTAAAAATTCATAATAGAGCTGAAAATTGGCGTTTGCTCAATTTTGTGTCTTCCGTTACCAAACACTTTCTCAATACCTGGAGTGATCATCTCAATAAGGGACTCGGATGCGGGTTATTTTCTAATAATTCTTGACCGTTTATAAGCAGATTTGATTATACTAACACAATGCAGACCTTGAACGATTTGTACATCCAGGAGGAATTACTTCTAGATTTTATAAAGATTCTGTATTCAGTTTTATTCATTTTGATAAATTATCAGTACGATATTACATAACCTTACAATTTATAAAATTAGCAAATGTGCAATTGCTTTGCCAATTGCCATACGCCTAGTTACTGAAACACACATGATTAAAGAATGTTTGCTATTGTTTGAAGACTTACTTCATAGTCTCTTTAATACCAACAATAAAAATAAAACAAAATTCACGAGATATTTACAGTGATGTTCAAAACTTAATTTTTTAATGTTTATATAATTTCAACATAAGCAATGTAATTTGAAAACGTTAAAGAAACCAAAATTGAATATTGAAAGGTGTAGAAGTAAATTATAAATAATTCAGTTTTATTCCATAAAGAAATTTGATGAATAAAGATATCTTCTCTAACTTCAGTGAGTCTAGTAATGAAACTTAATTACTTACTTAATTTGCTCTAATCCATTAAACTTTACTTACTTACTTGTCGGTTGCTGTTACGGTTGTTATAGGTGGATGTTATTTGCAAAGACATAGGGTGAATTATGCTCTTGAGTAAACTCCATTCATATATGCCTTCACGTAATCTTCGTTTGTTCTTTTCATTCAATAGGAGTGTTAGACTTCAATATATAACATTTAATAATATAGAAATGAACAAATTGAAAACTATTTCTGAGTTACCCCGGAGTTGAAGCTAGAGCTCCTTGCAGATTCAACTTGCAATTATTGATCTGCTATAAAACCTATCACGTCCAACTTGTCTGCATTAATTTACAAACAGATAACGGATGAGATTAAACAAACTTAAATTATATAATTTATTCTAATAACATTTGCAACTGAGCATTCCCTGTAGATTTGGCAATGTTAAAATAAAGTACATCAAAGTCCACCTCATTTCCCGTGTTGCACAGTGGTACACTATTCCCAGATATTATCCTATCGACGATTTTTTTAGAGAAGATAGGCATCACTTGAGAATATAATTTTGTTTATAAATAAAATTCCATATTTTATTATAGAAAATTGACTGTCTATCCACTGCCTGGTTATATTTCCCATATTTGTCGCAAAATATTCCTGGAATACATGTTTGTATTATTGAATAAAGTTTCCGAACTAAACGAAGTTCTATATTACACCGTAGTTGAATTTAAAATTGTACCTTATCTTAATTGAATATTGTACATATCAACTTACCGCATTATATACAGCTTTTATTACTAGTCTCATATACGGTAACGGCAATAAACTAATTTAATGACCTGATCATGGAATGCGTTTCTAGATGATCCTTAATAGTTTACTTCTATTACCCATATATAGTAATTACATACTGACTTGAATTTAATAGCGAAGTTAATGGAATTTAATGTTAATTTTGACAGAATATTGATATTCAAATATGCAATAATAATTTTCTTAAAATAACGTTCTTATTAAAACGTATTTCATTGTAAATTAATTTAAATTAGCTTTATTAACGATATAAACTAGAAATGTAAGAAACAATTAATAATGAAACAATAATTCAACAGCATTTGATAGGCTATATAGTCGCTGGAACGTGTCTCATGTCACGTTGACTATTAAAGTGATTTTGTAAATAAATGTTTGAACTGTGTGCATTACATATTAACATATATGTATATGTTTCTGTTTCTCAATGTATATTACACAATAACGTTGTATATTATAATGTTGAACAAAATGATATACATGTACAGTGGATTAAGAAAGGATTTAAACATATTTTTGGCGGCCAGCGTGGTTGGTCGTAAGCGAAGCAAAATGCCTTCCTGAACTGTGATTTTCTCATCACTACGGAACGTTATCTTGGACATACTCCTCAAGTTATGAGATCTCTTTTTAGGGCTTATACCTGCTTTCATCTCTACATGTCTTGTAGTATTCGAGGATAGGAGTTAGGAAATTTTGTTACTGGTCAGCTGCAATTTCCGACTTCTTCCTGGCTTCATTTCCTTTGTTTTCATTATTTATCTAGCTAATATCTTGGCTATATTACAGACACTATGGCAAAGCTGCACTCTCAATTCAATCATGAAAAAGAATTCAGAGATGTCATTATCAGCAGCTACACTCAGTGATGGTTCCACTAGGTCACACGTCCTACAACAAAAAATACATAACCACCTTGTTAGCCACAAATGGGAGAGTCAAAAATATCAACGATTTGAAAGAAGAAAACGACCGTGAGAACAATTTGAAAAGTAACCACCATTCACCACCACCTTTCTTTATTTATTGATAAAATTGCAACATTTATTGCTGATAATTCAAATTATAACAAAACTCTGATGGAAGTTCAATTAAATTCCGATACGATAATCTTTTTAGAAGACAATCAACCCCTAAATAGACATCAGCAACTACTGAAAATGTTAATGGATGTAGCATTTCAGAACTCAGGTAATTCTGTCCATCGTAATAGATATGATGACACTCTCCAAAAATTTAGCGTATGCTTGTTATATGTGTGAGGTGGATTACTTTATGAAACTGTAACGAAAATTTAAAAAACTCAATACCTTCAATAACTTGTGTGAATCGATACGTACAAAGAACCTCGAGAAAAATTGTAGAAGAATGGAAGCTACCTAAAATTGTGTGGGTGAGCGAAGATGCTACAAGAATCACAGGTAACATTGAGTACGATAAAAAAAACAAATAAACTCGTTGGATTTACACTTCCTTTAGTGAATGGTCTTCCTCAAACGCTCACTCTTTAATCAATCTTACCAAGACATTTCAAATGAATGATAAACTCTTCCAAAATATGTTTATTTCCTGGCTCTTTAGTAGTCAAATCTGCAAACAGATATTTCGAAGCACACCGTCTATGATTTCGACTTTTTCGACAAAAGTAAACTTTGGTATGAAAGATATTATTCAAGGATTACATAGAATTCAAGCCATAAACAATGTGGTTAATGACTTTAAGGACACTGTCAGTTTTCCTAGAGAAGTTAAGAAAACCGATAATCAGTATAATCTACAAGTAGAAGATCAAGACCTAAATAATGTTAGTGATGAATTTATTGCCGCAATTGTAAAAGAAGCTTTAGAAGAAGCACTAGGTGATACTGACAATCTAGGAATGAAAGTTGATTCAAATTGCTGCTATTCTATTTATGTGTTCTTTAATACAAAAAGAAATCAACAAAAACATTCCGAAATGTATGAAAGTAGTGAAAATAAAGAAATTGTAAGAAGAAACTGTGAAAATGAAGATACTAGAATGCTAGAAAATCTACTCCAAAAATAACATTGATACCAAAGACTTACGAACTCTAAGTGATTTGAAAAATACTTTACAGCTAAATATTAACGGTACATTAAACGCTAAAGTCGAGTTGCGATAAAAAGGAATTTGATTATGATCAGTCTACAAGCACCGAAATAGAAGAAATCACCTGTGAACCAAATCAAGCGAGCTCGATTTTCATTAAACCAGGAAATTATTACGGGGTATTTTATGAGGAACGATGTCATGTAGGAATAATGGATGAAATCATCATCGATAGTATGTTTAAAACAAAGTTCCTCAAGCATATCAGACGAATAAATAAATTTACGTGTCCAAGAAAAAACGGCGTTGCAAATGTCGATAAGGGATTTTTAATTATGGGGCCCTTGGCTTTGACCAAACAACCGTCGCGCGTCTTCTTCTAAAGAGACAGTTATTTTCAATTTACAGAAAAATAGTTACAGACATCTTAAAAATACGTTTAACGAGATTAAAGTTAATAATCATAAACAAATAATTATATATATGTTTCATCTTAACCTTTATATATTATTATTTGCTCGCATATTTATTTTATGTTTTAATGTTAAGTGACTGCAATAATAAATGTTCTTTTTTGCTCTAGCTTCTTTAATTATTATCCGAATACAAAAAAACATTCTAAAAATAATAGAAATGAGCAGCAATTTTACCTTAAAATAAACAAGTGACAGTACTTGAGAATTGCCATATTTGTGCAATCAAACCACAAGTGAACACTTGATATCAATTGACTTGGCCACTGTCTGGTTCCCATTCTTGATACCACTCATTAATGATGACTGTCTTATATTTATCTTGTTACTATCTATATCTTATTGACATCATCTTTCTGTGAGAAATCTCTCTCTATCAGGCATATGAATATCACTCCCGCAAGTACTTTTGGGGCCTTTGCTGATATTGGCTTATATGCACATATATTCCTAAGTAAGAAGTTTCTTCGAAGTTGATAATATAACGCTGTTCGCCTTTTTTCACTTCTTGAACCTCTGGTATTAAGCATTAGTCCCATCATTGCTGCCGTACTTTTCTCCGTTTGTTTTTCTTACTCCTATTAAAGGTTCTCTCAATGTCAGTTTCTCAACGTTATTCCCAGATACTGAACAGACTTATTAAGCGCAATGATTATCCCTCCTAGTATAAAGCGATCAGTATTCCTCCTTTTTGTTCGTTTCAATGTCAGTGACTCCTTTTTTTAAGGTATTAATACCAATTCCTACAATTACTTTAACAAAATCCTCCATATCTATATCGTCAATATAACATTGTAATTTACAGTTGACCCGTATTTTAAAAAGCTGTAATATTTTAAATTGCACGACTTACTTAAGCACATTCTGACAATAGATAACTTTTTATTATAGAAAGGACTTTTAACATTTTGTTTTTCAGATAGAATAGACATCTGGTGAATTGAAGTATGACAATATTTTCAATTCAATTCAAAATAGTAATAAAAAATATGAAATTAAATTATTAATTATAACATTCTCATACATATATAGTTCCATTTGCATATATAAATAATGGTAACCGATTTGTTGACCAAATACAATTTCGGTCTTAAATATTATAAAATTTAGAAATTCGTTTCAGTATTATATGATAAATAAAAAAACACTTACAAAACCATAAATGAAGTATAAAATAATTAAACAAATAAATAAAAGCAAAACAGAACTAAATTACTATAGTCCGTCTCAACCCTATTATGCAGTACAGGTTTAATAGGGATATTGCATCTCTTATTATCTTTAGTAGTCTCTTAATAACGACATCTTTATATCCGGTTGCCTTGTTGCAAGTTCTATTATGCAAAGTATATGATGGATATATGAGTAATCGTTGCTGTCAATTGTCAGTTTTTGCCGTAGTGTGTAAACTTTTATATTGTCTTTAATTTATCTATATATAATTTGCTTTTACGTAAGGACTCAGCACTGGTTTAAAATCACCAAATGGTCTTGGGCCTCGATTTCCATTAATTCATGCTGGAGGCGAGCAAGGTTTTGTTATTGGTGCTGAATGTACATTTCTTTGTAAGAAAAATACTGCTGATGTTCATAGCGAAATGGATGCAGATATATATGGAGATTGGTTCAAGAATAAATTGCTTCCAAATATACTAGAGAACTCGGTTGTTGGTCTCGATAATGCCTCATATCACACGAGAAAATTAGAAAAGTTTCCAGCAGTAGCACGGAGAAGACCAAATTATTGAATGGCTCACTGAGAAGAATATTCCACTTGATAATGACATGTTAAAAAGAGATTTACTGGCTTGTGGTCAGAGGTTAGGTCTCAGTATGAGAGAAACAAAATTGATGAATTTGCAAAGAATAAAGGGCATTATGTTCTTCGGCTTTCACCTTATCATTGTGAATTAAACCCAATTGAAATGGTGTGGGCACAAGTTAAGCACTACGTTGAAATGCACAATACGACATTCAAACAAAGAGATATTGAACAATTAATTGTGAAGGGTTATCAGAATGTAACAGTGAACAACTGGCGGAATTACATTGGCCACCTTGCCAACTTGCAAGACGATGTTGAAGAGTTTATAATTAACGTCACACATTCATCATCAGATCAAGATTCTTTAAGTGATGAAGAAAAATAAAATAATATGTGTACCTACTCCTTTGTATGGTCATGGTTAGTTTTTTACTTTCTTATACGTAGTATAAGGAAGTATTGTGATGATGAAAATTTTCGATCTCGAGATTTTTGCAGATGTCCACGTTTTGAAGTCCACTGATACCGAAAAAGTGGTTTTTAAAAAATGTCTGTGTGGCTGTGTGTCTGTGTGTCTGTGTGTCTGTGTGTCTGTGTGTCTGTCTGTGTGTGTGTGTGTGTGTGACCACGATAGCGGTCAAACCGCTGTAGATATCAATTCCAAATTTTGTATTTATGTGTCTAATCTCCCTCTTGAGATCTGATTAGTTTTTCAGTAAAATCGGTAGACCGGAAGTAGCAGTTTACTTCAGCGAAAAAATCGAATTTTGCCAATATTTCGTCAACTACTAAGTTTAAACAAATTTATAAAGAATTCATATATACTTAAAATTAAAATTGAGAAAAATTTTATATAAAAAGTTTTTCGAAATTCCTACCGGAAGTAGGTCCTTTACTCTTATCGAAAATCAGTTTTTTGCGAATATTTCGCAAGTCATGCTTTCTAGACATGTACGCTACGAATATAAAAGTATTTAGAACTTAATTTCCAATATCTTTTGTATAAAAAAAAATTCAAAATTCGGACCGGAAGTATCACTTTTACTCTTACCGAATAACGATTTTTTGCAAATATGTCGTAAATTATGCATTCTATGTATATTTATGAAGAGTACAAAAGTATTTAGAGTTGGATTTGGAATATTTTTTGTATAAATGAAATTTCAAAATTCGGACCGGAAGTAACACTTTCATACTTATAAGAAAGTCGTGTGGTGGCCACACCTCATTTTTTATAAATGTTATCATGTATTATTAACTTGTTCTTAGAAATGGGAAAATATGTTTTTGCAAAATGAGCTTGTGAGGAATTTGTGTCTTTAAATGTGTATAACGCAATGTAGGTTAACATATTAATATTCAATAAGACTATATGTCATGTAACATATTAAAAAATAAAAGTACATGTTGTGTGTGGTTATTGTTATTCTTTTCATAAATATGTATTATTTAAGTTGTTTTTATAAATAGAAAAGTTTTTTATGAAAAATAAACTTGTGATTAACTTTGTCTTGGTCTGAATTTATAGTGGATAGTTGATTAAGATGTCAATATTCAGTAACGAAGAAAATTGTATACCTTAAGTGTTTCTTTGAAATATTAATTCATTTACTCTGGCTTATTATATTCAGTTAGATTTTAAATAATTTTTTACAGAACAATCCCAAAGGATTATATTATTACAAATATTTTAACTAATCCATCTTCCCATATATTCTCCCCTTTTAGTGTTTCAAATTACTATTAATTTTTTGTATGCAGTATGCATCAATTGAATGACAAACAGTCGTATAGGTTATGTTTTGATTACAAAAAATGTCAGATATTGAACCGGAACTGTAACGACATTATACAATGAGACGATTTGGCAACCATGAAATCAATTCCCATAAGACCTGTACTGCATAATAAGGTTGAGACGGAGTATAGTAGTATTTTAAAAAATGATTATTATATTATATATAATTAGAAGTTAAACACTTTAATTAATGAGCTATAAAACAAATCATATTTTCAAAAGAAAAGCAACCAATTTTAAAATAATAACTAAACATACTTACATATATTAAAAAATTAAATATACAGAGATGATAAATAAATAAAATAGCATTTCTTATTTATAAGGTAGGTATATTTATTTCTTGTACCGTTAACTAATGTTAAAAGTATTTGAAAAAACGCTGGTAAATTTGCAATTTCTATCACCACTTTCTTACTGAATGAGAAGTTGTGAATTAGCAAAGTTTTAATATGAGATGTAAGATGTAACTATTAGCAGTGTTGAATTGCAACTTCATTTCACCAAAGTATTTCTAATAATAATATATCCAATATAATTTTTAAAACACAATAACGAATCTAGTGTCAAACTAACTAAACGTGACCCTACGAGCAGTACCGTCGGTGTATAGTGTAAATTCCCAGACAAAAACTGAACGCACCAGTATTTAAATCAGTTGTATCATGTCAAGTGTTGTTATGTAACGATTGTAGTTAAAATAAGATAGAATCCTATAATTTGTATATGTTTATACATATTTGAAAAATTTAGAGAAAACAACAAATATATATGTCATTTATTCAAAGATATTAAAGTAAAACAAGAATTAATTGATATGGCATGATATACATTGCACTTATATACTACGTAATTTTTAAAATTATGTTTCATCATCGGATTGTAACCAATCCGTTTCTGAATCTGATTCACCTAATCTAATAATAAATACTTCATGAACCTCCATTAATTTGTCCCTTTCGATGTATTCTTTTTCTATTTTCTGTACGTGTTTGTATTCTGCTTGCCACAAGTTCGGAGTAATTTCAGCAACCTCCTGCAAAATTAAAGCCTCAACATTGCAACTCGCATCAATATTTTTTGAGGCTACCTTTCTTTTTACAATCGGGTTAAGGTCACAGTGATATGAGGGTAACCTTAACAGCGCATGAGGGTAACCTTGACGCTGCATAATTATCTGTGGCATGTTCGAGTTCTGGTTTATTGCGTCTCAATAATTCGAACAATTCACACATTAACATTTCGGGGTGATATGGTATATTTTTCAACAACAGCCAGGGCATAAATATCTACTTTTTTTATAAATATGTAGGTGCTTAATTGATTTGGACACTGTGATATGGTGCGTTATCCATAACTATAATTGAATTTTGTGGTAGGGGAAACCGGGGCAAGTTGCAACAGGGGCAAATTGCAACAGCGCATATAAAATTTATATTCGAAGCGATACAAGTACTGCCATCTGCACAACAAACGTCTAACTTTGTAACTTTCAACACCTTTAAGCCTTTCCAGCGTATTAGCTGCAGTGTAGGCGTGGGAGATGTTTGTCTTTTGAAGCGACTAGAAGTAATTGCACATTAATCTCACATTATATCAATTCACAGGGGTTACAATTCTTCCAGTGCATTTAGTTTATGAAAACATTGAAGACTGGCTATCTGTGTCCACATATAAATAGAAAAATACGCAGTAGATTTACCAAGGTAAGAGATTTTGTGGTTATAAAACTAAAAAGCATGGTGGGGAACGTTGAAACAAAGTGTTGCAACGTACCCCTTACAAAGTTTTTGACGGTTTTTAACAATTTTAAATCTTTCCTTCTTCCTGTAGATGCGACATTATAAAAAAAAGACCAACAGAGGGCAAACTCCTGAAGATATAATTGAAAGAGCTGTAAAAGCAGTTGTAGACCACGAGGGTGATAAAAACTTTACGGTTAGAAAAGTTGCTAGCGATTTCAGTTTGCACTACTCAACGCTCTCAAGGTACGTGAAAAAATTTAGAGATGCCACATCAGCGGGAAATCAGCAAATTCATTATGGCTATTCAAAGCCAAAACAAGTGTTCACATCCGAACAAGAAAAGAAATTAGCGACTTATATTAGGCGATCAAGCGAGATTATGTTTGGTCTTACTCCCCTAGACGTTCGGAAAATTGCATTTCAATGTGCTGTTTTCCATCAAATATCGACACCAGACTCTTGGCTTGAAAATAAAAAGGCAGGAGCAGATTGGTTTTCTAACTTTCTGCAGCGGAATAATCAGCTATCAATACGGCAGCCCGAGGCGACAAGTCTAGCCAGATGCACCAGTTTCAACAAGGAAAACGTTGCTAAATTTTTTGAGAAACTTTCTGACGTCTATGAACGATTCACTTTAGAGCTCCACCGGATTTGGAATATGGACGAAACCGGTGTGAATACAGTCTTACGTCCTAACAAAATAGTAGCGAAGAAAGGCACAAAACAGGTTGGAACTGTTACGTCAGCAGAAAGAGGTGAACAAGTTACAGTAGCTGCAGCAGTAAGTGCTCAAGGGTCTACCATACCACCAATGATTCTATTTCCGCGAAAAACATATCGTGAACACTTTATAAGAGATGGACCGCCAGGATGTATTGGAGCGGCGAATGGGTCCGGATGGATGAACGAAGAAACTTTCGTTATGTTCATCAACCACTTTATAAAATACAGTCAGCCATCTCTAGAGAAACCAGTGATGCTCCTGTTAGATAACCATTCTTCACACCTCAGTATTAGAGCGATAGACATATGTAAAAAGATGTGATGCTTTCATTCCCACCACACTGTTCACACCGGTTACAACCCCTAGATTTATCCGTTTTTGGACCTTTCAAAAGACTTTGCAGTTCTGGAATAAATAGCTGGTTAAAAAATAATCCCGGAAAGACATTAACCATATATGATCTACCAAAAATTATTAATGAGGCACATCTAAGAGCAATGACGCCAGCTTATATAGTGTCCGGATTCACTTCCGCTGGGATTTCACCATTGAATCCCGATATATTTAGTGACAGTGATTTTGCATCAGCATTCGTGACAGGTCGACCAAATCCTTTTGCTGAAAATCGGGAAACAACAGACAATATGATAAATGAGGACTTACTAGATGTCCAGGTGAACCCATCTACCAGTCAACAAGACCAGGAGACAAATAATGAACATTATTCTCCTAATATTATTCGCTCTAATGTTGTTGATGATCCACTAGAGGGCACATCCAAGCAGCAATTCTCCCCTGAGCTCTTACTACCCTTCCCTAAGGCTCTACCTAGAAAAGCGAGCAGCAGCGGAAGGCGAAGAAGAAACACTGACATTTTAACTGAAACGCCGGAAAAAACAGAGAAATACAAAGCTGATGAGAAAAAGCGGAAAGTTGTCACAAAGAATTTGGTTCCCAAGAAGCAATCAACTCGCAAGAAGCAGAAGAAGAGAGAAAGTTCATCTGATGAAGAAGATGAAACATTTTGTCTTGTGTGCCAAAGAAAATACCACAAAAATGAAGAATGGGTACAATGTAGACAATGTAAAATGTGGGCACACTGGGGATGTGCAAAGAAGGATCCGTTATACGTATGTACAAACTGTAATAGTGACGATAGTGCGTCAGAATAACTTGTTGCAATTTATCTCAGCCCGTGTTGCAATTTGCCCCAAGGATGGGGTAGATTACAACAGCGTTACCTACTTTGTTTCTTTTGTTATAATTCATGAAGATAAGTTGTTTTTGTTTTTAGATTTCTTATGTATGTTCCTTAAAGTTCAATAAACGTATCCGACTGAAAGTTGATTTACCTATTACATTTAGATACTCGAGAAAAATATATAATTGAAATGTGTTGCAACCTGCCCCGGTCTCCCCTAAATTGGTAGTAAGTGGTTCAAAACACAAGAACCACTTTAAGAAATTTTCATAGTTCATTTCATCGTAGTAATCCTCACTTTCTGTTTCCCATTTGAATAGAAGCAAAGCTCCGTCATTAAATCTCACCACCAACATGACACAAAATCCATCGTTGCTCTGCAATGGGTAAAAGGGTAGAAGAAGATATAAGGTTGGTCTTCCAACCTCTTAAACAATTTGCTTTTGGTACGTTCTATAGTTCTTTCTGATTTCCTGTCATGGCAGCCACTTTTCTATTGACTTGATCTACAGGAAAAGCGTAGCTGCCTATTCGTTTCTCTTTCTCACAAAACTCAATAATTGTCTCCATTATAGGTCAAGACGTCATCTTTTAAGACTTTCGTTTAGCCATAATGAAGATGATAGATAATCTACAAAATATTTGTAACATAAATAGACGCCTACTGCAAAATTGAGGTTATATTATTACTTACCTTCAACTCACAATATAGGATGAAGTCGTTTTAATGAAAACTGATTAGAAATTCGAAAGGAGGCAATTAATAATAAGAAACCAGGAGAAAACGCACGAAGAAATTAAAACAACGATTTGATAAACAAGTCAAACATTACAAGTGCGGGCTAGAGGGGTGTGGAGCAAGACGTTGTTATATTAGTTCGCATATTTTCCGGGGGACAGATTCTCTTGGTTCTTGGCTCAAAACATTGTAAACACAAAATTTAAAAAGCAAAACCAAAATATATCTTAATGTAATCATATTTGACATGAAGAAAACTAACAACCTTGGTAATATAGCTGGCCACTAACACAACAAAGCACCAGTGACGCCCTCTAGTGAGCTGAGAACAATTATTTAAAATTATATCGCTATTATTCATCAAATAAAACAGAAGGTGGATAATGCACATATTGTATGGTGAATAATAATAAATACTCATGTCGATATTATTTTTATTTACTTTGCATTCTTTGAAATTACATACTCACTGATATTAATTTAGACATTAAATTAAAGATGAAATGTAGTTTTGTGCCTGCATTCATGCCTATAACAGAAATAAATTTAATAATATATGTACGCGATACACGCCATGTGCAAGTACGCACATGGCTCTTTACTGATTACTACTTACAGGCTTACTTGTGATGACTTGCTCAAAGGCATTGAAACACAAGCAGTCTAATAATTCGTACATGGTTTCCGTTCTGTTCTGTGCGAAGGTTGTACCACAGGATACTCCACCAAAACAAAAAGAAATATATCATGCAATTATCGGAGAAACGAAAAAGGAAGTACTTACTACAGAAAACGCCATGTCACCCCAATGTGCATAAATTGATCGGCGTGTAAAGTTTATCATGCATAGTGCAGCTTTAACGAATGTTAATATATTGGGATAAGTGTTAGTCTTCTTAATACGAAATTATTATTCTTATGATTTAAAAATAACATGTATTTAATTTAATTCAATAAGCAGAATTGCAATTAGCTTATGTTTGAAGCAACAATTAAATAAAAATAGTGCTAATCTTTCCTAATATCTATAAACGTCAGAGAGCAGATATGTCATGTATAATTTCGCATAATAAAATACTCTCACCTCTTCTGAATAAACCGAGAGAATACGACCGACTCACATACAGGGTGACGCAATTTGGTTACATAAAAAAGTAAAAAAGTAAAATTACTTGAAAACAGTTTACATGACACTATGTCAACATTTCGTGCCTACTCAATTTCGAAATATTTCATTTGAACTTCCGTTTCGAGGTTATTACAGCCGGATAACGAAAATCATGTTTTTCGAAATGTTTTCATACGTTTCTTACGCTACAGGATATACAGAGAGTTTTTACTCAGTTTGTTATGTGGAATTTATTGTTATAATCAATATTCTACTTACAATGATCGTTTTTGTAATGTGAACTAAATGTATTTTTTCGAAATAGCACAATTTTATTACAAAAGTAGAGTATTTGTAGAGTAGCTAAGCGGAAAATTTGTATTTTTAAGGGCCGATTTTTCCATCTGCCATTAAATAATATTATTTACCGTGTTTCCACTTCCTAATATATAATATAGTATTCACCTAGAACAACGCTTGTTTGGCAAATAACTTCTAAGCTACTTGAACCTACTATTTCAATTTATTAGATACTTATTACGCCGACGTGGACATCTCCTAGTGATCAGCTGACAGGTAGTATATGCTTTCTGTCATTATTAAACAACAGAGTTATATTTAGTGATCAGCTGACTGATAATATATATTTTCTGTCATTTTTGTTGGCTAATATTCCAACACATTTATAGGTTATATAGTAAACAGTAAATACTGACACTGAACTTCCAAAATAAAGTAATCACGTTCTATCACTCTTCACTCTCTTACTTATTGGAGGTATACAGCAGTTTATCTTGTCTATCTAAATCCATTTGAAGGGCTACTTTACCAAGTTTCTGATACCAACATAAGAAATATTTTTGCATTGAACGTTATTTGCCTAATAGCTATTAGCAGGTTCGGAAATGTTCAAAAGACGCACTCGGCCAAACTGACTAATAAAAGTACCTTATAAAATTATTTGTCAAATAGTTAGCGGGAACTTAATTAGTAGGTGAAAATACCGGCCCTAAATCTTTACGTGTTAAAGAAATTGGCCTCTTTTCCTTTTATTTATATAGTTATAGTTTTCACACACTTTTCTTCGTAGTTTCCCATACTTCGCCTATACATTCAGGCTTCTGATTCCTGCCCTATTCATATCTAGCTGCACTTATTATAGCCAGTATTTCTCGGTCTACCGCTCTTTTTTCTACCGTGCATATTTTATACCAATACCTCATATATCCCTGAAGGTCGTCCTGCTCCCCATCTATATCCCATTCATTTGGCTCGCTGCTGTTTGATCTTTCTTATTACAACATATTTATTGTAGAACTTACTGATTAGTTCTTCTACTTTCATTACCATTTACCTTTCTTAGCTCTAGTATACCTTGCATCTCGTGTTTGCTATTGCCAGATCGTCCTGCTGTTTCTTCTTCAGACTCATTGTTTCATACATCAATGGTGGTTGGATTATTGTTCTATATATCTTCAATTTGCATTTCTAGCATAGTAATTTGATCTTTAGTAGCATCTTGTTTTCCGTTGTTCGCTAATATCACTCTAGCTAGCATTATTACAAGTGTTTCATTTAATTGAAGATCCGTAATCCAAGCAACAAATTTTGTAAATAAATAGTTACAAACATTTATTAATCCTTTAAAATTAAAGGGTCCTATATAAAATTATATACAGGGTTATGATAAGGTAAGCCACAAAATTCATAAAACGTACAATGTTCATTTTTGAAAAAAATGCAACAACACGTCAAACAGTTTATTTTATTCCGCGTCTTTTAACATAAGTCAAAACAAATAAAACGTCAAATTTGTCAAAGTTATGACGTCATCAATATTTTTTTTAAATATGAAGCTTGGTTCTTTTTTTTACTTTATTTGATAAAGCTTGTTTTTCTGCATTATAAAGAAATAATTGAAGTAGGGGTCACATAAGAAAAAACTGAGAGAATTAATAAAAAACAAAATAAACTAGTTTTTGAATTTATGAAAAGAAACTAAATATTAAAAGAATTAAAACTTAAAGTTACCTAGTAATAAAACAAATGTTTGTCAGTGTCGGTCTTACAATTAGTGTCATACCAATTTTATAATGATGGTTCCTTTAACGGAAAGAGAAAGGATAGAAATTGTAATGATGGTAGGTTACGGCGATAGACTTCGAAGTCATGAAGAAGCATGTGTTTTATTTAACGAAACACATTTTGAAAGACCTCCAATTGCTAGAAGCACAGTAAGCAGAATTGTTGCAAAATTTAATGAAACAGGAAGCGTAAGTGATGCTCCAAAATCTGGAAGACCGGGAATAAGCGACGATGCAAAGTTAGATATTTTGCTGTCATTAGAAGACAACCCTCACGCAACTACAGCAGAAATTGTCTTACAACAAGATGTTAGTCAGTCGTTTGTAGTAAAATTTTTAAAAAAAGGAAAACTGCACCCATACAAAGTTCAACTTGTTCACGAACTCTCAGAAGATGATCCGGACAGACGTTTGGAATTTTGTGAAATCTTCATGAGGCATTGTGACGAAAATCCAAATTTGCTTAATAGTGTAGTATTTTCAGACGAGGCAACGTTTTATTTAAGTGGTAGAGTAAATCGACACAATTATCGCTACTGGGCTCGGGAAAATCCCAACTGGATTCAGACAATACACACCCAGCGCCCCCAAAAAATTAATGTATGGGTAGGAATCGTCAGGGGAAAATTTATTGGTCCTTATTTCTTTCGTGGGAATTTAACAGCTGAGCGATATTTGGAACATCTTCGTATGGCAGTGCTTCCGGATCTAATTGCGGCATTTCCGGATCCAAATAATAGGGAAAACTTGGATCCCAGTATTTGGTTCCAACAAAATGGTGCACCACCACATTATGGTCTTAATGTTCGAAGGTTTCTGGATAACCAGGTTGAAGGAAGGTGGATTGGAAGACGTGGACCAATGGAGTGGCCACCTAGGTCACCTGATCTCACCCCTTGATTTCTTTCTGTGGGAACATTTAAAAAGTCGGGTTTACGTTAACCGACCAGAGAATTTAGAAGACTTAATGGAACGAATTAGACATGAAATGACTCGTATAACTCCGCAGATGTTCGAAGACTCTATAAATCAGGTCTACCATCGTCTTGGCCTATGTCAGATAGTGAACGGGACACAGTTTGAACAATTCCTGTAAGAAATCGTTTTGGTTTAATGGACTGTTTAGTTAATTTAAATGTTATTACTACATATAATAAAGTTTATTTTGTTTTTTATTAATTCTCTCAGTTTTTTCTTATGTGACCCCTACTTCAATTATTTCTTTATAATGCAGAAAAACAAGCTTTTTCAAATAAAGTAAAAAAAAAAACAAGCTTCATATTTAAAAAAAATATTGATGATGTCATAACTTTGACAAATTTGACGTTTTATTTTTTTGACTTATGTTAAAAGACGCGGAATAAAATAAACTGTGTTACGTGTTTTTGCATTTTTTTTCAAAAATGAACATTGTACGTTTTATGAATTTTGTGCGTTACTTTATCATAACCCTGTATATGTTTCATGTTGTTCATGTTATAATTTTATCACGGTCTACTCTAGTTTCGATTATAAAGAACAGAAGAAGTGTGGCATATGAAATTAAAATTTAATTATATCAAGAGATTCCATATCAGAAATTGACTAATAAGCCTTACTGTTTGACGTTCTATTTAATGATAAAAAAGATATGAAAACCCTTTTGAAAACCAGATTATCTATTTAGCGGTCTTAACTAGGTAATGGGAACCGATATTAAATATTTAGGTTCTTCACGAATTGGTCACGAATTGATGCTAAAATGCATTCCTCGACAACTTATATATCATATTGCAACTATAATAAAAAGCTTTCTAAAAAAATTGTACCAACTCATATTTTCGAAATGTTATAATTATTTTCAATTTTACAGGGTGTTCTATTTCGTCTGTGCGGTATGTAGTACTTTAGTTTTTAAAATAGAACACCCTGTATATTATTGCATTTAAAATTTCTCGTCAGATATATAGATCAGTTTGTTACCTAAACATTCGTCGTACGCAGTATCTGTTCAAAAGACTACCATCGAAATGATTGACAACTATACGCATTAGATATGAAGATGCAATTACTACTGATTATTGAAACGTATAGACTGGTCTTTTTCGTTGGAAATTGAACTTATTTATATCGAAACACCATTGATAACTTAAATTTTTAACTCTGAATATTTGATGTCATAATTATTTAGTTTGTCAAAAGTAAATTTGTTGCGTTTATGCGTCTCTATTTCAATATATCCTTAATGTTACTTGCTACAGGCTTGTTTATTAATACTCTACTTGGGCCATTGCATGTACGGTCAGTTAGCAAAAACTCTTGGGACATCTGAATTTTTCTTATTTTAAATTTCATTGATAAAATGGAAATATGTCAAAAGTGTCAGCAGTTAGTTATGTCTGGCGTAGCAGAGTACATTTACAATATTATTATGTAAATTTCAGAATTTTGGAAGTGGTTAAGGCAACCCCTGGTCCCAAGATCTTTTACTTACTGACCGTACATTCATTGGTGACAGTGACTGACAGAGAGCATAGCTTTCATAGATATAAAAAGCCAAACCAAATTTGACTAACAAATCTTTTTCTTCCATGTTGGTTTGACTTCGTGTAACTGAACTAACATCTAGTAATAATACGACACAATAGTGGAAAATTATTATACTTGCTAGTATTCAAAGCTACCGCATAAATCAATTACCGTTACAAAATGTAAGATCGTAAGTATCCCAGAACAGTAACTGAAAGATGGAAGATATACCATTCTATTAAAAGAATTAATAGGATCGATTGAAAATATGAAAATTTAAATGCCATGACAACGAAAAATATGTTATTATTTATCTTTCGTAATCGATAATATCAAGTTGTTCTATTCGGTTTTTTTTTTTAATAAGCAATGGAAATAAAATATTTAATCGACAAGCTGACCTTTGTCTTTGACGAAAAATTGGAAATGTAATAATATACCGCTTGTTCCATTTAAAAACTAGAGTCAGAGTACGGCACAGGCGAAATGGAACACCCCTTCCTCTTTGAAAATAATTTAAAACGTTAGAAATATTATTTGGTGCAATTTTATTTGAAACGTTTACTTTTTATAATTATTGCAGCAATGACTGAACATTTGAGGAATCCATCTTACGTTTGAACACACCTATATTAAGCGGGGTGCCTAACTGTGAACATTATACATGAAAGTGAAAAGAAATAATTACCTTTTTATGACTGAAAATTAAATTACACAAAAATTGGCAGTATTCAGAACATATTCGCTGGATATTTCATATTTTTTCATTAATTCAACTTGGTGAATGCAGCGGAAACACAAAAATTACTAATATATTAAGTGAATAAATATATCAGATTGTTATGACATGAATATTTAATAATATGAATTAAACACTAACAATTACGGCACAACTACATATATGTGGACCTAGCGAGTATCTCTCAAACTCAAAAATTTACGATAAAGTAAAGAAAAAACATGAAAATGAAAACGTTTCCTACACATATATATATTTACTCAAAATCATAAAAATTTATTCAAGTGGATAAGCGATGCGCACAAAATAATTACTTGATCAAGCTATCATTGATATGTAAATGTAAATATAATTACTGAAATCTTTGAGAAAAGAATTACTTTATTAGTATATACATCTTTTCTCGAGCGTTGTTCTGGAACACTCTTTATAATCGACCTATCGCTGTAAATGTAATTAGCATCTTCAAAATTCAAAATCCTACGATTATTACAACGATTGACGAAAGGCAATAGAACAACAGCATTGTAAATACTATTAGTACTACCAAATGTGAAAAAATACGACATTCTATAAGAAATACTTTTGATATTTTGAATAACATATATGGTCGATAAATTTTGTAGTATAAACCTGAAGTTCACTTAGAAAAGAGCAGAGCTTAGACCTGGGGCACTCTTTATAATCGAACTATACCTGTAAATGTAATTGGCATCTTCAAAATTCAAAATCCTACGACGATTACAATGACTGACGAAAGGCAATACAACAACAGCATTGTAAATACTACTTGTAGTACTAGATGTGAACAAATATGACATTCTATAAGAATTACTTCTGATACTTTGAATAACATATATGGTCAATACATTTTGTAGTATAAACCTGAAGTTCACTTAGAAAAGAGCAGAGCTTAGACCTGGGGCACTCTTTATAATCGAACTATAGCTGTAAATGTAATTGGCATCTACTAAATTCAAAATCCTACAATGATTACAACGACTGACGAAAGGCAATACAACAACAGCGTTGTATTAGTACCACTAGATGTGAAAAAATACAACATTCTATAAGAATTACTTCCGATATTTTGCATTACATATATATGGTCGATACATATTGTTGTGTAAACCTGAAGTTCATTTAGAAAAGGGCAGAGAATCAAAAGTATTAAATGTTTATGTTCAGAATCAATAGTTTCATCAAATCGAATCAAATAATTATAATCGTTTAGAAGTTGAGATTAATGTTCAAAAGAATTGTAGGACGACAGTCTGCATTAGTCTCTTGCTTGAACTGAGGTATACCTCAACCATTCTTAAAAATTATTTACAGTGTGGTTTATTATGAGTGCGTTCTTTTGTTATGAGATGAAGAAACAATTTTTAATAGGCAAAATGAATCTATCCTGCATGTTTAATAATGCTATAATAGGAACGTTTTTAAAAACGACATCCGCCAACCTTGAGATGTTGCAAAATCATTCACATTATGACAGTCCAACCAACGAGTAATACTGTTCATAAAAAATATAAGACACAATTATATATTTGACTTTATGTTATTTTAAAATTGCCGTGTTAATATATACAAACAATGCTGAATACATACTAAAAACTTCACATTTGCTTAGTAATTAGAATATGGCTTTCCGTTCGATTTAAAAATATAAATTTTTAGAACACCAATATTTTCACTGTTTTTTTTAAATTTTCATGAAGTCATTACAAGCACACTAGAATAAGTTTGAAATTCTGTTATAGAGACCCAGATTGATTATAGGCATGACTTTACGATTTCGGATCTAGACTCTAGTGTGACTATATACTCTAAGTGAGCCAACGATGTAGTGTTTTTATTTGAAAGCATAAGCACTTTTATATTTAATAAAACTTACCATTTGTCAAGACCGTATTTAGGGAGTGAGGTACAAATTCAACCTCAAAATATATAAACTTGACATATATACGTGCGTTCATGATGAAAGGTACAAATTCGTTTAAAATTCAGGTAAATATTTTGCAGAAAAACGCTCGGACAGGTCGATTAGTATTTTTAGTTTTGAATTTTTTGACATAAGAAAATTATATACAGGGTGTCTAAAGAAGAACATATGCAGCAATCATTGGTTTTCTTAAAAGGAACATCCTGTATATTATGCCATTTTTGAATTGTAGGGTAAATTCTAAACACATTAAACACATTTTTGTGTAAAATACCATATCCCCAAAATCAGCGGTTTTCGGAATAATGAGTTTTGTGATAAATTAAAATACACATAGGTAATGAAATAATATGTTTAAATTGAACAAGAGCACCTTGAACATTTTTTTAAAAGCCAACAAAAACAACCTGGTATTGCAAATTTTATCTTCAACAAAAAACTCTACTTCAAATTATTCGATTTTCATGTATTTTTTTAATTTATCATATTTCAAACGTCATTATTCGGAAAACCTCTGATTTTGGGGATATGGTATGTTATACAAAAAGTGAGAATTTACCATACAATTCAAATATGGCATAATATACAGTATATTCCATTTAAAAAAACAATGATTACTGGATATGTCCTTCTTTAGACACCCTGTATATGATTTTCTTATGTCAAAAAATTCACAACTGAAAATACTAATCGACCTGTCCGAACGTTTTTCTGCAAAATAATTACTTGAATTTTAAACGAATTTGTTCCTTTCATCATGAACGCACTGTATATAAACTTGACATATATATATATATATATATATATATATATATATATATATATATATATATATAAAGTTGACACTTCTATGCACTTGCGCAATATTTTGCCCTACACATTTACATTTTTGTGAAAAAGAACCTTCTTTCCCTTAAATTTATAGGTTGTAAAACAATTGTTCATATAGCTATGTATTAACTCATCCAATAATGCTTTCCATGCAGCTACTTTACTTTTATTACACTACTTTATAGTAAGTTTAAAGTTCTATTATAGAGACTCTGGTTGATTGCAGACATTATATTCTAGGCTCTCTCTAATGTGATTGTGCACTCTAAGCTTGTAAGTGACCTAATGGTATAATATTTTTATTCTAAACTTACCTTGATATGTTATTTGTGCTATTTCCATCGTTTGGATTCTGAACGACCGACGTTTCGGCGGACATTACGTCTGTCCTCGTCAGGGTAGCCCTATAAAAGCTGTTTCTTGCGAAAACTATACTAAATTATGTTTTTAAGGTGAAAATGTGTGTAAAACATTTAGGACAATTCCAAATGTCAATGTGACGGGTCATGACATAACTCATCACAATTTAGCTTAGTTTTGGCAAGCAATAGCCCTTTATAGGGCTACCCTGTGACGGCAGACATAATGTCTGCCGAAACGTGGGTTCTTCGGAATCCTAACGATGGAAATAGCACAAATAACATATCAAATTATACTCCAACGAATAAGAATTACATGTCAAGAGCTAAACTTACCTATTGTCACCCCCCCCCCTCCCGCCCCGGAACAAATGAGCACCTCTAATGCACTTATGCTCTTGCACTTGCGCCACATATTAGGTTATACATTTATATAATTTTGCTGAAGAGCCCCTCCCCCAAAATTTTAATCTTGCCTATTCAACATATTTGTACAAGCATATTTATATAATGAATCTGTCATCTGTAGTTAGTAATTTTGCGTTTTGCTACATATGGAGGCAAAAAATATTTAAACAAAAAAGTATTGATCCCGAAGTTTCCTTTATAATCAGACCACACAAATTAGAATTTACTTACGAATGATTTACATTTGATGATTTTTATTTTTTAAATAATCTCAGTAACTTTTGGTATCTCAGAGAATACAGTTAAACTGAAGCAAGTCGTTGAATATAAATGAAAACAGTAATGAAGTCAAATTACAAATATGCACTATCAAACTGCAAAGCAACAATGGAAAAAAGGATGTGCGATTGGTATAATTTAAATAGGTACATTGCACTGACTTCCTGTGCATTATTATTACATTCATCACTCGAATTAAAAATTCATAACATTTTTCATAATGTGTGTAATTATTATTGATATTGTGGTACGAAGAGTAATCATATCGATTAGCTACGAATGTCAACTATTTTATATCAACATCCATGCATTTGTTTACCATGGTAACGTATTCAATTTTAGATATCTAAGAATACTTTGATTCTTTTCTTTTTAAATATTACACCTGCAATTTGCAAATAAATTGTGACTTATGCGATATCACTCTAAATAGGATTCCACATCTTGGGCAAAACCAAAACGGAAACCAATGAATTTTTATTTAAAAGCAGGGTTTCACAAAATGTAATTACAATTAACATTTAAAATGTTAAACTCACTTATTAATTAAAAATTACAATCAATTTTAGCTAAATCTATATGATTTAGTTAAATATGTACAAATGTTCTTGGCTGTGCAAAGTGAGCAAAATTTAATTTAGTTGATGATTAATAATTACGTTTTGTTTTTAATTATTAATTGTAATTAAATGTGGCCCAACTCTTAATAAATATGTATCAAAATTAATCGTATTCAATATTAAAAAGTAATTTGGTTTGCAAGATAAACTAGTATTTTTTTGTATGTAAAATCGAAAGAAACAGTCGTAAAACTTAAAGATCTGAACATGAATTTAACAAAGAAGTAATGGTGACGGATTTGTAGAGCTTGGTTGGACAAAATGTATTATTCCATAAAGCTATAATAATGAAATTTACTTGGTTACCACTTACAGATGTCTTATGTTAACGAAATGTAAAACTACATACAATATATGTATAAAGATTATATATACACATTATTACAAATTATTTCGGAAGCGCCATCTCTTCACATTAGGCTGAAAGTTTATATAAGCGCTCCTATTATAATAAACTTTAAAAGAACTAAACGGATTTCAATATAACCATTGACAAAATTTACATATTACCATCTGATCATTATCATCTTTCAAATCATGCAATTATACGTTAAGATGCCCAAAAAAGTATATACAGATCGAATTTAAAATCTCATCACTTTGTAAAGTAGCACAATGGGCTAGATTTTCAAAAAAATTGACAAAAATAGAATAATTTGCTCCGTGTACTAAAAGTAATAATAAATATATGAATACATTAATTTGTCAAGTCGCTAATTACAAATCAGATACAGAAATCCTCAAAAACAAAATGACTGACCCAATATGGCGGAAGCTTTTCCAAATCACCTGGTATTTACGAATTTGCATATTACGGGATTCTTGAATGCATTATCGAAATTACGAGAAACAATATGAATTTTGACTATTTGGCGTATTTTAGTTTTGTGTACGTTATTATGAATCGATTATCGTTGCTTTTCAAAACAAGATGGGGAATAAAACATGGCAAATAGTTTCTTTTGTTTATTTGTTTCTGCGTAACTCAAAATTATTAATATTGCACTTTTGTAGTCTGAATCTTCATCATCAATTTCACATAATCTCACTCGAATTGTGAGATGTAGAATTATACAGAAAACTCAAGGGTTTGACTGACAAACTTACTGGTTTTGGAATATTTTCGTTATATGCTCGAAATGTAAAGATGAGTTGTGACAAGAAGCCAATTGAAAATGTCTTGTATTTTTGCTTTTCTAAATTGTTAGATGAAGATAGATAAAAAAATATACACAGATTGAATTTATAACTTATATACTCACTTTGTAAAGTCGTATTTCCGAAAATGTAGACAAAAAAGGAATGCGTTGTTCCATGTATTTAAAATTACGATATAAAAAAATTCAAAAACAATATGGCTGACCCAGCTTATTTGAAAATTTTTGAAAATCATTTGAAATTTACAAATTTGCTTGTTAAGAGATTATTCACATAACTGACTACGAGTCCATTATCGAAATTACGGGGGGGGGGGGCGGAAATGGATATTCAAAATAAAAACACCTAATTTTGACAATTTGGCGTATTTTAAATTAATACGTCACTAATTACGAATCGATTATCAGTATTTTTCAAAGCAAGATAAGGAACAAAATATGGCAAATGTTTTCTTTTCTTTATTTCATACATATGATTACAGTTTTCCGTGTAACTCTAAATGTTTTTATTATTATTACACTTCTTCAGCCAGAATCCCCGTCGCCAATTTCAGATAAATTGATCTAATTACCCGAATTACTAGATATTAAATCACACAAAAAACTCAAAATTTCGACAGACCAACTCTTACTAATTTTGGAATATGTTCATCACATGCTCGAAAAGATGTTATTTGTCAAAATGCCATTCGAATATGTTTTCTATTGTCGCTTTTCTAGAATTTAGATTACAAAAAGTTATTATGTCTTTTTAGATATTTATGTTTTTATGGGCGCCTTCCGACATATAACCAATTGGAAGTGGAACCACTTAGCTATTTTAGGCCCATGAATACCTATGTACTGAGAATACAAAACTATGACTACTTCATCAATCAATACTTTCAATACATCAATACAAGACAATGAATTATGAACTAAAAGTTAGTCTTGTGAGAAAATTTATATTGTAAATCATGCAATATCTCTATCGGGTTTATATGAAGAACATTTCTGAAAATATCAAAAATTTCCGATTTTTTCACGGTGAAGTGGATAGTGTCAGTTTTCACACATTTGATTCGAAACAAACATGTTCAGAGAGAAATATTTTAAATCCATAAAATTCGAAACTGAAAATTAGCTGGTAGAAAAATGGCCATTCTTTCATTCAAAATAAAAAAAAAATGATAGCTTACTAAAGCCCAAGAGGTAAGACAAGTTACGCAAACTTTTCTCACCACTACCAAGAACTCTGGGACGCTCACGTCAGCTAATCACTTTTCGTATTTAGGTCCATGAACATGTATTTTATGAACAATACATTTTGGTAACAATAACTTTTATTGCAAATCGACAAGACAATCAATTTTGAAAGAAGAGTTAGTCTTGGGGACCAATTTATATTGTAAAGCATATATCTATCGGATTTATATGAAGAAGAATTTTCAAAATATCAGAAATTTTTGATTTTTCAACGTCAAGTGAATAGTATCAGTTTTCACCCTTTCTGCGATTCTGAACAAAAATAAACAAAGTGAAACATTATTTAATCCATAAAATTATAACTGAAAATTAGCAAAAAATAAAAATTTCAGATAGCTAAATAAAGCCCGGATGGTAGGACAAGTTACACGAACTTTTCTCGACACTTTCAAAAACTAGGTTGCTCACCGCAGAAATTCAGGCTGCATCAAATTCGTATATGTAACTCTTACTATGAATTTTATTAGTATATACATAGAAAGTATATAGGTATATATAAAAAGAAGGCTTTAGCGCATTTGAGCATACGTTCGGCAACACTCTTTCTCGAGCAGAATTATGAACTTGAAAATAAAATAAGAAGCCTTTTTTAATAAGGTTATTGCAAAATGACAGATAGTGTCAGGATTAAAAGCTATCTGCCTTACCCGTCAAAAAAAGGTATACAGGCTCCCTCTATGAGGTAACATAAGAAAAAGCCATTATTTAAAACATCATCATTGAATTGGGTTAAATCGTATAAAAATATTAAACATTCCTTCGGCAACACCCTTTCTCGAGAAGAATTATTGTAACAGACTTGAAAAAAAAATAAGATACGTTTTTGTAATGAGGTTACTTTAAATGCTGTATAGCGGCGGGATTAGAAGCTACCTACATTACTCTTCGAAAAAACATATAAGAGGGGCTCTCTATGAGATAACATGAGAAAAAATTTGCTTTCCTTTATTTCCCAGACATACAATTCAAATCTATTATCAGGTGATTTGCAGCAAATTAATCTTGAAAATTATGTTCACGTAATTGAGATTTAAAGTAATCTTATCTTTTTCCGCGAGAAAAAGATGTAAATAGCCACGTCATTATCTTCATGATACGTACAAGAATTTACAACATAACCTTTATAAACGGTCCTTGCTTGAGGTTATAAATTATCTAAATATTCCATATCTCCGCGAGAAAGTTCAGTAATATGAACAAAAGTACTGAGTGAGGTTAAAAGTTCTCAACCTTATTCATAATCTAAACACTTAATCATACTCTCGCGGGAGATCATCTATTGTTTACTTTAATAGTAGTAGATTTTAAATGTATAAAGTTTTCGCTAATACGTGAAGAGAAAGCAATAATAGTTTCGTATTTTTATTGGAATTGCAAGAATTTTTTTTTTATTAAATAAATTTGAAATGCAATTTTAATGTTAATAAAATACGTGTAATCGTTTTTCTACATTTTTTTCTTGAAAGAGATATTTTTATTATTGCCTGTTTCTTTTTGTTTTTATTGGACCATTCTTGGGCGTCTTCTGACATCATACTTTATGAACTATATTGAACACACAAAACCATAACTACTCAACGAATAGCTTTTCTGTTTTCAATCAATATGTGTTTGAAACAATAACTTTTATTGCAAATCCACAAGAAAATGAATTATAAAAGAAATGTAGTCTTGTGGGTCAATTTATATAGTACAGCATGCAATATCTCTATAGGCTTTTTATATAGAACATTTTTTAAAATATCAAAAATTTCCCATTTTTTTCAACGTCAAGTATAGAGTGTCCGTTTTCACTCATTCTGTGATTCGAAACAGAAATAATTAGTGCAAAAGATTTTTTAATCCATATAAATCAAAATTGATCATTCTTTCATTGAAAATTAAAATTTCAGATAGATAAGTAAAGCCTAGGAAGTAGGAGAAATTACGTGAACATTTCTTACAATTTCCAAGAACTCTGAGATGCTCAGGTCAGAAAATCATGCTGCAACGAATTCGTATTGGCTTATTTTCTAAATTTTGATTCCATACAATATTTATTACACAATAAATGTAAAACTAGTCCGGGAGATAGTGGTTCATAAATTATATTTATTTACATAGTTTCCTATACATTAATTCTTAAAAGGAACGTTTATGTGCGCATTTATTGGTCGCTTTGTTTCAATAACTTAACATTATTGACTGGCGTGAAAATATGTAAAAATATTGTAAATTTCTTGAAACAGAATTATTGTGCTTTTTACGCGAATTTCATTTTTGAAAGTGGATCTATGCATATGGATTTGTTCTAATGAGGTTATTTACAAATCGCGAATAGCGTGAGGATTACAAGCTAACTGCCATACCCTTCGAGAAAACATGTTAGATGCCTCCCTCTATAAGATAACATGAGAAAAAGGCATCTTTAAATCTTTTTTTTTTCATTTTGACTACCTTTTTGAGAATCTAGCCGACTGTGAGCCGGTTAAGACAAGATCCTGGTTTTGGTACGCTGCCACAATTCAAATCTATTATGAGGTGATTTGCCGCAAAATAATTTTGAAAGTCATGTTCGCGTAATCGAGATTTATAGTAATCCTATCGCTTCCGGTTGAAAAGAACTTTTCTAAAAAAGGTTCCAGATATTTCTTTATGTCTTAATTTTGCGATTCTTGGTCATCTTCCGACATCTGACCAATTAGAAGTACGGCCCATTCAACTGTTTCAGGTTCATGAATATGTTCTTTATGAACTGTGGTGAGGTTACAAAGCGATGAATACTTCTAAACGAATAGCTCTACTCTTTCCAAATAATACGTTTTGGGGACAATAACTTTTATAGCAAATTAACAAGAGAATTAATTACATAACAAAAGTTAGTCTTGGGGACCAATTTATATTGTAAAGCCTGCAATATCTCTATCGGATTTATATGAATTAAAAATATCAGAAATTTTTGATTTTTTCAACGTCAAATGGATAGTGTCAGTTTTCACCCATTCTATGGTTCAAAACAAAAATAAGGAGTGAGAAACCTTTTTTAATCCATAAAGTAAAAATTGAAAATTATCGGGTAAAAAAAAGATCATTCTTCCTTTCAAAATAACAATTTCAGATAGCTAAGTAAAGCCCGCGAGATAGGACAAGTTACGCTAACTTTGCTTGCCACTTCCAAGAACTCTGGAATGCTCACATCACAATTCACGTTTCACTGAATCCGTATTGGTAACCCTTGGCATGCATTTTATTAGTATATATACGTAGAAAGTATATTTGCATGTTCCTGTTAATTAATTCTGAAAAAGAACGCTTTAGCGCGCCTGTATTGGTTGTTGTATTTAATATACATAACCTGTCATTGGATTCGGTCAAAACATAAAAATATTGTACGTTCCTGCGGCAAAACAAAATAAGCAGGTTTTTTTAATTAAGTTACATCAAAATGCTCGAGCACAGTGAGATTAGAAGCTACGTGCCTAACCCTTCGAGAAAACATGCAGAAGACTACCTCTATGAGATAACATGAGAAAAAGGCATTATTTATTTTATTTATTAAAGTTATTTTTTTCCTTTTCGAGAATCTAGACCCACTGTGAGTCGATTAAAACAATTTTCATAATCTGATACAATTCAAATCTATTATATCATGTGTTTGCCGCAAAATAATTTTGAAAATCATGTTCCCGTAATCGATATGTAAAATAATGTAATCCTTTCCGCGAGAGAAATATGTAAACAGAAACGTCCTTACTTTTCATGACATAACATATACATACAAAATATAAACTGTCATTGCTTGAGATTATAGATTAACAGTACGATTAACAAAAGTACTGAGTGAGGTTAAAAGTTCTCAACCTTATTCATAATCTAAACACTTAATCATACTCTCGCGGTAGATTACCTATTGTTTACTTTAATAATCGTAGATTTTAAATGTATAATTCTTTCGAAACAAAAAGCCATCGTAATTTCCTCTTTTTATTAGAATTGCAGTCATCTTTTTTTATTAAATAATTTTGAAACGCAATTTTATGTTAATAAAATATGTAATGGAGTGTATTTCACTCTTCGACATACTCTGGAAAAACGTTTATCCGCTCTGTATATAACCTAAATACATACATCTACATTATCTCGTAAATTCGCGTAATACGTAGAGCATGAATTAAATATTTCAACAAATAAACATGTTCATTAGCAAAACAAATTCAGAAATGTGAGGAAGTTAAACACATTACCGTATAAGTTACATGCGAACATTTCAAGCACATGCTGCATTAATTAGAGAGAATAAAAGGTCGTCCCGTCAACGAGGACTTGCGGCTACCGTACAATATGGGCATCATGTTTGAAATATAACCATCATCTATTCGTAATCGCCTAACTGAACAGTAGGTGCCTACGCATCTATTGATTTTGCATAAATCAATCTTCAGCGTTCTGACGTTCCCGGACCTTGTTCACTGGCGACATTGTATTTATACATGTAAGCGACCACTGCGTCAACTCAATAATAATAATAATAATAATAGCGTATTATCCAACAGTATTAGCTACTTTTTACAGGAATACAAATAAATAAAAAAAAGCGCACAATAGCAAAAAAATTATACATAAATAACCAATGTTAATGTTGAAGAAATGAATAATGGGTTCACTTCAACTTACGGTTCAAAAAAGTAGGTACTCATTCCTATACGCGATATATTAAATAAGTCAAGATCTATACCCAAAGCGTCCATTCTACACATTGATAGAACCGGTGAAAAAAAGCAATGATATGTTTCTAAGACAGAATCTATTACGTCACCATTCATTAACTTGTGTAGGAAAATAATTCCGGCAATAGTCCTTCTCGATCGCAAAGACATGAAGCCGAAGCCAAGCTAACTCTCTCGTTTTCTAAAAAAAAAGTGTTTTTAAGAAATTATGTTGTACACCGTCGATAAGGCCAGTATACTTCTTATAACATGGACTCCAAACAATAAAGTAGTATTCCATAGAAGAAATCGTAGAAGTTGAAAAAAATATCAACGTCATTCTCACGGAACCCCCTAATGTTACCTTTCAGAAAACCAAGCAATTTCAGTGCTTCAGTTTTAATGTTGGACGTATGCACATTAAATGTCATCTCGGTAACTAAGGTTATTCCAAAATCGTTTACGGTATCGTAATGTGGTAGCTCGACGTTGCTGTACTATATACCAAAACTTTACACTTGTCTATATTGAAAGGTAATTGGTTGTTTTCACACCAGTTACAAATTGAAATTCGCAGTCCTCAATCGATTTAATGTTAAGAAAATGATTTAAATCATCTGCATACAGCAAGCATTTCGAAGAGATACCATCGACGATGTTCATAATAAATACAAGCAATAGGAACGGCCTCATTATCAAGCTCTACGGTACTCCACTAATATGATAATAATCAAAGGACGTGACTCCCCGATATTTTACATTGTTGGATCTATGAGTTAAATATGATTGAATTAATTCAATAATGTTTTGAGGAATACAAAAGTTGTTCAGTTTGTTAAGTATAAATGGATACTGAACCTGGCCAAAAACATTGGAGAAGTCAGTATCCATCGGGTCCTCTTGATCGCGCACATCCAAACATCCGGACATGTAATCTGCAAATGAGCACAAATTGGAAGAGTAAATTTTCCTTAAATGAATCCATGCTCGTTCGTTGTTAAATAATTCGATACGTTGTTCTAAATTCGTTAATACATAAAACTCAAAAACTTAGACACGTTAGATATAATATAAATAGGGCAGTAATTCACGATCTAATTTTTATTAACATTTTTAGACACACACAGGCGGAGGAAGAACGGAATAAGGTCAGTGCCCATAGTTGTAAAGACGCAATAGCATATCTAATATCATCGACGTTAAATTCGCTAAACGACAGCATCGGAGCATCAATCTTTATAAATACATACATGCATATAAGCAATGGCATACGATTCATGATACTACCAAACACACATATCATATAACACGGATATCCCATCTCCAGCTCTGGAAAATATATATGCTGGAGTCAGCCTCGTAACGTTAGTCACGAAGTAATTATACCTCGAGATAAACCGTGGGGCAAAAAACAATATATATGAAGAGATATTTCTCGTAAAGATGATAAATCGTGACCTAATAGTACTACAGTTTACTTGGGACATGCTTCTCTCTGAATAAACGCCATCGATTTTGAAACACAAAAGATTCAGAAACTGGCACTGGATACACACCAGTGTCAACGATTTGTAAGTGTAAATGGAATTCCAGATCAGCCCGGCCTAATCAATTTTAGTACGTAAGCCAACTACAAGGACTTAAGCAAAACGATATCTCTAAAATGTTAGGAGGCACTCATCACAAAACCCATTGATCTGAATACTCCAGAACAGAAGCTCTAATGTGTTATCCAAAAGTACTAGTCAAAAATTACACCAATGTCCATGACTTCGAATTTTCTTAAAAATGCAATATTTCTAACATGATAGGTATCATAAAAGGAAGGGATAGAGGAATGTGTGAAAGTGAGCAAGGAACATGTTTAACTTAATTCTAAATCTCTCGCACCATACCGCCAACATGTTTAAACCTCACTGAAGAGTCTCCATCTCAGAATAAATTTTAATGTCACTCGTATACCCAAGAATATAACAGTTCATTTGGAAAAGTAAATCGCTAATTAAAAAGAGGAATAATAAAGGACCCGCTTTGAGCCTTTGAAGTACGCCAGGCATAGCATTAACATAGCATTTCCTTTTAAAAAAATAGGATCTGAATTGACTAATCAAAGTAAGTACGTGACTATCAAAAAATGTTTCGAATAAACATTTTCAAATTAAGCAGAATGTTATAAACTTAACGGAAGATCCTTCTTCTCCAAATTAAAAACGAATTTAATTTGAATGTACCCTGATGGTACTCAGATTTATACATCGTTCAGAGAGACTAAGCGAGCGGTGTTAATTCTCGGACTAGAATTATCTTATACTGAATTCAGCTACGACGGTATCAATTTTTTTCGGAAATCCTTATTGGCGTGATAATCTCGACTAATCTTGTGACAAGATAAAGTACATAGGTATGAAATATGATTATAGTTTGGCATTTAGATCGCATACCTTAAATTTAATTAGAGCTGCAGCTCAAAATTATTTTATCCATACAGAAATAGATTATGTACATTTTCCCCTGGAGTTTATAATTTGTCAAAGTTTGATGGAAATTCATCGGAAAACTCTAGCTTTTAATTAACCCCTTTCTATATCATAATTGGCGAAAGAAATTTGCCTACGGCACTGCAGACACACTGTAACATACTCGCCCTCATCTTTTAAAGTTAAAACATGCACACCTATCGTCCCTTTCTTTGTTATAACTTTTCCTGATTTATTCGAAGATATGAGCTTGTCTAATAAATTATTTGCAGTCATAGCATTCTCCAGCAATGCCTAAACATTATTGCAGTGAATAATTAATGATACTTAACAATTTAAAAATAAAAGCATTGAATCAAAGTAACAGCTAACGGTAAACGCTTGTTAAGTAATTATGATGTAGTAGGAGTTAGTTACACATAGATAACAAGATGTAAGTGGCGGGAAGTATAAATAGAGGAAATACATCAAGTCTCCTTCTGCTACATCCCCGCATTTAAGTAATATCAAATTTGATCAAAGATTGTTTCAATTGTCGCTTGTCAACTCAGAATATTGATGTCTACAATTTCATACGAACTCTTCTGAACAACCAATTTTTTCATAAAACTAGTAATCCCAAATAAATATCTTGCCATGATATGGGGCAAACAACTTTCTTCAGTATTTTGCTGACAAATTGGGCCAGTTTATTCACATTCTAGAACGGGCGTATATTTAACCAGGTAAATTCTTCATCTAAATCGTGGAAGACGGCTATCCGAAGATCGTGGATTTAATTTGAGTTTGACAACTTAACCATGATTGATTAAACCCAATTTAAACCATGAATTATTTTTGAGTTTTTAAGCTTTTCCATGCTTTATGGATTATTATGTAGATGCCGATATTGAGATATGTTTTTGCATCCTCTTTCGCTTGGTTTCATCTTTCATCACCTTTTATTGTTCCTCGCTAAAAACTTCCCAATATTTTAATGACCCCTTTGATTAAGAATCTGAATTTATTGGCTAGTATGAACGCTTTTGAGGCCTTTAATTACACCCTGATATGGGAAGTACAATTATGCAAGGTTAGGTCTTTTAATTTATGATCGGATTCTGTTCAAATCATCCTTAGAATTTGAATTTCATTTGTATATCACTTAATAAAGATGCTGCACCAAATCACAACCAGTTTCTTGATTGACAACTGCTATTCATTATTCATATACATAGAGTATTCATAATCAACAAATCTAATTTCACACATCTCCAACATTCTATAGTTTAGACATTATTCTATAGATTTCCAACAGCCCGGCGAGGATAGGTTTTTGATTTAAATATACCGAAAACTATTAATTTTACAACTTTGATTAACATAACAAACTTTAATTAACATTCAAACATATAGTATATCCTAACTTAAATCATGTAGTCGATTCGGGAATTCATTTAACAAGCACCCAGCGATTCAAGGAAGCGGAAACTGTTGTATGTAGTAATATATTTCATGTTCGAGGGTAATGCGAGAGTCAAGTTTAAGAAAAAAAGCAGGTAAAATAACTTCAAAATGTATCTCGTTAGTAACACATTTTCGAATAATAATAGTTGCATCAGAGTTATAGAGGTGTAGTTTCTGTACGGAACATGTTTTAAAATAAATACATACGTAAATAACAAACAGCACCCGTGTGCTTCACGTACCAAATTTAATTACTATATTCCTGACAAGTAGATAAACGCAGAAGCCGCTCATAACAAACTCATTAAGCGTATATGCTTAATTATCACTCTGACAGGTTGCTCGTCGTTCCAAGTGACGCTTATAAATATTTATACACGTGTGTAGCGGCGAATTTCGACCGCGAAGTAGGTAAACACGAAAGAGGAAATGTGTCGATTCTCTTTACAAAAGCAAAAAAACATAACATTCGCCAATTAGGAAATTCAATTTGTATAAATATAGCAAGGAAAATAATTCAATTTATATTACTTTTTCTCGTCGTTTTATTATCACGTTTATAAATAACTTTATTGATGTAGGCTTGTTCTTTTTTTTATTACTTCAACGATTAAAGGAATTCCTTATTATATCTCGTTTATTTGACTCTTTCGTAATGCATTCGTAAATAGTTTGTGGCTCAATTATATAAAGGGTGCGGCAACCAGGAAGGACCAGACATTCTTATAAACAGTTTAAAATGCTAAAAACAAATATTTATGTTTAGCCAAGGTTTATTACACTTAACACAAAAGAACTAGGAATATTTGTTGATTGTTGTTATTCCTTTACATTGAAAATTAATGGCAATGTTCTTAGAGCATAATTTGATAGAACCTGAAGTCATCATTTCTTGGTGGAAAATTCAAAATTCAAAGTTGTTTTACTTTATGTGATATATGACATACGCTATATTTAGATAGAGACATGATGGGCATTCCGTCTAATTGAATCGTTCACTAGAACGATACGTAGATAAGTGTAATACAGTTGAAAAAGTAAATGAATATTTAGTTTTTAATTTGCTTTGTACAAAATGATTCTGTCGTTATAAGAGAAAGAACAATTACTGTAATAATGATCTAAAAAAAAAGAGTACTGCGATAATTTCAAATAGGTATCCATATTTAAAATATGCTGTAACAATTTCTATCCATACTTCAACAAAAACATTTTTAAGTTTGCAAAAAGACCGCTAGGGGAGTAATTCTCAAGGTGCATGAAAATGTCCACAACTTCCCATTAAATTCAAGTTAAAGATGATTTAAAATGATTCAATAGATTATTATATATCCAAACATTTCCACACAATATTCACTTAAAATTTTTAATGTAGGTTCTCTAAGAGTGATAAAGGGGGTAAATCTGCGTATAAAACAAGTGATAACTTTATGACGAATTTTAATATTTCTAGGCTCCTTAAAATGAGAATTCAAGTGTGTTTAATAGAAAATTATGTTAGTGCCCAAAGAAATAACAGATGGCGCTGTTTCTAATTTATGCCTATTATTTGTCTTTTCTTGGAAATTTTATATGGAACGATATATTTTTAATATCATAATTTTCAAGCACATAAATGACGGAAGAAAATGGTGCGTATTGGAAGTTGCTACCCTTCTTCTTTACGAAATTATGGCCATAATAAGATCTCGAGAAAAATTAAACTATTAAACATAAGTTTCCACTGATGTTGTCAACCTGATGCATTCAACTAGAATATATGGTTTTGCTATTTTCCTAAGCATAATGAATGCATTAAATTTTGTATACAGCATGTGTAAAAACATATTAGGGATAGGATATATGTATACTATGCATAGCGGCAACAACGCCCAGGTCGTGTAGGTAGGAAAGTATGATTATAGCATTTCAGTCGCATACAGTCAGCCGATGGATGTACATGTATTTATCTAAGCATCAGACGCTTCGTAAATACATATTTACCAAATAAGAATTTAAAATACTTCTGCGAGTTTTATTATATTGCGTATACAACGTAGTAGGAAAATAAATGCACAATTCTAATTAAACATTAATTCTTAGTAAATTATTCTATAAATTTACTAAGTAAAGAGAAAATGTGCAATGATTCAAATTCATTTTTTATAAAAATCTAATTCAAATGTAAATTATTATTTGAATTATAAATTACGAAGTATTTGTTTTGGTTTTCATAATACCGTTCCAGAACAGTTTTATAATCATCCATAATTGCGTTGTATACGCAATATAATAAAACTCGCAGAAGTGATTTGAATTCTTATTTGGTAAATATGTATTTACGAAGCGTGTGATGCTTAGATAAATACATGTACATCCATCAGCTGACTGTATGCGACTGAAATGCTATAATCGTACTTTCCTACCACACCTGGACGTTGTTGCCGGTATGCATAGTATACATATATCCTATCCCCAATATGTTTTTACACATGCTGTATACCGGCAGCCTTCTTAATCTTGACCGGCGGTCATACCTCAGCAACCGTTCATCGTAAAATCTTGCGGCAAAAATCATAAATTTTAGCGAAAATATTTATAAGTTTACAAAAAGACCGGAAGGTAGCATACTTCAAATTCAAGATACATGAAAATTATTGCTAAAAAAATATTCAAACGTTCTTACACAACGTTTATTTGCTATTTTCCTAAGCGTAAATAAAGCATTCAGTTTTACACATACCGGGTGTTTGTTTAAATCTGACCACCGGTCATATCTCGGCATCATCTTACATTCTCGATAATAAATGTGGAAATTTTAGAAAAAATATTTGGGAGTTTCCGAAGTAGCCGCAAAGAGGCGTAATTCTCAAGATTAATTAAAAATTTCACATTAACGTTAAATTAAAGACAGATGAAAATTATTTCCAACTAAATATTCAAAGGTTCTTCGACAATTTTTGTTGAACACTTTTTTATCTAGCTAGTCTATGTATTAAACAAGGCATAAATTCGGTTTACCTTAATAGATCTTAAGGTATTTATGTTCATTATAGAAAGAAAATTATTAGTACATTCATTTATTTGCAACTAATTATAAATGTCACATGTATAACTTAGTTTAGAATACATTTTATTTAATTTGTGTTCAACAACCTAATGATTTGCAAACAAATTCTTTGTCAAACATTTTTGTATAATTAGTATATATCAAATCTAAGAAAGCCTTGTATAAAGCGCTTAACTAAAAGTGTTTTTGATATATCGATTTTCATGGCCCAATTTGAAACTCTCGTGTTTAACAGGAAATTTTTAATTCACATTGTATATTATATATCGTATCTAGCGGTCATTTTGGAAACTTAAAATATTTTTGCTAGATGTATGTTTGCTGATTTCCATACATCCATGTTCAAATCAACGTATACTTTACCGCCCTTATGAGTCAAAATATTTTTCTCAAAGTTTTAAGTAAATTAGGTACTTCATATTATGACCACTGATGGCTGTAAAGAGTGCCATAATGCACTTCAAAACAATTGTTTGACAAAAAAATTGAAGTAATTGAGGACCTTTCTTGCGGCGTACTGGAAATGTTAAACTTCTGCAATAACATGTATATTTCTTGATAAAAAAAAGATTTATTTGCAGTAACATTCTCTCTATTGTTCAAAATATTAATTATTAATAAAATGATATACATAAAATAACTCAAATAAGACAAGAAAATCTATAGCAAATGTGAAATGTGCAAAATATAGTATTTTCACTTACAAAGCAAGTCAGCTCTTATATTTTAACTTTCACTAAAACCAAGCTAAAGTGTATGCTCAATATTCCCATTTAGATACAAGACAAAATTATTTATTAATTAATTATTATATTGAGTTTATTAAATTTTAACTATGAGTGAAATAAGCTCACCATTTTTCACCAAATTCTTAACGTGTAAGAAAAGAAGATATTTATGCAACAGAGAGTTGAATCAGAACTAACTAATTAAGAAACAATGTTCTTTTCTGTTTGGATGAGTGTGAATTACTTAGTCCAATTTAATGTTTATATTTGTGCCTAAAAACATTAAACAAATATACAAAAAATTACAATAAGTAACTAAAAAAATTGTTATTTCTATTTTTATAGCCCTGATTAGCCTCTTAGAGCTTGCTAAAGTTATCAACTAAGGTTCTAATATATGTATACACATAAATTTCTTATCAACAACACGTATTAAATTTCGACTTTCGCTAAAATGAAATGGTAATACAAAGGTGTTATCATTGAATTGAATGTATGTTGAATGGTGGCGGTGCAATTACTTAATGATGAAAGAACAACCCTATATAAATTTAAGATTTGATTATAAAGAAAATAATAAATAAAATACCCAAAAATTGATCGCTATTTAATAAGAAGGGTGACGAGATGGACTGTGAAACTATAGGGCACTATGTGCGTCATCAGTAGTATTCAAATTGTATACTATGCTCAAAGGGAGGGTAAAAGGGCAGGCGGCATATAGGAGTGGAATGCAAACAATTCATAATATACCTCTACTCAGACACGCAATAGAAATAAAAATCGAATAAGGAGAATTACACATAACATTTATAACTCTGAAGAATAGCAATCTAGAACATCAACACGGATACATAATGGGAAAATTGAACATTCCCTGTAAATAAAGATATTGCAATAAATACATAAAGCAACGTAAAAGTATATAAGGGTGGTTATAACAAAATGACAAAAAAATATCAGAAGAATTCAAAATGGAGAAAAATACACAACAAAGTGATCGTCTCAATTCATTCCTATTTGTAATGGAGAAATATCTGAAGAACAGAAGAGAAAAAAGACTACATTACCTAGGTAATACAATGACAATAGCAAAAGCGCAAAAAAAACATTGCAGAAAATTTAAAAATGTTGGGTAAGCCAGATACGAAAGATAGAGAAGGAAATAAGTATTATAATTACTAAGAAATGCAAAATTAAATTATACCGGAATCAAATAGGTACAACACTAAACAGAAGAATAGCAATGGCAAAATTGAACATTCCCTGTAAATAAAGAGATTGCAATAAACACATACAGCAATATAAAAGTGTAAGCGTGGTTACAACAAAATGACAAAAAAAATCAAAGAAATTAAAAATGGAGAAAAATACACAACAAAATGATCGTCTCAATTCATTCCTATTTGTAATGTAGAAATATCTGAAGAACAGAAGAGAGAAAAGCCAACGCTACCTAGGTAATATAATAACAATAGCAAAAGCGCAAAAGAACATGGCATAAAATTTAAAAATGTTGGGTAAGCCAGATACGAAAGATAGAGATAGAAATAAGTATTATAAATACTAACAAGTGCAAAATTAAATTATACCGGAGCCAAATGGGCCAAGGTACAACACTAAACAGAAGAATGCATTAGAAATAAGAGAGTTAGGCATATGGGTATTTAAGAGTAATATCCCCAGGAAATCGTAAATTAGATAGGAAAATTGACAATACAGCCTGTTATATGAGAGAAATGAATATAAAGGACAACAAAGCTTAGAGCATGACAGTGACAACACAACAGTTATATAATAGTGGAACTTGAGTAACTGGTAACAAAATAGATACTAAAATATACGCAGTATGAGACACTTAATTAAACACAAGATGAAAGTGAGTCCGAATAAATTGGTTAAAAGTAAAGATATATATATATATGACTAAAAGATATAATAATGGAGGCAGTAAACTCATCAATCTGATATATGTATATACGAGTATATATATATATTGTTTATCTGAAAATAATGCATCTCTCTCCCCCCTTATCCCCTTTCTCCCCAATTTTCAAGCTACTCAAGATCCTCCCTAAAATAGATTTTCCTCAGAGTCTTTTTTCCATTTTCCATTTATTATATACTTATTGACGGAAGAGTAATTCTTACTAAGACAAAAACAAAATTAAATGAATATACAGTATGTACATAAAGTAAGGAATAATATTCATATTTTGTTTATTATCGCTGCTTGGGAGAAAAGCTCGGACAGGCCAATTTTATTTTCTTCCTACGGATTTTATGGATGTAATTTTTTTTTTTTTTTTGGTTTACTACTTTGGGACGTCATCGACTTCTTTTTCAAGCGGAACCTCCATATTTTTTTGCTAGAAATAAAAAGTACATTCTTTTTCTGAATTCAGCAATACCGCATATGTGGTATTTAAAATTAGTAGTTTTAGAGATACGGATGATCATAGGTATTAAAATGACAACAATAATTAAACTTGAAAATCAAAAGAGCAAATAGTAATAATTTATTCTTGGGAAGATTAAAAAATTTTACATTAATAAATGTTCAAATTGCCACCCATTTGTTTCTCGGCAATTATAAAGTCGGAGTTGAAATTCTTCCAAAACATTATCTCTCATTTATTGGTCGATATTTCTGCACTCTGACATACCAATTGTCATTATTAGCACGCTTGATAGGTACTCTAAAACTATTAATTTTAAATACCACATAGGTATGGGGTATTGCTGAATTCAGAAAAAAATATACTTTTGATTTCTAGCAAAAAAAATAAGGAGGTTCCATTGAAAAAGAAGTTGATGACGTCATAGGTCCCAGAGTAGTAAACCAAAGTAAAAAAAATTGACATCCATAAAATCCGGAGGAACAAAATAAAATTGACCTATCCGAGCTTTTCTCCCAAACAGCGATAATAAACAAAATATGAATATTATTCCTTACTTTATTTACACACTGTATAATAAAATAACGAAACTAGATATAACTCTCTTTGTTGTTAACTAACTGTTACACTACTTGTAAAAGGGGTTACGTCAAAAGAGACGCCAAAATTGCATACCTTTTTGGTGATTTAATCATTTCTTGGGACAATAATAAGTACCCACTGATAATATTTCTAATAAATGGCTGCATATCTTGTGATGTTAGTTTAACATTTCTTATTAATTCCGAACTATGAATATTTTCTGAAGCGTTCGTACATATATATATTGCTTTTCTGAAAATAACGCATCTCTCTCCCCCCTTATCCCCTTCCTCGCCAATTTTCAAGCTACTCAAGATCCTCCCTAAAATAGATTTTCCTCAGAGTCTTTTTTCCTGAGCTGACTGAATCGTCTTCTCAAATATATTTTTTTTTGTTGAAGAGGTCTGGATTTCAGAAGGCGCCAAGTCTCATGCACAAGACTATTGTATCAAGTCTCGGGTCATCTTATTTTCATAATGTAATTTGGCTAATAGAAAAATAAATCCACGTCTTTTGTCACATATCGTCAGTAGCATATGTCCAAATGCTCGGCATATTCTGCTTTTGGGTAAATAGTTAATAAGCAAAATGTCTTTTACACTCCAAAAAAAATTTTGAATTTGTCTTTAAGACTGCTCCCAAAAGTGATCAGAACAATTTTTAGTTTACAAAATAACAGAAAATTATTTAATTCAATCATCCCCATCTATTGGAATTATAATTTACAATAGTGATCATGCCACTCTCGGTCTTTCTGGCAGATACTGTATATTTCAAATCAAATAAGATTCACTAAATGCAAGTATCTATCTTTTATGTGTTTATTATTTTCTCTCATTAAGAAAATCCATGTCCTTCTATGTGTGCTTTCTTTTGCAATTAATAAACGTCACAATTTCACACACAAATGATTGCGCATATTTATTTCAAACAATTCTACCATTAATATTCATCAACCGTAATTATTTAGAAGGCGTCTACAGTAATTTCAAACGCTTCTGTATTTTTTTCGTTCGCGTACACACGTTCTCGTACATAAAGACCAGGCAGACGTATTACGGTTAATAAATATCGAGCTTCAAACTGACACACATTAAAGAGATGCTATTGCAAATTGTAGACCAGGTTAAAACGTTCCAATTTCACTATTTCTGTCCGTCGACCCACATTCGATATATAGCTATATGTATTATGCAGGCCCAACCTACGAAAACTGCCGTCTCTTTTTCCTTCTCTCCTTCTTGCACGGTACATCGTGCGGTGCTGTATTATGGATGTGTGTGCTGCTGAACTGAAATGAACGACATACTACAACACAACACAGAAACGATATTGATTTTCCCGGCGCAGTCGGATCGGTCGCCAGCACGGGCTCCGGCAGTTAAACGATGGCGCAGCAGAAAGCGACCAAAACGTAGTTCATAAGAAGACGAGAGGGAAATAATTTATCATTACGCTTTTAACTTATTTTTCGGGACATATTTTCCATTATGCAAATGGACTTTATGAAGCACTCAGTGAATTTCGACATCCTTGAATACGTTAAATGTGAAATGGAAAAAAACTAACAACGAAAGCTCTCGAGTGTTCTGTAATCCATATACTTGAGCCCTGAGTTGTTCTATTTAATACCTCAATCGTTCGCTATTCTTCAATTATTATTATACACTAACGGCAAAAGTTTAGAATCACATTTTAAAAATCCCCCGAATATGATGATTATATCTTAAGGATTATAGAAAAATGCTTATCTCAAGAATATGGACAAATCTTATGTACTAGTATTCCTGCTTCATTACTACTCCAGTTGCCTTTTTTTCAATATTTTCATCACACATTTTCTGTCTAGTCTGTCTAACTGGAAGAGATAGTATCAGAAATGATGCAATAAGAACAAAAAGTTACCTATTCTCTTCTACTATTTTTAAAACCGGTTCAGCCTTATTGCATCATTTCTGATATTATCTCTTCTAGTTAGGCTTCGCATCTCCATTACTTGGATTCTGTTCATATGCTACTTGAAAGATTCTATGTTTCCTTTCTGATGACCAAAAATCGAAAACATGAAAATAACTGAACAAACAAGTGGATGAATGTGAACCTTACAAAAAGTTAATTCGGAAAAACTATTGATTTTGCAAAGTTAATTCAGAAAAATTATTGGTTTTGCAAAATAATTTTTTTATTTTGCAACCCAACCCAACCCACCATCAATTTGATCTGGTAATATGAAGGACAGATTCATTCTAGTGATATCATATATTTTTCCTTGAATTTGGCCAATTTTCTAAAACCAAAAAATTAGGTACATGGCACCTTATCCCAATAATGGAGGAGTAAAGTAATAGGTTTAAGATTGTTGTATTTTCTTATTTTTGTTCAAACTAGAAAAATATGGGCGTAGTAAAAGAAAAAGAAGCAGTCTAAAGTACATTGAGAACGTCTGACAAACTAAATGTCCTGATAAATTTAATCAATACAAAATGGCACAATACTATTTATTATTGTATACTACATGATGGGACAGTAATTCTTACTAAGACAAAAACAAAATTAAATAAATATGTAATTAAATAACGAAACTAGATATAGCCCTCTTGGTTCTTACCTAACTGTTACGCTACTTGTTGAAGGAGTTACGTCAAAGGACAGGGACGTCAATTGCATACCTTTTTGGTGATTAAATCATTTCTTGGAACAATAATAAGTACCTACTTTAATAAATGGCTGCCCTATCTTGTGATGTCAGTTCAAAATTTGTTTTTATTAATTTCGAATTAAGAAAATTTTGTGAAGGTGTTTCCGTACATTTTGATTCTGAACCTCGTCTTTTTATCTCTAGCACACATTTCGACGAGATAATTCAAAACTATTTCCGTAAAATAAAGTAAACACTGAGAACTTTATGGGACATATTCTTAAATAGGTTATAGTATTCCTCTTGAGTGTTGCCAACTTTTCCAAATTCATGTTTTTCACCATCACCTTTAAGGGTTATGAGAAATGTTGCAAGATGTACTATGTACACATCTTCATACATAACACTGTTTTTTTCAAAAATGGTTACATATATCCTTCATCGCCCCCTCAATTATTTTAATCATTCCAAAAATAAAAAATATTATTAGAAAATTATAATACACAAAGTGTGATTATGAAGGAGAAAATGGTTTAAATCCACAGCTTCTTTTAATTTTGTTTGAAAACAGCCGTTAGCCCGTTAGCCTTTCAAATTCCATTTAAAATAGAAATTTAAAAGCATTCATTACATTTGTCGACAATAGAGTTTTCACATATCGTAACAATTCCACGAAATATATTCAACTATTCTTTCTTATCACAGTGATACCAAGAAGGTAATTAAGAACAACTCCTGCGTACATGGACTCGACTAATTCATTCAAAAGACGGACAAAACAAGTTACTACAGACAACGAGATTTTATCAATGAAACGATCACCCACCGTCTGTGTGGCTACATACTTATGTGCATTCTCACATTAGTTCGATACGATAGAGTTGGTATAGCGTATTTCTTTCGTTTGACATTCTCAAAATATTCCGTACACGCAATGTGAATACATTTCTTACATTTCAACTCACGGAGGAGAGAGAACAAACATTTACGTAAATAACCATAAAACCGTCTCCTAATTGAGTTTCATTATCTTTTATTACGTTTTTATGTCCATAAACTGAATAATAAAAGCAAAACTTTTTTATTGTGTCCATATATTTCGAATGTTATAATACCATAATGACAATGTACAGATGTAGGGTGAAACAGTAAAAACGTTTTTATAGATTTTCTTTTAATATATAAGTATATATACCGTAATTTTATTATATGAATGTAGTTAAAATTGTTTAATAGATATTTTTTTCTATTACTACATATAAAATATAATTACTATTTAATCTACTAGTTAGAAATGAAATGTAACAAAACTATAGAATTTAAAATATTTAGTTAGATAATTTCTGGTGAAGAAATAAAGAAAATTTTAATCAAACATTTCCAAAATGTTTACAAAGCAAACTAATTTATGTAAATCACAATGTAGCGAGACGATGTAGGCTAGAGAAAAAATTGTTTACCTATATCTGTCCCGTAAAAATAAATTATATCAAACGGTAATAACTTAAAACCTAATTTGCATTTATCCAAAGTAAAATAATAATAATAATATTAATAACATACAAACAAGAGGCACTACCTAATCGCATATATGTTTGTACTACGTGAGAATTTTGAACTGTCCTGGGTTGGCAACAAAAAAAGTTCCAGTATTATCAAAAACTAGGAAATATTTATTTCCGTGAATTATCCATACTAAATTTACATGTCAAATGTCAAAATCAAATTGTAGTAAATAAAGTGCAATTACTATATTTCTAAAAAATTCCTTCGTATAATTCAACTTAAAACTAACCCTATTTCATTGACATTTATCACAGAAAAATTTTAAATAGTAAACCTAACCACAAAAATAAATAAAAGGGCTTGCCAATTACACTGTGTTCCTATATTAAAATCAGTATGGCCAACTCAGAACAGTTCAAAATGCTCACGTTGTATAAAAAAAAGTGAACAAAAACATATTAAGTTGGAAAAGTTTGGAACATTCAATGGCAACTCAATCCAGTTTGTAATGGGCGTAAATGTATAACGTTAACTTAGCAGTCAGGTTCAGATATAGTTTTAGGTGTTGAAGTTCGTAACCATCAGGAATTAAATAATATTTTATGATGTAAATGTAGCGATGGTGAATTCTTTTCTACATATTACAGAGTTTGATCAATAGCAAGCCAATATTTGAATAATGATTTCATTGAATATGAGATAGAACTTATAATAAATAATTGACATCAAATTACACATATGTCATTTTGACATCTTCAAGAAAAAAATTCATAAATCTACCACGCATGAAGTAACATCTGTTCACTAACATTCAGAGTCAATTAGGTTATGGACAGCCAAACCTTGGTCTTAACCTAAGCGCATGATTTGTATAAAATTGTAAATGTCAAAGTTCTCTGTCAAAAATTGTCTTATCACATCACAGATATGACCTAAAATTTCCATGGATTTGTTACTTTGACTCTATATTTTTCTGGACACCTCAGAATAGTAAATTTTGCGGCTTATATTATTGCCGTTGCCATCATGTTAATAATGTTTGTCAGAGCCAGGTTTAAATTAAATTTTGAAATACTAACATTGTCATAGAAATAAATATTGCAATAACATATAAAATCTTCCAGATAAATAACAAAACAAATACACAGTAAATTAAAAATTTGACATACGTAAAATTATATGTAAAAACTCTTAATATTTACTATAAATCTTTCATCCTTTTTTGAAAACATCAAAGTAGAAAATATTCTAAATATTATGAAACACTATAATAAGTAATCCTTGAAAAGGTGGCACTTGGATGTAATATGGAATATTTGATTGTGACATTTTCATTGCAGTGCCTATCGTGTTGTAACATCAGATATGTCAACTCAAAAAACGAGCTGTATATATAGCATAACATAGATGGAATATTGAATATTTGGTAGTTCCATTTTGATAGCAGTGTCTATCCCGTTTTAACATCAAATATGTCAAAACTCGAGAAGATAGCTCTATTAGCTCTATAGGTAATTGATTTACGTAATTATAAAAATTAAGATGAAGCATCCTTACCAAATTGCCAAATTGGGGATTATTTAGGGCAAAAATTAATTAATGCAGAAATAACTGAGTGACACCATTTTCAACTTGGCCATTTTGCACATGCGCAATGAAAAGTTTCTTATCTGTATAAGTAATTTAATCTTTTCTTTTGGTTTATGCTTGGGTATATAATAATTAACATATCATCATACTATTTAAGCACATTTATCCTTGCTATACCAGAATAAGAGTCTGTCAAATGGTTACATTACAAGTTTCATAAGACGCGATGTTTCCGCACAAGGTTGAGTTGTGAAAACGAGTTTTATGAAGAACGACTGCGGAAAATGTCTTATATCAATGAATAAAAAAATAATAATAAATTGTGTATTTTATACAACTTTTTCTATTTCGGATATTAAAAGTTCAAAATAACTGAAAATAATGCATTCTTCGAGAATGTTACGATTTTAGTTTTTTGAAGTTTGTTACCCTGACTTTTAACTAGAACCAGAACATTTTAAATATTTAAATATCATTTTAGGACAATCAACGAAATAGTAAAAACAAATAATTGCACCCCCCCCCCCCCCCCCACCCATCCGAGGCATTAGAAATTAGATGAAGACAATATACCTACACCATCTTCATCCAGCATTGTTAATATATTTACCAAAAATGAAACGACCACATTCTAACTTGATGAAAAGAAGAGAAAATATCAACAAAAATATAATTATTGCTTATTTTGATTAAGAAAGCATTATAAAAAAGGCATCGCACTTGAGTTAGGATATTTTTTGAAAATATAGATATTTTAAAATTTTCGACATTATTTTGTTAATTACCTGTTATATTTGACATTTAAGTATGGTTTGGTACTATATTTTACTTGTTACCAACTTCAAAAAAAAAGAAAAAAAATAAATAAAATTAGTGTGTTCTAAGTAAGGCCTTATACAACCAAAACGGATTTCCTACCTTATTTCGACCACTCTGAGAGGCGATAGGAATTTGTTTTACAGAATAGTAGCACAACGATAAACGTAATAAAAGAGTAGCAAACATTTTTCAAACATGAAACAATCGATTATATCTTTATAAACCATCTGTTATCATATTGATGGAATCCCTATTGTTAACCATAATTAGCACGCGACAGATGCTTACGATATTTATAGATTTTAATTTGTTAATACATGTGTTTGTATATTTAATGCACGTACCACGCAAAAGCGTAAACATATTAATTATATCGATTACGTTGTTTCATACAAATGAGAAAAAAATATTAATATTTTATTAATGGCGTCTCCTTATTAGTGAATTTAGTATTAAAATAGCCACTGAATAGAGCTAAAAAGACATCGAGGATTGTTATTAGTGCGTTGTATGTGCATACATGATTACAATAGAACATTCACGCCAGGGCGTACTATAAATTATTATTCAAAATGAGATAATAACATAAATAACACAATTAAACCAATGCGATCTGCTCAGTAAAAACATGCATATTATGTGGGATCAGTTTTGTATGATTCCGGGTTTAACAGCGATTATGGTATTTATTCACCTTTCATAGTTAGTACAATTAACATTTTATAAACGATGTGCAATCTTAACCTTTTTCAGCCTCACCTAAATACAGAACCGATGTAAACGGAACGTTTTCATAATTCCGTTTTCTTCACAGGTGCTGTAGAAAGAAGACGTTTTAGAATGTTTACGTTTATATTAACATCATCATCGTCTGTTCTTTTGATCTTTAAAAATACATCATGTGAATATATACATACACATGTATATATATACAGTGAATCTAAGCTTAAACGACGCATTCGTCATATACTCCAATTGATAGCAGAATTGATTTCAACATTTTTTATTATAATAATACAGATGTTCTATATGAATCTATTTTTATAAATGTTCTTTCAAGTATAGAAAACAACAAAAACAATGCAGATATATAATTCTATTCGCTATGTTGATATTGCAAATACAAATACGTATTTCGGCAAATAAGTTTTCATTATCAGTGGTAAAGCTAATATTGCATTTTCTTCAAAGATCATTTACCTATATTGTCATTCAGATACCTAAAACGATTACCACATTGTGGTAATGATTTTTATATTTATTTATTAATAGTGTTCGAATTTAGTATCTATAAAGAAGCTTTTATGTCGTTTTTACGTTACTTTAGTATTCTTCTATACATTTCTAATATGTTCACATATGCAAATATTCCAATTACATTTAGTTAATATGGTAATGCAGACAATATAATGTTCAAGATACACATTTATGCACTACCATTTCCAATTTTGTCGCAATTTTTTTTATTTTTGCTATTTTCCTTTTGGATGACTCCTCTCAGACAATGCTAGTTAACAATCCACGAATTCCAAATATCACAAAGATTAGTCAATACGAATACTTTTTGATAAGTAATTTGCTTCGGAAGACCACCAGGAAAATGCTAAAAAATGAGCAACTTTTAATCTGAAGACCCTCAAATCGTATCCTTTAAAGAGTGAAGGTTTTCAGGTTTTACAAATAGAAATAATTACAGGATAATATGTATTAGTCATTTTTAAATCTGCTTTTACAGTTGCTTTTGCGTAACCTGGAACAAAAAGTGTCATTTACGAAAAGTCTGCAGGTCATGTTCTTTAGGAACATTTAACATCTACTGAACACAACAACAAAAAAGGCTGAGTAATATTTTATTTTAATATTAAACACTTCCGATGCATAGAAGACTTCTAACAAACACTATAGCTCAATCCTATCGCAACCCAGGGCGAAGTGAATGAACAATGTCTGACCATCAAATCAAACACGATGAGTAAAATCTTTTTTGATACTTAAACTTTTCATGTGCATAGAAGACAACTTCCATCAAACATTATAGCTCAATGATGCCGCAACCCATGCGATATAAATCTAGAATATGTAACCATTAAACCAAATAAGTTGAGTATTATATTTTTGATGTTTAAACATTTCAAATGCATATAAGACACCTTCAGCAATCACTATAGCACAATCGTGCCGCAACCCAGGCGATGTAAATGTATGATATTTGATCATAAAACCAAGAATAATGATTAATGCTTTTTTGATATTTGAACACCTTAAATGCATATACAACTCCAGCAAACAATCTAGAGCCCAATCATGCCGCAACCCAGATACTATAAACGTACGTATCGACCACAGTCATCGTACAACATCTCTTTAATATTCTTAAACAAGAAGCACAAAACAATTATTTTATTTCCATTACACCATACAGTTTCCAATTAAATATGCACATCAGAAATTAATTCTGTAAAGTGTGTTTCATTATATACAGTTCAACAAAGAATATCCATTAATGCAGATATACAAAATTCTACAATTTTCTTGGATATTATGAAACCTCTGACATTATTACATTTACCAACATTTAAACGTAAAGGTTATCTTCGAACTGTGATCCAGACAACGCAATATCTTATTATACTTTAGGAGCAAAAATTCAGTATTGATGGAGATAATTATTCTCAGATTTAACAAACAAATACATTCCGGAGACAAAGATTTGCGACGAATTTACCTCAATATTCTCCATTCTTATTAATGGTCTCCTCAATACTGATGGTGAGTTGGGCCAAAGTAGCAATAATACACAACGTCGGGGTTGCTAGTCAGTAACTATACTATTAAATTATTAAACTCTTCAGGAATTCAGTAGTAAAAAGCCAAACCATATTTGGAAAGACCTAAAAGATATGAATATACGCTAAGGAGACAGATTAGATTCCAGCTGAATACTTTAATGTTGATATGAAAAATTCATATTTTGTGGATCGTGTACATTTAACTCCAACTCAACCTGATTGACTTTCTATAACAATAATTTATTTTTTAACACATTTTAACCTTTACTTTTTAAAAGTACGATTTACTAATTAAAACTGTATCACTTGCTGCTGATGACATAAACAGCAGAATGTAATTGCTCTGTTGCCGTTATCTTCTGCCCTATATAACTGATGTAAGAAGCTTATAAATTGGTAAATGATACGTGTTTCCTCGATGATGCATGCTTTTCTGTTCCTCTGCCGAAGACTAATCGCCCTGAAGAAGATCTTCATCCCTGCATTTTCTGAAATACTTGAAAAACTTAATAACATTCAAATAAGGGAGTATTTACCAATACATTAAATTCTGTTCAGATGGCTTTCGATCTTGGCCGAAAAGTTAATTTGTGGAAGTGATAAATGAAATAAATTAATTATTAGTAAATTTGCCAGAATTTTGTTTGGTTTCTGCTTTAAAATATTGAAAGTTTGTCACATTTGCATGACCTAATGAAAAAAGAATTTGACACTGTTTTACTCCTACTAAAAACGTATTTGCATCTAATATAAATAGAATCGTTTCTGAATGTATTATTTTGATTTTACAGTAATTTAGTTTAATCATAAAAAGGAGCTGCTTTATAAACTGCTACCTGCGTAATTTAAGCTTTGAGTTACTATACGAAAAAAAAACATTTCTTCTAGGTATACATAGAAGAGTAAACATGGAAAAGAAAATTAATAAAATTTAATTTCCCAACTAATGGATGAGGATATTACAATCTGATTAATATTGTATAAAAGACGGAAAATCGTTTTGCGGATTTTATTCTGGATGTGTTGCGATATTTTTAGACGTGTTTATAAATTGAAATTTTATAGTGACGTGAAGATATTTCTACGCAAAAAAAAAGAGAAGTTATAATAAATTAGAGATAATTATCACTGTATACATTCCACACACACATACACACACCATGTGTAATTTAATTAATTTTAAATAAACAAAAACGAAATGTTCCTGCGTGTAAAAAAGATTTAAAAAAAGAAACATATTATGTAACTAAATATTATTATACTGTATATGTATGTACGTACTATTATTCAATTTTATTGTATATATATTTGTGCGGAGAATCAGAAAAAATGGAAAATTAAAATTAAACTATTATGTTTTTTGATGTATATATACACACTAGCTGTAACTGATATTATGAGATATATACATACCTATTGAATATTTTTAAGTGCTGAATATTTTCTCTTTATTAGGGATACTTTCATTATTATGATAAATAGCACGTTGTTTAGAACACAACACATAAAACGTTTGTAATTTCTAATTTTGTTCACTTGATTGTTTGCTGAACAAGGACAAGACGTGGTGATTGAAGATTATTATCTGACTTTTTTAGGTTATCCACAGGTGTCTGGCATGTATAATAATAATAAAACAAAACCAAATGAGTGCGTTTAAACGTTTAAACCTTTCATTTTTTTTTAGAATTGATATACTAGAAATAATTGAAGTGAGTACTCCACCCTTTCGTCAAAATATTTACCGCAACTATACAGGGTGTTAACAAAAACATTGCTTTAATTTCTTAACTTGTAGTTTTAAAAAAATATATCTCAACCAAAATGTTTTAGTTTGTATTTTATACTAGAAATATATTCTGATGTTTCCTTTTTATATTTTTCTTGTCTGTTTTTGTAAAGAACTCGTTTTCTTTTTTTAAAATAGAGTGTGATATCTGAGGTATGTTTGAATTTACCGCAATGGAAAATTTTTCAAAAGTTGGTGATACTAGAGTATGGACAATAAATGCAATATTTTACAGTGGTTGCGGTTATGGGATTTGCAAGACTATTATTAAATTATTAAAAGTTTATATTTATACTTCTGTCATTATATGATGACTACCATGACCACAACAAGTACTGAATATTCGAGAAACTACTTCGATATCTATATTGAATTTGGATATTAACTAAAAACGTTCGGGTATGTGTATAAAATTTAAAAAAATTATTTTCAATAACCGTATAATATTGTGGTGGTGGTTATGGATCATGATTGGCATTTACAGTACATATTCTCACTATTTTGCCTACTAATTTTCTTCAGTGGCGTCTCATATAAACTGATTTCTTACTAAATAAGAAAAAAATACGTTTTTAATGATAGTGATATTACTATTAATTAGTTATTATTGCATTACATAATTACAACAAATTGCTGAGCATTGCATTAATAACTATAACTTGTTGAACAAAATTCTAATTTTTACAATGCTTAAATGACAGGAATGATAATATTTATTACATTTATTTGAAATGTCAAGTAATTAAAAAATATTTATAAGAATTATTTTATTGAATGCAAATTCTAAAAATTCAAGGAAATACTTATGCCGTAATTAACCCTTCACCCTCTGTTTGGCACATGGTTGGATTATCACATTCGTGCCTTATGGGGTCTGGCCAGATCCCTACATATTTTCATTTATTTTTATGGAAATATAGCGTTTTTGGTGATATATAACTGGATCGTATTTATATACCATGCGAGTAATAAATTGCTTGACAATGTAAACATCCGTTCATTCGATTTTCTATGTTTGGGAGAACTAATGAAATTCATCTTTATAATATTCCTTGCATCGGGTATTTTCTTTTAGAATCGCATGCTCAACAAATATTGATGCCATACTTTGCTGGTTTTGATGGATTTTATTGGATAAACTTAGTTTTGGGGCGATATAAAAACAACATCATTCATCAACAGCAAAATGTTCATGCGGTTTATAGTTTTTGGTGAGGTTTTCATTAATAAAATTCTATATTTGTCGAATTACCTACTCAGAATATGGGTAGGGCACATAACCTCTCTGACTTTTGGATGTTATTGTGTACCCAAACTCTTTGTTTTAATGGGATTTTCCGAATTGCAATTTTGCACCGCATTTTTCGCATAATGATTCTTTTGGGTGATGATAATGAATGAAATGTTTGGTGTGAACAATTTCTTGAATACCTCAATTGGAATCAAATGTTGTTCCCTGGATCCAGTTCGAAAACACATAATCTTATGATGACGCAAACGGCCAAAAGCAGCCGGTCTATGTTTATTCTATTTTGTGTCTTCTTCGCTTTAGAAACAAATCATCAGTTGCAGTTTGTTGTTGATTTCTAGGATGAATTTCTCCCTGTTCTTCTTCTTATTCTTCTTCCTCTTCTTCTTATTCTTCTTCTTCTTCTTCTTCTTCCTCTTCTTCTTCTTCTCCTTCTCCGTCACTATCAAAATTATCATTAACGTCGATTATCTAGGAGACAAGAAAACCCATTTTGTAAAATAAAATGTTTAAATACAAAAAAATACAATGGAGTCCGGGCACACAACATTAGAGTCGAATGTGTAGGTAGTAAAATATCCTTGTAATTATCCTTGTATGGGATGATTCCTTTCAGAGGTGATAGCTAATAAAATTGTAGGAAAAGTCACGATATTTTAGGTCACTATCTCAATTACAAATATATTTAAATTAGAATTAAAATAGAAAAAATCTGACTGGACCCCTGTGCTAAACGGAGGGTTAAATATAGATTTAGTCATGAGTGAAAAGTGTCACTGTTAATTAAAAACACCTTACAATAAATATTCAAAATACGTTCTACCGTTGGTATCTAAACATAAATTGACTATTTTCTCGTCATTAGCAAATACATATACATTTTCTTCCTCTATATTATTTACTTTATTCACAACAGATGTTTGCAATTCTTTTAACGAATAAAATCTATTTTGAAAAAGTCATCGAACAGACGAATTCTTCGTTTATAATGAACATCTAATAATTGTTTTTTAATGGTTTATATGTTTATATGTACTAAGATAAACCCTAAAGTTTCAAATAAAATTATTATCTAAAGTAATAAGTAATAATTAACAGCATTTATCTATCTGTTTATGCAGCTGATTCCAGAATTGATTTGTATGGGCTTTTCAACATCGTTTACAATGAATACCACTGTTTTTGCCCATACAAATACAGATTTTATTTCAATTTCGATGTATATATAATAACCAAAAAATATAATTACATATATGATAACTAACAAATTGATGCTGAAATTTTAATAACGCCATACAAAATTTGCTCCTAAGAGAGCCACCTTTGAAGTATGAAATAAACTAAAAACTACGGCGGCAAATTCAAAAGTACCTCTGGCTACTAAATGCTACTCTATATCACTTACTTATATGTCCACTATATATTTTTTCATCTTCTTTTATGAAGCTGTATTTTAAAAATTACGAAACATTTAATATCTACCACTTGCTAAAAACCACCAATAAGAAAAAGATAAAACCGTCATTTTGTGAAACATTATTAGCTTGTTCGGAAAAAAATGTTTTTTTTCTAAATTCAAAATAATTTTATTACACTAAATACTTGAACTTAAATTAAACTATATATTCGCCATTTGCATTAGTGGCCCTTTGCCACCTTTTTGCCATCAGTTGCATTCAGCGACGATATCAGCCAACTCCTTTAGAATCAAAAAAATCTTGCCATGCTATTTGTACTTCATGAAGTTAATTTAAGTTTCTGTCCCTAAGAAAGTCTTCCATCGAACGAAGCATTTGGTAATTCGAAGGAGGTGAGTACACACTGAGTGCGAAAGATTATTCCATCCAATACCCTGCACTCTGTCAAGCTGAGCACAATAAAGCTCAGAAACAATCGCACGACCATCATGAACAAACCCAAATTGGATCACACTAAAGATATTCCACCAATCGGAAAGCATTACTTTTCTTCCAAAATGATCTATGTTGGTTATCCATTGTCTGTAGCAGTAGGTTTTCTTTTTAAATCCATTTTTCGACGCAAGTAATTATTAGCCTCAGAAAGCGAGCGTCGTGGAGATAATGGAGTAATTCCGTCAAATGTCTACCCGCCTTTGAGACTGGGTTTCGTTTTAAGTCATGTGGAATTTTGGCAGAACGTTTAAAAATCTTACCACACCTTTTTAACACCCCCCACCGTCATAATCCTCTGAAAGAGCACATCTTCACCGAGTCATGTCCAGACTAACATACATAAGACTAAAAGTAAAAGGCCTAAGGCCTGACTTGTTCAACACCACGAGAAGAAGAAGACCTTTTTAAGTAGCACCAAATGGTTGAATTGGATACCCTCAACAAATTCATTCGCCTTTAAAAGACTACCAGAGCCATGTTTCCTTCAGAGAACAGTATCACCATTTCTAAATTTTCTAAATTCACGTTGAGCTTTCTTTACATTGGCACCTTCTTGTTCGTCGATGCCTCATCTCGCTTGTACTGCGTTAATAAAATAGTACAATAACAGCTCAAGAACTCTTCGTTTTTCATTATCGATTGCAAGATGACAAGGAAATATGGATTAACAGCGTCGTAGCATATTGTTTAGAACAGCCACGTTACCAATCTACATAAAAAAATATTTGTATGCTTTGCGAACAAAGTTGTTGAATTTTAAAAAAAAACATTTTTCCGATACTCAATATAAAGAAAATTTATTTAGAAATCAAAGTTTTGATGCTGTAGCTGAGAACCAAAAAAGTCATTGACAAAATGTGCAGTATAACAAACTAGAGATGCACAATTTCAAATTCCCCACTAACTTAATAACAAAGATACTATTTTAGAGCATTGCCTAACGATATTTTATTATTAAAAACTATATAAGTCTGTGTATTAAATTGTAATTATTCTTTAATATAATATCATTAAAAAAACTTAGCTATTTCTGAGTCCAAGAATTATATTGTGTAACTAATTTCTGCTTCAAAAAAGTTATTAAATTTTAAATCTTATATGGGAATTTATTGAAATTAACAGCTGTGCTGTTATCTTGTAGGGAAGAAAAACTTGTTCGATGAACAGAGCTGCTGGCTTTCTCATATCCCCCTGTTCTCATGCTCCGGTAAATGGAAGCATTTTGTATAAAATTAAACTAGTTTGTTATTTAAAAAGATGAACTTGAAGTTTTAAAATTCACGCGTCGAATCGCATGCATAAAAAGTGCTGGGAAAATTATTCTTGCTTTACATGTGAAGAAGCAGTTGCAATCAATTAAATTTTGATGTACAATAAAGGCCAAACCTTTTAAATTGAATATTGGTACTAAATTTCGATAATCTTCACATGCACACCAGCCTATACCAAATATGATTAAAGGAAAAGGGTTTTCGGGAAAAACCTAGTTTATACTTCCCAAATTTTTTGATACTTTTCTTTACAGCCAAATAATGATTTGTGGTTCATCATTCCAAAAAAATTATAAAGCTAGTCGATAAAGTAAAATTAAAGTTTTAAATATATAAAATCTGTCCTTAAATAATGATGAATTTGGGATAACTTTCTTGCACTGTTTTCGATGTAACAGATTTTTGAATTGATAATACTTTGTAATTAGGTATGTCTTCCTTTAAAATTATAATTCCTGAAATGAAATGTCAAAAAACTTTACGTCAATCTTTAACAGTCAGACGATATATAGACAGTACTAAATTCAAATTGCTAAATAAAATCTCAATGATTACAAGATTTATTTTTTTAAAATTGATGTATCTTCTTAATTTTCATTCACCTTGTCTTGTCCTATGTAAATGATACATTTCTTTTTTTATGATAATATTCCATTGTTGTCTGTTAATATTTTACATTTTATTATATTACTTGTAGTGCAATATATGTAATATGTTGTTTTTGTCGACACCCGACTGCAGAAGGTTACGGGTTCGACAACAAAAAAACGCAAAAAAACTATTAAATTAAATAAGACGAATGACAAAGAAAAGAGAAAACTGTTGATTAATTTAATATATCCACATTATATATATACAAATATTCTTTATGTATATAGTACAAAAAAAGAAATCTATTTCAAAACGTACGTCATTCCAAATGATATAAATTTCGTATAAATTAAATTTTAAAAATAGCTTCATCCATTGAATCACGATTATTACTTAAACAATTTAGACAAGGAAAATGCATGATCATACATTTTATGTTGAATATCATCTGTGTATAACTAACTAGCGTGTAAATTCAAAATTTAGATACATTCATTCATTACCAAAAAAAAAATTAAAAAACGATAACCTTCAAAATAGCTAAAAATAATTTTGCAAAAAAAATTAATGATTAATAATTACGAATGTTAACTTATTTGGATTTTCTACTTACATATACTATATAGATTATATACGGTGCACATATAGATGATTGTATATACCTACCTATATTTAAAAAAAATAAACGACTGTAATTGTAATATTCTTATAATCTCGAAGTGAAGAAAAACCAAACATAAATAATTGATGTTTCCGTTAGTATTGGTGTGAATTAATTTTGTGTTTCCTTTGTTTTATTTTTAACACTGTAAAATTAATTATTGCAAGTTCCTCGTATATTACGTACATGTTTATTTGGTACAATTACGGAAACTTTCTATTGACAATGCCCAAGCAAAGGAATCCTTCGACAATCACATTTTTAAACTTTTATTTTATATATACATATCATTGCTCATTCGTTTTCCAAAACAATTCCCAATTAGGTAATATTGTGCTAGACCACATAAGTCTACTACAATATTTGAGTGAATTTAACTACTTTATGCCAAGTAACTTATTATCAACGACATGCAAATGAAAACTCATGGAAGTCCTATAAATACAAAGTACTAGATATGGGTTCACGTATATTATGGCAAAAAGTAAATTTGCTTCGTTTTTACAAATTTCATGACAATTTTATTACCTCAGATTAAAACTTCAATAAAAATATTAATTATTTGTAAATAATTCGGTTTAGGACAAAAAATGTTTCATAAACTTACTCTAGAATAATATGTAAATTTCGAATATTGACAAAAAAAGTATAAAGTTTCATTTAAATAATAAAGTTGATAGTGACTTCCGGTATAACCGGAAGTTAAATCCGCATAAGTATGTTTTAATTCCTTATGAAAGTTTCAAAATAAAATCTGGCAAGTCTCTTTAATGGAGTAATGTGACAGGTAATAAAACACAACCTGATATTTTTGATTTATTTTATTTACTTACGTAAATATTATGTCTTTTTCTGTTATTGTATGTTAATATATTAAAAAGAGAAGAATTTTTTTCAAACATTATAAAATGATTCGTATCTGGTTTTTTAGCGCCATCTTGAATGTCAACCTTTTTTAACAGACATCTGTAAGTGTTTTGCTTTAATATGACAAGAATTTTTTTGCGAAATTTATTGATGGTCATACTAAATAAAACCTTTTTTTTAAATTATTGTTTTCGATTCTGTTTTTTAAAAGCACCTTAGTATCTCAAATTTTCGTTGCCCAAATTGGTGACGTTTCGGGGCTACGTTGTTCGGAAATCGATCAGTATAAACCTAGAGGGCTTGGTTTCATCAACTTCAAAGATATTTGCGACATAATTATTGTTATCCATGACTGAGTAACATTGTTTAATGAGAAATATTACTTTAAAATCGCAATCCAATATAATTTTGGTACTGACATTTGAATGACAAATAAGTCGTGACTTATATTGTCATTTTTTCTTACGACACAAAATTTCATTATTTTTAAATTAATTTTCTACCTAATGATAACTAAATGATCATGAATAGATTCAGAAAACCAGTCCTTATCATATCCCTAAAACAAAAAAGCTACTGGCATCCATTCAGAAAACGAAATTGACTGCCGTGAGATTAACCAGATAACGCAGAAAAAAGTCAAGATTAGCACCATTTTGCTGTGTTTGAAAAAGCATTTACTCTTTTCTTTAATTTTATAGAATCCGATTATAAATAAGAGAATTTTTGAGTTAATCAGCCTGTATATGAATTTCATGCATTACATAAACTTGTTTATCTGCATACCAACATTCACTAAATAACTATAATATATGTATTTCCGCGAAACCATTATATATACCTTAATTTTTTAATACGATTCTGTTGACGATTGAGATCTCTGATCGAACCGCAAACATCTACAATAAATATCACCTAAATGTATGCAATATATATTTGAATTCGTCTTCGGATGTATTTACGGTATACTTGATTATTAATTATTATATTAATTAATTCTTTGCTTTATCCAAGTGTATCAGAGACTATAGTCTATTCCACTCTGGAGTCAAAGTATTGTTCTTATAGAGATAGCACGCGACGTTGCATAATTTCAATGTTGAGTAGGTATTAAGTAAATTTCATACGGCAGGGTTGGTATTACGTAAATTTCATAACGATAGTAATGTCGGTAATGGCTGATTGTCACATTGACATTGGCGGTTATGTTCAAATATTCTTCCTTGAAAATTTCATCAAGCGACCTGACAACGTCCATAAGATTCCGTACGTCGATTCCTAAGTGGAATAGACTTTTTTATAGTAAGTTAGCTGCCTACAAACATCGGTGACCACAGATTTATGCAGTAGTAGGGAATGTGTTGTCCAAATAGATTTAGTAAACTTGTATTGTTCAAGTAATTGTTGAGATTGAGGAAACAAAATCAACAGTTCTTCTCTCTAATTACACCAAGGTGAAATAACAAGGTCATAGAACACTTTACACATACAAATTACCCAAGTTAATAAATTAAGGTTCAGTGAACCTCAAATTACAGAAAAAAGTATTAAACTTACTTTTTTCTATGATATATAATTGAAGTATGTTTGCTGAGGTCAAAGTATTACAATCCGTTTCAAATTCACAACTGTCAAATCAAGTGCGTTTTTAATTTTTTTGACATTATGTATGTGGAATTCCAAAATAAAGAAATCTTAGCAATTGAAATGTTAAAATCAAAACTGCCCTATATTCAACAAATCAATTACAAAAGTAAATACTATAATAATAATAATTCATTTAATGGAAAACTTCACACAAACAATGCACACTTATTGGCTATTTTGGTAACCTCAATTACTTAATACCCAGTGTAATGTTAACGTCAATGTTAATGTTAATGTAAATAACTCCATTCGATAGGCTAAATGTTTGTCATCTCTCTGTATATATGTATATAACTTATTTTATTATTTTTTATTATTATTATTATTATATTAATCTGAATATATCAGATTTTAACAAAGTGAATCATCAGTAAATCTAATCTCTGATTGGGCAGGTTTTATAAAAGATCTCCTTTATCGGAGGTAATCACACTAGTAACCCTTAGCTGTTGAGGAGATTATATCAACAGTTCTTTCTCTCTAATGGCGTCGAGGTGAAGTAACAAAGCCATAAAACACCTTATACACGCACTTTAGACACTAAATCGCTCCAGTGGTCTTGACAAGCGTAATAGCTTGTCAAGCATTGAGGCGCACATCACACAAACAAATAAGTAATATAAGTAATCTATAAACTAAATCTATTTAGGTATATATCTGTGCATAAGTCAGCGCTTATTATATTTAGAAGAGATTCCACAGCTTCGTGTGTTCATGGTAGATATAAAATCGCAGCTTTTATCACACGGGAACACGCGAAGCAGTGGTATTTTTATAAATTGTACGCCTTCTCTTAAATTGCTCACCATGACTTGAAATCTGTACTTACAGAAATTTATTAAAAATCAAAATTTTAATGTGCACAATTACATTAATATTAATCTTAGTTATTGCAATTTATACCGTTGAATATTTGCTTTTGCATTTTTGACATTAGAAGTTACTTGGCACTGGTTATTATCATTATAGCGTTTTATTAATTTCTTAATTTATTTGTCTGTCATTCTGAAATTTATCGGTGATAATGCAGAAAACGTTTAGATAGATGGCTTGTGGTGTACACAAACTTTTGTGACTAACTTTATACCGAAATATGTGTTACTTTTGAGCAGTGACAAAAGCAACGCAAAATGTCTATTTCTGTATGGGGTAGATACAGCAATTATTGCGCCGTGTTTATAGGAGTCTTATTGAAATCGAAAGAAAAACCAGTGATTCTGAAGAAGAAATATATCCGCCTTAAATACACTAAAACACTATATTGTTAAAAAAGCAGAAACACAAATTTTCATGGCGCACGATGAATATTGAAAGATGCAAGTTTGGATAGTTTCATTAACTTTATCACAAATTAAAGAAATACCCAAAAAAATAATTCTATTTTATCGAAAATATGGCGCAATTGTCATAATAGACCAAGTAATTATCAAGTTAACCCAAAAGTTGTCTAAGACGTATTATTCTGTTTTGTTTTTTTGCCTCCATAATGTAGGTCTAACAAAAATTGCACTCAAAACTTTCATTACTACTTCTATACAAACCAGTGAATTCATCTTCAGCCCTAGGTTAATCTGTGGCGTTGGAAGGTATAGTATATCTCATAAGCTTGCCAATGTAAATTGGCTGAGTTTGATGTGACGTAAGAAGTTGTCATTTACTTGTTTCGTTTATAAGGTCTTGAAAACTGATACCCTACCCCAACTTATGAGTTAGATCAGGTACTAATATTCGAAAAAAGAAGAAAAACTCACGGACTCCATGAAAACAGCGCTTCCTAGAGTAGCGGCCAAATTTTAAGATGATACAAATTAAAATCAAACAAAAATTTAAAACCAATTAATGACTATATTACATTCTTTTACAAAATTCTAAAAACATTATTTTTATTTTCTTTTTTAAACCCAACAGAATACATTAATAAAAGCACTGCAATCTGCAAAGAAACAGACAAACATATTTTAATCAGCAACATTCTTGAGAAAAGTTTACTTATTCTTTAATAATCTAACTCACCGTGTGATGTTAAATAATTAACTTTAAAATTAAAAACAAAGTCGGTATCCATCATGTTAATAATTATAAAGACAAAAATAAAAAAAAACCGAAAATCTGTAAATGAAATGACAGGAAGTTTCATACTTTAAAATTTTGATAACTTTGATTTTCTTAATTTTAACTTTTTTGTGGTTTATACACAATATTGTTGTGTTTCTACGTAAAATGTATTTTCATTGTATATTATTGGGGAAAAAAACACCTTGTAGTAAACCTAATAGCTTAAAAGTCAAAGGGGGCACCACAAACAAATATAGAGCGTTAATAAAGATGGCATTATATTTAAAAGATTTGTTAGTTCAAAACTTTAAATCTTGTTTGGGTCAAATGTTTCTTGTTAATTGAGACTTACGTCATTTTGTTTTCCCGTTATTCGGTTAATTTACTGCCTCTGTAGATTTCAAAATTATTATTAATTTATACATAGCAACTTTGGTTACTCTCATAGTGCTCATATTGCTTTTATGTACTTGCCGTTATTGAATATTTAATCATCTATAAATATATTTCCCCTTGACAAGACCCAGAATGTAATATTTAAGTACCAGAGACTCACCTGTTATTGGAAGCATCCTTAAAAATCGTCTAACGTTCGCACCTATAAAACTTTCAACGTGCGCCTATGAATATCTGCATTTGTAACAAAACGATGACATTTCGTCGGGCTTTTCATGCTGAGGAACAGGAAACTGTCGGCGACCATATCCGAGCTGTGAGGGCGGAGGAGATAAGAAAACATAGAAATATTTGTTTTATATAAGAATTACACCACAAATATTGTGACATAAAGAAGTGCTTTGTCATCATCCATTCTTTTCTTGCAATTTCGGACGCATCCGGGTAACTTAGACACGCGACGCTGTAAGACGTCGAAGTAGGAGGTTATAGTATTAACAGTCCGGTCATATGGAATGAACTTTTAATGGATCACGTCTTTTATCTTGAAAAACAAATCAGCATTGTATTGGTTTAAAAGGGTGCTTTTCCGGATGATCTTTCTCTCGTGCGCGGAGTTTTAGGGTCATATGGGTGCACCCAAATTTAGTCTCCCGTAACGATTCTACCAAAAAATCTAAAATAACTAAATAATAATATAAAGTTTTTTTATCGCACATTTTGCCAAACTTAAATCACTCTAGGATTAAATTTTAAAATTTCTACAGAGTTCAATGGCGTTGGAATTTTGAAATACTATTAAACATTAATGCTACTTCATAATGAAGACATGAGTGTTACCAGGTGGCATGCCCGAAAAACCTTATTATTTACTTGCCATACCTCGTAAAATTATGCTTTATTTTTGAATACTTCGATGGCTATGCATAATACAAACAATAATTTAGAACCAATTTTTTTTGCATTCTTGTCAGTACCACCTAATATTATATTATGCAAATAATGTTGGTTCAACTATGAACAACTTTAAATGTCGCTCCATGTACACTGGCAAGCCAAAGATTCGACCAAATATTTTTAAATTTTGTTTTAGAAATGACGACAAATATTAGAAAATTAAAATACGTTATTCTGGTATTTTATTAAGACATGTTTTGTCCTGTTGCTCTTATTACTGCCTGGATTCTTCCATACCTCTTATAACTTTTAGATAAATTCTTAAACTAAAACTTTGCATTTATCGATTAAAATTAGAAAGAAAATTTAAAAAATAGGGTTTTATTCTATTTTTATACATTTTCTTTCTAATTTTAATCGATAAATGCAAATTTTTAGTTTAAGAATTTTTCTAGAAGCTCAAAAAAATAAATTTATTTAAATATGGAAAAATTGAATGGTATATTTTGTAAAGATTGCATCCTACATTTATAATAAACTTGTACATAATTTGTGTTATAAAGATTAAGTAATTTTTCAATGATATAAATTTGTAGATAAATAAAATTTTATCTGTACATGCCAATGATTATTTCAACTATTGTAATTAAATAGCAAATCCTGCCTTATTCATCTCAGAATAAAACGTCTAATAAGGAAATCATTCTAAAATTTTTGAGCTATTGAAATTTCTAATGGGTTTCCCAGACGCAACTTGGTCGCGAAGATTTTAACAGTTTATATATGCCTGGTGTAGAATTCCCTTATTGTGATTAATGAATTTCTATAATCCGAACAAATCTAAACACCATACACAAATATGTTTTTAATTATATTGTTGTAAAACTAAATTTTCTCTAGTAACTGCACTTTGACTTTCTTCTGTATACATATACTAATGGGCAACCGCATATGTTCCACAATAAATAGTAGTTCATTCTGGGCATGTGTTAAACTCCACTAATTCATTAATTGTCGTAAAATGTGAGTTTATATATTAAAAGCTGTTTTTCAGATTTTCATATATTTTTTTCCATCTCATAATAGCAATATGCTGTATTTTTATCAAATTTGTTAAGGCAAATGAATCTCAAATTCATCAAGAATGGGTAACATTACTCTGCTAAGTCTGCTATAGTTTAATTAATTGATATTATAGTTATTCAGACATATTGCAATATTATAAGGAGTAGAAATATTATACACAAGTACAATTTAATTCAACAATCTACAAACGTACGAGAATTGTAAATTTAGAATAGAGTTGATGGGGTAGCTGGTTTGTCGTTTAATAACGGCTAAGAATAAAATATCCAGTAAATATAATTGTTTGATATAAATAACTGTACGTTAGAGTATAAATAAATTTAGTTCTGTAATATAAATTTTTATTAACGATTTTGACTGTATATTAGTTTCTGAGGAAGAAAATATCTTTCATGGTTATCGTTGCACCAAAAAAGGAAATTTATATATATGTACATAGGTGTTATTCGCATTATTGTTATATTGTCCTGTATAATATTTAGGGCAGATTTACATCACGAATTAAATTAAATGTATTTAATATAAACGTCAGTTTAATACTTTAAATCTCGCTTGTGTTAAATGGCTTTCGATTAGAATTGTTAAGTGCTGGACGCTCGTTTTATTTTGTCTAACTTTAGATTTTACCATGTTTAGTCAGTGCCATTCCTAATTTTATTTTATGATTTGATTGAATCGATAAATATATTAAGGACTACATATTTACTGTCCGAATTCAGGAACTTACAATATTTGAATTTAAAAAATACTTACACCTTGTACTTGTAAATAATATTGTAATGAAGGTATATGTTTTGTTATTGGAATATGTATATATTTATATTAATTAAAATACTGGTTTGCGGATTGATACAAAATAGCATACTTCGATACTACTTATGTTATATTGGTCACATTAAGTAGTCATCAATTTCTTATAATCCCCCACACTATGGCCTCACACTGTTCTCTGTACTACAAAATTCACTTTATTCTTCTTTTTCCCTCTACGCATATCAATACAACTCCACCCAAGTGAAATTCTAAAATCGAAATTAAACTTCATATTTATTTTTCAAAAAGCTTCTGAAGAATTGTCATACGGTCGCTAAAAATCTAATCAATGAACTGATGCTGATTCTTCGACCAATATGTACTATCATAACAAATCAAAATATACCTCCTCATGACCAATAAAGTCATTAAGTTACTGATTAGAATGTGTAATTGAAAAATCATACTTAATTTTTCACCCAGACTCTTTCCTTGAGACTCAATGATTAAACTTCAAATTAAAAATGCTGTATCAATAAGGAAAACTGTCTCCAATTGATATTCAGCAACGATTACTGTAGAATAGGTTCCTATTCTGTTCTTATATCTACCGGAGTTAATAATTACTAACAGATTATATTAAAACCTACAATTCACTCGCTCATTCATTCACATTCGTTTAATAAACTGCAATTCATAAAGAAAATGTTTGTTAGCTCCGAATACATATACGTATATATATCTTATTTTTATTATTATAATAATCTGCCACAAAAACAAATTTTCGCACAAAAATATTTTAACAGATCTGTTTATTCAAGATACTCACATAAGTAATCTTTAATAGTTGAGGAAGTAAAAATTCTTCCCTTTAATGTCATGAACTAACAAAATCATGGTACAATTTACACATATAAACTATACACTAAATGTCAAAACTTAATTTCTTAGGACCCCGTGGGCAACATAGTACACAAAAAATATCCCAGTAACTTGTACGTAGATTTGCATTTTATTTAACAGATTTATCAGTTCCAAGCATAAATTACATTAAATCCTGCTGCTTTAAATTGTTTTTGGTTAGTTGGGGCATCTTTCATTTTGTTTCAATTGGCATCCACTATGTTGTTTTTTGTTTTTCTCAATTCTGACATAAGTATTCTTTTCGTTTCACGATTTCATTGAATGAAAACGCAGGCCTAGCATTCCTTATGTATTTACTGCCTGAAGTGAACCACGTACCACATTTAGATCTTACGAAATACGTGCCTATTCTTGCAAACAACGTAGTAATAGGGATATCTGTATTATTATTATTATATACAGGATGTTTACTGAACATTTCGCGAAAATTCAGGGGATTATTATTGGAAAAGACAACAATAATTTATTACTTACTCTTACATTTATGGACTCTTAATGTATAAAAACTGCTAAAATAAGTATCATCAGCTAACATTCATATATCCAACCAACTCCTTATTGACTACCGAATTGGTTCAAAAGCGCCAGTGTTGTTTCTTAATACATAACACCCATCTTCAATTAGCGTAAACATGATGGTTGCAAAATAATCCACTCTACAAGCCAAGAGCATATTCAGAATAGCAAAGTTAACACATAATATCGATTACCGACGTTAGTATTAGTTGCTCATTTCTAGTCATATTTCACCTACAACTTGCAAGTCTTTTTCAAATGTTCAAAAACTTTCTTAACAAAACGACTAAAATTTTAATAACAAAACTATTCTCAGTATGTTGATGCCAGCCCCTAGTCGTCAAACAATAAGTACTAGTCCATTCTGAGCCTTTCCTAAAGTCGCTATTAAGTTTATAAAATTTAAATGTGGTTGTCAATATTCCTCTACATTAGTCTTTTTCCACTTGATAATGTATATTTTGATCAGACCAAGATTGACTACAGTCTACAAATATGCTACTGTTAAATTTAACTAATGTTCCAATTGTTCATATTCAATATTCATATGCATGTTTCATACTGAAACTTTATAATGAAAATTACATATAGGTACCCACACTTTGTTTAATTTAACAACTTAAAGCATGCGCTAAGAAAACAACTAAAGAATGGAAACCCCGGGCCAAGATAAAATATACAATGAAATCATAAAATATAAAGAAACTACATTACATGCATGGATCCAAAAACTATTTAACGACATTATCAACAATTGAAAGATAACAGAAGAGTGGACAGAAATTATCCGGATACAACTACTTAAAAGGTGACAGACAATAACCAGAAAACTACTGAGGCATCAATTTTATGAAAAATACGCTCAGTAATAATAATAACAATGAACTTTATTCCACAAACCCCTTTTACAGAACACAACAATAATTACAGTACAGAACTGTGTAAAATAAAAATATCAGAGTAATTGAAAAACATAGTATTATATACGTTAGTACCTACAAAAAAGAATAAAAGCTAAATATTTAGACAATATACGTATAACAACAAAATACACATTAAAAATATATAATATATAAACAAAAAATATTAAACAAGTTGACTCAATTTAGATCAGCAGTAAACTGGTATAGTTACTAATAGTTTTAAGGGATAGGAATATAGGAGAGGCAAAACAGCAGGAATATTATATATGTAAAGGGTCCGAATAAAAAATATTTGCATTTCTGATCATGTGAGTTAATGGTGCTGTAGCAACTAAAAAAGTATAAAACGAGCGCGTTGCATACGCTGGACTCAAAAAGTCTACGGTCGGAAGAAGGTAGAGCAAATCAATTAGATTATTAATTAATTTTCTTAGATAACCCGGATTGGCCATCTTGCTTCTTGATGTCAAGCTCACGAAATTGTGTATGAATTTTTAAAAGTGAATCATAATGAGGACCACGCGGGAGTAAACGCTGCTCATTCTATATCATACATATTTTTAGAATCTCTTCTGCACTCTCCCCAATGCTAGTTGCTGGTACACGTAGCAGCGGTATTTACGATCGCTCCCTATTCCGGTTTTGGACGGACTACTGTATAATAAAGGACAGGAAATATTATAAGATTGGAACAGTCTTTACATGACCTTACTAAAAAGCCTAGTGTGCGAGAAGCAGAAGAAGAAATAGATTGTATGTGAGTAGTAAAGTTCAAACGATCATTAATGTAGGTTTGTCTTGCTATCATTACTAAGTCCAGAGAGTAGTTAAATAAGACTGGTTTATTAATTCATGAGAATGCCACAACTGCACATTTATTAACACTCAGGTTAATTTTGTTTTCCTGATACCAGTTAATATAATTGTAATAATTGGCAATCGGTCACGTTGTTAATATTTGCGAATATTTTCAAATCATCGGCGTATTCAAGGTCTTGCAATCTAATCTATTTGCCTTCTTCTTCTTTTTCTTCTTTAAATAATTTCCTTGTGTCAAGGTCAATTTTTGATTTAAACTTCAATGCTAAATCGCCTCTTTCCAACGATAAATCGTCTTCTGGAGTACTGCATTCAGGGGAAATGTCATATTTAGGGATATCTGCTTGACTTTCTTCTGCGCTTTCGTTTGTGGTGTTTTGTGCCAAAAAAGGTGTTCTCGCAGCTTAACAGATTCGATTGTTGGCAAGTGCAAAATCTTTGGGAATTCTATACTTTCAATTAATAGTATTTGGTCTGTTAGTTCAACAGATGCACCTGTTTCCGATTCTATATTTTCAACTGAAAGTATGTGATCTCCAAATGTTAGAAATGTCTAATTTTTCAATATTATTTGAAAGCTCGTCCGAAACATTTGTAATGGTTTCTGGTTCGTTTTCCGTGTCATTGTTGGAATGTACTAATGCTTCAACAAAAATTATATTGCGCTCATTATTTATTTCAGTATTTTTATTCATAATTTGGTCAGTTTTATTTTCTGTTGTATTTAACTCAATGTTGTTCAATTCAAGTCTGTCAACTTCGGGAAATACATTTTTTAGCTGTTCTGATGTTGAAGCAATACTGTTCTCACACATTTCTGTTGTGTTTTGGAATTTCTTCCACAACTTATTCAAAATAAGAAAATCGTCTCCATCCTCTTCTGTCCCAATCAGGTTGGTAATTTTTCTAAAATTTACTTATCCTTTCGGGGAAACTATTCTTGCAAATTGGTCGTACTTTAAATCGTTAGTTTGTGGTTGATTGAGAACGGCGTCATTATTTTTAACCTTTTTCCCAAACATTTACTAAAGCCTATGACTTCCACATTCCACGGGAATATCCCACAAGCTCTGAATCCATTCGTTATTATTTCAGGTCTCATTGATTGTTCTATAACACATATAAGAATAGGTGCAAAACGTTCCTTGGTAATATCTTCGGTTGGATAATTTCTTGTCCATTCGATTACACCCTTGCGCCAACCATCTTTTAAAAGCTTAAATGCAGAAACGTCGCAAGGCTACAAAATCCTAGTCGCATTCGGGTATAATGCTATTAGATTGATCTTAAGTTCTGTACAAAGATCACTTCGTTTCCTGTCTAAGTAGGTTTGATGTCCATCCACAAACAAAATGACAGGAAACTCAATGTCCTGCATTTTTAGGCTTGGGTAAAATACATTTCCTATGTATTCGTAAAAGATCTCCCGCTTCATCCAACCAGTGTTGCTCATACATACTCCCCAGTCCCCAGGTACAGATGCTATAATTTATTTTTTAAGTCTTTTATTTGGATACGCTATAAGGGGAGGAGTGCTATTTCCTACCGCATTAAATGAGAACATCTCCGTTATTGAAGGTTTGGCTTGACCTGAATCAAACTCGTATACATTCTTGGCTCCTTTAGGCGCCAAGACTTTATGTTTTTGTGGGCAAAGTTGAAACCCTGTTTCATCCCCGTTAAAAACTCATTTCGGGTCATCAAGTATTTTATCATAACCTTTTTGTACAAGATATGAATGAATATCAGCAAACCAACGCCTAATATCCTTTTCACTGACGTTAGATGTAGCAGATGTTACAGCCTCTGGTTTTCTTATAGCAAGATCTGGATGACGCCTCAAGAAAGCCTTGTACCATCCTTCACCTGGACAATTATTGCTTCACCGAATAGATAGAGGGTCTTCTTTGCGGCGAGGAAATCCTTTCCGATGAGATTCACTTATCCATTGGACTAAAGTATTTTCCTCCTCTAAGGACAAAACTGATGGAGGACCATGTGCAGACTACACCAAAGAACAAGAAAAGCTCCCAGATATCAAATATATATGAAACAATAATAAAATTGGTTGCATATCCTTATTTAATAAACTTAAACCGAAAAAGGCACATAACTGTGTGGGGGGCAACAACTGTCTGGCTTACCCTACTAACTGCAATAATAAAAGACAAAATAGAAGAAAAATTAGATATAGCCGAAGAACAAGGCTATAGAAAGAATCACATTACTACATACGCTAGTCTGTATATCGTAGACCTAAAAAGCATCTTGAATGGGGTAACGCCTAAAATATTATAGAACTATTGAAAACAACACATACAAGACAATAATTAAGGAAATGAACCTGATAGAATATCTAGACGAGAAACAAAACACATAGCAATAAAAGGAAGTAAAATCTTTCCTCAGCCCGATATTGTTTAATATGATCATGAATCAAATAATACAATAAGTAAAAGTAAGGGAAGGATATAGAGTGGGAGATCATAAAGTGAACATAGTTTGCTACGCTGATTGTCTACTAAGACAACTACATTAATTCAATACCGCTGAGAAAAATGACATGAAGGTTTTAGTGGGAAAAACCAAATGCAAATGATGAGCAAGGAATTACAAAAATGTAAGCTGGAACTATAAAAGAAAGGCATGGAAAACGTTATGATGTTTATCTGCCTGGGAATTGAAATCATCACTGAGAGAAACTTTAAAAAAGAAGTGATTGAGGCGATGAGAGTAACTAGCTCCTTGAGAAAAACCATATGGAGAAATAAACAAAAAGCAAAGTGAGGATATGTAAGACATCAGTGAGACCAACATTAACAAGTGCAAATACAAAAGTAACAACGCAGAAAATAAACAACGTTAGAGATAGAGAAACAAAGAGTAAATCTAAGTAGTATGCTTCCACGATTGTCGTTGATACCTTCTTGGTTTCTAGGTTGAAATCACATCGTCGTCTCTGCTTCTACTGCCGATGTTTCGTCCAATATCTTATGATTCATCTTCAAGGTATCTGCTGCTGAGTATGCATGAAACAGACTATTCCAGGTAATTGCAGGTTGCTTCAGATAATTGCAGCAGTAAAAGCTCCGAAGATCGCCATACGATAATGGACGAAAATAGAAGCAGTGACGATAACGCGGTTTCAACCCAAAAAGAAAAAAGGAAGGTGGAAACAAATAGTAGCATACCAGAGCAATATAGAATACAAGATGTCAACAATTAGATAAAGACAAGAAAGCAAAACGGGATGAGCATGTAAACAGAATGAGACCGGGCCAACTTGCAAACATATCTAAAACTAATAAGCCGTATATCAGAAGACAAGAGAAGGCTAAAGAAAAACATGGTACAGGAACGGAAACTGAATGAGAGGAAGAAGACGGAGAAGAAGAAAAATGCGCACAAGTTTAGAATAGAATACGTGGATAACCACTCTACCACCAAATGTAATCGACTAATGTAAATAAGTGTTTCTCTAAGTTAAGTGTGTATATAAATTAAATATTGTAATATTAATTTTTATTAACAAGTTTTAAATGTATATTAGATTCTGTGGAGGATAATATATTGAATTTAAAACTACCGTTACAACAAGAAGACTAACGTTTATAAATATTCATATATGTGTATATATTATTATTATTCTATATAGAATTAATGACAAATCTACGATATCACATTAAGAAAGTAGCGCGCGCTCAAAGCATCGTCGGAGTATTTAAAATAAATTTTAATTCAAATGTTCAAATCCCGCTTCAGTTAAATGACAGCAAAATACCTAACTAGCCTATTACTATATCTATCATATCTAACAGCAAAATCCTTATAACTTTAACAATTGTTTACAATAAATATTGTAGGGTAATCAAAATAAGAGTATTCCCTATGATGCTTGTCAGCTGTCGATATATGTGTATATCCTATTATTTCCACTATATTATTATTTTTATCATTATGTGAATCTGCATATGTCAGATTTTAACAAACTGAAGAAGATATATTAATATAGTTGGATATCTGTAAATAATAAAATATAATATATATAATTCCAATCGCTACGGTTGTTCCGATTAATATATTGAATTAATGTAATAAATTGCTACTCATAAGATAAATGTTTGTGAAATGTATATATAGATGTACATAAATATTTTTATTATTATATTAATGTATATATCACAGAAGAAACTAAATCGAGGGCCGAAAAATCGAATCTCTGATCGAGCAGATATTGAAAGATCTGTTTACTCGGAGATTATCACCCAAAGAAATCCTTAGCTGTTGAGGAAATTAAGTCAACAGTTCTTCCCTCTAATGGCGTCGAGGTGAAGTAACAAAGTCATGGAACACTTTACACACACAACTTACACATTAAATGGCTCCACTGGTTTTAACAAACTTAATAGCTTAAGACCTTGTGGACCACACACCACAAAAGCATAGCCATCTTATATGCATTTGCATTACAAGGATGCGTTTAATGAAAACATTAAATCTAGCTTGCCTTATAAGATTATTGGTTATGAATTCCTAATGAATCCGTTACTTTTTTAATTTTTCATCTATTCTCTTTTGTTGTTTTAAATTTATTCCCATTTGGATTGCGACATTAGTATTTATTTCGTTACGTGATTTAATTAAATAGAAAAACAAATTCAGCATCTTATATTTACGTCTGCGGTCAACCACTTGTCACATTTGTTTTTCAAAAATACTTGTCTGTTCTTGTAAATAATATGGTAATCAAAATATATACGCCTGTTTACAAACGACAAACAAACTAATTACCTGTTCGTATTTATATTCCAGCTCTGAAGGTTTTCCTTTTAAATCTTCATCAGACATGTATTTTTTTAAATTATCCAAAACCATACAGGTGTTGCAATTTGTCGTTTGAAATGCAAACAGCAAAATGAAAAGAAACAGTCGCATAAGTAATATACATGTTAAAAAAGAAGGAGAGGTTACAAAGCGGGAATAAAGTTTATTTTTATTAAAGATATGTACAGGGTTTGTCTGTAAAGCGCAAAATTTTAAAACTACAGAAGTATTTATTTTAACATTAACGTTTTTACAATTTTCTGTTAACTTAGACTTGCCATTTTATTTTTTTAAAACAATACTTGCCAAGTGGGCACCATTACGATCTACGCATTCTTGTAGTCTTATTCGAAAATTTTCCATTGCTCGCCGTAACAGTTCTGGTGTAATACGTGCAATTTCTTCTTAATTTTTAGTTTTATTTTCTCTAGCGTTTGCGGTCGCTCAACGTACACCTTGCTCTTGGGCCAACCCCGAAGAAGAAATTCGCATGTGGACAAATCCGGCGATCTATCCATGTGTCCATTTTTGGATATGATATGGTTTGGAAAGAGCAGTAATAGACATGCGAACAGTATGACTGGTGGCACCGTCTTGCTAGAAACACGTAATCTCTGTAAATCGAACCAGTTCTTGCCTCAAAAATGTTGTTACCATATATGTGTAGCAAACTGAAGTAACGCTTGTAAAATGTCCTCGATCATCTTCAAAAAAGAATGGTCCAATGATGGCAGATGATGAAAGAGCACACCATACTGTCACCTTAGGACTATCCAAGGGGTTCTCATGTAACTGAAGCAGGTTTTCAGCGCTCCATTATCGGCTATTATGTTCATTTACATAGCCGTTAAGATGAAAATGGGCTTCATCTAACATAAACATAGAGTGAATTAAGTTCTTCCCTATCCAAACACTGCAACATTTCTTGATAAAAATTGAATTTTATAGGGGTGAAAATTAAGTCTTAAGATTCGACGCATTGACGATTCACTGGTATTCAATGCTAATACATGTCTAATCACAGAACGTTTTGGAATACGTGTTATGGCAGATCGAACTCTATCAACATTTTCTTGCTTTCTAACACTTTTTGCTGTTCCTTTATGTTTTAAATTTAAAGTAGATCCAGTTTCTTCAAACTTTTGTATCCACAAATTAATTACGTGAATATACGGAATCCGCCCATGATGCGGAATATTGTACTGATTGAGAAATAACCTCGTCACAGTTGTCGCGGAGTTACCATTTTTATAAAACGATTTAACACAGAAAACGCGATGAGCACCTGACCACTGTTCCGTGTTTGCTAAATGGCGTTGAATAACTGACAATTTATCACCCAAATGTCAAATGAATTACAGAGTTTTGAAATTTTCCCCCTTCAATGACGAACCCTGTACTAGAAATCCTTATTCTGTCATTTTCAGACAGTACAAAAAATATATTATACAGCCTGTTTCAAATTAACTCGGCTAACTTTTTTATTATTGGAGCTATGACTTTGGTTAAACCTAGCAAAGTAGCAGTGTTTTTATTGCTGTTTACGACGGTGAACTTTAAAAAATAATTGAACATCGCTTTTTCGTGATATTTGAAAAAACATTATTTTTTTAAACGGAACATCCTGTATATTTTTACTTCAAATGAAAGAAAAACTAATTCTAGGCAAAAGTCATTATACTCTCTTTATTACACTCATTACAATCATTTATTTAACTTTGTAAAATTACAATAAATGTTCAAAAATATCACCATTTTGTTGAATGCCTGCAGGCTAAAGCTCTTTCATGAACGCCTTTTCTAGCATTCGAAATGCTTCTACCATCTATTGAATTAATGCATAATCGAATACTATTTTCTAATTCCACTACATTGGCGTATTTCTGTTGGTAAATCTTATTCTTTACATTGCTCCAAAAGAAAAAATCTAAAGGCGACAAGTCTGGAGAACGGGCCGGCCACTTTATCGGTCCATTTGTCCCTATCCAGCAGTCTTCAAGAAGCCCTTGCATAATTGCACAAACCTCGCGGAAATTATGCTTGTTGGAAGTGAATAATTTGACGATCTACTAAATTAATATTATCTAGGAATTCTTCCAATACTTCCACCATAAAATTGACATATCTTGCTCCCGTAAGCGATCCATAATAAAACAAAGGACCGTACTACTTGACTACCAATCAAACCACACCACACATTCAAACTAAATTTTATTTCTGGGTGTGCTGGGTAAGTTAATAGTGGATTTTCTTGGGACCAGTAGTGCATGTTTTGACGGTTAAACATACCGGAAGTCGAAAAATTCGATTCGTCGCTCCAAATTATATTTCTTAATAGGTGGGGATTTTCTCTACAAGAGGCAACTAACCAACGGCAAAACACAAGGCGTCTGTCCGCATCTCCAGGTACTAAAGTTTGTGTTTTTGTGACGATACTTATATGGAATAAATTTATGTTTTCTTAATATTCTATGAGTAAATGTCATTGATATGTTACTATCCTTTATCGTGTCTCTAATGGAATTATTTGGAAACGCTTCAAAATAAGCTAGTTTAGACGTTTTCACTAATTATAAACCTCATTTTAGGTCTTGTCTTCGTAAACAAATTTACATTTCCTCTGAATTTTCTATACAACGTTAAAAAATATCCTCCATCTGGTGAAAATTCACGCGATAGCACTCTAATGCTGTAGTACTATTTTTTTTTATATTACAAAGGTTTCTAACATATCACACTTTTCTGTGTGACTAAAACCCATTTTGAAACTATGTTTAACAATTGATAGAGATTACGTATGTACTATTTTCTTAGCGGAGTAATCTGCAATTAATTATATAGATATGTAATAGATGGCGCCCCGTCAACTTCTTTTTTTAGTTTTTAATTAATTTTGTGAAATTTACATGTTGTAATACACTAAATTTATTTGAAATGGACATTTTCACAATTATACTTTTTTTACTGTAATAATGATTTGTTTCTTTAATGCAATTTTTATTTCCCGCACTCAAATACAAGCGCGAAATGACATGTTTTGACAAGCGAGTACCAAATATCATTGAAGTCAGTTTGTGAATTACGGCCACTGATTAAATCATAAAATGGTTAATATCTGTGATATTTCAAATCTTTTGATATACGAGTGTATAATGACTTTTGTCTAGAACTAGTTTTTTTTCATTTGACGTAAAAATATACAGGGTATTCCATTTAAAAAAGTAATATTGTTTGAAATATCACTAAAAGGCGATGTTCAATTATTTTTTAAAGTTTACCATCGTAAACTGCAATGAAAACATTGCTACTTTGCTAATTTAACCAAAGTCATAGCTCCAATAATAACAAAGTTAGCAATAGTGCCGGGTTAATTTGAAACAGGCTGTATATGATGATTGGCGTAGTACCGTCATTAGAAAATATTCGATTTTAGCGGTATTATCAATGTGAATCTTGAAAACCAGCCATTATCGACTACTGCAAGTTAAAATAAAATACTTATAAATTGTTTTTTGAAAATATCCGAAATTGACATGTCATGAAATTTTTGTTGCACAAAACATACAGTGCAAAATTAAATTTTTGGGCCATTTTTATGATCGTTGTATATATACCGCTGTTTTTGATTGAGTTATTGACATGTTTGGATAGAATATTATTATTTTACTTTAAGAGTAGTAGGTCCTGAAAAATATTCAGATGCCAAACTTAGCCACTATCTCAGGAGCTTATTATAGACTCTCTCAATGAAAACAACGGACGGACACATTGAGTATTTGTAATTAAATACTTTTTTCATTAATTTATTCATTTATTGTTTCTATTTGTTAATGTAATATGGTTTTCAAAGACAATGACCCATAGACAACTGAGGTGTTCTAAAAATAATTCAATGCATTAAATATGAAATCTAAGTCGCTTAGAAAAACGGAGATGGTGTCATTTACTGATATTTCTAGGAAGTGACACAAATTTTGTTTGTATTTTAGTTAGACTTGCAGCAGTCACTAATGGCCGAGTATCAATAATATTCCGCAAAATCAAATATCTTGTAATGAGTAGGCGCCGGCAATCAGGGGTATATTACAGGACTGGCTTTAAATAAATAATGTAATTGGAAATTGAACACAGTAATTGTGATATCATTACTATTATTCTGCCTAATTTCGAATTACATTAATCATTTAAGTCCAGTTCTGCAATGTGCCCCTGACTGCCGATCTCTAGTAATGAATATGCTACATGAATCAGTCTGTATATATATTTTTATTATATTAGTATAAAATGGATGGGTAGCCAATCTGCTGGTAAATATAATCAATCTGTTAATGTAAATAAGTGCATCCCGTAAGTTAAGTATTTGTTAGTTGTCAATGTATATATAAGTTTAATTTTCTATTGTAAATATTTATTAACGAGTGTTAAACGTATATTGCATTCTGAGGAAAATAATATACTGAGCTTAATTCCAGATGATAATAAAACTTTTGTATACATTTATTTATTATTTCGATTATCGTAATATTATTCTCTACAATATTAATGACAGACTTACGATAACAAAAAAAAGGTAGCATTGTCTGTGTATTTAAAATAAATCCCAATTCAAATGTACGGATCATGCTAATGTTAAATGTAAAATTAGCTGAAATTTACCTTTGACATAGTCTTTTATAGAATGTAGTCTATCAATAAATATAGTCGTTTAATATAAATAATTTCCCTGTGAACTTTGTTAGATGACTGTGTATATCTTATTATTTTTATCATGATATGAATTTGGGTAAGTCAAAATGTAAAATATTCAATAACACCATTCAGTATAGTCGTATAATATAATAAGACTGCTATCCATAAGTTATCTCTTTGTATGGATGTATATATTCTATTTGTATTAAGTCGTACTCTCACAAAATTAAATCTCGAGCCGGGAATGTATTGAAAGATCTATATACTCGGCGATTGTAACACCAATAACCCTTAGCTGTTGAAGAAACTAAATCAACAATTCTTCTCTCTAATTGCGGTGAAGTGAAGTAACAATGTCACATAAAGCTGCAATTTCATCGCGACGACTGAAACGACTCTAGTCGCGCCATGAAAAAGCTGAGAGTTCGAGTCAACTTCCACCGCAGCGATTGTACCCACTGCACTCGATGTCTGTACTGACAATTTGTTGCCGTAAGCCGTGACAAAAGTTTGCGTTATTACGTCGTCTCGAAGAAGAAGTTCTTTTAATTTTATTACTAAATAAATTAATACGACGAATCTAATATGGTAAATTTATTAAAAGATCCTGAAATTTTCTAAGCCGTCTTATACACACACACACACACACACACATGCCTTTTGAAAGACGATTCTTTCACTTACGGCACAAGAAGACATGTAACATATTAGTGAGAAAAATACAATTTGTTGTACACAGATTGATATAAGTAATGGCCATATGGAAAGTTCTATTCAGACAAACAGTATTTCAATAAAAATCAAATAATTTTTGTTGGTTATCATTAAAAAAAAAATAATCAATATTCTGCGTTTACCAACATAACTAACTACATTTGTAATCGTCTCATCGGTGCCTAATTCCGCCTCTGTTTGGAATAATTACGTGAACTCTTCTTGACATGTTCCACATTAAATTATCAAACAGTTCTTGGCCAAGATTGTCCCACAAATCTAGTAAATTTCCTTTAGGGCGTTTAAGTAAGCAGCAAAATATTGATGGTTCATTATGACTTCAGACTTCAGCAAGTATGTCCCATGGAATTCATACATTTACTAATAAGATAAAATATAAACTAATGAACTAAAATTCATTGGCATCGTCAGATCTAAATTGATTACGAGAATTCAGTTCAGGAGTACTCCAGGGATCCATTCTCGGTCCAATCTTTTTTAACATTTTTATTAAAGATATTATTTAGATCTTTAGATGTAGGCCAACTGTTGAATGCTGATGATATCAAAATATTCTCTTACGTAAATAATTTTGATGACATTGGCATACCACACAGTGATATGTTGCAGCCATTTTCATTGGACACGTTGAAGAATATTCTTGAACCACAGCCCCAATAAATTCCTTTTAATCTTAAATGTTGGACAACGATAAGCCTTATACATCTCGGAGAAAATTGTCATTTATAAATATTAAAACCCATCCAGCAGTCACACTAATGAAAATATAAATCAGTCTCAACTCTGGCAATTAAACGTGAGCTAATACTGGCAAGAGCCATCACCAATAAGAAATAACGAATTCTCAATCAGCTACCTCCTACATATTAAAACGGAAATAAGCCGCGAACAATATGTGTCATTTTATTTAACCAATGCGTATGCTGAAGAACACTCACGCGAGTTAAGAACACGTTAACCAACATACAAAACGGTTAAGAAAATGAAAAAGTACGTCTAAAATTAACGAGGTTAACAGATGATCAAAAACAATGAATGTTATTAATTTAAAATATTAACGTTCATCCACTAATTACTATTACTAATAATAAAAATTTATTAATAAATGCCTAAAGTATAACGATACAATCAGTAATTCGTTTCCTAACACGAAGATGACACAAAATTATCCATGATATAAATTAAATAATAATTTCTGTCAAGCCAGCTAAGTGATGTAAAAGAATATACACCTTTAAATTAAAAATAAAATCATCAATTTTATTTCTACACGTAACAAAATACCACGTTAAAAGGCAGAAAACGAACCAGTGGATTAGAAAACAAACAAAAATTGAAAATGTCAGCCAAAATATAATGAAAATAATGGTAATGGGTAGGACAAATAGCCCGAATGGGTACTGACAGGTGGGCACGAATAACAACAAAGTGGAAAACATAGGAAGAAAAACGAAATTTCTAAAATGATGGTACACGAAAGAGCTAGGAAGAGCTAGATGAGAACAGCCCATGATAGAAAAAAATTGAAAAAGTATGATGGAGATATATGTTCTCACGGGATCGCTGAACGATGATTAAAGAAGAAAAACAATTTTAACAGTTATAAAATACACTAACTTAGCTATGAAAATAATATATATTTCTTAAATTTTAATATATATATTCGTATGAAACTACATGACAGGTACAAGAAGAGAAACATACAGTCGAAAGCAAAAAAAAGTAGACAAGAAATCTCGTACTTTGTAAACCTGGCTTTATTTACTTGTCATTAGTGTCAAGTCATTATTCTATGGCAAATCAAATAATTATCAAAACGTCTTCTATCTGATTAATACAAATCAAAATAATAATTAAAAAACATCATGATGAAATATATGCTTTAATATCTGGTTATAGACCAGTTTTTGTTTAAAACTTCTTGCAATCTATTTGGAATAGAGTTATAAAGGTTGGTACAAATATTTTGATTTACATTCTTCCATGCTGTGTGAACCATTTCTACCAGTTCTTGTCTATTTTAAGGTCTTCGATTTAATTTCTTTGTTTCTTTGATCATCAGACACATTTTCGATAATATTTAAATCAGGACTTCTTGGCGGAAAATCCAACACGTTGATGTTATTTTCTCTGAACCATGTTTTCACTCTGTCCGATGGATGGGGCAGTTAGCCTGTTGAATTATAAAATTGCGATTTGGAAAAAATAGCTCCACTGAAGGCAACATCACATTACATACTTAGAATGTTGATATAAGTCTCTGAATTTAAGTTTCCTTCTATTTCCCATAACATATTATTTCCTTTACACAATTTCACGTATTTTGAAACCGTTACTCAAATCTGCAATAGCACTGACTTTATTATCTTCATTTATGGAAGGCATTTTGATAATAGTTTAATATCAACTGTAAGGTTGTCAATTTTGATAGATAACCAAATATTGACAAGTAACTTTGAAGTCGCTATCACACTAATCATTTTGAGAAAGTCTATAACAGAAACCTGTATTTTTGTCTACTTCTGTTTGCTTTCGACTGTATATAAATTATATTACAAAAGTAGAAATATATTTAGAAGGGCCATAACTGCAGGGGGGCTCTAAAACACTGCACCATTTGGTCTAGGATGTAGGAAAAACCTGCAGAATAAAAAACCTACATCACAGTGCCACAAAACTAAAGGTCTTTAGTTGTTAAGATCCAAGCAACAGCCTCTGAGTTAAATTGTGTAAGTCCGTGTATCCAAATTCAAACTTAGCTAGAGGACATTTTTCTACAATATGTTTAACTGCTTCAATCTCAGCTCCGCAATCACAAGCTGGACTCGCGAACATATTCCACTTGAATAACATACAATTCCCCTCTTGAAACCAGTCAATCCACTGATGATACATGAATTTCATTTGTCTTTGGATATACCTTCGATAATAAGTTGACAAATCTTAACAACTGGACCAATATTCCTAAAAGAAACACAATATGAATTTAAAATTGAAAAATGATACCTGTCATATAACCGTGAGGATCTTGGGATCTTGTACGGTCTTCCAAGTGATGGTTATTATGGACAACATTATATTCCCCATTTGGACCATCGTAAAGATCAAAATCAAATAAAATTAAAGAAATATAGATTAAAACATAAAAATAACTAGTAACATAGAAACTTAAAAGTGGCACTGACAAGATGTCATTTATGATTATTATATGAAATGTTCATGAAATACGTAGATATTCTCTCATGTACTGCATGTTATTTTGTATCTTACAATTCCATAATTACTTTAACAAAGTCACAAATATAATCTCACACAGTATTTCTGAAGTTTACTTGTTATTGTTAATACAGTTCTATGATCCAAATCAGCCTACTATATACCATACACAAACCCGATTGTGTATGGTACGTAATGATCTCAGCAAATATGGTGAGGAAGTTTAATTTTTTTGTGACGACAGTAATTTGGCTAGCAAAACGTTTCTCAAGATATTGAAAGGTAACCGCTGGTATTCCAAAAACAAATATTATACCTCATGAGCTTGTGTCAAAGGTCCTACTAACAAACTAATTTATTACTTGGAGGAGATACAAAAAGTACAATGTGAAACGTGGTTTCGTTTGGATGGACATTTTCCCGAAATGAATATTGATCAGGCCATTCTATTTTCGTGTATTTGTTCTCTTAGTTTTAGGCCCATTTGTTCCAGTTTATCTTTTTTATTCAAGCTATGTCACACCTAGATATACTCTCCGGTTTTACTCATCATGCTAGATTTCCACGTTCCACATTTCGGTACTCGTAATTCCAGCATCTTTTATTTACCTTTTACGCGCACAAGTGTATTATTAAACTCTCCTATTTACGTGATGTGTTCTCAATTTAATACGATTTGCTCACGTTGTGATATGTTTCAGTCATCTATCAATGCTGTTAGAAATGCTGCTGCTCATATATCAAATTATATTAATTGTGCAGTAATTGGAATTATAATATTCTATTGGTCAATAAAGAATATTATTATTATTATATGAAATATATAAAATTTATATATACAGGTTAGTTATCTCTGTGAGGAAGGCAAATTGTGACTTTTTGAGAAAAATATTTCGAATATTATATTAGCCACTCATTAGGAGCACCTTTTAAATTTATTTTGTATTATACAAAATGTTCCATAACTTGGTGGCTAACCATAGTTATAGGTTTATAAATGGAACACTTTGTAAATAAATTTTTGTGTCACCCCCATAATTTGTGAAAAATTCAAGGGTTTCATAAAATTATATTTCTCGAAAACGACTTATTAGATGGACACATTTATATCTATTTTTTTCAAATGGAACATCTTACATATCACTTCATTTTTAAATTGCTTTCTAAATTTAGTACCGAAAACATGGATGACTATTGTAATTCTTTGATATCATTTTACCAATTGTACAGGGAATTCAACAATGTAACAATAGATATGATGTTCTATTTAAAAAAAACTATTAGTATGGTCAGCCATCAACTTATGGAACACTTTGTATAAGACAACATAAATTTAAAAGGTATCCCCAATGAGTGGCCATCATAAGAAAAATGCTCTTTCGAAAAAGCTTTATTCATAAAGGTACAGTCTATCTTCCCCACGAAAATGACTCCCCCTGTATATGTACCGGGTGTTTCGGAATTGCACGGCACTATTGTAGGTACTTGTTCTCCAGCATAAAATAAACAAAAAAGTCCATATAAACAATTGTCTCAAATTAATTCATTACTAAGATATTGGAGCATAAAGATATTTATTTAACAATACAACATCCAAAAGAACTGTTTAAAGTGGCCACCGTTTTGTTGAATGCAGCATTCAGCATGACAAATTCATGATTCTTTAGCACATCGTATAGCATCATGATGATTCTTGATAGTTGCTGCGGCTTCCACGATGCGATTACTAAACTCTGATGAATCCCGATCTCCCGATCTAACGCCGTTAGATCGGTAGTTTAGTAATCGCATAGTGGAAGCCTCAGCAACTATCAAGGATCATCCTGATGTTATATGAAGTGCCAAAGAAGAATGAATTTGTCGTGCTGAATGCTGCATTCAACAAAACGGTGGCCACTTTAAACAGTTCTTTTGGATGTTGTATTGTTAAATAAATATCTTTATGCTCCAATATTTTAGTAATAAATGAATTTGAGACATATGTTTATATGGACTTTTTTGTTTATTTTATGTTGGAGAACAAGTACCTACAATAGTGCCGTGCAAAATTCCGAAACACCCTATATATAAAACAAATTGCGGTTAAAATCATACAAGTAAAGACGACTGTGTTTTCCAAACTTAAAACTTTAATTAGTGATAGTTCTTTCTTTTTGAGTCAGTATTTCCTTTTCCTATTTCCATTATTGTGAACTGTTGACATATGCGATAATTTTTGTTAAATGGAAATAAAGTTACGTACAATCACTGATCTCTATAATATTATACAGATCAGTGCGTACAATGCTAAATAAATGAGTTACTAACATGCCAAATGTCCAATATTTGACACTGAAGAAGCGTATAATAATAATGCCATTTAATTGTTAACATCTCGAATAATCAAAAAAATTTATGAAGTATACTGGATAGTAAATCAGTGATTGCTTGCTTAATTCGTAATGTTGAATAAAAAAAAATACCTGTTGCATGGTTCATTAATAGATTTCTCATTCTAAATTTCGATTGTAACAACTGATTTTTTAAAAGTTTTCGTGTAAATGTCAGGTTACACAATAACTTAAATTTCATACACTCATTCATATTCAATGGAAATTTGATTGGATAAAACAAAAAAACTGTTTTTAATACCCGTTCATTTCTATACAATTTGCAATGCTTTAGCACTTTGTCTTTTTGTTGGGCTTCACATTGCATATTAAAATTCATGTCATCCTATGAAGAAATTTTTATATTACGCTCAATACTTAATTCTTTAATATTCAGTTACTATTGGGAGTTAAGAAAACGTTATTAGATTCCCCAAGTTATTATTAATAATAATAAGATCTTAACAATTTTTATACTTAACATATTTTACTTCGCTCAATATAACTTTCTTCATTTATCATATAGCATATAATTCCTCCCTAAAATAGACCGCAATGATATGCCACGGAAAGGCGAACGGTACATTTATCAGTGTCAAAAAACGAAAGAGAAAACTTTTTATATGACGAGTTTCATTTAGGTATGTATAAACTTTCATATAAAGAACAATGGTGATTGTCGAATTCAATTCTTATTTATGCTCCATTCAACACTCCTTTTAAAAAAACAGTGGAGAGAAATAAGTGCACAAAACCGGAACACAAATTGTTCCAATTTTAATTTTATTTAGTTTACATGCAAGGGCGACACTTTTACCAACTCATGTTCATGTTTGAATGTCATTTGATACTATAAAAGGAACTTGCAATGATTGCCAAGAAAATAAATATTGTACTTATTGTATTAATAACATAAAAAAAATCTAATTCCTAATACTGATGGACATAAACTTTTTATCAAAGAGGAGAGCGTATTGTAAATAATATTATTTAATAGTTGTGCATATGTAATGTAATTTAATTGAAAACATATCCTATGCATAAATAATAATAAGTATTAAATAAATTTATTTTGTCAAAATAATTATATTCTTTTATTGCTTTACTTAATGCCGACCTGAAGTTAACTTATGTTTAAAAATAGCTAAGAAATTTGTATATTGAAACGTACCCTTACGTGTAAAATTTGTATGTTTTTACATTATTAGATAACGAAGAAGTCATGTCAATCCAAAATTGAATGTTCAATTATAAAATTTCGTGCTATCGCCCAAGCAGTAATGCGTAAATTCTTAAACCATAACAGAAATGTTTGACTGACGATTTGAAACCAAAAGAAATACAGTACTGCCATTATTACTTCTTAAGAACATCCACGAAGTTAAAGATAATGGTTAAGTGTTTTTAAACAGAGATATATACTTTTCAAAGGCTGTTTTGACAAGACTGCTATAGATTAGAACGATTAACTTACTTTTCTTTAATTGCAAAACAGTTTTGTATCCAGAAATATATACATCCGTAATTATTTTTACTGGAATAAGATTATACCTGAGACATGGATACTATTTTTTTTTACGCAAGTATTACTGTAACATTGTATTTTTTTTATATTAAATATAAAAAATTTAATAAAAAAATGGTATAATTATTGTAAATTGGCGCAATGCAGGTCAAAGATTTGTAAGAAACAAACACAATTACTCTTGTAATTAATATCAAAAAATATTTTTTGTTGAAAATTTAGTCCATAATTGCTCTAACCCTAGTAACCAAGTTCGTTGGCCTCAAAGCGGGCCAATGTCACTCCAATATTCTAAGATCGCAGAACATCAGTGACCCTCACCCAATGTCGTACGAATATAAAATTCCTATATCAAGTAAATGTCAATTTATGTCGTTAGGTTGATATCGGACCAACGTTGTCTACATTGGTAATATATTGGTAAAATACCTGATACTGATATTTTATTGACAACAAAAATCTACATGCTATTAACATTAAAGAAAAATGTCTACATAAAATCAAGTTCACAAAATCACTGTGATGTTGGTTGTAGGTCAGTGTTCGATATAAATTTATATTAAAGGGGATGACGTCACAATTTGTTATTCTGCGATTGAACGCCAACATCGTATTAACTTTGCAAGACAATATTGATATAGTCTATATTAATTTATCACAGAATATATTACATACTGTACCATGAATAATTGTTGGTGTGTGAAATGAAATATATAGATCCTCAAAGTTAATTAAGCATTTGCAATAATGATTCTCACCAAATTAACATTAAAAGTACTACGCACACTTTTATAAATAATTTTAGAGACCGGCACGAGAGGCCCATGACTCATCCCCCACGGGCGCATTATTGAAATTTTGTATTTTTAAAGAGTTTTTTATTTTATTAAGATAATTGGCTAACAAGTTGGGTGAGATCTATCAAATACAAAGCACATTTTTGTTTGTTCATTTTGTAGTTCAAATCAAGTAAATTCTCTCTACTTTATTTGTCTTATGAAATATAAGGTAAATGCTCAAATCGGAAAAATGTATGTGCAAAATATTGGGCCAATATCATGCAGTGATATTTATCTAACGTTGTAAAATGTTAACACTTGTACATTGGATTGATATCAGACGCCGATGTCTGGCCAATAAATAAACGACCGACAGCCAACGTTGGCCCGATATTGTGTGCTACTAGGGAACTTAGAGTAACTTTCCTTTCGTTTATAGAATACGATACAAATCTGCTCCTGCTCAGGCTTAAGACTATGTGGAACTGTTAAGCTTTACTAAATAAAGAACTTCCTATATTAAAGTGCCTTCTTTTGAGGAAGAATTTGGTCGTAATGTAAATAAATTCTTGATATACTCACAAATCGTTGTTTATTGGCTTGTCACATATAACCATAAAAAAAACTTTGATTCTGTTATATTTCACACAATTGGAAAATACAACCTTGCCACACCCATTCAACTGATATTCTATATAATTTGTCTTCTCTGGACAATGTTTAGTTTATTCTATGATAAGCAATTTTTTCTTGGAAAATCATTAAAAAAAAGGAAGTTCAAAAATGTTATCTCTTGACAGACTTTTCTAATCATTTCCTATACGTGTTTTATACATCATATCTTCCATAAAGAAACACCTTTCACGTACGCAATTTTTGCATAAAATGATTCTCTGTTACTAGATATTCTGACAGTAAGTACATTATATTTGACTGATATTTAACTTCTGTGATAATTTATTAAACTAAGAAGGAAAAAAGGATCTTTCGTTTTATTTATTTATTTACTTGAGTGACTATAACAAAGGGTTAAAAAATTGTCTACCACAGAAAAATTCATTTGCTTTGCAAGTTTCTGAGGTGCATCTTCAAAAATCCTATTTGTATGCATATGTATAATTTCCTCAATGTGTCATTTTTCCTGTGTAACTTTATCATATAGCCATTAAAAGGATATATTGTTACTATTCACTAGTTAGAGTAACACGTGTTTCATTGCAGTTAAGTTTCTAATGTATTGCCTGTAGTTTTACTAAAGTAGACTCTACTCAGAATAAGGAGCCATTCAAATCTCTCACCCAAAACCTGGAACACATTAGTTAAAAATGCAGCAAACAATTTACAATGACAACTTAGCAGTGGAGAATGTAGTAATTTGTCAACAATTTTAAATATGATTATTTTTTCTAGTAAATGTAAAGAATTTATGTTAATCAAATGATTGCAGAAATGTGACATTCTGCATTAATATGAAAAATATACTCAAAATTATAATTAAATGCCATATTAGATATAACCTATTTTGGTGAACTCGAGCATGAGTTGGCACTGGCAAAAGATATCAATGTTGTTTAAAATATCAGTGGCACCCTTACGTTATATTAAAAACCATAAATAGGGGATTCAATAAGATTATATTGTTCATTAATTAAAACTCTACACTCTGCCAGACTTGACATTTAAAACAAATGGATGTCATTACAGAATAGCAAAGAATGCCATGTATCGGTGTTAATATTATCCTAAAGTATTTAAATCTGTTTGAATGAACTAAACCACAGAAGTTAACTATTTTGGAAACAATATAACGTATTCACAAATGCGTAACAACAGTAATGCTTGTTCAAACCATTCTTCACAAATCTTACCAATTATTTCATCATGGTAGTCAGCTGCTTTTATAACTTTATTATTTTCGAAAAAACAGTGCAATAACAGTTTCAAATACTTACCCACTCTTTCTTTAGTTCGCCTGTTTATATTCTTTTATTATGCATTGTACAATTGATTTAACAGCCCAATAATACATTATTCATATATAAGTGTTTTGGAGATATTCATAACAATTATTGTTGTTTGCAGGTTTGGCGTTTGTAGCGTTAACATTTTGTACATATTTAAAACTGTTTTTGTCGTGTTAAGTGTACCAATCGTTGACGCTGTCTGATCACTAATGTTTTCCACGTACTTAAGCGTACAGATTGTATTTAAAAACAAAATAAAAGATAATAAACGACGCTTTTTTTTTCATATTAAATTGGCTAATGTATGACCAATGAATTCTCTTAAAAACATATACCATTTTGGTGCGATATTAGAATTGCTCCTTTTTATTCTCAGACAAGGATAGTATGTCGTTTACAAGCACAAATATGTATTAATGTTTTACCGTACTCGATTTCTAATACATATTTATAATAATTCTGATTTGGTACATAAACCAATCGCGGAAGTGGAATTTTAGTGAGAAATATAAATGTTATAGTTTAATCAACATTCATAAATGAAACCTTACGACCAATACTAAATATATGTGTATGTGCATGGAAATATAAAAGATAACTAACCAACACTAATGTATATGAGTATTCAGGATGTCTAATGAGTACTTCTAAAGCTTGTTCATTTCCATTTTATTAATTATGCACATTATAAAAATTCTGGCGAAGGAATAGCAGAAAATTTTTAATGGAACTTGATCAAAATTACAGATCGTATATTCCAGTTTATAATTTACAAGAATGACTTTGATAGATCTGTCTATCTGTAATAGAAAATATCCACGCGTTACCTTAGGATTCTTTTGTATGTAAATCGCTATTATAATTTCAAAATTAATTTCCTGCACGCTGGCATCGAAAGCAATAAATTATGTAAAATGCGGAGGCTTGGCGTGGACTTTGATGAAAACGAGATAGAGCCTTTATTTAAATGTCAACTACCGTTTTTTGATAGGTATAAAGTCCCCGCCAAGAGCCTTTCTTTATCCACGACGACAATGATTTTAAAGAATCGACTTACGCAAGAAATCTATTAAACTGTTATAGACAATTTTATGTTGCATTATTCTCGGTAATGTTTCTTTATTTATAAAATTAAGTAACTGTAAGTAGAAATCAAATGCACAAACTATTAGATAATATTTCTTGGAAATATGAATAAATAACAACAAATGTGGAATTTAGTATTTTTGGTATTGTTTTTCTTTTTTTATACTTACCAATGTCTATTAGTAATTCTTTGAGTAAAGAAACGTTAATATTCAAACAGGATACTATGAGATAATAGTATTATTTATGCAATTATTGTAACTGTAGTTATTTATGTTGTCAATTTTGTTTACAATGCGGTCTGCTATAACAAATAATGACGTAAAGAAAAGAATAATAAACAGTAATAACATTCCATATGGATTATATTATTTAAAAAGTGGTAAACAACATATTAATGAATACGAACTTGATACAATGTGATCAATCTCAAGTGAAGGTTACGTGGCCTAAATTTTTAAGTTGGCAACAATGACTAGTTGGTAATATTGGGAAATACATGTGTATAGATACTGTGTATAGCCGTAACAATCTACACATATGCTTTTCACAGATTTGTTATGGTATATTTACATCAGTAAAGAGAGTTAAAGGAAATACAAAAAGAAGTAAATAGTGATAATAAAACGAAAACAACTTGAAATAAAATGACAGCGATTGTACATACTCAGAATAGGTACCTGTATGTATCTGTCTAACAAGAAAATACCCTAATCTAAGGATTTTTAAGATACTACAACACGTCACTTGATATTGATCCCATTGTACTTTTCTTGGGTCATTACTCATTCTAGTTATTAAAAAATATACTTGTGTTGCAACTATGCGTTTACATAACGATATATAGTTCGACAAAAAGTGTTGATGTATACTCAGGACAGCGATAGGAAAAAAATTCTCAGATTTTTGAACAATTCCCACAAATTCTTTATTATGAGGTAAGGAAATAAAGAAAGATTGTATTCAATTGTTCCTGCATAGGCTGAAGTAAAAGAAAATATATTTTCAAACGTTTGTATTATATTTTATTGCTACATTTAATATGTAATATTATGAGCAGCACAGTTTTAAAGAAAACTAGAATATGATAAAAACAATTTTAACTTGTGTTGTACCGGGTTTTTTTATATACATAAAATGTGAAAATATTTAATAATATATAAATGTGCATTAGCAGAATTATAAAAAAATTAATCAAAATTAATTCAGTTTCGTCAAACATACATACAGTAGCAAGGAAAATAAAATTTAAAAAAAATTGCTGTTTTTTTTTTCTTAAAAATTCAATTCAAAGTTCATGATTGTATTGTTGGTGAGCTTTTTTATTTCTAGTTAGACGGTATTCCCTTGTCTATTTACAAAGGAGTTTTTATTTATTTTTAATTAAAATTTTATTTTCATGTATTTGAATTACAGTCTTTATGGAATTAATTCATTTGTTGTATCACTGGACTTATATTTTTATTTTAGTCATGATATTAAATCGTTTTTGTTTATGGTTTTTACAATTTGACATTATATATTATTGTTATTCTAAATGATAAAGATGTATTGGAAAGTCAGTATTTAATTCAACACAAATTATTTTTAAGTGTTATTTAATAACCTAAGAATAACAAGATTTATATATTTTTAAAAATATATACATATATATAAGAAAAAACAAGCTGGCTCCTTTTGAATTATCTGTTACTTTATGACCACACAACACAGCAGTGGCGGCCCGTGATTTTTTGGGACGGGAGGGCACCGGGGTCTGAGTGTTTCATATCAAAAATTAAGTACAGACAAAAAATAAACTCAATATGCTATTTAATTAACTTGTTTGAAAATAAAATCCATCCGCCTTTCCTTACGATCAGCAAAATGATTAATAACTCATTCATTGAAGTTTGGTGTTGATGTCAGTAATTGTTCTTCAATGGAACACATTGCTAAGGCACATAGTCTGCTTTCCCGCATGGTATTTCTAGAAAATGTTTTTATTCTCTTCAAAGTAGAAAAACACCTTTCACTTGATTTTTTCTATTTTGCACGCCCCCAGAGGTTCACAAAATAGCAGAAGACAATTTACAAAATCTTTCGCCAACATAGTCTCAACATATTATCAATAACAAGCTTTTATAACAGTTGTACTATTCAACCTTGGAAGTAAATTACAATAGTAGCAGCAGAAAACTTATCATCCAACTCGGTTTAACAATTTATATTGTTAATTAGTAAATAAAATGTTAGCATGTGTGCTTTTTATTCTTTGTACAACTTCTATTGCACATGTTTGTTACATTAAAGGCTTACATTTTGACATTTAAATATAATTTGGTTCCATTTTTTTTTTTTGTTACCAACGTCAAAACAGCAAAATTAGCGTGCGATAAAGAAATACTTTTGCAACCAAAACGGAGGTCGTAAAGTGAACTTTATAACACCGAAATAGAAAAAAGCATTTTGCACATTACACCCACACAACCAGTCTGATAAACTGTAAGAGCTTCTGTTGAATTTTCTCGTCACGGTTTTATTAGTTTTCAAATTGTGATCTTCTAGTTTAATCAATAAATCTGGTCTAGGGAGACCTAGATTTTTTAATTGTCTTAATGTTACTAACGCAATTCATAGTTGCATTTGCACCGATAGAAATTACAACATACACTCACCGCTGCGCTGTATATTACACACTGGACTGCCACCCGGACCCGGCACCATAGAGTAGTGCCCCGCGCCAGTTTCATCGCTCGATTTCTAATACAGACGGGGCAGTCGCGCGAGATGCCCCGTAGCCTACGTCAGACTGCGATTTTTAAACGCGCTGAAAAGAGGGACTGTTACTTCCGAAAACATATTATTTATCATCAAACAAATCAGAAAAATTACATACAAATTAGGTATTTATAATTAATTTATCTGTTAAAAGAAATTTGTCACGGGGAAATTTGTCACGGGGGGGGGGGGCAGTGCCCCGCTGCCCTCCCTGCAGCAGCCGCCACTGCAACATAGGTATGAAACATAATAATAATAATAAGCTATACTAACGTTAAAATAATAAAACACTAGTTCATGGACGGTGACTGTACATATATCGTGTTATATTACTTTTATTTTATTTATATTAATATATAAAATCAAAGACTTATTTAATTTGTATTTTAGATATATTGCTCTCGCATAGATTCTTATAACTATAACCATTTGAATATTTACTCAAACTTATATGTATGAAAAATTAAATATTAAATACAGTCTTTCTTTATTTCTTAGATATCCTAAGTTCGTGGAAATTACTACAGTTGACCAAGTTATACCTTCCATGTCGACGGTTCGATGACCACTCAAAACGTTTTGCCGCAACTATACAACATTCCGTTTCGTTGATCATGATATATTGTACTATATATGCCTTTTTAATACAATTATAATAGTCATATTGTATAAATGTCAACAGCATTAATACATATGACATCAATAATCCCAATCGAATAACTGCGAATTATATAACAGTGTTAGCGATGTATAAAAGAACATGCAAAAGAATAAAATGTATATATTATTTTTATTACTCAGATTAACAATCAAATGGTATTCTTACTGTTTTCTTTCTATAATAAACACACTTTACTACCTCTTAGATATTCACAGAAATTCAAAACTAATAAATTAATTTTGGTTTTTATCTGCCACTAAACATGTCATTAAACGTTTTTCTTCTTACTTATAAACAATTGTATATGTAAATATTTTCTTTTAATGAAATGAGTTTCCAACTATGATAAATTGGAATTCTTTTCTTAAAAACTAAATTGCTTATATTATTTCTCATTAATGAATATTGAGATTTTACGTCATTATTTGTACGGTGACTTGCATTTATGTTAAAAAAAAAAGCAAAAAGCCTATTTCTATAAATTTATATGTTATGTTGATTTTACTATCGTTATACCTATAGATATGTACACTTTTATATTTTCATTGTATGTGTATGTATTCATATATGTTTTGTTTTCTGGAACATCTTTGTTACCAATGTTAAAAAAATTATTGTGAACATAATGAGAAACCTAAATACATATCGCTATAATTTTTTTTAATACTCACGTGTATATACGCATGCGCTGACAACCCGAAATTGATAGGGTATTTATTCCGGACAAAAGATAAAAGAGTGGTTGTAGACATGCAGGTGTATACACCGTATTAAAAGTGTAGACAATAACGAGTTGTGAAAAATTATTTCTAGAGGAAAATGAAACTGTTTAAGAGTTTAAAAAAAGGAAAAAACGCTTATACTGGCGATTACGTGTATTGTAAACTGAAAATGTATTTAGTTATCTATAATTGATTTTATAATATATTATTATTAATTAATGGATAGAAAATAATTTTTATGTTGTACCAAAGAACAGTTATAGAAACTATAGCATAGCTTATTTAAACTAATATCTATCAATAAAGAAATAAAAAATGTATAAAATCAAAGACTTGTTTAATTTTCCCTAACCTTATCTTAATATTCCCTTCCAAATGGAGCTGTCAAATTGAAGTTGCCTGTCGACTTGTTTCAAACGTTCTTACAAGTAAGTATATATTTACAGGGCAACTTTGGAGAAAATTTTCATTTTACAATAGCATGAATATTAATTCAATAGATTGAGATTTACTTGGGTATCATAAAATCAACTTGTCTTCAAAGATTTTCTTTTTACCGTAAGTATTTTTAAGAAAAGGATGTCCATAACGTGCTAAGACATAAATTTTTGGAAATCATAATAGGTAGAAATTAAGTTTGTACTAAAACAAGCCTAACTACATTTTTCATATAAAAGAGATTTAAATAAGCTCTCTAGAGAAATCGGCACAACTGATAAAAGATATAATAAAAACGATTCAGCCTTTACAGCATGAATCTCATTTTTCATTTAATCTTTAATTAAAACTCAATTGCTTTAAAGATTTTTTCAATTTATCTTTGTACAATATAAGAATTGGTAAGACAGCACCAGTGAATGTATTCCATAATAGTGTTGTGGACAAAATTATGAATGGCCCTGTTCTGCATGTGAAATTACTTGATTTCACTGTTTGTATCAAAGATAAAACTGCAGGACTATTCAATTGTCTAACAATGAGAAAAGATAGAAAATAATATTGGACATAAAGTAACCCCAAAATCTTATCTTTATATTTACAGCATAGGTTCACAATTTTTTGTTGTGTCACAATCATGCACAAACCTCCCAACGTATTTCTTTGTATTTTGTGTCACGTATCGGCTACGAAAACGATTCAACTATATCACTGCAGATGGCGTACATCAAAATTGATCAGTCAAAGTCGCGTGTCTGAATAGCCTCGTAAAAGTAAAAAGCTCTAACCTAACCCCATATTCGATATTTTACTGAAAATTGAATAATATTAATTTTAATTTTAATTTTATTATTTTGTGTTATTTGCACCATCATTTTGTAAAAAACCACTACACATACGAACAGTGACACGGGAAGAATATACCATCAGACTTAGCTTATAGGAGATATAAATAAATATTAGGGTACAACAAATATATTTTGCTTTTTCCTCCAGAATTCTGACAATAATTTTCGCAAAATGCTCATTTATTATAAAAAAACGAAACTAGAAATCATAATGTGCCGTTTCTATAGCAGGTGAGTAAATTGTTCCTATCTTTTGGAAGTAGAATCTGTACTATTATTTGTTATACTAGGGAAGTATTCTTTTTAAATTGGCGTAAAAATTACTAAGGTGTACAGATTGTTTAAAAATTAGAAGCTACTTATTCTAAGATGTACTTTCAATTTCCAAAAACATTCTAACTTAATAAAATTTGAAGAAATGCTATACATTTTAATATCAATTATAAACAATTTTAATATGTAATTATAATTGTAATACAAAAAAACATAAGTCTACATTCCACCTAAACATTTTTATAATAAATGATAGTAATATATGAATGGCCCTGCCAAGATAGCACAGCTGAATACAACCACAAGGTAAGACTAATTAAAACTTGTAAAATATTTTTTAACATATACATACTATATACAGGGTAAGTCATTAGTAGCCGCTTCATCGATTGCTCTTTTGTGTTTTAAATAAAAGAAAAAACAATTAGTGGAAGATCCACGGTTGCTTGTGGCGCATATTGTAAAAATATTTTAAGCTCTGGCGCACTTCCGGTTTCACCGGAAATACACGGAACTTAATTTTTTTTAATGACTCACCCTATATATTTTTGGATTTTCTTGTACTGCTTTAAATTGTCTTGACTCGACTGTTTTTTCTTTTTCAAAATTGAGCCAATAGTTTTTGAGTTATTATTTTTTTTTGAAAATATTTGACTAAAGCAAGTGTTCAGAAAAAAATCATTTTCACATTGTTTTTAAAAGCAAAAACATTAACTTTGGTGGTGCTTGTAGCCAAGAAAATTCTGCATAATTTGGTAAAATTGCACTGGACAATACCTCAATAATCTTTGTTTTTTCAAAGCCTACTTCCTGAAATTTTCACATACCAAAAACTTATTTTTTTTAAATGGAACACCCAGTATTTTATTGAGGCATTTTCTTCCTTTTTTTATTCTCTTTCATTTTTGTTAACAACGTCCTATACCTATCTTTTGTAATTTCTGAGATAATCACTATAGGAGCAATTAGCGGTCAATTAAAGAACTACGAGCGCTGTTGTGCTATGCACCAAAATATTTGTTCAACCAATGGAAGGCAGGAATGGCGCCCGACTTGCTTAGACAACTGTCAAACAAAGTAAATGTTAAATCCAACTATCCCAAAAGTAATAATTTTATAGAATGACGAGCATCGCATTTCAATTTTCTAATTCCGGCAATGTCCAGTTGCAGTATTTCATTTTTAACACTGTTAGTTAACATCGAAATAAAATAAAGGTTATGTTTACTGACATATTTGAAGATGTCTTCAGAAAGTTTTGAAAATCCGCTCGTAGATAGCGAAGATACTCTCCTCCATTAACATTTTCGTCAAAGAAATAAGGTCCAATTATGTAACTACCCACTATTCCTCCCTACAGTTTTAATGACCAACGATTTTGAAAGTTTACAGGTGTGATAAAGTGGGGGATTTTATGTGTTATAATAACGGAAATTGTGACGATGAACGTATTCACTTGAATAGAAGGTTTCGTTGGTAAACAATAAAAAATTGAGAAAGCCAGGATCATTTATCGGCTGCCAATTGACAAAAATGTAAGCGATTCTGAAAATTTCTTTCATCTAACCCTGTGTATGAATATTCCACGGGTGAATTTCATGTTTCCCAATTATTCTGGATGCCCAAATTTGACTTACATCTAAATGACGACTAATTTTCGTAGTACTAGTCGACTACACTCCATAAATGTCTCATCCTCACCAGTTATTGCTTTTTCCGCTGTTTCTTTCATATTCAATACTTTCTGTTCACTCAAACTGTCCACTTTATACTTTCGAAAGTTTCTGGCTTCGGTTGACTTCTACCAGGAATCGCTGGATGCTAGCAAAGAGTTTCTTTCAGATTCACCCAAAATGTCAATCATATCTATTAACTCTTCATAAGAATAATTCATTTGGATGATAACTAATAGCGATGCTTTTATAAGTTTGACATAAATATATACCGACTTTCTTTAACAGTTGACTCAGGCAGTCAGTCGCATTCCAGCCTTTATTGGACCAATATTTGGGTGCAGAGAACAGCGCCCGTAGTTCTTTAATCGACCGCTAATTGCTCCTATAGTGATTATCTCAGAAATTACAAAAGATAGGTATAGGAGATTGTTAACAAAAATGAAAGAGATTAAAAAAAGGAACAAAATGACTCAATAAAATACTGGGTGTTCCATTTAAAAAAAATAAGTTTTTGGTATGTGAAAATTTCAGGAAATAGGCTTTGAAAAAACAAAGTTTCTTGAGGTATTGTCGAGTGCAGCTTTACCAAATGATGCAGAATTTTCTTGGCTACAAGCACCACCAAAGTCAATGTTTTTACTTTTAAAAACAATGTAAAAATGATTTTTTTTCTGAACACGTGTTTTGGTCATATATTTTCAAAAAAAATTAATAACTCAAAAACTATGGGCTCAATTTTGAAAAAGAAGGAACATTTAAACAGACAATTTAAAGCAGTACAAGAAAATCCAAAAATATATAGGGTGAGTCATTTAAAAAAATTAAGTTCCGTGAATTTCCGGTGAAACCGGAAGTGCGTCAGAGCTTAAAGTATTGTTACTATATGCGCCACAAGCAACCATGGAGCCTTCACTAATTGCTTTTTCTTTTATTTAAAACACAAAAGAGCAATCGAAGAAGCGGCTACTAATGACTCACCCTGTATAATACTGTAATTGTATAGTTGTTGTACCAACAATTGTTGGCGGCACCACAAAAGTTATCCAGGTATTACTAAAAACAAATATTTTTTGGTTTCTAGGTTGAACATACATATTATTATAATTATTCAAAGTGGCTTTTTCGCACTTGTGATAAAAGAAATATAATTAAATATCAATTCGTTTATATACGTAAAGAGATTTATGCAAAATTCTGTAACATCTCATTTTTTAATTATAAAATGCCATTTTAACCTGCTATGAATAACAGATACTAACACAAAGTTTTTAAATGGAATGTGGCGACCTGTAATACTTTGAAATTATAATGCTTTGTTTTCCCATTTGCATTGACTAGCACACTGTTGATATTCCTAAGGTTAATTCAGATCCTATTATGCTATTTAATAGAACTTTCTATACAGGTTGGTCTGTACAAATTATATAGTTAACATTACTTTAAAACTCTCTCTGGTTGTCTGAAATAAACACTGAACACAGACTATATGTTTTGAAACAGGTGGTGATATTCCATAGACATATCTTCGACAGTTTTTTGTTTTTGAGGTAGAATTTCATTTTTAGTGAATTGATGAAATCGACTTTTACTATTTCAGCATTAATTTAACCATAACAAAATATAAACTAACAATAAGCTAATGTTTAATAATATTTATTCAGTGAATAACAATTATTTCATTGCACTGTAACATCATCAGATTTAGACGATTTTCCAAATTAAATTTACAAAATAGTTTATCTTATAGTAACACAATCCTATTTAATTCGTCATTGCAAGCTAAGGCTAAATGTCCGATTAAAATTATCAATTGAATAATCATTTATTAAGACTTAGTCATGGATTAACATTAACCACGAAGGAGTATAAACATGGCAAGATATATGCTAGTGTCTTTGATATAAATTACATATTGCATCTGTTATTTGTTCGAATAATGTTGACGCAATTATTTCATTTGAAAATGCCCTTTGTGCTTATTTTCAGCAATCCATACCATATCTTATACAAGAGAGTCTTCCTCTCTTGTATAAGATTAGATTTTCAGTCAAATCAAACCGGAAGTAGCAGTTTACTTCAGTTAAAATTCTCCTACAAAAAACTACAAGGTTTAGATACTTTTTATAAAACACCAAAGTACTCAAAAGTTAAATTGAAATCAACTTTATGACAAAAGTTTTTCAAAATTCCTACTAAAATTCTTTTACTGTTCAATTTCTAAAATAAAGTATGCGAAAATATTAACTTAATTGAGAATAATTTGAATGAAAAAAAATTTTCAAAATTCAAACTGGAATTAATATTTCTACATTTATCGAAAAACAATTTTCTGCACATGTCTCACAATTATCCATTCTATACAGATTTATTATAAGTATAAAGGCATGTAAACATTAATTTGGAACAATTTTTGTGCACAAAAAATTTTAAAAATTGGCACCGAAAGTGACGTGTAAATAACTTATCAAAAAGCAATGTTTGCAAATATCTCGCAAAAGATACGCTCAGATTTATGAAGTGGATAAAAGTACTTGAGACTTTCTTATATAGAATTTAGGTATTTCATTTTGATAATTAAATTGTAAGAATTTAGTCTGTCGATACAGTGTGTAAAGATTTTTTTGTATATAGTGTCCTACATACATTTTCTAGTATGAATTAAAAAGCAGGGAAACACAAATGAAATTAACAGTTATATAAAAATATGTAACAAAATCATAAAAGAAAGAATAATTTAAGTAACTAATTCAGAGGCTGTAGTTTAACATTGACAACACTATTAACTCTTTGCTGCACGAGATTTGATACAATTTCCAGACCCTTGCTGCACGAAAAATTAAAATACAAAAAAGGTTACTTTTTAAAGTTTAATCTATGACATAGTAACAAAATAAAGTTTTATAGTACAAAAAATATATACAAAATATTGCCAAAATGACCTTTACGAGGTGGTCCATATTTTGGAGCATTGTGCAGTCTTCAGCAGTATTTACTAATATTGTTTTGCACAATCAGGCAAATGTTAATTGATTTGAATCATTATTATTACTACCGTGATATTTTTGAAAACAATCTTTGTTTTTTCCAAGACACATCGCAACCTCACATATACTACATGCCCAATCGAATTGCATTGGATTTGCCTTGGTACTGCAAAGTGCACATCTTCTGCGGGTAGATCGAACGGGTTGATGATATGAAGATGTAAATCTAACATCTGAAGGCACCTTACGACTTCTCTTCTGAATAGATCTCCCATCATTTTTTCGTTTTGTTTTTACTTCTTTTAGCATCTCTGCAAGCAAACCATCTATGACTTTTCGTCTGAAGTCCTTAAGAGTCATAAGTGGCAATGTCTTTAGTTTATATAATACATAACTGTTTACGACGGCGCAGTCCAGAGCAATCCGACATGGAATTTGTTTTGATGAGCCGTCTTTATCTCGCCTTTTCACTTCGTTTGTTGATTGTGGATCGCGAAAATTTGAAAGCAAGTGAACTGTTCGCTTGTTCTTCCATTTGAGGAAGCTTATTTCATCACTGCATATGTTACAGTCATGTTCCCCTTGTTGTAGAGATTTGTCTTCTTTCAGCTTAGGTAAGTTTTTGCGATTTGCCATTACGGTACCACAAGCATTTATGCCCTTTTCCTTCAATTCCTTCATTAAATTATAAGTAGTGAAATAGTTATCAAAAAATAAAACATGCTGTTTGTATCCACCCCATCCATTAATCGTAACACTACCTTTTCTCCTAATCCATGTTCTACATAGTCTGTTGTTTTCCCCGTGTAAATATCGAAATCATATAGATAACCCTCACTATCAGCTAAGGCCCAAACTTTATAGCCTCGTTTGATTGATTTTTTGAGCATATATTGTTTTAGTGAACTTCGTTCTTTATTAGTAAGCTGGCTAGCTTGTTCAGCATAGATATTAGTTTGGAAGGTAATTTTGTCTAATATATCGTCAGATTAGTAAATTAAATACATTATATGGTGTACAACTATCATTATCAAGTTTTTGAACTTCGTCTGCTAAACCGTATTCCGACAGGAAAACAGATGGTATGATGGTCTTATCAAATGAATATTGCCTATTCGCCAAGTTAGGCTACCACCTTGCACTTAATAATAATAATAATAATAATAAGCAACTTTTATTTCACATCCATGTGTACAGATATAGAAAACTGATAATAATGACAACAAAGAGAAAGCAATATATGTATATATAAGAAATTAAAGATGTACTTAGTGAAATTAGGCGGAGTTCGAGCTACCACAGAGGTGGCATCCGCTCTTCCACTCAACCTATGAACAACTTAACCTAAACTTAACCTAAATTAAATAAATTTAAACTGAAAACACAAACTTACAATCAAAAGAGAGGGATTTCATAGAGAAATAAGAAATAAAAATGATTGGAAATATACCTAAGATAAACACATAACAAGAAATATAATGTCCTGAGGGTTGCTTGCATACCCACTCACAAACAGCATATTATCAGTTATAAACGGTTGCGAGAGTGCAAGAATTGCGAAAGTTCATTGCCTGGTAAATAGTATATCAAAGTATTTCTTCTTGGAAGCAGGAACAGACGTAGATAATTTAATGTCAGCCGAAAGTGAATTATATAAGAAGGTGATTTGGTATGACAAACTTTTTTTAAAAAGTTTAAGTGAATGAGTTGGTGGGGTTAAGGTACCTTTGAAACGAATGTTGATATTATGTACATCTGTTCTAAATTTGATTTTATTGTATAAGTAGGGAGGCAGGTGGGTGACAACGATACGATGGTATAGAGTAGCGGAGTGCAGTAACCTCCTATTCTTCATGTTCAGCCAATTCAAGTCTTTTAGCTTATGGGAGATATGTTCTCTCCGTCGGATACCGAAGATCAAACGGAGACAGGAATTCTGCACCTTCTGGATTTTAGATGCAGTATTAGCCGAAATGCAGGCACCGTACAAAGTATCACAGAAGGTGAAATTAGACAGAACAAGTGCTTCACAAAGAAGTTGTTTAGTTTTCTTATTTAGAAATGATCTGTTCCTGTAAATAACCTTCAAAGCGGCGTAGGAACGCTGCGTGCACAGACTAATGTAATCACCAAAATTTAATTGATCGTCAAGTACTACCCCTGGGTTTTTCACTTTCTGTTTTAGAGGAATCACAGTATCATCCACAACAACCCTGATCCCGTCCCGATAATCAGCATCAGTTCCAATCCTTCTGGGCCCAAACAATTCGGTTTTAGATATATTTAAACACAGCGAGTGGCGACGAGAGGCGTTGACCAATTGCTGGATGTCCCCATTAAATTTCCGACAAGCATCCTCTGTTTCATTGGGTGAGAACGAATAGTACAGTTGAGTGTCGTCAGCGTAAAAATGGCACTTGCTAAATTTTAAGTAGTTAACGAAGGTAGAGGTATATATACAATAAAGGAGTGGTCCAAGAACAGAACCTTGAACCATAAGAGGCAGAAAGGATGATGCTCTGCCATCTATTACAACAGACCCACTCCTGTTCGACAGATAATCATATAACAGTTTCCACGCTCCAGGGCTTATGCCCACATAATGAAGTACAGCTGATAACATATTGTGGTTTAGAGTATCAAAAGCTTTAGAATAATTAAGAAGGCACATAATCGTTAATTTCCCCTTGTCGGAATTACTGATAACATCGTCAACTACTTCAAGTAATGCTGTGTTACAACTGAAATTCTTCCGGAATCCAGACTGGACAACTGACAGCACGTCTTTTGAGATTACATAGGCCTTCAACTGAGCCTCAGCAACTTTTTCAAACACTTTCGATAGGATGGGCAGAATACTAATGGGACGGAGATCAGCATATTCCTTGATCGGTGGTTTCTTGGGTACAGGTCTTATTAGCGAGAGCTTCCAACAAGCTGGGAACTTGTTATAAGTAAAGCAACAATTAATAATATGTATCAAATATGGGAGTATGTATGGGCAACATAATTGGACAAAAGTTATCGTAAGGCCATCCACCCTTGCGGCCAGCGTTTTAATTGACTTGATAACGTCAAAAATCTCACTCTCCTTAACCTGTTCAAATTCAAAGTTAATATTATTAAGTCGTGAATTCAAGTATTTGTTATACAGTTCTAGATCGAAAGGACAACTAAGGATGGAACTCCTAAAAAATTCATTGATAGCGTCCGGGTTTCTTAGATAGTGGGGAATATCCGGAGTATTTTGTTAGCGATATCGCAATTTCGCAACAACTTCCACAAGCTTTTACTATTCGAGGTGTATAATCGAGATTTATATTCTACATAGGCTCGCTTTGCACGTGCAATTACATTGGTAGTAAGATTGCGCAAAGATTTGTAGTAATTCCAGTGACTCAGCGACCTACTTCGCTTAAACGAAGTAAAGGCTTTATCACGAAGGTTTTGCATCTGTTTAATTGTATCCGTTAGCCACGGAGCAGGAGGTTTCGTAAATCGGGATGTAACTCGAGGCATATGGGCATCCATTAATACAGTGAGTTGGGAGGTAAGAAAGTCAGCCATAGTGTCAACATCTCTCATATCGTAGATCAAGTAGAACGGAATTCTGATTAAATCAACTTCAAAGATACTGTAATCAAAAAATTTTAGGGTTCTGTAGGTGCGCCAGTATGGTGCTATTTTTGTGTTAAGAAGTTTTAAGTTACAAAAAATCATTTCATGATCCGATAGGTGCACACTCCGCACACCGGATGCCAGTATCAAGTTACGATCTGAGAGAAAGATCAAATCAATAAGTGTTGAGGATGTGGAAGTGATGCGGATGGGGGCATCAATAATATGCGATAGACCGAAAGAGAATAAAGAGTCAATAAGTGTCATTTACAACTGCAGATAATGGCAGGTCATCTTCGGAATTTTCCGGATCAGTGACAATCTCGTCAATATCCCTTGGTTCATCAGTATTATTTTCTTCCTCATTTACGTCGCCAATGTCCGATTCTAAGACACTCGGTATATACTCAGCTTCATCAATATTATCTATCAAAGTATATGCTTCATCAGAATTAAATGTGTCTAACTTAATAACTTTATTGGAACCCATATTAGAGTCAAACTGTAAAAATAAATTTCAGATTAAATCGTGCTTAGCTGCATAATGGTTTAAAATTTGGACTCGCAAAAAAAGAAAAATTGTAACTAATTTTAAATAACTGTTGACTATATACATAACAAACACCAACCACAGATGTAAATAAACGATTTTAATGATACAATAATATTCTCAAACACTAACCTCAATTTTTCTTCAATATTGAATCAGTAACCACACCCTTGCAACTGTTTACCAAGAGTACTTTTCTATTAGAATTAGATAGTATTCTCCGTTCATGCAAATACTGTTAAAAGGAAGTGAGGATATGTAGCCCATAATTTGTGTTGTTGTGCAGCTACATATAAATGACACCGACGTGTTACAACTTCCTGGAAGTTGGTGGTTCAAGTTGCAGTCCCCTATGCAGCAAAGAGTTAACGGATAACGGTGTTTTTAGTGTACTAAGAATAATTCGCTAAAAAATCAGTCTCAAGCTCCATTACTAAATCAGAAATAATTTAACTTCTGAGAGATAATAGACAAATTCATTAAAAAGAACGTTTCTCACTGCTTTTTCCTAATAAGTCCCCAATTTAACAATCAAAATGAAGAAATTCCCGAACATCTAAATTATTATGGAAAACTCCAACAAGATTTGACTTACCAAGGTTACATCCCACTTCGTACTTTTACTGAAAGATTATGTATTAGCTGTTTATTAAGCATATTACTAAATTAATTTTCAAAGACCATTAATTGAAAAAGATTAATGAGCAACCTTGTTTCCAAATTGGTTTACAAAATTTAAACCTACAGAAAATTATGCTTTGAAGGAATTGGAGTCAAATTTACAGTTCTGAAAATAATTCTTATATAGTGTAGAATTTAACTCCACATCAGCTTTACAAGCATGTACACTATTCATTCAAACTGTTCAAGGGGAAAAATATATATATAGAAAAGCATCGGTAAAAATTGATAAGATAATTAATAAAGCAAATAATGGGATATATTAAACGAATAACACAGAAAAATACATTAAAAACAAAAAGCACAGGAATATTGAACTCAGGAGTTATAAGCTCACTTGTGAATGTAATAAAGTATACATAAGCCAAACAGGAAGAGCATTTACAACAAGGAGTGCCGAACATAGGAAAGCTATATTGGAAAAAGAGGGTTCTACTTCCTATTACCACTGTTTAGAAGAAAACCACAAGTTCAGTGACAACTTTGACATTCTACACGTTCAAACAAAAGGCAAAAAACTGATCTCCTGGAAGCAATGGAAATAAATAGATTCAATAAATTATGGTTAAGTCTAAATGCACAAATAGACTCTCCACTTTGTAATTTATAATTTTATAGTAAATAGTGGTAGGTCACTCCCCACTTCTCCCTGTAAAATTAGTAATTATATATAAGTAGGGACCAATTATTGTTAGCTTTAGTATTTCATCCACCTGATGAAGCTACATTGTAACGAAACCGTATTGTAGTGGTTACTATAAATAAAATGTTGAAACTCTCAAACCCATTGTTGTTATTTGTATCATAAAGTATCTGCACAAGCTCACCAACATTATCGGACCAGCTTCTGTAGCATTTATCCCTTGCTTTCATTTTCAATAGTTTTCATATCTGAAGTGATTCACAAGATTTATAAAACAAAAATAATGATTTAATATGGTTCTGTTAAATGTAATTAAGCAGAGAAAAATATCAAATGCCATCATACATAGCCACAGAATATTCTCAAAATTGATAATAATTTCCAACATTTTATTAGAATTGTGAAACTTCCAAAACTCCTTTGTTTTCATCACAAAAGATGATGTCTTCCTACTCACCAATTAATTATACTTTTCTAGTAAGCCTAAAATTGCATTCTTTTATGTCAAACTAATATTATTAATATTGTTTGTACTTTTAATTACACTGTTCATTTCATTTATAAACGAAGAATTATTAATTAACTGCAAAATATATTTTCGCAGAGCAATGACTTGCATATGAACAAATCTCTGTCAATAACATTAGAAATGAAAGCGTTATTTCTTTGGAATTCAGGAATGGGCTCGTTATCGATGGCTATCTTTTATTATAACAATTACCTACATGCATGTATAAGAAATATTAATCACTAATTAACATTACTGCTTTAAATTCTCTGAAACACTCGTTTAAAATTCCATGGTGTTAACGACAATTGTACTGACCAGTGTTTTATTTAACGATTAAGATAACAAACATTTTAATCAACACTGGAAATACCAGCCCTAAAGCTTTAGACTATCATATAAAATTGAACCAAAAAAAATTGATACTATTTTATAGTACAATCTAAAATATTCTACCACTTTCTTGTACAAGATTGTTGTATCAATTTGAACATGGCTCTTTATTATGATTATTACGTATGCATATACAGGGTGACTCATTAGTAGTCGCTTCTTCGATTGCTCTTTTGCGTTTTAAATAAAAGAAAGAACAATTAGTGCAAGATCCATGGCTGCTTGTGGCGCATATTGTAAAAACACTTTAAGTTCTGACGCACTTCCGGTTTCACAGGAAATGCACGGAACTATTTTTTCTTAAATGACTTACCCTATATATTTTTGGATTTTCTTGTACTGCTTTAAATTCTCTGTTCAACTGTTTTTTCTTCTTCAAAATTGAGCCAATAGATTTTGAGTTATTAATTTTTTTTGAAAATATTTGACCAAAACACCTGTTCAGAAAAAAATCATTTTCACATTGTTTTTAAAAGTAAAAACAGTAACTTTGGTGCTTGTAGCCAAGAAAATTCTGTATCATTTGGTAAAGTTGCACTCGACAATACCTCAAAACCCTTTGTTTTTTAAAGTCTACTTCCTAAAATTTTCACATACCAAAAACTTATTTTCTTTTAATGGAACACCCGGTATTTTATTGAGGCATTTTGTTCTTTTCTTTATTCGTTTTCATTTCTGTTAACAATATCCTATACCTATCTTTCGTAATTTCTGAGATAATCACTACAGGAGCAATTAGCGGTCAATTAATATTCGTCCAATAAAGGCTGGAATGCGGCTGACTGCGTGAGTCAACTGTTAAAGAAAGTCCGTATACATTTATGTCAAACTTATAAATGCATCGCTATTAGTTATCATCCAAATGAATTATGCTTATGAAGAGTTAGTAGATATGATTGACGTTTTGGGTGAATCTGAAAGAAACTCTTTGCTAGCATCCAGCGATTCCTGGTAGAAGTCAACCGAAGCCAGAAACCTTCGAAAGTATAAAGTGGACAGTTTGAGTGAACAGAAAGTATTGAATATGAAAGAAACAGCGGAAAAAGCAATAACTGGTGAGGATAAGACGTTTATGGAGTGTAGTCGAACACCCCCATACTATTACTACGAAAATTAGTCGTCATTTAGATGTAAGTCAAATTTGAGCATCGAGAATAATTGGGAAACATGAAATTCACCCGTGGCATATTCATACACAGGGTTAGATGAAAGAAATTTTCAGAATCGCTTACATTGTTGTCAATTGGCAGCAGATAAATTATCCTGACTTTCTCAATTTTTTGTTGTTTACCAACGGAGCCACCTTCTATTAAAGTGAATACGATCATCGTCACAATTTCCGTTAATATAACACATAAAGCCCCCCACTTTATCACACCTGTAAACTTTCAAAATCGTTGGTCATTAAAACTGTGGGGATGAATAGTGAGTAGTTACATAATTGGACCTTATCTCTTTGATGAAAATGTTTATGGAGGTGAGTATCTTCGCTATCTACGGACGGATTTTCAAAACTTTTTGAAGACATCTTCAAATATGTCAGTAAACATAACCTTTATTTTATTTCGATATTAGCCAACAGAATCAAAAATTAAATATTGCAACTGGACATTGCCGGAATTAAAAAATTGAAATGCGATGCTCTTCATTCTGTAAAATTATTACTTTTGGGGTAGTTGGATTTAACATTTACTTTGTTTGACAGTTGACTAAGGCAGTCAAGCGCCATTCCTTCCTTCCATTGGTTGAACGAATATTTTGGTGCATGGAACAACAGCGCTCCTAGTTCTTTAATTGACCGCTAATTGCTCCTACGGTGATTATCTCAGAAATTACAAAAGATAGGTATAGGACATTGTTAACAAAAATGTAATAGAATAAAAAAAACGAAACAAAATGCCTCAATAAAATACTGGGTGTTCCATTTAAAAAAAATAAGTTTTTGGTATGTGAAGATTTCAAGAAGTAGGATGGAAAAAACAAAATTTTTTGAGGTAGTGTCGAGTGCAACTTTACCAAATGATGCAGAATTTTCTTGGCTACGAGCACCACCAAAGTTAATGTTTTTACTTTTAAAACCAATGTGAAAATGATTTTTTTCTGAACATGTGTTTTGGTCAAATAGTTTCCAAAAAAAATTAATAACTCAAAAACTATTGGCTCAATTTTGAAAAAGAAAAAACAATTTACAGACAATTTCAAGCAGTACAAGAAAATCCAAAAATATATAGTGCGAGTCATTTAAAAAACTTAAGTTCAGTGCATTTCCGATGAAACCGGAAGTGCCTCAGAGCTTAAAGTATTTTTACAATATGCGCCACAAGCAACCATGGATCTTCCACTAATTGTTTTTTCTTTTATTTCAGCTGCATCGAAGACACGGCTACTAATGGCTCACCCTGTATACTATAAACTTCTACAAAAATTTAGTCTGGGTTTCTGTGTTAATCTGTTAATCTGTATGAATTCACAACCTCAAACAGGTCTAAATAGGAAATTATTTAGATAGGTATAGGGTAATAAACTAACAATAATTCTGCACATTATAACTAAGTTGTTGTATATTATTTTTTTATTGTATAAAAATGGCCATTTTTATTATATTAAAGTGTTCCCTTTTGCGATTTGGCTTTCGGAAACAATATTGCAATATTAAAATATGTTGAGAACCTTCTCTAAACTAAAATATAAATTTATTTTAGTTTACTTCTAAAGTTGTAGTAAAGACTGAAAACCAGACCCTTATACAACTTATAAGTGGTTTCACCTTATTAAAATTAATGAAACATTCTAATTGTTAGATTAAGTTTTCATTTAGCAGTGATAAAAGCGTTTTTGAAGCGAAAGTAAAACACATTTGTGTTTTATAAGCTAACTGATTTCAGTAACCTCTTTAAAAATGAAAACATCATAATTAAATTATACTTAACTTATTGATTATTTATCCAATTTGTGATGTAATTTGAACGATTCAATAAGGTAAATTTGTTTACACAAGACTTGTTTTATTATAACGAATTTTGACGTAACATTTTGACATAATGACAGTACTTAGTTTCAAGTAAGGTATACATAGTTATAAAAATACATATTGAACAAAGTATTAAAAGTTTTTTCATTCATGCTCTGCATTTATAAAAAATTTTTATAAACGACGGAGAATACTAAATTTTTTTATCAAATTTAAAAGCCGGCATATTTAATATTTATTAAAGAATTATTTTATAAAGCCTCAGTATAGTGTTAAACGTAGTATTTAACACTGCTAGCAAAGATACGCTGCAATATCTAATACTAAATTTTTTAATCAAATTTAAAAGCCGGCATATTTAATATTTATTAAAGAATTATTTTATAAAGCCTCAGTATAGTGTTAAACGTAGTATTTAACACTGCTAGCAAAGATACGCTGCAATATCTTCCTATAGAAGTTATTTTTGTGCGATTAGCGTTTAAAGAAGCTACAGGTGTCTCTATCGTCGAAGGAGGACTCCTGGAAAGCACACCGACAACAGGAAGATCTTCTTGAGTGAAAGAAGATAGAAAATATATAAAAGGTATTTACAAGTTCTATGTGCGAGTGTTAAATAAACTAGAACGTTAAAATTCGTCTTAATATAAAGACGCAAATAAATCAATATAACAATCTGACAATGAAACATATTTAATAGTTGTCTTAGATATGATAATATCTCAGTATTTATAAATTGTTTGACAATGTTGTTTTAAAAAGTTATTATATTCAGTGTAGATATGTATACAGGGTGTAGATAAAGTCTGGAACAAAATTAATATTTCTGTTATCTTCAGTTTGATGGAAAAACCCTGAAACAGGGCGATTTTGTTTTTATCCCGTGCACTTTATAACATCGTGAATTTAATTCTGTCGTCATCTGGTTGCGCGCGGGCGTGACGTCATTAGTTTTTTCAAATGGTAACCCGCCACATTTATTACCCCTTGTCGTTAGGTATTCCATTGTGCATGCAACGGTATAAAAAGTTTGGTACCTTACATAACAATTTTCGGGAGAAAAATGCTTTCGAATTTCAAAAAATTAAAATTTTATTTCTAATGAAAAACTAATCAAAAATTATTTTAAAAAATCAGATAAATTATAATCCGAGGTTTATCTTGGATTATCGTCAAACAAGACACCAACAAAATGTCAACGGAAGTGTTCAAATTGTCCGCCATTGGCCATTTGACACTGGCCGAGACGGACGTACACGCTTTCTACGACACGTCATGTTGACAGTTCATTACTTGGTGTTTGAACTTATCCATTCACAATACTTGCTCCATTGGTAGTGTTGAACGTGCATTGCGAAAATGGCGAATTTGAGCGAAAAAGAGCGGATTCAAATTCTCATTATTGTTGGTTGTGGTGATAAAATACGTAGCCATGAAGAAGCCTGTCAGTTTTTCAATGCAGAAAATCCAAACCGCGCACCGATTTCGCGGTCATTAATATATGCAAGAATCTTGGCTTCTAATACAAATGTAATTTAAATTAAAATAATTTTGTTTTATTTAATTGTGCCAATTAATGCCCGAGGATTGTGTTTTGTTGTTGTTAATATAATTTATATTTGGTCCTTTACATTAGGGCTTTCCCAACGTGGAAATAATTAATTAATTGGTTCCATTTCACATTCAGTACTAATATATGCTTACTCTTATATTTCTTTATTTACCCTAAGTAGCGCACTATAAGCTTTGTTTCTTGTTGGACCATGTGTCGGGTGTCCCTGAGGGCAAAAAGACCTACTTCTAGGAATTTCTAAAAACTTTTTTTATGAAATCTCTAAAACTCACTTTTTAATGCATTTGTATTTTTTATAAATTTGTCTAAACTTAGTAGTAGATGAGGAATTTGTAAATTTTGAATTTTTCACTGAAGTAAACTACTACTTCCGGGTATTAACAACGTTTCCCCGACAATGTGCGATCGCGCGCTTTTTTTACCAAGTCGTTCTACAGTGCTCTAGTGAAGGAACTGTACAGTCAAGAAAACATAATCGGCAAAAACTATTGCTGGACAAAATAATGAAATCGCAGTATTAACTGCATTAGCTAATAATCCGCAGATTAGTACTCGAGAAATAGCTCGCGGATCAGGAATTTCTCAGTCTACTATCTGCCAAATATTGCAGCGTAGGAAATATAATCCATTTAGAGTTTCCTTGCATCAAGGCGATGATTTTCAAAATCGAGTGCGATTTTGTCAATGGACGTTTCAACGGATACAAGATAATTCCAATTTTTTTGCTCGAGTATTATTTTCTGACGAGGCGACATTCACAAATCACGGTACGGTAAATCGGTACAACATGCATTACTGGAGTATCGAAAAGCCCCATTGGTTGCGCCAAGTTGACCATCAACATCCTTGGAACGTAAATGTTTGGTGTGGAATAATTGGCAGTAAGCTTATTGGTCCATATTTTATCGATGAAAACTTAAATGGTGAAAATATCGAAACATCTTGCAAAACGAACTTCAAGTGTTACTTGAAGGCCTTCCCTTGGACGTACAACAAACAATGTGGTTCCAAAATGACGGTTGTCCAGCACATTATTCAAGAATAGCACGAGAAGTATTAGATCGAGCCTAGAGGTGGTCCAGTGTCTTGGCCTGCAAGATCGCCAGATCTTACTTCATTTGACTTCTTTTTGTGGGACCACTTGAAGTCTGAAGTTTATACAGAAGTGCCAACCACGAGGGAAAACGATTGAGCGAATCACCATCGCTTGTTCAAGGATTACGCCGGAAACACTTCTCAGTTGTGTGCGATCATTCCAATTGCGAATAAAGTGGAAGTGGAAGGGCACATTTTCGAACACATTTTCTGAAATGGGTATGATAAAATAAAGTTCTTCGTTGTTTTTTGAAATATTATTTAATGTTAAGATTTCAAAGTTGTTCCCCCTCACTCTGGGGGATGAGGTGGGGGATCGAGTTCGGCACCATTCAGTTAGTCCCCTGCATTATAACAAATCTTATTAAGATATTTTTTTGATTTGATGCAGTGGTTTAGAAATATTCCGTTGTCTCAAGATAAAAAACTCACTCTGTATATAAAATGTGTTTTACATTCAGTGTCAAATGTACTAATGTTGATATACACCATTCAACGTTACCTGAATTGTTAAATTCACCTGCTTTTGGTTAAGTTCTCTTACTTACTTTATTTCTTGTATGTACTTATTCCTCTTTTGAGTTTTGTTGTCTGTAAAGACTGTAGGTGGGTTTTTTAGAATTACGTTTAACATATGCTTGTTGATACATTCTATGTTGTCCTGTAATTGGAGATATCTGTTGGGCAATAAATAATAATTACTATTATTGTTACTACTATTTTGGAAAACACAGACATAGATATGATATATGATCCCAAGAAAAAAATTGCGTTATTGCCTTAGAACTTAGTGAAATATACGAAAACGCAATACAATGCCATTACACTATGTTAATTAGGAGATATTGCAAAAATAATTTGAACTAGACATGTTTTTAATAGTTGTTCCTTCAGAGGTTTCGTATGATGCCCAGAAGAATTTTGTCCAAATATAACAACAGGAGTTTAAACTACGATACGATGCTGTAAACAAAGAATACTCAGACTAAATTGAAGTCATTAGTACGAATATAGGACAGGTCCTAATCTCATGTAATAACCTTGTACAAGAAATTTGTATGCACGTTTTATATTGTAACATATAACTTTCTTACAAATTTCTATTTACTATTTTTGTTACAACTTTATATGATCTAAACGGGTTTAAACATAGAATCTAATCGATAATATATGTAAACAAAACGACTACTAACAATTGCTCAATTTCAACATCTCAGAAAAAAACTATACTGTTGTTACGTTAACGTTAAATACTACTAAGTCGCTACATATTTCTATCACGACCATATTTGAATGAAATATCACAGACACACTAATGTACCGACATAATCAACAATTGCAGAGTATGTATATGAACTTAAATGCGGAAGTTATGCTTCCGTCTACGTAGGATGAACAGGAAGAGGTTTACGGACACCATAGAAGTTTCAAACTGGAAAAAAGGAAATCATCATGAAATCATATTAGGGAAACTAAACATTATGTTAATCAAAACCTCAGAAATTCTATATTTGTTTGACAAAGAAAATTGATAAACAGAAAGAATTTCAAAACTCCAATTTGCTTAGTGTACAGATAGATTTAAATATTATCAATAGGAAATAATGAGAGAATCGAATTTCCCTACTATTACAGTACTACATGAGTGGAAAACATATTTAATATGAATGCAGATTTTTTGTTTCTGATAGATATCGAAAGAATTATTGTCATTATTTATTAAATCAGTAGTATTCAACATTAGTCTAATGCAGTGTTTTCAAACCTTTTTTCAAGTTCGGCTCTTTTGGTAGGAATTTTGTTTGCGGCCCCCTTTTTTACCATAATCTTATTTATACAAAGTAAGACACCACCCAATTAAACTCAAAGTAGAAAATATGTTAGTTCCCGAAAATAAAGAACAAAGAACTTGCGCTATTTGATCATAGATGGCGCAAATTCTTTGTTCTTTATTTTCCGGAACTTTCAGCATTGTCAAGAAATACTGGAGGTTTCTGGACTTTCTGGAATCACACGTTCGCACTTATATATTCAAGGAAACGCTCACAGATACGTTATTTTACAAGTTGTGTACTGTGGAATATTAAATATTTAAGGTTAAATTACGCGTGTGAAATTCGTTCTTTGATATTTATTTTCTTGCTAAATATGGACAAATTTTTAAAAAGATCGTTAGAAACATCTACGTCCCAAAGTAGCAGGAATACAAAGAACAGATTGTAAAGAGATAAATATGTTAAATACTGGTTTACCGTTTGCTTCAATAAACCGCAATGTATAGTTTGTGGAGAAGTTTTATCAAAAGAAAATATGAAGCAATTAGAACTACTTCGAAATTACATAACAAAGATACAGCAAAAAAGGTAAGCCTGTAGAATTATTTTTAAGAAAAGTAAACTCCCTCCATAAGCAGAATGGCATATTCACATCATCAACAACTAGTAATGTAAAAGCATTAGTAATTTTTTTTGGTGAAGACATGAATGCTTCGTATTTGTAAATCATTCTTTATCACACAGAAATAAGATGGCTTTCGAAGGGAGAAGTTTTGAAAAAGGTTTCAACAGAAATTTTGATGTATATACAAGATGAGAAATCAGAATATGAAAGCCTTTCTTCCAGTCCCCTTGAGCTTATTAGATTGGATTTTCTTGCTGACGCTTTCGAACACTTAAATATCTTGAGTAGTGGTTTGCAATCCCGCGATATTAATATAATAACATCCACGGACAAAATTAATTGATTTATTGAAAGCCTTGACTTATGGAAACTTCAGTCGGAAAAAAAATTGATTCATTTGTGTGAGTTTGTGGAAGATGTACAACATAATAAATTCTGAACAAGGTTTTTAAACATGCAAGTTACTTTTTGTAATTTAAACCACAGCTTTGTGAGTATTTTCTAAACAAAATTCATACATGTTGAATACTAAATCTCTTTTTGTAGAATTTCTTTCAACATGCCAAAATTCCGACAAACATAAAAGAAAAACTTATTGAAATATCAAGTGACAGGTAGTTGATACTAGAATTAATGAATTAACCAGGTGGAATCTAATGTTTGTTGCTCCTGTGGTGAAGAAGTACAAAATTTTCTAGGCAATCATAACACGGATTTAGTGGAAATTTCCTTTCTAAATTTAATATTATCTGTTGTAACATGAGCATAAAATTTCAATACGTCCACAGCCACTTAGATACATTCCCACAAAACCTAGGTGATTACAGTGAGGAACTGAGGGAAAGATTTCATCAGTATATTAAGACGATGGAAGAACGATATCAAGGAAGGTTGAATATCCACATGATGGTCGACTACTGTTGCCTTATTTTGTATGATTTGTTTTTTAATGAACCTTTGTCTCAAATATTAATACTTATAATAATTGATTGAAGACGGAGATACGTGTTGAAACTCCATAATTTACAAGTAAAAATTGAAATAAATTCAAATTGAGTTCAAAACAGTTTTATTTAATTCACAACAATTGTTTCACCCTACTAGGGCTTCATCAGGTGATGAATATTATAATACAAAATATTTGTAGACGTTCTTATTTATGTGTTTTCCTCCCCCCTCTTCATTTAGGAAAACACATAAATAAGAACGTCTACAAATATTTTGTATTATCATATTCATCACCTGATGAAGCCCTAGTAGGGTGAAACAATTGTTGTGAATTAAATAAAACTGTTTTGAACTCAATTTGAATTTATTTCAATTTTTACTTGTTAATACTTATAACCTGAAATATTCATAAATACAATATTTTTATATAAAAAAAGCCAATATAGTGTAACTCAACGACTAAATCTGACAGATGTTTTGGCTTCTACACTCACGAATTACCTAGACACAGTTAAAAAATAGCAAGCACCAAAATGTGTGTTGGGCTATGTAATTATTAATAACCATAATAATGTATGCTTGTCATAATATTATCTGATAAAAAAAACTCGTACTTTTTACAGATAAAGGAATTAAATCGCAATCTTCTTCATGTCGGGCATGTGGACATACGCTACATAATTCTTTTTCGTACTGATTACATCTACATTTTTTTCGTATGGTTTATATATCACTTTTTATAAAGTTGGTTGACTAATTTCTTGTCTCAATGAACTCGATTAAAATTTAATAATGCGATAAATGTATGGACAGCCGGTAATAACTCGTAATTATGAATTGTGTTTTTTTATTCGCCGTCGCTGAAAAGAAACACATGTGGTCATAAGTTAACAGCGTTACCTATAATTTACGAGAGATAACCACTAATTTTGCGATAATTGGGTGAAGGCCATGACGTAATTAATGTGAGAAATTTTAACTTATGGTGGCTGCTTTCAAGATATATCATATCGTTTACATACATATTTAGCTACTTTTTACCTTATAATATACGCCGCTATTAATTATCTTTTTATTTTTGATACATGTTACATTGTTTACAAATAATTATGTATTATATATTGGGAATAAGTAGAGAAACAAACTTTATGATAACACGAATATTGTGCAAAATGATTAATTTATTATTTATTACATTTATTCTTTATTATTTCGTTCCAAAGTGTTTTATTTTCTAATTCCTTCTATAATGTTAACAAGAAATAGTTTTAGCCCACTTTATCTAAAATTTTGTAAGGAATGCTAGAGTTTTCAAATCAGAGCTCATGCTCTTAAAAAACTATTTCTTGACATTAAATCAGGTTTTCGCATCGAGCTTACTTACAGATTTTTTATATACTCATCAGGCAGTACCTCAGAGATCAGTCCTGAGTTCTATTTAGTTCTCTTTGTATACAGCTGTGTTTATTAATAATTTATAAGTTAATATAATTTGTTCTATTATTCATTTGAATTATCAAAGTGTTAATGAAATCAGTGCTGACCACATCAACATTAATAAGGTTTTGTCGATCTACTAAAAGGAAACTATGTAGAGAAAGATATTTTTTCCCAAATTTTTTGCATTTTCTTTATTAGGTCGGGTACTTCTGGGACACCCCATATATTTATACATATTATAGACAGGAGGAGAAAAGATATTTCGAAGCGGTTTTTTCCTTTGATGGCCACTTCTTAGAAGCACCTTCTAAAATTATTTTGTATTACACAAAGTGTTCCATAACTTGGTGGCTGGCCATAGTTATAGTTTCTTTAATGGAACATCCTGTTTATTATTACATTTTTGTAATCCCCGTATAATTCTTGGTCAAAAAGTGATACGATAAGGTTTTTTTAAGGTTTTCGACATATTACCATTTTTCTGAAAAATTCAATGTTTTTATAAATTATATTCCACGAAAACAATGTATGAAATAGCCACAAGTTTTGGTAGCGTTGTTAATAATAAAAGATCCTAATACATATTTCATACTCCCATATTTTCTACTCCCATACTTTAATTCTGTACCCCAGAGCTAAACTGTATTAACTCTTATTACACAAATTGTACAGGAGAGCGATTTTAAATTTACTAAAATGATTAAATGTAAATAGCGACCTTCTTTTTTTCTCCATAAATGTGTATAAGAGGTCGTTTAAATTGGAACCATACCTCTTACAATTCTGACTATTTTTGAGACCTATTATTTTTATTTTTTCCAAAAAAACTGGAGTTAATACAGTTTAGCCCGTAAAAAATTCTTTTATTTTATTGTTCACATCCATTTCTGGAGTTAATACAAAATGAAAGCAAACTAAGTAAGGAGTTGATACAAGAATAATAGTAAGTAAAAATATCATTTAGGATGAATTTTTTTACATATCGTCACTTGCATGGTTATCGTGCGCGAAGTTCTGATAGAAACTATGAAATTGGCTTGGCATCCATCCTAATAGACTTTGAAGATTATTGTACTTTTCAGTTGATATAGGCTTAGGCTGGTCATGCAATGGAGGTAAGTTAGTTGGAAAAGCTGCACGCCTGGAGCTTCTTTTAAGATCAATGCATTGAAAGGTATCTGAATGAAAATTAGTTTTAAAAAATAGCAATCCCAATTCATCTCGACGTCTTTGTTGATGAACTACTTCGGACATACGAAAATCTGAGTTGTCCACAGTCTTTTTGCGTGACACAAATGGCGCATTACTGTTGTCGTACAGCATCTTGAAGTTTTTGAAATCAGCCGTTTCCATGTTTACAACATTAAAAGGCTTTGATCGACAACAAAGCCTAGCTAACTGCTGCCAATTCCATGGCGTCATTATTTTTAAAAACGGGCATCGTTTTCGTTCTCTCAATAAGTGAATGGTCACTGTCCACCTCCATATGAGTGTGACCGCGAAGCAGAAATTTATGGTTAATAATTTTAAGGTTTGGATGCTCGAGTATCATCCAAAAGTACGCCATAACCATTATTATATTTCTGTTCTGTGAAGGACAGTTGTCCGACCATACAGTAATCTCAGATACTGTATCGCTTAAGCCTGTCAACCATTTCAAAATACCAGAAGCCATTTTATTGGCTCCACGTCCACTCTTAGATTCACCCCACATTATACAAGTTGTGGCATTTGCTGCAACATCCGAAATAGTATAGTTATAGGTCCACAGTTTTAATTTATAGAAATTGTATTTGTTTGTAAGTACGGGTATTGGGAGACACTTTTGTAAATCTACAGTCAATAATTTTATTCTTCCTTCACTATTAAGCGCACTGCTCTTTGTCAGCTGTTTTACGTTGATAAAGCTTAGTTGCTTCTAGAAGATGTTGTTGATATTCATTCTCAATGATTTTAAATCCTTCTAAAGCTTGAGTTTTAGCCAACATAAGTCTATCACACTCATCACAAGTGTCATTGTACGGTAGTTTGAAAGTCAGGTTAAAATCGGTGTTGAATATTTCCGAATAAAGCCAAGATTTAGCAATATTTTCTTCCGGCATACCTAATCTTTTCTGTATACTCAGATCTGTAAAGCTCGTACATACGACTGATAGTGAGATCGTTTCCTAAATATTTTTTTAGTGGAGCGCTGTCTAGAATAGTGAGACTCCACTTTTGGAAATTTATTAATATGATCTCGAATATCTTGTTTAACAAATTCCGGAATCTTATTTACAGCCTTGTGCTTTCCCCTTTGGTCTGTGCTGGCTATACCACCATATTTTTTTTTACGTAAAGCTGTTGAAACAAAAGTTTCAGAAATACACAGAGTAGATAAAAAAAACTTTTGATACACTTGGTGTCTTACATTGTCTACATCCAATGAATAAAGTCTAGTGAATTCTCTTCTGCCGAATCTTCCTCCAGTAGATTCTCGTACACGGCACACAGGTACACAATGTACCATTGCCGCAACGAATTGTCTTTTTACATTCAAAGGTTTACTAGGGTCCCAAAACTCGGAAAGTATAGTTTTTCTGTTTCCTTCAGATACATATCTTTTGAAGGCATTTGAGGTAGCAACTATCATTACATAGTGGTTGCAATTCTTTCTTCTTTATTAATTTTTTCTTAGCTTGACGCTCTTCTCCAGCTGAGACTTTGTTTTTGCGAATATTCTTTTTCCAAAGCTGAGAGTTTGATTTTCGTTTTTTTCCTTTAACAGGAGAAGGTTCAGTATCACCTTCAGATAATTCAGTTACTTCTCCACCCGGTTTGTATGTTTTATCGCACAGAGAGTCGTCAGAATCTAAAGCTAAGGTACTTTCTTCTGTCCCTTCAATGTTGATTTGTATCGTAGTAAGATCACCATCAGTAGTCCTACCGTTATTTTGCATAGAGGCAAGATTTTTTAAAAACATAATGCTATTATAGAATTAGCAGAAAAGATGATAGTGAAATCTCTCTTAATGGACATTTCCCTACTACAGAAAGACTTCACTGCTATAAGTTATATTTATTGTACCTTTATTACTACAATCATCATTCATAGAAGTCACATCATCATCAGCGCTACAAAGTGTACTTAAAGCGGGTGCTATGTTAATTCCTGGAGTATTAGAATCCATGTTAATGCAAGAGGGATCTAAAAAAATTATTAATTTGTAAAATAGTTTTTTATAAAATTTAAAGTATTTTGTGGTAAGAGTTGCGTCATTTTTTGAGTATTATGAAAGAGGTCCAAATATTTTAAAGTCAGTTTAACATACAATAACATTTAAGTTATGGTTACATGCAGTAATAACAAAATTTACATCATTAAAAAAATTGCTTACCTATTTCTGGGTTAGGATTTAACTCTTGGAAATGCCGGTTATCCTCACAATTATTTCCAGGCGATAAACTGCGGGAATCCTCATCTTCTACTTCCATCATAGCCATTTGCAATATTTTCTGAGTTCTATTTGTCATCTTGTACACAAACAGGATATGCACTTTCAAAATGCATAGAACTTCACAACAAAGTAAACTTACACGTTATAGAAAAGAGTTAATGCAGATACTAGCAAGCACATATCAAGTAAACAGGTGGTAAACAGTATTAACTCCAGATAAACGATTCTCTAGCTCGGAGTGAGCGCGCTTCTTTTGGCACTTAATACGCTCTCTATGCAGAATACAATTGTATTATGTCCATACTTCTGTTTAGCTCGGAACTTTCAAAGGACTTAATACAAATAAACTTACGATACTATCGAAACTGTATTAAATAGGAGTAAATATCGTTCACCAATTGAAAGGCCATGTTTTCTTTAGTAGGAAAGTGAGATAATACTATTTTTGGAAAAAAATGGAGTTAATACAGTTTAGCTCTGAGGTACAGAATTATATTATTAGATATGCTAAACCTGTACTTTAATGATGTCCATTACGATACAGATTTTAATTATAATACAAGTTTATATCAAATAGGAATACAGATTTTTCATTACAATACAAGTTTATATCCAATAGGAATGCGACATTCCAATATTCAAATAATATTTAATATGGCGACTGCATGTCTGGCAGATATAAAGATTAATTAAATGTGATAGTTCTCTGCAATTTACTAGTAAGTATTTAAAATTTGTGCTTTTTTGAAAATATAAACGGTAAAAATGAGGGATAATTACAGTGAAATATAAAATTTGAGTCCACCAGAAATTATGGAACAAGCTTTAGTAACCATGAACAATTTATTACCAGCTAAATTTGCAATGGTGTACGATAAATTTTAACCTCAATTTATGAAATGGAATGTTCAAAAAATAATGTGTTATTATGGGGTCATAGAAAAAATAGTGTATGCATTTAATGGCTATTAAGACACTCGTATTCATTACAATACATTAAATGCTCATTGCATAATATACTATTTGCCAACTTAATGTTTTTATTTGAATACGGTATAGTGAGCCATGATACTTGGCGCAAAATGGACAATTGAATGTATGACAATCAATATATCGCTTCTCAGTTGAATGAATTTTTCTAAAACTGAGCTTAGAAATATGTTTTTTGTATGTATTACTTGATTTTAGTAGGTATAGAAACAGGAAGTGCCTACGTAAATGTATGAGTAATTAGTAGAAGAGAAATTATAAAATAATAAAAATAAGTAAAAACTAAAACTGTTAAAATTCACTTTTAAACGTTTATGAACACGCGTTCGAAATGATAGATCGACATTAACAAAGAGTTGAGCACTTACATTTATAAATATTTGCCGAATAATGTCACTCACTAACTTTTTCTGTTCGTTTACGGATGCCTATAGAAAGAAACTAATTTTGTGATGTACGCAGATCTAGCAGGCTAGTCAATAGGGCCTCTACAGGCTAGCCACTTCCCTGGAAACGTCTCATTTAAAATATTTCTGTGTCTGTAGAATAGACTGTGGGGATATGCCGTCTTATTACATCTACATCTCTTCGTAACTTTAGCGGAACACCTTTCCATAATTCCACTAGATTGCATGATAGCAATTACTCATAAGCTTCTTCATTAATACTATCTTCAAAGAAATGCTGGCCTGTCATCCAATCACCAAGAATACCTCCACATACATTTATGTCCCACCTATGCTGGTGATCTATTTATTAGTGAAGTAAGGGTTTTCATATGACTAGTAATGAAAATTTCATTTGTTAACTGTTCCGTTACCATAGAAACCAGTTTCATTCGCAAATAACACACTATCAAAAAGAATGGCCCGGGCATTTATTTTATTTATTGTCCATTGACAGAAACTCAATATTAAATATTTATTTATTTTAAGGCCTTTGCAACGATGGTTTGGCAAATATCCAGCAAACGACTTATCTCATGGGTATTGACGATTGGATTTTCCGTTGTTGACATAAGAATTCTTAATTGATTTCCATCATGTACTATATTTAGGTGTCCTTGGTTTTGAATTAGCAATCACCCGTAGTAAATAAAGTATTCACTACTCTTCTAAAGGCATCTGTTCTGGAACGTCTTCTGTTAGGGTAACGCGGCTGATAGACTCTTTGGACTAATAAATTATTTCTTTGACTTTCCTTCAATACAAAAATACCGTATTAAAATAAAAATCATGAAGTTGGCAAAATTATATCAAAAAACGACAGAATGATCACTTTTAAAATAATAACGTCTTATATGTCTTTGGTGCGAAATTTAGTAGACAATTCAAAAATAAACCAATATACAGGTTGTTCCATTTGAAAAAAATCACTTTTTGATAAAAATATGTCATGTAAAGTTTTCTGCAAATTCAATTAGTTATTGCAAAAAATAAAATATGTTTGTATTAGGACTTTTTATTATGAACAACGCTACCAAAAATCGTGTCTATCTAGTACGTCGTTTTTGAGAAATATAAATTTATAAAAATATTCATATTTCAGAAAACTTGTAGTAACATGGGGTGATTTTGTGCCTGCCAGGGCGTGATTGTGCCACTACGTGTTGATCGTGTATATTCGCACCATATCGGCACATCGATTCACCTACCGCCCCGAACTCTTGTTCAGAATACCGATATTAGAGGCGAATAGAATGAAATGTATGGTTTGTGTATGCAATAGCCTCCATTTCTCTTCCGTCAAGTTATTAAGTTGGTGAGATTTTGCAAAATTTTCGTTTTATCGCATACTTTCTCCTGGATTGCCTAAAGTGTTTTAATAATGACCGTTTCAAAGTTCACACGTAATTAGGTGTTATATAGGTTATCTTTTAAAGAATACGCAGTGGTTGAGTAGTGCAAAATAACCTGGGTTTGTCAGCTTGAATAAGATTCCGACAATATAAGGGGGGAATTTGTGCCACTACTTATTTTGAAATTCAGTTTATACGCTTAATTATCTTTATTAGTTACTATTCTATGTGAGAATTGGCTGTTCTTTTGTTTTATTTTGGTTTGTAAGAATATCTAGTTTTTGTTATATTTTATAAATAAATTTTTTTTTCATTAAACCTTTTATTTGGGGCGAGATTGTACCACAAAAATAACAGAGATAAAACTAATTGGGGTGAAATTGGGCCATGTCACTCATACCATACAGTTTCACTATAATATGAAGCTGGGCCTGGCACTTTCTCAGCCTATAAATAGACGGCATTGTGCTAAAACGGTAAACAAGTAGCTGGCACAAAGCCACCTCATCCTATGGGGGGAAATTGTGCCAATTGTTATAAATAATTTTAGAAAAACGAATGGAAATTTCTAAGTCTTTTTTACACAATTTAGTAACCAAAGGTTCAAAGTATATCGTTAATTTTTACAAACATTTTTGTTGTCTATAATTGTCCGAAATTCTTTGAAAACCATAAAAAGTGGCATAAAACCACCCCATTTTACCGGTAATAAGACAAAAACTTTAAATTTTAGGCCTCTACTATTTTATCACTTTTTGACTAAGAATTATACCGAGAATACAGAAATGTAATAATATACATGGTGTTCCATTTAAAAAACTATACCTCTGGTCGGCCACCAAGTTATGGAACACTCTGTATAATACAAAATAATTTTAAAAGGTGCTCATAATAAGTGACTATTATAGGAAAAAAACCGGCTTCGAAATATCTTTCCTCATAAAGTCAGAATCTGCCCTCTCCACGGAGAGGACTCACCCTGTATACCCAATGTTACCAGATGTCCAAAGAATAATATTATATAATTAGTGAAGGTACGTAGATGTACTGCCAATCTTCAATGTGTTAAAATAATTTTAAAAAAAATGGAAATAAATAAATAGTTTAATATCATTTTTTTCCTAAAAGCAATCAATAATCGTGGGTACTAAAGACTTTTCTCTATCTTAAAATAATCCCACTTTATAATGTTCAAAACATATTTAATAAATATTCTCTTCCGAGATTTAATTCAAGGAAATTTCTCAATTGACAGGCGGAACAATATCTTTCGCAATTTTGATACTAACTTAGCAAAATTCACATTTAAATTCTAAGATGTTTACTGAAAAAGTAATAGTAGAAGTTATTTTTTTTAAATATAAGTAGACTAATCTGTTTAGCAGTTACTGTAATGTATGTACATTGTACATACATCCAAATGCTAGTTTAGCATTCCGCAATGTAAGACAACCTCCGAAGGATGTCCTCACATTATTCAGGTTCCTCCTGCATATAATTTCACAGTTAACTCAGACGGCCGTCTTCGGGACGCAAAATGAGCAATTCTCAATTTACATTTCAAACATTTGTAATTACATAATTAAACACCAACAACAAAACGAGTCGCTTAGGAAGTCTAAAATTACATTTTCAAAAGATATTTACAGTTAATTTCATGCAAATACGAAAAGATGAGAAAAAATAATTAAAATTCAAATTTAGAAAATTGGCTTACGAAAGTTATTTGGGGACGCAATTTAAAATTCTTGGAAAAAACACAGTGAGCGCCTATTCTCAGTGAGTTAAGCTTAATTTTCTGCTGAAATTATGTAATGTAGAAAGTAGGGAGTCGTCGCTAAGATTTCTTTTTTGAGCTCCCTCCACATGAAGGTTATATAAAACAAGGGCTTGTCGTTCCTTTAATATGGTAGCAAATTTAGTTTATATAATTTAGTGTTAAAGTAAAAATAATAAAGTATATAATTACGTGTTTCATCATTATTTAATTCTATATCATTATATTGTTATGTATACAGGTATTCCACGAGAGCCGTTCGTTAGAAGTTTTCGTGGTTAGAAAAAACTTAGAGTTCTGAAATTTTGGGTTCCAGGGTTATTCAAGATTCTCTTTCATTTTAAAATATTTTCAAGATCATACTACTTCCGGTTATACCGGAAGTCGCCATTAACTTCCTTATTTTAAATGGAATACCCGGTATATTATTTCATTTTTGGATTTCTGAGAAAATTTTATAGTGGATTTTCATCAGGTTTCCCTATACCTATTTTCAATTTTTTCTTATATATCAGGATTTTTTTGAAAATTTTGACAGATGTAGCCCTGTTTTGAGCATTGCGCCCTTTAACCAATTTCGATTGGTGGAAAGCGCTTCTGGGGTAGACGGAAGCACAGGAATGATACTTTCGAATGCCATATTAACAACTGATTTATCGCATACAGGGTATCCAAAATTTAATAACCAATTACATCATTTTATAACTTGAAAAAGTTCGTTTTTTCAAACGGGACACCCTGTATTTTATTGGATGGTCGGATGCAGAATTTGAATATGCATCCATTTGCTATAACATTCCCTATACCTATTGCCAGTGGTTTTCTTGTTAATCCATATTTTTATCAAAAGGTGATCAAACTCCAAAAGTTCTACCAAGTAAGCCTTGATTTTGACAGGAATTGAAACAATGTTGATTTAATGTCAAAGCAGTATCATCGTACAGATTCGTGAGGTATCTACTTACAGTTCTAGGGATTTTGTTAACTTGCTTAAGTACAGTTTATAATGGAGAATGTTGAAGAATATTCCAATAATGATTTATTAAATTTGTTTTACACGCTCGGTGAATGTGGACGAATTGTTCAACGAACATGCAGACTATTTAATGTACGATATCCGGACCTACCAACAATGACTCCCGAAAAATTCGCAAGAATCGAAACTCGCTTTATAGCAACTGGAAACGTAAGGGCAACTCAAAATAACCTAAAGCCCGTAACTGATAATGAAGATAACGTGGTGAATGTGTTGGCGTTTTTTCAAGCTTATCCGCGGAGTTCAATTTCGATAGCAGCGCTGGATTTGGGTATTTCAAAAACATCAATCCACAGAATATTAAAAAAATATGGAATGCATCCTTTTTGTGAGATAACTGTTCACGGATTACGTCTTGGTGATGAGGCAAGACGTATCAACTTTTGCGAATTTATGATTTTGAAAATGACAGAAGATCCGAGATATCTTCATCAGATTATGTGGACTGATGAATCGAAATTCAGCAGGCAAGGAATTACAAATCGCCGAAATAGTCACTACTGGGCACAAGATAATCCACATGTTATTAGGGAACATAATCACCAAGACCGCTTTAGTTTCAATGTTTTTTGTTTAATTATGGACAACAGAGTGGCTTATCAAGTGTACGATGAAAATATAAATGCGGCTAGATATCTGGAGATACTGAGAGGGTTTGTTAGTGATTTTCTAAATGCCCTACCTCCACGTGATAGAGCAAACAGTTGGTTTCAGCTTGATGGTGCTCCAGCACATTCAACTATAACACCGGCAATTGTCAATGATGTTCGAGGATCGGTGGATTGGCCCTCGAGGACCTTGGAACTGGCCACCCAGATCACCCGATTTGACCCCCTTGGATTTTTACCTCTGGGGTCGTATAAAAGAACTAGTGTACTTTAGGCCGGTACAAACTAGAGAGGAATTATTGAACCGTGTTCACCATGCGTTTACTAATATAAGTCCAGACGAACTTCAGAGATCTGTTTCGCGAGGAGTATATGACAGAGTTATTCAGTGTTTGAACCAAAATGGAAGTCATATAGAACAATTATTGTAATTTTACATTCTCTTATTATTTTTTGTCATTATGTTCCAATTTTTTGTTTTTATTTTATATTTCGTTCTAAATGTTATGTACTAATGTCATGTTCTAATTAAAGTAATTTTTTTACCGTTTCATTGATGTTTATTTGGCTTCGAAAGGCAAGCGATGTTTCGGTTTCTGCAAAAAAACCGCATTAAAATAAAAAATTTGGATTAACAAGAAAACCACTGGAAATAGGTATAGGGAATGTTATAGCAAATCGATGCAGAATCAAATTCTGCATCCGACCCTCCAATAAAGTACAGGGTGTCCCATTTGAAAAAACGAGCTTTTTCAACTTTTAAAATGATGTAATTGGTCATTAAATTTTGGATACCCTGTATGCTATAAATCAGTTGTCAATATGGCATTCGAAAGTATCATTCCTGTGCTTCCGTCTACCCCAGAAGCGCTTTCCACCAATCGAAATTGGTTAAAGGGCGCAATGCTCAAAACAGGGCTACATCTGTCAAAATTTTCAAAAAAATCCAGATATCTAAGAAAAAATTGAAAATAGGTATAGGGAAACCTGATGAAAACCCACTATGAAATTTTCTCAGAAATCCAAAAATGAAATAATATACCGGGTGTTCCATTTAAAATAAGGAAGTTAATGGCGACTTCCGGTATAACCGGAAGTGGTATGATCTTGAAAATATTTTAAAATGAAAGAGAATCTTGAATAACCCTGGAACCCAAAATTTCAGAATTCTAAGTTTTTTCTAACCACGAAAACTTCAAACGAACGGCTCTCGTGGAATACCCTGTATAGCAATTTGACAGATATATGTAAAGTTTGTTAATTCAAAATTAAAGAAATCAAATATTAATTGATAGATTTATGCGTGACTTAAAATTACTAGTTTTATTAAGTGTGAGATCCAATATCTAGGTGGTAGGCATTAAATAGTGAATGTATTTCAAATCATTTGGACTCGACAATAGAACATCAAAAATTAACTATTACCTACACATAAATAATACTAATAAAAGTTACATAATATCGTCTACTTACAAGACTACTTGGTAATACAGAATACTCTGAATAGTGTTTCCACCTGGATGTGTAAAGTTGGCCCCTCTTTTTTTAAAAAAAAATTGAAATTCTGAAAGTTATTTCAAGTTTCGAAATCGAATACTGAGGAGTTAGCCCCCCTTTACTCGAAAATTTAAATTTTGAGGGTTGTTTCAGTTTGTTCTAGGTTTGTTCTAAATTTTTCCATAGTTTTTAAAAAAACATAAACGGTCGAGAACAAAAAACACAGATTTTTAGCCAACCCAGGTTTTTTTGAACATTAGAAGCCTGCCAGGTGTTCCAGGTTGTTCTAGATTTGCTCTAAACATTGTTCTATTATATCAAAACCGGATTTTTTATAGACCAAAATATATTGTAGAACAGAAATTCGAAAGTGTGATTTTAGGCCTTTTTTCGAAAATCGAAGTTCTGACTTCTCTTCTGTTTTTGTTCTGGATATGTTCTAAATTGCCCCAAAGTATTTCAAAAAAAAATCAAAATCGGCAGCTATAATATGAAAAAACGATTTTACAATGGATGGAATGACTTGCCCTTTCAATAAACAATATAAAGAATAAACATTTATACAAGCAGTAAATATATACTTTTCCAGAAAATATTGAAACAATATTGTTATTAAATGTCGATGCTACTAACTCAAAATAGTATTAGGAGAACACTATATTTGGTTACATGAATAATGAAAATTTAAACTCCCTCATAGACATATTGAGAATGATTATACAATAACAAGATTGTTTGCCCATGCGCTTCTATTTTTTTAATTTTTTTAATTTTGATTATAATTTATGCTTTATTTTATACATAAAATAAATGTTTATTTTTTGTGTAAAATGTTTCTTGATATTATTTTTTTATATACATTCCATAAAAGTAAATATTGTAGAATATTAAAAATTACGCCTAAATCCCTGTTTGTGTGTCAATTAAAGCATTAGTTTGACATTTTTGAATCAAAATATCACGAATTCTTATAACTCGTTTTATTTTATAACACTGTTGGACAAACTTGATAATTGTGTCAGAAAATCAAATCTCTACAACTGGACAGTATCCTAACTTATCGTAAAAATGTATGTTCATGTTAGCCAACTGATGACAAGTTACTTTCCGAACTTCTTCAATTGATACTCTTTTTAAATTTTCCTCACTCTCATAACTCACCCCAAGATATAAATGATGATGTAGATGCCCTCACAGAAAAAAGTCATTCAATGCTAAACTCGGTGGTTGGGCTAGCCAATTAATTTCACCACCCCGACCGATCCAGTGATTAGGAAATTTGTAGTTTAGTTAATATGTAACATCACAGATCTAATGTGCGGGGACATCTAGCATACTTGTAGGAATGAAACTTTGGACGTTGGTTCTTCAAAAAAAATTTTGCAGCAATAAAATGCATTCTCAAAATTTTTTTCTCCATTACACTTAAGGGTGGGCTTTTCTTAAAAAAAAAACCCGAACGGCGTATGTCGGGTTGCCTGAAATATATTGAATATATTTACCGAGTTTAAAATGTCTGTATCTTTTACACGATGCAGGTACCGGCCAGAAATATGAAGGGATGCCTGGTCAACTGGAATGCACCATATCACAGTGTCCAAATCAATAAGGCACCTACATTTTCATCAACAAAAGCAGATATTATATCCAGGCTATTTTTGAAAAATATATCAAATGAAAGAAGAAGACCGTAAAAGATTGACTGATATAATGAAATGTAATTTTAAAAATGATGTAGTATATATGTATAATGTAATGCCATGTCAATTAATTCTTGTTTTACTTTTACTATCTTTGAATAAATGACATATATATTTGTTGTTTTCTTTACATTTTTCAAATATCACGTATATGCATATTCAAATTATAAGATTCTATCTTATTTTAATTACAATCGTTGCATAACATTTGACATGATACGACTGATTTAAATACTAGCGCGCTCAGTTTTTGTCTGGGAATGTACACTACAAATCGACGGTGCTACTCGAAGGTTCACGTCTGGTTGGTTTGACTTTAGTTTGAAGTGTCCAGCAAATTTCTAAGTTCGTATCTTACAATGGCATGAAGTTTTTTACAAACATTGTTCATATTATTAAAAAGCTTCAATATGTAAGGTTAGAAATAATAATAAGTCGTACAACTTCATAATTAATAATAATAATGTATATTAATTGCCCAAGAAAACTGCATTTCTGAAATTCCATGTTACTGTTACAGCACAAAATTGTTTTTGTAATATTTTAGTTGACTACGACATTGCTCATATTATTAAGATTGAAAACCTTCAACATCTAAGTAAATACATATCACCGCGAGAAATTAACTAACAAGTTAAATTTCATAATAATAATAACAACATATATTTATTCGAGAGAAGAATTAATATCTAATACATTCTCGCAAATATCATTAAAATAATTACAAAATAAAGCGGATATCACAATGAAGCATTCGTTTACCTACGGTAATAAAAGAAGTTGAATATATCTCTGTTTATTTGACGTTCGGATTAATACAGTTGACCAGTTATACCTTCCATATCGCTAGTCTTAGACAAAAAAAAAGTTTGAATTGTGTGTTGTCTATTTGCCATTTATTAGTGCAGAATTTGTGATCATTCTCATTGGTTTCAAAGTAATTTTAACGGCATTGGCTCTTTGTGACTCTCAGATTGGTTTCAGTGCTTGACATTTACACAGTTTAGTAACAGTTATAATGTTTTCAAGCTGCCGGGTAGTTCTTCTAATTGTTTCCACATATGGTTGCTCGGATATCTCTTAAAGAAGAACTCTGGTAAAACCATTTAACAAAGTTAACTGTTTCTTCTCTACTGTAAGAATTCATAGTGTATTTTCAGTAATTTAACGATCTTGATAGAATTGTCAAATTAATCAATTTGTACAAAATTTCTTCATTCATTTTTCCATCTTATTTAAATACTAAATGATGTTAGAAAATAAACAAAGAGGGATTTATCTTGAAGATATATTATGCTATAAAATAGTTAGGGGAGCCAGTATTCCCGAAGTATTGTCATTAATCGACTAGTTATATCAACGCTGTGCTACATAAATGTATTTTACTATAGCAGCACTGGTTTTTCGTAAAAGTTTTCAAAAACCTAAATTGTTTCCAACGGCATATTTTGTATTGATGGCTCCCTGTGGCTTAATAGAAGAACGTAAAAGATAGGCTTGTTGACTGATAATTAATCGTACAATTACTCTACCGGAAGCTTGTCCGCGAATTTCTGGACACGGTTGATATAAATTATTATTATTATTGTCATTTATATACATAATATTTTTAATTTGTTAAAATTCATGACAGTATGTATATAGCACCAAATATAATAAGAATTAAGGTAAACCTACAATCAAGCTTAGGAAAATATGAAATAGAACCCAAAAATTGCTTTTAGAAAATCCCGAATAATTCTCCTACAACTTCAACTGCGATAAAATTCCACCCTTCGGAATAACAAGTTGTTTGTCTTTACAAATGGGGTGCCAGGTGCCACAATAAAAGGAATATTTTTAACTTGGAACGCAGCCAAACTTTATGTCAATAGATAATAAATATGGGCGTTGTAGTGTTTTTAGTTTAAAGATAAATTTCTTTCAGACTATACATTCTCGAACGACATACGAATCGACGATAGGCTTTATCGATTATTTCCGTATTTTAACAAAAATGAAAGTGGAGCTGAAGGATGACGGTGACGTTTACCCTACATTATATATGTGACGTGCGACAGCAATTTGAAGGGTAACTCGGGTAAGGTGGTAATAAAGAGCTTTTAATAAAATAAATTGAAGTAAAAGATTCGCTGGTGGTCGATATTGTGATATTCATATACATACTATCTTAATTTAAATTACTTTGGAATATTTAAATATTAAGGGTAGCAGACTTGAAAAAGCTACTAAAAAATATAATAGAACAATAACGGCAAATATAGGAGTAGTTGCCGTTATTTTCAAAATTATAACTAAATTTGAAATTTTTGAAAGAAATTAAAATATTCGAAAATGGATGTATTTGGAGATAAAGGAGACAGAATTTTGCAAAATTTTAAGTCGTACAATAATTCAAGACTGTTCATAAAACATTAATTTTGTCCTTTGTCTAATAATGTATACCGCATGTGTCAAATATCAATAGGCATAGGGAATCAATGCATACGTACGATGTATAGGACCCACGCTGCCACGTATTATATACATACTGCAGTAGCACTGGTAGCATAATTATATGAATAAAATAAATGTACTATTGCCATACATTGGGTACTAATGATACAAAAACCATTTATATTTATTTATGAATGCAGAGATTGTATTCTTTTAAATTATAACTACTTCAACAAATATTTTAATCTTAATCCCTGTTATCATTCACATTATTCTTGTAGGTTCTAGCAGTGACCCTTCCTTTATTTATCGACAACATTTTTTATTTAAAATTAAATAGGATAAGGTTAATAATGAAAAAATTAAATCCCATAAAACATTTGTATTAAACTCAATATTCAATAACAACAACAGTAAAGAAATTCTTTTGCAACATGTGGCTGTAAAAGAAATTGTCCTTTTATTTTTCCAACCACAAACAAAAATATATATATATATATTTTTATATTTACGAAAAACACATTAATCTATTATATGGATTTAAATAGAAATATTATTTCTTGCTATCTTCAAATTTTTAATATCGTATAATTTCAAAGAAATAAAATTTTTCCTTTACGATGCTGAATTTTATTTCAACAAAGACATTCATTTGCACGAAATGCCTCTGGAGATCTAAAATCTCGCAAAGTAGAAAACACCTTGATAAGACTCTCACCAATTGCCATATGCAAATATTTGCACTTTGTACATACCACAAATTGGCTATTTGTCCATCAAAAATGCTTATACCTTTACGTATTCGAATATGCTTGAAATCTTTATTAAATTTTTATCTAATAGATTGTTAATAATGCACAGTAAACATTCCTAGCAAATATTCTCCAGTTGTGCCATTAATGCCCTTTTTACATCATTAACAATACTCCCATGATTTGCAAAATTAATCTACTATAGCAAAGAAAATAATATTTTATTCAAAATATTGACGATGTTAAACGCTTTGCTAAAAATGAACATTCTCACATAGCATCTTTATCATACGCCACACATCATCAAATATCTATCATGAATTTATTTCAAGAAAAACTTATAATATTCATATACATTATCAAATTCCTCTTGATTTATATCTACCATTTTGATAATAAAAAAATAATGAAATTAAACAAAGTAACAATGAATTAATTATGATGTGATAAACTAAACTACTTATTGAAATCAAAAATAACTTAATACATTTAACTAAAATGATTTTATGCAGTGTATTAGTACGCCTGCAATCAATTGAGTATGAAACAAAATTTTTACGTTCGAACAATTCAAAAGATCGGCAGCTTCTGCTTTCCTATCGTCGTTCGCGGCTTTTTTATCATCTCGGTCCTCGAAAAAACACGACTATTCATCTGCAGCGCCACAACTCACACACTAATGTTTATGTTGGTATTGTCCTGTTCATATTTGTTTTCTTCAAGTTTTCCCCCAGGTTGAACTATACCTATATTGTTTTTGACAGTTAAAAATTGCACAAAAATATACACACACAAATTGTTTATTATTAAAGTCCGTGCACATTCGCGATTCCTTGTCTTGAGTAGGTATATTCTTCTTCTATTAACGCCATCCCTCATTGTATTTGTAAATGAATTTGTTGCCTCTTTCATAATTGTTTAAATACTTAATTTTCCCATTATTTAACACTATCCGTATTTTCTTTTTGTAGATATCTTCGTTAGAAATAATCGGAAAGACATTGCATACAGATGGAATCCTTCCTTTTATCATTACTTTGTCAGGAACATGGACCACGATAGCTTTGTCCCTGTCTTCGAACCACCTTCTCTTATCTTCGTGTAGGTTGATTTGCACGCAGCTGTTAACAACGCTAACATTATTCTTTTTCTTTGTAGATTTATTCAAATCAAACCAGATTTATCCCATTATTTCTGGAACTTTTCCGGATTAAACCAGATTTATCCTGCTACCCCTGAAGTATTTACTTTATTATATCGTGTCGAATAAAGAACATCTTTTTATATATCCTTTTAAAAATACTATTAAATATAAGTATCAGGTATTTATTGTTTTGCTAAATGTGACCATAAAATGTCTAACAGGTAACAATCTTTTTATAAACTTATTCACTACGTCTATTCATGATGAAAGATGTTTTCATGTCGTGCATGTCTAATTTCACCTTTTTCATACAATTTTACAGCATTCAAATGACTAACTCTTTTCACTGTTCCATCTTTCATCATCACTCTCTCTGTGTTACTTATTATTAACACATTATTAAGCTTGAAAGTGGTTCACTTCTCCACATTCTTCATGTCTTGTCTGTTAATATATCTTAAAATTTTGTGTATAATTTCAACTGATCTCTCTAAGCAACAAGCAAATTTTCAAATGTTTCACAAAAAGCTAAATTATTTGAATAAGTTGATAATTATTGTAAGCCTTCTGGAACGGATTGCATGGTTATATCCAATACACAAAGCACTTAACTTCATATTTTAGTTATTCGCTAGGAATTATTTCTTCTATGTTTTAATTCCTATTAAAAAAAAGCAATGCTTTCAAGAATCAGCATAAATAAAATTGCTTGTCACCAGATGAAACCAATGTAGCCCATTGAGGAGCTAATATAGTACTGTAAGAATCAGGAAGGTTTACCAATGGAATACAGAAAAATTGACAGGATACTTTAAAAAGCATTTATAGTGGTATTAATTGTTCAATTGTTAAGCATAAAGGGAGAAATACTATCGCCATTGCCTCAAAAAGTTATAAAATGGCATCAAATATTTATTGTGAATTTATTGTCATAGACTTGCGGCTCCCTTAGGGGCATAGCGCTCTTATTGGTGTGGCCTCCCAGCCTAGTAGATGTTTTTATCTAGAATTCAATAAATTAAGTCAATGGCAGTCTTTGTTTTGGAGATATAAGACAAACTTAGTTTTTTTTTTAAATTGATGTCATAATTGCCAAACACCTTGTCAAAATGCTTATTTTTGAGGATCTCATTAATACAAGTTTAAATTTTCGTTTATGACAAAATTAATATTAATATATGTACACTCCAAAGTCTTAATTGTAGGCGTAATTAAATTATGGGGTGACTCTAATAACTTGGATACGAATATTGATTGCAAAAGCGCAAACTCCTATTTTAATTGGTTGAAAATTTTGATACCTTACCGCCTTCTTTGTTAAACTATTCCAAGTTTCCTAGATGACTTCGTCGATCAGACATACAGCAAAGAATTCAACATGCCACTATGTCTCACTACTTCTTTATTGTTAAAGGTTTCTAGCCTAAAATTGCATAGTCCGATCTTATTTTCAGTATTTCTGAAAGGCTTTTGATGATTTTTGTTGTGTCTTTAGCTATACTCCTTTCCTTATAAAACTTCTTCATATCATGTTCTACGTGCCATCTCAAAAGCGTTTTTCATATTAATGAAACCTAGGTATGTTTTCATGAACACTTTCTAATCGCTAAAGATAGTTCCATTTTTTTTCTTAATAAACTGTAAAACGCCCATGATAAATACCCCTATTCAAACTTTGGAATACGATCTATAAGATGAAGCCTCATTTTCATAATAACCAAGAGGTGCGTGACCATTTTTTTTGAAGTGTTTCCCTACCTGCATTTTGGTAATTGGAGAATCTGTCTCTGGTTACTAAAATTTCTAATCGTAACCTAGCAAAATCAAGAATTTAAAAATATTATTACGGTAACCGCAAGAGGTATTATTAATCAGAATTTAAGGAAATGTAAAATGTGTATAGTATTGGTGGCCATTTGGAACATTTGATTAAATACCATACTCAATCAAGTAATTGAAAAATCTTATCATTATAGTACCGGACTTCGAATAGTATACATCCTCTTCAAACAAGTATTTGATAGACCAAAACAATACTACGTAAAAAAAAACCAAAATGGACTTGAAAATATTACGGAAGCTAGTGAGACTAGCAGAAATAACGATGAAGCACCCAAAAGCAGCCGTTTTGACAAAGGAAGTATCAACTGAAGGTTTCGTAAGTATTCTGAAGATGAGACAGGGAACGGGCTATCAACAAACTTGTTTGTTTTAGCACTGATTGCAGTAATCAAAAAATGAAATTTCAAGGGAAAAATAACCACTAAATTGATCAAGTAGAAGCTTGGAAGAAACAATTCAAAAAATTAAGCAAGCAAAGACAAGAGGCTTAACAATAAACCAAGAAAAATAAAATACGCGAACATTAGTAAAGAAAATAGGCGTACAACAAACAAGAAAGTAAAAATAGAAAACTACAAGTTTGAAATAGAAGACAACTTGAAGTTCCTAGGAATAATAACAGCAAGAGCGACGGAGACACAGAGTAAAAAATGAGGTGTGGCCACCACACGACTTTCTTATACGTATGAGCGTTTCAAATAATAGAATTTTAAGAATTTTTTTATACAAAAATTATTCAAAATCCTATTCTAAGTACTTCTATTCTCTTAATAAATCTCTATAGAATGCATACTTTGCAAGATATTATCAAAAAAGTGCTACTGGCTAAGAGTAAAAGTGCTACTTCCGGTCCGAATTTTGAAATTTCATATATACAAAAAATATTGCAAATTCAGTTCTAAATACTTTTGTAGTCTTGATAAATATATATAGAATGCATAACTTACGACATATTTGCAAAAAATCGTTATCCGATAAGAGTAAAAGTGGTACTTCCGGTCTGAATTTTGAAATTTCTTTTATACAAAAGATATTGAAAATTATGTTTTAAATACTTTTATACCCGTAACGTACTTGTCTAAAAAGCATGACTTGCGAAATATTCGCAAAAAACTGATTTTCGATAAGAGTAAAAGACCTACTTCCGGTAGGAATTTCGAAAAACTTTTTAAATAAAATTATTTTCAATTTCAATTTTAAGTATATATGAATTCTTTATAAATTTGTTTAAACTTAATAGTTGACGAAATATTGTCAAAATTCGATTTTTTCGCTGAAGTAAACTGCTACTTCCGGTCTACCGATTTTACTGGAAAACTAATCAGATCTCAAGAGGGAGATTATACACGTAAATACAAAATTTGGGATTGATATCTACAGCGGTTTGACCGCTATCGTGGTCACACACACACAGAGAGACACACAGACACACAGACAGAGAGAGAGAGAGAGAGAGAGAGAGAGAGAGACATTTTTTAAAAACCACTTTTTTGGTATCAGGGGACTTCAAAACGTGGACATCTGCAAAAATCTCGAGGTCGAAAATTTTCATCATCACAATACTTCCTTATACTACGTATAAGAAAGTAAAAATTCAGGGCGTATAGCTCGTTATAAATTCAAAAATATCATAAAATGTTAGATTATAGGCGTAAATGCAAAAATTAGGTTGTACAAGAAATTGGGGCAGAAGCGATAAGTCTAAAAAACTTGGAACAGAGATATGAATATTAGAAACATATATGGACGAAAGAAAATTGCAGATACGAATGCAAAATGCTGATAAACTTTTATAAAAAAAATATCCTACAAGGAGAATATATGTATAGCAAAAACATAAAAAAGACTCCGCTAGTACGATCATATAACAAGAATGAGAAACAACAAAGAATAAAAGAAAATTACAATGTAGTGAGTAAATACCTAACCCGACCCAACCCATATGTAACTTGTTTTTGTGTTTTTACTTTCTTATACGTAGTATAAGGAAGTATTGTGATGACGAAAATTTTCGACCTCGAGATTTTTGCAGATGTCCACGTTTTGAAGTCCCCTGATACCAAAAAAGTGGTTTTTAAAAAATGTCTCTGTGTCTGTCTGTCTGTGTGTCTGTCTGTGTATGACCACGATAGCGGTCAAACCGCTCTAGATATCTATTCCAAATTTTGTATTTACGTATATAATCTCCCTCTTGAGATCTGATTAGTTTTTCCGTAAAATCGGTAGACCGGAAGTAGTAGTTTACTTCAGTGCAAAAATCGAATTTTGCAAATATTTCGTCAATTACTAAGTTTATCCAAATTTATAAAGAATTCAAATATACTCAAAATTAAATTTGAGATAAATTATCTTGAAAAAGTTTTTTGAAATTCCTACCGGGAGTAGGTCTTTTACTCTTACCGAAAATCAGTTTCTTGCGAATATCTCGCAAGTCATACCTTCTAGACAGGTACATTACAAGTATAAAAGTATTTATATGATAATTTTAAATATCTTTTGTATAAAAAAAAAAATTCAAAATTCGGACCGGAAGTACCGCTTTTACTCTTACCGAATAGCGATTTTTTTGCAAATATGTCGTAAATTATGCATTCTGTATATATTTATTAAGAGTACAAAAGTATTTAGAGTTGGATTTGCAATATTTTTTGTATACATAAAATTTTAAAATTCGCACCGGAAGTAGCACTTTTGCTCTTAGCGAGTAGCTCTTTTTTTCGAATATCTTGCAAAGTATGCATTCTATAGCGATTTATTAAGAGAATGAAAGTACTTAGAGTAGGATTTTGAATAATTTTTGTATAAAAAAATTCTTAAAATTGTATAGTTTGAAGCGCTCGTACGTATAAGAAAGTCGTGTGGTGGCCACACCTCATTTTTTATTTCTGATATTAATTGTTTCTTGTTTTCCTTTATTTTGTCATTTGTTCTTATTTCTTTTTTACCCTGTTGTTCTTTTAATACAAAAATATTTTTTAACGTTTAGCGTTTTTTAGTAATAGAATTATGTTCGTTATAAGTATATCAACTCTCATATAACCGAAATCATAAATATAATCATTATAATGGGTCATCGCCTCTATTTAAAAAAAAATTAAGTTTGTTATACCTCGGTAACAAAATGTGCCCTGATTTCCTTTTACGAAATAAATTTAAAATCTGCTATATAAAATTTTCATTACTTTCTTGAAGTATTTAAGAAAATTACTAACAGTTTTTCTCAAAATATTTCACCAAGTTAACAGTGAATGACACATTTAAAAACGACTATCAATATTTCTGCAATTTCCTAGAAAAATTTCTTAGTTACCGGATACTGTATCTTTAACATTTAGATAGTTATTTCAATATTAGGAACAATTCTTTAATCATGGTATTTGAATATTACATAATTACATAAAGTATAACTTGTCTATATCAAATATCCGGAATGTCTGATTTATGTTCTGTAATTTAAAAGTCGTCAATGATAATAATAAATTCTTGCTTGTAATCCAGGATTATTCCAAATAATCTCCTCAGATCGACGTATTAATTCAGGGATCATAACAATCTCGACTTGACAATAATTCTGATCTATGGGATGGTATTTAAGTATATTCAAATTCAAAAGGATTAATATACCGAATGGAATAAACCTATACTATCGAAATAAGCCATTAAAATTAACTACTATCACACACTCTACGTCTAGGTAATAGGATTGTTACGCCACTGATATAGTACATTATTTAAAGTGAGCTTAAATGCATGTACAGGCAGCAACAAACTATAGTGAAATGGAATTTCTATTGTTTTTATTAAAGAAATAGTACAGTAATCATGTATAAGACATTTTGTTATGTTATCTATATTAGAGTAAATATTGCGAAATTTAATAAAACCTCACAGAAAAATAGTACAAAATGTACTTTTTGTACTCACCGCCTGTAAAGTGACATTTAGCGTATGCATCGCTCGACCAGCAAGGAGTATTTCCTGGTCGACGCGAATGAAAAAATTGAAAAAAACACTGACTCTTTGGCCCTTTAAAAAAAATCTAACTTTGTAGTAATAAAATTTAGTCTATAAAATACTACTACCCTCGACTATTCTTCACTAAAAGTTGGGAAAATAGGAGTAATAATTAAAAATTGTTCCTATAAATGTATAAGCGCCATCTATTTGACGACCTCTTAAGCGACATTCATATTGGCAGTTCATAATAAATTGTAATAAACCAAAAAACGCAATAAACGTTCTATAAATTTATAAATATAAGAATAAATACCTCATGTTTGCCATGTGTAAGAATATAATAACTTAATTTTAGGGAAAGGTGAGTAATAGTTACGTACATGAAATGCTTAAATTAATTAGGTAATCTATTTTAGGTTAGGTATGATACTAATGACATTAACCAATAATATTTTTTTAATTTAATGTTCCTACAAAAAATATTGTACAAACCATTTGCGTGAAGACATCTTCCACGCATTCGCGCAATTAAAAGCACTCGCTCCCTGCGGTCGCTAGTGCTTTCAAAGTGCGCTCATGCGAGAAAATAGTCTTCCCGCTCTAGGTTGGTAAATAACTATTTTACTATGACCACGTTAATTCTTGAAATATTGCAAAACTACCATGTAATTTTTTTCAGTGTAGATTTTAGTTTTAGACTTCTTCAAATTTTATTACTATGTTACTCCTATATTCCCTAACCTGTCAAAAACTACAAGTACAACTAACTTTATTTTATAGTGTGCACTCGAGTTTGTCTAAATAAAATAATGGCTGTAAAATTTTATTTCAAAAGGTTATGAAAAAATGTTTTAGACAAAAGTTGTTTCGTTTATTGTTGTACATGTTTTTTGTTTGTTCATATCCAGTGTTGCTTTGTTGTACGGCAATCAACTGTTTTTTTAATGGCACCCTGATTCTTTTTTTGCGATTTTGAAATAATACAGTTGCAGTTCTAATAAATGTATACAGAATGCATAATTTCCGAAATATAGGCAAAAAACTGCTACTTGAAAAGAGTAAGATTGTTACTTCCGAATTTTAAATTTTAGCGTTCAAAAAAATTTTTAAAAATCAGGCATTAAATACAGTCATACTTTAGAAACCATTAATTACGAGATATTTACAAAAAACTGTTTTGGCGATAATACTATAAGAAATATTTCCGGTACGAATTTCCATAAACTTTGATTATTAAGGTTTTCTCAAATTCTTTAGTATTATTTAGAAATTTGTTTAAACTTTAAAACTGACAAGATATTACTAAAATTTGATTTTTTCACTGAAGTGAACTACTACTTCAGGGATAATCTAACCAGATTTCAAAAGAAAGATTATGCTAGTAAATATAAAGCTTCAGCCGTTTGGCCGCTATCGCGTCAGAGAAAGAGAGATTTTTCAAAAACTCCTTTTTTTGGTGTCAAAGCTTCAAAACGTGGAAATCTGCTAAAATTTCGAGATTAAACATTTTCATCATCACAATATTTCCTTGGACTACATATAAAAACATTAAGAAGATTGAGAAAAATCTAAACTTTATTGGAAAAAGGACAAAACAAACGAAATACAAAAATATTTTAAACGTAAGAGTAACTTCACTAAAGCACATCTTCAAACTGGCCTGCTATGATTGCCAAAGAATAACCTAATCGATCCTAACATTTATTGCAGTCCTGTGTAACATCTCTACAGTTATTCTGCGCATATCAACACTAAATCACATTAAAAGTCTCCCAAATTACGTGGTTTTTCTGTATATAATGTTTTTGACGTAGTTCCATAAGAAAAAGTTCACCTGTGACAAATCTGGAAATCTAACAGACTAGTCAAAGGATCTCATTGTGTAGCTTCATTTGTTTAGGAAAAGTTATTTCTGTTCTTCCTAAGATGTCTTGTTTGCTTTTTTGTGTTGTCAATAGCTTTATTTTCCGTCAGGAATAATGCTGCAACCGCAGGTATGACCCGCGCTTGCAACAGTTGAGCTTATCTATCAGCTGTTACGGTGTTTTGACAGAAAAAAGAAAAAGGTTCTATAGTATGACGCCATACAATGCCTGTCCATACATTAACCTTGCGTGAATACTGTGTGTGTATTTCCTCCAACTTTGTTCTCGACCAATAGTGATAATCATAGTGTCTATTCACATTTTCATTTCTTGGTTTTTCTTAAATTGATCCATCCATTATATTATCCACGTCTGTTGCTGAATTAGGCTAGCCAGATATTCCGATCTACACTATGGTGAAAGGCAAGTTAATCGTTCAATTACAGTATGTATATTATCATTTTCTCGATTTTCTTTAATATCCTGTGACAGTGTTCCTTGAGAAACAAAAGCATCCTAATAGATACTAAATACATCAAATACTTCATTTTTTATTCGTCTTCTGTCTCTATGCCAATACATCTTATATTTAAATCCGCCGCTTCTCACTTAACTGTACCATATCTTCTCAATTCTTATAATATTCTAATAATATTTAAACATCTCTTACCTAATTTGATAAGTGAGTCTACCACACTGTTTCCTTCTCCATCATTGTTTCTCATTTTTTTTTAATTTTATAATAAATAAAGTAAAATAAGCTTATTTCAGAATTGCAATTAGGAATTACATTTACAGAAACAAAGTTGATTGTTATAGCAACAGAATAAAAGAAGATATGAACCGATATAAAACGCCAATATAAACAAAACAAACTTTACAGGGTGTTATAAATTAAGTCGGCACTATTGCTAACTTTGTTATTAATGAAGCTACAGTATGTTTATCGTGAACAATGATGGCGGAACCGAAAAGACAGTTGAACTATTTACAAAAGTTATTTTTTTTAAAATGGAACACCAGTATATTTTTGCATATATTGAAAGATGGAATTATTTTAAAAAAGAAAGCTTTCATACATTATTGACAAAAAATGAAAGTTGCGGCAGTTATCCACTATTTTGTACAGCATTCACATCAATAAAATCAAGGTGGCTATGATAGAAAAATCAGCAAATATTAAACTTGTGTATTATGTATATTTATTATAATAGGTGTTCGAAGACATCACCGTCTTGTCCAATACACTTCCGAATTCGTTTATGTACGTTGCGAGTTACTTTTAAAAGAGATTTTGTGTCTATATGTTATTAGCAGTAGTAATTATTTTATTTTGCAGCTCTACAACGTTTTCATATCTCCCTTTGTAACATTATTCCCGGGTGATCAAGAGAGGAGACTAACGTTTTGTCACTGGTACCTTAATTATTCAGCGCAGAATGTAAATGCATTTCGTCGTATTTTGTGGAGCGATGAATCGAATTTTTCTAATTCTGGAATTTGGAATAGAATAAACTATCACTATTGGTCACGAGAAAAGTTATACAAATAAAATTTATACAAATACAGTTTAGTTTTAATGTTTGGTGTGGATTAATTGGCTCGACAATTGTCTGACCATTCTTTTATAATTGTACATTAACCGGGCAAAGATATTTACAATTCATGACTGAACATTTAGGAATATATTTGGATAACCTGGACTTGGCTACTCAACAACATATACATTTTCAACAAGATGGAGCACCAGCGCATAATCATCGCGATGCACAAAATGTTTTGAGCGAAATGTTTCGGAATAAATGGATAAGTACGAATGGACCAATTCAGTGGCCACCACGGTCCCCGAATCTAAACCCTATGGACTTTTATTTTTGGGGATATTTAAAAAATGAAATTTACAAAGGGAGATATGAAAAAGTTGTAGAGCTGGAAGTGTATTGGACAAAACGGTGATGTCTTCGAACATCTATTATAATAAAGACATGCACAATGCTTGTTTAATATTTGCTGTTTTCTTTATCATAGCCATCTTGATTTTATTGATATGAATTGCTGTACAAAATAGTGGATAACAACCACAACTTTCATTTTTTGTCAATAATGTATGAAAGCGTTCTTTTTTAAAATAATTCCTTCTTTCAATATATGCAAAAATATACTGGGTGTTCCTATTAAAAAAAAAAGTAACTTTTGTAAATAGCGCGAAAATTAGAAGTTCAACTGTCTTTTCGGTTCTGCCATCATTGTTTACGATAAAAATACTACTACTTTGCTAATTTAACCGATACTGTAGCTTCATTAATAACAAAGTTAGCAATAGTACCGACTTAATTATAACACCCTGTATATATCTTTATAACTTTTCGAAATAAAATGTTACCACCATTATTTAATACTTTTGTGGCACCCTGTATATTTTCTTTTCAGACATCGAAAGGAAGATGTCAATGTAGACCATAAGTTGTTTATCACATTGATATACATACGTAAATAAATTTATGCCATCTCGACACGGTCACAGCTCGGCATCTTATTTAAAAATATCACCATGCAATTAACCTCTTTCGTTTAGCCTTTATGATTGAGGTGATTCTTTATATCGGTGACGCGTATGCGACCGTGTGCGTTCATTGGCGGACTTGTGAGAGAATTTTCTTCGTTCCACACAGTACCATCTGTGTGTAATACATTTACATTTAATTTTCCGTGAAAAAATGTAATTAAAAATGTATGTTGTACGTGCGCAAGCATAAGCAGTTATAAATACTAGTCAGAAATGCGAAGCAATTACTTACTAATCACTGCCATGAATTGAAATAAAGAAAACGGGACGAAAAAATGTTGAAATGAGAAAGTAATGCGTTCCGTTATTAAATTGCTTTATTTAATATTTTCACAGTTTACATACAGTAGTTTAATGCATATTTATTTATACATTGTAACAAGATAATTGTAACTTGATATGTAGTGATCGGAAGTCAGCTTTATATTCCAGGACTGGACTTAAAATGAATAATGTAATTCTAAATTGGGCGCGGTAATAGCAGTAATACAATAATACGTAACGAGCTGAACATTATGTATGTAATTTTCTAATGTACATATTATACAAATTTTTCCAACTCGGGTTCCTCAACCTTACCTGCAATAAAAAGTTGTTGCATCTACCGCGGCGATTGTAAAGGACGTGGAAGGGCGGGTCTTTGCGCCGAAAATATTTAAATTAAATTTGAAGCGCTGGGTGTAGTGGGCCGATCTATCGTTTACTTTTATTAGTTACATGTGTTCTATTGCGTAAATATGTCCCGTTGAAAGGTGAATAAAAGACTTGCCTGCGCTAGAATTCGACGATATTCAACTGCAATGCAAAATTTGCAATGTATTACTGTCGTGGCAATTGAAAGCCTGCGTAGTAAAACATGTGTCGTCGGATACACATCAAGCACGCTTTTCTTGCTTTGTAACTGCTTATGAAAGCATTTAATTCGGATCAGAGATGTAAAATTACCGTAATTTATGATTTTGGTAAATTACCGTGGTAAATTACCGCTCTTTTCTTACCAAGATTTATTCTCACGTAATTTACCATTTTTTGAGTAAGTTACCATGGTAATTTACCACACTTTTTTTTATTGTTTAAATAAAACCCCTACAACAAAAAAGTCATACATTTTATTAAAGGGAAAAAAATGAAGAGTACAATATTAACATATTTTAAAATTAAACAATATTCTGAAAATAGAACAAAACAATGATTTATCATTATTACCATTATTAATTACATAACTATTCCAGATCACTCTCAGACTCAGTATTGCAATTCCAATCAGAACAATCCAACTCTTCTGTTGGGAGATCTTTCAGTGCCGGATTTTCTTTCAGTTTTAAATTTAAATTCACATATGCCAACTAAGCAGCACTTTCATTGGTTAATCTATTTCGTTTTTTATTGTATATAATACTGAACATTGAAAAACTTCTCTCCGTCGCACATGTTGTTGGTGGGCTGTTCAAAATTTCTATTGCGACTTTACTTAAAGCTGTAGTACAACAAAGTGATTTCCACCATAATACAGAATTGAATTTGCTTGTCTCCAATGCTTGCCATATAAAATCTTTTTAAAACAATTCTTCTTTCGATTTGTAATAAGCAACCTTAATCATAATTTTTGCTATATCAGATCCACTAACTAGATGCGTTGATAGTTTGTTAATATATGTCAGTGCTGTGATATATTCCTCGTTATTGAGATTTTTGCCTATAAATTTTGGATCTAGTAAATTGGCAGCTAAATGCATAGGTGTTATAGCCATTTCTCTCCGTGATTTTAAATGTGATAAGACAGCATTTAGTTCTGAAACTGGGCATGCAGCAATCAGTTGATCATTCAGGTCTTGAAAATATTCAACAACATGAGATATGCAAGGTTGAGAGGTTTGTATGTTCTTTAAAATTACGGAGACAAGGTGTAAAGTTTTATGAAATGTATCAACTCTTTCCCAAAACAGATCATCTAAAATATTATTTTTTATACTTTTGTTTAAAGTACATATTAGCTATAGTTTCTGTTATAGCCAATTCTTTTAAATTTTTTCTATTTATTCTTAAGCTTTCTAAACAGAAAATATTGGAGCTCCATCTAATTTGGCCAGGTAGTTTAAGAGATGTTAGTATGTTTGATTTTTGTAATGCTCGCTGTTCATCTTGTATATTTTTAAACGTACACGGAAAAAAATTTAATTGTAAAAATTACGGCAATGGTGCTTCTAAGATTTTGCAAGTTAAAAATCTGCAATAGCTAGTATAATTATGTCACACTTGCAAGTACAGCTCCCATAATTTTGCAACTAACCTAACATACGATAAGTAATGCATATCTGCCACTAGAATTGCTGCAAATATTTAGAACTATTGCTGGAGAATTTACATCTACAATTTGCAGTAATGTCATATATTTTGGTATACAATTTATATTATTTTTTAAAATAAACTGTTGTAAGTTTTCTAGATGCCTGTTCAATTACTTGCCTGTATAACTGGGGCAAAAATATTATTATATAAGTACAAAAAACATGAAATTTTTGTTATTTTATACCACAAAATATATAGGCTTGACCTTGTAAAGTCAGCCATGTGGGTATAGGCCGGACGCGTGCATTTCAGAGAGGGAAGGAGATTTTATTGCTTTTCATAGTTTTTATTCATTTTGTTTTATTGAAGCAGTTGCACATGTATGTATAACCACACAATTTAACATAGCAATAAGGAAATGGTTCTTGATAATAGATTCATTACTTGAAAAAAATGGGTTTGAGTGTTATAAGTGCATATTTGAAGGTAAGTCGTTTTATAATTGTTGTAGAATTGAATGGTGACAGTAGGCATAATTTTTTTATCTGTTTTCATAGTAGAGTGCCTACATAATCCATTTTTTTAAACACGTTTTGTTCAAATGACATTCTAAAATTTTTTTTCATGAAAAAAATATTGATAAATATGAACTTGCGAACGAAATTAATACTGTGTTTTTACATGAGCGGTCAGAAATCATTTCATATGTGAAAAATTATAAAGATAAACCAAAAGCTGCCCGAGGAAAACTATATAGTACCTACCTATACATTAGAAGATGTTGGGTTATTAAAGGACACAACAGGTGAAAACGAATAATAGACTTATTTGTTTTTATTGTTTTTTTTTTAAACTAGAACCGGCAGCAGTTACTGATGGAAATATATTTGTTGACAATGAAGAGGATACACAGTGGTTAAAAATAACACTCATCCACAAAACAAAGTCGAAGGAAAATGGAAAAGAACATCTTTTGAAAAAGTGAAAATTATAAATACATTCGATTTATATTTTGATTCATTTTCGGGTTTAAGGGAACCACTGGGATATAGATTAGTAAGTATTTTCAGGGTAGTCACCTATTTTGTTTTTAATAAAATTACTGAATTAATGACAGTTTGTGTTTTTCCTTTCAGTTTTTAATGAAGTTTGAGAATTTGTATGAAACCGAAGTAAATTGTTTGTGCTATAAATGGCCCAGTAGCTGCGTAAGGAATCTCAGTATAGCAGGATGTAAACAAGACTCATACATAGCAAGTATATTAATCCAGTATATTATAACAAATCCGACAGATCTGATAGTAGGTAAAAATGAGATTTATTAAAGAGAAAAGTTTAACTTTATTCTTTATTTTAGGTACCAAAGAATTATTTGCTTTTAAAATACTGCCTTTACTTTTATATGGAACAAACAGAAAGTGTAAGTATGCTGATTTGCATTGAAAGCCGTTCAAGGTTAAATCTCAAAATGCGTTCATTTTAATGGTAAATGGTCCTTCCAACAAAAGGAAATCATCAATATATTGCATATATGCTGTCAAAAACGTTTTGTACTGCACTTGTTCGTACCGACAAAGTTAATTATATAATATATGCAAATATACCTAGGCGAGTGTAAGTACTTATCCTTTATAGATAGGTAATTCCAGTCTAATTCAAGTCAATCCAGGTGGTCAAGAAGTTGGAGAATAGCCACTGTATTATGTATTTTTATTAGGATTCTAGATGTTTTTTCAGGTTACAACTTTTAGTTACTTTTATAATTTTTTTTAATTTAAAGTACTCTTTTATTTTAAATTTCTCAAGTTTACTATATTAAGAGATTATTTTATTTAATCACCATTGTAATATTTAAAAATCAACATCTAAAAATAAATAAAATTAAAGTTTGATATAGTTGATAAATGTGTTTTATTATATTTTAAATGTATATATAATGTAGTAGTTATTTCAGTATACATATTGTGGTAGATAATTCAGTAATATTACTGACATGTTTCCACCAATAGTACCGAAATATTTATTACAATATTAATTGCATCTATACTACAGTATTATCGAAATATTTACTACAAAATTATTGGCATATTAACTACAGTATTACTGAAATATTTACTGCAATATTACTGACATATTTACTACAATAATACTAACACACATACCACTACATTACAGAAATATTTACTGCAGTTTTACCGAAATATTTATTAGAATAATATCGAAATAATTACTACAATATTACCGAAATATTTACTAGAATATAAAACATGTTTTCATGACAACATTGCTATAGAAAGGATGTTAAAAATCGGACGCAAAAATGTAGTAATCGTACTTGCAAGGTGCAATTATCCCTATATTTATGGTAATTTCCATGGCGTCGGTCTACAATTGCAGTACTTATTATGGTATATTTTTTTCCGTGTAGCATTTAAAATATGCGATTTTTTAATAGTTTTAACTATGACTTTACAATCAGTAATTAAACATGCAAATACTTCTAATTTTAAAAAACTTGTGCGAATAAATTCAAAATATGAGCACAACATCCATAACAAGTAAAATAATTGGATGGGTACATATTACTAATTAATTTTCAAGTTGATTTCATATTGCTAACGTTATCAGTCACTATGCTTATAACTTTATTAATACCTAAGTCGTCAATAACAGAACTAAGCAAAGAACAAAGATATGCAGCATCGTGGCGATTGTCCTTGCAGTCAATTACTTTAAATAAAACTGGTTCTGGACATGTAATTATTATATTTATAATGGATTCGTTTCTCATATAACTCCACCCATCAACTTGAATTCCAATTGTCTAGACTTTACTACTTTTCAGTAACTAACTGATTTATATGAGAGTGTTTTTTATCTAAAAGCGCATTGGATAACTGATATCTAGTGGGCAATCGTAAAGAAGGTTCAATTTTTTTAAACAATTTTTGCCAATGAACATTTTCCGTAAAATTTAAAGGAGTATTACTAGCAAAGCGTTATGTTGCTAAGAGATCCCAAATTTCCTCTTCTTCTAATTTATTCATTACATCCACACAAAAAACCAAATTTTCACTGTAAGCGGATTTTGTGGTGCTTGCAGCAGATTGTGGGCGAGAATCGCTTGAAATCGTCTCTCCATCGTCGTCTTCTAAATCTGTTTGCGGAGAACTTTCTCTTTCCGGAATCTCTAAAATGTTAAATATTTTTCCATAAAATCCAATAGAAATCAATCAAAATTACTCACCTTTATTTATTGCTTTAATTTTCTTAACACTTAATGCTCTTGATTTTGATTGTATTTCATTCTTCATTTTACGAGGACAACGAATGCACTTATTCTGTAAGTGACTGATTCTGGTTACATTTAAAACATAACTTTGCGAACAGAAGTTACACGAATATAATTTCGAATGTTCTGTGGATTTTGAAAATGCTGTTAAAATAACTTTCTTTATTTTATCTTTACGCCCCATCCCAGCGCACAGTACTACGAGTAGTATATTCACAAACTTTATATAGTTTAACTTATACAACGAAATCTTTTAAAAGACTACTTCACTTGTTATATAAACGGCTGATTCGCGGGCTTTTACATCTGCTAGAAAGGGACTTCCCAAATCACCGAGTGTGCAATGTCATACGTGTTTATACATGATGTTTTACTTTGTTGGTAATTTACGAAAATTTTATGTGGTAATTTACCGTAAATGACGGTAACTAATTCGGTAATTTACGGAGTAATTTACCGACTTACATCACTGATTCGGATCTACTTAAAGCGGTATCCATGGAAAACGGTGATTCATCCTGGGTTTATTAGTTTTTTACAAAATTGTGTTAGCGGTAGATATAGTTACTTGCGAAGCCACCTTGAGAAAAAAATTGCCCGCGACGTACGATAAATTTAAGACTGCAATTGTCAATGGCATAATCGATAAATTTACTTGGGTGTCAGTAGATAAAACTATTGATGTTAAAGGACGCAATATTGCAAATGTTTTGGTTGGAAAGATGGAGAGCGACACAGCAATGTCTACATATCTACTCGCATCTAACAGACTCGAAACAATTAATGCAGAAACCTACACCACCAAAGCTACAACTTGGTTCTTGCTTTTCCTATTTGTTATTTTGTCATTAGCTTGCTATATTTTATAAATAGAGTCCTTACGTTAAGATGATTTTTAAATTTTCACATCTCCACATCCAGGGCAATCTTCGACTATTTTTTTAATTTGTTTGTAAACTTTGTTCAACAGACGAGGACAACCTTTACCATCACTGAAGCTGAGGATGTTTACGCCATAAATATTTATATATAAATATTTGTTTCATATTAAATAGGTTTTTTTATTATTATTATTCTGATTGTGTCTATTGAAAATGTGTTTTAAAAAATAAATAGTTAAATTGAACCTAGTTACGCAACAGCATCATTCCCCAACAAAATTCAATAATCAACAGAATAATTTTAGGATTTTGGAATGTATTATCAAGTATTCATATTATTGTATTGCGCCATCTGGATTAATTCTATTGGTAATAAATAAATTTAACAGAATAAGAGATGTATATATTCCAAAATCTGTAGTGCAACGTTGAACGCTTGCTAACAAAGTTTCATTGCTTATGTTTAACTCAATCGCATCTTCAGAAGTAGTGATTTCACATTTCAGACACTTTTTACTTTTACGTATTATATCTCATTTTTCGAAGAAATAAAACGATAAGCATATTTACAAGTATATTTTATTCGTATTGAATATATTAGTCAAATACTTTCTACGCCTGTGATCTGCAGACACATACCTAGGCATTACAAAAGCTCCAAGCAGTAAATATGTGCGATAAGTATACAGCCAACTCGCAGATATAGACAGGCACATACAGGCATTCAACAACATGACAGAGAAAAGACGGGTCCCTGTTCATACTCAAACACATGTACTGACTGTACTGAATTGAAATTTATATATTAAAGTCGATCCCTCTGCGGCCTTGACAACGAGACGCTCCACAAATAAAAACTCACTGATTGTATCTATCCCCTCAAGGTTTCTTGTAAAATGCGGTAAGCAGGGGTTGCGTACGGACCATACTCGCTTGTCCGTCTCTTTCTTTCGCCTTGCTTCTCGTCTTCGGTTCCGCTAACGAGTGAACGACGCGATGTTGTGACAAAACGTAATGCAAGAAGATCGGGTACAAAACCACGGCCTACGTAGATCGCGGGTGCATGAAAATGTAATTATTTCGGGTACGGGAATAGTTTTTTTTTTATATAATATGCTACCTATTCCAATCTCTTTCGTTGTTCTTTATTTTGTATACAGAGACGAACAAAAGTACTTGATAAACTATTATTTTTTCCAACACGTTTTTTATCATAACATAATACGAAAGGAAATTTAGAAATCAATCACAATGGATTTTATCATTAATAGCACTTATAATGGCCCATCTAAAATAAAAGATGCAATGTAAATCTGAAGCACTCAAATTGTTTATCATCTTAGTGAGTACCTAGTCGAACAATATACTTTTCCAGAGCTAGTCTTTTATGCTAATATCAGTTCTACTATTACTTCTTTGCGTACATATTTTTTTACATACAGAATAGTAGGTACTAAATTTGACGTATTTACAGGAGTCGTGGAATCACAACTTCTGTGAAACCGAAATGACTCTGCATGAGGGATTTCCACGTGATGGGAAATCACCATTCCTGAAAATTTCTTATTCACCATAACAAACACACTCCATCAAACTATTACACTGAACATAATATAAATCTTTTCATGATGTATCAGAAGCAGCAAAATAAAAATATACCTTAGGATAGTCATGAAGTCTCAGTTATACTGCGGCTATATATTTGTTTGCTTTTAAGGTCTACGTTTGTTATAGCTTGTAATTACAATAAATTTCATAATATTTTAGAAAAAATATTTCGTCTTTGTACATCTCTTCTTAATCTACCTGAAAAATTCCTGAAACCGAAATCACCTTTTTTTGCCAACGGCCTAATGAAGCTTGCTGTAAACGAAGATCTTGTAAAAGCCACTTTAAATCTACAACAACAATTAAATGTAAGTTATTTTTAAACATCAGCTCCTACACACTTTTTCTAGGATACATTCCTTTTCCTTCTGTTAAAGCGGCGGTATGGCAATAAGAACCTAAGATCTTTTTTTTCCAAACCACGTACGAGAATATATTGTCCTAGTATGAGTATAAAGCTAAGCTCTGTACTGCAAACTAGACACTACAATGTTGCATGCAACATTTTATGTCAACTAATTTATTTAGTACAAACTTTGTTATCTTTTGAATTTAAAATTTGTTCTTGCTTAATACTTTTTAGATGACCCCTGTATTACTACAGATAATATAGATATTTCATGAATGTATATTTGATCTTATACTATAATTATTATATTCCCGACTAGCTCAAATATCTTCTCACTTCATTATTATGAATAACTAAATTCCAATTTTAAATACAATTATATTATAATACCCTTATTTTCTTCAATATTTAATTACCTTACTATTCTAATAATTATTTAAAACCAAAACCAATCTTTAAATTTGTTTTACCTGACTGCTCTATACACTTAATACGGCACTGCTTCTTTTATATTCGATTTTTAAATATACTTTTGATATAGTATATTTATTTCTATGATGTTGGTATCAATGTGTTTATTCCCACATACGCCGAATATCACCTTTATGAGATATTACCACAGACTAAAAAATCCAGACCGGCAACTTAGTCCTAGATTTTATCCAGACTACTCATCCTTGTTTAGCAAACGTAAATTTCAATACTCTACCATCTTTGTCAGATTCACTGAACTTGGAGATGAGATGGCGCTAGTGTCAATTGAAATGTTTGTTATGCTGTGGTTATATGTCATTCAAAACTACATTTTAAATTTGACACGTGTGACATATTTTTGCAATCCTTTGTCGTACATAGTACCTATTAATTATATGTTGATACAAATATGATGTCCAAGTGTTTAGTGTGCAGGTTTGGGCAGGGTGAAGTTGACAAAATGCACAGGTTTCCTGTCTGTCTCGACAAGTGAGTATAAATTACTCATTACTGGTCGTGTAATTTAATTTTAATATGTTTTATTGTATAAGTATATGTTTCAATAAAAACTATTATTATTATATACCTATGTTTTCCTTGACAGTTTTCACTTATTAGATTATTATATTTCTCTTAATCTTAAATAGAGTAGTAGTTGATTGTGTCTAATAGGTAACCGTAAGAGGGATGTTATAATGCATGTAAGTAAAAGATTAATATTTATATATCACATATTTTATATGTAACACCACAAAATTACACATAAGATGCTTAAACTATGGCTATAATTGTTACAGTAAGTAATATTTATTACCATAGTTTTAGTAACTTTTGTGTATGTTTCTGTTACATAAATAACCTATTGAATAAGCGTATTCTAAAAACAAGCTCATTTCAAATTTCGCGCCAATATGCTGCTAGCGCTATCTTCGTACCAAGTTCACTAATGTGTGACAAGGATAGAAGATCTTGGACATTTTTTTTCAAGTAGTTGCCGGTCTGGGTTGTTTAGTCTCTGATATTACTAAAATAATATCTATTATGACTATTAGTGAAGTGTGAATTAATTCGTTTTCAAACTACTATATTAACATAAAAAATAGTAGTCAAAATATTATTAATATACATAAGGTAAGAAAACCATTAACTTCTTTTTTATTATGATACTGACAATGTTTCTTTTATTTACTTAGGTTATGCGTTACGTCTACTTATACGCCATGAACTTGACCTAGATATTACTGATATGCTAATAAAACAAAGAATCTTTTTATATCTATAATCTGTTTTAATAAACACAATAAATGTATCCAATGAAGTTGAAATTTCACAATGATATCTAAGACATAGAAATACATCGATGGAAAACCAAATAACAGACGCGACGTTAAGAAGTGTTTTTTTTTATATGATGTGGAATTATTTATATCATTGACAGTTGTTCTAACAAGGTAAGTTATCCTGTTTTTTAACCAATGTTATATGAATATACTATTACAGTTTCATATAAATACATCCTCTAATAATTAATTTTAACTCTTCTTTACCAATATCAATATTAATGATGAAACTATTGGTATACTTTATTTATGACTATGTTTATTTTGATAGGTTATGTGATCTTTATAAATCTGAAAATTTGGGATTTAAATTTCAAAATTGGTTAGATAAATACTATAAGTAAATTATATTACTATTAAACTGTTCAAATAATGCTTGATATTATGTAACTGATATTTTAACTATGATAATAATATTCTTAATTCTTTTCTAACGATTCTTTTTTAAATCAGACAAATATTAGTATAAAAATTGTAAATACTTAAGAAGTTTCTCTTGTAGATTTATGTTCAAAAAATTCCTGTCTCACATGAAGGTGTCTTGAATCCTCCTAATGTTTTCTGGATACGAAATCTTGACGAATCATTGATGTATCTCGCAGCAACCTGACTAAAATCGCCCTCTTGTAGTAAATGATTTCTCCAGACGAATAGCAGCTCTCCTTCGAATACTGGACCTCTTCAAGATTATTATAGCTCACTTGGAATATTGGATCTCTTCAAGATTATTACAGCACGCTTTCAATACTGAACCTCTTCACGAATATTACAGTACGCCTTCGAATACTGGACCTCTTCAAAACTATGACCACGCGCTTTCGAACACTGGACTTCTTCAAGAATATTTCCGCTTGCCTTCGAGTACTGGACCTTCCTTTCCAAATAAATAATCAACCCAAATAATGTCTTCTGGTCAGAATATATTCTTCTCTTCGAATTAGGTAACCCTTTATTTCCGTTTAATGGTAGATCTTTCTTGAAAATTTCTTCGATCACTTTAATATTTATTTTTTTACATAGAAAGATATATTTATATTCAAATCTAATATTTTTTAACTAGATTTGAATTAAAATTGTGTTTATATCTTAAAGAAATTCACTTGTAACGAAAAACACAACTACTCTCTTTTAGAATTCGAAAAATTCTCTCTTTATTTATCTGTGATTACCTTGACGATAATTAAATTTTAAAATTAGACCAATGAATCTTTTACACCAAATTTACTTAAACAACGTAGTATTCTAAACCATTTATGATCTTTAAATCCTCCCTAAATTTATGTGATCATATTATTTTAATTCTTTCCATAATTTTATGATCGTTTGCATGTAATTTTATGTATCAAAAACTATTTCTATTCAATTACTTTTCAAATGTCAAACAACTGTCAGTTCCTAAATTCGAATTCTTCGCGCGGATCTTTTATCAATATAAGTTATTCATCTTTCCAAATTACGTACTTATTTCCTCATCACATCATTAACGTCGATTACATTAGTTTTTACAAAATTATAATACACACCTGAATACAATAAATTAATATTTAAATCTCTTCTTTCCAGATTATGGTAGAGTACACTGAAAAATGAAACTGAACGACTTTTCCCTATATAAGCTGTATTTTACTATATAATTAATAATAAATATTTTAACGTATTTAAATAAATTCTTAACTATCAATTCATATAAATTTATTTCACATCTTTATTACTCAATTTTCAATAATTGCAAAACTTAACACAAAAATAATGTATGTTACTATATTGTTAGAGTATGTCTTCATACTATAACAATATATATATAAAGATCTTTCATACAAATAATTAATTTTGGATATCTTATTTACGTTCTTCAATATTTAATATGTCTGTTTTTTACCGCGCTTTTCTTTTAGTGGTCAAACCGCTAATCTTCTACTTTCTTAACCCTCAGAATTCTTTGAAAGGATCCAGTTTCTTTTTAAACTTGCCCATTACTCACTACCATTTCACTACCCTTAAAGTTACGTGATTTCTCTTCGTGATATTCTTACCTTGCCTCCGCGAGTGCTAATTTTTAACAGCGTCCGAACGATATATATAAGTGAATCTGTACGGATCCACACACGCAGATATAATTTGTTATTTCGATACATTTTATATTTTATTTAAATCGTTAAATTTTGTACCGACTTGTAAATAATCCCCGTATATTTCCAGTCCTTTTGATATAATAATTTTGCCCGCCTTAAATTCTTATTGCTTTTTCTTTACACATTAATTTTCTTTTTAATTTGTTATTTATTTTGTTACATAAAACTTTATAGACAGGTTTGATTGTATAATGGTTCTGTATCACAGTAAAAGCATTTTTAAGAACTACCCCCGTTTTGCATAGACAGAGCGTGTCATCTGTGGTAAATCACTTTGTATATTTCATAGAAGTTTCTATTCAGTTGAGGCATATGAATACATTTTAATGTATAGTACAATTGACTCTTTATTAATATTTACTTATTTAAAGTAGTCACCATTGTTTAATTTTTGTGATTATCCAATACCCATTGTACTATACTCCTATGTTCTTCGTATAAATATATTATTATAACTTTGAAGTTTTTCTATAATATACGTATAGCAGTTTGTGGTGCCTTGTGCTGATAGTTTTGTTCATCACTGTAACTACCTAAGCAAACGGGTAGTACGCTACGTTTGTTGTTCGAAGGACAATAAACCCACACAAAGGAGCAATTCACACCACGCTCCATGAACAATTTGTTGTCGAATAACAATTCCGCGGAGTCAGAGCCGCGCCAAAGGAATGCATTTCTTCGGCGCTTCGAGTGAAAACGACCACGTTTATCCAAGTGTAAAAATAATTATAAATATGTATGTAGGGATTTAGTTCTGGTGGCGTACTACTTCATCAATAACATTGAATTTCACGAATACATCGCTCGTGATGACCTAAAGGCAGAAGTTAAACCACATTTTCAAATGTTCAATATGTAAGCCGCAATCATCGTAAACATAAAGACACATAAAGAGATGATATCTGAGAATTGATGCAGGAAAAGCAGCATTTTATTTTATTTTTAGGAGGCATAATAAAAGTTCTATTCAGACAAGAATAAAATAAATGGGTACTTAAAATACAACAAAGAAAGGACTTAAATTCACCATAACTCTTGTATTAGTTATTAATAGGCAGCAACTGGAAGCACAACAGAAAGAAGCCGTTTTAAAGTTGGTACAAACTTTCAACAACCAAATTGTACACGTACAAAATAGTAAAGGATATTCAAATAATATACCTTAAAAAATGTCTTATTCTTCGTGAAGACCTTACAGGTCTGTATGACCAAGGCTATCTAAATTTGGCTGGTGTGATGCGGAACTGCAGCTGTCCTTCCATCTCTTGTGCCCCCCCCCCCTGGTCGTTTGCTTGCTGGTTTTCCGTCTTTTTTGGACCATTCTATCTACATGGTCACGCCAATATCTCCTGTTTTCCTTCCTCACCTGACTATGCCCTCCACCCTGCATGTCGTTTTTCTGTCGTTGTTTCTTACTCTACCCCTCAGTGTCTTTCCTGCGATGGTTCTTAAGGTTTTCATTTCTACTGTTTTCAGGATGCCCTTTGTCTTGTTTGTTCAGCTCCAGCCTCGATACCATAGGGTAGCACCGGTCTAACACGGGATTTATATACCCGCACCTTACTCTTAATGCTCAATATGGTTGTTTTTGCAGATAATATCTCTTAAGCAGCCTGATATTGCTGAGGCTTTATTGACCTGTGTTTTCATGTCGCTTATCGGGTTGTTGTTGTTTGATATATCCGCTCCCAAATGATGGAAGCTCATTACCTGTTCGATTGGCGTATTGTCTATTACGACTTTACATCTTAGTGGTTCCTTGGAGAAAGTCAAGAGTTATTTCTCTGTAGTTTTTTGTCCTCTTTTGAAAATTGGTTTGATTAAAAAATGCCCTGCATACTAAAAACACATACATTATATAAACTTATATCATTAAATTTAAACTTATAATAATAGAAGAATACATATGAAATACGAAACTTTACCCGCGGTTATGTTTTGACGGTTAGACATATTGGCTTTAGTCAGTCAATTTACTAAAGGTAAACATAATCCTATGTGTCCTTCATGTTCTCACCACTATCTCACTGTTTCGACTCCGTCCATTAACGAAATATTTCAAATTCAATTTATAAAATAGAGAGCCATTCTTAAAAAATTGTTTTTCGATAAGAGTAAAAGTAATACTTCCGGTCCAAATTTTATAAAAAGTTGAAATATTTTCACAATTAGTTTAGAAGACTTTTGTAGATAGATTTAATTCGAAAGATATTTCGGAAACCTATTTTTTGAGAAGTGTCAGATTTGCATTTTGAACATTGTATTATGCAAAAGCTCTTCCAAATTAAGTTTTGAATAGTTTTATATTACATAAATGTATGTACAGTGCATAACTTACGAGGTAGGTGTTTTTGCAGACGTTACACACGTTTTGCTCTTTATAAATCTATGGTGAATGCATCTTTTTGAAATACTTGAAAGATACTGATTTTCTATTAAATTGATACTTTTAATTTTTTAAAAAAAAAATTATGCAAATGTTTGTTTAAATTAATGTTTGAATATTATTTCATTCTGTAGACAAATGACTTGCACTGAATTTTACTGCTACTTCCATTTGTCCAGTATGGTTCAAACTAGTCAGTTCTTGCGTTATATATTTTCCTTTTGGAACATGATTCACCATCTTCTGGGGATATCTTTACGAGGTAGGCGCCATAAATTCTCGGCCTGACAGGCGTATACAGGTTCAAACGTGTTCAAACTCCGTCAGGTCATGCATGCACATACGCGAGGTGTACACTATAAATATGACGGTTCGAAGTCTAGTAGTTTTTAGTAACCAGCCAACCATACGTGACTAGCGCACGAAAATGTCTGAAGTAACGAAAATTGGGTACCGCGCGGTCATTAAATTTGTAACAAAAGAAGGGCGTCATACACCTTATCACATTAAACAACGTTTAGAAGGCGGTTACGGTGATTCATCTCCTTCGTATTCAACTGTAAAAAAGTGGCAAAATGTTCCCGTTTGGGACAAGAATCCTTGGAAGATGCTGATCGATCGGTTCGACCAATTGAAGTGATAACGCCTCAACAAATTTCAATTATTGAACATTTAGTGCTACAAGATCGCCGCTTGAAAGTGAAAGAATTAGCAATGATAAGAAACATTTCCGAAACAAGTGTTTTGAGTGAGTACTAGATGAGTACCGCTATTTCTTTCTGCTCTCCAACGTGAACGTCGAGTCGAATGTGCGCAGTCGTTTTTAAACATGTGTGGAGACGACCCAAAACCGATTTTGGAGTCCATTGTCACAGGGGATGAAACAATGGTTCTGTTTTGCGATCCTCTATCGAAAAGTGGGTCCATGGAATGGCGGCGACCTAATAAACCTCGTCCCAGAAAGGCGAAAGTCGTTCAATCAACGAAAAAGGTGATGACCACAATATTCTGGGATTGTGAGGGCATTTTGCCAATTAACTTTAAAGAGCGCAATACAAGGGTGAACGGCCCATATTATTCGTCTTTATTGGATAAATTAAGGAACAGTATTCGTGCAAAACGTCGTGGAAAATTGACAAAAGGTGTGCGATTATTGCACGACAATGCTCCCGTCCATACTGCTGCCATTTCACAAGCCGCCATCCCCGAATGTGGCTTTCAAGAATTGGAACATCCACCGTATAGTCCGGATATGCCTCTTTGAGATTTTTGTTTGTGTTCTAATTTAAGAAAAGACCTTAGGGGACGTAGTTTTAAGGACGACAATGAGTTGCAAGCAGCTGTTATAGAACATTTTGACGGAAAAACTTCAGAGTATTTTTACAGGGGTATCGAATTATTAATTAATCGTTGTAATAAATGTATAGAAGTTAGGGGAGATTACATTGAAAAATAAAAATTCTTATATTGTTCCAAGTTTCTTTTTTTTTTGTATATTAGGCCGAGAATTTATGGCGCTTACCTCGTAGTTGTGCTTTTCCTTGTCGGCATATAGTATATTTCTGTGGTATTTTTAAACCCCCTGATTTACTTTATTTGTGTTTTTTTTTTTTGTAATGTTTCTTATTAATTTTAATTATCATTTGTCCTTTAAGCTTTAATTTTTAGGTCTTTTTCATATATCATCAATTCCCATGTCAACACGTTAATCCTTGACTATTTACATAATTATTTTGGGCTATTGTCCTGTCTAGTTATAGGAGATAAATAGCGCGAAGTTATAGTTTAAAAAAAAGTGTAAATTATCAATCAAAGAAAAGGGTAAGATAAGAAGAGTAAGTATCTGACGAAATAATAAATTATGAAAAAAAAAAGGTTTTACATGTTTGCGATTGCAATTTTGTTTTATACACAGGTGCATTAAACTCACCTTTTAAATTAAAGTGCTACATAAAAGGTATACCATACCATTTACAGATTTTATGATGCCATTCCTTTTCCGAATCGGGTGAAAAGATGGCAATATTTCAAAGTTACAGTTTTTATAAAACTACCATATGTCGTCGCCTTTTACTTGAAAACTAGACAACACAGATACCCCTTTTTGTATTAATTTTGCAGTAATTAATATGAAGTAAGTGATTAGGAAATTACACCGCGCTTATTCGAAAATCAAGAAGTATTTACAACAGTTTTTAATTTAATACGCGATTAGTAACCTTCCCTTGACGATACCACAAATTGAGGAATGCGAATTTAAAATGTGTACATTCATATATGTCGTGTTACATATTAGTACCATATTTAATTGATTGTATTAAGCGAGTTCCTTTGTCTCTAAAACGGCTTTACATATTGAACGTTTACATCCTTGAATACGAGACGCACGGCTTATTTGCAGTTATACCTTTTGAGAAGGCTGCGTTTCAATTATAACGATACAAATAAATCATTTGTCGTCAGTGTATAACCGTATGACAGCAACAACTTCATACTTAGTTATATAGGTAGTATATTCCTATTATTAGTCGCGTTCGTTTTTTACATTTTAATCATCTACGATGCTCTTGACCGTTCGTTTATTACGAAAAAGAAAGTTGACAGTTGCTCACAGCGTTCGGAAATTGGCAGACGAAGTAAAGAGAGGACGTCTTTTTGCTCGCTAGTTTTTAACCGAGGTTTCAGATATATCGGGTGTGGTAGGGCTTGAAAGGCGCGAAACGCAAAAGGTGTTAACCATAACATTATTGCGGTGACAAAATGGAGAATTTAATTCAGTTGGAAAACGGCCAAATTTTATATTTGAATCCCCAAAGTAAGTAAAACTGTCGATAATGTATTCAATGAATTAGAATAAAAGAAAAATGCTATTTTGTTAAACTATTTTGTTATTTTCAGCTAAACTTTATCAAGTAGTAGAATTAGAAGAAGAAATAGAAAACACAGAAACCAGTCCAAATAAAAGTGGTTAGTATCTTTTTCTTTGTTTTAAAAAAAGAAATTTAAGCAATATTTCGTATACAATTTTTTTCTCACCAATGTGGAAATTCTTTTTTTCAGAGACAACAGCAAAAATATGGTCTTATCAAAATACTTGTTCATTAATTAATTTGGTTCAGGAATTCGATAATGAATTCCAGAAATCTATCAAAAAATTGGTATGGAAAAAAATAGCAGACAAGCTTTCCGAGACAATGAAAATTACTATAACTGCCCAACAATGTGATACAAAATGGAAAGGGCTGGTTGAAAGTTATAAAAAAGTGAAAAAACATAATAGTACTTCCGGCAATAGTAAAAAAGACTGGCTTTTTTTAGAAATGATGGACACTGTTTTACACAAAAAACCAGAAATCAATCCAGTTGCAATTTGTAGCAGTTTTAGCGGGTTAATAAAAAATGGAACAAAAGGTAAGATATGCGAAATGCAAAGTTTTTTCAAATCTGACAGAGTGCTTTTAGAACATGAGGAAGACTCCAATATTGATTCTGCTTCTTCCACCTTGCCCTCTACTTCTGAATTTCAGAGTACTTTTAGTAAAAAACGCAAAAGTATAGAAAATGCTGTTGAAAGAAGACATAAAGAAAAGATGGCTAGACAAGACAAATATCTTGTTCTTTTCGAAAAACTAGTGAATGGGCTACAAAAAGATGGAGAAAATTGAGGATTTGCATCTTACTATTTTGTTTTACATATATTTATATTTACTTTTTAAGAGAAACTGTTTTTAATTTCATTATTTTCTGATATTTTTTTTTTTTTTTATGTTTTATAGTTCTATTTATTTTATGAGAAATTATTTTTTTTTTTATAGTTCTTTTTTTATAATCATGTTATAATATTTTGTTTGATACTTATATTCACTTTATAACAGACACTTTAGTTTTATTATTTTGTGAAATTATTTTGAGTTTCCATTATTATTTAACTCCACTTTGACGAAATACAAAAGTGTAATACTAAAATAACAAGTATTTTTGTAACGTTTATTGCATATGTAAAATGTTCATTATAAAATTTCGTTTTTCAAATGCTACTCCCCTGTTTCTCTCTACATTCATTTCTGCATCTTCAAGAACTCCATTCCGCCTCTCTTCATCAATTTCTTCTCGGACATTCATAACATCATCTGGTGAATCACCATTTAAAATTGTAAGATTATGTAAAATGCATGCATCAATGACAAACATACAAATCAAATCTAGTCTAACTGTTTCCATGTATTTCAGCCTTCTAAATCGTCCTTTTAGAAGTGCAAAGGCGTGCTCAATTTTCACTCTCAATTGAGAAAGTTTATTATTAAAATTTCTTTGACGATTTGTTAAATTTCCAAAGTTTTTAAAGCCTACTATGAGACTTTTTGTTAAAGTGTAAGCTAAATCTCCAATAACATGGCTATCATTTGGGAATTCTACAGAATTATTATTAATTCTTTCGTGGAGGTCTGAAATTTCAAATAATCTGGCGTCATGACAAGAACCTGGTAGTCCTGCAAACACGTCAATGAACAGTTTTTCATCATCACAAACACCTTGCAATAAAATTGAATGAAATTTTTTTCTATTTATGTAAGAATTGTGATTTTCTTTGGGAGGTAATATTCTAATGTGACTGCCATCTATGCATCCCAATACACCTGCAATGATAGTATTCATAAAAAACTTTCTATGTAAATGTTATTTTAAATCACTGAATGCATTTACCAGGAAATCCATTTATGTTTTGAAAAGCATTTATAATTTTTAAGGCTTTTGGTTGAGAAGGCCAACTTATAATCTTAAAGACTCTGTTGACTCTAAGAATAAGTTGCCCCATTCTTGCTAACACATCCCATGCTGTGGATTTACTTACTCCAAACCTATTGGAAACTGACCTAAAAATTCAGTTGTAATTTGAATACTTGAAAAAAGAAAGATACAAATAAACTACCGAAAACTTTCTAGGTTTGCTAAATACCATATGCACATCATAGCCTGTTTTTCTAAAAGCAATTTGGGATGACCAACCGTTACATCCTGGAATGAAACTGCATGCAATTTTCTTAAGAAATCTTCAAAAGTAGTTGGACTCATTCTAAAATGTTGTTTAAATTGGTGATCTGCAAAATTGGGGACTATTTCTTCCGCAAAATTTTCTATTTCTGCGATTTTTTCTAGTCGTTCGTCGTCATCATCGTCATTTAAAAAAAACAACTCATATCCAAAATGAATTACGTTTTCAATTACTCTGGCATTCATTTTCGGCACTATTCAATTTTAAAACGCTGCACGGTTTTTTGGCGATGTAAACATCAAATCACTGTCAAATGGTCAAATTTTTTTTCTGAGGTTATGTTTTCGTCTGTCCGTTCGGAAATGAGGGAGGAACATAATTAATCTGTGTCACGTGACAACAAATCCCATAAAATTTCCTTGCGTCAACTATGTAAAAACCGAACGCAGTAATTATATTGCTTGTTATTATTACACTTAAGGTATAACATGTAATTTATTATGATGTAACCTTAAATAGAAGAAGAAGTCTTCATTAGTAGACTTTAATCTAAATTGGTTATAGAACATTTCTTATTCACTTAATCCACAGTGCATTGAATGATATTAAGGCAACATTTTCTTCAGAAGATAAACACAATAAATATATACAGTAGGGTTATTTAAAAAAAATATTTATTAGATAAACATAATATCAAATGTAGAATAACGGCATATTTAATTATATTTCTTTTATTTACAAATACCTATTGCAAGTGAAATTAGTTAATAATAGTTTTTCAATTCAATTACTAATAGTTTGTGCGAAATATTTTTTCTCTAAATTTTTTGGTTTTCCATATTTTCTTTAAATTAATCACTGTTATAATTACACAAAAATAATATATAAAATAATTTGCTTTTTAAAACGTTAACACTGTATACTATTTGTGGTAATCTATATTAACTAATAATTCAAATAAAACACTTTCTTACTAGGTTTTCCCAAATACTGCATTTATGTACTCCCATGCAGTAGAGTTAATGACACTATAAATGCAAAATAATTGCTAGTAACATAATAATGCAATTTGCGAATTCAAATAATACCCGAAAGGAATGCTCAAAACTTGTTATGCTTCTCAAAATGTCAAAGAGTAAAGTGAGGTTATGTTGAGTGTGTTCTACAGATTAGTTTGTATTTTACTAGTGCAATAATGTCCCTTAACGAACTGCTTAATAAGCACATTATGATCTGATAAAGAGAAAAAAAACGAAAAGACTTTGAATGAGGGAGATTAACGACTACATTAAAAGTCAAAAGAAACCGTTAACGACAAAGCAATACAGACGTTTAGAAAGATACGACATTATCATCATCAAAAATAATCAAAAATCAATAGATCTAAAAAAAATGCCGGTTCTGAAAATAATGTTATAAAATTTATAAGTATCATGTAGCATCTTATTTGATGTAATTAATCTTTAAGTATAATTGAGAAAATGCGAAAAAAATATGCCAACATAACCGGAGAAGTGCTAACCTACACATAAAATTTCACGAGCTTTGTCAATTGAAAAAAATTAAATAGAAAACGGTTGGTGGTCAAGCCAATCATGTCTAATCACATGAATTCAAGATCGACAAATTGACTAAATATTATGTCTTGCGTCCTATTAAAACTAAATTCGCCTTTCTCATTGACATCTTTTGTTTGTTCGGCGCCCCATTTATTCTACAAGCGGATAATGATACAGAATTTTCGAATTCTGTGATTAATAATTTGAAGATTAAATGGCCGGAATTAAAAATTGTATACGGCAAACCACTCATGCTCAAAGTCAGGGTTCGGTGGAGAAGTATAATCAAGTAATGAGAGATGTCTTAGTTTGCTGGATGTTAAGTGAAAATTCCAAAAAATAGGCAGTTGAAATTAGGTTTATACAAGCAAAGAAAAACACAAGCTATGACCGTGATATGAAGCAATCGACTTATAAGGTCATGTTTGGAGTATCCTAAAAAAATTGGCCATAAGGGCAGTCATTTCCCACAAAATGTATTTGTGAATTTAAGTAATGACGATGAATTGGAAAACATGATTAAACGCATTTAAAGTGGAACCCATACTACAGACGAAGAGTTTTTGAACCAGTACAATGTGCATCAAGAGACTAAATATCGACATACAATATACAACATACAGCAACTTGATATTGAGACTCGGGAAACTGTTAATATAGAAAATGAAACTATGAGAACTGAATAGTCTGTAGATATAGTTGTGGATGAAATCATCTCTACCAAAGACCTGTATCTACTGAAGGAGTTTATTACAGTGCAACCTGAGGCGGCCAATACCCAGGAAACATATTGCCATGAAACTTATATTTGAATATAAATAGAAATAATTAGAGCTATTAAACAAATAAGAAATGAATAAAAGTAGACAAAAACATATTTTATCAAGAAATGTTGTTAATTGTATAGTATACATGTTCTAGTTTAAGCAAATATCAAGTAAAAATATATACATAGAATGATTTAAAATAATTTAGTGGATAGGTCTTAGGATAAGAAAGTTAGAATGAATTTAAGTAATACAGGTTGCAGACATTATAAATAATTTATGAAGAATGTTCTCCTTTAAACAAATATAGAAAAACAATACATGCAAAATCATTTATATTTTTATTTAGAAATAAGTAATAGAAATACAAAGGTCATTAATGTAAAATACACATGATAAAAATGTGAATAAAACTTTCATTTCTAGAAATGATAAACCCCAAATTATATTTGAATACAAAGATAAAAAACAAAACTTCAATTTGGCTGTGGAAAGGGCTTTGAAAATATTCAACAATGAACCACAGTTCAAGAATAAAAAGATTTTAAAATAAATAATAGACAGAGGATAATGATGACTAGGGCGCGGACATAACCGGTTTAAACTACGACGAAGTTACAACGGAGCAAAGAAATAATGTAAACAACACACGCTTACTAAATAGCGCTAATTCATATGGTGAACTGCAACATCTGTTTACACCCGAGAAGTGGCCGAGAATGAGAGCAAAAAATGCCCATAAAATAAGGAATTTATGAGTAAAATCCTTTCTACATCGGCGTAGATAGGAGCGTGAGGGGTGTTTAAAATTTATCATATTTACCTTATATTTCGCAAGAAAAATAATGTAAATATGTATATACTTACTGTTATTTAGTTTCAATAACATACGCGTACATTTTTAGTTATCATTTATTTAAATCAAGAACGTTGTTTATGTTACTTTTTCTGATATGAAAATGAATTGTCAGTGATTCCGAAATTTATTACAAAGTCTGTAAAATATCTTAACAGAATGCCAAAATATCGCAAGTTCGCCACTTAGCTTTGCTAAAACATACACAGAAATAGTTTTTATGCAGAGAATTTCGATAGTTTACAAAATTTCGTTACATGTTTAAATGACGATGCTCGAAGTATTTCTGAGTGCAAGGAACTAACACAAATCCCAAATTTAAAAAATCAGTTGTTATTCCTTCAGGAACACTTTGGAAATTTGCCTAAACTAATCATATATTTTGAAAATCGAATCTCAAATTATAAGATGGATTAACCACATTAGATATGGCTATTAATAATTTCTAAAGTATTCCAAGTGACTTCGGCTGTGGCCTTCGGCAAAAGTTACACGCACTTTTTAATAGAAATCCAGATTTAATAACATTGCGGCAATTGTGTATGCTAAATACGCTGAAATAAAAGAATATTTCCAGTACGCACCTATAACCAGTTGCGATGTAGAAAGGACGTTTTCTATCTACAAGGATGTACTTAATTCAAAGAGAAGAAGTCTTACAGAAAAGAAAATGAACAAATAATAAGTTATTTGGTATTTTATAGATCACCAGCCACTTGTTATCCAATTATATAAGTAAAATTAAAACCTCTTTAAAAATACAACATTTTAATAGTGCGCCCATGGGCGATGAGTCATCAACCGCTCGTGTCCGCCCCCTACTTATAACGACCCAAATTCATTATATCCCCGTACTGAACAATGATAGATAGATACAAAATTTTATTATATAAAGAAAGAAAAACAATAACAATCGATGTGGTGTAAATTGTATTGTATATTCAACACAATTACGAATACATTATTCACGGCTGCTTACATCCAATTTGACAATTGACAAAAAAAAACACCAGTAACTGTCAAAAACTAAAATATCCGTACTTTTGTACTTTTTTTAAGTAAAATATTACTTTACTCCCTTGATAGGTAAATAACTATCACCCGCTAAAAATACGGCTAAAGTATCTGCAAATCCAAACGTCAATTTTGACATTTCAGGCGAAAAATTTCAAACGTTTGTTGATTTCTTAATTATCATATTATTTCCTTAGTATAACGGATCCTCAAAAAATAAAACAAGTTCCGAATGTGTAAATATTATCTATTTCTTTTTAACCACTACAAGGTATGTAGATGGCATTTCGAACTTATTTCTTACGCTAAATAAACAAATGTTTTTAATATGAGTATGTATTCTTCCTTCTTGCATTTCAGTTATATGAGATGGGTTGAGAAACATTTAGATATTATGTATAGATATCAAAAAAAAAAGGAAAAATCCAACAGACAATATTTATCTATTTTAATAAATTATTTAACATTGTGTATTTACGAAAATTTGACGTCAAACGTCTTGCGGAGAATCCTGCAAATTCAGTTGTTGATAATCGACAAAATTTGAAAAGCACTGCTAAATACATCGTTTTTTAGCAAGAAGAGTAAAGTAGGAAAGATCAATTTATATTTGGCAAAAGTATTGCGTGTCAAGAACACAAAAACACATATCTAAAGATAAGACAGAAAACTTTGAGTGTAATTTGAGTCGGTTATTATTCAATCAAGTCTCCTAAAATATGGTGGCCAATGTTGATATACCTCTCCTACTAAAAGAAAACGAGGTATGTCTCAGAACTAATGATAACGAATAATTTTACGCTATATGTGGCAACAACTGGAATCGACTACATGTGCGTGGAGTGGCTAAGAACGAAACCTGAATAGCCGCAGACCACTAAGTCTGTAGTGTTAGGGGCATGAGCAAGAGGTATTTACCGCTAAATTCGCTGGATCACTTAACAACCAAACCCATGTTCATGCACAGAGTGATAACAGGTGACGAATCACGGTTATTTGAATATGATCCTGAAACAAAGTGACAAATCGCGGAGTGGCACACAACTGCATCACCGCGCCCGAAGAAAGCTCGCATGAGCAAATCCTGAGTCAAGCCCATGCTTATCATCTTTTTTGAATCGTGTGGAATTGTCCACAAAGAATTCGTACCGCCAGGGCAAACAGTGGATCAAGTTCTTGAACGTTTGCGGAAAAGAGTTTTGCGTGTGCGACCTGACATCGCCATATCGTGGATTTTGCATTACGATAATGCTCCCAATCGCTCATTACCGGTCCAGTACACCCACACCCGCCCTACATTCCAAACAGAGCTCCATGTGATTTTTATCTTTTTCCAACGCTTAAGCGGCAATTAAAAGGTTCCCATTACGGAACAATAAACAACATCCAAAGAGTCACGACGCAGGTTCTAAACAGCCTAACGGAACAAGACTTCCAGAATTGTTACCAGGAATCTCACTGGAGACGCTGCATGCATTCCCAAAGAGCATAATTAGAAGGGGACAATATTAATTTATAGATACATTCAATACTTTAAAACTGATCATTCTCATTAATTCTGAGATATACCTCGTATGTAATCTAAAGTTTATAAGCTATAAAACGTGTTGCGTTAGTTTCACTTCAAGACTGAATTATATTTTTGAAACTATTCCTTGTGGTTCCTCGTTCATGTTTAGCCTACCGTAATACTCCTGTCACTAATAAGCTTTTACAGAACAAAGGCAGGTATTTACCCAGATTAATACCATTAATCATCGTCAAGTTTATGTCTCTGAAGATACTAACTACTTCTTGCTCCACTTAACCCCGTTCGAGAACATTTATTAATAGAGTACGACATTGTCAAAGCACTTACATACGTACACATACATACATTACATACAGGCATACTCATGTATATAATAAATATATACAAAAATCTGTATATAGAAACACACGTGCGTCTGTAAGTGTGTAATCCTTGCGAGAATATCCAGGTCATATTTACATAAAGCCTCTGATTTTATGCGCGGATTTAATATTATAAAGGAGTGTTTTTTTTCGAATGGACAGTTATGATTGTCGTAAGAAAATTGGGGTGCCTGTATATCAGAAATACGTATTGTGTTGCCATTGAATTACTCTTAAAAGCTGTAAGTACTACTCACCGTGTGTACCTTTCATGTAATACCTGTCCTGAATACGAACACATGCACATTATATATTGTCGATTATGTGGGATATAATACTTTCAGCATCTCAGCCAGCACATGTGCTACATATAAGTATTTAATGCATGCTTATGAGCGCATATGCACTTAATTTATATATTTAAAGGTCGCATCGCATGTTAATTGATTGTAAAGGTTGTAAATAAAATAACTGATCTCTTGTTTTTTAAATTTAATTAGTCCATCTCATTATTTTTAATATAGATATATATGGGAACTTTAAAAGGATATTAATGAACGACGGGGAATTTCTAAAGAACACATTTGCATTCAATTACGAATACTTTACAAAAACAGTTATTATAGATGTATTAGTGCCTGGATCATGCAGTTGGTAATTAAGAAAGTGTCAAAGCGGAATATCGATAAATTCAAATTATTAAAAGTGGAGCAAATAATAAATTTATATATGCACCGTGTGCAAAGTTGAGTGTTCACCTTTGCTAACCGCCTTAGTATTAAAGCTATTAAGTTGATTTCTTTAAATGAGTTGGTACAGACAGAAAACAATTGAACATTTCTTTTCCGAGGTATTCAGAAAAATATTTTTTTTAAAGGGAACAGCCTCTGTAAGGTAATTCCAGTATAGATGGACCCCAATTAAAAAGAAAATTGTAATTTTCCATCTGCTTGGATAAATAAAATAAAAATGTCATAAATGGATAAACTAAACTTTATTGTAACCCCATGTTATAAAAAATGTAAAAAGACGTATATATTCTATTTATTATAACAATTATGGGGAAAAGTGGCATTAGTCCATCTATCCCGGGGTATTCGGGTTAGATGAGCCAATAATAGGGGATATATGGACCATTATAAAATATTACAAAAAACACTAGAGGAAAGTCGCCTAATTTCGGATAGTCGCTTGATTTCGTGTACTGGTGTATCTGAGAAACTAACCAAAGCAGTAATCGGAAATTGACTCCAGTGCAGTGTAAGAAGTCAAAGCAAGCATGTCCTGTGTTATTTTCGTTATACTACTGCTTTCCGTTAGATGGCAGTGGTAATCATTCGAACCACGATTCGGAGTTTTTTTTTGGATCACAGTTTAGGCGGTGTTTTTCTCATAAATATTGGTCTCGAAAATTTGTATTTTTCACCAAGGCAAGGTAAGTGTTTGTTTAATGAGTATTATTAGTCAAAACTAGGAAACTTTTAAATGTTTTTATATTAGAGAACCTTAACCTAAAAATGTGAAGTTGCCTAATTTCGGATAGTTCAAGTTTCTCAATTTCGGATGTCCGAAATTAGGAATCCCATATTGATGAACAAAACAAATTCCTAACAAATATAATGTTTATTTTTAGAACAAAATGCCAAATAACGGCAAAAAACATAAACAGTGGAATCCCGACCAGATGAAACTTGCTATACAAGCCGTCAGAGCAAAGGAAATGGGATATATGAAAGCGTCAAAATCTTTCGGTGTTCCAAAATCAACATTAGAAGATTATGTCAAACAAGTTGACAAAACTCCAGAACAGTTGGTTAATATGCGTATAGGAAGAAAACCAGCACTTTCTACTGAAATGGAGGACGATTTAGTTTCTTATTGTTTAGAAATGGATCGACAATATTATGGGATAGGTATTGCTGATATTAGGCGCCTTGCTTACCAGGTAGCTTTAAAAAATGGTCCACGTCATCCTTTTTTTCAGAAGAACGCAGCTGCTGGAAAAAATGGCTGAAAGGGTTTTTTAAGCGTCATTCGGTTCTATCTCTTAGGAAACCACAAGGCATATCAAAATCCAGAATAAAAGGGTTTACTCCAGAAAATGTTAATAAATTTTTTGACCTTCTTGAACCAGCAATGGAGATGATCAAGTATAATCCTGCAAGAGTATATAACGTTGATGAAACAGGAATAACAACGGTGCAGTCCAAAAATTCGCGTGTGATAACTATGAAGGGCAAGAAGCAAGTTGGGGCAGTCACTGCTGCTGAAAGAGGAGCATTAGTGACTGTCGTTATTTGCATGAATGCCACTGGTGGATTTATCCCACCGTTATTTGTCTTTCCCAGGAAGAACATGAAAGCTGAATTGCTAGAAGGAGCTCCACCAGGTGCGATTGCAGCATGTCATCCGTCTGGGTGGATTCAGCAGCACATTTTTTCCCAGTGGTTACAACACTTTATTTCTCATGTAAAACCATCTCGTGAAGATCCTGTGCTGCTTATTCTCGATGCGCACTACAGCCATACTAGAAATATGGATGTAATAGAAGCCGGACGCAAAAACTACGTTACTATTGCGTGTATCCCACCCCCTACTTCGCATAAAATGCAACCTTTGGACTTGTCTTTTATGTCACCTTTCAAGACATACTATTCTCAACAAATTCAAATGTGGTTGAAACAAAATCCTGGACGCAACGTAACCGCTTTTCAAATTTGTAGACTAATGTGCCCTGCATATTTAAAAAGTGCAACTGCAGAGGTTGCTGCTAACGGTTTTCGCAAAGCTGGGATTTATCCCTGTGATAGGAATAAGTTTTCTGAGCATGACTTTCTAATTGAAAGGCAAAGAGAGAGGACCCCACCAGCAGAAACAATTGAAGGGCAAAGAGAGAACACCATTAGCAGATACAATTGAAAGGCAAAGAGAAAAGACACCACCAACAGAAACAGTTCAACAACCAAGAAAACATATCATCAGAGCAGAGGAGATTAGTCCCTTACCTTCTTGTAGTGGAATCTTGCATGCAAATAGAGGAAGAAAACCTCGACATGGCTCTAGTTGGGTGATAACCAGTTCGCCATAAGCTTGAAGAAAGTGTGCGAGAACAGGCGCGAAAAAATGAAATGAAAGAGAATCGAAAGAAAGTAAAACTAAGCTCAGAATTAAGAGAAGGCAATAAAAATAAGACTGCATCGGTATTAGCAAAAGGCAATAAAAAGACCGTAACAGGGAAAAAAAAGAAACGAAGGTGCAATGCAGTAGTGATGAATCATCATCAGATTTTGGAAGTGGTCTTATATTAGACGACGACTCGGATATGGACGCGAACGAGGACGAAGAGGACGCAGAATGTATGTTTTATAGCGGTCTGTGTTCGGAGGATACACAAGGGGAGAATTGGATAAAGTGCATGAAATGTTTCAAATGGTCTCATGAACAATGTGCTAACTCCGACAAGAAAAATACATTATATGTGATTTTTGCTTGGAATAATAAATATTTTGTTACTGAAAAAAGTGGTTTCTCAATTTCGGATATGGTGTCCGAAATTGGGAGTCCACTTTTAAATTATGCAAAAATTGCACCAACTGCGAAAACCTTCTTTTTTTGTAAAAATTTATTACAAAAAAAATGTTTTGATATTAGATTTTGTTTCTTTGTAATGCATTGTATACTAGCCAGTGGATGAACCATAAAAAAATAATGTTGTCTACAAAATTTCAGATTATTTTGAAAATGTATCCGAAATTAGGCACCTTTCCTCTACATTATTTTGTACTGAAAAACAAAATGTTAAACAATAAATTTTTGAGATGAAACTTAATCTTTGCGGGCAAATTGCCTCAAAAATCGCAAAAATTGCCATACTTGCTGCAACTTTCGTGTAGCCACCTCTGACATCTAAGGCATCGAATCCAATCATCATATTTAGTAGTCATATAATCTTCGCCGCAACCAACGCATATGTTGTTGACATTCGATTCATCCTCGTCGTCAATCTCATCATGAACTGATACTTCTTTATTCGAATCTGAAGACGAGTCTACTACCATTTTCTTAGATTTGGGCAACCTCTGTTTACCTTTTTTTTGCTTTTCAGCCTCGATTTCAACTTTTGTTTGAATTTTTGTTTTTTTTAGATAATTGCTTATTTTTAAAGTCTGTAATGTTATTTATTTCATTAAGGATTTGCGCAACATTACTTTAGGGTAGTCATAACTGAAGCTACCGGGGTACGAGAAATTTCAGTTAGAAGTTTTCCTACACTTCTCTTTGTTGAGGGTGGTGTTGTTATTCTAAAACAGCCTAGCTGTGGAGTTTGAGGTCTATGTCGCCCAGAAGAACATGCTAGTGGTGATTCAGGTCTATGTGGAGGAGCAATAGTAGACGTATCTGTCAGCACTGAATTTGAGGGAACGTCTTCAGATAAAAATGCTTAGCCTGGTATAGCATCTGGATTGAAAGGGATAATGCCAGTTGAACAGAAACCTGATACGGCGTTTTTATATTTTGCTGCACAATTTCATGCTTCCCCTAACAAGTTTCCAAGCTGAAGTCGGTTTATCCTTTTTGTGGGATTATTCGTCATAATTTTTTTACGGGCCGTGTAATAATAACTTTTAAGCGACTTGAAGAAAGACCTGTCTAACGGCTGTAAAAAGTGTATCGTATGACTAGGAAGACAAAGAAGAAGAATATTTTGTTCTTCTGCGTATTCCAACATTTCAACCGAGTTGCAGTGGGAAGTGTGGCCATCCAAAATTAATAAAGTGGCATAGTCCCCTGCCTTACGAGGCACAAAGTGATTCTTCAACCATTAAAAAAATATGTCTGCATTCGAGTAAGCAGATTTTTGTGACATTTTTATAACAGTACCTGGTGGCATCCCATCTTTCCATTCTTCTTTGCGATACTTTCCTTCATAATGCAATACGGAGGTAAGAATGAACCTACCGCATTACAGCAAGTAACAACTGAAATTGTCTCTCCCTTTTCACCTGAAGTTATTGTGGGTTTACTTTTGTCACCTTTGACAGCTACCTCTTGACCGGGCTTATTATTCAATTGATGTCCGCTCTCTTCAACATTGTAGACGTTACCTGGCTTATCAAATAGCTGATGTTATAATTTCTTCCAGTAGCTTAAAATAGTTTCCAACGCTTTCCTTATTGAGTGCTACCGAACGACGCACTGGTACACCTTCCGATTTTCTAATAGTTAAAGCAGGGTTACGTTTTAAAAAGGAATTAAGCCAATCGTATCCAGCCATTTGTTTTGTGCGATCAAATGTGTGTTTATGTTTTCGTTTTTCTGCCAAATGATATGCCATTGTACGTACAGATTCTCTCGTCGGCGTAAATCCAGTATTCTACAACTTTCTAATGTGGAGCACGATCTTTTTTTCATTTTCTACACCTAAGACACATGAACGTCCGATGCTTCCTTTTCCCTTATTTTTTGTCTTCAGCCATCTCTTCAGCGTTGATCTTGGGATTGAAAATGCTATAGTTGCTGCGTTGACTCCCGTACCATTTTCAACTGCATTGAAGGCGCTCTCTAAGTCAGCTTGACGCCACTTGCCTCTACTACTACCGCTTTTCCCTTTATACACAGCGGGCATTTGATACCTGTGAAATCGCAACAAAACCAATATTAATTCTTAACAGTTGACTGGTTCATATATACCGTTTATTATTGGACCATCTAACCCATTCAGCTTGAAAATTGCCAGGCGTCACTATTTTAAGGTTAGAATGATGAAATTGGGTTTTATTTTTTGATCTAGAAAAGTTTTAGTTGAGAAGAACAACTCCCAAATTTCAAAAATTCGACCCTAACTGGAAATTAAATATGATTATAACTTACTTTTTGGACAGCTCACTTTCACCGCACCAACACCGCTTACAACCACTAATGAAACAAATACAATAATGGAAGCCTATTGCCCTCTTACAAATAGTTACAGAACTACAGCGAAAGTCCATCTAACCCAGTGGTCCATCTATACCGGAATTACCGTAAATTGTTGCATATTATAAAAGAATAATAAGATTCTGAACGCATTATTAAAATACTTCTGCTGTAAAATAATAAATAAACAAACAAGACGCACTTCTACTTTCTGATGATTCTCAAAATAATATGCAAGTAAGCAATAATTTATTGTAAAATAAATCATCACGTACAGGTATTCCTAGTAACTAGCAAATATATAATTGTTTATGATTACGAACTCTATAGACCTCAAGGTCCTTGGATTTGTTTGCAATTTGTTTCCAAACCACTCTGTCTGTCTCTTGCCTTTCTTCTCCATGTTCTTACTCCCATTCTATTCAAGTCGCCTATCATCTCTTTTAACCAATTCCTGTATGATCGTCCGCTCTTCTTTTTCCCTTCATTTCTTGCTCTCCACATCGCTTGTTTTGTTACTCTTTCTTCTGACATTCTTTCCACATGTCCTAAGCATCTCAATCTCTGTGCTCTGACCTCTGGCAATATTGTTGATTATCAAAAAATTGCATATACTTTGTCATTTGTTTCTCTGCTCCATTAGTCTTGTGTTCTTACCTCACCTCAAAATTTTGCGTATCCATACTTTTACCATATTTCCACACGTTTTGCTTAGGATCCAGGTTTCTGCACCATAGAGTACTGTTCGTCTAAGTACTCTCTTATAAATATTTATTTTGGCTTATTTAATATCTTAGTACACTTATTCCTTGTCTTGCTTGGATTTCCTCTGCCATCTCGTGTAGTTCTGTTCCTTGGACACCAAGGTAATTGAGGTACACCTCCCCCCTTCGGAAGCGGTACGTTTCGTCATTTTTTTTTCATTTCTGGCTCTTCTTCGTCTTGGTTTTCTTTGTCGTATCTCATTTTCATATACTTCATCGTTCTTTTATTTATCCTGAATCCCAATGTTGCTGCTTTCTTATCAATTTCCTTTTTACTCTGTTTTACTCATATATATTTCTTGTTATTATCGTGACGTTGTTGGCAAACTTGAGAAAAGGATCTCCTTGTCTCAAACCAGCATTAACATTGAAAACTTTCTACAGTCCTCTATCTACTGAATCATATGCCTGTTGAAAGTCTACAAAAAGCATATGCATGTTTCTCACTTGCGTATAGTGGCTATCATATAACTGCTTTAGTATACCTATACCTATAGTCCACCGTTGATCTCTGACTCTTAAATCGACACTGCTACTCTCCCAGCATATTATCAGTTTCATTTTTAACCTTGCTTTTATAACTGTTGACAATATCTTATACACCACATCCAACAGTGCTATCCCTCTATAATTTTCACATGATGACTTGTCGCCCTTTTTATAAATTGGACATATTAGCGCTCTTTCGCATCTCGCTGGCATTTGGTCTCCAAAATTCCGTATAATCTTCGTTATTTCCTCTAATAATTTCTGTCCAACATGTTTTATAGTACGATAGCAATTTGATTTTCCCCAGGGCTTCGGTTATTCTTCATTTGGTGAATAATTCCTTTTATTTCGCCTTCATCTGGTAATTTTAACTCCTCCTGTCGTTGTAAATGTAGTTGAACTAATTGCTTATAAGCTTAAAATAATTTATTAGCATTAATTAGTTAGTAAATTATTTACCCATCTAGAAAATTGTGATATTTTAGAGAGATATGTATAATTTGTAGAAGAATTTCTGGGGAAGCATTACAATGTTATCAAAATAAATTTCTAAATCGTCCAGTACAAAATAAGATAAGATAGTTTTTGCGTTTATGTAGATAATTTGCTGGACGTGATATTTAATAATAGATGGATAAAACTAAGGCATCAATTCCTTGACCTACACAATTCCTTAATTTAACCGACTAGATTTTTTTCTAAGGGACTTTTTAAAAGATAGTTTTCATTTTTATTTCATTTATCGAAATGTGATGGAGTTGTATATTAAAATTAAACGCATTTTAATTACATTTCTAACTGAACTAACTATATTTTCTTTATTGTTTTTATTATCTAGTTTATTTATTTCTATTGTTTCATATTTTATTCAGTTACTTGTTTACAAACATTTATGTATCGGAATATATAGCAAAGACCGTACAGCCACATATTTCCGACCATTGTGCGCAGATACTTGCCTTTTCTCCAGAGAGTGCGATATCTGAAAGGAAAAGATATATCACAATAAGGAAAATGAATGAAACAAATACCTGGAATTTTATTAATGCACTGAATAATGAAACCTGGAGTTTTTCGGATAACAGTAATCCACAGACACAGTTTACTGCACTTCACGGCAGGGTTATCGAGTGTTTTCATAGATCTTTTCCGGAGGAAATTGTTCCTGCAAATTTCAATGGTGGCATGAACACAAACTGGTACACAGATGAACTTAGAGTACTAAAGCGCAGTCTGGATGCACTTCATGTAATCTATGCAGTGACGAAATCACCGGATGTGAAGTTAGAATATGACAATGTAAGACGGAAGTACAAAGAACTAGTTATAAAAAGTAAATCTGCAGCCATTAGGGACATGATTGTCAATTCAGAAAATAGGCAGAAAGCGGTATGGAATGTTATAAAGAGAGAGACTGGTAGAATGGTAGTGAATTTACACGAGAACGTCTTGACTGCGAATGAACTGAACACCTACTTTAGTAGTGTGGGTGAAAATGTGACCACTACAATGCCGGGTCCTGTTAATAGTCCTTCCAGGCTATTGAAGAACCATGCCAATGTGACGACCAATTCAATGTTCATGATGCCAGTTTCGACGGAAGAGGTTGTTGGTGCGTTTCGGGGACTGAAAATGAAATCGACAAAGGACATCTATGGTCTCGATACAAAGATTCTGGCGTCTGTCATTCATATAATAACAGAACCGATTATGAATGTCTTCAATAATTGTCTTCTCCACGGTGTCTTCCCTAAAGAACTGAAACAGGCTAAGGTAGTACCAATACACAAGACTGGAAGTATCGATGACGCCCAGAACTATAGGCCGATATCAATATTACTAGCGATATCAAAGATTTTCAAGAAAATAACTAGAGACAGGCTTATAGAATATCTGGAACACGTCGGCATGTTTACCAACGAGCAACATGGGTATAGACGTGGGAGATCCACGACTACAGCATTATTAGACCTACTGGATCAAGTGGCGGGATCAATGGACGCGAAGCAGAATATGAAGTTGCTTTGCACAGATCTGTCGAAAGCTTTTGACACGGTCGACCATTCGATTCTGATGCAAAAGTTGGAGTACTGGGGGATAAGAGGCACAGTCTTAAAATTCATAAAGAGCTATTTAGAAGATAGACAACAGCGGGTTTATTGGGGGAACGAGATGTCCGGCACTGCTGAGGTGAAGCTTGGTGTCCCACAGGGGTCGATACTGGGTCCAGTTCTATTTATCATATATATTAACGACCTCCCTATTAATGTGAATTGTGACAGCACTTTCCTGATGCCTCCTTTTTAATCAATGTAGACGGTATTGATGGGGAGGATGAGACTGACAGAGTGGCGAAGGAGGCTCAGGAATGGTTCTGGGCTAATGGTCTGAAAATGAACCAAGATAAACAACAGTCCCTTGTGTTCTCCACTGGTGCTCCGGCGAGTGAAAGTCTAAAATTTTTGGGTGTGTATTTGTCGGGAATTCTTTCGTGGAATGAACATCTGGATCACTTGCAACACCAACTAGCAACATCCATTTTTGCCGTGAGACGAATTAAACAAATAGCAGGTGCAGAGGCTGCAAAAGTAGCATATTATGGCTGCTTTCACAGTATAGCAACATATGGCATAATCCTGTGGGGTGGTTGTGGAGCAGCTAGGAGAATTTTCCTGCAGCAAAAACAGGCTATTAGAGCAATAGTTGGCATCACAAGATACACAAGTTGCAGAGACTATTTTAAAAATTTAAAAATACTTACCTTACCAGCCATTTACATCCTCGCCTGCCTCACACAAATCCACAAATCAAACAAATACAAAACCCACAGTGATGTCCACAACTACAACACAAGGGGACGAAATAATATAGCTTGTCCTTATCACCGACTGGCGAGAACGCAGATGGCAACAAATCATCAGGCTCTGATTTTGTTTAATATGATGCCCGATACCATTAGACGCCTTGATACAAAGCGATTTAAGAATAGAATAAAAACGATACTGCTTGAAAATGTAATTTATGATATACCGGAATTCATGAACTTGAATTGGGAAAGCTATTGTTAGTTTAAATGTTTTTTCAGTGCTTGTGTTTTTTGTTGTTTTGTTACTTTTACACATACGTGAACATGTCTATATTTTTGATGTAGTTTTACTTGTATATATTATGTTTCGTTTAATATTGTATATATATATTCATGACTATTTGCAAACTTGTACATACCCTGTACATCTTTTTTGAGTAAATAAAATCAATCAATCAATCAATCAATCAGTTACTTTATAACTATTAATATCTTATACCTATCTCGCAGATCTATATTTCAGAAGGTTGTAAACAACATTCATGACGTCCAATGAATGCATGCTAAGTAACTATTTCGTAAAATAATACAATAATATAATGAAAAAGAATAACAAGTCTTTACTTAACACCAGACCCTTATATTTGCATATGAAACTAATAATATTTTGAATCTTGGTACAAATATATAAATAAAACATGTTTTACTTATTTTTAGGGTGTGTGAAGCCCCCATTTTTACGAAAATCGATATCTGACTGTAGTTCCAGGTTGCTCCAGATTTGTTCTAAATTGTTCCAAAGTATTCCCAATAAAAAAATCAAAATTGGCCAAAATATATGAAAAAACGGCTACTTAACGCAACCCCCTTTTTTTTCAAAAATTGAAATTGTTAAGGTTGTTCCAGGTTATTCTAGTTGTTCTAAACATTGTTCCAAAGAATCTCGAAAAAAAATGAAAATTAACCAAGATAATCGGAAAAACGAGTTTTTCATGGATTCTTTTCTTAAAAATCAAAATTTTTAAGATTGTTATAGGTGTGCTTTAAATTGTTCCAAAGATTTCAAAGAACAAATCAAAATCAGTATGAAGTCGGTCCCCTTTTTCCGAGAATTATGGGAAAAAACTAAATCCAATAGTGTTAAGTTCAAATCAAAATTCTGTCGGCTGTTCCATGTTGTTCTAGATTTGTTGTAAATTGTCCAAAAAGATTTCAAAATAAAAAATTATAATCGGTCGAGAAAATGGCGAAAAACTTCGAAAATCAAAGTTCTGACCGTTGTTACAGGTTGTTCCGGATTTATTTTCAATATACTAAAACATCTAAACCGTATCTCAATATATATCAAAAGAATGAGGTGTGGCCACCACACGACTTTCTTATACGTATGAAAGTGTTACTTCCGGTCCGAATTTTGAAATTTCATGTATATAAAAAATATTCCATATCCAACTCTAAATACTTTTGTACTCTTGATAAATATATATAGAATGCATAACTTACGACATATTTGCAAAAAATCGCTATTCGATAGGAGTAAAAGTGGTACTTCCGGTCTGGATTTTGAAATCTTTTTATATAAAAGATATTGAAAATTATGTTTTAAATACTTTTATACTCGTAACGTACTTGTCTTAAAAGCATGACTTGCGAGATATTCGCAAAAAACTGATTTTCGATAAGAGTAAAAGACCTACTTCCGGTAGGAATTTCGAAAAACTTTTTTAAGACAATTTGTTTTAAACTTAATTCTAAGTACATATGAATTCTTTATAAATTTGTTTAAACTTAGTAATTGACGAAATATTTGCAAATTTCAATTTCTTCACTGAAGTAAACTACTACTTCCGATCGGCCGATTTTGCTCAAAATCTAATCAGCTCTCAAGAGGCAGATTATACACGTAAATACAAAATCTGGAATTGATATCTACAGCGGTTTGACCGCTATCGTGGTCACACACACACAGACAGACAGACACAGACACACACACACACAGACATTTTTTATAAACCACTTTCTTGGTGTCAGGGGACCTCAAAACGTGGACATCTGCAAAAATCTCGGGGTCGAAAATTTTCATCATCACAATACTTCCTTATACTACGTATAAGAAAGTAAAATATATATTGAAAGGGTGAAGAAAGCCTCCTTTTTCGAAAATCGAAATTCCGATGGTCGTTTCAGATTGTTTTAGGTTTTTCTAGACGTCCTAAAATATTTCAAAGAAAAAATCATAATCGACTGAGAAAATGGCGAAAACAATTTTTTTCCAGCCCCTTTTTTTCGCAAATCGAAACGTTCGTTTGTTCTACACGTTTATCTATAAAATCAAAACCGTATCTCTCGTAGGTCAAAAAGCGAAACACGAAAATCAAAATTCCGCCAGCTGCTCCAAGTTTGTTCTAAATTGTTCCAAAGTAGTTCAAAGAACGAAATATAATCAACCGAGATAATAGCAAAAGACCAATTTAAAATATACGGAGTGACTTTCACTTTCCGAACATTATAGTGTATAGTCGAACGTCTTGGTACAATGCTGTTTCATAACTAAAAAATCAATTTAATAATCGTGTTTTGTGATTTAGAATAAATATCTAATACAAGCAGTAAATACATAATTTCCCAAGAAATATAATGTTCAAATATGTCCAAACAATATTGTTACCAAAAGGGAATACATTAATCATGTTATGAGCAATTCATAGTCATTTTCAGGATTCTCTGTAAGGGAGTTGAAATTGTTATTAAGAGGGGCGTTTACCTATCAAAAATTAAGGCATCGCCGTTTCGCGTTTTACTTTCTTATACGTACCTAGTATAAGGAAGTATTGTGATGATGAAAATTTTCGACCTCGAGATTTTTGCAGATGTCCACGTTTTGAATCAGTTCCAAATTTTGTATTTACATGTATAATCTCCCTTTTGAGATCTGATTAGTTTTTCAGTAAAATCGGTAGACCGGAAGTAGCAGTTTACTTCAGCGAAAAAATCGAATTTTGCCAATATATCGTCAACTACTAAGTTTAAACAAATTTATAAAGAATTTATATCTACTTAAAATTAAAATTGAAAATAATTTTATTTAAAAGGTTTTTCGAAATTCCTACCGGAAGTAGGTCTTTTACTCTTATCGAAAATCAGTTTTTTGCGAATATTTTGCAAGTCATGCTTTTTAGGCAAATACGTTACGGGTATAAAAGTATTTAAAACATAATTTTCAATATCTTTGTATAAAAAAAATTTCAAAATTCAGACCGGAAGTACAACTTTTACTCTTATCGAATAGCGATTTTTTGCAAATATGTCGTAAGTTATGAATTCTACATATATTTATGAAGAGTACAAAAGTATTTAGAACTGGATTTGCAATATTTTTTGTATATATGAAATTTCATGATTCGGACCGGAAGTAGCACTTTTACTCTTAGCGAGGAGCACTTTTTTGATAATATCTTGCAAAGTATGCATTCTATAGAAATTTATTAAGAGAAGTACTTAGAATAGAATTTTGAATAATTTTTGTATAAAAAATTCTTAAAATTCTATAATTTGAAACGCTCATACGTATAAGAAAGTCGTGTGGTGGTCACACCTCAAATTTTTTTAAACTTATTTTGTAATTTTAAAATCTAAAATTTGGGTTAGTGATGCAAAAGGCATAAATTTATAATGTCAAGATCAGTTTTTGTACTAATTTATTTTCTTAAGAAAGTTATGTGTTTTAGAAATAACCACAAAAATGCATGATATTGATTAATGTCTACTAACTAAGGCTGGTACACAAAAGAAAAAAACGACCTCTACGCGCCAGCTGCACATTTGATGTACGATATAAAGAAAAATTCAAATGTATGTAATTATTTTTAAAGATAAAAATGAGGTGTGGCCACCACACGACTTTCTTATACGTATGAAAGTGTTACTTCCGGTCCGAATTTTGAAATTTCATTTATACAAAAAATATTCCAAATCAAACTCTAAATACTTTTGTACTCTTCATAAATATATATAGAATGCATAATTTACGACATATTTACAAAAAATCGCTATTCGATAAGAGTAAAAGTGGTACTTCCGGTCTGAATTTTGAAATTTTTTTTATACAAAAGATATTTAAAAGTATGGTCTAAATACTTTTATACTCGTAATGTACCTGCCTAGAAAGTATGACTTGCGAGATATTCACAAAAAACTGATTTTCGATAAAAGTAAAAGACCTACTTCCGGTAGGAATATCGAAAAACTTTATTAAAACAATTTTTCTCAAATTTAATTTTGAGTACATTTGAATTCTTTATAAATTTGTTTAAACTTAGTAATTGACGAAATATTTGCAAAATTCGATTTTTACACTGAAGTAAACTACTACTTCCAGTCTGCCGATTTTGCTCAAAATCTAATCAGTTCTCAAGAGGGAGATTATATTCGTAAATACAAAATTTGGAATTGATATCTACAGCGGTTTGACCGCTATCGTGGTCACACACAGACAGACACACACAGAGAGAGACACAGAGACATTTTTTAAAAACCACTTTTTTGGTATCAGGGGACCTCAAAACGTGGACATCTGCAAAAATCTCGAGGTCGAAAATTTTCATCATCACAATACTTCCTTATACTACGTATAAGAAAGTAAAAAAATGAGGTGTGGCCACCGCACGACTTTCTTATACGTACGAGCGTTTCAAACTATGCAATTTTAAGAATTTTTTTATACAAAACTTATTCAAAATCCTATTCTAGGTACTTTCATTCGCTTAATAAATCGCTATAGAATGCATACTTTGCAAGATATTATCAAAAAAGTGCTCCTCGCTAAGAGTAAAAGTGCTACTTCCGGTCCGAATTTTGAAATTTCATATATACAAAAAATATTGCAAATCCAGTTCTAAATACTTTTGTACTCTTGATAAATATATATAGAATGCATAACTTACGACATATTTGCAAAAAATCGCTATTCGATAAGAGTAAAAGTGGTACTTCCGGTCTGAATTTTGAAATTTTTTTTATACAAAAGATATTGAAAATTATGTTTTAAATACTTTTATACCCGTAACGTACTTGTCTAAAAAGCATGACTTGCGAAATATTCGCAAAAAACTGATTCTCGATAAGAGTAAAAGACCTACTTCCGGTAGGAATTTCGAAAAACTTTTTAAATAAAATTATTCTCAATTTTAATTTTAAGTATATATGAATTCTTTATAAATTTGTTTAAACTTAGTTGTTGACGAAATATTCGGAAAATTCGATTTTTTCGCTGAAGTAAACTGCTACTTCCGGTCTACCGATTTTACTGAAAAACTAATCAGATCTCAAGAGGGAGATTATACACGTAAATACAAAATTTTGAATTGATATCTACAGCGGTTTGGCCGCTATCGTGGTCACACACACACACAGAGAGAGAGAGAGACACACAGACACACAGACATTTTTTAAAAACCACTTTTTCGGTATCAGGGGACTTCAAAACGTGGACATCTGCAAAAATCTCGAGGTCGAAAATTTTCATCATCACAATACTTCCTTATACTACGTATAAGAAAGTAAAACATTAAACAGTAAACATTGTCACACACATTTTACACGAGGTTTTCCGCGTCGTCTATCCCCACTTTACGGTATCTCTCCCAGTCCTAGCGAAGACGAAAATCTGTCGGAATCGGTCGGCTATTGCAGACTTAAATGCGAGTGACAGTTTAATTACAAACTGTCACTCGCATTTAAATGTCGTATATACCTATAATATTCGAGTGTATAATAATATAACAGTTATGGGCAAGCGAAAATTGGCTTATTATAAAACATTAACAACATCAACAGTTCCGTAAGTACTCATTCTTTATACATTCTGTTTCCCTTCTATAGTATTCCTTTATCTATGACAGAATCTGTGAATAAAACCAAAGCGCTGTAACAGAATCGAATATCGTCTATCTCCACCTACTCACACCCCCTTGCGTCTAACCGTCCCGCGAGTAATATAAGTTGCATAAGTTTCTATTTGTTGGTAAACGCCACTCTTAATAATGTAACAAAATTGTTTTTCCCGAATATTATTTTGTATTTGGAACACCAGCATTTGGTAACAATATTGTTTTGAAATAAATGACCATTGTATTTCTTGGAAAAATATATATTTACACAAAAGAGATTTTCAAGAAAATTGGATTTGGGGAAAACTCGTTTCTTACGATTATCTAGGCCAATTTTGATTTTTCTTTTCGAAATTCTTTCGAACAATATTAAGAACGAACTTAGAAAACCTGGAAAACTATCAGATTTCTGATTTTCGAAAAAGGGGGTTACCTTCACACCAGTTTTATTTTGTACTGTGAAACAGTGCAAAATAATAGTTGTAAAAAACATAGTAAATAGTGTTTTATTTAGATCCTTAGTTGATATAGAATACCACAGAGGAACGGGCGACACCGTCAATCTTCTTATTCAAATCTAAAATGTTTTAATTTTTAATGAAATACTAAAGACCCTTGTTGCGACCTGACAGTCTTTAACGGTTCCACTGATGCTTTTAGTGGTGGCTCGTTTCTTGTTTTTTATTTCTCGAAGGACCAGTATAACTTTGGGTATACACCATGTATTTGTCGTGGTTAGGAAACACTTACACAAACAGTTTATCCTTGTTGAATTGATACTTTATTTTAAATATACAGATAGCGTTGAATTAATTTCTTATGATTAACAAATAATAAAACAGACAAATCGCGATTTGTAGGTATTAATTTCGTTGCTACCGAAAAGAATAGAATTTCGTGAACTCAAATGTACCCTTTTTTAAATGCTATCGACCGTCTTGTTTCACTTTCAAAATGTTAATAAATTTAATAAATATGTGTGTTCATTTCACGAATTCCCACATCTCTTGTTTGTACAGCTGCATATGCGAGCACGCAAAAATAAGATATTAATATTAAAAGAAATACACCACTTAAAATCGAGTGTTTTTACATGATTTATGATCGTGAGAGAATACGTCTGGTACACAAATAATGCATTTATGTTCAAATAGTTAAACCTTAGTATGTTTTATAATTGTTCGGCGTTTTCGAATAATACCTACACTGTGCGATATAAATTGCATTTTACAAGATGTGAAATTATTACAAATAATTATTGTTAAATTTTGGCTTGGCCTAAACATGCCGGCCGCCTTGAAAGCCCTGACTTTCAATCAACATTAAGTGAAAACCTTATAGTGGCTTGTACTTAGAATTTAAATTGTATTACTATACTTAAGGGTCCCTAAAATCACACTAAGTACTACCCAATGCCTCGCGTGATACTATTCGTAGACAGGTAAAATACATAAACGTGATGTTGCTCGCGTATATTCACCCTTAGAAGTTTTAATTGTCACACATCTCACAACACCATCATCACCAGGAAGTAGTTTTTGAACGCGGCCCGTAGTCCATTGCAATGGGGGTCGGTTGTCGTCCTTGATGAGAACTAGGTCATTAAGCTGTATTTGTCGGTCTTGATTATCCTTCCACTTCGTTCTGGTTTGTAGGCTGTGCAAATATTCCCTGGACCAGCGTGACCAAAAATGTTGTTTAATGCTCTCAATAAGCTGATACCTTGACAGCTGATTGATTTTTAAATGTGTGATGGTTGGTTCTACGTAAGAAGTTAATGGCATTCCAATGAGAAAATGACCAGGAGTTAGGTAACACAAATCAGTAGGATCGGATGACATAGGACATATAGGGCGAGAATTAAGAACGGCCTCAATTTGTACTAACAATGTAGTAAGTTCCTCAAAAGTCAAAACTGCATTTCCGGCTGTACGTCTTAAATGATATTTGAGTGACTTTATTCCAGCTTCCCAAATGCCACCGAAATGCGGTGATCATGGAGGAATAAAGTTCCATTTGATTTGGTGTGCTGATAGGAAATCATACAGGCCTTTGTTTGTTTGACCTTGGAAAATTGTGTATAATGTCTGTAACTCTCGATCGGCGCCAATAAAGTTTGTAGCATTGTCAGAATATATATTAGTAATTTTACCACGACGCGCAATCATTCTTTTCAAAGCATTTAGGAATGCATCCGTCGTTAAATCTGAGACAACTTCGATATGTACAGCTTTACTTGCTAAACATATAAATAATGCAATGTATGCCTTAATCTGTTTACTTCCTCTTCTACGTGATTCTCGTATCAATAATGGACCAGCATAGTCGACACCAGTATTGATGAATGGTCGAGATTCTTGTACACGTGTTTGGGGTAGGTCAGACATGATGTATTGATACGTGTTTGGTTTTACCTTGAAACACGCAATGCATTTTCTTAAGACTCGTTTGACTGAGTTTTTTCCTGCAAGCGGCCAATAGGTGTCTCGAACAGCTGCTAACGTTCCATGTATCCCCGCATGCAGTTGGCGTTCATGTGTGTGCCTGATAATCAAATTTGTATAAATGTGATTGCTAGGTAGTATCAAGGGGTGTTTCTCAGAGAAGGACAAGTCAGCCTTGCGCAATCTACCACCGACTCTGATTAGCTTGCTTTCATCCAAAAATGGATTTAGACACAGCAATTTGCTTTTCTTATTAACAGCAACACCCTTCAATAAGTCTAAGTATTCACTGCCAAAGCATGATTGCTGTAAGTTCTGTAGTAACCGTGCTTTGGCGAGTTCTATTTCGCTAACCGTTAAAACGCCATAGCTCGCATTTGAGTGATTGAATGTACACTTAGCTCGCACATTATTCACGAATCTGAGGCAATAAGCAGTTATTCTGTGTAATGTTTGCAAGTTTGAGTATCTTGTAAATATGTCAAATGGTTGTTGAATTGTTGCTGTATTACTTATGACCTTAGTTCGAACTTCCGGAATGTCAACTATGGTTTCTTGGGTGAACGCATTTGTTGGCAGTTCTTCATACTTGTTCAGCCAGGAAGGTCCCATCCACCAAAGATCATTAGTGATTAATTCCCCTGTTGAAGAACCTCGTGAAACTAGATCCGAAGGATTTTCCGTTGTTCCCACGTGATGCCATTCATTTATATTCGTTAATTCCTGTATCTCGTTTACTCGGTTTGCTACAAATGTTTTCCAGGTTTTTGAAGTAGCTCTTATCCAGGCAAGAACTATTGTGGAGTCTGTCCAATAGAATACTTGATGAATCGGAATGGACAATATGTTTTTTACCTTGTCCATTAAATTCGAGAGCAATACGGCAGCACATAGTTCTAGTCGTGGTATCGTTATGCCCTTTAAAGGAGCGACCCGAGATTTTGAACATAACAGATTAGATGTTACGTGTTCCCGTGTAATTGAGCGTATATATATACATGCACCATAAGCGTTTTCACTAGCGTCACTAAAACCGTGCAACTCTAATGCATTATAGGTGCGTTGATTCACAACATATCGTGGAACCTTGATTTTCTTTGCTTCTTGTAAATCTTGTTTGTATTCTAACCAGGCCGTGTGTATATTCATAGGTACTGATTCATCCCATTCAATCTGAAGTTGCCACAAAATTTGCATCATTAATTTCCCCCTGATAATTAGAGGTCCCAATAGACCAAGAGGGTCGAAAATTTGAGATATGCATGATAAGATTAACCTCTTCGTTATGTTTCCATCCATTGAGGCTGAGATTTTGTATTGCAATGTATCAGATGTTGAACTCCACTGCAATCCGAGTGTTTTAATTGTACACTCCATTGATAGTGTTAGCAATGTATCTTCTGCTTCGTGAAAGATATCCTTTAATATTTCAGGAGTATTTGAAGCCCATTTTCGTAGAGTAAATCCGCCCTTTAGCAGGATCTTGTTTACTTGATGGATTAACTCCTTGACGTCTTCGATTGTTGATGCTCCTGTTAGTAGGTCGTCAACATAGAAGTCCCGCTGAATAATTGATGCACCTAATGGATACTGCGAGGATTCTTCTAATGCCACTTGTTTTAGAGCGCGTGTTGCTAAAAAGGCAGCACTGGCCGTTCCATAACTAACAGTAGTTAGCTCGTACGTTTTTACTGCTTCATGTATATTAGTTCTCCAAAGTATTCTTTGTAGACTATGGTGCTTTTCGTTCACCTTTATCTGACGATACATTTTTTCGATATCGGCTGTGATTACAATGGGATGTGTGCGAAAGCGACAGATGATGGAGAACAGATCTTGTTGAACACTGGGTCCCACCATTAAAATGTCATTTAAGGAAACTCCGGTACTCGACTTTGCTGATCCGTCAAATACTACCCTTAGTTTTGTAGTCATGCTATCTTCCTTTATTACAGCATGATGTGGCAAGTAAAAGTCAGTCCGTGGTTCTTTGTGAGAAGGGTCACGGACTAAACGCATATGATTTAACGTTTCATATTCTTGCATGAATGCGGTGTACTGTGCCTTGAGTAGCGGTTGTTTTTGTAATTTGCTTTCTACCGTGTAAAATCTTTTCAATGCGACATCCCTTGAATTCCCTAACTTTAATTGATTCCCTTCGCGCATAGGCAATTCTACAACAATTCGACCGGTTTCGTCTCTTTGATAAGTATTTATGAAATGTGTCTCACACTTCTTTTCTTCAATGTTCAATGAATTCTTTGAAATGACTTCTTCTATTTCCCAAAATTTTGTCAGTTGTTCATTAATGCTATTTCGCATTACGAAATTGCAAATAATGTGTGTATGTGATAAATTTGCATTAGGTGCTGCACCCGATATAATCCATCCCAGCAGAGTTTTTTGCATACAAAGCGTTGTTTTGTTTGGCTTAATTTGCCCGACACATAATAAACTCCAAAATAATTCCGCGCCTATTAATAAATCTATTGTATTTGTAGTATTGAAATCAGGATCCGCCAGTTTTAGGTTTTTAGGTATAGGGATTAATTTTCTTTCAATAGATAATACCGGAAGAGGTTGTGTAATGTTCTTTAGTATCAAACAATTTATACTAGTTGTGAATTGACAGAATCTAGATTTTAAATTGATTTGCATGCTTTCATTCACGACGGATTTTGCTTGATTCACCCCTATTAGTGATATATTGGTGGATTGTTTGTGCAACTGTAATTTTTCAGCTAATGTTTCGCTAATAAAGCTTGATTGTGATCCTGAATCTAGTAGTGCGCGACATTCGATGTAATTTCCAAATTTATCCCTAATATCCACTACTGCTGTTGACAATAATACTTGCGTGGTATTTTTATTGGAATAATTAGATAAGCTTGACGAAATCACGTCTCTTGAGGACGATGCATCGTTTACCGGCAATGGTGGCTTATATTTTGGCTGCTGCGCTGGTGGATTATTACTTGTCTGCTGCGTAATATGTAACAACGTATTATGTTTACCGTTGCATTTTTTACAAGATGATGCGGTGCATTGAAAAACTGAATGATTTGGTTTAAGACAATTTATGCATAACTGTAATGACTTAATTCTCTTCATTCTTTCTTCTGGTTGCATATTTAATAGTCGCTTACAATAATATATTAAATGATTTTCATTGCACATAGCACAGCTGGTTGATTGCGCTGTTACGTGTACTGATACATTTTTACAGGGCTTATTATGTGTAGTGATTGGCTTAGATATTGCTTCTAATGTGTTGCATTTACGGATAAGAAATTCTGTTAGTTGCTTAAATGTTGGTACTACATCTATATCTACATTTGACTCCCACTCTCTACATGTTAGGTAATCTAATTTGTTTGTAATAATATAGATTAAAATATCATCCCAATGTTCCGTTGGTCTGCCTAATGCTTTGAGTGCACGCATGTGTTTAAGTGCGCCATCTACTAATTTTCGTAAAAGATAGCCGTTTTCTTTTCCTATGCTGGGTAACTCATGAATAGCCTTTATGTGCCTCTGAATTACTAGTTTTCTGTTGTTATATCGCTCAACTAACATATCCCATGCTATTGAATAGTTATCCGCTGTAGTATCTAATGATTCGATAATGTTTGCCGCATCTTTGTGAATACATGATTTTAAATAAATGAATTTTTGTGTATCCGTAAGTTGTTCGTTGTTATGTATAATAGACTTGAATGTTTCTTGAAATGAAAACCATTCTTCGATTGCGCCGTGAAATTGAGGCAATGAAATTTTCGGTAAATTGATTTGATCCTTTATATTGAGTTGCCTTTCTGATGATTCCGATTGTGGTTTGCTTTCAAGTAGTTCTTGAGCTTTTGTGATAATGTTGAAATACTTTTCTTCAACAGGATCTACTTCGTTATCAAAGTTATCCTCCTCTTCTCGCACACTAATCTTGGTTTGAATCTCAGAAAATTGATTAAGGAAATTTGATAATTTACCTAGCCGTATTTTTAATTGTGTTTGGTAGTTTGACTCGATTTTGATGTCATTCACATAGTTACTAAATTTGGTAAGACTGGACTTTAATGCAGTACGTTTTAATTTTAATTCTTTGATTTCTGTTTCTATATTTGCCATTGTTATGGGATAAATGAGGATCTGAATATGTTATGAAAGGATCAATTATAAGGAAACTTATGAAATGCCACTAACCTGTGTTATTTTCTTTCTTTGTTGAAATGGAGTAGCTGAATCCGGCTCGAAATAGACCAAATGTTGCGACCTGACAGTCTTTAACGGTTCCACTGATGCTTTTAGTGGTGGCTCGTTTCTTGTTTTTTATTTCTCGAAGGACCAGTATAACTTTGGGTATACACCATGTATTTGTCGTGGTTAGGAAACACTTACACAAACAGTTTATCCTTGTTGAATTGATACTTTATTTTAAATATACAGATAGCGTTGAATTAATTTCTTATGATTAACAAATAATAAAACAGACAAATCGCGATTTGTAGGTATTAATTTCGTTGCTACCGAAAAGAATAGAATTTCGTGAACTCAAATGTACCCTTTTTTAAATGCTATCGACCGTCTTGTTTCACTTTCAAAATGTTAATAAATTTAATAAATATGTGTGTTCATTTCACGAATTCCCACATCTCTTGTTTGTACAGCTGCATATGCGAGCACGCAAAAATAAGATATTAATATTAAAAGAAATACACCACTTAAAATCGAGTGTTTTTACATGATTTATGATCGTGAGAGAATACGTCTGGTACACAAATAATGCATTTATGTTCAAATAGTTAAACCTTAGTATGTTTTATAATTGTTCGGCGTTTTCGAATAATACCTACACTGTGCGATATAAATTGCATTTTACAAGATGTGAAATTATTACAAATAATTATTGTTAAATTTTGGCTTGGCCTAAACAACCCTGTTATAAAACAATAATAATAGCTTCGTACTAATAACTAATAATTATTGCAGTCACACTGTATCCACGTGCATTACAACATTACGTAAGTTTTAATAGATAGAAGTGATTGTATTCACAAACAAGAGAAAATATTAGATTCGATATCACTTTCTATCTGTGCAACACATTATAATTATAAAAGTGGATAAATTCCCAATACGCGTAAGTACATAATAGATATATTGTTTTACGGAAACCTTTCATAAATAGAAATAAAACGACTACTAGAATTAAACCTATGCATGTATATTCGTTGTTCTCGTCAGAGAATGGATGACCCAGAAGTCAACAGAGCAGAATAGATGTTTCTCATGTGAAGACTTTTGAAAAGCAATATATGTATTACGACTAACGGTAGAACTGGTAGAAAGGGTGTGCAAAATAGCACCGAAGTGTTCGTAGATGCTATTCTAAGCGACTCCTAAAGATTTATTTATTTAAAGTTTCTCTACTTAACATGTTACAGAAGGTCGGAAATGAAGGTTAATTCTATTTACTATAGAAACGTTTCTAAAAATAAAAGCTATGCAATATTATACTACATGTAAAAATAGTGTTATGGTCTTTTATAATTTATTAGCTTAGGTAAATGGTAACGCAATATAAACGTATTAGTGATATACAGCATGTGTCAATTTTCATTAGCCATATATAGGCGATCAATTCATGTAATACGTGACAACGTGGCACCCCTACTTTCCTGTCCAATGCTAGCGCGACCGATACATGCTCGAAAATAAGTTAGCAGTAACTATTGGACCACTGACTTGGGTGTTTGTAATGCGTTCAGAAATAATATTTACGAGTAGCAAGGATTTGTTTTTCTTTTTCCTTTCAGTAAATGCAGAGAATTATGAAGCTGCGTTCACGCTGCATGACACAAACAAACGCGTAATCTAATAAAATTAAAAATAAGGTAAATAAAAAAGGATTCTGAAAATAATAATAAACTACTACATCAGGAGATCGCGGCGGCCATTTGATGTTTCCCGTTCCAGTAATAAGACGGCTTTTATTGCAGACTAGATCGCAACGTGTTCGCAGCTAAACATTGAATGTAAAATCTGGTGGGGAGAAGTGGGAAGATCGGAGAAAATCGTTGTGATGTCGATTGTTGCCGGGATTGGTGACGGACAGTAGGGGTGCCACGTTGCCACGTATTACTTGTATACGTATAAATCGCACGTAAACATTGAATCCCTATGCCTAATGAAAATTGACACATACGGTATATATTGTGCTGAGTAATAATATCAGTGATTGGCACTGTATATTTTGTATAAGTTTGAAGGATTATTTAATTGTACTAATTTTTTTTTATGTATGTTAAATTAAAATATTTAAACTAAAAAAGAACAGTTGTATATACTTAAAATGTTATTTATTATAGTAAAGATGTGTGCAGTCAATTATGAAAACATTACTTGAAGGAGTAGTAGTAGACCAGGTTCTTGGTTGCAGTAATTTTCATTGGATTCTGAAAATAGAGATTTAAAGTTATTATTTATGTAAAAATGTAGTTTGTTATCTTGTAAAACTTGTCTAATTAACAATTACGTAAAGAAAAGTAATTTAGTGTTGAATGTTGAAGTATGAAGGAAACAACTTAGTAAATAATTCGCGGGAAAAGTTTGAATAAGCGGATCTGTCAAAATTGACATTTACATAAAATTTTGTTAGTAATGTTTTGTGAAGTACAAAGTCTTAGTAATTCATTATTATAAATTATTAGAGATTTAATATAGAAGGTATACTGAAATTTGGAAAGCACTGAAACGTATCAATAAAGTTTTATAATACCATTTTGAACAAGAATTATGAAAAAAGGAATTTAATTGGATGAAATTAAAAAACGAAAATATTGTCTTGGTGACGATAAACAAACAGAGAAGATTGAAAATATTTTTCAAGCAAGGTGCGTGTAATTTTCGGAAAATCACGATTTTATTCCGAAAAGTATACTTTAAATTCACGAAAACCGCGAAAGTTGGTGAGAAAAGTGTTTCTTTCAGCATAGAAAATATTTATTTGATGGTAGAATAAAAAATTATTATAGAGAAGCATAAAATTATAGAATAATTTTATTATTATCGAATTAAAAGATATCCTGGATGGTAAAAGAAGATATTTACGAAGGAAAGGAATATTTAAATAGTACTTACCAAATATTAACCAAGTCCGAGCGGAATTTTAAATTCATCAGTAGTACGTGAGACCAAAGAGGGATTCCAGTTATCAAAGTCCAATTTATTGTATAAAACGAGAAGTTCCTACTAGTTTGAAACACAGATGTCGTTCCAGATATATGTTAAATTAATTAAAAGGATCTGGGGAACCATATAATTCCGAAGAGGTTTAGTTCCAGTGTTAAGTCGAGATAAAAGTACAGCTGCATTAAAATCCAGAAGATATCCTGTAATTTTCGAGGACACAACAAGATACATCCTGTTAGATATACCCGAAGAAGTTCCAGATCTAGGATTAGAACGAGGATACACCAGAAGTCATACTAGGAGAGATCCAGAGAGTCATCCGAGGCACAGAACGAGTCCATGAAGGTTGTTTTCTTTCAAATATAGAAGATCCACTGTAGTTATCAACGAACGTGTTACCAGAACCTGTGAGGAAAAAGGAATATATAACTTGAATAGCCCAGAGAAAGAAGATAAATGTTAATAAGAGGTTGTATAATTTCTATATAAGGAAAAACTTGAATTTATTTTAGTTTACATCGAGTAAAAGTCATAAATATTGTTAAGAATTGCTTAATAGTAGTAAACAAGAATAGAAATACTTATTGTGAAAAGTTTAATCTCTATTTTAATAAGAAGTTCAGAATGCACATATAAATGAATTTACATGACCTTGATACTAAAACATACCTTCAAACTTGTATGAATATTTTATAGTCGAAAGTTATTTATAAATAATTAAATTGCGTGGCTTAATGCATGCAAAATTGAAAAATATACATTAAATGGGATTTTGTACATACCTTATCGAATAGATAACCTTTGTTGGACATCCTTCATTTATCAATAAATTTACAGGTGCAATTAGACAGGTTAAACAATTTATGTACATGTCGTATAATTATATTGGCTATATTTTCGAATCAAGATTTAAATATTTATTGTTATTAAACGATTATTGTGGTGAAATTCTTCTTTTATTTGGTAAATTAGAAACATTGTGCTAGACATTTTTATATGGGAAATAGAATGTTGAAAAGTCAATGACCTGCAAGTAAACAAAATAAAATAGCATTTATAAAGTTAATTGTGAGAGTAAAAGTATACATACCGTACGATTGGTATCCTATGAGTGGGATAATTCATTAGCAGAAATATTCACATAATCAAAAGAATAATTATAACAGAATTATTTGAAGCATTTAGATTGTTATTTTTATGTAGCAGTTATAACGGCAAATACCAGTGCGACATCTTTATAAAAGTAAATGTAATACTAGTACTGCGTGGTCAAAATAAAGACTAGTTTCATTTTTAGAAAATTAATTCCATAAAGAAGTGATGACTTTTAAATTACTATTTGAAAGAGTTAGGAGATAAATATTTATTTCTAAAAGCATTAAGAATATTATCATTATAGAAAATTAAATTGATTAAGAATAAAACTGAGAAGTGTTTGGGCATAGTTAAAAGAAATAAAGAAATATATAATAGCATATGAGATAATAAATTTGGTACAGAAATTTAAAATATTATATACTGAGTGTTACATTATCATTATCATATTATAACCTGAGATTATTTGAGTAAATTTGAATGACTAGGTAAGAGAGGAGATATTATTAGCAACACACATAACAAGATTTGAATAATTTTGGGTTTATTATTTATTATATGTGTTTGCAAGTATATTATCCCCTCCACTAGTGCATTTTATGGCGTGCCCAACGTGGAGCGATTAAAATAAGACTCGCAAATAGTATTTTGATTATTTTATTAATTTTGATTAGGTGTTTGTAATTTATATTACCCTCCTTAGCTCATGTTTATGACGTATTTAACGTGAAGCAATTAAAATAAGACTCGCAATAACATATTTCAAATATTTTATTTATTGTTTTAATAGCGGTAACATTGGTATACATTTTACAAAGGCAGTAAAGTCAGTTACAAACATATTAAGGTATAAGAAATTGTGTACTATAATTATTGAAAATGAATACCAGATCTAAGAGTAATTTTGGATTAAATAGATCTGAATCGTCTAGCGATAGTGAAGAGGAGGTAGGTCAGGATGTGAATGTACCAGAGGGAGGAGAATTTGTATTACAAGTTCAGGAAGGTATTGAACAGACAGGAGAAATACAGGATAGAGGTGATAAAGTGGAAATACAAGGAGAGACTTCTAAAGTAGAAATGTCGACCCCAGTAGTAGATTTTGGACCAATTTTACAAATATTAAAACAAATGAATGAAGATAATAAGAAAAATAGAGAGGAGGATCTTAAGAGAAGCGAGAAAAATAGAGATGAGGATAAAATGGAAGCTAAGAAAAATAGGGATGAGGATAAAAAAGAATTAATTGGTAAATTTGACAAGGCAAGTGAAGAGAATAATAAGAAATTAATGGATAAATTGGACAAGGTTAGTGAAGAGAATAAGAAAAATAGGGATGAGGATAAAAAAGAATTAGGAGAAAAATTGGATAAGTTGGAAAAGGCGAGCATTGATACTAGAGAAGAAACTAGAAGGAATCTGGAAGAATTAAAGAAAACTTTACTGAGAGATACAGAAGAAAAGGTTAAAGAAATTGCTATTGAAATGGATAACAGGGAAATGAAAATACGGAAAGAAGTAGACGAAAAATTACAAATTAAGGATACGGAAGTTAAATCTATTATTAGAAATAAAGTACAAGAGGTTGAAGGGAAAGTAAAGGTAATACAAGAGAATGTTAAACAAATAGAAAAGAATAGTAGTGAAAAACATAAGGAGTTAGCCAAACGCATAAGGGAGGAAGTTGATCAGGTAAATAAAGAAGTTTCTGAAAAAACAGAAAAATTAGAAGAGAATTTTTGTAAGAGGATAGAAAATACAGAAGACAGATGTCTGAAAGAAATTAAATTATCAACTGATACTACGATTGCACAGAAATTAAGTATGGAAGATATCCTGAAAGAATGTGAAGAACAGAAGACGAAAATACAAGATCTTTTATTGAAGACTCAGAATATTAAAAATTCTCATGTAACATGTCCTCCGGCTTATAATATTTTAAATACTGGTATTAGAATTGAGAATATCACACATTTTAGTGGGGATAAAATGTCCACTCATCCAATGGCTTATTTGACAAATATATTGAGATATATTGAGGATATACCAGATTTTAAGGGTCAGATGAATATAATTAGAGCAACATTGAACAATGGAGCTGCAGATTGGTTGCAAAGAGTCGAGAATGATTGTCAGGATTTAACTCAATTTGTGAATATGTTTAGAAGCAATTTTTGGAGTGAGACGCAACAAAGTAGAGCACATCAGAGGCTATTAACTGGACGATATCAACCGGGTAAATCATCAAGGGAGGCATATGCTCAAAGGATGTTTAACTATTGCAGATATATTTCTCATTTAGATGAACGTACGATTTCGCAACATCTTTTACAACATTTTATTCCTGTAGATACTCATGCTATTATCTGTCAAAATGTAACGGATATGAATGGGTTGATCAATATTCTTAGACGCTTAGATGACTATTCAGACGGTGTGAAATATAGGGAATATCGCCAATTTAATGGAAGAAACGAATCTCAGAATAACCAGCAACGCTTGTTAAATATCAATGGTGCGAAGAATCAGTATACTCATAACAATACATCTTTCCAACAAAATGCATATCCGAGGAATAATCAACCTGGTTACAGTCAAAATAACAATTTTGGACCAAGACAACCGTACCAGTTTAATAGTCAACAGAACAATAATTATAATAGGAATTATAATACGCAAGGAAATGGTAATAACAATTGGAATAATAATCGTGGTATCATAAATGGAGGAAATGGAAGACCAAATGCAAATAGGAATAATCCATTTATAAATCAATCTGCAAGACAAGTCCCTCAACATAATAATTACCAAGAACAGAACAATAGGTATTATGGTAATAATAACTCGAGACAGGTAAATAATATACAGACTCAAGATTGGAGAAAAACAGATAGGAGGATTACTGGAAGTCAGGATTCAGATGAAATAGAAGTTGGTTTAATAGAGAAAAAAAAAACGCCAATTTTGGAAATGAAATTGGATCCGTATCAAAATGTTATACCGGGAACATCTCATTAGTAAATGATTTTGTTCATAATAAAGTTAGTTGTAATATAATTAGAAGTAGTACAATAATGGGAATGGGGAATGTTCAAAATAATTTAGATATGGGAAAAATAATTAATAATTATGAAAGTTTACCTTTTTGCACAATTAGTATTAGAAATGTTAATTTTAAAACTTTATTGGATTCTGGTGCAGAAATCTCTCTTATAAAGGAAGAAATGATAATGAATATTCCTGAATATTCTAAACATATAATTAAAGTTAAAAATACAAATGTTATGTCTGCAAATAGGGGAAAGATGGGATGTATTAATAAGAGGTTATGCATAGATGTTATTTTGAATGGGTATAAATTTATTATGCAATTTTACTTATTAGGGAATTTGTTTTATGATTGTATACTAGGGATAGATAATATGAGAACACTTGGTATGAATTTAGATTTTGAGGAGAACAAAATTAAGATAGGAGGGAAGGATATTTTATTAGAAAAAGTAGTGGATGTAAAAGAAATAAACGCATACATTGAGTATAAGGAAGATATACAGAATGAGATGAATAATATTATTATAGCTGATCGTGCAGAAAATGATGATACACAAGAACATTTGGAAGGGGCAATGTTTGAATTACCGAGATCATCAGATACAAGTGATGTATATGGAGATGCTGTTATACTCGAAGATAAGCAAGAAGTTAAAGTTATAAAAAATAAAGCTGACATTCAAACTTTTATATTGCAACAAAAGTTACCTGAACCATGGATTGAAGATAGTTTAGTAGAAATTCTAGATAAGAACATAAAATTAATAAATGATGAAGTCGTTTTTGCCAAAGATTATGAACATCGGTTATTGATTAATGATGATTCACCTTTATCATGTAAAAATTATCCTATTCCATATTTTTTTCAAGATCGTGTAAATGAGGAACTAAGGAAACTGGAAGAAGCTGATGTCATTGAGAGATCGAACACATACTTTATTAGTCCTGTGGTGTTAGTTAAGAAGAAGGACAATTCTATTCGTATTTGCATTGACGCTCGCTTAATTAATTTAAGGATCATGCCTGAGCATGAAATACCACAAAACATTGATGTTTTACTTACAAAATGCGGTAATAAAAAATGGTATAGCAAATTAGACCTTAAGAATGCTTTTTGGTTAATAAGGTTGGACGAGAATTCTAGGAAGTACTGTGGATTTAACGTGAATGGAATTACTTACCATTTTAAAGTATGCCCCTTTGGCATAAAAAGCAGTCCTGCTGGATTGATTAGATTTCTACATAAAATACTAGACAAATATGAGAAATTCGCCCTTCATTATTTAGATGATATCATAATCTTTTCAGATGACATAGAATCTCATATTAATCATATAGAGATCATTATAAATACATTACAAGTCAATGGCATGAAATTAAACTTGTCTAAATGTCAATTTTGCCAAAAGGAAGTTAACTATTTAGGATACGTAGTAAATCAAGAGAACATTTTATTAGATCCACAGAGATTAGAAGAGATACAAAATTATCCAAGACCAAATAAACTCAAGATGCTGAGAGGATTTTTAGGATTGTTAAATTATTATAGGAAATTTGTATCTAATTATAGCCAAAAGACAAGTACTTTGTTGAATTTACTGAAGAAAGGAACGAAGTGGAAATGGACTGATGAATGTGAGGAATGTTTTGTACAACTAAAATCGAATTTTGTAGAAAATCTTAAATTATATCATCCGGATTTTAATTTAGATTTCATTGTAAGAACAGATGCATCAAGTGTAGCAGTGGCTGCAGAATTAATACAAATTAAAGATGGTATCGAGGTTCCAATATATTTCGCGTCAAGAACTTTAAAGCCTTGCGAAAGGAAATATGGGGTATCAGAACTCGAGATGCTTGCCGTTATTTATGCTTTAACTAAGTTACGCTATTACCTCATAGGAAAGAAGTTCAGATTGGAGACGGATCACAAGGCTTTATTGAATATTATGACCACTAAATTAAATAATAACCGAATTTATCGTTGGACGTTGTTAATACAGCAATATGACATGGAAATTGTATATAGACCGGGGAAAGAAATGATTGCTGCTGACATCCTGAGTAGGAAACATGGTGAGAATAAATCAGCAAATGTACTAATAAACTTGGTAAAATTGGGAGTAGAAGGTATTTTCTCATTACAAAGAATTAGGGAAGCTCAAGATTCACCTGAATTGGAATTAATTAAATATAATTTACAAACAATTGGCCCACATAAAGGTATGAGCATTAGAGAAGGGATAATTGTGAAGAAGATAGGCGATTTTGAAGTATATGTTACAGATGAAGAACATACAATTGAAATTATACGACATCTTCATATGATGTACACACATATAGGAGCTAGAAAATGCTGGCTTATGTACAGAGAAGCTTATTATTGCAAAAATGACGAGAAGATAATTAAAAGAGAAATAAAACGGTGTGAAACATGTGTGTTGGCAAAAGAAAAGAATTATACTAATCAAAACATTAGTTTGAGTATTATTGCGGATGATAGACTACAATTAGTGGCGATTGATTTTATTTCTAATCTGATCCCGAGCACAAGAAGATATCGGAATATTTTGGTACTATGTGATATTTTTTCTAAGCATGTGCGATTAATACCTACACAGAAATGCAATACAGATACGGTTTTACAAGCTATACAAGAGTATATAACTGAATATGGTACTCCTAAAACAATTTTATCGGATCATGCAACATATTTCATGAATCAAAGATATCATGAATTTTTAGATGAAAGAAATATTAAGTCACATCATATTTCTATACGACATCCCCAGGCTAATCCTTCTGAAAGGTATATAAAGGAAGTATTAAAATATTTACGTATATTAATGGAAGACAACCATCATAAATGGGCAAGATATTTAAAACAAATCGAATTCGTCATGAATAATACTCCAAGTACGGTACATGAAGCATGTCCAATAACTATTTTTACAGGACAACCTGCACAAAGGCCATGGCAAGATGATGAAACAGCTGAAATAGGAAACAGGTATGAACAAATAAAGCAAAAACTTTTGAAACGTAAAATAAAGTGGGAACAGAAGAAAAAAGAAAAACAACGTAAATACAAGATTTATAATGTGAATGATAAAGTAATAGTTCGAGCGTTACGAGTAACGGATAGAAAGAAGAATATTATGGCAAAGCTCATAAGACCATTCTCTGGACCATTTACTGTATATCGAAGAATAGGTTTAAATAATTACGAACTAATTGATGAGGATACTGGTTATTTTAAAGGAACATATCACATATCTATGTTACATGATTATATAGAAGAACTATAAATCATCCGGAAAAGAATAGGTAAGACACAATATTGGGAGATTGTATTGTGTAAGTGAGTAACGACACTTCCTAAATCTGAGTTATGTTAAATCATCCGAAATTATAGGTAAGACACAATATTGGGAGATTGTATTGTGTAAGTGAGTAACGACACTTCCTAATTCTGAGTTAAGACAAATCATCCACAATGATTTAATAAGACAAATCATCCACAATGATTTAATACGAGAAATCATCCACAACGATAAAATACAATAAATCATCCAAAACGACAAATCATTTACGACGATATAATTATGACAAATAATTCACGTTATTTTCATAAGTAAGAAAATATTAGGAGATTAAACTGTAAAAGGAGAAATGACATTATTTCTCTGAATCATACTAATTCATACCTAGGAAATTTTAGTCAGGACAGAAGATAAAAAAGGAGATCGTCTTCTGAAGGTAATTACGATACCTGCTTATCCAAGTAACATGTGGATCTCAAAATTTTTAAAAAGTTATTGACAAATAGAGACCTGTTGTTTATTAGAAAATAAATAATCATATAGTACTGAAGTGTTAGGAGGACATAAATACCTTATGATAAGACAGGGGCATGACTAGATACAGATAACAAAGTGATAAGGAAGGGGCATATTGGATTTCGCTTTCTTTTAAATGAGTAAAAGACATAATGATGAAACAGGAATACATGTATACAAACAAGTTCATTTTTATCGAGAAAATAATTTGAATTTATAGAGAGGTAACCAGATAAAGAATCTACATATAGTATTCCGGAATTATATTAGATTAATTTAGTTATAGGACTGTTACAATTACTAGTTATTAAAAAAAAAAAAAAGATGATTAATTAAAAAAAAATAAGTTATTTCCTCATTCTCATATTGTATATAAATTTGTAAATAACCATAAGAGAAGGTAATATAAGTAATCTTACTAGTAAATAGACTTGCCCAAGTATTTAAATGGAATGAAATGGATAAAGAAGTTGTATAGAAGAAAAATAAACATGAGCCTTATAAAAATAAAAAGAATATTCAAAATAATTAAAACACTTAGTAGGGTTATATAATAATTATTAAGATTTAACAAACATTATAGGTGATGAAGAAATGCAAAAGAAAGAAGTTAGGAAGAGCCTTTTAAATAAAATATGTCAGATGAAAGTAAATGCTTACAATAAATAGTAAATATTAAAAGTACCATGAGAATATGGAATTATTATAGAGTGAATATGTATAAAAGGGTGAAAAATACCCAAAATGATATAAAATATAGGACCAAAAGTGTCTAAAAAAGAATTATATAGGTAACGTAAGCCTTTAAAAACGATAAGAAAAAATTTGGACTTTCCATAAATGAAAGTATAGGGGATGACGAAAATGTCAATTATAGGTAAAAGGGGAATTTGTTCGTATGAGAACAGTATATAAAGAAAATAATATATAATTAGTGAGCATAGTGAATCATTCTAAAAAGAGGCTAATAAGTAACTGAAGTATAACAGATAAAAAGAATATGTTATTCACCTATTTATGTAAAAGTTAGTACAGATAATATTTTTATAAGAAGTTTGAGTAAGGAAAACACAGAAAAACATATATGCAATTAATGTTAAAAAGTTTGATGGCAATTAAAAAAATATAGATATTTTAATAAGGTATTGGAACATCAAGAAGGATTATAATATATAGTATGATAAATAATGGAACAAAAATTACTTATACAGGGCATAGACATCCATTTAAATAAATAAATTTATACTTTTATAATGAAAATAAAAATAAAAAAGGAAAGCCTTATATTACTTTTGGACTTATAAGAAAGTTGAGTTTTATAGTTATGAGTGTCACAAATAATTGTGAATTTAAACATTGTTATGTACAGATAGTTATAAATAAAAGTTTATATGAAATTACCAAATAACAGAAGATTCATTTAAAATCTGTTAAAGGATTTAGTTTGATTAAAATAATTGTTTTGAGCACATTGTTGAACATGTGAATTATCAGATATGGTTTAATAAATATAAATTTTGATTCGAGTTGAAAATTTACATTTTTTAAAAGGGGCATATGTGCTGAGTAATAATATCAGTGATTGGCACTGTATATTTTGTATAAGTTTGAAGGATTATTTAATTGTACTAATTTTTTTTTATGTATGTTAAATTAAAATATTTAAACTAAAAAAGAACAGTTGTATATACTTAAAATGTTATTTATTATAGTAAAGATGTGTGCAGTCAATTATGAAAACATTACTTGAAGGAGTAGTAGTAGACCAGGTTCTTGGTTGCAGTAATTTTCATTGGATTCTGAAAATAGAGATTTAAAGTTATTATTTATGTAAAAATGTAGTTTGTTATCTTGTAAAACTTGTCTAATTAACAATTACGTAAAGAAAAGTAATTTAGTGTTGAATGTTGAAGTATGAAGGAAACAACTTAGTAAATAATTCGCGGGAAAAGTTTGAATAAGCGGATCTGTCAAAATTGACATTTACATAAAATTTTGTTAGTAATGTTTTGTGAAGTACAAAGTCTTAGTAATTCATTATTATAAATTATTAGAGATTTAATATAGAAGGTATACTGAAATTTGGAAAGCACTGAAACGTATCAATAAAGTTTTATAATACCATTTTGAACAAGAATTATGAAAAAAGGAATTTAATTGGATGAAATTAAAAAACGAAAATATTGTCTTGGTGACGATAAACAAACAGAGAAGATTGAAAATATTTTTCAAGCAAGGTGCGTGTAATTTTCGGAAAATCACGATTTTATTCCGAAAAGTATACTTTAAATTCACGAAAACCGCGAAAGTTGGTGAGAAAAGTGTTTCTTTCAGCATAGAAAATATTTATTTGATGGTAGAATAAAAAATTATTATAGAGAAGCATAAAATTATAGAATAATTTTATTATTATCGAATTAAAAGATATCCTGGATGGTAAAAGAAGATATTTACGAAGGAAGGGAATATTTAAATAGTACTTACCAAATATTAACCAAGTCCGAGCGGAATTTTAAATTCATCAGTAGTACGTGAGACCAAAGAGGGATTCCAGTTATCAAAGTCCAATTTATTGTATAAAACGAGAAGTTCCTACTAGTTTGAAACACAGATGTCGTTCCAGATATATGTTAAATTAATTAAAAGGATCCGGGGAACCATATAATTCCGAAGAGGTTTAGTTCCAGTGTTAAGTCGAGATAAAAGTACAGCTGCATTAAAATCCAGAAGATATCCTGTAATTTTCGAGGACACAACAAGATACATCCTGTTAGATATACCCGAAGAAGTTCCAGATCCAGGATTAGAACGAGGATACACCAGAAGTCATACTAGGAGAGATCCAGAGAGTCATCCGAGGCACAGAACGAGTCCAGGAAGGTTGTTTTCTTTCAAATATAGAAGATCCACTGTAGTTATCAACGAACGTGTTACCAGAACCTGTGAGGAAAAAGGAATATATAACTTGAATAGCCCAGAGAAAGAAGATAAATGTTAATAAGAGGTTGTATAATTTCTATATAAGGAAAAACTTGAATTTATTTTAGTTTACATCGAGTAAAAGTCATAAATATTGTTAAGAATTGCTTAATAGTAGTAAAGAAGAATAGAAATACTTATTGTGAAAAGTTTAAATCTCTATTTTAATAAGAAGTTCAGAATGCACATATAAATGAATTTACATGACCTTGATACTAAAACATACCTTCAAACTTGTATGAATATTTTATAGTCGAAAGTTATTTATAAATAATTAAATTGCGTGGCTTAATGCATGCAAAATTGAAAAATATACATTAAATGGGATTTTGTACATACCTTATCGAATAGATAACCTTTGTTGGACATCCTTCATTTATCAATAAATTTACAGGTGCAATTAGACAGGTTAAACAATTTATGTACATGTCGTATAATTATATTGGCTATATTTTCGAATCAAGATTTAAATATTTATTGTTATTAAACGATTATTGTGGTGAAATTCTTCTTTTATTTGGTAAATTAGAAACATTGTGCTAGACATTTTTATATGGGAAATAGAATGTTGAAAAGTCAATGACCTGCAAGTAAACAAAATAAAATAGCATTTATAAAGTTAATTGTGAGAGTAAAAGTATACATACCGTACGATTGGTATCCTATGAGTGGGATAATTCATTAGCAGAAATATTCACATAATCAAAAGAATAATTATAACAGAATTATTTGAAGCATTTAGATTGTTATTTTTATGTAGCAGTTATAACGGCAAATACCAGTGCGACATCTTTATAAAAGTAAATGTAATACTAGTACTGCGTGGTCAAAATAAAGACTAGTTTCATTTTTAGAAAATTAATTCCATAAAGAAGTGATGACTTTTAAATTACTATTTGAAAGAGTTAGGAGATAAATATTTATTTCTAAAAGCATTAAGAATATTATCATTATAGAAAATTAAATTGATTAAGAATAAAACTGAGAAGTGTTTGGGCATAGTTAAAAGAAATAAAGAAATATATAATAGCATATGAGATAATAAATTTGGTACAGAAATTTAAAATATTATATACTGAGTGTTACATTATCATTATCATATTATAACCTGAGATTATTTGAGTAAATTTGAATGACTAGGTAAGAGAGGAGATATTATTAGCAACACACATAACAAGATTTGAATAATTTTGGGTTTATTATTTATTATATGTGTTTGCAAGTATATTATCCCCTCCACTAGTGCAATATCTATGTATATTCTACACTTAAATCTATGGACAATCCGCATGGCCAGCTAAAACACGTCATCCACTATACACAATCGAAACGTCACATTACATGCATAAAACTATATATTAATTACTCAATAAAACGACCCATAATTCTGTCTTGAGCAGTAAAAAATCGTTTTCTTTTCTATATGAAGATTATTATTGAAGTGAAACCTATATCTTCCTTCGTGTTTTGGAGGTGTTTATTACAATTTATGTTGTTCCCATTTTGGGAGTTTGTACTGTTGAGATCTTAACACATACCTGAAACGGTTTGTATTTTGTGATGTTCGTGTTGTACTTAAAATTACGGATTTTATTTAATAACAGTAAAATATAATGAACTAAAGTAAAAATGCAATAAAACAGGTTATGGCTTGGTTCACAGAGAAAACTGTCTAATACAATCTAGATTATAGGGAAAAAAAATATGGGTTATAATAAGTTTTATTAATACTTATTAATCCAGTTAATTGGCTCTATGATACAAATATAATACAATGTCTTTAACATTTACTAAACAATACAGTTTTGGCCTGCATAAAAATTAAAGTGCTTTCAAATTTCAAATATATTGATAAAGACAATAATCCATAGAATGAAAAGGAATCGCTACAAAAAAATAAAACCTCAAACTTAAACACTAACCTTCCCGCATATGGTGACGATTCGGACGCAGCTCTTTTTTTGTTGCTGAAAGTTTGGATATAACAATCGAAATATGATGTGGTGCAACTGTAGTTTCCTAAATTGTTTTATTTTGTTGATGACCACTCAATATTCGTTTATTTTGTATTATTATTATTGTAACAGCACTTAAAATAAAGTGCAGCCGTTATTCTATATATTAACTAGTTAAAGTATCAAATTACAAAGTATTCTACACTTTAACTACCATAGATCGGTATTTTATGTAATAACGAGTTATTTCATAGAATATCGGATTACATGCTTTAACGGTAACATATACATACACAATTTTGCTGATGTTAACACGATGGCGATTAAATCAATCTGCAAATGACAACGGCGTAATTAAAGAAAATCGGGCAATTTTTTTATTATTGTGAAGTAATTTTTTGTATATAGGCTGAACCAAACGAGACAAATATACAGGCTGTGCTAATTATCTTAATTTAATTGAAAAATATTTCAAGTACAAAAGAAGACCAATAATTAATTAACTTTATAATAATCTGTATTAAGAGTGGCGTTTACCAACAAATAGAAACTTATGCAACTTATATTACTCGCGGGACGGGTAGACGCAAAGAGGTGTAAGTAGGTGGAGGTTGACGATATTCTGTTCTGTCACAGCGCTTCGGTTTTATTCACAAATTCTGTCATAGATAAAGAAATACTATACATAGGAATCATAATATATAAAGAATGAGTACTTACGGAACTGTTGATGTTGTTAATGTTTTATAGTAAACCAATTTTCGCTTGCCCATAACTGTTATATTATTATACACTCGAATATTATAGGTATATATGACATTTAAATGCGAGTGACAGTGTGTAATTAAACTGTCACTCGAATTTAAGTCTGCAATAGCCGACCGATTCCGATAGATTTTCGTCTTCGCTAGGACCGGTAGAGGTACCGCAAAGTGGGGATAAACGTCGCGAAAAACCGCGTGTAAAATGTGTGAGACAATGTTTACTGTTTAATGTTTTTTATCTTTAAAAATTATTACATAAATTTGATTTTTTCTTTATATCGTACATCAAATGTGCAGCTGGCGCGTAGGGGTCGTTTTTTTTCGTTTGTGTACCAACCTTAGTTACTAGACATTAATCAAATTCATGCATTTTTGTGGTTATTTCTAAAACACATAACTTTCTTAAGAAAATAAATTAGTACAAAAACTGTCCTTGACATTATAAATGTATGCCTTTTGCATCACTAACCCAAATTTGATATTCTAAAATTAGAAAATGATTTTAAAAAACGCGAAACGGCGATGCCTTAATTTTCGATAGGTAAACGCGCCCCTCTTAATAGATTCGTATTAAATTTGTGTAATACTGTGTATGAATTTTTTTTTGCTGTCACTATACGTAAAACAAAATTTAATACCTACTATTATATTTCTTATAGCCTGTATTATACAGGCCTACCCAAGAACCAATCAAATTTCTTAAAATATGTTACTTCTTATACTAAAACAAGATATAGGCTCTATAAAAATTTATTGCACATTTTTTTATAAATAAACACTAAATTACTTTCACATCGTTAGACACTTATCACCTTTTATTAACGTCACTGTCAATAACCATTACAGTAACATTCACGTCGGTACATAATAATAATAATAATAAAATAGCAATATTTAAAATATGTACAAAGATAGTTTATATTTCTGAATTTTATTCTGGAATGTACACAGCATTAGTTCGACGGAGGACTGGTGTTGTTTAGTTAAGCAGTCCTTGCAGAAGAACGGCTAGCCCTAATAGTTTATCTCATTATATTAGTGTTGATATAATTAATCACTACCTAAAAATAATCCTTAAATACACATGCCCACATTCAGGGGAGTGCTTGTAAAGACTTAAGGTATTACGTTAATACGCTTCTCAAGACGCCTCGATGCTTCATAAAACGAGCTGGCAGATTATGTATATAGCCAAAACAAAGATAAAAATAGCAACATATAAGGAAAAGTAGTACAATTTGATATTTACGGAATGCATTCGCATATTATAACATGAGTCATATTTAATTTTGTATAATACATTTTGAAATATTCCGGAATAGCAACTATTCAATTTATTGTATGTAATAAAGATTACTACAAAGTTCTAGCAACTAAACCATCATTGTAACGGGCACATGTTTTTTGGTATACAACATTCCGAAGAATATATATACAGTGTGCTTACCGACGACCTGCGTATAGAGCTTACTGTGAGATAAAACGACGACACCGAGAGTTTGTATGAGTTTGTACGAAAAAGCAATATACAAACTGCTTCTTGGTCGAGTGTAGTGTTGGAAACGAGGGGATTCGAGTAGATTTACGCTGAGGCTAGAACGGGCTAGGCTGACTCTCCGTTTAAGAAGGGCAACGAGGATAGATAGCGCAGCTGTACTGCAGTTTGTATATTGCTTTCTCGTACTAATTCATACAAACTCTCGGTGTCGTCGTTTTATCTTACAGTAAACCCTATACGCAGGTCGCCTGCAAGCACATGGTATATCGACTTCATTGCCACAATCTACTCGTTCAATGAGGAACAAAATATCGAAAACGGTTTTTTTTGTTGGATTCATGTTACTTTCATCAGATTCAACTGATGGCTCCCCTTCGTTTTCCAATATATCTTTTACGTGCCTTTTTGTATTAAGCAGAGATCCAAAGGATATGTCCTTCTTTTTAAACTTTGGATCTAGAAATGTACTAATGTCAAATATTCCATTTGGTGAAGCACGGTAACCAAAACGTTACTAGGAAAGACTTTTGTGAACCTTGATTCAAATTCCCCATGCAAAACAGATTTCATTTCTTTTATCTCTTCTGATTCATCCTTATCAATCTTTGAAATGAAATACTCCATCAAAGACTGCAAAATAGGCGTCACCATTGAAATCGTCGGTTGAGATTCTGATGACAATAAAGTTGCAGCCAACTCAAAGGCTTCCAATATTTGAACAATATTTTCAATGATAGTCCATTCATCTTCAGTTAACATCAAATGTCCTGCCTGAGCTCTTGTTGTTATTGCCCTGTCAGATAACACGCTGATCAACACTTGCAACGAAAATTGAAAGAAACAGTGAAAAATGAAAATATTATTTGCACTGAACCCGAACTGTGTTCTCTAGAATACAGTATAATACTAAATGAAATGGACTTGTTTTCTTTCTTGTCGCTTGAGCAGTGAAATTTGGGGATGTTATAAAGTTTATTATTTAACTCTGCCAAACTATCAAAATAACCCATTGTCCCAATTTTTATGATTTCAGTTTTCTGACATCGCGTCGGCCTGTCATCAGATGGTGTTTGCGATAATATTCATGAACTTCCAAAAAAACAAATCGAACTCTAATACTTTTGAGCTCTTGATAAGTCTGTATAGATTGCATAGTTTGCAATATATTTTCAAAAAAAACTGTTATAAAACTGAAAGTGCTACTTCCGGTCCGAAATTCTAATATCTTTTCATACATAAATTATTCAAAATCTATCTCTAAACATTTTCATACCATACAAAAGACCTAATTTCGAAAACTGCTTTTTATAAAAATTTGGAAATCTGCAGAAATCTCGAGGTCGAAAGTTTTCGTCATCCCAATACTTTCTTATATGTATTATAGTATAAAAAGGCAACACCTATTTGTTACATTTAACAATTGAATTTCAACTATTCGAATATTTAAGTCCATAATTCAAGTATTTGAATATTCAAATATTTTGAAATTATTCAGAGCTGAATATTCGAATATTTGAATTATTCGTATTCGATTCCTCTCCTTAGTTTTTTGCAAATACCTCGCATTAAAATAACCGGCTTTGCGGCGAGTATTTTTTGAGATATTGATTATGATATGTGAGTTACGCGTAAAGTTGGATTAACGGTTAAACTTAGGTTTACCCGGGTAAACTGCGAAATACCCAAGAAACATAGGTAAAGTACGAAATATAACCGACATTATAGCTATTTCTGGCTTTACCCGCGTAAATCGCGTTCTATCCGGTTTTGTGTGGTTAATGTTGGGTGTAGGAATTATTATTGCGTCTTCTTTCACCACGTGCAGTCACTTCGAAAATGGCAACCGATGAGAGTGGACGTGTGCGTTTAAGACAGCATTTTAATGAAGTTTTCAATGAGTTGGTGTCTTCGAAAAGTGCAAACAGTTTTTATTTTAGTAATGAACAATACCAAGAAATGTTAGAATCAGTCAAGTTGGCAAAAAATGCTAAAACCAAAACCACTCTACAATATCGACGTTTGAAGCCGTTTGACATATGGTCTGTTAGAGGTGTTGAAAAGTTTATTTCTCGTGTAACATCGGGTGAATCTAGCATAAAATATTACGTTACAAACGATGAAATGTTTGATATTTTGCATGATGCACATTTGGCCATTGGACATGGTGGTAAACATCGTATGGAAAATGAATGCATGAAAAAGTACAAGAATATAACTCAAGATGTTATTAAATTAGGTTGCCAAAAGAAACTAAAATCTGCCAAGAAAGGACTTTATTATGGTGTATTAAGACCACTTAACAAAATTTGTTCGAATACTTGAATTAAAATCGAAAAGGGCTGAGGAAGTTGCTAAGAGCCTAATAGACATATTTTGCATTTTTGGCGCCCCATCTATACTACAATCGGACAACGGCCGGGAATTGCAAACCGTGTTATTGAAGAGTTATGTTCCATGTGGAATGGCCTTAAAATAGTACATGGCAAACTGCGCCACAGTCAGTCACATGGCAGCGTGGAAAGAACAAATCAAGATATACAAAATATGCTCATGACGTGGATGGATGATGAAAACTGCAAACGATGGTCAGAAGGTCTGAAATTTGTCCAATTAATGAAAAACAGGGCATACCATTATGGAATTAAACGAGCTCCTTATGTCGCCATGTTTGGGCACGATATTAAAGTCGACCTATCGACATCAGCTTTTCCAAAAGAAACTATTGAAAATCTACAAACCGAAGAAGAGCTTGCGAGAGTCGTCAGGGAATTTGGTGCGGGTGAACAACCTCAACAAAAATAAAACGAAGACTAGCCTATGGATAGGGGCCCAGAAATAGATATCCCGCAAGAAGAAGATATTACTGAAAGTGTCAACCTGCACAAAGATAAAGGTAGCAATAGAGAAGAAAATATGGACAATAATAATAAGAAAACGCCAATAATATAGAAACTCTAGAAAATCAGACCAAATGTGCAGAATGTGGTGAACCATGTACATCAGCCAGTATGAGGTGTGAAGTTTGCTTGTGCAAAAAATATACTTTCAAACAGACTAGACGCAAAAAGAAATTTAGAAAATCAAGCAAAGAAGATGAAAGCCTTATCTAATTTAAAATTCACTCCATGTTTCATTGGAGATACAGTCAGAGTGAAAGTTCCAGATGTTGATCGAGGGAGGGGCGATTTTAGAAACATTCTCATGACAGTTATCGAGAAAACCGACGACAATTTTTATAAACTAACTAACAAGACAGGAACTATCGAGGAAATATTTTCCAGGAATCAATTTTCTGTGTGTAGTAAGAAACTTGTAGATCTGGAAAGTTTATCGCCGGCAAAGAAAAGTTTACGACAACTTGCAAATGAACAGTCACTTTTAGGAGACTAAGATTATAAACGTTGCAACTGTAAAGCTATTGGAAGTCTTTGTAACTCGAAATGTCATGACAGCTTGTCTTGCTTGAACAAATAGATTACAGTATTCTTTACTTTGACAAAACACAGTTTTAGTGTATTTACTTTCATTCGTAAAATATTTTTTTAAATAAATATGTTTTTCAAACATTTATGACCTTGTTGTTTTTGTTACACCCAACTTTAACCAAGTGAAAATGGGTGGAAAGCGGTTTACCCGGGTAAAGCGCGAAACATGTCCAATTTAAGTTATATTTCGTACTTTACCCACGTTTCCTAGGTATTTCGCAGTTTACCCGGGTAAACCTAAGTTTAAACGTTAATCTAACTTTACCCGTAACATGTATATTATGAATGCATATAATTTGATATCAGCGATATTGTTTGGAATCTCGTAAAACTCCATAAATAAAATCTTGAACTATTTATATAACTTACATTGGGTATAACCGAGATATGTTTCATTTTGTAGTAATTATTGTCACATACTCAAAATGAATAATTAGAACGTTTGCAAACTTGATTTCAAATATAGTGGAGATACTGAGAATTTTTATTAACATATAAAGAGAACATATCCGCCATATTTATGACGGGCTTAATCACTGAGGATAGACGTAACAAAATAAAAGAATAAAAAATAAGCACACTTTTTTTAAAATAAGAATTATACGTCATTCAGTGTCATTTTTGATAATATGATTATTATTAAATTGAAATGAGAAGAACTGATTGTTGCAAAGAAGTTTTTAAAGAAAATAAGATACTCATACGTGCCAGTACGTGATGGAATGTGCTCTGCTCTGTTCGTGAACGAATATTAAAATTATTTAAACATCAAGAACTTAACAACTGTTATGGAAGCAAGGAACAACAGTCTCCTCTTTTACAAATTTTGCAGAAATGTGCATCTATTCCAATTGTAAAAATATGTAATCACTTACGTTACGCTTTAAAAAGCTTACCAAAGTATATTTCTACGAAAAGACTTAACACCATACTAATTAATTGTGCTTTTTACAAATTGCAAGAGTTTTTCACGTCCAAGTTCTAGTTTGTATATGACCATTCCTTTTTTTTGACGTATTTAAAAAATTATATGTAAAAATTGAATAAATATTATTATTAATAATAACAAATTATATTAATTATAGTATTATACTTTATTTCATAATTTGTGATATATTTATTTGTTATAAACATATCCATGCAGAAATTTTTCGGTCACATCTAAATACACACATTTTGCATTTCAACGACATATATTGTTAATAATAATTTGAAAAATCCTATAGAAAACAGTTAATAGCAACTTTAGAAAACACCGTAGCCAGTATATTAAAGAAACGTTAAAAACTAATATTAACTGTCATATAGATTTAGAATAATTTAATGTGTTTACTAATATGTCTGGCTAAGCGAACATTGTGGATTTGGAGAGATCTTTGAAGTTCAGGACTCTTAACCGTAAGATTTTATACTATGCATATTATTCAATCAACAAATTTTATTAGCTATGCCGTACTAACAAAGACTAATAAGTCAGAAACGCGTGTCTGCGACTGCACCAAACCTACAAATAATTTTATTAGTTATTTTGGAAGTTGTTCAACATTACTTCGGCTTACACCCGTACCGCGTAAATTGTCTTCTCTATGTCTCAGCGCTATATAAGAGACTACTTTTTATGAGTGTGTTGTAAATCTTAAATATTCGTTTATTCCATATTTGTGTACTCCACAGTATTTTGTTCGAAAACATCCTGCTTGTCTGAATATTTCATCCTTGTCTAACGGTATAACCTAATTTAATATTATTATAATTTTAAAAATGAATATTAATTATTTCGCAATGCATATGCGCTAGAAACCAATGATAAATTTCTTTAAACTGTTTATTCTAAATGTATATCTATGTATGATTTAAGCACTATTTAGATAAGAAATGTTTCTATATTAAGACTTGTGGCGTTGACTTTGTGTATATGTCGCCGTCTAGTACATGCTAATGTGTATGGGAACAATAACTGCGATAAATGTGCAGAGGTGAAGAAAGGTTTGTACGTACGTCCTTGGGAGCGAAGCCCGATGGACGAAAAAGTCGACAACGAGACTTCAAGTAAAGAGATCGACCAAATGCCGCCAAGTAGGCAAGTCGACGAAAACACTTTAAAGAAAGAAGTCGAAAAGAGAACCTTTAAACGTAACGGCTGACAGCATATTAAGACTGTCCTATTAAACCGTTACAAGTATATAGAAGGCTCTCCAATTAATAAATAAGTTGACTCAAAATATATCGGCCGATAATGTATTAGGTTGTTGTTTTTAGAACCTCAGAAATAATTTACATAAAGAGGTCGACCGACAAATAAGCAGTGTTAAATGTGTAAAGGGCTAGTAGGAGTTAAAGAAGCTACAAGTGTCGCTTTCGTCGGAGGAGGATTTTCCCGAAACAAGCCGACAACGAGAAAACCGTCTCTTCAGTGAAAAAAGAAGAAGAAAACGTATAAAAGGTATTTAAAAGATATTATTGTGCGAGTGCCAGATAAACTAAAATGTTAAAATTTGTCTTAATGTAAAGACGGAAATAAATAATATACGAATCTAAGATTGAAAACATATTTAATATTTTATCTTAGGTACGACATTGTCTCGGAATTTGTAAATTGCTTGTTAATGACGTTCTAAAAATATTATAGGCGTTGTATGTATATATAAATCGAAGCATAGTTTGTCTTCTATCAAGACCTACATTGGTTATGTTTATGTAAACGCTGAAGGACACTGGAAAACCAATAATGTTTAATGTCTTATTTTGTAGACAATAACATTTGAAATAGTTGCAACTCATATTTGAATATTAAATAACTGCTGAAATTATTTTAATAGTATGTTTATTTCAAATAAAGTTGATATTATTTTGTTCTTTGTTTTATTTAATTGTACCAATTAATGTCCAAAGATTATATTTTGATATCTCTTGATCTGGATCGTCATGGGATAAAAATATGAGCTAGCCAGGTAAAACGATTTAGTTTGATTTAGATATTTATATTCTCTGCACTTTGTTATTTTCCCTATCTTCCAAATCTGGAATGCATGGCGGTAATCTTATGCAGAAATACTTGTACTTTTGTAGATTTATCATCAACCCGTATTTTCAATATTTCTCAATTAGTGTCATCATTAGGGATCAGCATATAGGGGTACATTGCAGGACTAGACTTAATGAATAATGTAATTCGAAATAGTAATATCATAGTATTCTTAATTTCAAATTACATTATTCATCTAAGTCCAGTCTTGCAATGCACCCCTGACTCACGATCCCTACTCATCATATATTCCATATTGTAATAACAGTAATAACAGTCTGATCAGAAGCAATATTATTTGTTTCTAATTCTATTTTGCTGATTTTTCTTTCACTATATCATAGCTGCAATGACATACAAGTACCTTAAATAAAGTCAGTGAAAGAAGCAAAGGACAAAGCAAATATTTAATAAATAATGTATAATGTTTATCGTCTGGAATTTATTTTCCCCGGGTATAATAATGATGAGACGAGAGATAATTTTCTAATTAACACTATAAAGGTGAATGTATAATTCACAGCTAACATAATAAACTTATAAATACACGTTTGATATATCGCAGTGAGATTTAGTATGCGTATTTGTGTGCATAACATGGCGAGTTATTATGCTGGGCAGGTGATGATATCGCGTACTGTGCATCAAATAGAGCTTGGCGCAATTATCCCGGGTAGTCGATGAAACCATTCAAATAAGACTAACGGGAATACCTAATAGTTAGTAGAATAAAACATTTTCAGAAATTTTGTTAATGAGAGTGTTAGAAAATTTGCCCAAAGCTTACGTTATTCTAGAAACATAACATTTTTATTACCATTTAGTGTTAAATAGCAAAAAGAAATAAGCCACAACATAAATAAACAGAAAATTAACAATAATATGACATAAGTAGCTACTTTTATATATATTATGTTTTGTATTATACACTGAGCACTGAGAGACCTCAAGGCTTGGGGCTAACACAGAACATGTCAATTTTATAGTCATTTCTTGATCGCAAAGATGATTATAGATAGGTATTGGACTCACTTGCAGTAATAATACTTTACTGAATATGTGCACTAGTCTCAACTAGTTATTTCACATGTTCTCTTCAATCGTCCAAGGCTGCCTTTTAATTTTAGCAAATTCATTTAGGTTCGAATTTAACATTTTTCTACTAGTAATAATTAAATACCGCCGGTATATCAACTCTGAAGTAAATACTTCTTGGAAATTTAGAGATATAATTTTTGTGGAGATACAATAACACTGAATTGTTTAGAATTATACATACCTACATTCTAATACAAAAGGTTTACACCAATCGATGTTGGGTAGAAAGTAAAACAATTTGCAATTTTCTAGATTCTAAAAGCATTAATTTATATATTTATAAGTTGCTCTCTCAACAAGTTTTTGTTTTAGTTCTATTTTGTATTTTTATTCCTGAAGATCTTTTAGGAAGAATTTTTTTCCTAAATATGAGTAACTGAAATTCTACATATTGCTGTGATCTTCAGATCATCAAAATAATAATATTAAGAATTAGTTTAGTCATTGAAAAAGAATACTAATTTTATTTCAAAAATCGTTTAGTTAAAATTAAGGCATTAGTTGAAGGATAAGTTGCCAACATTTAAAGACAGATTATATTGTCCAAATGTATAAGATGTTGGTATGTAATAGTTAAATAAATATAAATATTAGGCATAATACAAACACAAATTTGAGTACAAAAATACAGAGCCTAATTTCACACAAGGCGTTAGAACACCCATAAACATTTTAAGAAATGGTCCATTATTCAAAAACAAAAAGGTATTCAGAGTGAATAACAGAGAGAGAGAGAGAGAGTTATGTTAAAGGATGGGACAATAAAGAGAATAAATCATTTAAATGCTATTAAGTTATATGAGCAAGGTAATATCAGGTGTGCTCGAGAATATAACACGATTTTGAATGAATAAATATAAATTTAAAATATGAATAATGGTACCAATTCATAAGAAAGATTTCAATAATGAAACTTAAAGTATAACAAATATCTGTGGCTTATATATAAAAAAAAGGATATAAATCAAAAACATTTCCAGTGGAAAACGTCAGATCGTAAATAAGAATATTTTGTGTAAATAATAACAATATGAATTAAAATTACACTTATTAGTTCTCGTATGTATAACTCAAGGGCTTCAAAGACAATGGAAATGGTCATGTGTGGTTTAAAAACCTGCAAAATAAAAATACAATGTTAATGTTGTTTATAGTATTCTACAAATTGACGTGTTACCTGAGGAGAAAGCATGGTTAGAAATCAGGGAGAATGTGACGCAGGCGACCGTTCTTCGTAGTGCGAGCTCCGTAGGAAAAATTCCCGTGGTGTGTAAGGTGTTTCCGTTGCTACTGGACCAAAGGGTTTCTAAAAGAAAAATCAGGATAACATTAGTACATGGTAAAAGGAAATATGTAACAAACGATGAAAAAGGTAATGCGTTTATATACAAATACAATGAAGGATTATACTGAAGAGGTACAGAAGAAAGATATACTTACCAAAGATGGGATGCAACCAATTTTATGAGAAACTATAATAACAAACAGCTTGAACCATCGCCATTAATATATAATTGTCAAGATGATCGACGTGTATTGGTTCGAGCGTGACAACTTGAAAAAAACGAACAAGAAAATTTATCACGAACGTTTTTGAAATAGATGCCAACCTAAAATTTAATTAGATAAGAGAGGCGCTAAAAATTGTATATATATATTAATATATTTTATGGCTGTACCCAACGTGTGGCAAAGTTACATTTTCATCTTAAATAAGAAATTTACCACTTTGTAGCATTGTTGCAGCTGCAGCAATATGTTAACACAAACTTTGGTAATTGGTACGTTTTAAGCATAACGAGATTACCTAAAATAAGTAATTAACAAAGGCTATGTCTGTCATGGACATACTTGCATTATATTTTCTTTGAAAAATACGGGTTATTCATTGAAGAAATACTAAAAGATGGAGAACTATGGAAAGTGCACATGCTTTCAAATTTAATTAATTTTATCGTAAAATATACAGTTTGTCTCCTGATATCGACAACCGGGCAAAAATTTTGTTTTCGATTTTACGATACTCATTTTTAAAAAAAAATGCTGCCTGTTGAATTAACTAGTTTGCTCTTAAAATGAATTAGGTACAATAGATATACAGCGTCTTAAAAAACGAAGAAAACATGAAAATGCTTCACGAGAGAAGTACCATTATCTCTGTCAATTTAGAGTTTACTGTTAATAGAAAAAGTTCCTTAAAAACATAAAATTATTTAAAATAATTTAAATTGTAATGGCTGTATGTTGCTAATATTGAACTGTCAAACTTCAGTAAGTGTAGATTCAGTACGGTTATGTTCCATTGGCTTTTACAAAATATTCACGTAAAGTTACAAAAAATTGCGGTAGCTCGCGGAACATTATGCAGACTTTAAATAAAATTGATTTAACTGGAAGTATAGAGACTATATAGACATTATTGACTCTTTTTTAGCGAATTTTGCTATGTTACACATTACTATACAAGGACGTGCTTCTGTAAACTGAACTCTGTTAAATCTTATACGGTTCGTAGTACTATTTTTAGTAATTTACTGTAAAATTTTACATGAACTTATATTTTATTCATTAAAAAGATAACGTAACAAGTCACGACCATTTATAAAATTTAATGAATTACATCAAAGACTAAATGTTAATAGCTTCGAATTTTTGTTATTGCTCCTTCTAAATATTGACAAGAGAATTATACGTTTTTAATGGCTTTTATATACTGCATTGTATAAATTGCTAGACCAACTTATTTATCAAGAATGTCGTCAATTTCTTGGACAATATATTGTTGGTTTTTCACTGTTTGAATTTTTTTGCCAAATTTTGGTGAATTAATGGTACAAATAGTGCAAAAGTAATGTTATATAGAGGCAAAATAACTAGAAATGACTACTATCAAATATCGCATTTGGAAAGAAGGTATGAACTTGAATTAAGTGTATGTCACAAGATTCTAAAAAAAGGTTTGTTTACATTGTAAATAGTTACTGGAAACTCCTAAAAAGTTGACGGAAAATATTGGACATGCTCTAAGCCCTATTGTTGCCCAACATGCTCAAAGCCTTATCGCCTAACCCGATTTGACGAATGCAATACAGAAATGACAAAACTTTCTACTCAAGAAATTGATGTGTACACTATTAGGCTGGGTAAAAAATATCAAGGATTTGCAGACTTCACCTACTGGTAAAAAAAATATCATCGTTTAATTGAAGATACGTAGAAAACTCCATATTTTAAAGATATTACAATTTATACTCACAAATTAAGTTACGTAGTTATAATGGTTTTGTCATTCCAACTTGCGCTTTTTTTATGTTATGTGTATGTATTAAGTACTTTTATATATTTGGTAATATATCAAATCTGTAATTCAGAACAAGCTATTTAGAATTTTTAATTATAATAAACAAATATTATTATCATAGAATATATAAAGAACGTTATGAGCATCATCTATAGCATATGCGCTGCACTGTTAACTCAGAGTAAAAATATATATTATAAAAATAGTAACATTTTGCGTTTAAAATGTATTTGAGATTAGATTTAAATATTTAGTTACTAAAACTTTTAAAGTGATTTGGAATAAAATTATATATCCTAATGTTAGTTTCAATAAATGAGTTGTTTTTTTTATTATATCGGGTATTCCTTGAAAATTTGAAGTCGTTTCTGAGATAGAGTATATTCTGACAATTATTGACATTTATTAGTTAAAACAAATCGTAGGCTTAAGTTAAGACAAACTTTTTTGTTCAACACCAACTCGACTTCATAATATTATTTCCATATGATCATTCATATGCAACTACCACGCGATCATTTAAATTCTAAATTATAGCAGGCGGGATTTTTTTTATTAGGTTGTCCAGAATGTCAATTATTGATTAATTAACATTTTGAAACGTCACTTTGACAATTCAAATTGTAAATTAGTACTTATATACCAACTTAATTTAAATTTCACAGCCTGCTCTAATTTAGAATTTAAATGATCGCGCGGTATAACATTGACAATATGTTAAAATAGCATTAATAACTTGTATTTTCGAATTCATATTATATGTAAGCTGATTACTGTATGCAGATAATTTTGAAAATTAATGGTAAAAAAATCTTTAAACAGCGTTTATGGAATTCTAATGCCAAATTTGACAATTTATTTTAATTCACGCAGTGGTGGAGATTGTAAAAGGAAAAAATGAGGTGTGGGCATCACACGACTTTTTTTATACGTATGTGCCATCCAAAATGTGTATACTACACAAGTTGTTCCAGCTCGAACTCTAAATACTTTTGGTTTAATAAATCTGTGTAGAATGCAAAATTTGTGAGATATTTGCAAAAAAAAAGAGTAGAAGTATTACTTTACTAAATTCTTTCGTACTTATAATAAATCTGTGTAGACTGCATAATTTGCGAGATATTTGCAAAAAACAGTTTTTCGATAAGAGAAGGAATTTCGAAAAACTTGTTATTATAAAATCTTCCTAAAATTCACTTTTTAATACATTTGTAGTCTTTATAAATTTGCATAACTTAGTAGACAGAGACAGGGACGGGTTTGCAAAAACCACTTTTTCGGTATCTGGGGACTTTAAAACGTAGACATCTGTAAAAAACTCGATATCAGAATACTTCCTTATACTACGTCTGAGAAAGTAAAAAATATCTAAACTGCAATTGGCGGTGATGGATATCAATTACAGTCACGTTACATCACCATAAAAGATATTAATATTCAAATTATGAAAATCGGAATTATTAACAATCGCTCAGTATAATACTACGTGTGTTCAGTGCATAAAAAGAATACCGAATTTGTAATTTATATCACATAAGCGTAAGAATAAGCTTCGTGCTATTTTTATATCGGTCGGTATATTTCAATTGTGCACGACATCTTGAAATAAATTTATTGCACTCGTAGTGAGAAATAATTGCTGACCTGCTTACGTCGCCTGTTATAACGTGATATTACATATTGCAGGGCTCTTTCTTACATGAATTATTACTTCAAACCATTAATTAGTAATGCTACATAACATATATGATTTATGTATGGGTACTTTTATGAAATTTTTTTCGATTTTACTAAAAATAGCAGTTTAATCACAGTTCCAAGTTTATACCAGAATAAGAATGAAATACTTACGTGGCAGATAAAAGATAATTTGTAAAATTTATTGTTTATATTTTACTAAATATATGTTGTTCATTTAATTTTAGAAGTGAATGAAGAAATTGTTATAGTATCGCTGGCGGGACTACGACAACATATTTTGTATTTCTCCACTACTTTTAGTTATTAAAACTATAAAATGGTCAATAACTATATAGTGTTTAGCCAACAATTGTCTTCCATAAATCCGTCTCGTATTTAGTTCGAAGTATGTAGTCTTCATTTAATTTTTCATGTCTTGGTGAAACCTTTCACATTGTTCCTATATGTCAGTTTCACCTTGGAAAGTAGCATAAGTGCTTTGTAAATGTTTCCATAGCTTCAAAGTACTTTCCTTAGTGATGACAACATAGTTGTCGAAATACATGGCCAATTTGGCGATAAGGGTTTGCTTTATTGTTATTATTTTCTTTTTTAGAATTGTTTTCTAATTCATACGCGAAATAAACAATTGTATTTAATTTGTGCATAGTACCACTTATTTTTTAAATATGGATGTATATAAGATAGAATGCTCATTGCTGCTGCATAAATTAACAAAAGAACGGTAAAGATTTGTAAAACAATTATATTAGCATCTATCATTGTAGCGTGACAAAAAAAAACTTCTTGGTATTTAAAAAACACATTTCGCACAACATTGCATGAGAAATAAGAAAAGAAAACACTCGACGAAATCGCTTTGCGTTTATTAGATATAAATTGGATTAGTTAAAGCCCGTTTTAATAAATAAATGTATCGGATTTCTCACCCCTTATTAAAGCGTATATATCAGCATTATGCGTAGTGCCCTGAATATGGATCCCGTGCTGCTGCTTCAATTGTTCGAGTTACCACCCTTGAATCGGGAACGCTCCAAAAATACGTCGACAGCACAGTATTTTATTCACTCTTGTAGGATTTCTCCCTCTTTAGTCTTCGGCGTGACAAGTGACGTTCAGTTAGGGGGTTGTATGCATGTGTGTATATAAATCGTGTAACCTGCACAAATTACGTGATACACCTTCCTGAACTCGTAAGCGAGAAACATTGGAAGCATGTTACCCTATTTGAAAATATTTTCGCTTCCACTACGAGAAAAATGTATGTAGTTTAATTCCTATTGCAAAATATATTAAGGCAAGCATTTGTGAAAGAGATCATTCTCTTAGAAGTCATTACATTATGTGAATGCAGAACACAAATTATTAGTTAAACAAACTGAAAATATATTTACCTTTTTTTTTACTCTAAAAAATTAATGTTTCTTGTTCTATGTTACAAATCGCTCATGGGTCTTAAGTATAAGTAATCTTTCTAGACTAGAGAATTCTAGAGCAAGTAATCTTTATTTAGCGATTGCTCAAGCTCATTTTTATTTATTTAACATTAGAAGTGCAGTTAAACAAACTTGCAAGTGTGGGGCACTTATACAATTTAATATTGTTATAAATTGACAAATTCTTATATAGAAAATTTATTTTTGTTTCATTTATTATATATTTTAAGTATTTTTTAAATTGTAAATGGGTACTTATACTAGAGAACAACGATCAAAGAAAAGCGACAAAGATGTTAAAAGCGTGTCCCTGTTTCTTCGGTGGGCGAAACCAGAGTGGTTGTCTGAGCGGTCGTCTGTCTACGCGAGATGTTTTTCGTAAGAACGCAAATTTTGCCAAAATACAGAAATAGGGAGTTAAAATTAAACACAGGTTACAAATTGGCTGAGAAGAAACTAAACATTCTTTTATATTTTAAATGTAGAAATATTATGCACTTTATATTTCTAAGAACTAATTTAAATTTGAAATTATTACAACAATATGTTTTGCGTATTGCAGCATTTACATTTACCCACGTATTATAAGAGCAACATTTCTGACGGATCTTTCATTGTAAATATAAATACTTTTCTGAGTGTACTTGGTGGCTTTTATCACTCAAATATGATGACCAGAAAGAGAGACACGAAACATCGAAGGATCCAACTATACTGCCACTTCTTGTTCATTGGTGTTCTCTGATATAAAGAAAAATTATTTTGTATAGTCTATCTAATCAAACTCCATGTCATTCATACTTATTTTAAAACTACTTATATCAACAAATTTAAATCACTTCTGATGCACATGCACTTATTTTTCTTAGTATTAATGGTTTCACAAAGTCAGCTGAACTGCAACCGTAATTCTTCATTTATCATATTCACCATTTCTGAAAGGTTGGTACCACTAATATACGAGGTAGGCGCTATAAATCCTCGGCCTGATATACTAAAAAGAAACTTGGAACAATATATGAATTTTTATTTTTCAGTGTAATCTCCCCTAACTTCTATACATTTATTGCAACGATTAACTAATAATTCGATACCCTTGTCGAAATAATCTGAAGTGTTTCCGTCAAAATGTTCTATAACAGCTGCTTGCAACTCACTGTCGTCCTTATAACTACGTCCTCTAAGGTTTTTTTTTTTAATTAGAAAAAAAAAAGGATCACAAGGAGCCATATCCGGACTATAGGGTGGATGTTCCAATTCGCTGATGGAAGCTTGTGAAATGGCGGTAGTATGGACGGAAGCATTGTCGTGCAATAATCGCACACCTTTCGTCAATTTTCCACGACGTTTTGCACAAATACCGTCCCTTAATTTATGCAAGAATATTGTGGTCATCACCTTTTTCGTTGATTGAACGACTTTCACCTTTCTGGGACGATGTTAATCAGGTCGCAGCTATTCCATTGACTCCCTTTTCGATAAATAATTGTAAAACAGAACCATTGTTCCTGTGAGAATGGACTCCAAAATCGGTTTTGGGTCGTCTCCACACATGTTTAAAAACGACTGCGTACATTCGATTTGACGTTCACGTTGGAGAGCAGAAAGAAGTCGCGGTACCCATCTAGCACTAATTTTATTCACACCCAAATGGTCATGAAGAATTCGGCGAACACTTGTTTCGGAAATGTTTGTTATCATTGCTAATTCTTTCACTTTCAAACGGCGATCTTCTAGCACTAAATGTTCAATAATTGAAATTTGTTGAGGCGTTATCACTTCATTTGGTCACCCAATCGATCAGCATCTTCCAGGGATTTTTGTCCAAAACGGAAACATTTTGCCCACGTTTTTACAGTTGAATACGAAGGAGATGTTATTCTAATGTTCACAAAAAATTGCCAATTTAGTACCTTCCAATGAAAAAAATTCACCTATCATTTCTAGAGCTCGATTTTTAAGCGAATTATATTAGTGGAAATTGTATTGTGATATATTGTTTAATGAGCTACAGCGTGCTTTTCAAAATTGTGTAATTTCTGGCTGTTGTCTCAAATTTTTTTGTTTATATGTTTTGTGTTCAGTGCAGTAATTGACAGTTTGCGGTAATTTGAAGGTGATGTTTCTTGGTCAATAGTGTGTTACAAAACTTCCGTGTTTTCTGTGTGAATGAAGCAGTCGTGATAAAAAAGAATATTACATGAAGAAATGTTTTGCTTCCAACGTCTCATTTTAAATAATTCCGTTTTAAAACAATCTGTTAGCATTGCCAAAGATGGAGAATATTCTAAACACCTCTGTGAGCAATTTCCGGGTTCATCTGAAGCAAAACTAAAGGAAATTGTTTTCGTAGGACTTGACATCAGAAAACTGATGAAAGATCAAAATTTTGGAAGCAAACGAGGGAAAATTCTGAAAATATTTTAAACTAGAATTATTTAGCTTTCTTGAAAACCACAGTGGCCCAAAGTGCAAATCTCTAAAAAAAGAAATTTTCTACATCAAAGATTTCCCCAAAATAAACACAATCTCCGGCAATTTTACAAAAAGAAACACGGAAAAAAAAGATTATGAGAAAAAAGAAAACCATAACCTTTTCTACAAAATTATTTCTGATTGTATTCCTGACTAAACCTAGAATTTAAATGTGTAAAGTCTGTATTTCTGAAGTAATAAATTGAAAATAAACTGTAAAAATGTTTATTTGCATTATTTTCTCCAACATAAGCAATCGTTCTGTTATCGAAACTCACGTTATAGACAAAAGTTGATATTATTTTAAAACCAGCACTAAAAACAATATAAGCCAGTTATCAAAACTAAAACAGTTTTCAGAAAATATTGTTTGCAGATCTGTTTTATTTGATAGAGTTGAGATTTCTCCTTGTGCAAATACATTATTACTATTGTTCATTTCATCAATTTAATGAAGACGCAAATGAGAGCATATTTTAAAATTAGGTACAATAAAATAAGAATGACAATAACAAAAGTCATAATTTATTAATCATTGATAATAACAGAACACTGCTAGGTATAATGGAAACGCTAAATAAAGAAAAGGAACATGGGTAATGCACACAATTAATAATAATAATATAATGCATTCTTTAGTTTTTATTCTAATTATGAATTTAGATAAAATTGACATTAATACTTTTTATAAAAACGTACAAATATACTTCCTAATGTTCTTGAATCATATACATCGGCATGCTATAAATTGCACCTTATTTAATGTGACCTTAAGAGACAAAACAATTTTCTCCCAAACATATATTTTATTCATAATAGAAATCGGTATATCCAGTAATGTACATACCTAAGTTGCTGAAATTATCCACAGTTTCTGTAGAATAAATATGTTATTGTCTGAAATGTATTACAAAACAAAACAAACATGTCAGTTTATTAAGAATTATTGTGGCTATTAAGTGGTGAGGATTATTATCAATTGATTAGGATTTATTTTTTAGTTCTTATATCATATTAATCAGGTCATATATTTTAGAATTCCGACTTACATCAGGTGTGCAACTCGTTGTTTGTGAAAATGATCATTAAAAATTTACTATAAAGAAATTCCATTATTTATTGGTGTTTCTCCTTCTAGAGACTACGTAATTCTTTCTTGTATAAAAATATGATATTTGCTTCCATTTCTAAAGCTTTTAGCACAAATGGAAAAAATAGATGAAAACAAATATTTCTTTGTTGTGATTTTCACTGTGGAAATATGTATTAACTGAAATTGCTAATAACTTTATTTTTGGCGAAGCAAAACGTCTGAATTATACGACAATACTTTCATTCAGCAGACACAACAGTTGCGCAACTGTTCAGTGATCATGTCCAGTAGACGACCGCTCACTCTGAACATGTTCAGGAGCGGCCGCCATTTTTGTGAGCGGAAAAATTCTACGCTCACTTACTGAGCGTATTCTGTACGCATGCGCCATCGATGCATTCTATGACCAACCTAATACATAATTTTGAAGAAAGTTACTAGAAAAGTAAGATGCAGCAAATTAAAGGTATTGTGCAGAATAAATGTATTATAATATTGGAGTTCACCCAGTATTTTATTGGGTTGGAAAAACCAACTCTTACACTAAAAACTACGCCAAAACTTAATACAGAAAATCAATTTATTATTATTGTTTATTCGGTTTAATTTGTATAATTTTAACATATGGCAGCAATGAAAATTACCAGATGACAGACGATCACATAAAGATGAACAGTCCTGTCCAGCGAACACTCAACTGTTGTGAAGTGAACGGTTGGAGCGGGAATAATAAATTCATAATTACATATACGTTGGAATGGGGGCCCCAGTCCCCACCATTTCCCTTACGCTCTAAAACAACAACAGAAGAATTTGAAGTTAAACTTTACGTCAGTAGAAGAGTGCAAAGATACTGTACTAATGGATTCTCGTTTAAAATTTTTAAACGGCGTTTTGCAAATGAATTTTATTTCACACTATTATATTCTGGTTATCGTAAATTTGAATTATATGTTGAGAAGTCACTCCCGCCAAATTAATTATTAGAAACTTTGAATATACATGATCGTACTCCTCAGAAAAGGATCCTTGTTATGCTAACTTAAAATTGTTTAATAAATAATGTAGATATTAATGTATGAACTATAAATACCCTAAGAAATTTTACCAAGTAGTTTCTAATTATTTCATAAAAATCGGAACTTGTATTGTTAGCAAATACATGGAGGTGAAGTTAGTATTTGTTTGTCATGTACAAAAGTACGAAAGCTTGTGTCAAATATCATTAGGCATAGGGTATCGTATACATATGTACGATGTATATGTATATATGTGTATGTCAACCCGGTAGACCTACTTACTGCCCGTCCCAATGCTGGCGACGTATACATCGCGTATGTCCATACATACGTATACGTATACATTGATTCCGTATTATGTTCCCAATGCCTAATGTAATTTGACACATGCGGTATACCAAGTGTCCCAGCGAAGTAACAAAGTCCATTATTGCCATCTAATAAGGCAGAAAGCGAAATATTATTGAAAGAAAAAGTGTAGATAATCATGAGCTGTAAAATATAAAACTGTTTCAGAACGACTAACCAACACAACCTATTTTTTTTTTTTAAAAAAAATGTTAAAGACCTTAATTTTTCTACTTAAATTAATCATTTGTTTTTGACAGTTCAATGTATGTTCTTAAAATATACATACCGTTCCCTCTGCACTTCAAAATTCTTTTAAAAAATTCTTATGTAAATACCTATCAGTGAAAAGTACTAAATATTAGCTATTTAAAAATAAATAAGTTAAGTTTTAAAATATATTAAGTGATAAGCCTGAAAATTCAAAATTATAGCAATATTTTCAAAATATCGGTATTGCTATGTGTCGGAAAATTATTAAAACATCATTCTTCAGGTTATATATATTTATTTTTATGTTTTATACAATTTGAATACTAAATTATACATACTTAATAATAGACTAAACTAACATTATTTATGCTCTTCATCCTTTACGAATTTTTGAATTTGTTAGTAGACGTAATCGCTGTGATACTTGAAAATAGAACCCTACACTACATTTTTTAGTACTTCTTACTGGCATGTGCATTATTTTTTTAAAATTTTGAAGTTCATCGAATAGTACATAATTCAAAAGAACATGCTTTAAAATGTTGAAACAAGCGTTAAATTCAAATAGTTGAATGATTTATTTATTCATTAAACCCTTTTCACCGTTATTTCTTATTTCATAGAGATTTTCCAAAAGCTGTACAATTTTCAACGAAAAATCACCAAATATCAGAAGCTGTTAAAAGTCGGCTAGTATATAAATTCATGTTAATTTAATTAACTCTTATAGGTCTATTATAAAATGGAATAAAATGTATAGTGGTGCAAAAATACGATTGTATTGGTTCATCTTTCTCAAACACTCTGTATTTATAATAATATTTTTAAATTGTACAGCTAATGTTTATTATCTACATTTCTTGTAATACAAATTAGTTACTAATTAATAATTATATTATGGTATGATACTTGTTACGTGTAATATCAACCCATTGTAATTATGGCTGTTTAATAAAATAAATCCATTACTATTGTTAATAAAATATCAGGTACATAAAATAATGGTGTTTTCTATTTACCTAGTTACTAATCTTACAGTTAATATACGAACGCCAAGAAGCAATCGTTTTCATTTTAAATAAAACTTTTCTGAATCCTTAGTTATGTAACTCATCTACTTTCTGAGTTCGTATTGAACTGCAAAAAGTATTATAGGGATTGGGTATTAAAGCGGCCTTTCTTGATTTTAATGTATACAATTCATCAGTCAATTGATAATCTGTTAAACAGTTTACTGAATAAAACGTTTAATCCAAAAATATCTTAAAAAACAAACCTAAAATAATGCTAATTGCAAATGATAATAGAAAGGAACGAATTCTTGTATGTGGATTAGAAATTATTTAATTCCAATTTTCTCAGTATACTTGGGCATAGTCATTAATAATATTTATGACCTTATACAATTCCTATGGTGCTTAAAATTTAATAGTTTGTTTAAATTTGTTAACCTCATTAATCGAAATACATATTAGTAATACATATTAATAATGATAATATTGTTTCAAAATAGTTGAATTATTCAACACCAGCGATTCTGTTTGTTCGACGTAGAAGTTATTTTTTGAAGTAATATGTAATATACCTATGTAGTAATAGTAAGTATATCTTGAACTTAGATGTAGGTATATGTATGTATGTAATTACTACTCTTACGAAATATTTACGCGAAAAATTTGTACAATTCGATACTCTCATGGGTGACATATTTTCATTATATCATAAAGTTCTTCCGGCTTCTAATCCAAAAAGACTTCTATTAATAACAGTACCTTATAAAATAACTTTTATTATACGAATCACCAACATTCTTTATTTTAAAATTGCTACATTATATTGCGGTAAAATACGATATATTCATTAAATGAAATTTCCTAGTTAAATGTAAAGTGTCTAATCAATATTAATTTCATAAGAGAGATGCTTGAGTTTGGAGAATGTGAGTTGTATCTTTATAAAGAACTACGACGTTTCAGTTGCATATGTTTCAGATTCTTAGGAGTCATATTCAATAAAACTGGGAAGCAATAAAAAAAAAGGCGATTACGTAAGCATCAACAAAATTCAATACATCGCCCCAATATCATGTCGCGACCTCTATCGTACGGAACTGGCAAAACTCTATATTGTACATACCATGAAATTTTCTCTATAAGAAAAATTTTATATTTTTAGGCGACAAAATCTAAAATTAATTAACCAATAAAACAAACAAAAAAACTAATGAAATATTTGTTCCATTCCTCCCTGTTATATATATTTCAAAGCACTATCTAGATTCCTTGTTGCTTGAATAATGCCAGTAGTATAGATACTTATTCATAGATGGCGCAATCTATGTTTAAGTTAATTCTTTTTTGGTTATTCAATATTTCTACTTATAGATTTCTATTTTATCACTAAAACTTAATCAATATATTTAGGTCAACGAGTTATAATACGTATAAATACGCGAGTCTTATATTTTAACTAATTGACACACGATTTACGCCAAAAAACAAAGTATTACTTGCAACTATCGACGGCTTTCTTCAATCAAAGAGTCTTGAATAATGTGACAATACGTGTAATCGTCTGTTTTACTAATTATTATGAAAACAAAAATGTCCGAAAATACTATGACTTTGTCTTATGAAACAAACGCACAAAACGTAAGTACAAACAATGTGGAAATTTTACTAAATATGAGCAATACTGTAAACGATGCAACGAAATCAACTTTAATGCGACAACCGTCGTCAGAAATAAAAAATAATAAAGATGTTGACGAAGTTGTTACGACACAAGATGTCGCTGAAAATTTGGCGGTAAATTCCAACAATGTAAATAAACGCAATACCAAGTTACCCGTGGAAAACGATGAGATTGAAAGTACAAGCAAAACTAACACGAACAGTACAACCGTGCGTGATAGTGATGTTATCCACCACACCAGAAAGAAAACTTATTACTTTAAAAGGTCCAGACAGCATATTTTGGCCAACGCACTGGTGAAACGAAGTATTAGATGGTGAGTAACTAGCAATGTTTACATTTTACGATATTTTGCCGCATTTCACATACAACCTGTTATCGAAACTAAAAAAAGATAATTATACTTACGTTTATTTAAATTATGCTGTTTTAAGTTTCATTATATAACGTTCAATTGTATTGTTTTAAATCCCTGACCAAGGATTAGTATATTTTATTTTAATTAGATTATCCTATATACTTATTTATTCACGTCTAATAATTTAGCAATCTATGGGGTAGCTTCATATGAGTGCAACGTTTTCATATTTGTAAACAATCGTCATGCACAAATGCCATACAATACTTTCTGATTTAATGCTCAATATGTCCTGAATTTGTTTTAGAAATGTTGTACAATTAGTTCATGTACATTTTTCTTACGCCTACCAATCCATCAAAACCAGATTGATTCATTGCACAGGATTCATGTTAAAATTGTTATTTTTAAATGTTTCTACAGTGTTATCAATATCAAGTGAAGGTTGCGTTACCTAAATTTTTAAGTTGGCAACATTGCCTAGTTGGTAATATTGAGAAACACTTATGTATAGGCAGTTAAATAGACGTAATAATGTGCACATACGATTTTGAGAGATATGTTATGTTATATTTATATCAATAAAGAGGCACACAGAAATAAAAAGCAAGTAAAATGTGTTAATAAAACCACAACAAATTGTTAAAAAAAACAGCTATTTTACGTAATCAGAATAGGTATCTGTCTAACAAAAAATTACCCTAATCTAGGGATTTTTAAGATACCACCACACTTCACTTGAGATTGAACTCATTGTACTACACTGTGATAAATCTCAAGTGCAAAATTAAGCCTAAATTTTGAAATTGGCAACATTGACTAGTTGGTAATGTTGAGAAACACATGTATAGGCACTGTGCATAGCCGTAGCAATGTGCGCATATGGTTTTGACAGATATATTTATATCAGCCAAGAGAATAAAAGGAAATTATATTGTCAATATTTAAAACAAAAACAAAATCATTTAGATCACAATAACAGGGAACACGATGTTTGAAATAAATAGAAAAATATACGTGTTTCATCCAAAATAGATATAACAAATCCCTAAAGCAAATGAAACAACTAGGATTTTTAATGTTTATATATGTACATAGTAATAAAAAAATATTTATACCACAATATTAGAAAGCGGAAGTGTTTGAAATAAATAGATAAATATGTGTGTAGTAAAAATAAATATTATAAATCACTAAAACAAATGTCACTATAAGAATACACAAATTTATAGCAGTTCTATAGCCTTCAGTTTCTAAACACAGTTTAACACGTCTTCTCATGTTATTAAAAAACATTTTGTAAAGTTTTAATGCCTATATTATTGACTTCATGTGTAATATGAATTTTGTAATTCGTTTAAATTATGCAGTCTATTAGAATAATCTAATGGTGTAAGGTCTGGAGAGCGAGCTGGCCAACGGGACAAGCCTGTCATTGAAAATTTCAGTCAGATAATTTATATTGATTTGTGCTGTATGCGGTGTAGCACCGTTGGAAATAACAGTTATGCAGTTCGACTTCATTTAAATCATTTATGAAAGGCTGTAAAATTAGTTTTCTATATCTTTGTGCATTAATGGTGTCATTAAAAAAATCGGTCCAACTATACTTCTTCGTGACATGACAATCCAAACTCCAATCTTTATTGGATGTAAAGTGTTTTTTTTGGAAAACATGTGGATTTTTAGTTGACCAGGTTCTATAATTTTGTCTACTGACATAACCCGACAAATGAATCCACGCCTCATCAGAAAAAATGTGCTATCCAATATTTTATATTTGTTAACTGTATTGTTGAACCACTAACAATTTTTTTATTCTCTGCTCAAAATTTCGAGGATAATTGCTGGTGTACAGATACCTTGCAGGGATGCATGTGTAAATGTTTCTTCAGCGCTTTATGAACATTTCCATATGATACACCTATGAACAATATTTTTTATAAGCTACTTCTTCCAATTAACTAACACAAACCTGATTGTGCAGACAATTTTCGTATAGACTTATTCTATTTTGAATGTCTGTTACAGTGTCCTCAATTAGAATGATTTGTGCAGAATCAGTTTTCTTTTCAATACACTGCCTGTGTCCATAATAGTTATTTACGAACCAAGTGCGTGAAATCATATTTCGTACAAAAAATATTGTACAAACTTCGTGCGTGAAACATTTCGCGAATTCGTGTCCATTTAAACTGGTCACTCAATCGCGAAATGTTTCACGCACGAAGTTTGTACAATATTTTTTGTACGAGAACTATAATAATAATACATATTGTTAAATGCGTTATCGTTTATGACACACTACTAATCTCTTGATATTAATTAAAAAAATTGAGTTGGCAGTATTGATTATTTGAAGTGACATTTAATTTAAAATTATCAAATTCAAAAAATTCCACACAAAATAAAAACCTCACCAACAACATGAATTCTGATAATGAAATGCAATGTACACCGCCTAAAATTCGCGAAGCTGCCAATATTGCAGTGGATAATTTATTACCCATAAAATCAAAAAACGTATACAAAAACACTTATACTAAATTCGTAACTTGAGCTAGATCTAAAAATATACAAAAATACTCCGAAAATTGTTTATTAGTTTATTTTTAAAATTTACAATCAAATAAATCATTATGGTCCACTTATTCTATGTTAAAATCATGCTTAATAATATATGATAATACGGATATATCTAAATATGCAAAACTCATAGCGTGTTTAAAACAGATAACGAAGCAACATCAGCCTAAAAAATCAGCAGTATTAACCGAAGAACAAATTACTAAATTTATTGTTGAAGCACCAAATTCTTTGTTCCTACTAATGAAGGTAAAGTCATTTCCGTATATTTAAATTCCATACAACACTATATGTATTTATAGGCTGTATTAATATTGGGTATTTCTGGAGCGTGTCGACGTGAAGAACTTTGCAAAATGTCATTGCGAGACATAGAATTTAAATCGAATTTAATTATCGTAACAATTCCAGAAACTAAAACTGGTAACAGCCGTACATTTGCAATCATTAAGCCCGAATGGATTGCATTAATTCGGCAATATGCAAATTTAAGACCGGACAGCCAGCAGCGATTCTTTTTAACATATCGCAATGACAAGTGTGTTTGTTCACCTGTTGGTCTTAATACAATTGGCAAAATTCCAATGCGAATAGCTGAGTACCTTCAGCTTGATAGCGCAAGTAACTTCACAGGTCACTGTTTCCGAAGGAGTTCATCGACATTGTTGGCAAACCAAGGAGGTGACTTGCATTCAATTAAAAGGCATGGTGAATGGAAATCATCTACAGTTGCAGAAGGATATATCGAAAATTCTCTGGATAGTAGAATTCAATTGGCTAAAACAATGACCCCGTTAGAGATATCGACTCCGCCTGCAACTTGTTTGACATCTAAAATACAAGATATATGTAATAATACAATCAACGTTAATTCAAACAAACCAGTTAATCCCTGGGGTATCAATCTCTGGTTGTCAAGATTGCCCAATCAAAATTTGTAATAATTGTTCCGTTTCAATTTCTGAAAAGAATGAATAATGGTAATTTATATAATATTTGTTGCTGTTCTGACATTGAATTACATACCTTCCAAATATAACAATTTCTATTTCATTTCCTTTTATTTTCATAGAAAAACAACGAACTGAGTAGCATATTATTAAGGTTAGGGATTTATGATTTTAAAATGTCACTAAATTAATCACGTTCTAGGAAGTACCATCTTTACTTTTACGCACTCGTGTTTAAAGTGACTTTTTACGCACGCAAATCGAATCGTGAAATGACAGGTTTTGATAAGCGAGTACAAAAACCGTTTTAGTAATCTATTACGATGTTGCAGAAATGTACCGTATGCATTATTATGATTTGAAGTGAACTGATTTATGCAAGATTGTACAGAGTATGTCGATCGTCCATTTTCACCTTCAGTGTCACTACGAAAGTGCGACATAATAATGACTGTCGGGCTTACTACTTTTATATCGATATGTAATATGTAAATAGTGTAAATATTATCTAAACGTTACGTTATGTATACATGGAAAATCATTTATACGATGAATTAATGAAGACTTGCATAAAAAGACGTGAACATTTTTTTTTTACTTTATTTAATAATTAATTTCAGGCAGATAACAATACATAACTAGTAATATATTTTCACTGGAAACTTCATTCATGTAACGTAATGTGCGAATATTAGTAAAAATATATTCTGGAACAAAAAAATAAGCTTGAATATGATAAAAATAAGAAGGAAATTTATTCATTACTTCCAGTGAGTAATTTTTTGTATAGTAAAAGAGATTAAGTCGTGCGTAAATGCATTTGAGAGGCGTATTTGTAAATTTTTCTTTATCAATCTGACACGTATTGCGTAGAAAACATATTTGCTTCCTTCTGGTATATTACAAAAATTTCAGTGATTCCACTGCAATTTTCCAATATAATATAGAATAGGTACACGGAAAAGTATCTTCTTCCCTTCCCACTTTAATACATCTTCAATCATTGTTGTGAATCGTGAAATTCTTACCATGACTACGAAACGTCACTTTCAAATCATCTCTGGTATGTGAATAGTTTTATTATTAAGTCGATACATCTCATGATGTGGAAAATATCTTTGTTTTCAATGGATGCATTGTCATAAAATTCCCAATAATTTTTGAATAACACTTTTGCTATTTGTCATGTAAAATTTTAAGATATTCTGCTACACCAGTTGGTTCATCACGCAAATATATTAAATTCGTATAAAATACTTATTATTATATCTAAAATGTTAGTAAACTAATAGCAATATTCTGATCACATTTATAAAAGAGAAAATAACCATTCATGAATTACTTGATAGCTTACATAGCTTGAAATTCAATTTTTCATTCACAATCTTATTTGCTCTATAAATATGATGGCTTACAATGAGTACAACAATACTCTGGAAAGAATAATTAACTAACACTATAAGATTATTTATAAACTAAGTCTGCGGCTTAATGCTAAACAAACTACACTAAAAACACCGTTAGAACACTAATGCACAAAAGGCTAAGTACATATTTCATAGCACCGATTAATAAAAATCAGTACTACTGATGATGACAACATAGTTGTCGAAGTATGTATTTAGTTTTTCAAGCATTTTTGTGGTAACTGTGTTTTTAATGTATTTTGTTTAATGTTATTGTTATAAATAATATTTTTAAGTGACAAAGGATTGTGTTTTCATGTTCCACAGCCCAGTTATTGTTAGTGTTTTTAATTATTTGCAAGCCTACTTGACGTTCTTTATAAAAAATAATTTCGGGATTGAAACTATTTAATGGAAAATGCAAGCAAAAATTTGCCAATATTTTAATTTACTTGCGTTTTAATATCTAAAAACTTTCTTTGTTGTGCTTTAAAGTATATATATAGTCTGGTTTTTAATTCCGCGAAGCACATTTAAAATCGCCTGCCAAATATTATGATTTTTTCTTCGAAGTACAATTTAGAAGAAAACCTAGAACATCCAGGAACAGCCGCCAGAATTTCGATTTTCGAAAAAAGGGGGACTAATTCACATTTTTTAATTTCTTGTTTTTGTAATATTTTTTGATATATGAGAGATACGATTTTGATGTGTTAAAACAATGTTTAGAACAAATCTAGACCAATCTAGATCACCCGTCAGAATTTTCAACTTTCGCAAAAAGAGCTGTGAAGAAATCATTTTTACTTTCTTATATGTAGTATAAGAAAGTATTGTGATGACGAAAATTTTCGACCTCGAGATTTTTGCAGATGTCCACGTTTTGAAGTTCCTTGAAATGGAAAAAGTGGTTTTTAAAAAATGTCTGTCTCTCTGTGTGTGTCTCTCTGCGTGACCACGATAGCGGTCAAACCGCTGTAGATATCAATTCCAAATTTTGTATTTACGTGTGTATCTTCCTCTTGAGATCTGATTAGTTTTTCAGTAAAATCGGTAGACCGAAAGTAGTAGTTTACTTCAGTGAAAAAATTGAATTTTGCCAATATTTCGTCAATTACTAAGTTTAAACAAATTTATAAACAACTTAAATGTACTCAAAATTAAATTTGAGAAGAATTTTATTAAAAAAGTTTTTCGAAATTCCTACCGGAAATAGGTCTTTTACTCTTGGGAAAATCAGTTTTTTGCGAATATTTCGCAAGTTATGCTTTTTAGACAGGTACGTTACGAGTATAAAAGTATTTAGAACTTAATTTTCAATACCTTTTATATAAAAAAAAATTTCAAAATTCGGACCGAAAGTAACACTTTTATTCTTATCGAATAACGGTTTTTTGCATATATGTCTTAAATTATGCATTTTATTAATATTTATCAAGAGTACAAAAGTATTTAGAGCTGGATTTGCAAATTTTTTTGTATACATGAAATTTCAAAATTCAGACCTGAAGTATCACTTTTACTTTTAGCGAGTAGCACTTTTTTTTTTGAATATCTTACAAAGTATGCATTCTATAGAAATTTATTAAGAGAATAGAAGTACTTAGAATAGGATTTTAAATAATTTTTGTATAAAAAAATCTGAAAATTGTATAATTGGAAGCGCTGATACGTATAAGAAAGTAGTGTGGTGTCCACACCTCCTTTTTTCTTTTAAACCCGATTATGATTTTTTTTTAAATACTTTGGTACAATTTATAACAACCTAGAACAACCGACACAATTACGCGTTTCGAAGAAAGTACTTTGGAACAGTTTAGAACATATCTAGAACACTTTTACTTTTAGCGAGTAACACTTTTTTTTTTGAATATCTTACAAAGTATGCATTCTATAGAAATTTATTAAGAGAATAGAAGTACTTAGAATGGGATTTTAAATAATTTTTGTATAAAAAAATCTGAAAATTGTATAATTGGAAGCGCTGATACGTATAAGAAAGTAGTGTGGTGTCCACACCTCCTTTTTTCTTTTAAACCCGATTATGATTTTTTTTTTAAATACTTTGGTACAATTTATAACAACCTAGAACAACCGACACAATTACGCTTTTCGAAGAAAGTACTTTGGAACAGTTTAGAACATATCTAGAACAACATGAAAAAACTGCCAGAAATTAGATTTTCGAAAAAAAAAAAGAGTCTAGGAAAAACTCGTGTTTTCCTATTATCTCGGTTAATTTTGAGTTTTTTGTCGACATTCTTTTGAACAATGTTTAGAACAACCTGGAATTTCAATTTTCGAAGAAAAAGGGGGACTGTAAAAAAATCGTTTTTTTTAATTATCTCTTCCAATTCTCACTTCGTTTTTCTTTTGAAATATGTACTTTGAATCAATTTAGATCGAACCTAGAACAATCTGGAACAACCCTCAGATTTTCGATTTTGTATTAATTATATATTTACTATGATAAAAGACCTTGAGAAATTTGAGAGCTTTCTGTTTCTTACTATAACTTTTGAAGTACTCGCAAACTGAGAAATATTATTTCACTAGTCTTTGGGAATAATTCATCCAGTTTAGCCAAAGGTATATTTTTATAAGCGAGATCACTATGCTGGAAATATTATCTGGAACACATTGTATATAAGATTATTAGAATTCGAAAATTATAGTTTAGATATTTCTACTAGAAAGGGAAAAGTGGAAGAGATTACACATTGGTAGTGTATTGTGAATTATTTTACATTGATTAATCGAACGAAAGGCATGCTAATAGTATATTAAAATACAAGTTTCATAAGACACGATTTTTGCGCACGCGTTCAAGTTTAGAAAACGAGCCGCTAGGCGAGTTTTCTAAAGAACAAGTGCGCAAAATGTCTTATGAAACGTGTATTTTATAGTATTTTTTCTATTTCGGTTATTAAAAGTTCAAAAAAGCTTAAAATAAGAGACATGTTTTGTTCGAATATTTTAGAAAATTTGCTTTTTTGAAGTTGGTTACTCTGATTTTTAAGTAGAACGTTTTAAATATTTGAATATCGGAGGTGCTATATGTAATAGTATTTAAAATTCAGACTGATTTATACAATAAATTATTTGAAATTATCAACAAAAAGGACGAAATAAATAACTGTACGCCCCCAGAGATTCGCAAAATAGCAGAAGACAATTTACAAAATCTTTCGTCCACAAACTCTCTACATATTTATCAAAACAAACTTTTATAACAGTTGTACTATTCAACATGGTAAGTAAATGTCAATAGTAGCATCCGAAAACTTATCATCCAACTCTGCTTAACAATTTATATTGCTAATTAGTAAGTGAAATGTTAGCATGTGTGCTTTTTATTCTTTGTACAATTTTATTGCACATTTGTGTTACTTTAAAGGCTTATATTTTGACATTTAAATACGATTAGGTTCCATTTTTTTTGTCACCAACTTCAAAAAAATAAAATTAGCGTGCGATAAAGTAATACTTTATGCAACCAAAACGGGTGTCGTAAAGTGAACTTTATAGCACCGGAATAGAAAAACCATTTTATTATGAACATGAAGATTCGTATAAGAATGGCATTGGCATTTTGCCATATACCTACCTGGCTGACTCTAAAGAGTTCAAGGTTTCCGTTGCGAAAATTGCGTCCTCAACAGTCGGCCTTCATGTGCACCGACCATGTTTTCTTCACATATACGTTTCCAGAGTGGTATCGCATTTCGATATCACCACGTGATTATTTTGACATTTGCTGAGAAATTCTCAAATGACTAACGTTTTTTTTTTGTATTTGTTTACTATTTATGTATATGTAAACATTTGTGATTATGCAATCTCAGAAGCCACGAAAAAAATCGCAGAAAAATAGTCATTGTTTGTTTGAAGAATGTGTATTTGTACGATTCTAGTATACCGGGTGCGGCATTAGTGTGTTACGGAGCTTAGCATGAAAACAAAGTTGTAGCAATGAGACTTTACGTACGTATGTAGTAGAGTACTGTGCATTTTTTAATTTTACAAAGTAAATTACAAATTTTTCCAACCACCTTCAACTTTTTTATTTTAAATAGATTGCTATACTTTCTAGCTATTATAATGATAGCCCCCCAAATTATTTTTGCAATGATATATGGATATCTGCACTTACAACTGTTAGTTTTGGTTTTATTGATAATTTTGTTAAAACCTTGACAGTTGTAGCATTTAACATTTTAAGCCATAGTCTGAGAATGGGTAGAATGCCTCACGTAACTTTTGTGTTACTAATTTATGGACTAACACGTTATTTGTTTTGAGGTTGAACAATGTGAATAAATATACAGGGTGTTAAATATGTCGTGTCTAAGTTATCGATCTTTATTGGCTATTTTCCGGTTTTTTTTTTAAATATAACCTATAATATTTTTTAAGTCAGCATATTCCTTGTAAAATTGCCTTTAAAATGGTACCTATAACATAGCACTTATTTCCAGTATTTTTAAAGTTATAACCCATTAATAGGGTATACCCATGTTTGTATAATATGCAAAATGCGGGGCATCTATAGTTGGTTAGCCATGAAAATAAAACAAAGTAATTTTAAATAACACCTGTTTTTATATGCTTTGTCATTAGTTTTAGAATTACATTTTGAAAATTTTCCATAATAAATCAATCTTAATCTGTGTTCAAATAGCGGTTCTGCTCGACATATGCTCTCAACAGCCTCTGTATAGACAGACTTACATTCTGATTCGTTGCTGCATGTTCGCTGCCGTTGTAGGAGATGTTGCGTAAACAGTGTTTTTGACAGTTGGCCACAGAAAGAAATCGCAAGGTGCGAGATCTGGTCATCGCGGCAATCAGCTTTTCAAGCTTCCTCTCCCAATTCACCTATATTTGTGAATACCCTATCTAAATGTGCTTTGCAGCAGCACCATAATGTGCTAGTGCACCACATGTTGGTACCACTATCTCCTTATGACGTTATGTGATAGGTCTTCTAATAGCAATGGTAAATTATTTTGTAGAAAATTTGCATAATTTAAAGTATTGTTAAAAAAAGCTAGACACTCCATTTTTGTTGATATGAAATGGGTTGCACAAAATGAGGGTTTGTAGTATCATAATAATGGAATTTTTTCTGTTTGTCACTCCACAATTAGCAAATGTTGCTCTATTTGTGAAAAGCACATGGTCTAGAAAATTTATTTCTTGTAATTGTAAAGTATCCATTCACAGTAAACTAGTCTCCTTTCAAAATCCCTTTATAATAAGTCTTGGTAATTTCGAATTTTGTACGGCTGAAATTTATGTTTCTTTAAAATCCCCCTCACAGCAGTGACTCTATCTCGTGTTGTTTCGAAATTATCTTTGTAGATACGTGCGGATTTTCCACAATAAACTAGACTACTCTCACTTCATTATCTTCTGCAACCATACTCTTACTTCTTTCATGTTTGACGTAATTCACTGAACCCGTTTTAAGAAACCTAATCAACAAATTTTCAAACGTTTTACTATCCGGTGCTCTTCGGTCGGGATATTCCATGGCATATGTTCTTTATGTTAAAAATGAATTTCTGTTGTTAGCTCCTCATTTTAAAGCAAAAACTTCAAAAGGGAACAATAAACTATTAAGGTATGTAAATACCATAATAATTTCAAATAATTTCAACAAAACGATATAACTGACAACAAGGTAAATGCAACACGGAACAACTACTAACAAACAAACAGACATGGATAATTAACTAGCCAAACTTAAATTGTAACAATAAAATATGGAATTTTGAAGTAGAGATTTGACGTTTGCTTGCACATTCATTTTTTTTTTAAACCAAGGGCAACTAACTATTAGACGCCCTCCATATTATAAACATGGGTATATCCCATTAAAGGGTTATAACTTTAAAAATACTGGAAATAAGTGCTATGTTATTGGTACCGTTTTAAAGGCAATTTTACAAGGAATATGCTGAATTAAAAAAATATTATAGGTTAGGTTCAAGAAAAAACGAGAAAATAGCCAATAAAGATCGATAACTTAGACACGACATATTTAACACCCTGTAACGTAAAATTAAATTAGTAACACAAGAGTTATGTTTCTACCCATTTTCAGACTAAGGCTTAAAATGTTAGATGCTGCAACTCTCAAGATTTTAACAAAATTATCAATAAAACCAAAGCTAACAGTCGTAAGTGCACATATCCATATATCATTGCAAAGATAATTTGGGTGGCTATCGTTATAATAGCTAGAAATCTATTTAAAATAAAAAAGTTGAAGGTGGTTGCAGAAATTTGGAACAACTTGTATATTTGTAAATAAAATTACAAAATGCACAGTAGTCTACTGCATACGTACGTAAAGTCTCATTGCTACAGCGTTATTAGTTTTCATGCTAAACTCCGACGACACACTATTGCCTCACCCGGTATATACGCTGTTCCGAAAATTAACGATCTACGCAAAAGTTATATACATATTAGATTACAGTAAATTCTATTCAGAATTGAATTCTAGGTACAACATACGAAGTTCAATTCAACTTAATCTATCAAATATTATAATTTGATACGAATTTTGATCTCGCCTCTAACTTATTTTTAACTGTGATTTTTTTAACCAGAACAAATTGATATGTATTAATTCCTACATAAAGAAAACGGTTGATTAAAAATTTGCTTAGAGCCATAATACTTATACGAAAATTAAAGAAATTATTAGGATGTTTACACAAATTAAACAAAATGTCTCTAAAACTTAATATTATTCTGAGATTTAGTAGATAAAGGCATTAAGAGCACCTGACAAGAGATTGGAGGGTTGTCAGTTCGAATCCAACCGTGGGTAAATTTTTAAAATTAAATTTATCTCACTGCGTTATCCATACCAAGCAGAAAATTATAAGTACCATTTTTAACCATTGAAAAATTAATTTTAAAATTATTTAAAATGTAGTAAATACGCCCGACTGAAGATTTTTCTGAACAACTGTTACTCCATGTGATTTTGTATGATTTGAAGATTCGAAATCATAACCCCTGATTGATAAGGGCACCTGATTAGCAATTGGGAGGTCGAGAGGTCGAATCCCACACGTGGATAAATTTTTATAATTACATTATGTCTATGTTTAGAGTTGCACACATGAACGTTTGGTCATTGGTGCCGAAGCTGAACGAGATTTCTGATTGAATACGGGTGAAAAACTGCGCCTGGTGCCATAGCTAAAGTGACCATACGTCCCTTATTTGGAGGAACAGTCCCACATTTTAGATTTCTATCCCTCATCAGCAACAGTCCCTCATTTTCAACATAAGATCTCTCGCGTCCATTGAAGATGAATTTCGCCATCTATATAATAATAGTAAACGTAGTAACCAACAACAATGATAAACCGTGCGCAACTTAAATCCAACCGAACTCCTAACCTTAGTCTTACCAGAGTTGCTACTGCTAGATTTGTTTCATTTATCATGTTCAGTGCAGTTTCAGAGAAAATAAAAAGTCCTGTTTAATGCAAAAGATAGAAGCAGAGGTGTGTAACTGTCAAACTAATTTTCATTTTTATTAAACTTGTAGGATTAACATGTACGTGAGTTTACATAACTTCATCTTCACGAAGAAGTACATGTACAATTAACAATGCTTTCGTGGAAGAATTTATTAAATTGCCAGAAGTGCAATGGGCAATTTTCCTTAGCATTTTGTGGAAGAACTGCTATAATATGACATTTAGAATCCGATAAACATAAAAACCACAAGAAGCAATAACTTCATCGTCGACTGTAAACAAGTTTTGCCGATCTGTTGGCTTTGGAGGCAAAGAGAAGCAGTTGGCGATTTCACCAGCGTCATTTGCATTTCGTACAGTATATCATAATTAAAGCTTCAGACTGCACGGGAAAACTGATTCAGAATATTGATGAACGAACTTTACATGTGCTCATACTAAAACCGAGGCAATTTTTAAAAAAAAGTGCTCTCACTCTACGCTTTAAATTAATTGAAAAATCAGCTACAATTAATTTATGTCTTAGCATTTTATTCAAATGCGTCTAATCATAAGTTCAAAAGTTTTCATGCCCTACCAGTTAGAAGTAAATATTAGATTTTGTTTCATTGCCTGGGGAAACTGTGGACATTAGATGCGGATCTCTTGTTAAAATTCTCAAAGAATGTGAAATTGAAAATAAAGAACTAGCATTTTGGACAAATAATACCAACACCGTGTGGCTTGGAAAAGCTGAAATAGTGTGCACTAAACTTGAGCGCAAAATAATCGGTCCAGATATTGCACACTGCTATGCAGATAGCACGGGATCTTCTTCCTATTGATGCGGAATCTATAGTTGTCAACATTTATTCAAATTTTTATATTTACACCATCCGCGCGGAGTCGTTAAAACAATTTTGTGAAAAATATGGTCTTCAGTACAAACAGCTATTAGGGTATAGTCTGACCAGTTGACTTGCGTTAATGCCAGCCATTGAATGAATTTTGAAAATGTTTGCACCATTGCGTTACTATTTTTTATCAACAGAGAAATGTTCAAACGTAGTTTAAACTTTTACTTTCTGATACGTAGTATAAGGAAGTATTGTGATGATGACAATTTTCGACCTCTAGATTTTTGCAGATGTCCACGTTTTGAAGTCCCCTAATACCAAAAAAGTGGTTTTTAAAAAATGTCTGTGTGTCTGCCTGTCTGTCTGTGTGTCTGTCTGTGACCACGATAGCGGTCAAACCTCTATAGATATCTATTCCAAATTTTATATTTACGTGCATAATCTCCCTCTTGAGATCTGATTAGTTTTTCAGTAAAATCGGTAAACCGGAAATAGCTACTAAGTTTAAACAAATTTATAAAGAATTCATATGTACTTAATATTAAGTTTGAGACAAATTGTCTTAAAAAAGTCGAAATTCGAACCGGAAGTGGGTCTTTTACTCTTATCGAAAATCAGTTTTATGCGAATATCTCGGAAGTCATGCTTTTTACACAAGTACGTTACGAGTATAAAAGTATTTAAAACATAATTTTCAATATCTTTTGTATAAAAAATATTTCAAAATTCAGACCGGAAGTACCACTCTTATCGAATAACGATTTTTTGCAAATATGTCGTAAGTTATGCATTCTATATATATTTATCAAGAGTACAAAACTATTTAGAACTGGATTTGTAATATTTTTTGTATATTTGAAATTTCAAAATTCGGACCGGAAGTAGCAGTTTTACACTTAGCGAGTAGCACTTTTTTGATAATATCTTGCAAAGTATGTATTCTATAGTGATTTATTAAGAGAATAGAAGTACTTAGAATATTGTTTGTATAAAAAAATTCTTAAAATTGTATAGTTTGAAACGCTCATACGTATAAGAAAGTCGTGTGGTGGCCACACCTCTTTTTTTTATGTATTGCATTAGTCTGTTGTGCATCAGTATCCATTAATCTTTATGCAGATATTTGATAATGATCCTCACTTGTCTCTTAATAATTAATCAGTCACATTATAAGTTTTACAGATTTTATTATCCTACCTGACTTTTTCTGCTGTCATCGTTTCGTCTATTACGCTAAGGAACATATTCAGGACTGTCGTTACATTCCCGAAGATGCCCCTTGCGATAGTTTACTATACGGTTGCATCCCCGAAGCTGAGCAGTAATACTTAACGGCAACCTTAGAAGCTTTTGACTATATACGATTAAGATTTACAGGCATTTTATTTAATTGTTGTGTACCATTTCCTACTTTGAAAAGAAATTGGTTTGTACATAATATTGATCCACTCCAATATAGTCTACGACTTATTTATACGGCAAGTATACTTATTGCATTATCTTAATGTTTATTTCATAAATACGAGATGAGACTTTTAGAGAGTGATCATATAATAACTTAGAGAAAGTAACCTAAATCTTCCACAGATTTGTTTTTTTATACCGTACGTACATGCCTACATAGAAACTTGTTTTATTAACTAATATGTAAGTGGTATAATCATCATGCACATACATCTAATTGTAAACTGAAAAGGAGCAGCATGATATAGTTTTATTGTGCTAGTGTAAGAAGCTTTAATGTGCAGAAAATTCGTTTCAGGCTCTCTGTAGCTTTCTAAAATGTGTTGATTTTCTCGATTTCATCTAATAACAATATTACAAACTCAGCAATATCTAAGAAATATGCTTTGAGAACAACGCAAAAATGTAATTATTAATATCAATTCCAAACCGTATAATTAATCGACTACAATAAATTGTAGTCAGTTAAATAGAAGAACTCATATGAACCGAGGTTACTTTTCATTTTCATCTGTTAATTCTCTCCGCGTTGATAAACCCATTTTATTTGTTTACAATGGAAAATTTGAAACATCGGTCAGTAATTAACTTATTTTTAAAAAAGGTTTAAAGGTTATGGAAATTCATTCGGAAGTGGTAAATGTGTTAGGGGAATCTGCTCCTTCAAAAACAATGGTTAGTAAATAAGCTCTTGAGTTTCAACATTGAAGATGACCTACGCAGTGGATGTCCAAATAGCACATCAACACCAGAAATCATTGAGCAAATACATCATGCATCAAGAATTACAAATGAAGAATTTGTTTGGAAAAGTGATCGTCGTTTTATCTATGGATGAGACTTGGATCTATCACTATGGTCCTAAATATAACAGGAACGTTTACAATGAACTAGATGGATGTTCTACTCAAAAGCAAATTAAGCCTGAAAGATCAGAAAAAAATGGTTATAGCCTCTGTTTTTTGAGATGCCAAAGGGATTTCGTTCACGACTATCTGTAAAAAGGTAAAACAATTAACTCAGAATATTAGTGTAATCTTTTCGATCAATTGGACGCAAAATTTCGTGAGAAAAGACCTGATTTGCAGTACAAGAAAATCATTTTTCACTAAGACAACTCACCTCGTCGCAAAATTGTTGTGTCAATGTCTAAATTCTATAAATTGAAGTACGAATTAAGTGATCAGTCACCGTATTCTCCAGATTTGGCTCCAAGCGACTTCTATCTGTACCGAAACCGGAAACAATTCATCAGTGGAAAGCATTTTTTGTCGAATGAAGATGCTATAGCAGCTGTAGAGAGATATTTCGCAGACTTCCAGAAACACACTTCCGCTGTGGAATAAAATAATAAAATTATTGCAGGTCCATTGGGCCAAGTGTATTGAAGTTAATGGAGTCTGTATTGAAGAATAAAATCATTTTAGAAAGATGTATTCTTTACTTCAGTTTCGCTCTGCGAACTTCTCACGCACCTGTATATATTTTCCCCTGTATTCTAACTATTTTTTCGTGAGTGAATTTAAAAAATGTTTTCCGTAGCAAGTCATTTACAATAAAAAAGGCCAAAAATTCAAAAACTACAAAAATGAACTGACAGATTCGGAACCTAACCAGAAGTTTCCATGAGATTGAAGTGATCTTATTTTCGAAGATTATGGATTGTGTTGACTACTATAATACTGAAAATGATTCTGATATGGAATTGTCTTTTCTCTGTGATTAAGTTATGTTCTATTAGGTAAACTATTTTGAGATATGCTTAACAATAATATCCACGATGTGAAAACTATACAAAGTGATATAGGTAATACATAATATCTCTTTATGTAGTGTAAGGAAGGAAGTATTGCAATGTCGAAAATGTTCAATATCGAGATTTTTGCAGATGTTTTGAAGTCCCCTGATAACGAAAAGTGATTTTTGCAAACATTTTTGCGCTCCCTCCCCCTCCCCCGCTCTATCCATCTCATTCTTTTTTGTCATTTAATAAGAAAATACCAGCCCTATCCCACACGATACCAGACACTTTAATGGTACACAATGTGATAAATGTTGAAACAATTTCGTGATTGTTTGCCCGTGACATTTTTTACAAAATACCATAGTTTGCCCACTGGTACACAGTTTGAACCCCTGTTTTTCCACAAATATAGGGAATTGTCCAACTTAATCATATCTAATATTGTCAGTTGTGCCCGTTCAACTGAGAATATTAGATTTGATCAAGTTAACATACTTACGGAAAATTTGATCTTCTTGGTTTGCTGTTCGTTGTCAAAATCAGATTTTCTAGTCTTTCTTACATTTCAAGATTTTTATGGGTGACAAAGCTAAATGTCTCCGAAACGTTTTCAAGTTTTCGTGTTTTTGATGTTAAAACCTTCCTTGTGTCTTCTGTATAGTAACCAAACGTTATTGACACAAAAGTCAAGAAGCTAAATTTTTGATTTGTAAGGCGTATTATATAAGGCAAGTCAGCATAGCTGCGAAATCAGTTTGTCCCATGTCGATTTCGTACAACTTTATGATTTGCATGCATTATTATATTACCAACCTATTTAGTTCAGACTTAAAACCAGGATCCAAATTGTTGTTAAACTCATCATCGTCAGATGAGGATTCAACCCCGCTGTGTGTGTACATACCCTGTTGGTCCTCTTTTGTCGGCCAAAGAAACTACTAAGCAATACCGAGAAACTAGATGAAATAACATGAATTATTTTACTGTTCAAGTATTATACACAATTTGAATTTTGCATTGAATTTCTATTTGCGGGTGATGTATGTCAAGGTATACATACAAGTCAAAACGTGTTTTGCATAGGTTAGAAAAGAATCGACGATCTTTATAAGTACTTTACAAAGCCTAGTATAGAAAAAAAATGAAAGCCTTTTTTTTTTAGCATATATTTCCTTATCTCGTCTGCACTTGTTGATGGTTGCCACCATTGCACACAATAAGTACATTAATATTGAAAATCTTTTAGTAGCGCTTCTGCCGCCCCCAAAGAACTGACGTTGAACCTTTGTATCTTTATAAGTACTATACAAAGCATAGTATAGAAGAAAAATGCAAACTTTACTTATTTTAACATCTCTTTCCTTATCTCTTCTATACTTGTTGATGGTAAGTAAATTAATATTGAAAATCTTTTGATAGCCCTTCAGCCACCTCCACCAGTATAACACGCTTCTATGCTTGTATGATATGTATTCGTTCCAACTAGCACCACATTCGTATAGAAAATTTTACATGTTAACGTATCTCCTGAGATACACTGGCCCATTAAAGTATTAAATATTTATGTCAAATTGTGATATAGAATGTTAAATTGTTTCTGTTCTATGTAATGATTATAGTCATGTTCAAGTTTCTAGTTTTGTAGTTTCAAACACTACATTTATTGTTTTTGGCGTATTTCACGCTGTATGCAAAACTAATAATAATAAAATGCATTATACCTACTATTATTCTTATAGTACAAATTAATACAATCAAATCATTCCAGTACTACCTACTAACCTGTTTTTTGCCAAATAATTAAAATCGACGGAAATATCTGAAGGCGTATCTATTAGAAGTACAATAAATTTATAAAAATTCCGAACGTAAGATAGATTATGGAAATCCTTCAATGAGTTAGTTTTAAATGATTTATATGAACTTAATAATTAATACGAGTAGTAAGTATATAACGGTCAATTAAACTTGTTACATAACATTGTCTATTTATAACACTTAATATGTACACACACAGACACACACAGACATACATATAGGCATTTAAATCTATGTACGTATCAGGGTTTTTAATGTTACTAAAACGTTGTAACCTCCAAAGCATATCTTATCGATAAATGCGCTGCAAGGTTTTGTTTACTCTATTGAGCAATTAGAATAGCTTAGTAACTTGAAGCAGTAATATAATGAGCATTTTTTTAGACGCTTTCAGATATTTTAGGTACTAAATGTTTTATATCTTTTTACATCCAAGCTGTACTTGCTTTAGCTGGTTGATTCGAGGATAACCTTCAATGTTAACTTGACATTTCGATTTTCAGCGATTCCAATTATATGATCTTATCTTTTGTTTGTCGATATGCTAACTGACAATGTGTACGGTATTGCTTTTTGCGCTCTCTTTCGCAGAATATTGTTTCATGGAAGCGTTGATGATCTACCCTGTGTATATATTTTTAGTCAGAAGTAGAATGAGTCAAGTTACTTAGAAACTCGATTTATAAAACAAACTCTTCTAATCTAAGAATTTTTTTAAAAAACTGATATTCGTTCTACGATAGTAGATATTAATTGAACTTAGCAATCTGTTAGCAAATTTTGTAGACTTCAATTTAATTGGTTTCTTCAAAAAAAATATAGAATTACATCTGTTTTAAATAAGTAGCATTTGATGTAGAGTTGGTACATTGTTCAAGCAAATCACATATAATAAAGGAATACAAGCAGCTGAGTGGTAATTTTTAATTTTTAATTTAAAACTAGAAATCTTCGAGGAAATTAGAATTAATTACATTTTCATTGAAAAATTCGCAGCTTTCATAGCGAAGAGTTAAGTTTGGCATGCTATAAGATGATTATTTAACATACATGCACCGTTAAAAACCGCTCGGATTACTTGACTGAAACAACCCTGGTTCACTGAGAATATACGATTTCTACAGTATGGGATACATAAAGCCAAGGCAATAGACGAACGGGGTTGATGCGACACTGGGATTATTATCAGACTCTGAGAAATTTTAGGACGTTAGCTATAAAGAATGAAAAAAGAGTTTATTCATTTATGTGTTTCAGCACAAGACCAATAAGCAGTTGTGGTCAGAGTTACCGTATTTTGACATTACTAAACGCAAAACAAACCAAATTTCTCCTGAACTATGGAATAAACACCTTTTTTTTTGTAGGCAGCATCCCTCAAAGAACTAGGTTTCTATCTATCAAAATTTATTTCCAGCATTAGAAGTAAGACTGTTAGTGCAGATAATGCCAGTATTAGCATGCTCAATTATACTTTATCTTATACACATCCATTACATCATCCATTTAATTAATAGCTGTCTAGCTAATGGTGCTTTCCTAATGTCTGGAGGAAAGCTTTACTTCTGCTGATGGTAGAATGACGTACTCATACAGTGATTTGCGTTTTATTAGTATACTTGCAACTCTAAGTAAAGTACTTGAAAGAAATATGCATACATAAATTAGTGAAAATCTTTGTGCATATTTTATTCTACAATTATGTCAGTTGGATTTCGATGTAGCCACTGTTGTACTGCCACTTTGCTTAAGGTATCAGGTTAAGTAATTGATGCTTATAATATGGGGTATGAGTACATTGACGGATTTATTGACTTTGGTTTTGATGGTGGTGCTGTTACTTTACTGGAGTCTTATCTGTCAGGTAAGGTTCGGTGCGTGTCCATTGCTGGGTGCGAGTCTAAGTGTCTTGCGATATGTAGAGGTGTGCCGCAAGGTTTAATTTTAGGTCCATTATTATTTTGCATTTATACATCATTTCTGCCAAAGGTGGTCAACAAGTCCCTAATTGAAATGTCTGCTGGTGACACTTAGATTTATACTTAATTCGAGTGCTGTTCGAGAAGTTCATCTGATATTGACAAGGTCAATCGTTTGGCGGAGCAGCACTGCCTCGTACAGAAGTCTGCTAAGCCAGTATCAGTTTTATTCGGAAATCCTAATTGGCGTGAAATCTGACTAACCAAATTAAATTAAAGCCTGATGACACTAGCATTCGGATTATTGACAGAGTTAGGTACTTAGGTATGGAATACGATAATGCTTTCAAATTTAATGCTCATACAAATTTAATTAGAACTACTTAGAGGAACGTAAAGTTTTACTATGTCAGATTCTTTCGTTATTTACGCTCTCTGCTTTACTATACGACTCATGCGTAGATTCATCTGATGTGACGAGAATACAAAGAGTTCAGAGTGCCTGCCTTCGCTATATTTTTGGTCGTAGAAAATATGACCATTTAACGCACAAACTGAAAGCTATCCATTGGCTATACATGAATAACAGAAGACTCTTGCATTCTTCTTGTCTGTATCATAAAATCATTAGCTCTATATCACCACCTTACATCTACAATAGAACCACTTTCAAGACCAACGTTCATAACATCGATCTTTGAAACGTATAAGTCTCCCCGCGTCTGAAAGCAGCATTCTACAGAAGATGTTTTACTTTTAACGTTTACAAATTTTACAGTTCTTTCCCTTATGCTACGCATGGTATTCGGTACATATTTTGCTTTTCATGTATTTAATATCTTATTACCATTGCATATAAATTATAAGCTTTTAGTATCCTAATTATAAGCATTTTTTTCTGTTCATATTTTCATTATCCCTGAAAGTTTAGGTTAAAAATGAGAGGACAGCTACATTGGCAGTCCAGCTGAATCTCACCTTCTGATTTCCTTTTCATTTCTGTTATACCGTAGTCGACAAATTTTAATTTCTGGTACGAAAGTAGAAGAGGAAAAGAGCACAGCGAAATAAAGTAAAGACAAACATATAGCGAGACTGCCAACTACACCCAGCAAACGTTTCCTATGAAATGCGAATACCCCCCGACTGTTTGTGCTTCTCCCGAACCACTGTTGAAAATCAGGCATCGCTGCATTTACAATGCATGGGATAGATAGCTAGTATAGAAGTATAAACAGAAATTAAAAATATGTACTTTTTTAATGTTGTTCTATGTATATGGAAATAAAGACATTTAAAAGTATCAATTCTAAATATAATGCTTTAAAACAACCTACTTCTTATTGGCATCGTCTGCGTAACACTAATAAAACGCTGATAACCCTTTGTAATAATAACAGTAATACTCTCTATTGTCAAAGTGATTTCTTCAGTAGCAGGGGAATACAATGATGAAGTGGGAAAATTAAAAACCCCAAAGAAATAGTAACAAATTTAAATAAAAATTATGCTTCTGATCTAAATTGTCAGAAAAGTATACAGTGTGTAAATAAAGTAAGGAATAATATTCATATTTTATTTATTATCGCTGTTTGGGAGAAAAGCTCGGACAGGTCAATTTTATTTTGTTCCTTCGGATTTGGACGTCAATTTTTTTTCTTTGGTTTACTACTCTGAGACCTCTCATCGACTTCTTTTGCAAATGGAACCTCCTTATTTTTTGCCAGAAATATAAAATATATTTTTTTCTGAATTTAGCAATACCCCATACGTGGTATTTAAAATTAGTAGTTTTAGGGTTTTAAGCGTGCTAATAATGACAATTGACATGTAACGCTTTCGATATCAAAAATAGCGCGTCTGTCGGAAAGGCAAAGGATTGAGATATTAATGATGATTGGATATGGTGAAAATGTTAGATCACAAAACGAAGATGTTCGTCTCTTTAATGAGAAATGTCCCGATCGAACGATATTTCGATCTTGTGTGACCAAAATTGTTCAAACGTTTGAAGAATATGGTAACGTTCGTGATGTTCAACGTAAAGCAAGACCTACTGTGGATTCTGATAAAAAACTTGATCTATTATTAGAAATTGAAGATAATCCAAACCAATCAACAAGAAGGCTAGCATCAAACCATAGCGTTTGTCATCAAAGTGTTTTTAATGTGTTAAAAAAACAAAAATACCATCCGTACAAAGTGATACCAGTTCAGGAACTAAACGAAGATGATTGTGATCGAAGACTTGATTTTTGCGAAGGGATGAATGTGAAACTGAGTAATCAACGAGATTTTCTTAACTACCTGATCTTTAGTGATGAAACTACGTTTTGTTTAAATGGGCAAGTACACAGGCAAAACTGTAGATACTGGGCCACTGAAAATCCATACTGGATGCAAGAAAGCCATACACAGCATCCACAAAAATTGAATGTTTGGGCAGGTTTTACCAGTGTAATGTTTTGGGTCCTTATTTTTCGATGGTTCATTAAATGGGGAGATGTATTTAGAGTTCTTTAGATTGGAATTAATACCGGCTCTAGCGATATTATTTGCAAATAACGAGGACCCAGATTTACGAAGTATTAATGTCTGGTATCAACAAGATGGTGCACCAGCACATTATTCACATCGTGTTAGAGAATACCTAGAGGAAGTCTTTCCTAATAGATAGATAGGAAGACGTGGTCCTATGGAATGGCCAGCTAGATCTCCTGATCTCACCCCACTTGATTTTTTTCTATGGGGTTATTTAAAACACGTGTGTATCAGACAAACTCTCGAGATCTTGACGAACTGCGAGGAAGAATAATGTCAGAGTGCAGAAATATCGACCCAGAAATGAGATCTCCAAAACTACTAATTTTAAATACCACATATGCGGTATTGCTGAATTCAGAAAAAAATCTACTATTTATTTCTGGTCTAAAATTGACCTGTCCGAGCTTTTCTCCCAAACACCGATAATAAACAAAATATGAATATTATTCCTTACTTTATTTACACACTGTATAGACAATAAATAGTGGATTATGAATAGATGCTGGTGATTGCAGCAGCGGAATGAAAACACATTATATTACATAGTGTCTACGAACTGTTCTCACAATTTAGTCAAATATATATTTCGTTTAACTGTTATTATTACCATTTCTTGTGGGGTTTTATGTTTTTTATCTCTTCTTTTTGCAATTTATAAGACTATTGTAAGCAATAAAGAGTATTCTTATTATCATTGTAAAGGGTGTGTCCACATTTTATCATGCTTTCAGTATTGATAAATACAGAATTTCCTGAATTATTTATAACTATGCCTCCAAATAACGTTCCGCCTCAAAATAACCTTGAACGTACTACATCCCAGTTCTTTATTCGCCTGTGTGGAGTGCAGCAATAGTCAATTACGTACATTTCATCGATCCTAGGTTACCACAGGCGGCGCACCGAATGAAATTGCATGTGTTATATTGTACCGTTCAACCAAGGATGTGCACCAAAGCATCTGTCCAATTCTTATTAAAGAGTCTGCTGACTCATAGGGCCGTAGTGTACAGTCTGGGGCCTCATCTCGATCAATAACCTGCACCAAGCACCCTACACACATAGCTTTCAGTCGGTATCTCGCCCCAGCGCTACGATTGCATTTCTGGGGTTCGTGAACTCCACTTCTTTTTTGTAACAAAAGTGCGTCCGTATTCGTTGATACGTATGCACCAATAGTAGTGGTGGTAACGCATTCCATTAATTACACTGACTTTACGTACCATGCGTACGCGATATTTTATGGATTGCATGACGTTACCAACGACGCGACTTTATTTCTAACTCGATTTCGTGTTAGCGTAGGTAGATTTGAGTCCTTTTTAATAAGGAAAAAGAATTTTCTTTATTAATACTTGGTATTTCAAAGGAATAAATTTATTAAACTTATATCGTGCTTTGGTATTATTGCAATTATCCAGTGGCGGTTCGTAATTATTACTTTTGAGAAAGTTTAACAAATATAAACAATATAGGAAAACAGAAAAGAAACTAACAATAATTCTATATCCCAATAAAAATTTCTATAAACAGGATATGTATGTAATTTGTTAAACACAAAACAATAATGTTAATAAGGAAATAAAAATTAATATTTGTGCCTTTTGGATAAATAAAATATTGTGTAACTTTGTCGACAAGGCTACGAATATTGTTAATTACGTTTTTATTGACAACATTGCTGGAGGATTAAGGTATAAATAAATGAAGGCCACTAATCAAACTAGTGTATAAAAGCGTTAACTACACACACAACATCATAAGTCTTGGACCCCTCTTAATAAAAGAAATGAATGGTGTTTTGTTATTTCTGGGTACTAATAAAAGTAAGCACATTGTATGGGAAACAAAAAACAGAATTGACGTTTGATGATAACAGACGGGTTATTTATAGTCAATTGTTGATCAAAAGTGTCAGTTTTATCACACTTGTGGTCAAACGATGTTTGCGATTATTTCCGTCTTGAATAGAACTAGAATTATTGCCTTGCATGATGCTGGACATTCAAATCATCAGATATCCGCGATGTTAAATATCCTTAGAGCATCTGTTGTACGCATACTGCAGAGATATGTAGACACCAATTCTGTGGAAAGAAGACACGTTCTGAGTGTCCCCGAGTCTCGAATGAAAGGAAGAATCGCTACTTGGTTCAATATACCCGGAGGCATCGAAATGCTTCAGCTTGAGCCTTAAGAGTTCACTTCCAAGGTACGTTTTGTCGTGTTTTATCAACCTCTACCATTAGAAGAAGACGTCATAGTGGGAATTTACGTGCTAGAAGACCTTTAAGAGTGCCCTCTCTACTTGCACGACATCGAGTTGCCCGTTTCCATTGGGCTCGGGAGTCCAGGGCGATGGCTTTTTCGACAGTGGCAATGGGTCATATTACCGTTGAGATCAGAATTGGATTTAGAGTGATGATTGCAGGCAACGGGTCTGGAGGGCACCAGATCCCCAAGGGCGATTAAATTTGCTCCATGAACTTGCTCCTTACGAAGGAGGTACATGTTTTGGAGTAGTATAATGTTTAACTGCCCTACCGCCCTAACTCCCATTCAACAAAACATGACATGTGCAGTTTACATTGAAATTAGGCCCATTATCTATCCATTACGCAATGAACTGGGTGAAATTTTCATCATTATGAATGATAATGCCAGACCACATCGTGCAATAAGGGTTCGGGAGGCACTTGAAGAAGGACATGTCACCAGATTGGATTGGCCAGCACAATACCCCTTTATTGACCTAATAGAACATGTGGGGGAGGTTGTTAGTAGAGTCTTTCGCAATTGGATTAACCCACCAACCATAGCGGCTATAGAGGAATGGAATATTCCGCAAGAAATCATAATTTTATTGATTATTTCAATGGATAGGCATGTCAATGGTTTAGTAAGAGGCAAAGGAGGGGCATACTGACTATTGAATATTGTTTGTTTGACTCATTCCTTTGTTTCATATTTTCTTGTTATTATTTTAATAAAAACTGACATACATTAGGAATGAATGGATTTGACTAAAGCGTTTGACAGTGTATACCACGGGGTGTTGCTGGCTTTGCTCGACAAGATGGGAGTGCGCAATATCGCCTTAGATTGGATTAAATTCTTTCTTAGTAACAGAAATCATCTTTCTAGTAATATCAATGGGAGAAATATCAGATCAAATTTGAAAACGTCAAATTTCGAGTGTTTGAGGGTTCCATTCTGAGACCCGTTTTTTTCGTGCTCTATGTGACTGATATTCCTAAAGTGATAGAGGATCTGTTGGTTTTGTTTGCACATGACTAATCGATGGTGGCAAGGGAAATGATAAGTGATTGTATAGTAGAATTAATTGGAATGAATTTAGGCAAACTGAATGCATGCTTTATGCAGCATAATCTCAAACTTAAATAAGACTTACATATATGATACTTAATAACATAATTACTCCGAACTTTAATATTAGGCATCAAGGTGAAGTACTTGCCTGTTTTGGATGCCTCACATCATGGATCTTCTAACTTCAAAATTAAATGGATCTTACGCGTTGGGGGTTGTCGTAGAGAATGTTTTCAAAGATGCTCCAATTATCTCATATTATGCCACCGTTCATTCTAGACTCCTGTATAGTATAACATAGCGGGGGGTATGCGATGAATGTGTAACGTGTTTTGGTCGCTCAGAAATCCTAGATTAAACCAAATTTTTAAATTCGAACAAATATAATTTAACGATAAGACCAAAATTTATACTTTAAAATTATAATTTTTCACCAGTCAACATAGTCTGTATTTTCTAATATTTACTTATTATAAACTTCACAAAACTATACTTAAAACAAAGATTAATATGAAATGAAGGGAGGGAAACACCATTAATCATGACTGTCTCATCAGAGTTCTTTTGAAAAAAATATGGCCCAATCAGGCTTCAGGGCCAAAAGCTTCATACATGGATGGCTCATCAGTGACATGTGGTTATTCTTCTCCCCAAATCTTGCAATTTTGCCTATTATGGTAGCTACCCAAGTGAAAAGGAGCTTCATCGGAGATAATATTGTGGAAAATCAGTGTGACCGCGTTTCATTTCCAACATCATTCAACAAACTGCCTTCGCTCAGCATGGTCAATCGGCTTTAATTCTGCGTCAATTGGATCTAGTCGTCCTTGAAGATCTTTATGCAAAATTCGATGACGGATTGTTGGTGGCACGGCTAATTATTGAGAACGATGTCGTATGGAAGTCTTTGGGTCCTTTGACTTACTATCCCCAGCTAAGGCTATATCTTCTTGTGAACGACGAGAAAGACGTAACGTAATTTATAGTTTATCCATTTTGATAATGCATTTTAATAATCAATAAACGTCGATTAAAACAATAGTGCGTCATTTGGAAACGATAATGCGTCAATATGACGTTTATCACCATACACCAAATAGCGGGATTTTTAGAAATGAAAATATTTATGGAACATACATATGTAGAACAGATTTTTTTCAAAAAATTTTTATTCAAAAAGTAGTAATGTCAGAACACATTTGTAACTTTCATAGATTTACTTACATATACTAGAAAATTTCGTTGTATAGAACTTGTTGAATTTTAAATATTTTTTACTCCAATAAATATATGCGTACCTATGGAATATTTGCGAGATATACAAAACCAAACTGAGTATAAATTGATCTGTACTCTTAACAAATCTGTGTAGAACGAATAATTTGCAAGATATTCGTAAAAACTATTTCTTAGTAAGAGTAAAAGCGTTTCTTTTTGTTTGGAATTTTTTTCTCAAAAGTAGTTCAGAGTCCATGTCAATAGCAGTCATGACAAATGCGGTTTAATTGTTTCTCGCGTATTTTTGTAGCATTTGCGGTCAGGCATACTTTCACCATCAGTTTCTTGTGTCATATTCAAGCATCTATAATAAACTCAAGACAATTATCATTAATCCTCTACTGTATCAGTACATAAAGTGAGCTTTTACTAAGCCGAAATTTCTTACTGCCTCTCCTTAATTGCCACAAGAAGATGTAGATGAAAATATAGATGACCGCAAACTCAATGAAAATCTGCGAAAAATAATTCAATAACATCTGCCACGATCGCAACCGCTACGACACTAGTTTCAAATTAAGGTTTGAAGGCTTTTACTTTCTTATACGTAGTAAGAGGAAGTATTATGAAGATGAAAATTTTCGACCTCACATTTTTGCAGATGTCCACGTTTTGAAGTCCCGTGATACCGAAAAAGTGGTATTTGTAAACATCTCTCTCTCTCTGTGTGTGTGTGTCTGGCTGTCTGATATCTTTGTATGTGACCACGATAACGAGTGAAATCTTCCTCTTGAGATCTGATTAGATTTTCATAGATAGGAAGAAGTAGTTTATTTTAAAATCAACATTTTTACATCTCGTCAACTACTAAGTTTAGACAATTTTCTAAAGAATAGAAAAGTATGTACCAAAAAATGAATTTAAAAAAGATTTTATTAAAAAAGTTTTTCGTAATTCCTACCGGAAGTAGGTCTTTTTGTCTTAGCGAAAAACAGTTTTTTGCAGATATCCCGCAAATTATGCATTCTATACAGACTTATTAAAAACACAATAGTATTTAGAGCTGCATTTGGATTAATTTTTTTAACGAACAGAGGGCATTCGACTACGTAAATCGGTGGTAATGTAAGTAGTTTGTAAATAATTTCTTTAAAGTCTCTATCAGTCCTAGTTTAAATATTGCTCTAAAAATTCTACTCGATAACAAATTTGTTTTAAATAATTTGTAATAATATATAATAAATATTCAATGACGAATCAAGTAGCATTTATTCGTCTTTTCTCACAAGAAAAGATAATATGATTAAATAGGATATTTTTAAATACATGTTCCATCTCAGACATGAGACAGAGGAAATACCAGCTGAGCAAGTTAAATAAGCGTCTCCTCCATTAATTTCATGTTATGTAAATATTTACATATGGAAATAAAAACTGTCTTATTTATTTTATAGGAAACGACATTTGCAATAGCGTTAAACAATACGAATTTATCTTCCAGCCCGACTTACACTGGAACTAATTAGAGACCGGACACGAGCGGCCGATGAATCATCATCTCCCACGGGGGCACTTTTGATATTTTGTATTTTTAAAGAGTGTCTAATAGTGGCGTTTACCAACAAATAGAAACTTATGCAACTTATATTACTCGCGGGACGGGTAGACGCAAGGGGGTGTAAGTAGGTGGAGGTTGACGATATTCGGTTCTGTCACAGCGCTTCGGTTTTATTCACAAATTCTGTCATAGATAAAGAAATACTATAGATAGGAAACATAATGTATAAAGAATGAGTACTTTCGGAACTGTTGATGTTGTTGATGTTTTATATTAAACCAATTTTCGCTTGCCCATAACTGTTATATTATTATACACTCGAATATTATAGGTATATATGACATTTAAATGCGAGTGACAGTTTGTAATTAAACTGTCACTCGAATTTAAGTCTGCAATAGCCGACCGATTCTGATAGATTTTCGTCTTCACTAGGACCGTAAAGTGGGGATAGACGACGCGAAAAACCGCGTGTAAAATGTGTGTGACAATGTTTACTGTTTAATGTTTTTTATCTTTAAAAATAATTACATTAATTTGAATTTTTCTTTATATCGTACATCAAATGTGCAGCTGGCGCGTAGAGGTCTTTTTTTTTCTTTTGTGTACCAGCCCTAGTTAGTAGACATTAATCAAATTCATGCATTTTTGTGGTTATTTCTAAAACACATAACTTTCTTAAGAAAATAAATTAGTACAAAAACTGACCTTGACACAAAAGGCATCAAATTGATGCCTTTTGCATCACTAACCCAAATTTAAGATTCTAAAATTACAAAATGAGTTTGAAAAACGCGAAACGGCGATGCCTAAATTTTCGATAGGGAAACGCCCCTCTTAATTTTATTTATATTATTGGAATACAAATGGCTGGTGATCTATAAAATGCAAAATACATTATTATTTGTTCATTTTGTAGTTCAAATCGAATAAAGTCTCCGTACTTAGTTATCTTACGAAATATAAGGTAAACAGAATAAATTTTTAAAAACTCCTCACGCTTCTCTGCCTACGCCGATGAAGAAAGGAATTTAACAGTAAAATAGAAATTGTTGCTGTCCGTTTTCTCGACTAAAACAGGTGTTGCAGTTGACCATATGAATATTGCTACTCAGTAACTGCGTGATGTTATACACTATTTCTTTTGTCCGTTGTAGTTTCGACCTGGTACGTTCGGTCCTTACTAATGGACTTGTTACTTTTAACTGCTCATGACCGTACTTTAAAAATCAATGAAAATTTCGGAACCAATTTACTAAATAAGGTGTTTATTTTTCAAAAATTCAGTTGTTATTGGAACACCTGTTATAAGAAAGTTCCGAATTTATATTGTTTATTTCTATGAAAATAAATATGTAATGTGATATCTATAGTATTAACATTTGATAAAGAAAAATCTTGGCAACCGCCTCGATTTTATATATTCTTTTTAAAGTCTAACATTATTTATAAAATCTTTCGACGTCAAATGCGAAATACTATATCCGCATTAAACGGAAACCCCCTATTGCAGCATTTTTAAAAAGAAATTTTAATTTCTTTTAACATTTTCAAATGCGGAACTATGTTGGATGTGCTTTCTACGCCTACCTACCAAAATAGTTATAGTAAGGGAAGAGAAGAAAATAATCCCCGCCTCACTTCTCTTTCTGCGGCACATCTAATTGTCTAAAATCGATGATCCTGTGGGTGTTTTGCACTGACGCCCGTGACGTCATCGGTGCTCAGTTTTATTTGGAGGGGCGCGGCTTGTACGCGACGGCATCACGGCTTTCCCAAACGACCAGTGCACCGTACTCCTCTCGTACAGAGTTCGATGAGTGCTGGTCGCGATAACTGCTTCTTCGAATTGTACTACTGCATGATCGTGTTGGTCCCCGGTCATAAATATATCCTCCGTCCGTTCGGTCCGTGTGTCATGCAAAACCGGTCAGTGAGTGGTGGTGCATGTACGAACAAGTGAATCACCCTAGTGCGTACAACTAGCACGGATTGCGCACTTGAAGGAGAAAAGAAAACTGAATTGTACGTTCGAGTTAGTCTTAGCAGCAGTCGGTAAATCGAACCTTTTGTAGCATATTTCTTTTTATTGAAATCACCTACTTGGATGAGCATGAATATACTGATGGTAAATTAGAAAACTAACAGTTTTATACGTGCCTAGACAATGCAACGTATTTATAAAAATGTAGGGGAACAAAGAATAATTATACATCTTTCACATGTCCGACTACCTTACATGTGTTGTTACAGTTGTTATTCTACTGTGTATACTGTGAGTGCGGTTGAAGTTAATGATTGAGCTATAATTAACCTTCCTGTTGAATACCACCTAGTGCGTTCCTACACATGCACAAACCTCTTGCAGCATTTAATTAATAATAATACATGGAGTTTCATCCGCCTATCTGTATAACGGCTCGTTATCTAGTGACCTAAATAATTATATTTTTCTTCTTGTACTTTCTACTGTACCGTGACATGTGAACATGTGCGCACCTATCTATTTGTATTTACGCGTTTGACGTGTAGCATCATCACATGGGCATCTAATGATTAGAAAAGACGCACCCTGAACGCGTGTAATTAGTAATTATCATCGTCCGAATTCTTATCTCGTCGACTATAGGTACATATCGATAAGATTCCGTGGTCCCCAATACGAAAGTGTGGTGATTTTTTTTTTAAATGGTAAACGGTCGAAACTACCAGGAACAGAGATGCCTCAGTGTGCGGTAGTGAATTGTAACAATACACACCGGAAAACCAAAGGAGGATCGGTTCGTTACCATCGTTTTCCAGGTGACGCGAACACGCGTGCGCGCTGGGTCCAAGCCTGCGGTCGACACGTGCAAAACTGCGCGACCGCTCGTATCTGTTCGAGACATTTCAGTGAGCACAGCTACGAGCGCGACGTCCAGCACGAACTACTTGGATTGCCGACCAGGTGTCGACTGAAGAAAGGAGCGGTACCGGACGCGAACCTGCCACCGGACGTCCTCCGTGAAGAGGAGGACGCCTACATACACGACAGCGCTATTGCAGTACTTCTAGCGGTCGGCCTGGTACCGACTGCTCAGCCGGTGGAACGCACCAACGGCGGTTTACCCCAAGAGTGAGTCATTACGCCAATACTATTACCACACAGAGATAAGCAAGTTTATCTCATTATTTTTAATTTTGTTTTATCGTGTTTTTCTCCAAAACAATCAACTTTTATTGAAACATTAGCAGGTAGATACATACAATACAATAAAACACAAGTAGAGGGGTTTTATTTTAGAGTGATAAGCATTTTCAAATGGCGTCAAGAAAGAAGCTTTGAAATAATGTACAGCCATGTGCAGTAAAAAGTAAACGAGTACTGAAGCAGTCCTACGATATTTTCGATAGACTGTTACGGATTTCATAAAAATATGGAGTGGACTCTCTCTATTGCACTACTATACAGAGATTGCATCCACATTCCGTGCTTTTATGAAATCCGCAACAATCTATCCAAAAAATCGCAGGACTGCTTCAGTACTCGTTTACTTTTTACTGCACATGGCTATACATATACCTCCCAATATGGATGATCTATCATAAGAATACAATACGCTGAAATTATCTCTATAGTAAATATATATCTACAATATTTCAATTCTTCATTTACTCTACTGTACTGCTAGTTCAGTGGTCGCATTCAATAGACACAACTATTGGGGAAACGTCTGTTGGATGCTTTCGCTGCATCAAATTCACGATTACAGTGACTGTTTTACGGATATGATTCGGTTGCTAAATTGTCGATATCAATTGTTATTTTGATTATTTCCTAGATATTGAATTCGGGCCATTACATTAAATTGCTCTTGTCAAGTCATTTTTCACAAAAATTGTTTGTGAACATGCCAGTTTCATCAGTTTACATTTTGACAGTGTTAGTAGCAAGTAGTAAAATTATCCCACAGTTTTACTCAACTGTTCACGTAGCAACCGCTACCAATGAATTGAAGCATGGTCTTCTCCTAAATGTGATGATTATTTGGAAACGGTTATGAGTCAAGCCATTATTGTTTAATTCTATTATGTTTGTTTTAGTCAATAGGAAAGACACGTCGACAGGAAATATACATCAGCAAAAACAACAAGTAATCACCAATACATAGACAAAAGAACATTTTCAAGCAGAAGCTTTTTAACAGCTCTTGCGAAAGTCTCAGACGACAAGATCTTGACGGTATCAGGCACTTTATTATATAGTTTTAGACCCGGTTGTCCACTGATTGTTGAGTTTGTTTCAGTCTATGGTAGGTCACTGCAAGGTGATTCCTCTCACGTGTCACGTAATCATGAAGACTTGAATGTTTTTTTGAAGCGTATCCTGTTTGTATGTACGAATTTTACGCCACATAAAATATAGACACACACAAGTGTCATTATTTTCTAAAATTCCGCAAGCCACTGTACTGGAGCCATACTTTTTAATATCTACATCAATGATATCAACGAACACACAAAAATTTAAAAAGAACGAATATGCTTATGTTACCACAATTTTATTTAGTAAGAATAATCTGGATGCTTTACGGTTAATGTAGGAACTATCAGTCACAAGGTCAACAATCATAATAATTTAAATTTACACATAGAAAAACCTCGAACACTGATACCTTGAATACACATCTGGAACATTTAAAAGATGTTGCAATAAAATGTTTTGAGAACTGATTCCTGTAAACTTTTTAAAAAACTATTAATATTAACCAATCAATTACAGGGTGAGTCATTAGTAGCCGCTTCGTTGATTGCTCTTTTGTGTTTTAAATAAAAGAAAGAACAAATAGTGGAAGATTCATGGTTGCTTGGGGCGCATATTTTAAAAATACTTTAAGCTCTGACGCACTTCCGGTTTCAACGGAAATGCATGAAATTTAATTTTTTTAAATGACACTATATATATTTTTGAATTTTCTAGTACTGTTCTAAATTGTCTATTTAAATATTTTTGTTTTTTCAAAATTGAGCCATTAGTTTTTCAGTTATTAATTTTTTTTTTGGAAATTTTTGACAAAAACACGTCTTCAGAAAAAAAAACATTTTCACATTGTTTTTAAAAGTAAATTAACATTAACTTTGGTGGTGCTTGTAACGAAGAAAATTCTGCATCATTTGGTATAAGTTGCACTCGACAATATCTCAAAAAACTTTGTTTTTTCAAAACCGACTTCCTCAAATTTTCACATACCAAAAACTTATTTTTTTTAAAATGGAACACCCGGTATTTTATTATGGCATTTTGTTCTTTTTTTTATTCTCTTTCATTTTTGTTAACAATGTCCTATACCTATCTTTTGTAATTTCCGAGATAATCACTATAGGAGCAATTAGCGGTCAAATAAAGAACTACGAGCCCTGTTTTATGCACCCAAATATTCGTCCAATAAGGGCTGGAATGCGGCTGACTGTCTGAATCAACCGTTAAAGAAAGTCGGTAAACTTTTATGTCAAATTTATAAAAACATCGCTATTAGTTATCGTCCCAATGAATTATTCTTATGAGGAGTTAATAGATATGATTGACGTTTTAGGTGAATCTGAAAGAAAGTTTTTGCTAGCATCCAGACTTTATGCACAGCGATCTCTGGTAGAAGTCAACCGAAGCCAGAAACCTTCGAAAGTATAAAGGAACGGTTTGAGTGAACAGAATGTAATGAATATGAAAAAAAAGCGGAAAATCAATAACTGGTGAAGATAAGACGTTTATGGTATTTGCGAGTGTAGTCGAACACTCGCGTACTAGTACTACGAAAATTAGTCGTCAGTTAGATTAAGTCAAATTTGAGAATCCAGAATAATTAGGAAATATGTAATTCATCCGTACCATATTCATACACAGGGTTAGATGCAAGAAATTTTCAGAATCGCTTACATTTTTGTCAATTTGCAGCAAATAAATTATCCTGGCTTTCTCAATTTTTTGTTGTTTACCGACGAAGCCATCTTCTATTAAAGTGAATACGTTTGTCGTCACAATTTTCATTATTTAACACATACGAACCCTCACTTTATCGCACCTGCAAACTTTCAAAATCGTTGGTCATTAAATGTGTGGGGAGGAATAGTGGCTAGTTACATAATTGGACTTTATTTCGTTGATGAAAATGTTAATGGCAGAGAGTATCTTCGCTTTCTACGGACGGATTTTCAAAACTTTTTGAAGACATCTTCAAATATGTCAGTAAACATAACCTTTATTTTATTTCGTTGTTACCCAACAGTGTAAAAAATGTAATACTGCAACTGGACATTATCGGAATTAAAAAATTGAAATGCGATGCTCTTCATTCTGTAAAATTATAACTTTTGGGATAGTTGGATTTAACATTTACTTTGTTTGGCAGTTGACTACGGAAGTCGGGCCCTATTCCTGCCTTCCATTGATTGAACGAATATTTGGGTGCATAGAACAACAGCGCTCGTAGTTCTTTAATTGACCGCTAATTGCTCCTATAGTAATTATCTCAGAAATTACAAAAGATAGGTATAGGACATTGTTAACAAAAATGAAAGAGAATAAAAAAAAGAAAAAATGCCTCAATAAAATACTGGGTGTTCAATTTAGAAAAAAATAAGTTTTTCGTATGTGAAAATTTCGGGAAGTAGGCTTTGCAAAAACAATTTTTTTTTGAGGTATTGTCGAGTGCAACTTATACCAAATCATGCAGAATTTTCTTTGCTTCAAGCACCACCAAAGTTAATGTTTTTACTTTTAAAAACAATGTGAAAATGACTTTTTTTGAACACGTGTTTTGGTCAAATATTTTCAAAAAAAAATTAATAACTGAAAAACTATTCGCTCAATTTTGAAAAAGAAAAAACAGTTGAACAGACAATTTAAAGCAGTACTATAAAATCCAAAAATATATAGGGTGTCATTTAAAAAAATTAAGTTCTGTGAATTTCGTCAGAGCTTATAGTATTTTCACAATATGCGCCACAAGCGATCTTCCACTAATTGTTTTTTCTTTTATTTAAAACACAAAAGAGCAATCGAAGAAGCGGCTACTAATGACTCACCCTGTATATTGAATGTTTCACATTTTGAACAGACAATCTAAATTTTAGCGCCGAAAGTCGCAACGTAATACAAAACACAGACAGATATAATACCCCCAGTATTATATAATACTGTCAATAACATTCCAATTTATTTAGATGTTGCCCAATTCATGAAAAGAACTGAAAGACAAAAAAAAAGAACCAGAATTGAAACATCTAAAAAAAGTTATTTTTGTTACGTCCAGTAGTTTTTAAACCATAAGATTTATTTACATTCTATTGACACGTGCGTAAATTTTATGTCACCCAAAAATATATCTAAATTCTTAGTTATAGATATGGGCGGATGTTGTCACGTTATTAAACCATAGCCGTGACTAGGTGACATTTAACATTATACATTCTGTGATTTCTTTATTGCTTTCTGTGTGGTATACTAATATTAACCGCTTACAACTATTAATGGTAGATGCTTTTAAACATATTGACAATTACAAAAAATAATCGACCTATTTACTAACAAATTTAAAGCTTATATCGAACATGAGTGTCATCATTTTGATTCGCTATTTTTCATATTTTTTATAATGAAACGTTATTTTTTATTTAGATACAAATCGGTTAACTGATATCTATTATCCTCTATGCGTCGAGCCGGCAGAAGGGAGCATAGATTGTGATACGCATTTTACATCGTTTGTTTGCCAGAGATTATAGTGATTAACTTTGGACTCCTAAAATTTAGCACTTCGAATATACCACAATGCAAAAAACACACAAGTTTTGCTAGGAACTACCTACATAAATTGAAAAGTATATAAAAAATAACAGTATTGTATAGTTTATTTCAAATTATAAGAATATAACTTTGAACGGTTCTAATGCTTTTATTACACCACCTGCGGCAATAACTACCTGGCCGCTCAAGACGATTATCTTTTACGCAACAAACTGCTGACAAAATTTAAGTAAATTGTAATTACTGCAATTTAGATGTTAGTTATATTTTTATAATTTGAAATAAACTATATTTATTTCTTTATAAACCCATTTCAATAACTTTGTTCGTAGAGAAATCACGAACTAATCAGAGCCAATCAAATGTTGTGAAATCAGTCAGATACTAGTTTCGGATTTCTCTCCACCAATCAATTCGCCGCTCACTAGTTTGTGATTCCGCTACGAACGAAGCTGTTTTCATCATTTTACTCCATGCATCATTGTCTTTGTGCCATCCCTATAAAACGTACACTATTGTTCGTGTATCCCAGTCTTCGTCACAAAGGCTCTTACTCAGGAGATGTTCGAACACTCTACTCGACTCCTATATATATTCACTGAAGTACTCCTGTTCGAATCCTTTCAGATTATATTGTGTTATTTTGTTATTTACATCTCCTATACTCAGGTTTGCTAACCCTACCCATGTTGTACAGCTCATTCCTCAAGAATCAATGACCGTTAATTTTTTGCTTTATATCTCTAATTAGATCAGCTGAGAACTTAACATCTAGCTCTTATAATAATACCTTACTATGATATTAACCTTCAGTCAATTTCCATTTCTTTGCATGTTATCTTTCCAGCTGTGACTAGATCTCCCATTTAGAGAAGTCTTTAGAGATCGCGAGCAGAGCTTTTGAATATATGAAAACTCCTTAAGAACCTTCCATGGCGTCATTAATCAAATTACTCTTAATATCATATTCTGGCACCTAGATCAATAACATGGCCACAGCTTTGTATTATGCCAGTCTAGTGTCACCTTTACATTATTTAACCAGTTTCATATTGAAAAAGTGTTATAAAATCATTGTTATGCATAGGTATTAATGTAAAGCACGTATTTATTTGAAGCAAAAAAATAAAGTTAAATAGCTGGTTTTTAATTTTATTATTACTTATTAAATGTTACCTAAATTTACTATCGCATGATAATGGGCTATTTTTCAAGCTTATCTCTAATTTAGAATAAAATTCCATAAGAAAATAAATAATGAATACTGTCCCTTCACGAAACGTTTTGCCGGGGTACTCACCGCAATACACACTATAGTGACATAAAAATTGAATTATTTATATTTTTCTAAGGCAGTAAATTAATTCTCGGGATGTTTGAGCTTCATGCTCTTTGTAACATCAGCACTTTCCGTAGAGAGAACTCCTCTAGCCTTTCATCATATGCCATTATCAACCTCAGTTCTTCTACCTGCGTTCTTTCAGTTCTTTAAGGACCTTTAAAGGTGCAGACTTCATGAAAGCTATAAGTTCTCTCATGGAATTCATCTATACAACACTAACGTTGGCTTTCCATGCCCATGTTGTAGAGATGCTACTGATGATAATCATGATTTTTGTCAGCTGATTGATATTATACATATTCACATAAACTTAAATAATGCATTTCTTATAAATAATAATAATAATAACTTTATTCATAACAATGATGAAGTTCTTGCTTTTTAAATAATTCGTAATTTTCCTTAACAAGAAGGGCACATTCCATCACATATAGACAAGTCAAAGTGAGTATCTTTTTTTCTTTAAAAACTTCCCTGCAAGAATCAGTTCTTCCCATTTTAAAAATGTACGTGACTTCTGGAGAATGAAAATTCTGGACACATCCGCAGATGCCCCCAATAAACAATACCATAGCGCAGTCTGGACTCAACATACGCATAATACGCAGAGAGACTTGCCTGTTCATTTACTGAAGTTACTCTTAAAGCATAGTTAAAGGACGATATTTTACGCGCCAAGTGCTCAATATGTCTACTCCAGTCCAACCGCGAATCCACCTGCAGTCCCAGAAATTTCACATCATCCCCAGTTCTTATTTCTTTTTGTGTGTACTTCATAACCAAATGATCCTCCTTGAAATACGTGAAATGTAATATATTGGTTTTTTCCATTATCAGCTGTAGGTGATTTTGCTGAAACCAATTTTCAAATAAAGATAATGTTTCAGTTGTTTCTCTATTGATATCATTATTTTCACTTCGTATTACAACTGAGGTGTCATCAGCAAAAAGTGCAGTTGTATACGTCGTCACCGATGGCAAATCATTAACATAAATCAAAAATTAGAAGAGGACCCAACACCGATCCTTGTGGTACTCCCCTCTCCACAGACACCCATGCAGACTTCATGCCAGTGCCACGATCAATCACACACTGGGGTGCGTTCACAAATGTTGGATAGGATCTAGCATGGTCGGGTTATATTATATTTTATGACGTCATCCACTTGGTAAACTTGGAGCGCTTTACAATTCTGAACGCCGTAGAGTGAGTCGAGTTAGTTTGTGGCAAAAGTCAAAGGTCAAAGCTAAGCATTGCAGAGTTAGAGGTTATGTATGAAAAAATAAAGTTATCAAAGAAATAATTCGAAAAACAAAACTAATTAGAACAATGGATCATAATCGAAAAAAATTTTTGGATCAAATTAAAATTGTCCAAAAACAAACTGTTTAAACTCCAAGAAACACACATATAACCATATGATGTGAAATAACATGAAATTATAGCCCTAAAAAACACTCAGAACCGCGCTTTAAATACCCCGACCCGAATGCCCATGAATCGCCCGGTATTGACCATCACAAATAGGTGGGTGATGGAAGGAACACTCCCAGTGTCGCACCAATCATTTCTGAACGGCAATGACGTCATAATTTTGGGACATCTTTTTGTTTCTGAACGGCAAATGTGAAATTGGAGTGACACTTGGATAACATTCTTTCCGTTTCTGAACGCACCCCTGCTGTCTACCGCACAAGATAGAATTAATTCCAGAGCCTCTAATACCTATTAGTTCTAATTTTTGGTACATACGTCGTAATTCACAGAATCAAAAGCCTTTTGAAAATTTAAAATAGTCCGACTGTGCGTGCATTGGTTGTTATTGATTCCGGCGATTATATCCGCTAGCACCTGATAAATTGCTCTTGAAGTAGATCTACCATACTTTGCTGCAATGATAAGACATTGACATACTTAGTAAATTCTTTAATCAAACGCATATTACTTTAAAAAACTTCATTGATTTGATGGCAAAGGCAAAACTACCGTTTATTAATTACATACACAATCCTATTCTTATGGTGTTTGCATAGATAGTGCTGATTAGTTTACACATATCAGAGAAATCGTCTACCAAAACGCCAACCAAAGTGTTAACCTACGTAAAACATTCGGGAGCCTTTCAAAAAAACACTCGGAAGGCAATATCTCTTATATACTCATATAATAAACTATGGACTGAATGTGTTTATGCAATCGAAGTATACCCCACTGAATTACTGCAACAATTGCAAGTTAAGTCTTCGGCCACCTTCGATGAAAACTATTTCTTATAGTATTACATCAAGTGTATACATTAAGAATGATGTAACAATACTACGGCAACCTTGCTTAAAATAGAAGCGTTAAATTCATTCCTATTTCTTCGCCAGCTCTATAGCTGGCAGACTGGAAAAGATTACAGCCAACGCAGGGAACTATAGCCCATATTTTTCATCAATTCGTGCATGTTATGTGTATCTTTGTATATGTCGATGTAATATATTTCTCTTCTGATAATTGCCTTATGCTTTTAAATTGTTATGATATATATCCTAATAGTACAATTTTTTCAAAAATATAAAATATTTTTCCATTGAATATATGGAAAACTCTTTACACAAAAATAAAATTATGTTACTTCTTAGAACATCGTTAATAATTCATTAATTAAAGACCTTTATATTGTTTATTATTATTTTTTTGCCAAGAAAAACATACCTGCAAAGTATTACTTACCTATATTAAAAATACTTTTCGATTTTCTTAGAGAACTCAAACCAGATTTATTAGTTTCGCTTAGAACTTCCTAAACAGAAACAGGCTAAGCTCTTTTTATGCTAGAACAAATTACAAATAATAAAATGAAAACCATTGCGTAACATATCAATGTCATAAACTAACATGAACTTGTGAAACACTACAAAGGGTAAACCGCTGTATTAAGTAATGCGGGTCGAAGTGTGTCAGTTTCAAATTATATATTCAAGGCTTCATTTTTTTAGCGCTTGTTACAACTATAGGAAATACTATTTGGGTGTCGTGTTACTTAAAAAAAAAGGTATTCGCGACCTTCTTTTTTTAATGAAATTAATATAATTATCATAATACTGAGGAATTGTGTATTATATATCGCCCTGTCGTAAATATAGGACTACTTTGAAATATATCTAAAATTCTAGAATATGGTTTAAAAAATATGACCATGTTAATCAAAGTGATGAAATGCAGAGAGATTAACTTCACCCTGTCTGATTCCGCTACTTGTATGAAATATTACGCTATACCCAGAAAGAAGGATATATTATTTAACAACATTTTAGAAAATGTTTGTAGTGTTAAGGCTTATTGATTAAATCTCTATTGAAAAATTGGTAGACTTTATAGGAAAAATTTAATAATGATTTCCACGTAAATGCGTGAATAGATTCTGATTTTTGCTTGGACTCGCTTCTAATAAGATGAATTATGTGGAAGCTCATGCTAAGCAGCTTCATAAGGCATATCATAAAACTGTTTTGTGAGTTCATTGAATGGTTAGAAAGCACACCAACCTTTCCATCTATCATATCCAATACATGTTCTATGGGCGATAGGTCAAACAACAAAAATCTCATGCTGTTTAAGCTGTCGCCCATTTGCTTGATACTTTTATTTTTATCATTTATACTAACTTTGGTTAAAAAATATCTATATTTTTTGAGTGATTTGTTGTTAGTTTATTATAGTAGAAGTATTGTGGCGACGAAAATTATACATTTTATATAAATTTATTGGTGGTATTCAAAATTCGGACCGGAACTAACATTTTCACTCGTATCAAAAAGCAGTTTTCTGCAAATATCTTGTAAATGATGTATTCGGCACAGATGTATTAAGGGGCGTGCATAATCATGGAATTTCAGGAAATCCACTTTTGGTTTATTTTATTTCCTTATTGTTTAGAGTCGTAAGTTTCATTGGTGAACCACCAAACATATTGAGCAGATCCCAAGTTGTGTACTGTATATAGTCTATTCAGTAAAATGAGCGGAGAATCTATGTTATGTGTTCCTCATCTAAAGTTGTTATTTTTGGTCAAAAATCATTTTCTTTTTGGAAAGGTAATTTTCACAATTTTTTGAATTTCGAAAATAATTATAGTTCATGCATTAAAATTGAATATTTATTCATAACATAAGATCTTATTTCTTGAAGAATTCTTGAAAATTGAGTTCATCGAATTCGATCTACAGGAGAAACAAAGGCGGTCTTTTAAATAATGTTATTTTCGGAACTTAGTTACATCCAGGAAAATTCAAAATAAAATACGAATTAGTAGTGCCAATTTCTATTTGTTGTTGCCTCATTTAAATTTAAAAACATTTCGCCTAATTATATTATATACGTATGTATGTATATCTATATGTATTTGTGACCTGTTATTCGGAAACTGTGGAAAATAAATTTTTATTATTCATTAGGGAAAAAGACAAATCAATATAGTAATTGATAAATAACGTTATCCTTTAACAATTAAATAATAAAACTCTTGTTTTCATTAAAGTGTTTCTATCAACAGATTTTGCTATTAACTTGGCTAATCTCTGTCTAAAGGAAGATAATTTAATAATTAATAATTTCTTTGTTACCTTTCTGAAACTACACTTCAGTAATTCCAAGTAATTACGTAACTTACAATTAGAGGGAAAGTTGCATTCCCCAAAAAGCAGAACTTAGGAAACAAGTTACCTTCATGATGCAAAAATTATTCATTAGGATAAATCACTATCAGATCATTCACAACATTGTGTATATATAAGTTATTTAGTCTTTCCTAATAGGTTTAGATAAATAACGTAAATTGCGTTATCATTTTTTAATTGCAAATTTATTTGCATGCTACCCAAGTAATATTATGAACTTGGAGGTTATTTCTATATGTTGAGTAATTATAATGATCGAATAACGAAAGTATATTTATTTCATTGCATATTATAAAAATTGTAACTTCTAAATATGTATTACCTCCTTTAAATACATATATCAAACTGTTTTTCAGCAAAGCTTGCTTTTTTTATGGTATTTTTTAAATTAAATATAATATTTCATAACAGACAGTTGTGATGAAATATTACATTTTCATTACCTTCTTAGGCTAAATTAATAATAATTAAATGGCTTAATATCCTTCAATAGCACTCCGCCAGTTACGGGTGCTGTCGAAGATCATACGTCATTATTACTCTAGCGCATGTGCTACGACTAAAGTTGATGCCTCTTCGCATTCGCCAAGGGAAGCCAAATCCTGCTTGTGAACTTTTTTTCTAAATTTATTGTTTCAAATTAAGCTTAAATATTTTATGCTAATATGCGCGACATGTTTTTTAAGTAAGTGCTATTTTGATGTAAAAACAATACGAGTGCATTTTTTGTAGGAATTGTATTTTTATAAGATAGTCTATGCCTTACTTTTTGACTTAATTAACACTGATATATTTATCGTATAATACAACCACCTTCTGAATCCCACCCTCATAGAATTCTGCCGCCTGATTTGTCATCGAGTGCAACACCACTGTTTTCAGGTCGTTGTCGTGGCACTGATCGCCTAGATGCTTTTTCAAATGAAGGAATAAGTGATAGTCAAAGGTGCTAGATTAGGGCTATACGAAGGGTGACCAAGTTGTCCTAGCCATTTGATACGATGGTAGATCTTGGGTTTTCAGAGCAATCCTCTTACTGAGATTGCCATACCTCTTGTTTTGGATTGGACGACACCTTTTATTTAAAGTGTCATAATATGTCATGGAATTTATTGTCACCCCGAGGCAAAAAATCCACAAACAACACCTCCTGTCTATCCCAAGATCAGTGCACATAATTTTGCGTACTGAAATTATTTGCTTGACCCCTTCACTTTCTATATAGTGGGTGAATGCTTCCATTACATGGATTGCTGTTTTGACTCGGTGTCACATCACCCGCCCATAGTTTGCCGTTAGTGACAATTTGGCGTAACAACTCATCACTTTTATCACAGTATCGCTCAGGGAAAGTTAAAGCACTGGCTGCATGATTGGTTTTGTGCACCTGAGTCAGCATTTTCGATACTCAATGTAAGCACAACTTCCGATAATTACGTTCTGCCACAGTTTCATGAAGAGTATTTTCTTTCTCCAACCTTTGCATCAACTTTCACTAAATCTTCAGTGATGACCAATGGTCGCCCACTACGCATCTCTCGGTAGATTATAGAAAATATCGGTAGATTAAAGAATTTACAGCTTTTTTAGGAATATCATTAAATAGAATATAAAATTTGAAAACAAATTTTTTAAAAAATCTCATTTTACAAAAAATTACTCGTTTTCGCCATCTTCATAGAGTGTATGCTTAGCCATTCGCAAAGTTAGTTTGTTTTCAATTGGAAAATCAAAGCAACTTTTATTTCCAATGTATTGCTTAGCAAGAATTAACCCGTTGATTGTATCCGTATGTAGCTTGTATGCGTATGTAGCTTATGATTTGTGATCGAGTGCAACACCACTGTTTTCAGGTCGTTGTCGTGGCACTGATCGCCTAGATGCTTTTTCAAATGAAGGAATAAGTGATAGTCAAAGGTGCTAGATTAGGGCTATACGAAGGGTGACCAAGTTGTCCTAGCCATATGATACGATGGTAGATCTTGGGTTTTCAGAGCAATTCTCTTACTGAGATTGCCATACCTCTTGTTTTGGATTGGACGACACCTTTTATTTAAAGTGTCATAATATGTCACGGAATTTATTGTTACCCCGAGGCAAAAAATCCACAAACAACACCTCCTGTCTATCCCAAGATCAGTGCACATAATTTTGCGTACTGAAATTATTTGCTTGACCCCTTCACTTTCTATATAGTGGGTGAATGCTTCCATTACATGGATTGCTGTTTTGACTCGGTGTCACATCACCCGCCCATAGTTTGCCGTCAGTGACAATTTGGCGTAACAACTCATCACTTTTATCACAGTATCGCTCAGGGAAAGTTAAAACACTGGCTGCATGATTGGTTTTGTGCACCTGAGTCAGCATTTTCGATACTCATTGTAAGCACAACTTCCGATAATTACGTTCTGCCACAATTTCATGAAGAGTATTTTCTTTTCTCCAACCTTTGCATCAACTTTCACTAAATCTTCAGTGATGACCAATGGTCGCCCACTACCCATCTCATCACAAACATCAGAACGGGTATCTTTAGATGCTCCAGCTCATTTTTGAACCATTCCCTCGCTCATCTCCCCAAACACTTTACTAATCTACCGATGAATTTCGATCTCTTTCACACTTCCTGCATACAGAACACGACTCACACTGCCTATTTCAAAATTGACGAGATTTTCGTTTGTCTGAGGTATTTTCAATAAGCATAAACAAACGTAAACACGAACGAATGCTTCCGTACTGGCGTCCAGTGATGGTAACCCTGACTCTTACTAGATCGGTAGATTATAGAAAATATCGGTAGATTAAAGAATTTACAGCTTTTTTAGGAATATCTTCTTTTATTTATTATTTACAACAATATATAAGTAACATACATTAAATAGAATATAAAGTTTGAAAACAAATTTTTTAAAAAAATCTCATTTTACAAAAAATTACTTGTTTTCGCCATCTTGATAGAGTGTATGCTTAGCCATTCGCAAAGTTATTTTTTTTTTCAATTGGAAAATCAAAGCAACTTTTATTTCCAATGTATTGCTTAGAAAGAATTAACCCGTTGATTGTATCCGTACGTAGCTTGTTTCTCTGTTTAGTTTTTAAATTATTGACCGTAGAAAAAATTCTTTCAATATTGGCCGAAGAATGCGGCAAACAAAGTAAATTAAAAACAAATTTTGTAAGACAATTAAATTTACATGTTCCGTCGCCGAATCGTCGTTTCTACTTTTTGCCAAAATACGTCTACATTATCAAAAAAAGAGTTAATTTCGTTAGTATTTCTTAAAATACGCCATTCATTGTCCAAAGTCTGAAGGTCGGAATTATATAAAAAATCCGAGAAAATAAATGCTATGTCGGTAATAGATTGAATTGATCCTGATTTTACAACTACTGGATCAAAAAACTGAAATTTTTCGAAAGCATTATTCTTTAAAGGAAACCGTTTAATTATTTGATCACATCCTTCTACATAAAAATCCAAACATCTTAGTCTAAAAAAGGATAATTGTTCGTTGGTAAGTGACGTGCTGGATATTGTTTGTATCACTTTCGCGCCAAAATACATATCCTCAATCTGCAGGTAATGTCTAGGATTTTTAAAATCTACGTCTGCCACTGAAATACCTTGAAGGTAATCCCTTTTTATGAAACAATCGAATAACGTTTGTATATTAGTAAGTATGTTTTTATATAAACAATGTATTTTAGAGTGTTCAGATTGCATTTCCTTATTCAATTTATTAAAAAAGGGTAGAACAAATTCTAAAAATTATAAAAATAACTTTGTAACAGGATCATTTAACGTTTTCAATATGTTATCTACAGACATGATATCATTGGTACTTGCGACATCGGTGAAATATAACTGTAGAGGTCCATACTGTTCTAATAACCGCGAAACAACGCTATGTACGAATAACCATCGGGTTTGACATGGGCGTAAAATTTTATGGATTTTTGTATTACAAAATACTTGAAACTCGGTATATTCGCTAATTCGTTTGGGACTATGAGCAAAGTATTATAAATATCTCTTGTAAGCTTCTCTATATACGGAGGTAGCTTTTCACATGCATATGAAGCGCACAAATGGAACGAGTGACATATACATTTCATTATAAAAAGCTTTGGAATGTCATTTTGCAATAAAGTCATTTGGTCGGTTTTTGGTTTTGCAAAACCGACCAAATTTCTTTTATACGGAAATTCGTGTTTTTCAAAAAAAGTGACAATATGGTTATATATATCCTATTCGCATCGGCTGCTTTAATTTCAATTAAAACTAAAAAATTACACAAATGGTGTTACTGTTATTTATTCTTACGGATACAAAGATGTTTAATATTGCTCGTATCAGTGAACTCATCAACAATAAGGGAAAATTTGTTCGTCTGGAGATGATCACATAACACTTGAATATTTTCGTATCCCAGTACATTTTTAACTATGGCAGTGGTTTTCCTTCTTGCACATACTAGTCTTTGGGCAATTTTTGAATCAAGGCATACTGCGGCAACGACCCTGGTCAAGTGATCCATAGTAGTAAGTGGTAAATTATGTTCGGCGATGAAAGCAGATAGACGTATTTCTCCTATAACATGTACTTACATAAAAAAATAAAAACTAAAGTTATGTTTAAATAAAGTAATTACCCTTTTTAACTTCTTCCTCTAGTATAGAAGGAGCAGCAGTTGCAAACGCTTCTGATGTGGGTTGTTTCGAAATCGCTTTTAGTTTTGTTTGATGAGTAGCTGAATTATTATGCTTCATGAGAGCATCCTTTCCACTAATTATATTTATATTTTTGTCGCATGAACTGCATTTTGCGTACTGAAACCCCTTTTCACTTTTTTTAACCAGCCTTTAAAAGCATCTATCATTTCCCACTCTTTTTTATAAGTTTGGTTGTATTTCCTTTTCTTAATAACGCAGGAGCTACTACCTTCATTGCTACTATCACTATCGACTAGATTTCTACATTCAATCTACTAAAATAAAATGAGGGAATAGGAAGTTGTAGGTATATATAGTGTTTGCTCGGCGATTTCCCTATATAAATGTATTTAGGTGAATACCCTTATTTTGAAGTGAATTCAATAAATAACATCGAATAGGAAGTTAAACGTATATATATAGTTTTGGCTGGTGGTTTTCCTATAAAACCATCGGTGAATTCCCTTATATTGAAGTGAATTTAATGAATGACAATTGCTATCTATCTATTTTTATTTCCTTTTCTTTCTTTATTATCAGTTTTAGGTAAATAAATTCTTTCTTAGAGTAAGACAAGGAAAATGAGAAACAGTTTTTCGTTAAAAATACTAATACATATTAGTAAAAATAGTAACTGCCTATCTGTTTATATTATAGGTAGCTAACATCCGTCAGATTGGTTATTCTAATTTATTTATTTGTTGTGCATATTAGCATTTAAGAATTGAAATATTTCGGTAGAATTCCATAGCCCTTCCGTAGATCGGTAGATTATACCTAAATTCGGTAGATCTACCGAAAAATCGGTAGGGTTATCATCACTGTCTGTAACTAACCAACAAATGTAGGTTACTCCGCTTGAATCCGCGGAAGGACGATAGCAGCGCATCGGCCATATAAAAACGGTTCTTACTTTAAATAATGAGGTGACGACTTTCTTATATGTATGAGCGTTTCAAACTATGCAATTTTAAGAATTTTTTTATACAAAAATTATTCAAAATCCTATTCTAAGTACTTCCATTCTCTTAATAAATCGATATAGAATGCGTACTTTGCAAGATATTCGAAAAATACTTCCTCGTATATATTGTAGAATACATAATTTGAGAGATATTTAGAAAAACAGCTGATTAAAAGTGTTTCTTCCGAGTCGAATTTTGAAAATTTATACAAAAGTTCTTCCAAATTAAGCTCTAAATACTGTTTATTATTAATAAATCTATGTAACACTGCACTTTAAACGATATTTACAACAACAAAAAAGGCTTTTTATCGACAGAAGCTAAAGTTAGATGATGTAATATTTTCTTATATGATTTGGCTCCTGTAACATATGTACGAAATATAATATTCGCGCCTAAGTAACGTGACATCCGATTTAACTCAAAAACGAATTAGTTCTTCCAACTAAGGATACCAGCTTACATTTAAAAGTGTCAATAGCTTTCGCCGTTTAGGCGCAATCCCATCCCCGAACGTACAGAGAGAGAAAAAGCGAAATATTAGAACTAATTTTATGACAGTTTAAGTAAGTAATAATCGGGCAAGCAACAAGTTAGCCCCTTTTTCTGTTACTCAAGCTTTCGCAATATTTTATTGCTTCTTCAGAATAACAAACGCAGTAAATAAACTTACAGAGTACATATGTAAAGTTTGTAGAAGTTAGCTTCAAGATTAACGGCCAAACAAATTCAAATTAATAGTGACAGTATAATTTATTTTGTATATGATATTGTACTACATCTACATATCCGTTGGTTGATATTGAAGCTAATTTCGATAAACTTTATTCTAAGTATTCTATAAAATTATTTACAGTACTTTGTAAAAATCATTGTATTGTGAAGAAGCAATTAAACATTCCGAAGGTTTGAACGTTTTGATTGCTTCCCAGAATATCACATACTTAATGCATCCTAAATGGTTTTTTTAGCTGTACCTGTGTAATCTTGATTTAATGTTTATTGTATTTATCTATTTTATTCTCGATTTAACTTTAGACGTTTCACATATAGGAAATGCATGGAAAAGAAGATGCTAATAAGTCTCCATATTCCTGCTTTATTTGCTTGTTTCGTTTACGTTATCTAAACATTGCATAATTTATTCAATTTAGCGAATTTAAGATATCCCTAATAGTTAAGTTACATAGGTATATCAACAAAATAGTATTAACTATATTGACATTATCGCAAATGTTCTTAAAACTGAATTGTACATAACATATACAAACGTATTATTTGTACACATACTAAAATTCCCGGAAGAATGAATTACATAAAAGAACACTTCTTAAAATGCGTTAATGTTTTTTAAGAATAATCGATTAGATATGTTAACTAACATGTGTACCATGCATACATACATCAGTACACAAATATCAATTGAAATTTCAAAAAATCTACACAATTTCAAGAATTATTTTGAACACCCAAAATAATTTTCAGAACAGCTGAAAAGTCTTGTTCTTGTAAAGCATGGATTTGACAAAAAATATTAACATATATAACAGATCCAATACGAACTAAGCTGGAATTGATATGTTAAATGTTAAACGATGAGTGTTTGTAATCCTGATAACTAGCCATACCTTTTTATTGCATTTCAATTGTCACGGTGCTAAAGTTATGTTTAATTATTGTTCTATCAATGAACGTAAAATTAGTAAGTTTTGACTTTTTACATGAGGAAAATATGTAAGCATTATATTTCTTTTTATTATTATAATATACACGGTGTCTAAAATAACGTGTCATACACGGATACCTCAAAAGCGTCTAGAACTACGAGATAAGATAAATAGAAACAATGTCCGCCATTTCAGAGGTAATTTAGTATTATTATTAGATTTAAAAAAAATATTGCGGAAGCTATGTTTTTTCAAAATAGTACACAAAGGTACAAAACTTAGAAATCTATTTAGTATCACATTATTGAGAAAATAGTGATATCCGTTTATATACAAGCTGTTTATTGTGTGCCGTTTTGGTATTGTTTCTTCAGACTTTTTTGCTCTCCGAGATGTGTTTCCTCCTCATATCTACTGGACAACCACATGTGGTTTTCAAAGATTGTCGAATTGTCTCTACAGTTTGTGAAGTAATTCCGAAAATTGAAGAGAGTGCCATTTACATATAGGACTTTCGAGAGCTTCATTTTTACAAAATACTCTCGCTTTGTAAATAAAGCTGTTATTGTGTAAGCTCCTTTCTTCTTCGTATTATCGTGGTGTTCGTCTTTTGCTTGTTCTTAGATCCCATCAAATTTAACTTATTTAACAACATTCTTCTTTCTTCAACATTAGTGTTTCCCAAGCAATGTGCGTGTTTATAAGAACAGGGATAACCAAATTAAAATAATATAGAATCTTATAATTTGAATACGCATATACGTGATATTTGAAAAATATAAAGAAAACAACAAATATATATGTCATTTATCCAAAGATAGTAAATGAAAACAAGAATTAATTGATATGGCATGATATACATTGCAAATTATGTTTCATTGTCTGATTGTAACCAATCGGTTTCTGAATCTGATTCTTCTAATCTAATAATAAATTCTTCATGAACATCCATTAATTTGTCCCTTTCGATGTATTCTTTTTCTATTATCTGTACGTATTTGCATTCTGCTTGTCACAACTTCGGAGTAATTTCAGCAGACGCCTTCAAAATTAAAGCTTCAACATTGCAACTCCCATCAACATTTTTTCAGGCTACCTTTCTTTTCACTATTCTCCAAATCATTTCTATCGGGTTAAGGTCACGGTGACATGGCGGTAACCTTAACACCGAATGACCTCAACTTGCTGCATAATTGTCTATGGAATATACAGGTTCTGGTTTATTGCGTCTCAATAATTCGAGCAATTCACACTTTAACATTTCGGGGTGATATGGTATATTTTTCAAAAATAGCCAGGATATAATATCTGCTTTTTTTTTGATGAAGATGAAGGTGCTTTGTTGATTTGAACACAGTGATATGGTGCATTATCCATAACTATAACTGAATTTTGTGGTAAATTTGGTATTAATTGTGTTTTGAACCACTTTAAGAAATTTTCGTAGTTCATTTCATCTTGATAATCCCCACTTTTTGTGTTCGATTTGAATAGAAGCAAAGCTCCGTCAATGAATCGCATCTCACCACCAGCATGAAACAAAATCCATCGTTGTCCTGCACCTTCTTTCTTTAGCACTCCTTTTTCATCTTCAACTCACAATGCAAAATAAAGTAATTTTTAGAAAAACTGTTTGGATATTCGAAAGGAGAAAGTAAGTAACAGAAACCAAGAGAAAACGCAGAAAGAAATTAAAACAACAATTTGATAGACAAGTAAGCAATCAGTACATAAAACGGGACTGTACACAGCTGTCAAGCATTAAAAGTGTGGGCTTGGGGGGAGGGGGGTGCGAAGCAAGACGCTGTTATATTAGTTCGCATATTTTCCGAGGGCAGATTCTCTTGGTCGCACTCTAGAAGATGGCAGCACTAGTTTGAACTTTCATGGCCAAGTGGATTTTGCTGTTGGTGCGCTGTTCATGGCCGTAACATAACTTCAATTTATATATAATATAAATTAAATTAATTCTGGTAATCATCGTCCCTTATGGGGCTTCATCTAATAGTAGAACAATAAATCCAAATGATAATATAGATATCACTATTACTATGTCCAATTTCGAATTACATTATTCATTTAAGCCCAATCGTGCAATGTACTCTTGTCGGCCGATCACTAGTATTCAGTAATTACATTTATCCCAGTGCAGGAATTTTCTTTTCTTCATATTTTACCTTTCGTTATTTGTTCACAGAAGTTGAATAAAAAATAAGAGTTAAGAACAGTTTTTTTAATCCTGGGCTAATGTTAATACATACTTACAAAACAACAATAACATTTAAAATTACGAGAATAAGAGAAAAGGACAAGGTCGTTCTTCACATATTTCAAAAAATGTTTCTAAGACAAATTGGGAAATTGAATTTATTGTCTAATGTCGTCCCACATAAAATCTTATAACTTTTTTATAATTACGATATTACGCATATCTCATGAGGATTTGCAATTTTCATACTTCATTATACTTGCCCCGAAACAATCTTGCATGCGATGCACATGGGAATTTCGAGCCATGATTACATTCGCCACGAATGTTGGTAATCAGCGAACATAATTTATTATTTTTAATAATCTATACCCAGTTGAACAAAATAGATTTAATACTTTAGCTATTAATGATTAGATAGGTAGAGCTACTGTAAAAAATTGAAAAGGTATCTCTTTTGGGTCCCTTGATGTTATTCAAATGTAAATATCGTTTTATGATTACATTATTCATTGAAGTCCACTTTACCTTACTTGAAAATATTTTTTTTCTAATTGTTATACTCATTACCAATACCTTTGAAACGTATACCGAACCAACATAAAATGTTCTTTTGAAAAAATCATGTTTTCAACTTTACTAGTTCATTGCTTATATTATCATGGAGTGATCATTTATATTACAATCTTTCAATACAAAAAGTAATCATTTCTAATTATAAATAAAAAAGCCAAATATTTCGCAAAAGATTTATTTTTATATTCTCATAAATATAAAAAGATTAAACGTTACACTTTTTCTGATAATTTACTTTGTTTTGTAAAATTGCACTGTATTTTTTCAAGCACTACCTAGATTATTTTTAATTTATTTAGTTACTAGCAATGTACCTATTTTTCGCATAATAAATAACAAAAAATCTAAATCAAATTTGGATAAATTTATTCTTGGTACAAAAGGACGAAAATCTATGTGCCGAATTTCATACCTCTAGCAATGTAATACGTAAATTATATTAGTTTTAGATAATCACATCATTTATATAGCTAATACAGACAAGAAAAGTAATCGTGCACAAGTTCCCTTTAAATTATGTACTGACTGCATCAATAATACATAACCATGATTATGACATCGATACAAATTGCATAAGTATTAATGCTAGTGTAAATAATGTAATTGCTTGCTTACATTGGCAGTCACAAGGTTAAAATGGCTATATAAAATTAATGTAAGAGACGCATAATTGCACTAATTCATTGTAGAAAACACAATACAGGCTGGTTATTTTCAAACAGATTTTGCAGACAATTTATATTCTAGATGGAATTTTGTATACCTACGGGCCAAAATGGTACATATTTCTTAAGAAATTTCACTGGTTTTTGCGTAGGCAATTGTAATATGTAAAAATAAGTATAACATTTGCTTACATTTTTGTTTTGATATATTATATTTTACTGTGTTATTAAATATAATCTGTACCTTTAAATACGTCACGAACATTGTGATTAAAGAATAGGAACAGGAGAACTAAATTCTCCTGAAGAAAAAGTAGGCAGGCATTTGAAATCACTAGAAGTTGATGAACATGTCAAAAATACTGTACGGTACGTGGAGTGTGGTTTCTTTTTAAAAAATAACCTCTTCGAAGGTATAAAAACAGTTAACTGCCAAGAGGAAATCAATTTAATTTAATGTAATTAGTTTTAAAGAATGGTTTGAACAAGTATTACACTAATTGCCAGAGGATGCTGGAATGACTTGCCGAATGACTTTGATGTGCGACAGGGTGGGGATCATATTACTTAGTTGAATTTTGTGGTGTTTATTCACAGTTGATTTGATGTCGAATATGCTTCATACACAAGTGCCTTGCCTTATCTTTGTTCTTTATCTGCGGCGGTCACCTTTCAAGTCACACGAGATGAACTGTACTAATTTATTCTAAAATATTATTGAAAATATCATATCAGTAATTGTGTTTCTTTTCTTAATATTTCCGGAATATTTCGGTACGCAATTTGCATTAAATCTATTAAAATTATGTGGGGGCATGCAAAAAGATAATTGTCACCATGCAAACATTGCAAAAGAATACTTTCTTTATTTTCCATACATCATTTTATCAAAATAATATTTTAGAGCTCATTATTAATAGGACACATTTTCATTTTTATATAGCCAATTTAAAAAATAAAGAATTACAAATATGTATTCATTAGCATTTAAATATTTAAATTACAATATTACAAAAAATGGACGTTATATTTAAAATTAATAAGTTGAAATCACTTCCGGTCAAACCGGAAATGAACACAAAGACCGGAGAGCGCACCTTTAGCGCATTTATATGCCAAATTAGCTGATCCAATAGTAGAAAAGTTTCAATCTGCTATCTCATTTTGAACATCTACAAAATTTCATTTCATTCAATTTTTTTAATATATTCTATAAACTAAAGCAATAAGAGAATTAAATTATTAAAATCAGCATTTCTAATGCATTAATGTTGTTGGTATGCAAAGATATATGAATATATAATATATGATATCAAAGTTGACATCACTTCCGGTTAAATCGGAAACGAAAGACCGGAGAGTTTTACAGAAAATCTCACTTGCCATGCGATTGTCGTTGAAATTTAAGTTTATATTCTTTTAATATTTCCTACTAACTAAAACACGAGGAGAATGGAATTATTAAACAAAAACAATTTTTATGAATTATTATTTTTAATATGCCGAGATATCGTATTACAATTCTATAAAATGCCGTAATTTTTGTAACTAATAACTTCATGATAAAATTTCTGTACAAATATGGTGCATTTCACTTGATGGAACATTATTTTGTGCCCATAAGAACTCAATATATCTATTTCTACGTTTCCATTGTAATGACTCAGTAAACAATTATATACGCAGAATATCCGGTTGGCTTAAGGATGCCGGGACGTTGACATTTCAGTTTTCCTTCAGCGCGAGAAACATGACCGCAACTATTTTCTACACCAAACATTCTCATTACATAATGAAACTAATTACGATATTATTGTTGCCTGTCAACAGCACATGAATTTAAATAGATTTATTTGAATTTTTAAGAGAATTAGGTATGTGTAGACTGTAAACATACATGTTATTATTGTTGACGAGCAATTGAATGCGTGTAAGAACAAGGCAAAGCAGTATCTGCATTACGACCTCCAAGCTTTTACAATAAAATTCTGGTGAAGAATTTGTTGTCATTGAACCTTCGGACAAAATTATTCTGAAAAATCCTTACAAGCGTCAATTTAAATTATGACAGGAAAATTACAAGAAACAAAAAACATGAATTTCCATCTTGGTGCAACTGTTTTTTTTATACACTGCCGCCCACGGAAGTTTGGCCAACTAAAAATATAGAGAAAAACAACGAAAATATAAATGAAATGAAATGAAATTTAAAACTTGTAATTTTTTTTGAAATACTCTAAATGTAAACTTAAAATAAAAATAATTTTGCCAACAACAAACACAAACTAATAAGGATCCATTTGATTTGTTGAAAGAAATCACACACCCACTTATTTCTGACTGATTTTACAACATTTGATTGTTTCTGACTTGCTTGTGATTTTATGTTGGAACCAAGTTATTATTGAATATTGTGTATAAATAAAATATTTAAATAAGTAATTGTTCCAATGATACATCCCTTTGTTAAATAGAACAATAAATCTTGAAACCAGGAATAATGTATGTAATTTTGTACAATATTACAGTACTGTCCTTACCATCTTGTAATACAATTTAATTTTCAACACTACACTCTATCTCAAAATAAGAAGAAGTGATTCAAATATCCCTCCAAGACGCGGAACACATAGCTTAAAAATGTAGTAAAGAAATTGGTTAGGTATAAACAGTTGAGAATGTAGTAATTTGTCAATCATTTTAAATTTTATTATTTGGTAAAATAATTGTAAGGAATTTATATTTATTAATAGAACGATAGTACAAGACAGATTTTATACTTCCTTATACACGTAGAATAAGAAAGTGTTGTGATGACAAAAAATTTCGATCTCGAATTTTTGCAGATGTTTAAGTTTTGAAGTCCCCTGTTACCGAAATGTAAAATTGGCAGACCGGAAGTAGTAGTTTACCTCAGTAAAAAAATCAAATTTTTCCAATATATCGTCAACTACTAAGTCTAAACAAATTCATAAAGAATTCAAATGTAGTCAAAAGTTAATTTGAGAAAAAAATTATCAAAGAAAATTTTCGAAATTCGTACAGGAAAACACGTTTCTTGTATTTTTTTTAACATTGCTAAAAATTGGTGAAATAATGTGCAAGAAAAAGGGGCGTGCAATTTTAGAAAATAATGCAGTTTCATCTTGTTTGGACTTAATTGGACAAAATTTCATATTTATGCTTAAAAATGATCCAAAACACACTGCCAAAATATTCAAGGATTATTTAACACAGAAACAAACAGAAAACATTTTGTAAATAATGATTCGACCGCATCAAAGCCCGGATTTGAAAATTGCAATGTGTAGATGTGAGTCGAACTGGAAACAAAAGTGTACGCATCAACAGCTTTGGAATACTCTTCAAAACAAATGGAATAATATACCGGACGGAACCATCCAAAAATTAATTAGAAAAATACCACATGATGTTCAGGCAATATACTCAATTCCACGGAGTAATTTTTTCACGAAAAATATTACATGATTATTAATTTAGAATTATTTATCTTTTTCTGTTGTTATTACGTACTTTTGCAATCATATATTATTTTGTAGTTTTATTTCTCACGTATTTTCGTATTTTTATATTATTTTTCTGTTTGATTCAACTTCCGTGAGTTCTAGCGTATGTATACATACATACCTACAAACATCATGTTGCAATGCTAAAGAATATTACACAGTAACAATTAACAAAATATTAATTACTTGCACCTTCAAAACAAATAAAAACAAAAAACCCTGTACTGTTGTATTCTAGATAATTGAAGATGAATTCCAATGTGAGGCCATTAGTCGCGTCTCACTTATGTATCTTGTTTCAAATGCGCGGAAATAGGTTTAGTCATTATTAAATAATTCTTGTAATTCCACGTATGAATCGTTTAACTAGTTGTACAAGTTTTAATTTCCCTCTTCTCCACTTATAGTAGTCTGGAATTTCATTCAACATTATTTTAGTTGTTATGCATTCGTACGTGATCAGTGCAATAAGGCAGTTTTTTCGTGAACAACTATGTGCAGTCTTCTCCATCAACAATAACCGGTATCTAGATCAAGAATCACGTGATAATTTTTGGAGTAGTTGTTAATCAAAAAGTTAAATTTTTAATGTATGCAATAGTTGACTCATATTTATCAAAGTGTAAGTGATGAATAACATGAGAATAATTAAATTAATATTGGAATATAGTCAAGGACTGGAATCAGGTTTCTAATAATGTAGGTATGTAGATGACACCAGTAGGCTGATCTCATTTCATAATTTTGCTCTGTGGTGCAAAACAGGGTGTGTTATGGGTCTATTTAATTGATTTACTATTCAGCCATCTGCATTTTAGCGTTGTTTACGTTTTACAGTGTTTGTCCCTACTTGTAATACATATTGCCAACTAAATTATTAAGAATATCTCTTTTTATGCTCAGTCTATTATTCTAGTAATTAAGGCAATAACTGATGTAACAGGAATAAAATTTAATGGAAATGTGTTCGTATGAACACCTGCAACTTAGAATTTCTAAGAATCAGATTTGAGTAAATATCCGATTTCAGGAATATTTTTTCCCAAGAATCTCCGTTTGTGAACTTCTTAGTAAAAATGTTTAATTGACACAGTACTAATTCGTAGAATTGCGTTAAATAAATCTTTAAATGAGTAATATTATTGAGTGCTTTAAAACTTTTGATCTGAAGTGTAAATATAATTAATTTTAAGAAATTATTTACTATTAAATAGGTACCATATATTATAGTCCTGTATAATTTGTATACAGTGCGTGTCTATCAGTCGAAAGATAATAACAAATATTCATCAAGTTTTGCCTTAGAAACCTAGAAAACGTTTTTCTGATACGGTTGAAATATGTATTACTAAAAGTATATGGGGATGATTCACAAGTTTTCAGATGTTACAAGCCTTTCAACATTGCACAGGAGATACTGCTGATAACACTGCTTTGAGCGATGATCGACATGGAAATCTGGTAAGAATTTATCGAAGGTGTGCTTAGTGTGCCAAAGAAAAGTTATAGGTGCCCAACCCGATGAACAAACAGAAAATCTCTTATCTATAAGCCTAGAATTGTTCACTCAAAAAGTAAAACAAACTTAATGCACAGAATAATGCAAGAAATGAATAATGAAAATTTGAAGACGAACCTGGGGCAAAAATGGAGAACGCAACATGACACATTATCATCACTCCGAAAATTAAGTCCAGAGTCGTCGTTTTGAACTGTCGTGGAATTGCTCATAAAGAATTTGTACAACACGGCTAGACAACGAATCAAAACTCTCGTCGAGAGATCCTTGAGAGCTTGATAGGGAAAAGGTTTCACTGCATGTTGTTTCATGCCACAGCACATGAGTACCATATTTTTAGCCACGAAACAAATTTCGGTTCCCGCAAATCTGTCCTAAATTATCTCCAAAAATCAAATGACAATTAAATGACCATTGTTACAAATTAGTAGTATTTCCAGGACCGTTACAACGAATAGCGAACTTGTTGGGGACAATGCTCGATGTGTAGATTCACGAGAGACGTACTTTGAAGACAATCGCATTATACTCTAAATCGGCAAACCACTTAAATCCAAATCATTTTCATTACTACTAGGAAAAATCTGTATTTCGAGTAAAGTTAACAATACAAAGAGCAAAAAAAGATTCTTTCTACACCTAATATCCATGTAGATATCGGATTTTAGAGTGTGCATTATTTCCTATTTCAATTCTTGTCGTCCATTCCTTTCTATCCAGTGAAAATCAGTTCTCTGACTACTTTTCTTCCACTTCCGTTTCCTATTTTCTCGATTCTGTTTCTTCAGAATTGACTTGGTTTTCCCTTTCTTCTTTAGTATCCCTATTCTAACTTCATGTACGTGTTTCAGTAATCTTTCTGAATTAATCCATACCAGTGAAGGTGTTTTCTTACAATTCTAGCGTTTACGTTTTCTTGTTCTAATTGTTTTATTATTTCTTGGTTTGTTATACTCTTCCACATAATAGTTTTATTTCTAGTGTACATATCTCACTTTCATGTACTTCTACAAAGTCCAAGTTTCACATGAGTTCATTATTATATCCAGAAAATTGGATATCCTTATTTTTATATATATATATATATATCGGGTTACAACGTTTTACGTCTTCCGATTCCTAATCGCCATTCCCCTCTGTTCATCCACATGCCCTCCTCCAGATCCGTCTCTCGAATTTCCTTATCCACTCCGTCTCTCCAGCTTCTGCGCGGTCTTCCTCGTTTTCGGTTTCCTTGGGGGTTCCAGTTTAGTACTTTCTTTGGGATTCTGTGTTCTGGCATTCTTTGGACGTGCCCATACCATGTTAGCTGTTTAGTTATAATGTCATCAATAATGTCGTGTTGTATTCCCATTTCTTGTCTGATGGTTTCATTTGGGACTCTATCTCTTCTGGACTTTCCTGCCGCTCTTCTCCAGAAGTCCATTTCTGTGGCTTTTATCTTTCTTTTTGTTGTTTCTTTTATCGGCCACACCTCCGAGCTATATGTTATTATGCTTTTCACGATGGAGTTGTAAATCCTTTTTTTATTTTCTTTTGTAATGGTCTTGTCCCATAGAATACTGTTCAGCATGGAAGTAGCTCTTCTTCCCTGTACGTTTCTGTCCGATATTGCCTCATCTAGTGTCCCATCCTTAGCTATTTTCATTCCGAGGTATTTGTATATATTGCAATGTTTGATGATCTGTCCCGTTGCTAGATGTAGGTCTTCTTGCTGTCCTCCTATGCACATATACTCCGTTTTTGTAATGTTGACGTCCAGGCCCCATTTTCCGTATTCCTCGATGAGCTTTCGGCTCATATATTCCATGTCATCTATATCTTGTGCAATAACTACTTGGTCATCCGCGAAAGAGAGGGTATATACTGTCGTGTCGGCATCCACCGGCATTCCCATACTATTGCATTTCCGTTTCCATGTCTTTAGTGCATATTCCAAGTATATTTTGAATAGTGTCGGAGATATACAGCAACCCTGTTTAAGACCCTTGGTTATTGTGAATCCAGATGTTAATCCTTCGTTGGTTTTGACTCTGGATGTGGAGCCCGCGTATAAAGACCTCACAGCTTTTATTATTTCCATGTTTATGTTGCTATGTTGAAGAGCCTCCCATAGTTTTACTAAAGGCACACTGTCGTAGGCCTTTTTCAGATCTACGTACAGCAGATGTACCTCTTGATTTCGTGCTGCTTTCTTTTCTAAAATTTGAGTTAGCGTAAACAGGTGGTCGACTGTGGATTTTCCTGCTCTGAAGCCTGCTTGTTCTTCTGCCTCCATATCGGCATATTCTTTCTCTATCCTGTTCTTTAAGATTTTCCCATAAACTCTACTTATAGCGCTTGTAACGGCTATTCCTCGATAATTGTCGCAGTTACTCTTGTCGCCTTTTTTGAATATCGTCGATAGGTATGATATCTTCCATTCCATGGGTACCTCGTGCCTGTTAAGGCATCTTTGGAATAAATTTCTTAATAGCCCGTATAGCTTATCGGTGCCGTATTTTAACAGTTCATTAGTAATATTACCTGGTCCTGGGGCTCTTCCGTTTTTTAAGTTTTTACAGACTTCTTTAACCTCCGCCACAGTTATTCTAATTGGGGATCCTTGTATAAATATGCCCTGGTTTTCGTTTTGGATGTCTTTAAATTGAGGTCTGTCTTCTGTCAACATCTCTTCAAAGTACTTGTTCCATTTTTCAGGTGTTATAGGTGAGATTATGTCCTTCGTTCGTCCTCCTCTCATACTTTTGAGGAGCCTCCAACTTTCTGTACTCTTCCTTCCTCCAATGTATGTATTGAGTCTTGAACACGTCCTTTCCCATTGATTATTCTTCTTTTCACATATTTTCTTCCGTACTCTCTTTTGTGATTCTTTGTATTTTTCCTTGTCTTCCATAGCTTTCGAACTTAAATATACGTGGTACCTTTTCCTTTTTTCTTCTATTTCGTATTCAATTTCTTCGTCCCACCAGTATGGTTTTTTCTGTTTTCCTCGTTTTTCTTCGTAACCCAATGCTTCCTCTGCCGCTGAGTGTATGCCCCTCTTTATGTATTCGTATTCTTCTTCTATGTTTGTGAATTCTGCATTCTGAATTTTGCTGTCAAGTCTAGAGTTGTATAGTATTTTTGTACTTTCGTGTTCGAGGCTGTTGACTTTAAATCTTTTTGGAGTTTCTTCGTTTGTTATTTCACCTTTTTTTTTGGAATTGTCAGGTTCTTCTTTTGTTCTTATTGGTGACACTATTTTTCCTTTTAGAAGGTAGTGGTCACTTCCACATGAGGCACCTCTCTGAACTCTTACATCTAGGAACTTCAGTCTGGATTTTTGTTTAATTATTATGTAGTCAATAACGCTTTTTAGATTCCTTGTTGGCTGTGTCCATGTGTATTTATGGATCTCGCGGTGTTGAAAATGACCATTAAGAATGGTCAACTGGTTTTGTTCACATATTTCTATTAACCGTCTTCCATTATCGTTGACGACTTCTTCTCCATACTTTCCCACAACCAGGTCCTTTTGCTTTCTTCCTGTTCTGCCGTTCAGGTCTCCTAGAAGTATTATTTCTCTTGATGTTCCTATTTTTCCTATTTCCTCATTTAGTTTTTCATAAAATGAGTCTTTATTGTAGACTAGTTCGTCATCATTAATGGCATATATTCCCAGTATAGTCACATTATATCCTAATATTTTTAGATTCATCTTTATCATCCTTTCATTAATCGGTTCCCATGTGGAGACTTATTTTTATCTTGTCTTAAATTTCCTTTTTTATCAAAGATATACGTTAGCAATGCACAGGTCTTAACGACCCACGGCTTTAAAGTCTTATCAGTTCATTTCTTCAACTAGTCTCTGCGACTTTACTATGTCTGTTGTTTGCCCTCGCCAATCCTTTATTCCCAGTGGTCTTAAATATTCTTAAACTGCTGTTAACAACATCTTTTTTGTTCAACCCCTTCTCTTCCTCTTTCTATTCTTCTAGTTGGTACTTCTCTAGATACTTTTCATTCTGAAAATTTATTTAATATGAACTAGCCATCGCAGTTTCTGCAGTTTTGTTTTGAGTGTTATTTTTGACCACACATTTTTTCCTATGTATTCCTCTTCTCCGCTCTTCTTTCTTCTTACACCTACACATATTTTCCTTAACATTTTTCTTTCCCATAGGCATAGTATACCTCGCCTGCTTAGCGTCGGCTACTTTTTATTTCCGCCGCAAAGATTAGGGATTGACAGTCAGGGGTATACTGCAGGACTGGACTTAAATGAATATTATAATTTGAAATTGGGCACTATAATAGTTATGCACTGATACCGACGTTTATCTACCAGCAAACAGCGCAACCTCCTTTGTTTCAACTATCTACTTAAGTTGCCTTCGAAGCGCCCTGTATACAGGCGTCGTACCTTCCAAGTGCATGAAACTTAATATATGAAAATTCAGTCAAACTATGCCGCTAAACTCAATACTGTCATGAGTTAATTTATTAGAAAATAAAAACAATGAATACTAACTGCTATACTGTCTTACTCAGCCCGCACGCACCCTACCTGAAAGATATATCGGCTGATCGATGGTGAATATTGGTAACGTGAATAAAATAATATGAACTAATGAACTGGTAATATATAATACTAAAAGAGAATGTAACACACCAGTAAATACAAAAAAACTGTGTCTTTAAATAAATGGCATACGTAAAATTTTGTTACACCCCAGTTGTTAAATACTGGGCCTAATCGCCTAAATATTTCAATAAAAGACTACTATCCAATGAACGCTATATGGAAATAAAAGGAGAAAACAACAAATTAACATTACGAAACACAGGGAAAAATCCACAAAATGCAGAAGGATAACTAATGAGTTACTGGCTCTTCCAACGGAAAAAACTCCCAATCAATCGTTAAATATGCAAAACAACTCGAGTAGTATTTAATCGTATTTAATAGTAGTTTTATAATCGTCATCAGACGATTATAAACAGAACAACTTTGCTCAAACTCGAGATTTGATTAATTTAAAGTTAGAAGAGATGCTGTATCCAATTTCGAATTACATTATTCAAGTCCAGTCCTGCAATGTATACCAACCACCTGACTGCCGATCCCTAGATTATATTGCCGCAAGGCACTCTAGTGATGTAAATTTGATGCTATTTTTCCTCCATTTGATTTTTTACTGCTAGTATTTAGTATTGATCTCCATTTCCGTTTTGTATCAGTAATCAAAGCCATGTTATCGACATAAATGAGGCATTCCATATAAAAGAATTGAAATGAATTTACCTCAAAAAAGCTCTTCATTAAATATTATCAGGAATTTCTTTTGTCACGTAAACTGATAAACTGTAATGAAATCTGGGATGCTCCAGTGATAAAAGAAAATTTTGAATACTACTACCGATTACAATAAATTATAATTTCTTAAGCTGGTAAAATAATATTTGTTGCGGTTGTATTTCTATATATGTGCGTAGAAATATTGTTTGTCTTAAATATTTTTATACGATTTCACGATTTACAATTCTAATAATCCTTCGTTTATGTTTGTTTCTATGGCAGGGTTCACTACAAATTATCTGTTGTTTATTTTTCTGAAAAACATGTCGAAAAACAAAAAACAATCGTCACAGATATTTCAAGTGTCGAATTACAGATGTTGTTGTTAAATATATTAATTACACAATTGTCTCTTGGTCTTTATACTGACTCCAAAACATCATTATACAGGTTCACCTATTAAGGTGTATCACATAATTCCTGTGATAAATTGCAGTATCTGCTAGGAATTTATAATAAATAAAAATCGGAAAGTACATTTGTCATATGCGTGTGGTACAACGTACGCATACGTGTATGTTTACAGTTTAAATGTTCAAGGCCAGTTTGGTTTACTTAAATTGTATGTTTTATGCTGTGAACGTCTTAAAACATACTCATCAAATATGTACAGGCTAATCTGTAGTGAGCAAGCGATGGTCGTATCAATCTTAGGCCTTACGGTGACCACTAACGAGTTCATTTGCAAGGTTGTCCACATTAGTACAATCTTACGCAAGCTTTTGGATGCGACTGCTCGCCCATGGAAACTCTCACATGCCTATAATTAATCCAAATTTAAAGTGCAACACCTGTGTAAGTTGATTTTTTTTTAATTAACTAAACTTCGAAAGCTATTCGAACTTACTCAAAATTGTCACTTTCTGTGCCTTTTATTATGTTAATAATCCAAGTAAAAAAAAGAAATCTACAAAACTATGTGTATACGAGGCATATTTCGAAAGTTCTGAGTATTTGACTCTAGTTGAATACTCAATACTATTTAATTTACTTCAGCTGTTTGACTGATACAGACGTATATTTCTCGCACCACTAGCAATCATGGAAGACGTTGCAGAACGACAAAGAGCTGCCATTTTGTTTGAACAAGGTGTGGAATCTTCAGAATTCGTTAACATCTTCAAGATATATTTGGAGAGTTTGCACAATATAAAAGTCCTGAAATAATTGTTTGTTGCAATTATTTCTTTGGCGACTGCCGACCTGTCATTCAACCCGTTGAAGCTCCAACTGAAAACATTGTGCGAAAAGTCGAAAATTTGGTACTGAGAGATCGGCGTGTAAAGATCTCTGTCATTACCAATGAAGGCTGCATATCCGAAACAAGTGTTCTCTTTTGCATGACGATTTGGGTATGAAGAAGGTGTCTACACGGTGGTAACCCAGATTACTTACACCTGAACAAAAACTGTGCAGAAAAAAAGTTTCTCAAGAAAATTTGGTCAAGTTGGAGAGGGACAAAACATTTTTATCTCGAATTATTACCGGGGATGAGACTTGGGTATATTACTGGGACCCTCCTACTAAACAAGAACCCATGCAGTGGGTTCATAAGGGCTCTCCGCCACCAAAAAAGGCCAAGACACAATTTTCTGGAAAAAAACTGATGGCAACTGTTTTCTGGGATGCTGAAGGAGTTTTGCTTATTGAATATATGCCGGGAGGGTCTACCATAAATGGAAAGGCCTGCGGAAACACAATTAAAAATTTAAAAACTGCTCTGGAGGAAAACGCCCGCATTCTTATCCACAAAAAAATTTGTTGCTGCACGACAATTGTCGGGTTCATAAGGCAAACAAAGTTCAGCAGATAATCAATGACTGTGGGTTTATAAAGTTAAGGCATCCACCTTATAGCCCCGACGTAGCTCCGTCAGACTTCTTCTTATTCAAAAATTTAAAAAACATCTGAGATGAAAGCATTTAGCTTCTGATGAAGAACTCAAAGAAGCTGTCGAAGAATATTTTGCGGGGTTACTGAAGCAATTTTTTTCTGAGGGTATGGGGCAACTGGAAAAAAGATGGAATATGTGTATTTGTGTTGAAGGGAATTATGTAGAAAAATGTTTTTTTTGTTCTCTTATGTGCTTTTTTTATGACTAGGTAGGTAACATAAAAATACGCCGTCGTATGAATGAAGATAATCAATGATGAATCTCAAAGACTCTCGCATCACAACCATCATGTGACATAAAAATCATTTGTAAAGTCACAAATTCGCTTGATGGGTATTGTCAAAAGAGTCGTCAAAGTAGTTAAAAAATCGAACTCCAAATTCTAAACCTGAATTTCAGTGACATAATGTACGCCTCCCGGCAGGAATGTCATAAATACTAATATTCATACACATTTTGACATTTGTCATAATTACAATTTGACTTTTTTTATAACTAACAATATAAATCTGTCAACAATACTTGCTTACTAAACAGCATAGCCAAGTATTATATAAAGTATGGATGTAGGGAAGTAATATTTAATAGCTTTATTTATAACATTTAATTTGTAACTGGCTTTCTTGTAATATTATTTTATTGGCGGAAGTTATTATTCTCGAGAGCCGAATTTACGAACCGAGCCGCGAAGCGGCGAGGGAGTAACTCGATTCGAGGGAATAATAGTCATTATTAAGTGTTAGTATACTCTACTTTATCTACGACTAACTGAAGATTACTAAAAGGATCAAAATAATTAAACGAAAATGTTAGATTACTATATCGATATGACGTTTGACGGTTAGTAAAATGGCGGGACTTGTCTATCGTTACTACGACAACGTTGAGAACGTTATGTTCTTATTGGCGGAATGCAGGGAATAATAGTAATGTTATGTCTCATTATTCCCCGGTCGCATTTCATTATTCCCTCCGGGTATTATGAGTGTTATTATTAACCAATAGTGATTAATATAATACCTACTTTATTGTTTAGTCGTTGATAATAGTATATTACATACCGAGGTGGAAAGTGTTTCATTACTGTCGAGAGATTAAGTACAAAAACTAGCCTTGACATTATAAATTTATGCCTTTTGCATCACTTAGCCGACCAATTCCGACAGATTTGTGTCTTCGCTAGGACCAGTAGAGATACCGTAAAGTGGGGATAGACGACGCAATAGCTTCGAAAAACAATCGTGTGAAATGTGTGTGACAATGTTTACTATTCAATGTTTCTTATCTTCAAATATAATTACATAAATTTGATTTTTTTATATATCGTACATCAAATGTGCAGCTGGCGCGTAGAGGTTGTTTTTTGTTTTGTGTACCAGCCTTAGTTAGTAGCCATTAATCAAATGCATGCATTTTTGTGGTTATTTCTAAAACACATAACTTTTTTAAGACAATAAATTAGTACAAAAACTGGCCTTGACATTATAAATTTATGCCTTTTGCATCACTTAGCCGACCAATTCCGATAGATTTGTGTCTTCGCTAGGACCAGTAGAGATACCGTAAAGTGGGGATAGACGACGCAATAGCTTCGAAAAACAATCGTGTGAAATGTGTGTGACAATGTTTACTATTTAATGTTTCTTATCTTCAAATATAATTACATAAGTTTGATTTTTTTTATATATCGTACATCAAATGTGCAGCTGGCGCGTAGAGGTTGTTTTTTCTTTTGTGTACCAGCCTTAGTAGACATTAATCAAATGCATGCATTTTTGTGGTTATTTCTAAAACACATAACTTTTTTAAGAAAATAAATTAGTACAAAAACTGGCCTTGACATTATAAATTTATGCCTTTTGCATCACTAACCCAAATTTGAGATTCTAAAATTACAAAATAAATTTAAAAAACGCAAAACGGCGATGCCTTAGCTTTCGATGGGTAAACGCTCCTCTTAATGCTGGAAGTTGTAGGCTTACAATAGATACAAATTTGTTGTAAAGATTTGTTCATAATAATAATTTGTACATATCCGCTCTACTTATTTTAAATAATTTAATAAAATCGAGATTACTAATACTTCCTCACAACAAAGTACGTTTAGTCATCTTTCCCTAAGAAACATATAAAAAACAAAATTGGTACAAACTCGTTTATTTACGACACCCATGTAAACAACAATAAATTGATTCATGTTATTTTAGGATCGAAATGTTACTTAAAAGTGGATCAATAAGTATACAGCATGTAGGAAATTTGATAGCATGACAATAGGCGGTTAAGTACCACGCGATCATTTAAATTCTAAATTATAGCAGGCGGGATTTTTTTTATTAGTTTGTCCAGAATGTCAATTATTGATTAATTAACATTTTGAAACGTCACTTTGACAATTCAAATTGTAAATTAGTACTTATATACCAACTTAATTTAAATTTCACAGCCTGCTCTAATTTAGAATTTAAATGATCGCGCGGTATATTTTTTTCAATTTACAACACCTTGACAGCATCTCTAACATTTGTCATAAATTTCTTTTGACATTTTTAATATACTTTTGCCTACTAAGCAGAATATCTAAGTATATAGTAAAATATAAGTATAGGAAAGTAATATTTAATACATTTACTGCCGGTAATATCTGTCAACACAGACACGATTGTGTGGCATTAAACATAAATCGTTTGTCGCTCTCATGAAATATGATAAGTCATTTATACCTTTATTTTTTAAATTACGAATTTTTGCGGCTGGCGATAAAATTTTGTATGCACCACGTCAATAAAGTGCCTTTATCGAACTCGTCTTTTATTCGCCTCGCTTACTTGGCTCATAAACCAGACTCGTTCGATAAAGAATCACTTTACTGACTTGATACATAAATAACTATTATGATATACAATTTGTATGTCTTACATGTACCTACTGGTATTTTAGTAGCCGATGCTATATGGCCTTAAATATTAATTAATTAGTTTAGTTCAGCGCCTTGGACAACTATATATCTTTTAATTCACAGGGGAAAAAAAGACTATGTTATGCCCCTGCTCAATTTGGACCACGCTTTATAAATTCTTCCTATAAACGTATTCTGTTATTTTCAAGTCAGTTTACCCTTTTCGTAATTTCGAAGAAATCCGTATCTATTTTCAGAGTTTAAAAACGCAAGTTTTAAGTATTACAAATAAAGAGAAAATCTTACGTAAGCATGTGCCACACATGCACTAAGCAATCGTAATATAAATAAAGAATCACATACTTTTTCCTTGTATTCACAGAAACAAAGAAAGTGAAAACTGTAGGTATATAACAAATATCACTAGAATTATTAATGTACCTAATCTGCACACGTAGGTATTGTACAACATCAGGTTGCATTAGGGTACTATGCATTCAATATTGAACTCATCACTATATTGTGTGGGTGAAATCTATACAACATGCAACATAAAAGCACATGCACGCTCCGTGATGTTTCTCGTTCCCCTTCCTCTTAAGAGAAGCCACTCGCACTTCGCCTTGGGTCTCTGACCGCTACGTCGTGACCTACTTCGATTCAATTTCGCAGGATAAGGTACTCACGTCTCCTGCAGAGCGTACGCGGATCACGATTACCGACCCAGTCCAGTGTGAACATATCTGTGGACGTTGGAGCTTGTCTACGAAATCCACGACACGTGTTGTACATGTGAACGGACATAATAATCTACGGACGCAAGAATAATAATTCTTGCTCAAAAAGATGTGAAAGTGAATAAACAGTATTTTATTTATTTACTGTGAGTTTTTACTGTTGTCAGTTAAGTGATTCAACCAATAATAAAAGAATTAGCGGGTAGCATTGAATGGTGCCCGGTGTGAGGAAGGTCAGTTGCTTTTATGATTCGATTCGAATAATTTCTTTTATTGCATAAAATAATAATTTTCACTTTTATTTCTAATAATTCCAAACATATTAATTTAATTAATACTAATGTTTAAATTGACGCTTCGTAAATATTTGTTTTACTGCACCTTTTACCGTATTTTAGTATTTTTATTATTGTGGGTAGACCTAACCTACAATTTCTTCGTGAAAATGGAACGTGTAAATATTTGAGTAGGAAAGTGCAAAAATAGAATGGGCATTTCTGAAATACCACAATAAAAAGTAAATCTTGGGATGCTTTCGTGCAATTAGCACCGTCCGTCCGTTCAGCGTTAATTATAATCGATTTTTATTTTTTCACGTTTTCTTTTGTATTTAGTGAATGACGTCACGTCCCAGCAGCAGCGTGTATGTTATTGCAAGTTGCAACACACAACATCAAGGTTTCAAAATTAGGTTATGTACACCGTTCAGTGCTTATTAAATTGTTTACAAGTATAAAAATATTTGTGTTGTGTACATATGTAATATGTGTGCGCATATACATAAATTTAGTACATACATTACGTACATAATCACGTATATATGTATGTCTATTTGTAGCAACATAACTATAAATTGACCACTTTATTTTATCAAGTATTCTGTGCATTGTTTGTTTAAGTCTAGTTGTACAACGGTATATATTCGTTAACACGAAAAGGGCGCAGTGCGATGTCCTCGAAAATAATGAGAAACGAAGCCCAGATAAGACCCAACTAAAACTCCTTTTCAAGTTTCCATGAAGTGATGAAGCTCTACATACTTCTACAGTGTTTGTTTTTCCTTGGAAACCATACATATTATAGTCCTGTGATTACATATGTGTAATATGTATATGTGCAAGGTTATCTTTATCTCTTATCGCTTGGTACATTTTTAATGGATAATAAAAATTAACAGTTTTAAATTTAAGAGTTAATATTTATGAATAAACAATTATTTTTCGGTCAGTAATATGACATAATTACTAACCAGTACAATAAATGTTATGGTGATTGAAAAGTACATACATCAATTACAAAGAAAAAATCCGTGTTTACTACCCAGCAGGTACCCTAGTTTCATGAGAATTATAATTTATACCATGTACGCGATGAAATTCTTTTGTAAAAAACGTAAGAATTCCCTTCTAACAATATCAGGATTATACCTTGAAGCATTGCAAGATATCATAAACTGTCATAAGAGAATACTAACAAAAGCCCTTTAATTTTTACCCAATGATCACCATTCCAACACTATCTTCCGATACAGCACTACCTTAGAGATAACGAAACGCTACAAAACTAGACTAGGATTTCGGAAGCCTCAATGTTATAGGAATTGATGAGTCCGAGTACTCAGACCTTAATAACCCTGACCTAAAGGCGTTTACCAAAGACAAGCCCTTACTCAGTTGTTGCTTTTAGATCATTCATCTAAGAAATACTTAATTATATCCGACGAAAGGCTTAATTAATTTGACCACTTCAAGTATTTTGTCAAGTCTGTTGTATATTCTAGGAGACTACTATTTTGGGAGACCTTAATAGACTCCGTCATTTAACAGAATATTAAAGTTGGCGTTAAGGCGTGTTCAACGATATTTAAATTGAAATAAAGCATTAATTTTGAAATTACAGAGTTTTTGAAACAGTTCTTTTACATAAGTGATTATCATCCCAAAATGGATTACTTAATCCAAATTATTCAATATAACCTACTACTGCAATATCATTGTTGTGTTGTGATAAGTGATTCTTTTAAGACGGGGATTAGCACATTTTCAGGGTGTCATTAGACTTGGCATAGGGCTATAATCCACCATTTCGATTCAAAGTAACATATTTTAAACACTGAGGCATTTCTAGAAAGAAGGGATCTTTGATATTTTAAATGGCACCCTACTATTTACGTCTTAATTTTTAGAAAAACGGACCCAGGTTGTCAATATCTATCTGTCGTAATTTTTGACATAATATGACAATTTCTTAGAAAAAAAAAGAAAATTAATAACTCAAACTATTAAAGAAAATAGTAGATTGTTTAACAAGTAAAGAAAAGTGATGGTTTTCTAGCGAGTGAAAACAGATTGTTTAACGAGCGTAGCGAGTGAATCAAGTTTTCACCGAGTTAGAAAACTCACTTTTTTTACGCGTTGAACACGTAATTTTTTAGTGTACTTCACGAGAATTATAATTTTAAAAATAAAAATTGTCATTTTCCTATTATCAAAGTAATCCGTGTCAAGGATTTGTTTACTTAATGACAAAACATCACAACAAGTAAACGACTAATGTGTTGCTAACAAGAAAAGTCCCACTTTTCTTAATTATTTTGGGTTAAACAATATTATCAATTTCTATCAAGTACACGAAAAATAATCTTTTTTTTTTGTGGATTCCTTGTAGTCCAGGGAAGTTTATGAAGCTAACCTGCCATGTCAATTAAGTTGGCTTGCTACGATTTTATGAACATGCCCAACAAAAAATAGCAGCTCGATTTTTTCAAATGGCACATGCCAAATTTTATTTCAGCAATATATTATGTATAACTCTAATTTATTAAGAACAATATTATATTACAATTTTATATTTTAACAAAAGCTTAAACTTGAAGTTAATAACAACTGCAGATATTTGATATGTGCACCGTTTTGATTTAAACATTCATGTTCATAAAATCGCAGCAAGCCATGGAAACTTAATTGACACCTCAGGTTAGCTCCATAAGCTTCCTTGAATTATAAGGAATCTACCAAAAAGAGATAAGTTTTTATTTTAAATAGTAGGGTGCCATTTAAAATATCAAATATTACTTAAAATCGCGATGGTAGATTATAGCCCTATACCAAGTTCTCAATTCCTTGACATCCAATTGAAAATTGTCTAACGCCCGTCTTAAGGAATTATCTTGTAATGACAAACTTTTCTATTATCTCAAAATGTAAACATCCAAATTATACATTGCGATAAATCATTGAACTCGTTTCACCACCTAACTTTAATATTCTCATCAAAGAACGTAGTGTTTGCGCTATTTGAAAAATGTTATACATATATAAAAAATTACATTTTTGTAATCGCCATAGATTTGCTTAAACGACTTACTACATAATTGAAGGATATTTCCAAAATCTGCTTTTTGATGGGAGTAAAAGTGTTACTTTCGCTTGGATTTAAAAAGAAAAGTTATACGTGCAGAAGTTGTTTCAAATTTAGGGTTAAAGACGTATCACTTTGTACAGAATGCATAATTTGGATAAGAATAAAATTATTAGTTCCGATACGAATTTTCAAAAATTCTTATACAAAAGTCTGCATTAAGTTTTAAATAATTTAGTACTCTTCGTCAATGTGTGAAATGCATAATTTTATGTTTTATGTAATTTTAAGTATTTAATTTTTCAAAGTTTAGAACATTGGACGCCACTCCAATGTTCTAAACTTTGAAAAATTAAATACTTAAAATTACATAAAACATAAAATTAAATAACAACTAACCTGAGTGTGTGATATGTTAGTTTTTCAAGTATTGTTTTTATTAATTCCTCGTTTCGATCAATTTCAATCAAATTTATATATGTTCTAATTGTAAATATCTATCTTCGTGGCCTTCTATAGGACTTGCCGGGTTGCCGTGGGGTTAGGTGTAGATGCCGACGTTGCGTCAACTGTTCCGAAGATATCTTCAGGACTGCTTGATGATTTTGATGGAGTCGCTATATCTACAAGCATCTGTAAAGATGATCCTTGCAACAGTGACCCAAACTTCATTCATGCCCAACGTGAGACGTTCCAAGTGAGAAACTAAATAATAATTGCCTTTATTGTGCAAGTTACATAAGTAAAAAAAGAAAAAGAATTGCACAATCTCAGGGCAAGGCTCAGTTGTATAAAAAAATATTATGCCGCTGCTTTTGCCTAACCTTGGATTAATATGAACCGCGGAAGTCTACACCATAGATCATGGTATTCTAATAGTATAAATTTTATCGATTTTTCATACTCACGTATTTACGTTATCTTTGATTGAATCTGCCATCAGAAGAATCATGATTACAATTACTTGACTATATTCAATACTCCGAATAATAATGCACACACTTAGTATTATAAGTGTGTATGAAACTGAGCTGGACAAGTTTCTGATTAGTAGAAATAACAGTCATATATTACGTTTTTTTAAAATAGCATTACTATAATATATATTAAGCATTTGATATCAAATGTTGGCATTCCTCTTAAAGGCAATATCATCAAAACACTAAAATAAGTGTTAGCAACTCTAAGACAACTAAATAAATTAAAATATTCCTTTTAATAAAGCTTATTTTAGAATATATTGAAGAATGTACTAACAAAATATTACCCCTTGAATAAAAGAAATATGTAGTTTACCGTGCAAGAGAGACATGTCAACAACTTGACTGAAAAGTGTAATAGAAAATGTAGGTACTTCTGCTTTTCATTTCCTATATTCATGTTATTTGTATTAAGAAATGTTATCAATTTTTTAATATTAACGTTTATATTTTACCGTAATACATAGTCATAAATTTTAGCATTTACATCAAACCCATATACCACGAAGTAATGAATTTTTACTTTTACATAAAATACAGTTTCAAAGAATTCTTATATACAGGGTGAGTCATTAGTAGCCGCTTCTTTGATTGCTCTTTTGTGTTTTAAATAAAAGAAAAAACAATCAGTGAAAGATTCATGGTTGCTTGTGGCGCATATTCTAAAAATACTTTAAGCTCTGACGCACTTCCGGTTTCATCGGAAACACATTAACTTTGGTGGTGCTTGTAGCCAAGAAAATTCTGCATCATTTGGTATAAGTTGCACTCGACAATACCTCAAAAAACTTTGTTTTTTCAAGGCCTACTTCCTGAAATTTTCACATACCAAAAGCTTATTTTTTTTAAATGGAACACCCAGTATTTTATTAAGGCATCTTGTTCCTTTCTTTATTCTCTTTAATTTTTGTTAACAATGTCCTACACCTTTTCTAATTTCTGAGATAATCACTATAGAAGCAATTCGCGGTCAATTAAAGAACTACTAGCGCTGTTGTTCTATGCACCAAAAATATTCGTTCAACCAATGGATGGCAGGAATGAGGCCCGACTTCCCTAGTCAACTGCCAAACAAAGTAAATGTTAAATCCAACTATCCCAAAATTAATAATTTTACAGAATGAAGAGCATCGCATTTCAATTTTTTAATTCCGGCAATGTTCAGTTGCAGTATTTCATTTTTTTTACTGTTAGTTAACAACGAAATAAAATAAAATTTATGGTTATTAAGATATTTGAAGATGCCTTCAAAAAGTTTTGAAAATCCGTTCATAGAAAGCGAAGATATTCTTCTTCATTAACATTTCCATCAAAGAAATAAGGTCGAATTATCTAACTACCCACTCTTCCTCCCCACACATTTAATGACCAACGATTTTGAAAGTTCGCAGGAGTGATAAAGTGAGGGTTTTTATGTGTTATAATAACGAAAATTGTGACGATATACGTATTAACTTTAATAGAAGGTGGCTTCGTCGGTAAACAACAAAAAATTGAGAAAGCCAGGATAATTTATCTGCTGCCCATTGACAAAAATGTAAGCGATTCTGAAAATTTCTTGCATCTAACCCTGTGTATGAATATGCTACGGGTGAATTACATATTTCCTAATTATTCTGGATTCTTAAATTTGACTTACTTACATCTAACTGACGACTAATTTTCATAGTACTAGTACGGGGGTGTTCGACTACACTCGTAAGTACCATAAACGTTTTATCCTCACTAGTTATTGATTTTTCTGCTCTTTTTTCATATTCAGTAGATTCTGTTCACTCAAACCGTTCCTTTATACTTTCGAAGGTTTCTGGCTTCGGGTTGACTTCTACCAGGGATCGCTGTGCATAAAGTCTGGATGCCAGAAAAGAGTTTCTTTCAGATCATATCCATTAACTCTTCATAAGAATAATTCATTTGGATTATAACTAACAGCGATGCTTTTATAAATTTGACATACATGTTTACCGACTTTCTTTAACAGTTGACTCAGGCAGTCGGCCGCATTCCAGCCTTTACTGGACGAATATTTGGGTGCATAGAACAGCGCTCGTAGTTCTTTATTTTACCGCTAATTGCTCCTATAGTTATTATCTCAGAAATACGTCGTTTTCGAGAAATATAATTTTATACAAACATTAAAGTTTTCAGAAAAATGGGTAGGTATAAGTCAAAAACTTTAAATTTTAGGCCTATACTATCTTATCACTTTTTGACTAACAATTATACGGGGAATACAAAAATGCAATAATATATAGGGTGTTCCGTTTAAAAACTATAACTATGGTTAGCCACTAAGTTATGGAACACTCTGTATAATACACAATATTTTTAAAATGTACTCCTAATGAGCAGCTATCGCAAGAAAAAGCCCGCTTTGAAATATCTTTACTCATAAAGGCATAAGCGGCCTTACCCGCGGAGATGACTCACCCTGTATATTTTTAGGATAAAATCAAAAGAAAAATACCATTATCACTATATAATAGGTGCCCATTTCTATATCCCTATGTAGGTAACTTTCTGAATATTGAAGATACAGGTCGGCTAAATTAGCAAAGTTGTTAAGAAATTTGAGTAGTATTTGATAGTATTTTCAGATTTAACATTTATTGTAAAATTTCGAAAAGTTGCCGAAATTTTCAATTATACATATCTCCGAAACTATTGAAGATAGAACTAACATAAAAAAATGAGGTGTGGCCACCACACGACTTTCTTATACGCATGAGCGTTTCAAACTATACAATTTTAAGAATTTTTTTATACAAAACTTATTCAAAATCCTATTCTAAGTACTTTCATTCTCTTAATAAATCGCTATAGAATGCATACTTTGCAAGACATTCGAAAAAAAGTGCTACTCGCTAAGAGTAAAAGTGCCACTTCCGGTCCGAATTTTGAAATTTCATGTACACAAAAAATATTGCAAATTCAACTCTAAATACTTTTGTACTCTTAATAAATATATATAGAATGCATAATTTACGACATATCTGCAAAAAATCGATATTCGGTAAGAGTAAAAGTGGTACTTCCGGTCCGAATTTTGAAATTTTTTTTATACAAAAGATATTGAAAACTATGTTTTAAATACTTTTATACACGTAACGTACCTGTCTAAAAAGCTTGACTTGCGAAATATTCGCAAAAAACCGATTTTCGATAAGAGTAAAAGACCTACTTCCGGTAGGAATTTCGAAAAACTTTTTAAATAAAATTGTTCTCAATTTTAATTTCAAGTACATATGAATTCTTTATAAATTTGTATAAACTTAGTATTTGACGAAATATTGGCAAAATTCGATTTTTTCACTGAAGTAAACTGCTACTTCCGGTGTACCGATTTTACTGAAAAACTAATCAGATCTCAAGAGGGAGATTATACACGTAAATACAAAATTTGGAATTGATATCTCCAGCGGTTTGACCGCTATCGTGGTCACACACAGACAGACAGACAGACAGACAGACACACAGACATTTTTTAAAAACCACTTTTTTGGTATCAGGGGACCTCAAAACGTGGACATCTGCAAAAATCTCGAGGTCGAAAATTTTCATCATCACAATACTTCCTTATACTACGTATAAGAAAGTAAAATGGTATCTTGTAGTAATTTTTACGTAGAATTTAATAATCCTAGTTGAAAATTCATGACACACTTCTAGATATAATAATCTTTTTAAAATTTTTATTATAGCGAGAGTAATTCAATTACTGTTCATTTTTGAAAAATAATAAGCAAGTAAGCCTTGAAAAACTATTCTAATGCTAACTCCGTATTAAAATAGTTTTCAAAGCTTACTTACTCATTATTTCCTAAATTAACAGTAATTGAATTGCTCTCGCTATAATAAAAGTTTAAAAAAAATACCATACAAATCAGAAAAAAATAAGCATTTTTATGAAGTCATGGCCAACTATGATTGCCATTAAAAAAAACATAAGTTTATGTTATATCTTGATAATTAAGTGTGCCATGAATTTTTATCTAAGATTATTAAATTCTACGTAAATATTACTACCATCAAATACCATTTCTATCTTCAATAGCTACGAAGATGTATTTAACTGAAAATTGACAATAAATGTTAAATCTGAAAATACTATCAAAAGCTCCTCAAATTTCTTATCAACTTTGCTAATTTAACCGATCCTGTATCTTCAAAATTAAAAAGTCACCTATATAAGGAGATAGAAAGTGGGCAGCCTGTATATTCGTATGAAATTAACAGATACATTAAAAATATTTAAAATTTTAACATGCAACAAAATCTTCATCATCTTGCTCATCTTAGCAGTGCACCATTTGGGTTCATGATATAGCAAAAAGCACAAACAAAATCTCATCACAGTACCGAACATTACGATCCTTTAAGTGTTACTATTCACTAAACAGCCTCTGGAGTTTAAATTACATCCAATTCGACTGAAATATCATCTATTATATCTGTGTTAAGCACATCAGATTCTAGTCAATGTGATTTCCGAAGTTCTTTCTATCAAGCAAGGTTAATTGGAGTAATTTCGTTTCCAAATTGGTTTACGCGATTTTAACCTAAAATGATGTTGCAAATTTCATTAGATGACATAAACTCAGAATCCAATTTTAAGCGAACTGAAACGGTCTTATATTCGAACGCAGACTAAGGGACTATTACCGATTGTATAGTCAAATACTTCCATTTCCAAAAGCATTTGAATCAATCCCCTGTTGTATATATTTGTTACCATAATTTCTTATCATTTCATGTTTTTCTTGGCCTTCCTTTGCTGCCTATTGCAGCAAACACCTGTCCCGTTATTTTGTCGTTTGCTGTCTTTGTGTATTGCGTTTGAATGTTTCATTTCTGATTTTGTTTTCGAATTTTCTTAGAAAATGCATGTATAGGTTATGTTCCGCTGCTATACTTTATTGTAAGGAATACTCCTTTTTATCTATTTTTGTTTTTATCCTTTTCGATATTTCCTAGAAATGTCGTCTTCATCAGACGAATATTTTTTCTATTTTTCCTGGCCAGTCATTTATTTCGTTATCTATTTTTCCATTGTACGCGATTATCGACCCATGTGTTGTTTTATTTATGTTAATCTTCGTATTTTTTTCATTTTTTAATTGAGAACTTCTAGATAGTGTTACAGGATTTTTTTTGTGCATCCGCTGCTATGGCGCCATCTCATCTGCAAATATCAATTCAGCGGGATCAATTTGTTCGATACTCCAATATCCTAATTTTAATATTTTTAGTTAAAGATGCAAAAGTTAATTTTAGGCATTATTATGAAAATTATTACGAAAAGTTGGTATTATTTGTGACTAAGCAAAAAACGCGCAAAGTATATGGTCAGTCTCTATTTTCTCTATTTCAAAGTATATGGTCAGTCTCTATTTTCGATTTTCTTCTAAGTACGTGTATTCCGAATTTGTTACTTAAAAGTTGTTTCATATACTTCTACCTCCTTAATATACCTGTGCGTAAAAATGTTACTACCGGTACGAATTTTGTAATTGCTTTTATACAAAAATTTCTCCAAATCTAACTCTAAATACTTTTATACTCTTAATAAATCTGTAGAGAATGCATAATTTGCCAGATATTTGTAAAAAGAACTGCTATTGAATTTTTTTATATGACAATTGTTTCAAAACGAGCTATTAATACTTTTGTACTCTTGCTAAATCTCTGTAGAATGCATAATTTTTCAGATATTCGCGAACAACTATTTTTCGATAAGACTACTTCCGTTAGGAATTTCGAAATTTTTTTTATAGAAAATTTTTTTCTGTATACTTTTGAGTACCTTTGTATTCTTTAGAAGTTTGTTTAAACTTAGTATTTCACGAAATATTGCTGAAATGGTATATGTTCACTAAAATCTACTAATTAGGCAGTTTGATGTTGATAAGTTTAGCCGTTTGACCGCTATCTTGGTCAAAGAGAGAGAGAGATTTTTCAAAAACCACTTTTTCAGTATCAGAGGCCGGACATCTACAAAAATCTCGAGGTCAAAAATGTTTGTCATCACAATACTTCCTTTTAGTGTGTATAAAAAAGTAAAAGACATATTCCAAAAAAACTGTTTTTTGAGTAAAAAAGACCTATTTCCGATGAAGAATTGAAAAACTTTCTTGATAAAGTCATTTTCAAAGTCACTTCTGAGTACTTTTATATTCTTTAAAAATGTGTCTAAACTTCATAATCATCTAGATATTGGAAAAATTTGATTTTGTCACTGAAGTAAACTAGCTACTTCATGTTTCGATTTGGCTAAAAATGTAATCAGATCTCGGAATGAAGATTATACTCTTAAATTTAAGGTTTGGAACTTCAAAACGTAGACATCTGCAAGAACCTCGATGGCCAAAATTTATATCAGAACACTTGCTTTCGAAGGTAAAATATGAGATGTGGCCATTACACGACTTTTCTATACACATGTGCAATAGTTAATTGATGAGGCTGATACATGTCGAAACTCCATATTTAACTGAATAAATAAAATACGTAAACTTGGTTTCAAAAATTATTTAATAATATCACTACAATATCGTTTCGTCAAACTTTGGCTTCATCAGGTGATGAGTAACTGAATATACAAAATTATTACAACATAATATATAGTGTCACAAAAGCATGGGATATTAGTGGGGGTATTTTATAAACTATAGCATTGTAACAACGGGGAATAATTGAACTGAGTCTGATCGTTTAAAGCACGACCTAATTTACTGTATTTATTAATTTCTAAGGTTTCTAATAAATTAAGTTTCTGTCCTTTGTCTTGTATATGTAGAACTTTGAAATCTCTATTGAATTCGTGTTTTTCATCTATACAATGCGTTGCGAAAGTAGAGTCCGTTTTTTACCCATATAACTTTTTCCATGTTCCCCGGTCCTCTGTTCAAAAGTACGGCCTGTTTGACCCACATTTACCTTATCACACTCACAAGTCAACTTATAGACCCCCGATTTCAACCTTTTATCCGTTTTATCTTTATCATTTCTAATATATTTTTGAACTGAATTATTAGTTTTGAATGTTATTGACTCATTTTTAACGTTTTTAATTAGTTTACCTATTTTTATTGATGTATGTCCTATATAGGTGAAAGCATTATATTTGTTATCTGAATTTTCTTGTATTTTTAGATAAATTAACGATAAAGCCTGCTTTTTTCGTTTTCGTGCAAGAATATTGTCTGCTAAATTTACTGTATAGCCGTTATTATTAGCTATCGTGTAGATTCTATTTAGTACTAATTCAAAGTTAGTTTTATTCATCGGTACATTAATTAATCTATGTATCATTGACTCATACGCTGATAACTTCTGTGACCAGGGGTGAAAGGAACTTTTATGTAGAGTAGTATCTGTGTGCGTAGGTTTGTGAAAAATTGCAAATTCATGCCTACCTTTATTATTCGTTTGCTTTAACGGTACAGTTAGACAATTAAAATCGTTTCAAGACCACATTAACACCATACACCCTAATATAAAATTCACAACAGAAATAGAAAAAGATAAATCCATTAATTTTTTAAATTTAAGGATTTCGAATAATAAAGGTAGGCATGAATTTGCAATTTTTCACAAACCTACGCACACAGATACTACTATACATAAAAGTTCCTTTCACCCCTGGTCACAGAAGTTATCAGCGTATCATGTTATAGTTTATAAAATACCCCCACTCATATCCCATGCTTTTGTGACACTATATATTATGTTGTAATAATTTTATATATTCAGTTACTCATCACCTGATGAAGCCAAAGTTTGGCGAAACGATATTGTAGTGATTTTATTAAATAATTTTTGAAACCAAGTTTACGTATTTTATTTATTCAGTTACATGTGCAATCCGAATATTTTATACAAAAGTTGTTCCAAATTAAATACCTTTATCTTATAATAATTCTTCTTGAATTAACTTTTGTATTCTTTAGAAATTTGCTTAAACTTTGTAATTAACACTATTTTATTACTTTCAGCTTGAATAAGATGCATGTAATGGAAGATGTGCACGAGGGGTGTAACGCGCAACCTTCATCTCCAGGCCACGCCGATCAGCGACAAGACATCATGGAGATATGCAATGAAAGCGAGATGTGTGCTAAAAACAACGAGAATCTCTCACAAGTCGAAAACGAAAATGAATTGAAAATAACTGAAATTAAAAGCGAAAATATCGACGAGAATAACGTAACCGTTAAAATAGAGAATACCAGCACAGACAATAATAACAGTCCACTGAGTGAACCCTTGCCGAACGCGGAAGGTGACGCTAGCAATGCCAACGATGACAGCGTAAGTAGTGATAGTGCCGGAGAAAATGCTTTGAAGAGGAAACTAGATCCTGATTCTTCCGCCGATTCGCCCTCGAAAAAATTGCACTCGCAAATTCAGAAAAGCTTCTTTGTGCGTGACGAAATATTGAGTAAGTACATGGAGAGCATCGGTTGCAATACTCTAGAACAAATCCAATCCAACACGGAACAAATCATGTCAGAAATACGGAAGCTAAATGAGATCGCTAAACAGAAAGAAAAGGAATGGAACAGTATATTGCATTTAAGAAAAATGAAAGAAGAGCTTTTGATACGTTTGCAAAGGCAAAAGCAATTGATCCTTCTGAATAACGACGATTTCGAATCAGAATACGCCTACGGCAACAACGAAGAACGTTATCAAAACATGAATAACGACAATGTACACAAAACAAAGTCCAACAGCATTAAGACCGAAGTGAGAAGTCCAAACTATCTCCACGATAAATACGCCCTGTCGTCGAGGCACAGAAATTTCAACGGCAGGAGCATGATTTACAGTCACTACGATATAAACGGTCAAAATGATTTTAGGCAAGGTAAGAGTCGACCGACGTTAGATGTGAAGTCGCTGATCGCCGATTATAGACAGAAGCATCCGGAAGCAGTTCCCAGACGAGGTAGACGCATCAGAACTGCTCTACCACAATGCGAAACTAAGATGTCTGCTGGCGGAGTATTGAATTTGTCAAGTGTTGCCTTTGGATCTGGAGCTCAAGTAAGGCAAAATCCTACCGGACACGATATTGGCAAAGAAGTAGGCCTTATGATGAATAATAGTGATGAGGTAAGAAATTTTTAATTTCAATAACAACTTACAGTTGTTTAATTAGTATTGGATTAGTAATCTATATTGGTATGTGCTCACAATCATTTTTTATATGCTGAAAAATCTTTACATGGGTAAGGTAGCCACTCCAATATCCTATAATTTTCGGTTATATTGCTTTAAATTAATTAAACAATGTTATTAAAAAGATTTATGATAATAATATCTGTAGATAATGTTCGGGTACTTATCAACAGCAATTCTTGTTGGGGCACCAAAAATGATTGAAAGTCCGTTTTACAAGCAAAATAAAAATATTTTTTTTAATATAATGTGTCTGTATTGGACTCACCTCCATTTGCATTTTAGCGAGTTTACGTTTTATATTGTCCGCCTCTGCGTGAATTAAATTTAATTGCCAAATTTGACATTAGGGTCAATCCATTTCAAATCAAATTTTCCAGAATTTTTTATCATGAGTCTCCTATAAGTAGACAATCACAAAACACTGTTTGAAAATTTTTTATAAGCGATAGTTTTTTTCTGGCAGCAATTTTTAAAATGGCGGTTGGGCAAATTTTTATGAAAACGTGGTTTGCGGAAAGTTCAATTTCCAAGCTATTTTAAAAGATATCAGAATAATTCAAGAACCAGTGTGTTCAGCATGAAATGAACGTCACGCATACATTTTTTCATTTTTCTATCGTGCAAGAAAGTCTGTCAAACTCTGTCTATAAAACTCCAAAAAAAATTATCAATCGTTACTTTTTAAGACCGTAAATTTTTATGAAAGAAGACAGATTACCTAATAATAATAATGCACTTGCCAGCTGCAATTTTCATTAGAGAGCTAAACAAACACGATATTTCATTGCATAGTTTATCAGTTATGTTGTGTGTTCTACCAGACACTGCTTTTGAAATCCCATCACTTTATCTCAAAAGCTCAAGCTCAATATTTCAAGGAAACGAAAGAAAACCTGAAAGTAGCCCACTGTTTAGTGATTGGTGATTTTGCAGAAAACTATACATTTACGGTACAGGATGAAATGCAAAGTTTTCACTGGACTAATACACAAGCGATACTGCATTCGTTTGTCATTTACTTAAAAAAAAAGAAGACAAAGTATGTTGCAAATCTATTTGTGTAATTAATGACCACCTTCATCACAATACCACGACTGTGTACATATTTCAACATCATCTCATTAGGGAAATTAAGTATATCATACCTAATGTTGAAAAGGTCATTTACTTTAGCGATGGCGCAAGCAGCCAATACAAAAATAAGGAAAACTTCATTAATGTCTGCCAACACGAAAATGATTTTGGTTTACTGGCAGAGTGGAATTTCTTTGCCTCATCACACGGAAAGAATTCTTGCGATGGGATAGGCGGAACAACAAAACGAGAAGTTATACGAGCGTCCCTTCAAAGACCTTACACAGAACAGATCCTGACTCCACAAGATATGTTCAAATACTGTCGAAAGAATATTACTGGAGTTAAATATATATTTGTTTCTTCAGCTGAAATTGAACAAATGGAAACAAAACTGACTGAGAGATTTCAATGTTGTTTACCAGTGAAACAAACAAGAAGCTTACACAGGTATGTCCCCATAAGTGACAATGAAATAAAATGTTTTGTTACTTCCAAAGGCTCAAACTTTGAGGATCATCAAACTTCAATACTTTTTACAAACGTATTGTAACGTTTTTGGGTTCGCAATAAACAACTCGTGCAATTTATTTATTTAAAACAGTCTGTATATTCATACACTTAAAATTAATTACAATATAAAAAAAATATAACTAATGTATCACACTTAAAACTACTACGATTTAAATTAACACAGGTATTTATTTACCAGTACTATTTATATGTCTGTAGTATTTATCTCACACTACCGTATTTATATCACTTCTATTTATATAACACTCTAATATTTATGTCTTTTCTTCGGCTACCACTCAAGGAACTATTTATTTTTTTCTTATATTTATTTCTACTTTGGTCTGTTCCGCGCGACTACTACTTAAGGAAGTTCTTATTCCGGAATTACTCATCCGTCGGTGACCCAGCCGCCTTATATACACATACGAAACATCTGGAAGCATTCGCGTAAACTCCATCTTCCTCTCGATGTTTGTAGAACATTCGATAGATAGTCTGTCTCTTCTCAGTACATAGAAAATGGATGATTTATTGCTTTATGATGTTTACCAGTCGCGTCGAGATGATTTACAACCTCTTTTATTGTCGCTCGGAAGTCTGCCTTTCTTTGTGCACCTGTTTCGTTACATTGCCCCCTTCTTAAAAACTGCGATTCGTCCCGAAACACGCTATTCCATGTTCTCGTTGCTGGCGGATGACGAAATCCACACCGGGACCCACTGGTGCACCCAGCCGTCTTGTGGAAATGGCAATCCACCGTCCCAGGCGGCACAACGGGCTGATTGGGCCGACATCCGCACACGACCATTTCCATACCAGTATGCCGAAACACCGCCTTCAGCATGTTTCTTACGGTTCTCCATTCCAACCCGTCTAGTCCGCAACCCAGTTTCGGAATTGCCAGCCTCCTTATATTTTGATCGAGTCCACGTCCTCGTAAATCAACAAGGGAGTTCCATAAGTTGGCCTCTAGGTTTTCCGGTAATTTGTCGCACATCCGCCACTTCACCGCTGTCATGTCCATGGTATGGGGCCAATCGGTCGAAACGCACCACCCCTGGCTCACTATGGGTTGTTAGTCTTATGCGATAAACCACGTCATCTATTCGCTCTAATATTTCGCATGGTCCCTCCCAGTATTGTTGGAGCTTTGGGGATAGGCCTCGGCGACGTTGAGGATTATATAACCAGACGAGATCCCCTTCTCGATAACCACCTCTCTCGGCTGGCACGTCGTAACGATCCATCGTCCTGTCGCTGGCATCCTGAGTGTGATGGCGTACTTGCTCGTGGGCATCCTCCAACCTTCGCCTAAGTTCGCCGACGTAGTCTTCTCCATTTGGGTTCTCCACAACACGCTTGAGTAGGCCAGCCTCCACCTTCAGAGAGTCCCGTTGAGCCCAGTAGGATTCCAGTGCCTGTGAACGAGCAGCTACTTCTTAACAAGCCGGTCCGCGACCAGTACCTTTCTAAACCATCAATGAACCAAGGTCTTCATCAGTTTCTTGACCAATCCGCAAATTGTCAAGTTGCCACTGATCGTCAACCACGGCAGTTCTGAATGTGTTGGCCGATTTTTCTTCTAGTTGGTTGTTATGCCTGTAGTCTTCCGGACGTGGTCTCCTTGCAACAGCATCAGCGTTTTGGTGTTGCACAGATGCAATTCGCGCTATTGATTTTGGGGCTCTACGATACTGGGTCGACGATTGCCTCTTCTCATCGACCCGTTTCAGTTTTCGCTGCTTCGCTATTGTTTTCTTGGGCTGCTTCCCGCATTTACTATGCACATGGCCCATTTCCAATTCCAGCATCGGAGCGTTCTTCTCTTAGGTTGCACCTGATTCACTAATCGTCGGGCTACCTGTCCCAGGTGTGCATGCCCATACTTCATCTCAAGACGCTTGATTGATTTAAGGTAGTCTTGACACTCTTCCGGACGTAAGGTCTGCAGAATGTCACTGGCCTCTCCTCTTAACGACACAATCAGGGCAGTAGCTTTCTCCGGGGACGTCCACCCATTTGCTCCTGCAGCGGCTTCGAATTGTTTCCGGTACGTCATCCATGACGTCTTCCCATCGAAGGTGGGAGGTTTTACCTTTGCCTTCGCTGTTCGGAAGATCTCCAGGCTTCCGCCCGAGGCGCCACGGGGACCGCAGTCGCTCACCGCTGGCAACCGAAGCTGAACCCCAAACTCGCCCCCCATTCCGAACACGTGCTCCTCAACTTTCTGTTCTACGGCATCGATGGCCTCAGAAAACTCCTGTCTCCCATTCGATGAATTCTTTTGAATGTCTTCCTCGAGTTGTTTTGAATTACTTGCAATTCCATCTTTCAAAGCTTTTGAATTAGTTGCAATTTCATCTTTCAAAGTCTTTATATTAGTCTCGAATTGTTTTACAACTTCATCTTTTAGAGTCTCCATTTTATCTTTTAGAGTCTCGAATTGTTTTGCAATTTCTTCCGTTATTAAGCTTAGATCAGCCTGTACTTGAAACAAATATTTCTCGGGATCCTCACCTTCATTTATTAAAAGGTCACGAAGCCGATCCTGGATAATTGTTTTTTTTTCCAGACGTATCTGCGTCCCTTTCTTCCAATTCTGCCCTTAACTCGGGGACTTTTAATTCTTCCAAACGTTTGGTAGCCATTTATTTATTTATTTATTTATTTATTTATTTGCACTTATATTGTTTATCCCACACTGACACCAATTGTAACGTTTTCGGGTTCGCAATAAACAACTCGTGCAATTTATTTATTTAAAACAGTCTGTATATTCATACACTTAAAATTAATTAATGTAGTTGAGTCTCAGTCGTAATTTCTTTGTGAGATATTCCTATGTGTATAAAGAACATTCTGTAAAATTTTCACTTGTTTTCATTCAGTCCCTTTTTAGATATTGATCTGAAAAAATTGATGTTAAAAGATTTTCGGCCATTTTTGAAAAGCTCTAGAAAAAAAAAGGAATGCATTCTCAGGACTAAAACTTATACTGCAGGTAGTTATGTAAGCAATCAACACAGCAGTAACAGATTATTAGTGAATCTCTCTTCTTTCATAAAAATTTACGGTCTTAAAAAGTAACGATTGATAATTTTTTTCGGAGTTTTATAGACAGAGTTTGACAGACTTTCTTGCACGATAGAAAAATTTTAAAAAAAAGTATTCGTGAAGTTCATTTCATGCTGAACACACTGGTTCTTGAATTATTCTGATATCTTTTAAAATACTTTGGAAATTGAACTTTCCGCAAACCACGTTTTCTTAAAAAATTTCCCAACCCCCATTTTAAAAATTGCTGCCACAAAAAAACTATCGCTTATAAAAAAATTTCAAACAGTGTTTTGTGATTGTCTACCTATAGGGAACTCATAATAAAAAAATGAGGTGTGGCCACCACACGACTTTCTTATACGTATGAGCGTTTCAAATAATAGAATTTTAAGAATTCTTTTATACAAAAATTATTCAAAATCCTATTCTAAGTACTTCTATTCTCTTAATAAATCTCTATAGAATGCATACTTTGCAAGATATTATCAAAAAAGTGCTACTCGCTAAGAGTAAAAGTGCTACTTCCGGTCCGAATTTTGAAATTTCATATATACAAAAAATATTGCAAATTCAGTTCTAAATACTTTTGTACTCTTGATAAATATATATAGAATGCATAACTTACGATATATTTGCAAAAAATCGTTATCCGATAAGAGTAAAAGTGCTACTTCCGGTCTGAATTTTGAAATTTCTTTTATACAAAAGATATTGAAAATTATGTTTTAAATACTTTTATTCCCATAACGTACTTGTCTAAAAAGCATGACTTGCGAAATATTCGCAAAAAACTGATTTTCGATAAGAGTAAAAGACCTACTTCCGGTAGGAATTTCGAAAAACTTTTTAAATAAAATTATTTTCAATTTCAATTTTAAGTATATATGAATTCTTTATAAATTTGTTTAAACGTAATAGTTGACGAAATATTGTCAAAATTCGATTTTTTCGCTGAAGTAAACTGCTACTTCCGGTCTACCGATTTTACCGAAAAACTAATCAGATCTCAAGAGGGAGATTATACACGTAAATACAAAATTTGGAATTGATATCTACAGCGGTTTGACCGATATCGTGGTCACAGAGAGAGAGAGAGAGAGAGAGAGAGAGACATTTTTTAAAAACCACTTTTTTGGTATCAGGGGACTTCAAAACGTGTACATCTGCAAAAATCTCGAGGTCGAAAATTTTCATCATCACAATACTTCCTTATACTACGTATAAGAAAGTAAAAATCAGGAAAATAAAAAATGTCCAGCAACAAATTTTATTTATATTGGGTGATTTGAAATGGATTGACCCGTTAGAATTTATTTATTAATGCTATTTTAACATATTGGCAATGTTGTATTTGCATATAAGCATGATCATATGATTACAGAATGACGTTTATATTGTAAATCAAATATTTAGACACGACATAGACGGTCGATGAAATGAAGGAAGACGCTTCCACGTTGCCAATTTAATAAAATGAAAATATCTAAACCGCAATGCGTAAATCAATTACAGACACCCATTATATATAAATATATATAAAAAACAGATACCTGTGGATCATATCATTAAACAGTTTTAAATTTTCGTGTATTATTTTTTATATCAAGTGGTCAATTATTTTAATTTTTAAGGCCTACCGAATCACGCAATTCAGAGTGTGAGCTCCAAGACAATATCTTTTTGAGTAGTTTACATGGGTCAAACAGGACAATAACGCACCGATTAGGATATAGGAAAGTTAATACCAGTTTTGTTAATTTACCCAAGTTTTTAAAATTAAAATAACCGTTAAAATCTGTTAATATTTTCTCTTATTCCCATCAAATACTATAAATTCGCCCAAAAAAGAAAAAAAGAAATTCTACGCCAGTTGGCAGCATTGGTGTTTTTTTTATCTTTATGAGGCAGCTCCTAACAAAGTCTTAAGGGTCTAAGTTTATAAAGATCGCGGAATGCAACCCACTCGTGGAATGTTAAGTTTACATTTGCTTCTTATAAAGCTAGATTGTAGTATTGTAGTATTGTGTGACGGTGTTCCTCCATCCTTTTATTACTTCAACTCGACTCCGTTAGAGGGAAGACTAGAGTGCTTTCAATAACTAAGAGGAACGGAAGAGGTTCTTATCTCCGAACAACACTCTCTTTGTTATTATTTTATTTATTACTGTATCTGCTATCCCGGCGATTGGAACTATCCCGAGGAACATTTGGATCATTACACCCTGTGATTGACAATCTTACTACATTTAACCCTACGTATTTTATTGTTAGTTGATTCATTTGAAGTTTTACTTTTATTTAATTAATATTGGTTTCAGCAAGGTTAGACACTTATCACCGATTCCTCATTCATCAACTAACATATCTTTCTTGACTTTGTACTATTAAAAATTTAAATTAATCAAAAATACTTTTTTTTTATCTTTATACGTTATCTACACATTGAAGGTCAAAATTACTATTATTTAAGTGTCACATATCACGAGTTAATTTCACTTCTGAGAAAAAGGAATTACATCTACCTTTGCAAAACTCTTTTAATTAAACAATATTACTAATTTGTACTTTCATTGCTCTAAATATTGAAATAAATTAAACACAGTGAATGTTATAAAGGAACCGGTAAATAGAATTTAAGTGTGCACTTAAACTTTGTCAGTAATCGAACAAGGCTCTCATATTTTATATAAATTGATATGTTTAATTGAACAACTAGATCTTTATCTTTTTGTAGTTAAATATAGTAATAGGAAATAATAGAAAAAACGGAAATCAAATCGTTCCAAATAACGGATGTCTGTAATTGATTTTCGTATTGATATTTAAAAAATTTTATATTATTAAATCGGAAACTTGGAAACGTCTTCCTTCATTTCTTCTACCGCCAGAGTCGTGCTTAAATATCTTAATTTACGAAATAATAGTATATTACATACCAAGGTTGAGAAGATGACTATTATTGCCCGAGTGGCGAGATTAGATTTAATTTAATCTCGCCACAAGGGCAATAATAATATAAGCCCAAAAAATCATTAGTATTTACTCACGAGTAAATTATAAAATTCCTTACTGATGCACCCGACACATGTTGCATTGCAACTAAGGTAGTATGTTTGTATATTAATACTTTGAAATTATTGACAATATATAACCCTGTAGACTGCTCTTGTAATTGGTGTTGCTGTTGCATGCCGAACTGATAGCTGTGTAATTTATTAATTTCTCATGTCATCATGAAAGATAATTTAATTATTATTCACATCCGCAATAGCAAAAATGGTTCGTCTCGAAAGTTTGTAATAATGGAGCCACTTTGGATCAAAATAATTAAAAACTATTTAAAAATTAGACCAATTCCAGATATAGCAAAATTATTTTTAGTATGCATGCATCATAAACCAATCAAAACACACCCATAAGAGTGCATAATCGTACCTTTATCGCACGGCGTGCGTATAAAGGTTGCTTGGTAACAGCCAATCCCAAGCGTTTAATAGTCCATTGAAATGTCAGGAAATGTCAAATGACATATAGGTACATGTCACTCGATAATATGTATTGGAATTATTGATTTGGTTTATTTGGTTTGTACCGCATTTAATATCGTATAACACATTATTATTTTATTGTAAACTATCAAATTAATCAACAATTATGGTCAATTTTATTTCGAAACATGTAACATGAACGGAAAAATTATTTTAAATGAATATTAAACGTACAATTTTGATTATTCGTTATTGTTAAGTGACTTGCAGCATTGCTTATTTGTGTATTTTCAACGTTCAGTGTTAACAAATGTGTCAGATCCAATATTGCCTCCTTTCTGAACAGCTCCAGCAATTAATTTTGAAACGCCTAATTTGTTTGTGATAGACTCTTCAATATACCCACTCGCTGTCGATGAGGATTTCCAACCCACTTGGCGTTTCAACTCATCGACATTCATCCCTCCATTAGCCATAATCGTGGCAGATGTTCGTCTGAAGGCATGACCTGTGTATTTATGAGCGTTTATGAAATGTAGATAACGTGCTATAATGGAAGGGCACTTTCCAAAGGTATTAATCCCAACAACTTGTTTTATACATAGTCCTTGAGAATATTTTAAGAAAACTCGATCTGTACTGATATGCTTTGGACGTAGTGCAAGATATTTATTAAATATCTCGGCATACTTTATGTTGGAATTATCTACTACAGCAAACGTCCGGCCTTTTTCTGTTTTTGACTGACGAATACAAATTATCAGGGCAGATCCTTCTTTTCTTATATCACTCATAACCAGATTACACATTTCGCTTCTTCTGCAACTACCAAACACTCCACAAATTGCTACAACTTTTAAAAATAAAAATATATTATCTGGAGCCTGACTAAAAAACTTGCATAAATCTTCTTCCGTAAAAACCAAAGATTTTTTAGCTTCTTGACCTTTGCCCACTCCTTTCATAAAGGCATGGAGTTTGTGATAAGATGCTAAATCGATTCTGTTTTTAACCCTTAGCATAGCTTGCAGTTTGGAATGAATGCACCAAAGTGACGAAGCTTTATAAATTCTGGACATTTCCAATATACACGCTACATTACTGATTCATCAATATGTTCAGTCTGTTTCTGCTCCATCCATAATAATAATTTTTCGTACTCTTTATAATATAAATGCTTGGAATTTGCAGGTATTAAACTTAATTCAGCTTCAGCAGCTAGTTTTTGAATTTCTGTCGACATTATTAATACAACAATGATGTTTAATAATTAAGTGAAATGTCAAATGACATAATATAGAGACACATGTCACTCGATAAAATGTATTGAAATTATTGATTTGATTTCTTCTAATTAAAATTATTGTTGCATTTATACTAAAAAATGTCGTATGACACAGTGCATAATTAGCTGTTAAAGCCACTCCGCTTCGCGTGGTGGCTTTAAACTCGTTACTCGTGCTTTAAAAGCTTGATTATGCACTAGTGTCATAATATACTATTATTAGTGTACGTAATGGTAAATGTACTATAGACAAAACATTGGACATAACACAATAGGACACATGAAAAACAAATTGCCCTTTACTTAAATTTACAAAATCCACAGTTATATTATTATACAGGTCATAGTTTCCGTAGAACCTCGGCTACACTTTTAGCTGTCAATGGTGGAAATATCCTTCAGTTAAAACAACATGGTGGTTGGAAATCTTCTAGTGTAGCTGAAGGTTATATCGGAAGATTCCCTAGTAAATAAAAAAATATAGCATGTATGTTACAAGGTCTACCTACATCTACTTACGCAACCACACCTACAATATATACAGGAATTTTCGATATGAATCAAATTTCATCAACATCAGCAGTACAATCAGGATCTATTTCGACTGATGATATCGTAAATACTCATGAAATTAACTCAATTAATAATACTGTCATTAATGTGCCCTCAGATCTGCACAATCCTGATTTTTCAAATAGAATTGAACCATCAATAAATTTGACATGCCACAATTGCACTATCAATTTTTATAAATAAATTAAATTATTCTTTACATCTGTAATAGTTACGTGTTATATTGTTTATTTACAACCATACGCGTAATGTTGGCATTTCTGACTTTTTAAAAGTTGGGAAGTGTGACTTTGTTCACGTTTACTTCCCGCCCTCTTATTACTGCCCTCATTTACTTCCCGCCCTCTATTACTGCCCTCGTTTCTTAACCTCAATGTCAATCACAATTTAAAACCGTCAACTCGATATGTCAAAACCTTATTGGAATTTTTATCACAAATAATTATTAATTGTATGGTTGTAAATAAAATTAATTGTTACATTAGAATTATTGGAAGCTTGAATACATGTAGATAGGCCGCCCTGCTATTGCTGATATGATGAAATAGTGATTTCTTGTCCTTCTCCATTCGAGCCAACATATCTGGATTGCTACGGGAGGACAGTTTCCCTCAGTTCAAGTGGAGTGCAGACCTTGAAGGCTTTACTACTCAACATTTCTTTTATAATCTATTCACCAAAAAAAAGTGGCGTATATTTATTTGACGTTTACGCTAGATCATCACAAATCTGACAACTCAATATGTCAAAACTTTTACCGGAATTTTTATCACAAATAAATATAATTATGGTTGTAAATAAAATAGTATACAAACCTCGGTGAAAAGTTTCATTCCTGCCTCGAGATAAAGTTAAAGAGGTAAAGATTAGGTCAGAATTGAATTTTCGTTGCCATGGAAAATCAACATGCAGTTTATCCGCTAGCAAACATGCAGTTTATCCGATGGCAAACTAACACAGCGTGTATTAAAATGTCATGTTTTTGACAGATGAATTAAATTGTCGGGGGTAATACCATAAGAGTTTGTGTTTATCCGGACAAACTTTCATTTTGAACGAAAGCTTTGTTGCTTGGTAACTGACGAGAACAAATAACATGGTAAAACCGCGACACCGAAGGTGGAGCGGTTTTACCTTTTGTTATTTGTTCGAGTCGTGTTACCCTTAAGCAACAAAGTTTGAGTTTTGTCAAAATGAAAGTTTGTTCCGGAAATAAACACAAACTCGAATGGTATTTGGTAAGACAATTTAATGAATCATTTAATTAATATTAATAAACCGAAATATTTTTATTTAACATTCCTTTGAATACATATACAAAAGAAAGAGAAAAATATAAATGTTTATGTATGAAATTTATTTGAACGATACTGTCAGAATTGAATTTTCGTTGCCATGGAAAATCAACATGCAGTTTATCCGCTAGCAAACATGCAGTTTATCCGATAGCAAACTAACACAGCGTGTATTAAAATGTCATGTTTTTGACAGATGAATTAAATTGTCATACATAAAATCATGAGTGATATAATTTTGCCGGCAAAATTTAATTATTATGAAGAGAGTTTGTTGCTTGGCAATTTCGCGAGTGACATTGACAGATAAAAATAACGAGCCGTCAGGCGAGTTATTTTTGTCAATGTCACGAGCGAAATTGCCTAAAGCAACAAACTCGAGTAGAATAATCATTAAATTTTGCAGGCGAAATTATATCACGAATGGTGTTCGGCATGACTATTTCATGAATAAAAATTGACACAAAGAAAACAATTTTATTACTTAGAAAAAGTAAATTTTAACAATTAAAACAATCTATTTAGCATTATTAATTATGTGAAAAGAGCAATTGTAATATACATTTTGTCCCTGATCGTTTACAGTTTGTAATCCGTGTAATTCTTTGCATTCTCCTTCTTTAGAAGTTGCTTGTTTCGAAGAGCTGTTACTGTTCCCTCTCAAATTTTGAACTAAATTGCCATGATGATCTACGTCAAGCTGAAGATAGGGTTTCAAAGAATGAGCACTTGCGTGTCCTGTTAGCTTAATTAATTGTTGCTCCCCAACCCCATTTTTGGCTAAGCAGATATTGCAGAAGATCTGTGAGAATGATTTGTTATCTTTAACTTCTTAGCATCTAACCCAATGTTGAGTGCTGATTCTTTTGTCCATTTTGATAAGGTGTTTAAGCCTATAGGTGAGTTTTTGTACCAAGAACTTTTCTCCCAGGCAGGGTTTACAGTTAGGAATAGCCTGTCGCTTGTTATTGTTAAACCTCGTTTTTCTAAAAGTTTTTTAAGTAATCTCACAGGACAGAGACTCTCACTTTCTCTATTTCTTATAAGCCATTTACTGGAAGCCAAAACTTTGGACCCACCTTGCGTAGTTTTAGAGAAAATGGGATTAAATTCAATGCGACCGGTGAATTGGCCTTCATTATCTATTTCATCTTGAAAATAGTGCACTTTGCAATTTACAGCTTCGTTTCCTCTCCAGGCAAGCTCGAACGAACAAACATGAAAGAATTTTCTCTGTAACCCCTCCGGATTTTCTTCATTCCAGCTGCTTGCCATGGCCCGAATCTCGTGTAACGTAAGAGCTTTGGCACTCACTTTTCTTGTCTCAGAATTTTGCTGAAGAAGTTTTCTCTTCGCATCGCGAGCATTCCTGGCTTCCTTAAAACAAATATCGGAGAAAGGATTGATTTTGATATCATAATCTTTGAAATATTTTTCTTGTACCATTAATGCTGTTGTGTTCCATATTGATTTGACACTAGTTTCCTTGTAGTTTTCTCCGTTTTTCTTCTTCATGTTGAACGCCCAATCTTGTAATATTTTTGCGATTTCTTCTGGAGTAGTTGTAGGAAGTAAATCATAATGCCGCTGTTTACAAAATTCACTGAACTGTTGCCACACTGACGCTTTAGTTTTGACTGTGTTAACAGGAACAACCTTGGAAGTGGCCTCTTTAATGTTTTCAATGGATAAATCACCGAATCTTGAAGAATTGGGATCATTATTCTCGCACATCTTTTTCAACTGACGTTTGCAAAAATTATTGCAATGGCGGCGACTTGTTGAATCGGTTACTATGTTTGCAAAAAACAGAGGAAAATTTGCCGCTGAAAAACAGGTTGGTTGCTTCATTCTCCCTTTTTATTGGTTGAGCAACCCTGGCAATATTTAAAATTTGAAATTTTGTCGATGCGAAACTATTTTTTGATTCAAATGATCAATTCTTATTGGGCAAGATTTTTATGAATGAAATAGTCACAAATAAATATAATTATGGTTGTAAATAAAATAGTATACAAACCTCGGTGAAAAGTTTCATTCCTGTCTCGAGATAAAGTTAACCTCGACGCTTCGCGCCTCGGTTAACTACCTAATCTCTCGACAGTAATGAAACACTTTCCACCTCGGTATGTAATATACTATTCCATATTATACATATTTTGTTATTGTTACATAACCTAAAATAGACTTATTTATTTTTACTTACCTTCTTTACATTTATAATAGTTACGGGTTAGGATATTGTTTCCAATTATACTATCAAACATATTCTACTATTGTTAACCTAAAATACAGTTAATTATTTTAACTTAGAGGTCGAGCATTTGAAAGTTTTAGATTTTAGGTATGATTTGTGGTATAGATCTAAATAAAAATAAACTACAATGAATTTTGACGGTTGAGAACTTGACATACATACTACTGCGATTGCATGGTTGCGGCATTCGTTTTATTTGTTTTCATTATTTACCTAGGTGAATAATATGCCCATTATTTACCTGTTATTAGTTTCAGACCGAGAACTGACATTTCGTGGCGCTTTATTACGTGTAAAAATGCTATGATTTTTTACTACTGGTACAAAAACAACATTTTATAATGATCATTCTTACATGCTACTATAACTATATGTAATGAAATAGCATTAATAACCCGTTATTTTAAATTCATATTATGTTGAAAGTAATTAGTATGGATCGGACGTATCATGCCGAAACTACGACGGACAAAAGAAATAGTGTATAACATCACGCAGTTACTGAATAGCAGTATTCATATGGTGAACTGCACATCTGTTTTCGTCGAGGAAACAAACAGCAGAAAAAAGTCGAGTTTACTGTTAAATTTATTTCTTCATCGGCGTAGGTAGAAGCGTGAAGAGTTTTTAAAATTCACTCTATTTCTATTATTTTCGTAAGATAAATAAAGTACGAAGAGTTTACTCGATTTGAACTACAAAATGAACAAATAATAATGTATTTTGTATTTTATAGATCACAACCCACTTGTTATCCAATTATATAAATAAAATTAAAAACCCTTTAAAAATAAAAATTTCATTAGAGCGCCCGTGGGCGATGAGTCATGGGCCTCTCGTGTCCGATCTTGAGTAATTAGTTTATGCCGATAATTTTGAAAATCATTGCTAAATAAATTATTAAACGGCGCTTATGGGATTATAATGTCAAATTTGACAATTGTGTTGAATTCATGCAGGGGCAGAAATTGTAAAACATAAAATTAACTAAAACGCGAATAACCTATTAGAAAATTACAGGCACCCGTTATAAGTCAACCAAGAGAAAATATCATTATAATCGCCTTGATTGAAGCATTCTCAGTACAAATGTGTTGAAAACACAAGGTAAACAGGATTGTTTGAGAGAAAATTATATTATTTTTTATAAACAGTGTAGTCTAAATTTGCCTTAATTACTGTACATAGGTAAGAAAAATTGGCCGAAAACAGTTGACATCGAATAAAATATTGCTCGAGCCGAAGTTACCGTAACAGGAAATTGCTCAGAAACTAATTATTGCCTGGATAAAAATTATAAAAAAAAAGTATTATATAGATATTAATTACACCATGTATGTATTAAGATCATATACGACAGTTTTATTTAATTTGTATTCCACTTATAATTATGTCCATATGTCATTATTCAATATTAGAAATTACTAATATCTAAAAAATAATTCAAGAAAAAAAAAGTTCTTATAAAGTTCTTGAGTATAATAACTAAAAAATTGAAAAAATGAAGAATTAGTCCCTAAGTCAAGAGAAAATATTAAAGAATATCGTGCAATTTTCCATTCAGTCAATTGTACTTCAAGTGATGTTTTATTATAACAATTTTCTTTTTTTCTTTTAATTGCTTTCGATCAATTTCCCGGCTAATACTAAAGTTGTCCACTGTCAATTAACTAGTGACCTAGGCTGTAACATGTCATTATGATCCAATATACTTTAGAGTGACTACACATATCACAGTGACAATAATGAACATGATCATCTATAATTGGTTGATCATAAGTTCTTATGATCAACCAATATATTGCTTTTGAATAAATAAAATATTGTTTTCTAAATGCTTTCTTAAGATAATGTAGATATTGAATTAACTTTTTTCACTTTTGTTTCAAGTAACTGTGGATGTCCAAGTTATGTTTTGCTTAAAACAAAGTACCATTTATCTAAATCAAATACATTGATAGGTGTATGTGTATCTTCTTAGCAGCGTATACTGAATTTGACGTTTCGCTATTGCATTAAGCTGGAGGTATTAATATGTCAGTATATGTATACATAATTATGTTTAGTAAGATATTAGTTTTAAGTATATACTGTCAAGATATGTTTCTGATATTTTAAATACATTATTTCCACCACCATCGTATATATCTTGAATGTTGTTATTCTATCATATTGGCGTACGCAAGATATTTAATATTCTTTGATGTGCGGTATATTAAGTTCCATATTGATAAAATTATCTGACATTTTATCCAATCTTCGAAACACAAATTCTTCTAAACAACTCGTTATATAATATATGTAGATTTTCGGGTTCTTTCACTTTGCCGAATGATTCTGTTGTTAGGAATTCAGAGCACTCATACCCACTTCTAAAAGTTGCGGCTTTTTCAATAACAATCGCGAACGCATAAAATGTTCTGCAATGCACCCACACTAACAATGCCATAGTGCTTGCTTAAAACATCCTTGCCCTGCACTTATTTCATGTTCCCCATCCGCTATAATTAGAATGTTATTGATTATTGAAATTAATTCAATATTCTCAATTCTCAACATACGAGGGCTCGTTTTTATATTCCCGGACTAGACATTTTCAATTTTAATATAATTTTTCATTATAGTGTTTTATTATCATACATGCCTTGGTAACGACTTTGACAATTTACAAAAGAAATTGCAGCAGTATTAGTTTTAATATCTGTCAGTTTGTATTGTCACGTATCAAAATTCACAAACTTAAATAACGAACAGGATAAAATTCTTGACAAAACAATCTTCACAAATTATTCGTGAAAAAATATGTGTGTATGTTTTCTAATTCGTCGATCAGGTGTGTTGTTGCACCAGGACACTTTGAGCACGTTCCAAAATGACAATTCGTTGATGCGTCAACGCAAATCATACGTCTCAGACAGTCATGATAAATTCTCATTGGGTTCGGAGTATCGGCTGTTAAGTTTTTAATATTCGATTAATAATTTGACATTATCATGGATAGCACAAACACAGACAGAATGGGTGCCACTTGCACCTGCTAGCACGCAATGTTTCGGGCCCAAAGCTGCGAATTTGGGGAAACTACATTTTACTTGTGGGTTACTTTCTTTGAATAATTGATGGAGTTCTTTCAAGTTCACTAATATTAATCGCTTTTGCACGTGAATGCGTTTGTTATCTGCTTTGACCGAAACATAATCTTTTCGTCCTGGCATCATGCGACTATTCTCATCCAGTTCATAAAAGCTGATTATTAAAGCAACAGTGATCAATCATGTGAATGATAGCAGAAGGAAAATGATGATGGATTTTTCGAAAAAAACATTCTTTAAAAATGGTCAAAATTTTCATTCTTGTTGTACGTCCTGCGGTTGCGTTGAATTCATCTTTCAAAATTTGCAATATATTATTCCCATCATTTTCTTCAACGCTATCATTCCCATTAATCGCAGTGTGGAAAAACCTTTCGGACAGTGCGTCAGATATATTTTTCATTTCATCCTTCGAATAGATCTTTTGAGAAACTTTCTTATTTTTAATAGGTGAAGTTCCAATCAAACCCAAACCCTTGTTGATTGCATCAATCGCTTCATGAATCACTTGTTTGTCCCCCTCGAACGATTCAGGACTTTCCGGGATATGATCCACGTTCCCATAAACTCCATCGAACACTTCATCATTCGTCGAGGTGAAACTACCAAAACTCAAAATACACGTTTAAGAACGAAATCCCGATATACGTATCGGCTTATTTCATGTGAACAAGTGATAGAAAAATTTGTGTACCATTCAAAAGAGTTATGCGATTTTCTTCCACAAATCCGTACGATTTGTAAAAGAATTACCCATATACGTTATAGTCTATTATGCTAATACGACATTTATCCACAAAATGGCAGATTTTGCTTCTATTGTCGCCACTCTTACGTATAAAGTCAATGTAATGGGTGTTTGTAATTGATCTACGCCTTGCGATTTATAAATGTTCATGTTATTAAGTCGACAACTTGGAAAAGTCTTTCTTCATTTGTTGTTCGATCATAGGCTCGTCTAAATATTTAATTTACAAAGTAAACATCACTTTATAACCATATGATCATACTATAACAGTGCCAACATTATAATATGTATATATAATACAAGAAAAGGCTGATTCCTTACCATTGCCTTAAGACTGCTCAAGTCCTGATTACTGAGGTCCGAAAATCTTCAACAAATTAAAATCCATTTTTTGTTCCAAAATATCCATAAATAAAATTAAGCAATTGTTGTTGGGCCATAGTTTTTATTCCTCGGAAAAATTTTTAAATTTTATAATTATGTAATTACCATTATAAGTCGATTCTCACTTATACAATATACTGTTTACACTTGTATGTATATATAATGTTTTCTTCATTATTGTTGTGACTTTCATGTAATATTTTTATTACAGTAAATAAAACTATTATTATTATTATTATTATTATTATTATAAAATAGCATTAATAACCCGTAATTTCCAATTCATATTACATATATTAAAGTTGATTAGTTAACGTCGATAAATTTAAAATCACTGCTATAAAGCTCGTTAAACTGGTCTAATAGGATTCTAATATCAAATTTGATAATTAATTTGAATTCAGGCAGGGGTGGAAATTGTAAAACGTAAAAATCAGTGGCGGTGGCGTAGATCAATACAAACGCATTATATGTACTATACCAAACGACTTTTAGTGGAATTCTGTCCTGGGAGTTGCACAACTGTAGTACACATCCCTAAAATAAACATTAAATCTAATTATTTTTATTGTTTTAAAATCAATTTCAAAATTCAAGTAAAGTTATTACTTACATTCAGAGTTAATACTGTAGAATTCAAATATTTATGAAGATGCATTGCATGCATATCACATATTCACATGTCAAGAAATCTGAACTTACCCTGTCTTAAAATAAGAAAAAGCGATTCAAATGTCTCCCCAAAATGGTACATATTTTGAGGAGACTTCATTGATCCTAACGTAGAAAAATTTATTATGGAAGAATATCCGCCATATTTTATAACATTACAAAGCCAATTATTGAGAAATTACTACATTCTCAACTGTTTACATGTCATTGTAAGTTGTTTACTACATTTTTAAGCTATGTGTTCCAGGTTTTGGCGAGATATTTTAATTATTCCCTCTTATTCTGAGATAGCGTATAATATAGTATAAATGCAGGAAAATTGTATTCTATTATAGTAAACAAGATAATCTCTAGGAAATATACAGGGTGTCCCACCGGGAACCAAATCGATCTATATATGGAAAACCACACTTAGGAAAATTTTTAAAATTTGGGGGCGTGCGAAAGTCGATGGGGGCAACTCGGCTAAAATATTTTCAAGATGGCGGCACTTCCGGTTATACAGGAAGTAGATGTCAACTTTCTTATTTCAAATGGAACACCCTGTGTATTATTGCATTTTTGGAATCTACACAAGATTCTAGGCTAATTTTATGTATCACGTCCTATACCTAAGTCTAACTGTTTTTGACTTATTTAATTTTTTACGTGAAAAATGACGTTTGCAGCATCTAAAATAATTAATATTTTTTCCCATAAGGAAGCCCTTATTATTCAATTTGGACTAGAGTCCTTGTTGAGAAAGACCTACTGAAATAGTTTTTTTATAATATTTTGAAAACTTTTAGTACAGGGTGTTTAAAAAATATGATTAAAAATGAAATTGAAAAAATGCCAAAAATCAATTTTTTCAAATGGAAACCCCCAATTTTTATAATTTTATTTAATTTAGCATTAAAAAATAGTGTAAGTTTGTGTAAGGTTATCTATGCAAAAAATTTTTAGTTTTCGAAATATTGCCAATTTAATATTTCTATTCGGAAATTTTGCTGCGTAAATTTTAAATTCAGTTTCTCTTAGTTGGCTTTGGCGGCATTGACAATCAAATGCTAAAGAAATGTATGACGCTGTCATTATTTGAGAAGTATTATTAATTATTATGCCAGGGCGCTTAAATTACACAAACGAAGATTATTTAAACCTAATTATTATTTATGGAGAATGTAACAAAGTTATATCAAGAACATGTGACACATTTTCTATTCGATATCCGCAAAAACAGAAGCCATCACAATGTACCGTTAAACAAATTATAGAAAATTTCAAGAACTTTGGATCCGTCAAAGCAATGGTGCAAAGAAATAAACCTCTCGTTAATAATGAAAATATCGAAATTGCTATTTTGGGATATTTCGTCGCTAATCCAACAATGTCTGTAAGACAAGCTGCATTGGAGTCAGGATTATCAAAATCAACAGTTCACAGAATATTACGCAAACATAAATTTCGTCCATATGCATTTTCCATAGTCCACCATCTAAAAGAAACTGATTTTCCAAGACGAGTGGCGTTCTGTGAGTTTATTACAACTTGGGCGCAAGGAAACAATTTTTTTTTGGACAATATCATTTGGACAGACGAAGCGAAATTTACAAAAAACGGTGCATTTAATCGACATAATTCCCATTATTGGAGTGATTCGAATATACACGTGTTTAGAGAGCAGAATTTTCAAGATTCCTGGCAATTTAATGTTTATTGTGCGATAAGAAACGATGGCGTCGTGGCACTACACTTTTATCAAGAAAATTTAAATGGTAAGTTAGAAATTTTAGAATATTTCTAGGTAAAAATGTGCTTATTAACTTAGAGGTGAGGGCTACTTGAACATTTTACAGAATTTAGAAACCGACTATTTGGACAATTTGCCGCTCGCCGTTCGTAGAAACCTCTTTTACCAACATGATGGCGCACCTCCACATGGCAGCTACCTCATTGACAATTTTTTGCAAAATGCTTTTGTTGATCGATGGATAGCCAACAACGGTCCTTTCCTTTGGCCAGCCCGCTCCCCAGATCTTGCAGTGCTCGATTTTTTTATTTGGGGTACAATCAAAAATCGAGTGTATAACACTCCCATAACAACCATGGAAGATTGTATGCAGCGCGTGAGGCATGAATTTGCAAGTTTAACACCCGAGTCAATAAGGAAAGCGACTCATGAACAACTGTTGCTTAGATGCCAAAAGTGTCTGGAAGTTCAAGGACGTCAGTTTGAACATTTATTGAAAAAATAATTATGCTGTTCTCTTTAAATTAAACAATAATAATATTCTGTGAACTGTTGATTTTGATAATCCTGACTCCAATGCAGCTTGTCTTACAGACATTGTTGGATTAGCGACGAAATATCCCAAAATAGCAATTTCGATATTTTCATTATTAACGAGAGGTTTATTTCTTTGCACCATTGCTTTGACGGATCCAAAGTTCTTGAAATTTTCTATAATTTGTTTAACGGTACATTGTGATGGCTTCTGTTTTTGCGGATATCGAATAGAAAATGTGTCACATGTTCTTGATATAACTTTGTTACATTCTCCATAAATAATAATTAGGTTTAAATAATCTTCGTTTGTGTAATTTAAGCGCCCTGGCATAATAATTAATAATACTTCTCAAATAATGACAGCGTCATACATTTCTTTAGCATTTGATTGTCAATGCCGCCAAAGCCAACTAAGAGAAACTGAATTTAAAATTCACGCAGCAAAATTTCCGAATAGAAATATTAAATTGGCAATATTTCGAAAACTAAAATTTTTTTGCATAGATAACCTTACACAAACTTACACTATTTTTTAATGCTAAATTAAATAAAATTATAAAAATTGGGGGTTTCCATTTGAAAAAATTGATTTTTGGCATTTTTTTCAATTTCATTTTTAATCATATTTTTTAAACACCCTGTACTAAAAGTTTTCAAAATATTATAAAAAAACTATTTCAGTAGGTCTTTCTCAACAAGGACTCTAGTCCAAATTGAATAATAAGGGCTTCCTTATTAATTAAATATTAATTATTTTAGATGCTGCAAACGTCATTTTTCACGTAAAAAATTAAATAAGTCAAAAACAGTTAGACTTAGGTATAGGACGTGATACATAAAATTAGCCTAGAATCTTGTGTAGATTCCAAAAATGCAATAATACACAGGGTGTTCCATTTGAAATAAGAAAGTTGACATCTACTTCCTGTATAACCGGAAGTGCCGCCATCTTGAAAATATTTTAGCCGAGTTGCCCCCATCGACTTTCGCATGCCCCCAAATTTTAAAAATTTTCCTATGTGTGGTTTTCCATATATAGATCGATTTGGTTCCCGGTGGGACAGTATGTAATGCCTTGTTTACACGGTCAAATAAATTCATGAAGTTTTTGACCTTGAATTTATTGGAGCGTGTAAAAGCTCAACTTGCCGTCAACAATTTTCTTGTCAAATAAATTCACGAATAAATTGTCGAATTAGAACCCGCTCTAATTTTTCCTCAATTTTCTAGGGAAATATAGTAACATTTTAGTTCAGAATACATGCCAACTTTCGCATTGTGAACCATCTGCCCCGTGAATATTTTTTTTATTATAAAAGATTGATAAAGTTAGTAAAATCAGCCATATTTGTAACGAAATATTAATGTTCCAATAAATAATATGCAACTATTGCTATTCTATACAAACGTTGCAGACCAACGACAAATCGATTGTGAGAAGTGAATAATTTCACTTAACAAATAATTAATAATTTTTGTAATAATCATGTTCAAGTCTCACAAAAAAAGATGTTTGTGATTACTACAATCAAGTACATATAAAAATATTCGGATATGCTTTTGTATCCATCAGCAAGCTATAAGTCCATATTTTGCATATACGGTAGTCGTCAAATTTTAATTTCGGTTTATACTTCTATCCCATGCAGAAGATGACCTTATAATATGCAGCGATGCCTGGTTGCTAACAGTGGTGGGAGAGCAACGCAGTGTCGGGGGACCCTCACGCCTTACATTTCATAGGAAACATTTGTCGAGTGTACTGTCTTGGCAGCCTCGTATATGTTTACTTTAGTTTATTTCGTCGCGCTCTTTTCCTCTTTTTACTTTCGTATCAGAAATTAAAATATGTCGACTACGGTATAATCGCGTATTATTAACCCCTACAAATATCAGATTAACAAGTTCCGCGTAACCTCCAAAGTGATAAATGAAAACAAAAACATTTAAAGGTTGCAAGAAAACAAATGTCACTATTTAATGGTAGGAACTATTCTAGTGGATATCGTCAATAAAATATTGGATGAATGTTTGCGCTTACACGGTCCAATAAATTGATGAATAAATTCATGAATTTCTTTGTGAATAAATTTGTCAATTTATTCATGAATTTATTTGACCGTGTAAACACGGCATAACGTTCTATTCATAAGATAAGTCAACCAAGAATTTGTAAAAAGTTATTCAAATAGTTTTATTAAATACATATACATACCTACATATGAATCTGAATAATAAAGTATATAATAGTACAAATTAAATGGGAAAATATTTTGAGATTCACAACATAGTATACCGTGCCTTCAAATACTTTCCGCGTTAGAGACGGCCATGCTTTTTTTTAATGGTTGGTGACAGTGCATAATTTTAATAGTTTGGTTATGTCATGTAAATAATAATAGGCGTCTATAACTTGAATTTAAGTATGACAACTGTCAGATTTTGAAGTTTTCAAAAAATTAGCATGTACACCAACTTTGATTACTTAAAAACTACAAAAACAGCCTACTCTAATGCGGAAAGTATTTGAAGGCACGAAGTGTACTTATTTTATCGAGTCATTGCATTTAATAGAGTTGATAATAAATATTCTTGAAGCTAGTGTCTAGCAAATCTCTAAACTCCTATTAGTTATACATAATATTTAGAGTATTTATATAGATGAAAACTAAAAATATGCTGAATTATTACTTTAAAATGCTTAATTTCAACTCAAACTCCAAAATTTTAGTCTAGACAAGTTTTTACCTGTATAATCTAGTTGAGATTTTTTGCGAATAAATTATTAAGATAACCCACTTGTTCCTTTTTCGGTGAACCAACGTGTATGCACGAAAAAAGTTTCTTATGGTTTATTGCCGTTCATTTTTCAGATGCGAAAAGACAATCCTTCAAATACAGACGCGTCCCAGCACTCCGATTCAACATCGTTCAAGGATATGCTGGCACAGTTTGCCAAACTTTCTCAAGCAGAACGGCAAGAAATACTTCAGAACGCCGTAAAGCCTCCACCTCCTTACCCAGAAGTTACCGTTCATCCCGTACCGACTACATCTACGTCGAGTTCTCTCTTGCATGGCATATTGACAAAGGTAATAGCATCGTTAATCGTTTAGCAGTTAGAATAATAATCTTAATGTGAATGGCAAATAATTTTAGAATCAAACAAAACCCGAAAGTAAAAGTACGTTCAGTCCAACGCTGGCACGATTATTAACAGCACCGGAGAAAACCAGTCCTCAAACGTCTGCGAACCATGGAAATGGCGTAGCTTCCATAACGGACATATTATGCAACAGCAAAGTAAGTGAAAATAGAAATACGAAACATTGTGAAATAATTACTGTGTTTATTGTATTATTGTAGGCAAGAAACGAGATAACAATCACACCAGTTGTAGGGCAATACGAAATGCCAGTTAAAGGAAAATCGAATCAGATGGTAAAGAATATTGTTAAAGCTCATTTATTTTAAAACTTTTTGAAGTGTAAACTTCTTTAGGCGCGTTGCGCTGATTGTAGGCAGTGAACAAGACTGACATGCAACGCTCGGATATGTAACGCTCTTCGGGTAAAGTCGGCTAAGGGAACAAGATAAATAAATATATCATATAGAGGTATTTAATTTCAATTAAATTGAAATTTAAATGAATAAATAAATTCATGTCCCAGAGCAGATGTGAACCGGAGCCGCTTGGGTGAGAGGCCAGCACTTAACCATTAGACCAAGGGCGGGAGTCGAAAGCCAGTATTCATATCGTCTATTTATATATATACATGCGTCCGAAAATCTCCTTAATAATGCTTGCGGTCGAGGCAAGACAATCTCGAGTACGTTAAAGTTTTTCGCGGACAAGATATACACACAATTTTTTGGGGAACCGTTAAATTTTTCAATCGATTTAATTTAAATTGAGACACAATTTAATTTAATTTATTTCTAAAGGTGCTAAATTAAAGTGGTTTACTTGCTTTACATGCGTTACCATGGAAATGAGACGAATATAATAAACTACAAATACTTGATAGTTGTCAAAATAAGTCGTAGAATATGTGATTAAACATGTGTCAAAATGTGTATTTACTATAACAGCCGCTGCCATAGCAACGGCCGCGAAATTGTATTTCGCGAACTGTGTTGCGTTCGCGAATTGGTAACTTCGCGGACGATTATTTAAATGTAACACAGAACGGAAAAAAAGTTGTATTTCGTATTATTAACCTCGCCTTGATGAAGTTTACACTTCTGCTGTGTGGTTTTAAGCACACCCATTTTCTTGTTTAAATAATATGACGTCGTTACAGGAGGAAGATGAAACGGAAGACAGTGTCGACAGATTGGTTATAGATGAAAGTGGTGAAGTGGTGGATGCCAGATCTAAAGATAACAATTCTGATATGGGAGACGAGGTGCCTCAATGTCAAGGATGTAATCAAAAGCCTGCGCAGTTTGTATGTGCAGGATGTGCGAACCAATGGTATTGCAGTAGAGACTGTCAGGCTAGTATTAACACCTTCAATTTTAAAAATAAAAATATAATAATAAAGCACAGCAAAATAATTATTATATACACGGGTCTAAGTTACATTTCTCCGTAGCTCTGTTATTCTATCATTTATCAAAAATGTTTTAAATAAAAATTGCACTAAATTAAATTCATCATATTTTAATTTTTTTCTAACAGGGTTGTTTGATGCCTTTCATCTGCACGACATCTTACAATAGCAGCTTTATCTTACATATGTAATTTACAAAATATTAAAAGTCGAAAATGTACTGGCTACTATCAACCATCGATGATTTGAAGTATAGAAAACACATAATTTTCCCTTCATTGGTGTTTAACATATTTCTATTATCTATGATTGTTAATTGAAATATTTGATAGGTCGAAGCTGTATGTCCACCTTAATTCTAAGTTTTATGTTTGTAAAGTAGGGCACACGGTTTTTTGATTTTTGCTCAAACACCGGTATCCCTTGTATAGATGACCTAAAACTGAACAACTTTTACTTCTAAACTTATTGGCGCCAAACTAGAAACGATGTAAATTTAAAATAAAATGTAGATTTTCCAACTGACATTTCTAATCATGTCCCTCATACACCCCATTGGAATTATGGAAAACATTTGACGTTTATTTCAGTTCATTAGTCAACATGTCATCTTTTTATGAAGCTTTTGCATTGTTAAAACTTGAAAATGCCATCAGTAGACAGTACAATATTTACACATTCGGTAAATATGTAACCCCATATTACCACCTGCTAAATCAACACAATAGACCATTAATCATAGTAAGACTGTCAAAAGGAAATTTATGTTTGGAGACACGTACGACAGTGACGACGTCCTAGCTTTAGGCCAATCTGATATAACAGGTTGCCTAACTATTTTCTTTTCGTATTTTTAAGATTGTTATTAATTAAAAAAAACAATTAACTGATAACAAAACACTTTAATACAAAATAAAAAAAAATTACAAAAGACTTTTTAATAACTACGAACAAAAGTGCTACTAACCTTAATACATTCAGTACTTGTAACACACACTGTGAGAAGATTTTGGTGAATGTTCATTTTGGCTATCGGACTTAGTGAAAGAAAGGTTTCACATTCGTTTTAGTATTAAACGTTTCAACAGATGATTTATTTGACTTGTTCGAAATTTTCGTTGTGATATAGAATTTCATTGACTCGATGAAGAAAAAGCGACAGGACGGCATATTTTATCTAGACTACTTTTCTGGGTGCTCGTAAAGAAGTGATTACTAGGGAGCGGAATCGAGCGAGCTAAACTACCACGGAGCCACAGCCGTGAAAAGAAATAATGTAAACAACTGCGTGTTGTTTACATTATATCTGAATAGCACTAATTCATAGGGCGAACTGTAACATCTGTTTACTCCAGAGAATCAGAGAAAAAACTGCCATAAAATAAGGAATTTTATGAATAAAATCCTTTCTTCATCGGCGTAGGTATAAGGGTGACGAGTTTTTAAAATTTATTACATTTACCTTATATTTCGCAATATAATATGTATGTTTCAATAACATACGCGTACATTTTTAGTTATCATTTATTTAGATCTAGAACGTTGTTTATGTTACTTTTTCTGAGATAAAAATTAATTGTCAGTGATTCCGAAATTTATTGCAAAGTCTGTAAAATATCGTCACTTAGCTTTGCTAAAACATACACAGAAATAGTTTTCATGCAGAGAATTTCGATAGTTTACAAAATTTCGTTACATGTTTCAATGACGACGCTCGAAGTATTTCTGAGTGCAAGGAACTAGCACAAATCCCAAATTTAAAAAATCAGTTGTTATTCCTTCAGGAACACTTTGGAAATTTGCCTAAACTAATGACATATTTTGAAAATCGAATCTCAAATTAAAAAATGAGGTGTGGCCACCACACGACTTTCTTATACGTATGAGCGTTTCAAACTATACTATATTTTTTTTACACAAAAATTATTCAAAATCCTATTCTAAGTACTTCTGTTCTCTGAATAAATCGCTATAGAATGCATACTTAGCAAGATATTCGAAAAAAGGACTACTTACTAAGAGTAAAAGTGTTACTTCCGGTCCGAATTTTGAAATTTCATATATTCAAAAAATATTGCAAATCTAGCACTAAATACTTTTGTATTCTTGATAAATACATATAGAATGCATAATTTACGACATATTCGCAAAAAATCGCTATTCGATAAAAGTAAAAGTGGTAATTCCGGTCTGAATTTTGAAATTGTTTTTATGCAAAAGATATTGAAAATTACGTTTTAAATACTTTTATACCCGTAACTTACCTGTCTAAAAAGCATGACATGCGAAATATTCGCAAAAAAACTGATTTTCGATAGGAGTAAAAGTCCTACTTTCGGTAGCAGCTTCGAAAAACTTTTTAAATAAAATTGTTCTCAATTTTAATTTCAAGTATGTACATATGAATTCTTTATAAATTTGTTTAAATTTAGTAGTTGACAAAATATTGGCAAAATTTAATTTTTTCAGTGAAGTAAACTGCTACTTCCGGTCTACCGATTTTACTGAAAAACTACTCAGATCTCAAGAGGGAGATTAGACACGTAAATACAAAATTTGGAATTGATATCTACAGCGGTTATCGTGGTCACATAGAGACACACAGACATTTTTTAAAAACATCTTTTTCGGTTAAACGTGGACATCTGCAAAAATCTCGAAGTCGAAAATTTCACATTACTTCCTTATACTACGTATAAGAAAGTAAAAATGGATTAACCACATTAGATGTGGCTATTAATAATTCCAAGTGACTTAGACGCAGTTTTTAATAGAAATCCAGGTTTAATAACATTGCGGCAATTGTGTATGCTAATGTAGAAGGGACGTTTTCTATCTACAAGGATGTACTTAATTCAAAGAGAACAAGTCTTACAGAAGAGAAAATGAGCAAATAGTAGGGTATTTTGTATTTTATAATCACCAGCCACTTGTTATTCAATTATATAAATAAAATTAAAACCTCTTTAAAAATACAACATTTCAATAGTGCGCCCATGGGCGATGAGTCATGACTCGCTCGATTCCGCTCCCTAGTGATCACTCTGTAATGGTACTACTCAAATTGACCCAAAGTTGGGCACCATAATGTAAAGGAACCACTCAAATAAATTTATTATTATTTAAATGTAAAAATGTAACTGTTAATATAAGATTTAATATTAATAATTATAATATAAAATAATAAAATAAAATAGATTATTTAATTTGCCAGCTAAACTCGTTTCTTAATCTCGAGGGCGATTGGGTAAAAGAGATAATTAAATTAACAGGTTCCTAAAGCATTATTGGGTATTAATATAATAAAATGCCATTGTATAATTTAAATAATAATTATATTCGAAATCAATGATTTTATAGGTTATTACAAATGAAATAAAATCTTATACAATAAACTGTTTTTAGCAGACAAAAAAACAAATTAACTAATAAGTTAAATATACTTTTACAAAGGCAACCTTTAACAAGATTTACTTCTATCATGTATTATATCATAATTTAAACAACATCGCAAGAAATAACAACGCATGCTGAACGTGTTTAACATAGAACGCTAAGAAACATCTCAAATTACACCATTCATTTACACGTTGAGACGCTGTTTTTTAAATATATTTATTCTCCAGATAAATATATTTATTTTATATCGTTTCGATTTGAAACTGATTTATAATGTTTAATTCTTTATTTCATTTACATACACAAAAGATATAATAACTTGTACATTAAAATTTGTATACGTAAGATGCGGTCAATTTTACAAGCTTTTACTTGCAAATATACTTTTATTTAATCGCTGTTTATATAATTACTGGAGTCGATGCACTTTTTAAACTTATTTATCGACTCTTAATATTCACTGTTAAACGACTCCACTGGCCGCTTGACTCTCTAGTTAGAGTCTTTCTTTGGGGTTCACTTTCCGACTCGAAGCATAGCTGCCGATTCATACGTAGGGATGGCAAAAAATATAAATATATCGATATAATCATCATATGATATATCGAAAGCTATATATCGATACATGCGATACATCGGAACAAATACATCAATATATGAAAAAATCGAATATATGTACGTGTACAGGTATATATTTTTTTTTATTTCCAAAATTCAAATTTTCTTAATAGCTACCGAGAAAATACTCAAGAATAATGTAATAAAAAAAGTAATTTTTATTAACTATAACTTACAAGTAGGTAAAATATCCAGTTCTACAAAATTGAATTTTTTTATGAAAAATAAAATGTATTTTTTTTTACAAGTCATAACTGTCTCATAGCCACAGGACAATAAGTAAGCTGTTTGCTTGCATTTGTGGGTACATCAGTTCCATAAATGCAAGCTATCAGGCAAAGAGCTCAGAAATAATAATTTGGAAAGTCTACTTCCCTTGAGACGGTTACGACTTTTTGTAGCGGCTGCTCCAGCTTTTGAAAATAACCTCTTACTGGGGACCGACGTTGCCACAACACCAAAATATTTTGCCGCTAATTTAAATAAGTTGGGATATACCACTTTCATTTCATTCCAGGTATCCAAGAGATCATCATTTAGGTTTCTAACTGGCACGCTTAAATATTGATTAAGTTCACTATCCTTATTTCTGCCTTGTCCACTTTTTTTAGTGTTACCTAATCTTTTATGATGGGCCCATAAATCAAATTCAGGACCTTCAGCAGACGAATCAGAAGATTCGGATGAAGAAGAGGTTTTTTGCAAACTCGTGATCTCACTTTTTATGTGTCTGATCACAGTACCTAGGGCTTGAGGATCTCTGAAGTGTATTTGTTTGAATCGAGGATCTAATATTGTGGAAACTGGTGGTATATAAGATTTTTCGATAGCGCCAAACCTCTTTTCAATTTCTTTTAATAAGGTTGTTTTCAATTCTTTACCTATTTCATACCGGGGCACATAATTGTTGTACTGATCCATCAGACAACGAATCATAGGTATTACTTTGCCTATTGTTGGGTAATTTTCACCACTTATCTCTACTGTCATCCTTTCTAATGGCTTTAGATATTTGCATACTTCGCGTAAATGCTCAACTTCGGCTGCAGTAATCATATTTGGAGCATTAACATCGGAAAGTAAAATATTGCTGACCATTGGTGACATTTGTAAAAATCTCTCTAACATGTAATATTTGGAGTTCCAACGAGTTTTGACATCCAAAATCAGTTTTTTTATGTTTCCTTCTAGCGTTTCTGCATCGATTTGTGCTTTTCTTAACTGATCACTAGCCTTAACACTTCTTTTGAACCATACTACTATGGATCGCACCTTGTCAATAATATTATTCAAACCCACGGTGTTTGTTAGCGAATTGTCACATACCAAATTGAGGGTATGTGCGAAGCATGGGATGTGTCGGTTTTTCCCAAATTTGTCATGTATAGCTTTGACCATATTAGCGGCATTGTCCGTCACTACAGCAACAACATTATTAGGATCAATTCTCCAAATTTCGAGAGCTTTGCCCAATTCTAAAGCAATATAGTCCGCTGTGTGAGACTCTGTTAATTCAATAATACCTATTGTCGCTGATGTTAACTTCATATCATGTACAAAGTGGATAGTGAGGCCCATAAAACTTTTGGTCTGCATATCGGCAGTCCATATGTCCGTTGTAAGTGTTAAATGCTTTGATTGTTTTAACATATTTTTAAACGCGGCTGAAACCACCTCGTACTTTCTATCAATATTATTTTTGATGGTGTTTCTGGTTGGTACTTTGTATAAAGGTGCCACTTCTTTCATCAAAGACAGAAAACCCTTACCTTCTACAATATTAAATGGCAAATTATCCTGAACAACAAATTTTACTAATGCTTCCGTTAGTTTCACATTCTTAGAGCCACCATCTAAAAATAGAAATAAACGGTGAAATTCATGCCGATTATTAAAAATGTCAGCTTTACCTTTGAAGGATGAAATTGTTTTGAAGGCAGACACAATTGTAGCTTGCTTGAATAACGAGCTTGTTATTTCTCTACTTGTGCTTGGTTCAGCCTCATATTCAGAAACTGTCATTGTTGAAGTTGATGAATGATCATCACTTTCTTGTGAAACAATAAGATTTTCCTATAAATATTTAATAATAATTTATTAAAAATTAGGGGTATGTATATTGGTCTTACCTCATCTTGAGGGAGTGAACTACTAGTTCCAGCCGTTTCTACATCCATTTGGCTTTCGGGTTGGAATGGACCTTTTCTTCTTTTTTGGTTCATCAGCCTTCTTTTCCTCCTCAGTTAAATGTTGTAGAACGGAGGAATGTTTTTGTTTGAAATGTGTTTTTAAATTTGTTGTATTTATTGCCCGAAGTTTTCAGTACCTTAGCACACAGACTGCATTTAGCAGTATTTGGAGCAATTTTTTTAAAATGCTTCCAAATGTTACTTCTCGGAGGAGCCATATTTTCAAGACTAATAATCGGTCACTTCATTAAACTTTTGAACAATCGCACTATACTCTTTCACAGTGAACACTTTTGTAGCTCTTTGGAGACTGCGGAAAAAGTCGAACTTTATTTATAAACTTTGTACTTTGTATGGTAATTCTCCGAGAAAAATGTTCGGGGAAGAACTTGATTTTGTTGCAATAGTTCAAAGGAATCCCGATTATAGCCGATAATTCTGATACCTATCGTATGAAATGTAGGTAACTAAGTTACTTTCGCTCCTCGACGCTAGAGGGTACTACTATTAAGTAACTTAACAAATGTTGGTTTTAAAACAAACTAAATTGAAGTTTCATTGAGTTTCACACTTTCTTAATTTTTCGATATATTTCAACAAAAATATCGATATATTTTGCGATATATCGAAACTATTATATCGATATTTATTTATCGATATATTTGAAAAAACATCGATATATTAAATATATCGATATATCGTTGCCATCCCTACTCATACGATTGCAACACGTACTTTCCTTCTTATAAGTGGACGCCTGTGATTCCCTGCTTTCTAAATAGTATTGGTAATCCCGCTCACAATTCACACACATACATTCTTTTATGCCGTGAGAAGTTATAGATATCACAGTGCTTATCTCACTAACATAAACTTTCGGGGTCATAATTCATAATGCTTACATATAATAAAACTTATTCATATACCAATGACTACATGAGAATTAAAATTACAGTAATATATTCATTGATTTCAAATATATATAAAATATTAATAAAGTATTATTAATTGGATTATTTAATATCGCAAGCTTATAATATTAATTTATAAACTAAGGCTGTACCACTACAACTGAAATGTTCATGTAACAGTTTTCTAATTTGGACAGATAAGTACTGTCCACTTGCTGTATGCTTACAAATATATTTAATATAGGGATTCATCGATTTACTCAAAATGTGCCACCATTTAATCACATTAAAATGATAAAATATGACTCTAAAATATATATAATCTGTAAGATATTAATCACCTATATCGCAACGGGTGTGGAAAATCCGGAATCAGTAGCTTGTGGACAAAAAAGAAAGTTTGTCCTAACTGAATTCTATGATTTCAAAAAATTTAATTGTCTGTTAATAATTATCTCAGATCTGAGTACCATTTATTCTAAGTCTAGTGTATAACATGAATCTTTCGGACACTGAAATGTGTAACGTTTCTGATACTGCTGTGGCGAACATCAACGAAACTACTGGAGCAGCAGCAAGCGAATCCTTTGAGCTCGAAGTGTAAAAATATTATATTTCGTCTTTTGGAAGTCATAATTTTACCACCGGATTCGTAGGGTCGAAGCGTCCTTCTCTAAAATCACAAACACGAGATTCGCTTGGTTATTGAATTATTCAAACATTCTTATGGCTTCTCATTATTTGTAAAACTAATCTCCAACATTTTTAATATTCGTCATAAACGTTATTCTATTTTGCAGGTGTCTGCTTGGGATGACCACTCGGAAGTTTGCTCTGGATAAAAGTAGCGAAAAACATACAAAATCAATTATATTTCACAAGATTTATATGTATATATATGCATATATATACCTAACTGCAATTACAGATTACCTTATATTCATAATGAACAGTGATATTTATTTTTATAATATATTATAGAAAAAGAAAAGGAAAAACTACCAAAGATAGCCAAATGCTTCAACAAAACATAATTTATTCTAAAATTTTACGGAAACAGCTTGGAAATAGTTTTGTTTACACAAACATTTATATTTTATATATAAATTATTATGTATAAATACATACATATATTATATATATATATACCTACGTTACATATTTAAGTATTCACGTAAATGTACGCGTTACGTGTAGCACACTTATTAAGTGAAATATTATTTATTAAAAACGATAGATATATAAGTGATAAGGATTTAGTTTCTCGACTAGTCATTTAAGTTTTAAGTAGTTACCTATGAATATTAGTTGTGGTTTGAAATGTATTTTCTATGTTTTGTGTACGTGCCATATCACATAAGTTTTTTTTTGTATAGGTATATTAAGTTTTTTATATAATATATAGTTTTCAGATTTTTTTTCCTATTTTTCATTGAATAAATTTTTGTTTGTAATTTTAAGCTGTAAGATATTATCCTGTGATATCATTATTTATGAATAAAATGTTCTGAAAGTGAATCGTGTATTAATTTGATAATAAAATACATGCCTTAAAATCCCTCAACAGCTTTATGCCAATTACAGGTGGCTTCGGCGGTATTAGTACGAATGCAGAAGTTACCAAGGAGAGTGTGCAGAAAAACGAACATGATGTATCGAGGTTCATACTCAGGATCCTATAACATTTAATATATGTAACTAATACTTACTTTGCTTTCGCAGCTATTATCAAATAATATGCCTTCAACTTTTATCGAAACATTGAGTTTCTTGTTTGCTAAAGTAAAACGAAATTACAAGAGTCCCCTTTATGCACTATGACTACAACCCAGATAGCACTCAAATCTTCTGTGGACGTACAAAGAAAATTATCAGATGGGCGTTCGAAATACCTACATCACGGCACGTACAGTTTACATTGGATGAACATTCTTAGGAAGTTTGACACGACTTTCTAAAAACATCAGTAAGAAACCTCCACAGGATTTTTGATACGAACACACCGCGTTGTCTGAAATATATAAAGAAATACCACAAACACAATTTATAATATATTTAACACTATAAAATATACAGTGAGCTCAAAAAGGTTGGAATAAATTCATTTAAAATTCAACCTTTAATTTTTTTAAAAAACACGGACCCGTCAATTTTTATTTTTAGATGGGCATTTTTTAAACTAATTTTTCTTTATACAGGGTGACTCAAAAAAAAGATTTCATTTGACACTGCAATTTTTTTTAATTGAAACACCCATTTTTAATTTTATTTTCGAAATATACGTAAAATTTCAATTACATTTCATGTATTATAACCTAAGTCTAAGTTAAGTTAGCTTATTTCTTATTTTTTAACTGTAAAATGGCACGAGTAAATGAAAGGGAGCGCATAGAAATACTAATGATGATTGGCTATGGAGATAGGATGCGTACCCCTGGAAGTTTCCGAACTGTTCAACAATAAATACCCAAACAGAGCGCCTATATCTCAATCAACTATTAGTAAAATTGAAAAAAAATATAGGGAGTTGGGGCATGTGAGAGATAATTATGTAAAAGGCCGGCCCACTATCTCAGAAGATGTGCAGTTGAATGTGCTATTATCCGTTGAAGAGAACAACCATAAAGTTAGTCGCGCTATTGCTGACGACAACAAAATTAGTCAAGGATCTGTATTAAACTATTTACATAAAAATAAAAGGCATCCTTATAAAGTTAAGTTAGTTCATGAACTAAATGAGGACGATCCAGATAGAAGAATGCAATTTTGTGAAATAATGATGGAGAGATGTATTGATGATCCTCAATTTTCACGAAGAATTGTGTTCTCGGATGAAGCAACGTTTTGCCTAAACGGAACCGTGAATACTCAAAATTTCCGTTATTGGGCTACAGAAAACCCGCATTGGATTATGGAGTGTCACACACAATACCCTCAAAAAGTAAATGTTTGGGCTGGGATTATTGGAAACAGAATTTTGGGTCTCTTCTTCTTTGACGGCACTTTGACTGGAGAAAGATATCTAGAATTTCTAGAATTCGATTTGATACCTGCGCTTGCTGTAGTGTATCCAAATCCAGAAGATCCTGACATTCCCAATGATAGCTTATGGTATCAACAGGATGGAGCACCAGCCCATTTTACTCGCCCGGTGCGTGAATATTTAGATAGTGTTTTTCCTGGAAGGTGGATTGGTCGACGGGGCCCAATAGAATGGCCGGCCAGATCCCCTGATTTGACCCCGTTAGACTATTATCTGTGGGGCTACCTAAAATCTAAAGTGTATATCAACAGACCGAACAATATTGACGAACTTAAATACCGAATAGGACAAGAAATGAGACTGATAGAACCTCAAATAGTGCACAATGTTTTGCAAGAATTCGAAGATCGCCTCGGATATTGCCAGGATGTTGGTGGTGGCCAATTTCAACATTTATTAAATTAATATTTCACAATTTAATTACGAATCATTGAGACATTTATTATTTAGAATTAAATAATTTTTTTTTTAAATTACATTGATTATTTTAGAAAAGAACTTAACTTAGACTTAGTTTATAATACATGAAATGTGATCAAAATTTTACGTAGAATCCGAAAATAAAATAAAAAATGGGTGTTTCAATTAAAAAAAAATGAAGTGTCAAATGAAATCTTTTTTTTGAGTCACCGTGTATAAACAAAAATTAGTTTAAAAAATGCCCATTTAAAAATAAAAATTGACGGGTCCCAGTGTTTTTTAAAAAAATTAAAGGTTGAATTTTAAATGAATTTATTCCAACCTTTTTGAGCTCACTGTATAGAGTTACACATAAATAAGCAAATAAATAGTGTTCATTCATTTTCCAATCCGGCTTTCTTTTTCCAACCTTTAATGCAGCTTTGTATTTCTATGGCAAGTTCTAAAAGTATGACAAACATATATTGTGTAAATACATTAAGTATACCTTCACTTTTCTTTTATCAAAAAAAGGTATTGTAAAAGTCTTATCATAAAACACATCAACTATTAATTATATAATCATAAAAAAAATTGTTACAAATAATTGCTAGGTATGCAGGTAAGGTTTTAATCTTTAATTTATAATATCGTTTTGAATGTATTGTTACTATCAAAAATTCGTAACTTTCAGAGATGAGTTAGGTTTCTTCTCGGAACCTTCTTACGGTATAAAAATACCGCACACTTTAATTAACCTTTATTTATTTTCATTGAGGAAAAATACTATGGAGACGCTGTAAAGCATCTTTGCTGTACTCTCAAAACGGGAGCATTGGCTACCTCACCTAGTCCGGAGTACTCAAAATTATAATCTGTCATGCCACACCTGTCAGGGCTACACTAACCCATGAAATGTTATTCCAGACGAATTCTTCTTATCAACGCCGTCTATGCTGTTGCAGCTACGTGGAGCACAAGAAACCATAACGTCTTTTAATATTTAAGTTATTATATAACTCTAATACTTACACGATGCACTTAACAAGCACTCCACTTTTTACCACACTACCTGTTTGACGTAAGTGTAGTATCAATATGGCGGACCTGTACCCGGTTTGATCACGTGACGTCGTCTCCCTACCTATAGCTACTATATTTAGGACAGCTGACTCGTCGGCCATTTTGGAGATAAATGTCAGTCATATTACGTACTTATTTTTAATTATTATTATACTGAGTATTTCTTAAATATACGACTATTGTAAAAAGTTATACCTACATTATTTCACGTCCTAAACCGGCTTAATAAAGTCAATTATTCGAAGTTCTATTCAACATTTGCTATTAGCATACATATTTACCGCCTTAAAATTATCTCCAAAATGGCGGACGAGTCAGCTATGCTTTATATAGTAGTTGTATCCCTACCTATTCTTTCTCAATGTTTACTTTACATACGTGATACACTTATAGAGCAGATGCGCTATATTCAATTGCACGTCATCGATGACGATTATATTTTGTCATAACTATATTAGAGAAACTAAAAAAGTTACTTTGTTAAATTATACTTGAGGGCATTTATTTCATTAGCTTAAATGGAAAATTTATAAATTGATCGTAATATACGCATTCATGGCAAATAACACATAATTTCCGTTTCAATATTAAATTTCTCCCTTACATATTTTTAATAGGCTAATAGTTCAATTCGGTGTTGGCAGATAAATCATATCTGTGAGAAAGGCGTGTGTTGTGTATATTTTTCCTGTCAAATTTTTCATATTAATTTTTGCTTTGATATAAATTGTTTAAAAACAGTTCTTCTTAGAAGTAAACATCCTGTTTATTATTTATTTGCGTCCTTTGAATATAATGCCGAATGGCTTCTATAAGTTATGAAACATTTAAGCTTTTTGTACAATATAAATAAATAAGTTGAGAAAGATTAAAGTCTTAGAGCATTTCAATTACTAAATATATTTCGTTATAGTTATTGTATTGTGAATATTTTTTTTCTTTAGTTATATCAAATGTCACTGACAGAAATAAAAATAGATCCGGCAACATATACAGAGAGATCGTAAATGGCTGACCGTGCCGCTTTATAGTCATGGTCAAGACGAGTCCTCATGGATCTAGTATGACGTACAATTGAATATAACGCATTTCCTCTATACATATACATATAAGTAGTTGAATCACTCAAATGCGTCAAATTTTAAAAATTTTACCCGTCAAGTAATATGTAGGGTAAGTATAATATTACTTAACAGGTAAAATTTAAGCCACTTCAGGACTGTCATAAGTAAAAATAATCAGACATGTTTTACCGTCTACACAGCATAGCCAAGTATTAAATAAAATATAGGAATATAAAAGTAATATTTAATAAGTTTATTTATAATATTCAATTTGTAACTGGTCCTGAAATACTAATTAATTAGTTTAATTTTATTATTCTGCAATTGTTCAAGCGTCGTGTTCGAACTTAGGTCGTGTCGGTTGCAGAAACGATTTAACTGTCCATACAATAGTCCTTTACCTCTACTCTCCCTATTCATACATACATTTCCTTACATAATACGCGGCAAATTCAATTGTTCGCACAGCTAGTGTGTTAAAACCCTAAAGTAAATGTTCAATGTTTTCATAGTTAAAGAAGGAATTTATTGACTAATATAGAAATTTCTTACCCTAAAGATAAGTTTCACATTCAGACTACTATAAACATGCTAAATTACCCATCCTGGCATGTGTGCTATCTGGAAAGAGTGAGGTATGTGTACGATGTATTCTAGTCATAAAACTTTTTATTTGAAGCTGTGTTTTAGTTTAAAGAACTGATTCACTTTTCTTATCAATTAGAAAAGAAAAAACCTAATAATCAGGAGTGCGATATTGAACACTCGACAGGACACGAATTTTACAGCCTTTTAGATAAACGTACCAACTTCTGACATCCAGATTAACTCGTGGCGAATGTTCATATGTGGCGAACATTTGACCATTTTCTGCAAACTAATCCGAATATCAGTAGGTAGGTACTACGTTTCTGAGAATCTCTAAGAGGCTAAAGATAATTAAAAGTGTATCGTCGTGATGGACTGGTAAAAATTTCTCTGATTGTAATTGAATAGGCAAAGCAAGTACTTATATACAAACCCGAATTATTGATAATAGTCGGTATTATAATTTATCACACTGTACTATTTTTTGTGAATAAGACCGTTCGAGTAGAAATTATATGATGACTCCTTCATTTGACTTTAAAATCTTGGCCTAATATGAGAATTTATTTGCAATCCCATCAGTTTCAGAGAATTACATTATGTAAATCCGCTAAAATGCAAATGATCATTATAATTAATTTAATACACCAGATGGAAATAAATCAGACTGGTCATGAGAAACATTGATGCTTGAAATTTAAATGAGTTTAAAATTCAGTTAGAAATAAAAAAAACACATGGATTGGGACGCCTATGTTAACATTTGATAGTGCTGTCAACTCACAACAGTTTAAAATTGTAAAAGTTTTATGTTGGCATTATTTGTCAAATATTTGGTGTATACATCAATTTTTAGGTTATATTATTCGAAGTCTCAATGCTGTTTAATTAATCTTTAAAGATGTTAGAAGGATGGTATTGTCGTTCAATAGCTAATGAAGCTGCAGCTGCAGAAGAAGAGGAACGGCTTCAGGAAGAGTCAAAACTAAAGACACAGTACAAATTTTTGAAAGGCAAATTAAAACACTTGCTATATGTATAGTATTTCAAATTAAAGAAAACATGAAGTATTCTTTTGTAATATTTTGTAGGAGAATGAATGTTTTCAACAAGCTCTTAAATCAGCTCAAAAGCGATTGTTAAATATAACTAGAGATCGAAGTTTTTTACTGGATCGTTTGCTTTTATATGAAAAGACTGATCATTCTAGTACAGAATCAGATGAAACTGATTCTTCCGATGAAGAATCTGTCAAAATTGAAATGGCAAAGAAGTATGTTAATGTTTTTATTTAACAGTTATGTAAATATCAGTTTCACTTTTAGGAGGAAATTTGAGGTTTCAAATAATTCTCAAACAAATGGTTCGTATTTAAGCAGTGGTAAAGGTATTCCACCTTTAAAGAAAAAGAGACCCAATCCAGTTCGACCACCAACAAAACATTCACAAAGCCACCTTTCTGTGGTAAAAATAGATGCTAATTTATGCAGTGCAATTTAATTCATATTGTATTACAGCTCCAAATGCCTACTAGTGCCAGCAATAGTAATAGTGGGACACTTCTTGATGGACATATGACACCTGAGGAAGTAGAAAGGCACCTTCAGTCTCGTCAAAGTTTTATGGAGTTAGAAAGAGCACCACCAACTGTACCAACAGAAATGTTTAGTAATGAACCATCATTAGACAGGTATATTTTATATATTAAATATAACTACGTAGTTGCATAGGAAAATATTTATTTTAGTGAATCAAATGATCTGGCTGAATTTGAAACATCTCCAAGCAACATGGGTGAAGAATTAAGTATAGATATGATCCAAGAATAATTATTTGTTGCAAGTTGTTTTTATAACTAACAAATTCTTTTAATATGTAAATTTTGTTAAGTACTTTCTTTTTAACCATATACATACAAAAATATGTGCATTTGTTAAAATAAATTATATTTCCTATTATATTTAATACAGTCAACCCTTGTATAAAACATTAAAGTTTGAAGAGGCATTTCTCCCTATATTTAAATTGCTTTTCTGAAATTTACTTACCATGGTTTACAACAAGTAATTTCCCTAGCTAATGCAGCCAGGCAAAGCTGAGGTTGCACCACAGGTGCATAGTGATAACTTATGCTTTAAAATGCTCCAAATAATTATCTAGATGTTGAGAAATAGGTTATTATTAATTTTTGCAACGATATTTAAAATGTGAATATTCTCCATCACTGGCAAATTCAACTATTACTCTATAGGCGTTTTCGGCATTGGCACAGCCGTCTCTACTTACAAGCCATGAAGTTGGAGATTTGGCAACTGCCCGTGTGGGTCTCATTCTATGTAAGGCCATGTGCATATGATATGCATGTCACGTTTATTAGCTAAAGTTTACGTGAGTTTGAATCAAAAACATTTGAGAAGTATTTACAAAGTTAAAATCAATCTCGGGAAGTACCTATGGGTAAACAATTCATATTTTCGTAAATGTGGCCGATAACCAGGGCCGGATGCTCCGTTGGACGAATTTGCGTTCGCTTTGCGCATGACGTCACTCTCAGAGTTATAACCATTAGCGTATATGTATAAATGCCGGAAAATCAAAGATTATGACGGAACTTCTGGTCTTTTTACCTTAATATTTTAAATTAAGATAATTTAATGGCACAAAATATATTACTGCCACTTTGATTTACTTTTAAGACAACTTTCATTTAATAAAATCAAATAAAGTTTGATAATTACCTGTTTGTATGCAGAAACATAAACATAATAATTTGCTTTTATTCAATAAAGTGTATACATAAAAAATAAGACCTGTATAGCAAAATAATAATGGTTAATTTTTATTCTTGTATCGACATTTTACACAGAAAATTATTATAAAAATAGAAGAGATTAGAAATTTATGATAAATTTTTTTTCCATTTATTTTTGCTGGCTGTTTTGGCTTTGAGTTCTCTGTTCAGTTCTCTTATACGAAAGAACATTCTCGATCTAAAAAATAACCGTTTTGCCTTTTCAGGACAATCAATATGGTTACTCTTCCCCAAAAGGTTATGAATAAAATTTTTTTCAACCTCTAATCCTTCTTTATTCATTGCAAGAAACACTTTGTTAAGTTCCTCAATATGAGACATGAAAATGGGGGATGGTTTTGATAAACCACCCTCACTGAAATGATCAATCCACGAATAACTTTCGCTTGAGGAACTTTGCAAAGTGGAATCTTTTAATTTATGGCAAACGAATCCTGCCAGATTTTCTAATCCGTCATACGCCAGTTCATTTATATCTTCTATTGTAATTATGTTTTCTATACTATTACAGTCTTCTACTGATGGATCAAGTGAAGGATTTAACTTGTTTATTAAAGATCCGCTCAGCGGTATATCTGGGGTGTCATCTGTTTCTACATTGGAGAACTCAGAGTATACTCCATGATTTCTTCCCAAAATGTAAGATCTTAATCTATATTTAAATTCTAAAGGACTAGGGTGATCGTGGAGACCACCTTTTGCCCTGATAACTCCAAAGAAGTTTTCTATGACATCCTGATTTAAGCGCCTGCTTAATAAGTATTGGGCGCTGAAACGACGTTGCAGGTCTTCCCAGAGCATTTGTAAAGCGCAATTGGAGATCAGAATACCCTTTTGAAATGGTAATTGGTTTCGGCAGCCGATTACCTTCATCTGAGAAATTACTTCAGACATTTTATTTAAAATTGCATTCTGTTCTGGCAAGGCTAACCCATAGGCCTTATTTCTTGCTCGTGAGTCACTTACTGGGACGCTAACATTAAACACATCGAACCAGTCATTAACCAATTTGAAAAATTCTGCACACTCTACCCAATTTTCAGCCGATAAAAACCCAAGTGTCCCACATCTGGATATTGCATTTGATATAGTATGGGAAAAAAGTTTAGCGGCATATTTTACCCTTTGTCTTTGGGGTCCAGTAACATTTAGTTTGTCGATTGTGATTTTGTGTGTAATTTTTAAATCCGAGACGTTGGTAGCGTTTATTGCTTCCTCAACGATTTCCTTTTTTATTACTTTATCGCCAAGTGAAAAACCGTGGTCCACAAAATTGTTTCTAATTAATTTCAAAAGATATGGGACATCAGCCAGTACAAAAATTTTCTCATGATTAACAGGATTTTGAAAGTGTGGTTTCGACTCTGATATTTTTAATTCGCTGTGAAGCCCTCGATTTGCACCACCCAAATCAGAAACCATAGCAACAACATGAAAACCGGAATCTTCTACAAATTTAATGATTTCCATTAATATAGACGACGTCATTTTACAATCAAAATCGTAAAAAATTGGCTGCTTCCATGCCCTAAATACCCCCGAAATTATAACAACCTGAACGTAATCATAAGGTTGTATCACATGGTCTCTAGTTTGATCATATTGATATTCCTTTCTAATCTTCATTTCATCAAACATTACGATACATACACGATCCTTTTCGGTCATATCGGCAAGTACGGCAATCTTCAAAACATTTTTTAAAATCCCTTGATCTAACTTTATTTTTCTTAGCCATTGCTTCAATGTAGAGACTGCTGGATATGGAAGATCTCTTTTCAAAGCAAGCCTGTATGCTCTAGGGCCAGCTGCATACATTGCTATGGCGCTTGAAATTTCGTTTACTGACCACTTTATTCTCTTTTGACTGTTGAGTTTGTTTATTTGGTTTTGGCTGAAAACTTTATTGACCCCAGCAAGCTGATTTTTCAATTTCGTCAGTTGCACATAGCAATTTACTTCTCAGCTCTTCCATGCTTTCATATGTCTCGTCCGTTTGAACACTGAAAAATTAACAGATAAGCAAAAGAGATAAGCATACAAGAAATGAAGAATTATGTAGAAATTACTATGTATATTATACCCTGTATCAGAACTATAGCTCGCCACCACCAGATTATCGCTTCTACCAGTGTTACTACTACCCTCACCACCACCATTATCAACAATATCATGCATTTGTTCTTCCCTATCATAAACATTAATATAAGCAAAATTATTATACATTTATATAAAATAATAGTTTAGCGATTTCTCGAATCTCTTATATTCGATACAAAATTTACTTTGGGTTTGTTTGTTTGAGAAATTTCCAAACAATAATTATTAACTAACAAACCCAACATAAATTTTGTATCTATTATGAGATTCCAAAAAAAAATTTCCTGAAATTCGAGAGGTCGCTAAACTATAATTTCACCTACATTTAAATCAAAAACTACAATATAAATTAAATAAGTGAATTCATAAATACTTACGTTTCTCTTGTAGTCAATAATTCACTAACAATTTCAGTCCTTTCCTTTTTCTCTACAAGGAGTTTTCGGTTTTGCCCAGATGTTGACGGGGGTGAAATAAAACCAACTTGCGATGCGAATAAATTTTTAGTAGGAACTGCATCGTCTTTCAGTCCGCGATAATTTTTAGGGGTATAATTTAAAAGTTTATGTTTTAAATTCACCGTATAATCGCTATCTCGGAAATGTTTAGAACAAATAACAGCGTTTTTCACATTAACCTTGTCTTTTCTCTTTGTAGCATGTAACCACTGTTTACTCAAATCAGAGTTTTGGGGAAAGCGAAAGAATTTAATGTTTTTCTTACATGGATTTTTTTTGGACTGATTGTCAGAATTACAACCAACAACAGCACATCGCATTTTGGCATTTATATTGCAACCACAAGCAGTATAAAACAAATTATATTGCTGAAAATAATTCGGCACGTAGCAGTCGCCACATAACCTTATTTAAAATAACTCTGAGAGTGACGTATTCGCGGCAAATTAAGGACCGCCCACCATGCGCAATATCCTATCTTATTCTCATTGTATCGTGGCCGATAACAGTATTAAAGATAACCTCAAAGTGTCAACACGTTCTTTGCAATCATTTGTTTGCTGTTTATAAGTTTGATTAACAAATACATTTGGAGAAGGTAAGAACAATATACATTTACTGGTTTTGTTCATTTTTTCACAACTGTGTGATGTTTTAGATGCCATGATTGTGCTGTTTCTCATTGTGTAAATCGAACTACAACATACACTTGAACAGGAAGATCTACAAACAACCTTTTCATTTTCAAAGGAAAATTACTTACGTAAAAAGTGGTTACGAGCAATTAATAGAGAAAATTTCGTCACCACAGGGAATTTAGTGGTTTGCTGTAAACATTTTGATGAAGGTGAAATTCAACGGTTTGAGTCATATAAAGACAAGGAAGGTGAAAGTGTAAAAATGGTTTCAAGTATCGTTATTAATAAATAGTGTATAGGTACAGTTTACGTTAATAATACCGAATTAGCATCAAATAATCTTATGTGGGTGTTACCTGAAACCCGTAAGTTGACTCGTTGGTCTCTATTACAAAATTTGTTAGCAAGATATATCTAGGTAGTTTATGCAGTGATTTATGTATAAATGCTGAATATTACAAGCATACATAGTGGTCATGCTGTTCATTCAATTAAAATTAAGTGTGTGAATAGTACAAATTTGGCAGTGAAAAGTAATGGTGCTTTGTTTGGTGATGCTTATTGTGGTTATCTGCAGAGAGGAGGACTGAAGTAGGTTATTTGTATTTTCACTTATGTGCAATATTTGCTTTTATAACAAAAAATATAAAAATTGAAAAACAATTCTTGAGCAAAAATAATCATCAAAAGATATTAACCTCATTAGCAATTAAAAGTGTATAAAGTCTGATAACTTTTATATTGATTTTAATGTTGTATGTGAATGTGGAACACCAATGAGCAATATAGTGTTAAATAATTATAGCAGGAATAAAAAAGTGGTCAAACGAGAATATTATCACTTTGAACAATTAGCGAATATTATTAAAAATGTTGAAATATTAATAATGTTTTTTACACGTTTCCCTTTTATACATCCTTTCTTCGTCACATTATACCTACCTACCTAAATTTAAAGAAAGAATTACCTACCAAAAAACCTATTTTAGATTAGGTACGCGGTTAATCTATCTCACTTTCAGCACCTGCTAAAGTCCACGAGTAGACCCACTTGAGGGCAACTAGGCGGTGTTGCCAAATTTAACTTCATGGCTTGTAAGTAAAGACGGCTGTGGCATTGGTGTTATAACACGGTTAGCACAAATGTGTTCGTTAATTAGGTCGGATAAAACAAAAGTGTTCGTAAAAACGAAAGAAAAACTGGGTCCAAGAACCCCCCCCCCCCGTTCGGTTTTCATAACCCTGGTAAGTGACTAGGGTGGAGTAAGTTTCTATATCGTGGTAGATTGTTTTTCTCCCGTAACTCCCTTATTTATCGGAGAATTTTTTCTATACAGCAAATTAAATGATTGCGAATAGGCTACTAAATGGCCAAAATCACGTATATCCCTAATGGCTTTAAGGATAAACTGTCAATTTTTTTTTTAATTCGAACATATTTTTTAGTAATTCCCATAGATTTTTATTCTGAAAACAACAATGTATCACAAATTTAATGTACGTTTACATAACAAAAAAAATTCAATCCTTTCATTCTGTGGCATGCAATACATGGAATGAAGGGATTGAATCAGTGACGACTTTCTTGATGAATCAAGTGAAGCACTGGATTCACCTTAAATTTTTGAAAGAAGAATTGAACTCATGTTGAAGAAATAGTACCACATGTAAGTTCACCAATGGTAAGTTTAATCGTAATAACTATTTATTTCTTTGTAATGTTGACTAGATACACATTAATTTTTTTAAGAACGGAGGGGAAATGGATTTTGTTGACATTGCTACACCTTTTTTATTGAACTCACGAGCCGTCAGAACTGGTGTCACACTGTCACCCAACTACTAAAGTTTTATGTACCTACAAAACAATCTCATATATGAGTCTAATGTGGAAATAATGTATTCAAGTCCAGTTAAATGTACAATTTAATTCTCAGACTATCTTAGCTCAGTCCAGTTTAATCGACAACATCGATATATGCATACAATTAGCATTAATATTTTTCTCTCAACTTTAGGCTTCTCGGAACACCACTTTATTTTGATTCTGTACGTTAATATTCTTCTTCTTCACTAAAAATTAATAACAAAGCTTTTGTGTGTAAATTAAACAATAAATAATGCGAGTATTTATAAATATTTTTTTATAAAATAATAAATAGGTACAATACAAAATTTACAATGCACAACACCTGGAAATAGTAATAGTCGTAATAGTAATGATAGAAAACAAACAACTATAGATAAAATAAGGATAAAATAAATCGACACTAAAAGTAATAATGAAAACAGTAAAAGCCTTTTATTTTTTCCTTTTGAATAATCAATAAGTGATGTTTTCTTCTTTTTTTCCATTAAAGGCCGAAAAATTAAATCTATATACAACGTTGAGCTATGACAAGACTCATATTGAGCAGCAACCACATTTCAATTACCTAATTAACTTTAAACAGTACATCAGGAATACATAAATAATAAGCAGACAATAAATATACATATTCTTATATTGTGTGAATTTTCCGATACACTTTTATCTAGCAAAATTTTTATATTAATATTATTACTATAAATTGCCTGGTCACTTTTCAGTTTAATTTTTTTTGGAGAAATTAATATTGTCCACTTAAAATCCAGTACAAGAAAAGAATAAACTAAAATTATTTGTGGTAATGGAACTTAAATCGCTCAAACTAAACATTAAATTATATCAGTCTCTCTGGTGCTGCACTATTTGTTTTTTCTATTATTATTAAATATTTTTAGGAACAGAGATTCATTTTATATTTCAACATTTTATTTTGGCCAAAGGTGAAAAATAATAAACATATTTCAAACTGTTAAGATGTTAAAATTATAGTACAATGGATATTTTGGGTACATGAGAAACTACCTAAATATTAATATTACAGAGTTCAGGTACATTTTGTCATAGTTTTTAAAATTAGACAAGGTAGTTATGCCAGTAATTGAACATGACCTAGCAACTAAATATCTTTTCATAAAAGTACCAAAGCCCTAGGGCATTGCAATTTTTTTTTGAAGGTGTATGTTACATCTTGATTAATAATTTGAAGTGCGTAATGTATTCAAATCCGATAAATTATAATAATAAAACATATAAATTGAGGGAAAAGTCACATAGATAAAATTATTATATTGAAGATAAAGATAGAACTGATAAACATATATGTATAATAGATATGTATAGAAATAAAATAATTGATGAAAATATGATTAGAAAATAGATACAATAAAGATATATAATGAAAACTAAAGTCATACCAACAATTACATTTCTGTTTTAAGCAGATCAGCTTTCGTCATTTATTTCGTTTATTTAATTGAGAACTGAATATTAAAAATTATATAATTATGATTTTGATCAAATAAAACATGTTTATTGAACACGACTCCTCATGTATTAACCTAGCCAGTAAGAGAATTGAATTTGTTACTTATACAATATACATAATATGATACACAAATTTATTTATCGATACACAAATTTAATTCAACATGTTAATGGGTAGGATAGATATGTATAAGATAATTAAAGGCAGCACTATAGGAATAATCAGTATGTCAATATTATTGAGTTTAACAAAAAGATGAAAAAGTTTGGTGTGCAATCACAGTGAATATACTAGCAAGTTATCCAGTGATGGAGCGTTTAATACTTGAACAGTTTTGGAATGATGATTGACAACATTACAATCTGGATCAGTGTTATGTTTTGATATCACCACTGAATCGATCAGCTATCCTTACAATTAAGAATCTGTTTACTAAACATGGCTTGAATGCAGGTCTAACAGCATATTCACAATTATTGGGTAAGTAACCTCAAGGTTTAGAAAGCAGGACTTTTAAATTAATCATGTCGGATGGTAAATAAGTGCGAATCGCGCGAGTGACGAGATGAATAAAAATATATTCGCGCGAAGATCGGTATTCTCCTCCCAACAGAAATTCTTTCCCTCTAACGTTATAGATGTGAAGTAACATATAGGGGGCTATAAATACTTTACACACAAAATGTACAATAGATGGCTCTAACAGTCTCGACAAGCGAAGTTTAAGACACATTGGCGTAAAACAGAAAAGATACGATGTGTTCAATTATTGATATGTTTACCTTAATACTGAAATAAATGATTAAATCATAAACATTTACTCTTAACAATTTGAAATAATTACCATACATCAACAATTTAAAACAATATAACACAAATGTAAATTAAATACATATTTGTTCACAAAGACACTTTCCAGATGCGACTGTTTCCGCTTTCGGTAAAAAAAAATGAATTTGTACATATAAAAATTATTACAGCAAGAACAACATTAGGGAAAACACCTGGAATGGTTTCTTTGTTTAATATAAGACAACGCAATTCGTTTTTATTTAATCTTTTCAAACAAAATGTATGAAACAAACAGAAATGATATGCAAGAATTGCTAAATTGCAGAATTTAGACAATACAGTAAAAAGCACCAGAACTTAAAATCAGCAATTCCACTAGAGATTGTAAAAATTGTTTCAACATTTCACCGTTACCATCGATGAAGTTAATACTTCAATATCACATGAGAGTTTTAATACTAGAATAATGTAAGTCAATATTTGAAATATATAGTAAGATAGTGTATATATTTGATATAAAGTTAATAATGTATAAATGGAAAAAAATACAAACATAATAAAATGGCACATGAAGATATAAAAATAAATTAAGAATAGTAGTACTAGAAAAAATAATTGAAGATTAACAATTGGAAATGTAAAGTGTTTTAGAATGAATTGACATGTTTAATACACACAGTCTTCTTAGATTTAAAAAAGATATCAGCGAATGATTCTTAATAATATAAAAAAGAGTGTTTTCTCATATGCTATTATTTTAAATCATATGAGGCTGTCAAAATTAGATTTCAACAAAGTTTAATACTTGGTCGTCTTTAAGAAATTAAAATTATAAACATTTTACCAGTTCTAAAATGAAGCATTTCTATAATTTTGAATTTAAAATATTCATTTCTTTTATTTCATACTTGTTGCGCAGCATTCCAAACCAGTCAAAACATTTTTTTTTAAAAGACCACGACTAGCGTCTAATCATCTTATCTAGGGCGGCTAATCTATAGAACTATTAATTTGCCATATAAAGAGAGACGCAACTGTTGACAAATATTAGAATTATATGGTAGGATTTTAGTATTAAGCGTGACCAAATAAACGGTATAATGATCAGGAACCGTTAATGATGTAGTAATAGCGTAAGTATAGATATAAATAAGCCATCCCTGTAAATTTGAAACCAATGTTGTTCTGTGTACGCTACGGTGTACAGACAACGCTGTTTTTATTAATCAGTACTGCTGATGATGGCAACATAGTTGTCGAAATATGTATCTAGCTTTCAGTACTTTAGTGTGGTAAAGGTGTTTTTATTAGTGTTTTTGTTGAAATTATGTCTTACATTTATTATGAAGAAATTTCCTACATTATAAAATGATTAGATGCCTCATAGAAATATTTTGTAGAAATGCGATTAATTAATTGTAGGATGATATAATTCTTCAAAATATGTTTTTAATAAATGTGGCAAAAACACAGAAGTTTAAAGGTTTGTTTAAAATGATTGTAAAATGTTAAGATTAATGGAATAATAGACCACATGATATAAAGTTGGACTGAATTCCACAAATAGTCTTATCTGTGCCTGGAAATTGAAGCACACTCATTATAAATTTCATTAACGTAGTATATAAAAATGATTGCATAAAATAAGCATGAAAAAGAAATCTTTCAGGCACTTCATAAACAGAGATTAATGATAGAAATATACAAGGCAGTACCAAAGTACATCAGAAAATTGCAATATATGTAGACTAAATACAAAACTCAATGTTTTGTAATATCATCTTCACTCAAGAAGTTATTGATAATAAAAATAAAAAAACAAGAGCTCTGATCATTATATTAAATAACAATAAAAATAAATTCGATCACGATTCATAAAACAACGAAAAGTTGCTGTAGTATACAGCAACTGGCATGGATGTATATTTGAGGAGCTTTGGAGCAAAACCAGATAAATCCACTTTTAAGTGAAATTGAGTTAGCCCCGGGAAAATATTCTATAATAATAATAATAATAATAATAATAATAATTTATTTATTGCCCAACGGATAATCAATCCAATAACAGGACAAACAAAAAAAACAAAAATTGTATACATACATTTAGAAATAGAAATTATACAAAAGAAGACGTTAATACAAGTAAATTATATTAAAAAAAAGTATCACCATAAATAAGCTCAGCTGTGCGACACATAGTTGTTACAGGAGAAAAAGATAGTAAGTTGGTTCTAGGAATAGGAAGGGAGAAAGTAGGGGAAGATCGGGAAGAAATAAAAAATAAAATATAGCGTCGTTTCTATGGTATGATCAAGCTAAAACGAATAAGTCCTCATATAAATTGGTATTGAAATCACCGTTTTTGAGCAAAACCAGATAAATCCACTTTTTGTTCAATACCATATATAAATCCTTACTGCAGATTTCTTATTACCGACTTTGCTCAACTTGGCAAGTCGGGATATAGACGCCGCAGGCGGTACTGTCATTGTGTGTTTTCTCGTGTGGCAGGTCTATAAACACGTGTTTATTGTGTTCTGTTCTGTTTAATCCGTTGATTATATCGCTTAAAGAATGAACGACAAAGTAAGTGAAAGTACAGTCACTGTTAGTGAAGGGAGTCAGGGCAGCACAATAAGAGAAAAGACAATCAAGAAGACGCGAGTACTCAAATCTAGAAGGTAAATTTTATTCTTGACTATTAGTATTAATTTATTCCTTGTTTTCATAATATTATATTACTATAGGTACGAACGACCCAGACCCAGATTTAAAGCATTTTGTACGATTATGCAAGCATGATGGTAGCTAACGGTGCCAGAAATTGAAGAAATCATTCATTAAAAATATCAGATCAAAACTTTACGAAGTGCCAGAAAAAATTATCTAAGATACCAAATTGTGCCATATGATTAGCGCAGTGGATACTAAGAGAAACAGGTCTCTTAAGGCAAGTCCTCGTAAAAGGCAGGTAGCAGCCTCTTATTTCTTAAAAATTAAAACATCAAAAGGTTTAAAAGCAGTAAAAGTATGTAGAGCGTTTTTTATGGCTGCTGTGGGAATTCGCAACCATAGACTACAATCCATTTGCAAAACATTGTACTCTATGCCCTAAGGAAGCAAGGGGAGGTGATCATATCCCAAGCAAAAATGTAGATAAAAGAGAAAAGGTATGCGAGTTTATTAAGAAATTACGAGGCACCGAGAACCACTATGGTAGAGCAAAATCAAAGAGAATCAATCTTCCAGCAAATTTAAATATTCAAAAATTGAAATGTATCTACATATAACGAGCAAGCAGAAGCTACTTATTCCATGTTCATGAAGACATTTTTGACTAAATTCAATATTGGCTTTTGCTCGCCCGCTTCTTATGTCTGCGCTCATTGGGTCACCAAATACGCTCAGAGTAAAATAAAGAAAAAAAGTCTCAGCTGATTTTGGAGCGCAGAGTTCACAAACGAAGAGCTAAGGCGTTTTATGATATTTGTAAAGAACAGCCACAAAATAGGTTGGTCTTATGTTTCGATCTTCAGCAGATACAACCCTTGCCCCGGACTCTTATATTTGATTTGGACAGAAGATCAGGCAGGACGAGGCTCTATAGAAATCGGGTCCGCCGTTTTTCATCGTCTAAATTCTCTCCAACTCGACGGCTAAGATTGTTTTGTGATGGGTGTAGGGGGCAGAACAAAAACTTCCAAATGATTCACATATTAATGTATTGGCTGATAAACTACTCTCCTCGATCTGTGAAAGAAATTACCATAACATACCCTGTAAGAGGGCACAGTTTTATGCCTGCGGACCGTGTATTTGACAGGATGGAAAAAATCTTTAGAAAAAACCCTACCGTTCTTTCCAAAGAAGAATACATAAAGTATTATTCAGAAGCTGGTGTAGTCAGAGTTTTGGGTGACGATTGGAAAGTGCATGACATAAAAATTACTTCAATAAAATAAACGGAATATCCGATTTAAAAAGGATTCGACTAACAAAAACAGGTAACCAAAGAAATGATGAAAATAAAGTCCCAATATCGTGCTTTCAACATTACCGATTTGAAGCCGAGTGCGAAGTACCCGACACAGTGTTCAAACGAGGGGAAAATGTAAAAGAGTTACAAATTCCTGAAGTCGACTTTAAAAATGCTATGATGAACAAACAATTTGGAAATACATGGGAAACAGAAGTTAGTATGGTACAGAAATCTGCTAAATGAACATATTAATGTTTTCGAAGAAACTCTCAAAGATGAAGATCAACTGCTTGGACGAAGACGTTTCATTACACATTTAGCTCATACATTATAATAATTATTAACCTTATAAGTCTTTGGAATATATTTTAGTTTTTGCTTTAAAGTTGATTTATTTTAGATTTTAGCCAAATTACACAAAATATATAATAATAATAATTCAAGTTGTTTTCTAGCAAAATTGGATAAATCCATTTTGTTTTTGACCAAAAGCATATAAATCCACTTGTTCCGATCAAAACCAAATAAATCCATTTTTATTTCTCGCATTTCTCGAAAGTTGATGTTTATTTCTGTATTATTTTATCTGTATAACTTTTTCATTCTAATAGTTAAACTATGACACAATTTGATCGTGTTAAATGTCAATGCCTTTGGCGCCACAGCTAAAAGTCTTTTTCCCGAAAATAAGTTGAGATGGATTTATCTGGTTCTGCTCCAAAGCTCCCCATTTGTAAGAATGCGAGTGGTGGGGTACATCTTGAATAAATGTCAGTAAAATCCCACATTTTAATGTTATTCTAGTTCAAACCAATAGAAGCACTTATTAACTGCGTCTTACCACCTTATATACCAGTTGCGATACATACAGACTTTAGAGAGGTAACGTTCTCCAATGCAGTACAAATTCTTATAGTACATATACTGCTATTTTCTTTATGGAATTGCATAAAATTAAATTTTTCCATTCTCAGCTTTGTTGACAAGCTTATATTTTTCATTTCATGATACAATTATGGAGTAAACTCGAGTACAATAGTCATTTAAATTTGTACAAAAAACACTAGTGTACCTTATAGATGACATGTAATTGAACAAGTTTTACTAAGAAAATTATTGGCCCTCAAGTACAGAAATGAGAATAATTAAACACACACACTTGAAATTATAAAAATCACAATAATTCATGTTTATTTCACTTCATCAGACAACATTTAACTTCAATTTGTACATATTTTATTAAATTTTATCATTTTTGCACTTCCCCGCGTAGGGCGAGGTTGCGTAATACCCACAAACATCGGAAATAAAACAAAACAATATTGTTGACTACCTGATATATCAAGGTATATCTGTCAAAGGTAAAAAAGGCTGACCAATAAGTTCTACTTTCATCACTGTGAACTGAATCCATGACAGATGGTCTGGTCACAAAGAAAAATTATATATAAATCAACATAAATTTTTAAAATTTCTGTAGACATACATGATATTAGCTAGTATTGACTTAATTGAGGTTATGTATTTACATTAAGGTTATGTATCCAAAGAAGTAAGTTATACATATTATTATTCTTTACATTAAAGATTTGTGAACTATATAAAAGTTACTTCGGTAAGAGTCTTATTGATCCGTGAATGTGGTGGAACGCTCTCTAATATTTAATATTACCTTCATCATACTGAAAATAGAATCGTATAACAACAAGACATTTGGTCTTTCTTAGGGTTATTCTAAAATAATTTGATTGTTGTAATCCTTTAAAACATCTAGAATTCTCATAAAAACAATAAAATATGGTGTAAATCAAGTAAAGTAAAATGAATCGAATATGTTGAAAGAATTAACCCCATCGATGGCAATGAATTACTCGTACCGACACTCACAATCACACCATTATCATGTACACGTGTTTTATTATTTGTTTAAGTCTTCAATTACCTAGCTATAATCATATTAGAATTTGAGTCAATATCGAAATCTAACACTAAAAGTTTAGTTTCCTCGGTACCGTTACGGCTGCCGACCGCACAAACCAGTTTTGTATCGTTGGCGCGAATGCGCCACACCACTCCACCCGATCCGCCGCTCTCCAGCGCGACCAGGTTCCGTATGAACTCTCCCGTGCGCACGTCCCACAACTTCACGGTACCGTCGTCCGAGGATGTTATCACAAAGCGATTATTAAATTGTAGGCAAGTTACAGCTGATTGGTGTTTGGATGGTCCTGAAATGAAAAAACGTATACGTCAATTTACAGAATATGATTTTAAAGCTGAAAAAAAATTAATGTTTACAGTTGCATGTAGAAAGGAAGTTTATAGAAAACTTTAAGTTTATAACCATGTAATAATGTAATGTATGTATATAAAATTATTGCGTCTGTCTACAACTAGCGCGAGGGATCAAGAGTAATGGAAGTGCTCATATAACACCACTAGACATTATTTCCTTCTTAGTGTTTTGTCAAAATTATATTCAACATAAAATCTGGCCTCGCGAACAAATGCATGTTTATTTGACAAGTATATGTAACCTATGTAACTATTATCACAGACTAAACAAACCAGACCGGCAACTACTTGATAGAAAAATATCCAAGATCGTCTATCCTTGTCACACCTGAATGAACGGGTACGAAGATGGCGATAGCAGCATATTGGCGCGGAATTTGAAATGTGCTTGTTTTTAAAATATGTGTATTTAATACGTTATTTATGTAATCAGAAAATACACAAAACTATCGGACAAATCACATACCTTCAACTTTTAATTTCAAAAATACGACTACTTAGATTTAGATTTTATTATTGATAAAAATCTCTGTTTATTAAGCATACACAACAGAATACATGAAATCACTAACGCAATATATTCCTATGAGTTTATATTACACCACAGTTCACTAATTTTCACTCTGTACTTATTTAATCATAAACTCGCGATCAATATCAACTTACTTGTACTTAATATGATATACAACAAGAAAGGATTGCAATAATACGTCAAATTTGAAATATTGTTTGGAATGACATATGACATTGATTGAAGGAATATGTATTCTTTCAATCAACGGTATAACAACAACATAACAAACAATTTCAAATGACGCTAGCGCCACCTCATCTCCCGTTAGAATAGAATTAGAACATCAGCTAAAATGACAAAGATGGCAGAGGTTTGATATTTTCATTTGCTAAACAAGGAGGCGTAATCTGGATAATATTTCTAACTTAATTACCAGTTTGGTTTGTTTAGTCTGTGCTATTATATTGATATTTGTGTGTGGCCGTAAGTTGTCAGCTGTTTTACCCTTATACGAGGTAGGCGCCATAAATTCTCGGCCTGACAGGCTTATACAGGTTTAAACTCCGTCACGTCATGCATGCACATACGCGAGGTGTACACTATAAATATGACGGTTCGAACCCTAGTAGTTTTTAGTAACCAGCCAACCAAGTAACAAAAATTGAGTACCGCGCGGTCATTTCATTTTTAACAAAAGAAGGGCATACACTTTATCACATTAACAACGTTTAGACGGCGAAGATGCTGATCGGTCGGGTCGACCAATTGAAGTGATAACGCCTCAACAAATTTCAATTATTGAACATTTAGCGCTAGAAAATCGCTGTTTGAAAGTGAAGGAATTAGCAGTGATAACAAACATTTCCGAAACAATTGTTCGCCGAATTCTCCATGACCATTTGGGTATGAATAAAATTAGTGCTAGATGGGTACCGTGACTTCTTTTTGTTCTCCAACGTGAATGTCGAGTCGAATGTGCGCAGTTTTTAAACATGCTTGGAGACGATCCAAAACCGATTTTGGAGTCCATTGTCACAGGGGATGAAACAATGGTTATGTTTTACGATCCTCTATCGAAAAGGGAGTCCATGGAATGACGGCGACCTAATGAACCTCGTGAACACAATATTCTGGGATTGTGAGGGCATTTTGCTAATTGCCTTTAAAGAGCGCAATACAAGTGTGAACGGCACATATTATGCGTCTTTATTGCACAAATTAAGAGACAGTATTCGTGCAAAAAGTCGTGGAAAATTGACAAAAGTTGTGCGATTATTGCACGACAATGCTCCCGTTCATACTGCCGCCATTTCACAAGCTGCCATCCGCGAATGCGGCTTTCAAGAATTGGAACATCCAACCGTATAGTCCGGATATGGCTCATTGTGATTTCCTTTTGTTTTCTAATTTAAAAAAGATCTTAGAGGACGTAGTTTTAAGGACGACAATGAGTTGCAAGCAGCTCTTATAGAACATTTTGAAGGAAAAACCTCAGATTATTTTTACAAGGGTATTGAATTATTAATTAATCGTTGTAATAAATATATAGAAGTTAGGGGAGATTACATTGAATAATAAAAATTCTTATATTGTTCCAAGTTTCTTTTTTGTATATCAGGCCTAGAATTTATGGCGCCTACCTCGTATATGCTCTACTTTGACAAAATTTCAATCTGGTTTTCTCTTGTCAACCTATTACAAACTGATTTCATATATCTGTCATGAATACATGCAAATTTGTATTAATTTAGTTGAATCGGTTTCGCCACCAACACGGCCAAGGTACGAACTAAAGATGACGATTCAATTCCACTACAAATAACCGTCTACTGGAACAATTTCAGAACAATAGAACTAAATTAATTAATATTTCAGGATATAAGCTTCCGCAAGTAAATCACATAAAAGTCAGTTGCACATTAAAAATTATCAATTAAAGTTATTAAATAATTCTTATCTTATTTAATAATTGACTATTCTGTGTAGGCGGCAAGCATTGTTCAAAAATGTATATTATTTGGATGACAATTATAATATGTCAAAGCTGTGTAAATATTACTATATATGACAGTCCTGTAGTGGCCTGTCTAGGTTATATTACTTCATTGATAACATTTTAAAAAATCTCAAATTTGACGTCATTTAACTTATTGTTGATTGGCAAAGCGATTCAACTATATAAAATAAAATATAGAAAAGTAGTATTTAATAACTTTATTGATTATCTTCAATTTGTAACTGACTTTCATGCCAGAGTATTTTATTAGCAGAAACTAAATATCCTGAAATATTAATTATTTAAATTTTATTGCCCTGACATTGTTCCGGTCATAGGAATTTCCAGTGGTATTGAACTGTCGTCTTTAGTTCGTACTTTGGCCGTGTCAGTTGCCAAAATCAATCAACTACACATACGATTACATAAAAAAATAATTTATATTAACAAATTTCAATATAATCTTTCCTATATACATACATAGTTTTCATATATAAATAGAAATTTATATACGGGCTTAATGCCTGCTAAAAAAACAAGATAATCTGAAGAAGAAACACTACTCAAAAAGTTCTTTTTTCTACAAATATCACTCAATACATTCTACACTTATAACCAGTGAGCGGACACGAAAAGTTGATGACTCATCGCCCATGGGCGCACTATTGAAATGTTGTACTTTTAAAGAAGTTTTAATTTTGTTTATATAATTGGATAACATGTGGCTGGTGATCTATAAAATATAAAATACCTTATTATTTGTTCATTTTCTCTTCTGTAAGATTTGTTCTCTTTGAATGAAGTACATCCTTTCTACATCGCAACTGGTCATAGGTGAGTACTGGAAATATTCTTTTATTTCAGCGTATTTAGCAGTTAGATTTTGTGTCATTGTCCCCATACACAATTGCCGCAATGTTATTAAATCTGGATTTCTATTAAAAGCTGCGTCTAACTTTTGCCGAAGGTCACATCCTTTTGGAACACTTTGGAAATTATTAATAGCCACATCTAATGTGGTTAATCCATCCTTTAATTTGATGTTTCAATTTTCAAAATATGTGATAAGTTTAGGCAAATTTCCAAAGTATTCCTGAAGGAATAACTGATTTTTTAAATTTGGGATTTGTGTTAGTTTCTTGCACTCAGAAATACTTCGAGCATCGTCATTTCACCATGTAACGAAATTTTGTAAACTATCGAAATTCTCTGCATAAAAACTAGTAGCTTCCAACCATGTTCCCCATCTTAGTTATTACTGGCGAGGGAGGCAGTGACAAAGATGGAAGTTTTTCCCTGTAAAGAGCTACTCTCGATGGTGCTTTTCTGAAAACTGTTTTTAAAAGCGGATACAAGTCAATTAACTTCCGGATAGTTGTCTCTGATACATTCACAGATTCTGTGGAGAGCATGTGCTACACAAGTAAGATGCAGCATATAAGGATATGTTTCCTTTAATAGTCTGTCTGTTTTTAACATATATGCGGCGCTGTCACTACAAGTATTTTTTCCTGTACCTGTCGCCCGAATTAAGCATTTTGTGCAAATTCTCGTCAATGTTTTAGCAACTGTTTCCGCATCAACTGTATTTATAACTTTAGATGCTGCTACATATGCGTTATATGGAACAGTTGGATGTAGTACACCAGCTACAACATTTACCACACAGCGTCCTAATATATCGACAGTTTCGTCGGCACTTATCCATAGGTACTGATTCGAAAGATGTCTTCTAATGCATACTATTGTTTTCGTGAAACACTTAGAAACACAATATTTGCGTAAGGCGGATTCATCAGGAACATTTCGACCAGTATATTTTTGAAGAAATGTTTTGTGGGATTGTCAAGTTTATTTAATGGGATATTAGCCGCCATTAAAGCTTCACAGAGATCTTCGTTAGAATTGTCAGCCTTCAAGGGGTCCAACTTCTGTTTATGTTTTAGCGATGCTAAGTGACGTTGTACGTGCGCTTTTTGGGCATTATGTAACGATATTTGACAGACTTTGCAATAAATTTCGGAATCACTGACAATGGAGGACATACAATCAGTATGACCCTTAATCCAACTCGCCATTATTTCATGATGCCATTCTCGACGTTCTTCCATATCATAGTAACATAAACAATGTTCTAGATCTAAATTGATAACTAAAAAATGTATACATATGTTATTGAAACTTAACGAAATCCAGTGCACACTTAAGTCAAGATAATTGCGAAAGGTAGATTCAATGAAACGGTATTAAACAGGAACTATTACATAAATTACGAAGTACGTAATTAACAGTCAAAACAATGAAAAAACGAAACATAAGTATGAATAGGTATATACATATATAACTTTATTTTATCTTGCGAAATATGAGGTAAATATAATAAATTTTAAAAACCCCTCACGCTTCTAGCTACGACCACGAAGAAACGAATTTTACGAGGAAAGACGACTTTTTTTGCTGTCGTTTTGGGGCAATAACAGATGTTACAGTTCACCATATGAATAGTGCTATTCAGTAACTGCGTGTTGTTTACATTATTTCTTTGCTCCGTCGTAATTTAAACCTGGCACGTCCGTTGTATAGTTATAACTATACAACTTAATCCATACATTCTACGATTCTACTACGGTTATAAAAACTTTTGTATAAAAAATTACCAACCGGAACTAATACGTTTACTGCAAAAGAAAAGTAGTTTCGTAACAAAGATAATTATGCATTTCGTACAAATTTATTATAATTATGGATAAAATTATGTATAACTTAATTTGAAACAACTTTTGCATAATTTTTTTAAACGATCTGTATTGAAATCTGGCCATACGAAGATGACAAAATATTATATTTGGTTTTGAGTTAATAAATCATAAAGCATAAATAAATTCTTATTTATAATTGTTAGAATTGAATGTTGGAAATAAATATTATTTTTGACTTAAATTAATTGTAAATAAGCAAGCTTGAAGGAAGCAAAACTAATTTATCTATAGGTCAGTTAATATCTGATGCGCGAGGCGTGGCTAAAATATGTATTATGTGCATTAAAATCACTACGACAGAGAAAGTGCAGTTAAGGCCCGGTTATAGTGTTACCGACCGAGTCCATTTTGTACCAGAATCTTATTTCATGCTTTTTGTAAAAATAAGAATATGAATAATAAAATTTAAAAAGTGGAATGATGTATAATTAAGTAGTGATTAGTCTAAAGCAATTAATTGTTATAAATCGTAATTAAGTAATTCTAAAAATAAAGAAATATAACCAAGGGCAAAAGAATGCCATTAGGATAAAGTAGGCATGTTATGCGAAAAGATAGTGCAAATAGAAATAAAAAATATGCTTTTATTTTCCTAAAAAGCATGAAATACATATGATAAAAAACATAGGCGTTCTGTAAAACGGTGCTTCCTAATAGTTTGTACATTATTTCATAGATAGCACCACAAGATAAAATAGTCAAGGCCAATTGTGGTGTAGCAGATACAGTTGGCCTTGAAATAGAAAATAATGTGGGAAGGAGAAAGAAAGCTATATACCCTTTCCTTATTGAAATATTACAAATACATTTGATACTTTTATACTAAACTTGAGGGGTAACACAATTTATTAGTTTGTGTAGGAATATTTTAGTTTTTGAGCCGCATCCAACTAAAGAATAGATAGGTATATTTTATTACTTTCTTCTACGTAGTATAAGGATGTATGTATTTTGATGAAAATGTTCGACCTCGAGATTTTTACAGATGTCCACGTTTTGAAGTCCTCTGATACCAAATAATGAGGTGTGGCCACCACAGGACTTTCTTATACGTATGAGAGTTTCAAATTATAGAATTTTAAGAATTTTTTTATATAAAAATTATTCAAAATACTATTATAAATACTTCTATTCTCTTAATAATGGTGGAATTCTGTAACCTTCTCGGAAGCTCCGATTATCGTAGGCCCTGGCAACGAAGTGACGTTGCGATGACGATTTCAGAATTTTTAAAGTTAGTGACGTAGAAGTGTCAATTTACGATTTTTTGTACATAACCTTTATGTTTAACATGTAAACAGACATATCATCTCGTAAATATATACCATATATACGAAAATTGTTTGAAATATAATATAAGCGATTGCAAACATTTTTTTTTAAAGAAAATGTACGGAAAATTTTGTAATGCCAAGACATAGTATAAACATAGGTTTATACTGTGGCCAAATTTCAGCAAGAACTGCTACCATTAAGGGAGTTTCAAAGGACGTAGTATGACAGTAGTGTATAACTGTGTATAGTGAATTTGCAGATAAATGTCTTTTCGGACACGTCTGTGGATGATGAAATGTGATTTTTCTATGAAGCCAACAAGAACAGGTATTCCTATAAAGTGGACATTGTTTTTCTTACAAGAGTACCTAAACACAAGAAAATACATAAACCCAGCAGACAATATCCATACAACATAACGCATGTGAAATGTGCACAAACTAAATGTTCGAAAAAGTCTATCATGGTGTTCACAATAACTTCACAATTTAAGGTTGACTTTTTCATAAGAAGTCAAACCGCAAAGATTTTATCAATATGTAACTATATTGAACGATTAATGTTTTAGGCTCCAAAAAGGTAACATTAAGTTTTTACACCATAGGGCAAAGTATATAAATGGTTGAAGGGTATAGATGATTTTGTATTTAGAAAATTGACCAATCTTCTAATATATGGTTGCACTTGGTTTCAATATTGTTGTTCGTCCCAAATCATTTGTATTTTACTAGTTGTAGGTATGTATTACCTGACTAGGAAAAGGCCTACACAATAACATTTGATATCGAGTACACCAAATCATTCAATATTATTGCAGGATATTGTTGTCGAGCCACTGAAGATATAGGAATTGAATGTTATGTTTATGTGCAGTTTTAACAGGAAAGTAATATTCAGTAGCTAAAATTGGCACATTTTCAACTCGAAAAAACGATAAGAATATAAAAAATTATTGTTTAATGGTTTAAAAAATATACCAGTATGTATTATAAAATAATGAAGACATTGGACTTGAATAATTATATTAATACTAGATATCACTTATGTGTTTCCTTTTAAATCTTACTTATTTATTGAAAAATAAAATATATTTTATTGCCAAATATATTTTTTTATTAACATATAAAAAAAAGCACATATATTATAATGGTAAAATTATAGAAAAGCAATTACAGTACCTGGAATATAAACAATACTTAGAAAAGAAATATATATGCAAATAAATGAAAGACTCCAAGCAAAAGTATTACAAGGTAAAGTAAACTTATGAGATATATGTGAATTACAGTAAAGGCATATTTCATTTTAAAATATGTATCGACTAATGTACTATAATAAATTATTCCCTCATTTTTTTATACCTATCTAAAGTGTGGCAGTATGTTTTGTTTACTATGTAAATGCACTGATGTTAAATTTATATGGTAAATTTAATATTTTACCATATACTTTCAACAGATTTTCAATATAATCCAAGATTTTGCATAAATCCTTTACACAAATTTTATATCCTATTTCTAATATATTTAATATGTACATTATTTTCATGTTTAGGGTTTGGTTCATAAGACAACCTCTTTGTTTTAAATTAGTTGTAAACACTTTTATATACATTAAAAATGCAAGTGCATGCTTCCAGTCACTTTGGGATGCCTCACATTCTTCCAATTTCCAAATAATTTTTCTGGTTTTGAACTAAAAGATGTACATATATATATACATAATAAAATATAGAATATAAGTCACAATTTTACCGGTAATATGGTGTTCGTCATTGCCTTACGTAATTGTAAATTACTCTTTAGTGCCATGATATACAGTATTTGTAAATTATACTAGCTATTTTCACAGGATGGTACATTAATGTGCAGAATATGGAGCGACACCAATAACAACTTTGCAAAATAGTATTTGTCATTTCGATAATATTCAATTCAATATTAAGCATGCTTCTGAGGAATTATTTATTGGATTGAATAACCATAGTTCCATAAGATAACCAATATCACCTGCATTGAAATATGTAGATTACATTATTAGAATGTTATCGTACAACATAATTACCCATGCATAAAATTTTTTTGATTCACAGTTTACGGGAAATTTTATCTGGAAACAAATTTCCTCATCATGTGATCTTATGAATTACACAACTAACTGATATCTCACCAAATAAAACAAGCTATTATTCTGGTAGCTGCCAAAGAATGTAAAATATCCATAAACTAAATATTGTTTAGACCTGTAACAAAGATATTATGTATGTACACTGTATAGGTATAGACACTTGAAGTAATCTTCAAATGTAACTACATATATGTATATTATTTACCTGGATAAGGCTCTGAACTCCTAAACTTTCGCTTAAAATGCTTTTACATGATCGATTAACTGGTTTCGTAAAAAGGCATATAATTTCTGGAATAAAGGGAATATATTACACTCTATAAATATATTTTACATAGACAATCCCTACCTGTTGTGGTCTACATGTAACAATAATGCTATAAAGTCATATTTATATTTGCAAACAAGAACGATAATAAATATAAAATTATAACCTACAAAACTTGATGACCAAAAACCTTGCGACACTTCTACGTCACTTAACTCTAAAAATTCTGAAATCGTCATCGCAACGTCACTTCGTTGCCAGGGCCTACGATAATCGGAGCTTCCGAGAAGTTACAGAATTCCACCATTAATCCCTCTAGAATGCATACTTTGCAAGACATTCGAAAAAAATGAGGTATGGCCACCACACGACTTTCTTATACGTATGAGCGTTTCAAATTATAGAGTTTTAAATTTTTTTGTATAAAAATTATCTAGAATCCTATTATAAGTACTTCTGTTCTCTTAATAAATTTCTATAGAATGCATACTTTGCGAGGTATTCGAAAGAAAGTGCTACTCGCTAAGAGTAAAAGTGTTACTTCCAGTCCGAATTTTGAAATTTCATTTATACAATAAATATTTCAAACCAACTCTAAATACTTTTGTACTCTTGACAAATATATATATAGAACGCATAATTTACGATATATTTGCAAAAATCGCTAATCGATAAGAGTAAAAGTGTTACTTCCGGTCCGAATTTTGAAAATTCTTTTACATAAAAGATATTGAAAATTAAGTTCTAAATACTTTTGTATTCGTAGCGTACCTGTCTAAAAAGCATGACTTTCGAAATATTTGCAAAAAACTGATTTTTGATAAGAGTAAAAGACCTACTTCCGGTATCAATTTCGAAAAACTTTTTAAATAAAGTTGTTCCCAATTTTAATTTTAAGTACATATGAATTCTTTATAAATTTGTTTTAACTTAGTAGTTGACAAAATATTGACAAAATTCGATTTTTTCACTGAAGTAAACTACTACTTCCGATCTATGAAAACCTAATCAGATCTCAAGAGGGAGATTGTACACGTCACGCGCACACACACACACAGACAGACATCTTTCAAAAACCACTTTTTTGGTGTCAGGCGACTTCGAAACGTGGACATCTGCAAAAATCTTGAGGTCGATAATGTTCGTCATCTCAATACTTCCTTATACAACGTATAAGAAAGTAAAATGGTTTTAAAAAAATGTCTCTCTCTTTCTGTGTGTGCGCGTGTGACCACCATAGCGATCAAACCGCTATAACTATCAATTCCAAATATTACGAGTATAATCTCCCTCTTGAGATCTGATTAGATTTACAGTAAAATCGGCATACCGGAAGTAGTAGTTTACTTAGTGAAAAAATCGAATTTTGCCAATATTTCGTCAACTACTAAGTTTAAACAAATTTATAAAGAATTCATATGTATTCAGAATTAAATTTGAGAAGAATTTTATTATGAAAGTTTTTTGAATTCCTGCCGGAAGTAGGTCTCTTTCTTATCGAAAATCAGTTTTTTGCCAATATTTCGCAAGTCATGCTTTTTAGACAGGTGCGTTACGAGTATAAAAGTATTTAGAACTTAATTTTCAATACCTTTTGTATAAAATAAATTTCCAAATTTGGACCGGAAGTAAAACTTTTACTCTTATCGAATAGGGACTTTTTGCAAATATGTCGTAAATTATGCATTCTACAGGGTGCGGCAAAACTGTCTCCCTATTTTCAATACGGTCTCGTAAAGCCAGGCGGCGTCGCAGAAGAGTGGGGATAGCGTAAGTGCAAGCGGCAAGGTAAACAGTTTTAGCTTGAAACGGCTTTAGTCTGAAACATCATGTGGACCAACGCACAGCGCGCTTTCGCCGTGGAAGTGTACATCCGCGAAAATGAGTCCGTCATCGCTGCGCAACGAGCGTTCCGCATCAGATTTCAAATTCCTCGTAATCGACAAGTCCCGGACAGAAAATCAATTGTTTTGTGGGTACAGAACTTTAGAGAAACTGGATCTGTTATCAAGAAAGGAGGTGGACGTCCACGGACAGCTCGAACAAACGAAAATATCGAGATAGTGAGGCGCTCAGTGGAACGGTCGCCCAAACGATCTGCACGCAGACATGCGGCCGCCCTTCGCCTCTCTGACCGCACTGTACGAAGAATTCTTCATCAGGATCTTCATTTTCATCCGTATAAGATGGTTGTTGCCCAGGAATTGTCAGAACGTGATAGGAACAATCGAGTTGCTGCATGTGAAGAAATGCTTGAAAATTTACCTCAGGAGGCGGTTTTCTTTAGTGACGAGGCACATTTTTACTTGTCTGGTTGTGTAAACAAGCAAAACTTCCGTTATTGGAGTGCCGATAATCCGAGAGTGATACATGAAAAGCCTTTGCATTGTGAGAAAGTCACTGTTTGGTGCGCCGTGTCAGAAATGGGGATAATCGGACCTTACTTTTTTGAAGAAGGAAATCGGGCAGCTACCGTCAATTCAGAACGCTACATAGCGATGATTCAAAATTTTTTCGCCCCAGCTCTTGCAGAACTTAATGTGCAGAATGCCTGGTTTCAACAAGATGGGGCGACAGCCCACTCATCCCGAGCATCATTGCAACTCTTAAGGGAAATGTTCGCCGGACGATTGATCTCCCTGAGAGGTGACATTCCATGGCCCGCACGTTCCCCAGACTTGACGCCTTGCGATTTTTTTTGTGGGGTTACCTTAAAGGTCAAGTCTTCAAACACCGTCCACGGACCGTAAGAGAACTGAAGGACGTCATGCGTTTGGAAAGTCGGCGAATACCGCAAGAAATGCTTGTCAGGGTTATGCAAAACTTCAGAAATCGCTTGCGACAGTGCCGCGATAATGGTGGACAGCACTTGGCTGATATTCTTTTCAAAACCACATAAAATAAAACTGTTTTGTAGTTGCTTTCAAGTTATTAAAATAAAATATTTGTTTTTCCAATAATATTTTTTTTATTAAGCTTTAAAAATAGGGAGACAGATATGCCGCACCCTGTATGTATATTTATCAAGAGTACAAAAGTATTTAGAGCTGGATTTGGAATATTTTTTGTATAAATAAAATTTCAAAATTCGGCCCGGAAGTATCATTTTTACTCTTAGCGAATTGCATATTCTTTCGAATATCTCGCAAAGTATGCATTATATAGACATTTATTAAGGGAATAGAAGTACTTAGAATAGGATTTTGAATAATTTTTATATAAAAAATTTGGCTAATTTTTCTATGAAATAACACTATTTCAAACAATTTTGTATAATTTGAAATGCTCATTGGTATATATATTTTTTAATTCTTTATTTCACAAGTAGACAATTTATTTTTTTTAGATGAAGGAAATACAGCAAGAAAATACTACCTATAAACTAAAAAATAGATAAGTACATGGTAAATAATTTTATCATTGGCAATATAACTCAACAAATAGGGAAAGTTATACTAAGCAATGTAGAGAACATATTTGTAGTTGAAAATAGAAATATATGTGCCTATCAGAAAAAAAACATTTTTCATATATATTAGTCTTAAAGAAATTTACATTATTCGAGTCTTAAAGAAATTTACATTATTCGATCGTGTTTTCTATTTATTGTAAATCTCACCTCCGACCGAATAAATAATATTTACACAATTATATTACTCCTGTAGCCAGTAGCACATACCTGTGCTTTATATCCACTTACAATAATGTGTAGGACGGAAAGAGAGGTATACGACTTGCAACGTATTCTCCCTCTTACTTTAGAAGACCGATATATATTCATTCATAACGTTACCTGCGCGATCCACTTCGTTCTACAATTCAGTAAATAAATCGTTTGCTTTATTTTCGACTCTCGTCTGCATCCCCATGGCAACGAACTAAATTTTAATTTTAGTGTAATCCGTACATTTAGCGACATCTATATAGCATTAGATTTCGAACACCAGCTAATTTCATACCTATTGAAATTTTTACCGACTATAACCGGGCCTTAAATTAAATACGGACTGTTTTCAAGTCGGTCCTTAACCCTTCATATATAGCGAAATATTGTCTATCTCTCACGTTTCATGCTGCGTTCTCCTTTTTTTGTGTATGATGATGTATTTGTGAAGAACAAATGAGAAATACATGATATGTGAAGGAGAATTGGCTAACTGTTGGCGGAAATATTTGTGTATTGCTGATGTATATTGGCAAAGGAAGACATTATTTGAAAATATGTCAAACACAAAAATGAATATTCAATGGTGACGCCTTTCAAGGACGGGAATTTCTGATACAATTTATATGGAGGCGAGCAACAGGAATATTAATAATAACAATATCATTAGTACTTGAGACACTATTTACGTATTGAGAATAGAAAGAATAAACAAATGAATTTGATGAAAAATACCTTTATTGCTTTTCAAAATAATCGCCTTTAAGATCTATATACTTTTGCATGCGATTGAACACCCTTCAAAGCACTTTGTCCAGTCAGAAGATGGTAGCTCTAAAACATGCGTTTTGAAGGCCTCAACCGCTTCTCCGGGCGATGAAAATCGTTGTCCACGCAGTTGATCTTTAATTACTGGAAACAAGAAGAAGTCATTGGGTGCCAAGTCGGGGCTGTAAGGCGGATGACCCATCAATTCGATCTTTTGTGTGTCCAAATACTCGTTTGTTGCATGTGATGTGTGTGAGCTCGCATTGTCATGATACAAAATGATTCGTCGTTTTGGGTTGGTTTCAATCAATTTACCGAAAACTTCAGGCAAAGAAATGGTCGTATACCACACTGACTTAACGGTCTTTTGATTTTCGAGAGCCACAGTTGCCACAGGACCAGTTTTCGTGAAGAAAAACGCCACCATTTGCTTCCTAACGCTGCGAGAACGAACAACTTTTGTTGGCTTTGCTTCACATTGAAACACCCAAACTGCCGACTGGCCTTTTCTTTCTGGCTCATAAGAATAAATCCACGACTCGTCACCTGTGACGATGTTGTATACCGCTTTGGATGCAGCACAGTTGTATTTTGGAATCATTTTACGGCACCAATCCACACGAGCAATTTTTTGAGCATCTTTCAACAAATGTGGAATCCAACGCGCACACAGCTTCCGAACACACAAATGTTCGTGCAAAATCTTATGTATGCTGGGCTGCGTTCATAAATGAATCGTTATAATCGTGTGTGTGGCGTGTGAGTAATTTGCTTTGCAGCTGGAGTGTTGACAGAGCGTTTTGGTATTTATGAACGGTTTTAGAGTGGTGACAAGTATGACAGCACATGTGTCATATAACCCCACATAACAGAAGCGGCAATTACAATCATACTTCCATGTGCGCATGTCGAGTCTTCTTCACCGTGGTTTCAAATCCGGCGTTTTTCAAACGCTCGAGTGATTCGAGAGCGAACTTTATGAACACATTACACGCGTACATCATTGAATCACTCAACTGTTTTTGAACGGCTTTGTGTGAAATTTTACCCTAGAGTGCACGCAGTGTGACGTTTATGAACGCAGCCCAGGTCATACTAATGCTTAAATATCTCTCGATTTCTTGATATGTCACATGACGATCTTCTTCAATTAGTTTTCGCGCAGTATCGATATTTTCCGGCACAAAACACCGATTTTGGACTACCTTCTTTAACTTCGTCCGTGAGCGAACTACGTCCACGTTTGAATTCAATGTACCAGCGATATACAGTGGGTGTGGATGGCGCTTCATCACCAAAAGTTGAATTCAGTTGATTGATGCATTGTTCTTGAGTTAGACCACGTCGAAAGTCATAATAAATCATAGCTCGAAAATTTTCGCGAGTTAATTCCATATTTTGGCTGAGATGAAATTTTAAACACTGCAAAAAAACACAAATATTGCTCGCACGTCAAAACTTTCTGACTACCTATAACGTCAAAAATGTCAAAGTTTACGATGACAATTTCAAATTTCACCTGGCAATACCAGTGTTGCCAATTCTCAATACATAAATAGTGTCCCTCGTAGTCTATTTCTGAAGTGCTTTGCTGGAACTGCGTAGGTTGTCAAAAAAGATCAGTTTGAATATTTGTTTAGATCAATTCTTGTTAGTAAAATATTAGTTATTTGAATTACGTCAATTGTGCATCGTAACATTTGCGTTTTAATATATTTCAACATTTATAAATATATTATCACTTATCTAAAATTTACCAGCAGATATTAAATATTGAATTATTACCTTTTCTTTAAAAAAAATTGCTTATTCAAACATATTTCAAAACATATTATTGAATGCTTTATAAAGTATATTAATATACTTCACTACGGAAATATATACTTCTTTTATTTATTTTAAACATTAGGGAGACGATATTAATTATAAAATTTAGAACATTTCCTTGTGTATTTGGTAACTGAGTGGACTTCAAACATCGCAGATAGGTAATTGACTCACCTAACTAAATCAAATGACCCTCCTTCCAATTACGCTTACATGAAGTAACAAATAACACACGCAAATTACGTACTAAGTGTGATTTAAATAATATTTGTTAAAATATCGTGTCAATAGTTTATTTGGGTGAATTTCTACTCAACCTTACTCATGCCAGGTAAAGAACAAAAATTTTAACACAGCACCGAATGTAAACTCAAAGCAAATTTTGCACTAACCTGAAAGTGTTTGTAAACATTGACCAGTAACTATATCCCACACTTTAACAGTAGAATCCGCATTACCAGACACCAATATATTATTTCGCAATTCCATACCAGAAGTGAGAGACTGATGACCCATTAATGTATGCCGACATATTCCCGAATCCACATCCCAAACGCGAATGCTAGTATCAAGAGAACCGCTAACAACGTGAACACCGTCAAACTGAAATAAATAAATAAACTAAACTATATATTTCTTTAAAGTGTCACTGTTAAAGTAATTGAAAGTTGAAATAGAGTTATAAAAAATAAAATTGACACATTTTAACTTATTAATGAAAAAATGCAAAGGTTAAGGTAAAAATTGTTTTACTACAAAATGAATTAATAAGTAGAAATATTGATTATGTTGTGAATGCTCTCATCATGCCTTGTAATCATTTGATAAGTGGAATCACAATCCATCTAAAGGCAGACTCGACAAAAATCTCAAACCTTTTACTATTAATCACTGAGCACCTTTAGTCTAATTTGGAAAGATTTTACGGCCCTTAATTTAATAACATTTCAGTTTCTGAATTAAAATGGTATGTACTTTTATAATTACTTAATACAATGAGAAAGAATTAAAAGTATCAGTATGTACCATACTATATAAATTACTTTCCTTACATACCTGTAAAGAGTATACTCGATTTGTGTGCCCTTGCAGTGTGTGTAAACATTCTTCTCTTTCCGGATCCCAAACTTTTACCATGTAATCATACGCCCCGGATACAACCCGTCTCCCATCGTATTGTACACAACGAACTGCCGCAAGATGACCGACCAACACGTGCAAACAGCGTCCTGATTCGATGTCCCATACTCGTAATGTTGCGTCACGCGATCCACTCACAACTCTGCAATAAAAACAAGATATAAATCGAAAATCACTACTGCAATTGAAAAAGAGAATTGTGGCACTTTACAGATGTATCCTGCGAAGTAGAAAGTCAGTGTCGGTGTAGTTAAACTCATTTCGTACAGTCGCGCACTATTTATAACACGGAGCTATGTGATACGCATACAAAGATACTATAGTAACTAGGCCGGGGGTTCCCTAAATGTGCGTTGCAGCACCGCAGAACGCTTTAGAGGGTAAATAGGGGCACGCAGTATTGCGAACGCGGTCCGGAATATTCTAGTAAGTAGTTCCCATAGCTTGTAGAACATTCTAGAAAGATATGGGACTATCGTTGACGTTAATAGAACTTTCTAGTCGACTTACATAGTATACTATCGGACACTGTCGAAATTTCGCGAAAGATAGGCGGAGCGGGTAGAATAAATATGGCAGCATTTAGGCGAACCAAATCAGCTTCTAAGTGACAATCGAAAAATAAATACCTGAGAAAAAAGTTAACGGTTTTAAGGCGCCCGCTTTGTTTCAGTGTATGGCGTTGTTTGCGTAAAGACGTATAAAAACTATTTGAATTTTGGCTTTACTTCAGTAGAAGTAAACAATGAAGAGATACCGCAGTGTGTGCACTGTTTAGAAGTTCTAGGGCCTGAGTGTATACTCCCAAGTAAGCTAAAGCGAAATCTCGACTATAGTATGGTTCGAAAATTGTAGAAATGATTCATTGCGAACGACTTGGACAGTAGCGAGGGATGAAGGGGCGAGGCAGCAAATTTCATAGGCGTGCGCGCGGTCTCTAATAATTCGTATGCAGGTACTTCTCCGTACACAAGAAAGGCGTAAAATTAAGAACAAAAGTAAAGCAGCTTTATTTAAACATGCGTATAAAATTGTGATAATATAAGCAAAGCATAGGTTACAAGTTAAAATACATTCTAAAATTCATTAATTAATAACTATATTGTATTTCTGGCTAACGAATCCGTATTTTTATTATTTTACATTATTGGAGGTTTCGGCCTACAAATTATGGCCATTTTCAACATTTATACATATTACCTATTTTAATATTAATTACAACATACATAAACTATTTAATCGGTTATTCGTGTAACCTCGTTCTCGTTTTATTGTTAACTGTTAAATAGTTTATGTATGTTGTAATTAATATTAAAATAGGTAATATGTATAAATGTTGAAAATGGCCATAATTTGCAGGCCGAAACGTCCAATAATGTAAAATAATAAAAATACGGATTTGTTAGCCAGAAATACAATATATTTTTTAAGAAAACAAATAAGAATCCAGGGGAGAAAAAACCCAACTTTTTATTAATTAATAACATTAACAATTGTCAAAAAAGATGGCATTTGCGATGATCGGAACAACTAATATTTCATTGATCCGAAAAATACAGTTCTGAGCTCTCACTGTCACTGTCACTGTTACTGTCACTATCGCTGTCATCGGGGCTTAGTTGAATCACCAGCGGTTCAACAATAACCTCCACTCTAACATCCAGGTCCCACATTCGGTCTTCGTCTTTTTCGGTGTGGCCAATGCATTTTTTCCAGGTGTCGGCGGTAACATTTTGAATGGCCTCTTGAAAAAGAACTTTCAAATCGGTCATTTTGAAAGTTGTGTTTTTTCTCGCAACATCCCCCTTAACTTGTGCCCCAATGAGCTCAATGGGGTTGAACTCACAATGATAAGGGGGCAAACGGAGAACTTCCACATTGTGTTGCTTGGCCATTTCATCAACTACATATTTCATATGTTGGCTTTTATGGCGTCGTGCTAAGTTCAACAGTTCTACTTTTAACATTTCATCGTTGTGTGCAATGTTTTTATCTTGTAGCCAGTCCATTATCTGGCCCTTGCGCCACGCTGAAGTTGGTTGCGGTTCTAGTCGGCAGCTGTGATATGGAGCATTGTCCATCACAACTACAGAATTCGGTTCCAAACGTGGCAAAATTGATGCGAACCACTTCTCAAAAGTTTCGGAATTCATCTCTTCGTGATAATCGCCTGTTTTCTTGCTTTGAAATGAAAGCAATCCTCCGTCTAGGAAACCTGTGTCGCTACCGATATGGGTTATTATTAAACGACCGCCTTTACCTGAAGGTGCCTTTAATCCGGTAGATAACCCTTCTAAGAAGGCCTGTCGGGTACTGGTTATTGACAAATCTTGCCAAACTTTGTTGACCGTATGACCCTGATTTAACCACGTTTCGTCCATGAAATAAATTTTTGTGCGAAGTCTTCGGAGTTCGCGCATTCTTCGTAGGTACGTTCGACGCCACAAAACAATTTCCGGCTTTTCAATTAGATAACTTTTTCGGTTTCTTTTTAGGAAACGGAAATTCATTTCTCTCAATGTGCGTAATAAAACACCTCGGGATATCGGAGGAATGTTCTCGTCAGCCGCGATAGCAGCAGAAATTTTTTTCACATTTGGAATTTCATTCCGAAAGAAAAAAGAATGCACAATACGTCGTATTGCGTTTCGTGTATCGTCGTCAACAATTATTTTTTTCCTGCCTCTTGTTTCTTTCTTTGGAGTGGGTGCTTCTTGGGGCTGGCTTGTATTTTTCACGCATCGATGTATGGCTGATTCAGACACTTTCGTTAAAATGCTGCATAATGTAAGTGCGTCGGTTGCAGACAACTTGGAATCGCGTTTGCGAAGCCCATGGTAAACATTACACAGCATTCTTTTTTCTTCTGGCGTTAAATTTTTTCTTCTACGTTTGGCCCCTGGTTCTGCCATTTCGTCAACTAATACTACGGAACACAAATTGTAAAAAGTGTCGTTTATTTACGGAAATGTAATCCTTACCAAATAATAGTATTTTACTTAGCACTGTCTTGAAAAAGACAGTTTTTTTCACAACTTTAACTTAAATCACCAATAACTCCTATATACCACACTGCCACTCCGCCTATGAATGCCTCTGCATAAACGTTCAACGTTCACGTTTAGGTGCAACAGCGCAGATTGCTTCGGGCATTGTCGGGTGGAGAAACAGGTTAACAATCGGCGGTACTCGGAGGTTGTACGATCGTAGCGTGCAAGCACGATGCAAGGGTAGCATAGCGCATACTTGCGTTTGAAGCGGCAAATGGGTTTTGCCTGTAAAATCCATCGATATCGGACCTAACGGGCTAAATGCTCGATAGAGATTATGGCCCCATACTACGAATGAGTCATTTCTACAATTTTCGAACCAAACTATAACATAGTTGATAAATTCCGCGAATTCCTTATTTAATAGGAAGTTGCAAAATTTACAAAAGCATGAAAGTGTGTTTACTATATAAGCCTCAGTACCAAGCAACGCATTGCTAGCACCTTTTAAGGTCACATAAGGAGTGGCAAAGTGCAAAAAATGTCACATTATCGCAGAAAAGCTTCTTCTATCGTTTCTCCTTGACATGGTTACTTAATATTATGCTGGGAGAAGCGCCGGGAAAACTAATTTCAAAGATGCCTTTTTCCAACAACAGTATTAGTCAATGTCGAATATAGCCCAGGATCTCAATGATCAATCAATATTAAAAATAAATGAACTCGATGAATGTCTGGTCGCTGTGGAGTTACAGGCGCTTATTCGCAGCAAAGCACCACATGCTATGTGGACCCATTTCGTCATCCATAGTTGCATCAAAATCAATGAACTCTCAATTAAATTTGGTATTAGAATGTGTCGTAAGGTAGTAAGCAACATAAAAAGTAGCCTGTTTTTTCAAGAAACTATGCATGGAGGTGGGAGCTGAACATACGGCCCTGTTATACTACTGCAGTTCACGATGGCTTTCACGTAGCAAAGTTTTATCCTGCGCATTCGAGCTACATCAAGAAATTCACGCTTTTCTACAAGAGAAACGTCATGTAAACTCCAGGTACTTTACCGAACCTGACTTTTTGCAACGTATTTTGCGATAGAAAATAACATGTACATTTTGAAACTTTTCTACAAGGTTGTGGCGGCGTTTAGGAAAAAGTTGCACTTGTGAATAAGAAAAACCAAAGAGGATGGCGGTAAACGTTGTTTCTCTGAATTGCACAAATAACCTGGCCTCTAATAAAATCAATGTTTCACAATACTTGCTGTCCCTTTTTCAAGGAACGCCTCTCGAAGCTCAGTGAATGAGTGGCAAAATACTTTGAGGAAGACAGTGTCGAGAAATTTGCGTGAATCCAAGATCCTTTCCATGCTCAACTCCACCAGAATTCACTTTGCAGGAAGAAGAGCGTGTATGAACTCTCTTGCTGCCAGAAAACAAAATTAGATATCAATCAAAAATGAATATCCAAGTCTGACCTGTAGCTGTAACAAAAAGCAAATATCGCTCAAATCATTGTGGAGCAAAAAATTAGTCAGAGTCAAAGCTTATTCCGCGTTTTAACCAAATGCATGGCGGTATGGCCGTCAGCAAGCTCACCCGTCGCATTAACATACTTGTCCTTGAAGATTTCTACCATTTATTTCATATTTTTTGTATTTTCATATTTTAGTTTGATGGTTCTCGTCTTTCAATTTTAATAAATGTGAGCTTCTTCACATTGTGAGGTTCATCTTGGGAGTTGGTTTTCATTCCTGTGCCTGATTTGTCAGTGTACACGTATTTTGATAAGCGCGCCGGGACAAACTAATAAACCTGTAAGCGTTCAGCGGGTCGAATCCTTGAACTAGGTCATTAATAATAATCATAATTTAGTGCCCTAGGAACATATATAAATGATATATGACTAGCAAAAACACATAGTTACAATAGAAAATTCTATAAAAATCCATCGTCGTTATGTAGAAATAGAAATATATGTATGTGATCTGTATATATAGGATTTCAAATTAAAAATATATATAAAATTATCTTATTATAAGTGTATAAAAGAAAAATATGGAGAAGCTAGAAATAAACAATAACAGATAAGAACGAAGAACAATACTGTTTGTAAAGTGGACACAACAGTACGTGTGTTCAGGGAGTTACGGCGCAGGAAGCGAATACCGCTAGAGCTCGTTGCTAGTGCCAGAAGTCATTGGACGGGTCACAGTAGTAAATTATAAAACTGTTGCTTGCGCATGCGTCCTTTTACTACTTTTGAAGAATCACAAATTCTGACAGCAACAATATCGAACAACATGGCATTTTGAAGTTTATTTTTATTTAATTTCATTATTATTATTGTTCGAAGTATGAAGACTTTGGAAATCTAAAAATAAAATCAACGTATTTGGTGTGTAATTAGTTTGTACAGTTACGGACAAATAAAAGAGGGACAGTTTTTTTGCCTAATGTGCTGGGATTTTGAAAAACAAACGTCAATAAATTATGTCAGAAAAAATGGTTAAGTTATTGTCAAAAAACACAAAGCAAGACGAAAATGGACTAACAATAGTTTATTCAAAATCACATTGTCTCTTAAGTACATATTTTATTTCGTTAATATTTAGTCATTACACCATTTCGATTTGTAACAACTGCTGTTCTTCGCGGCATAGAATTAAATAAACTTAAACAGTATTGGTCCGAATTATCATCCGACGCATTATTAATTGTTTCCAATAAGTCTTGCACATTTTGTGGTCGTACATTTCTTCTTTGAATAATACGAGCCAATAGTTTATTTAGCCATTTTGCATTAGCAATTATTCTTGCCTTATCAACAATATTAACGTGTCACATTTTTGTATCGTTGACAAATTGATGACATTTATGAAGTTGGGACTACTATGTTCTATTCGATTAAATTTTAAAAGCCAGCAATAACAACTAAAATAAAGCAAAATTATATGTAAGAGTTGTCCCACTCTTTTCTGTCCGTAACTGGCCACTTAATACATCAACATAAATATTGGCTGCATGTGCCTCGTTTTATGTCTTGTTAGTTCTTATTGTTGGTGTTTATCTTTGTATCATGATTTTATGTTTATATTTCTATATCTTAAGTATTTAATCTATGCATGTATATAATCTTATATCTTAAATCATAATCGACAGTTGTAAGCTATGTACAAAAAAAAAAGAAAAAGAAAGATAGAATGACAATTTTTTGTAATGGTCTAATTACAAATGATTGCAAATATACAATATACAATATATAATACCAAATATAAAATCATTATTTTATAAATGAGACAGAGGTAATGATAAATCATCTACTATACAGCTTGAGCGCGCGGGGTATGATCACCCGATGCTAGTCGATATTCTTCGGACGTATATTCGGCAAATGATCTCCGCTAGCTGTGTTCGCCAGATATAGATATATAGATTTATTTTTCCAGAGTTGTTATTTCGTTATATTTACTGGAGAGAATCTCTAATTTTAATCTCTATTTCAAGGGTCGTTTTTATGTTATTTTATGGTATTCCTGTTATACTTATTTATAGTTTTTTTTTACCATGAAATTTCTATTTATTTATTTTTCTCTAGACATCTTAGTTTATTCTGCAGATGTTTCAGGCGGGTTGTTTTTATTTCATTCTAAAACCCAGTTGTACTGCTATAACTTTGTACACAACTACATTATTATTTAATTTCATTAGGATAATCATAATTACGTTATAAGTATTACAATCTTCGCGTTATTATCGACTTAGTTATCTAAGCAATCGTCATCACTTAAAGAGAAAATTTAATTTGTTCTTTTTGTCAATCTGCAATAAAATAATCAGATCACTATGAGTTCGAATATGAGCAGGCAATGCTAGTATGTTGTACCGTAACTCTAATATGTATTATCGGACCACGTTTAGATGCGAGTTTACGTATACCATCGGGTGATCATACCTCGCGCGCTCTTGCTGTATATAGTGTGTTAAATATCTAACACGACATTTTACAGTGGATTATTATATGGATTACCTGGAAGTTTTCGATGAAGATGATATATCTGAAAATATTATATTAGCAGTTTTGGTTGGAATATTTAGGCACAGTGAACAGTATTCACTACAATTTTAATTAATTGATGAATTTTCTGAATGCTATGTTGCAGTAAGAGTATAACCAGAGATACATAACTGATAAATAAATTTAATTTGTATTTGTTGTAAAAGCAATATATTTAGCTTGTAATCTGATGTTAGTAAATTTGTTGCATTATTTGGAGTTTTCGTTGAAGATGATGTATCAATTAACATTTTTATATTAGCAGTTTTAGCTGGGATATTTATCGGCAGTGTAAATAGTCCTTCATTTCAATTTTAATTAATTGATGTAGTTTCTGATTGCTACATGTATATACAACGATAAATAAACATGACACAAACTGATAACACTGAGTGTTTGTTTTATTTTTGTAGTTGAGAAAGCTATATTATTCCAACATTTAATGTAGGTACTGGAATCTGATAGCGGATCTTGTGTAAGCTTCGTTACCTAATAGACTATATAGCTACATACACTTTTATACATACGATGTTTAAAGAAGGCAATATGAAAGTATTTTACAAATGAACACACAAAAACTTTTAAATTTTAAATTACTTAAAATCCATGTGGCATGTTACATTCTCCATCTACTTTGTTTTTCAACGACGACAATTAATGTTTTATAATATTCCGGCCATCCGGACCCGGCACCATAGAGTAGTGCCCCGCCGCCTACATATATACGCACGCTACCCGCGCCAGTTTCATCGCTCGATTTCTTAATACAAACGGGGCAGTCGCGCGAGATGCCCCGGAGCTTACGTCAGACTGCGATTTTTAAACGCGCTGAAAAGACGGACTGTTACTTCCGAAAACATATTATTTGCTATCAAACAAATCAGAAAACTTACATACAAATTAGGAGTTTATAATTAATTTATCTGTTAAAAGAAATTTGTCACGGGGGGGGGCAGTGCCCCGTTGCCCTCCCTGCAGCAGCCGCCACTGGTTACTTGCTCTTTTTGTATTTCTATGTTAGAAACTGATACCATAATCTTGACTCTTCAGATAAGAAAGCAGTATGGTAAAATGGTTTAAGCTTCCCCTTTTATTAAGAAAATTTGCACAGTTGCTGAAAAATGCCTTCAGTTTACCACTGCAGAGAAAAAAATTGTACAAACAAGAAGTCCTATGACACTGACAATTCATACAACATTCCAAAATCTACTTGTGAATGTTCTCTCCGCGTTTGGTGAACATATTGTCAATGATGACCCATTAATAATCATGACACATAGTTAATAAAACTTATTTTAAAAATATTTTTTAAATCTAATTAATTAATTTTTGCCATGAACATGTGAGTCTGAGCCAATACTGTGCGGCTTAGGCAGAGAGCGCAATAGTCCGAAAGCAACATTGATAATCAACTTCAGTTATAGAGTGAGTATACTTTCTATAACACTCATCAACGAGAAAAAAACTAGGTTTTTGAATATTATATGTACCTTTTACATTCAATTTTTCATTTCTTGCCAGTGGCATCTACCGAAAATTCGGAATATTGAGTCGAAATTTATAAACTTCTTATAATGTTGGATTGTTGGAGTAATAACAATCCATTTGTAAATGTCTACAAAATGAATTTATCTTTAAATTAATAATATAAATTGAAAATCAATAACGTTGAAATTTGATTGCCAAATTATATCAACTGACATTTCTAAGTTACATGATTTGTGGTTGGTGGATATGAAATTATATCCCTTTGGTTTGCCTACTTATCCATTTTGTGTCTGGTGTGAAAAATAGAAAATTTCAATGTACAAGTAGAAATAGTAATAATACTTACTTGTTTTCGTGTAAGTGCATACAGCGTACTGTAGATGTATGACCGTATAATGTATGTCTACACACTCCACTTTCAGCATCCCATACTTTCAGAGTCCTATCTGTACTTCCGCTAATAATTGTACTACCCGACATCTGTGACGACCATACACCACCAGTGTGGCCAACCAAAGTACGTAGACACTGTAAAAGGAAATCAAATTGTTTCAAACAGTAAAACAGACAAAAAGAATATTCAGCATACCCGTCCCGTTGTTGCAGACCAAACTTTAAGGGTATTATCATCCGAACCGCTGACAATTCTATTACCGCAGAACTGAAGGCATGTTATAACGTGATCGTCATGACCTCTTAACATTTTTGGTGGGCGAATGGGCTTCTCTCTCCAATTCATCTCAATGGCATGTTGAAGCATGTACGCGGCCTAGAAGAACATACATCGTAGTATTATTGTAAGGTTTGTTTTATAAAATCGGCAGAAATTCTACAAAAACTAAAGCGCAGTTTCGAAGAGGTACAACTGCAACTTATTTTTTTGTGAAAATGTCTGGACAAGGCAAACCATGCATAAACTGTTAATTTTGAATCAAACTGAGGTCGATAAAATGTGATGATAAATATATTGTCTTAAGAGTGTCTACATGGTCCTAGAATCATTCTGGTTTCAACACACTTTTCTATATTTTACATTTTTCTCTTCAAGGTTAAAGAAAGATATATATTAAACTGCCACTGGCATATAATTGATATTTTATATTTTTCATTCAATTGTTTTATTAAATTGGGGTATTGGGAAATATAGAATTCACAACAAGCAATAAAAGCCAGTACAAACAATAAGAGTTATAATGTAAAAAAAAGGCTTAATATTTTGTGATCACAACGAAATTATACGTGACCATTAAATTTGGACTATCTTTGGAAAATCTTACCAAACGTCCTAGAAGTGTATCTAATGAAGAAAATAATATAGAAAATTTCAAGAAAAGAAGAACTACGCAAAAAGTATTAATTGAACAAATTAGACAACATGAAACAGCAGACAAGGAAGACTGGCATCAGAAAAATAATTTACTTAATCATTCTGTCTGCATTTAATATTTGATAGGTATTAATCAAATATGTATTTTACTAGGCATCAAAGATATAATCACTGTACGTGATTTCTGCTTTTCTCTATTTTATATATGCCTCTAAAATACTTTCGAAAAAAGCATGGGAGATACACATTGTTTTATATCTAGTTAAAAAGTATTATATTTGTATTTAATATATATATAGAGCAGACGCGTTACATTCAACTGCACGTCACTGATAACATTTACATGTTGTCATAACTGTATTGGTAAAACTAAAAAAGTTACATTGTTAAATTATATTTGAGGGCTTTTATTTCATTAGTTTAAATAGAAAATGTATAAATTGGTCGTGATATACGCATTAATGGCAAATAAACACATAATTTCCGTTTCAATATTAAATTTCTCCCTTACATATTTTTAATAGACTAATAGTTCAATTCAGTGTTGACAGATAAATCATATCTGTCAAAAAGGCGTGTGTTGAGTATATTCTTCCAGTCAAATTTTCGTGTTTTTTGCTTTGATTACGTTATGAAAGACGGAAGATGAGGAAGTCTTAGAACATTTCAATTACTAAAAATATTGCAATATAGTTAATGTATTGTGAATATATTTTTTTGGTTATATCAAATGTCACTGACAGAAATAAAAATCGGTCCGGTAACATAAAAAAGACGAGTCGTTATGGATCTAGTTATAGCTACTATATTTAGGACAGCTGACTCGTCGGCCATTTTGGAGATAAATGTCAGTTCATATCACGATACACTTATACCGGTATTCTCACTTTAGCTGTCAATGACGTCATTGCGGACAGATTGACAGTTCTCATATAGGCTACATTTTGACGCAGTTATCTCCAAAATGGCGGACGAGTCAGCTATGCTTTATAGTAGTTGTAGATCTAGTATGACGTACAATTGAATGCAATGCGTTTCCTCAATGTTTGTATAGCTGAGTCGTTTTGGCAAACGTCACAGCCAAAATACGAACTAAAGACAACGATTCAATGCCACTACAAATTCCAAACGACCGGAACAATTTTAAAACAATAAGATTAAACTAATTAATTAATATTTCATGATATATACCTTCCGCTAGTAATATACGAGAAAGCCAGTTACAAATTAAATATTATATATAATGAAGTGTTAAATATTACTTTTCTACACCTATATTTTATACTATATTGTATAATTAATTGGCTGTACTGTTTAGTGGACAGCATTGTTGAAAGATTTATATAGTTTGAATGACAGTTATAACAAAAGTCAAATGGTAACTATGATAAATGTCAAAAGATGTATGAATATTTTTGTTTATGACAGTCCTGACATGACTTTTGTAGGTTATAAAAAAATATTTTGCCACCACAAAAACCGAATCAAGGACGCGTTTCAAGTTACTTGACCCTCTTCACCTTAATGTGCGGTTTCGCAATGGCATTCGTTTGATAGAGAATATCTCATGACACATTAATACCCACCCCTTTCATTTCTGTGAGACATTCATAGATATAACTGTTGTGCTTAATATTTGTTATCCTTCAACTCTCTCTATCACCAAACCATTAAATAAATTGTGGTCCTATTTAAAAAAAATAGACATTCATTACGCGACCTGGCATATGAATAATTAAATCTATCAAGGTCTGTCGTAAAATTTCTATGTGTAACACATATCAAACTTAGCACCTAGCATTTTCATTTATCGATATATCTCATATCCTCTCGTGTGAATATTTAGCATCCATTTCTTTTTAATACTTTGCCTAGTTTCGATTTTACCAATTTATTGTTATGTCTCTTGCCAATTTATTCGGAAATATGACTTGAAAGTGTATTTGTATTGTACTTTATTCTATATAATACCGTGAGATCAAAAATTATATTGATAAAGGTTTGCCATGGAATGTAAAACGTCTGTCTTAAGGCTCCTCGCTAGTGAAACGGCAATCGCAATATTGGTTGCATAGCACATACTATAATAACGGAAGGATGTCCGAGTACCTATTACACATAGGGAATATATAATAAATTTTTGAAATAATAACGCAATATCTAAGCAATAAAAATTCACTTATGATCAAATATTTACACATTTGCAACCGTGGGAATGATTTTTACCAAAATAACATTCACTGTAATGTGGGTTGCCTAATTTCAATTTATTTTATATTCATTTAAAACGAAGTAAAGAAGAGTTGAACGAAAAATAAGTGCAGAGCGGGGTAGCTTTCAGTTCATTTTTTAACGTGAACTAACGCAAACAAATCTGCTGCAAAGGATTTTTGAGAAAACTCGTTTTATATATTTTGACATGTTAATTAATTTTCTTTAATCAGATAATTTTTTTCTAAGTGTGATTATTCAACGGGGTAGATTACTAAATTCTTCATAAGTTGACGATAAAGGGTTTTCCCCAAATTTAAAATCAACAAAAATATCTTGCATCAAAAATCTGCTATTTTTCAACTATGCACAGATCCGCTATTGAGGACCCTTAATTTATATCATTAAGTGTCATACTGTCATTAATATTTGTCATTAATTATTAATGACAGTATGACACTTAATGATATAACTTAAGACAGACGTTTTACATTCCATGGTAAACCTTTATCAATATAATTTTTGATCTCTCGGTATAATGTGTCTGTAATTGATTTACGCCGCCGCCAATTGCGTCTAGCTACTTTTATGTTTTACATTTTCACTACTGCTGGAAAACAAATTAATTGTCAAATTTGACATTAACATCCCATAAGCGCAGTTTAAGGGGTTTTTAGCAGAAATTTTAAAAATTATCGACATAAAGTAATCAACTTTAACAGAATATAAATACGAAATTATTGGTTATGAGTGCTATTTCATATTGGCAATGTTTTCCATTATCTTCCCATCTGACACCTTCAATGAATAAAAATAATTCAAATTTAAAATATCTCCAAACGTCATTAACAACACAACTTTCAATCTTAAATAAAAATAGAAAAAAAGTAGGTTAATTGGAATCCTTGTAAAACAATACTAATGAATGAGTCTTATTTAAAAAATCATTATTATATCATTTTATTGGCAATTGCAATTCTAGGGTGGAACATTAGTTGGAAAACAGCTAGGATCATTCTAGGACGGTTTGGAACACGGTATTACCGCATCGAGCCATTTTCATCAAAAAAGAAGCAATGCTTATGACGTCATAATGTAATGAAACCAGTATTACTCTAATTGTTTGAAAATAATACTTTACCCATTTTTGATATATTCATTGAAGATGAAAAAGTGTCTTTGTGTAATAATATCCACTTCAAAGCATAACAACAATAATTAATTAGAAAGAAAAACTCGTTTCACAAAAATATATATGATTTATTTCATAAACTAAATGTACATTTCGTTTGCCAAGCAAACATCATCGGTAGTATACAGATTTATTCGTGTTTTTACATTATATATATGTTCGAACGTTTGCATTCATACCACCCTTACACATGCAGTAAACACCCACCATAGTTTTCCAATATTGCTGTAATAAAGTATGGTTAGATTTTATAGAGGTCTTAACTTACTACAATAAGAAGATTTGTCACTGCAAACGGTCGAACATATATATAATGTAAAAACACGAATAAATCTGTATACTACCGATGATGTTTGCTTGGCAAACGAAATGTACATTTAGTTTATGAAGTAAATCATATATATTTTTGTGAAACGAGTTTTTCTTTCTAATTAATTGTTTAAAATTCACAAGTGCTCAATTATCAAGATTAATAACAACAATAATCGCAAAAAGGGAAATACTTTGTGAAATTATCTTATCATCAATTACAATATATCTCAATATGAATTTATATTATTTCTGACAAATAATAATTATTATTTCTACATAATTAAAATTGCATAAAGGGGAATTACCTTCCACGGAGATGTTTGACTACCGGGCGATCCTCTTCTTATAGGAACTCTATCTATTCCAGCTTCTTTACACTTTTCTCTCCATAATAAATTATCTTCGGCCAAAAATCTCCAACTCCTACACGTTTGAGCGGCTCTAAGTAGATCTTTAGGTTCTAAAAATGATAACACTGACAGGGCCAATTCACGTGGTAACAATGAAATAAAATCACGTTGGAATTGGGGTTCAATCACTTGCATCATATGACGCACTTGCGTCGGTTCACACCTAGCTATCAGTTCGTTTATAGCTAAGATCCTCTCGGCATTCGACCATTTCTAAAATTTCAATGTTGTACTAAATGGGATTTAAATGAACAATTAGATTTTTACCTGAAATTGCACCAACCATTCCGACATTTCTGGGGGTGGATTGTCTTTTGTTGGAATCACTGCACGTTTTAACTTATCACTTGGTGTACCCTGTGCAGAACCATTAACGGATCCCTCTGAAGACACTGGAGATCCGAGGAAACAGCTAGCCTTGGTGGGACTAGCATATGAAGCAGTCTTGTTTTCAGGTAGGAGTTTTTTACAGGGCAATGCATTTTGAACATCTAGTTTTCTCTTTCTCTAAAATAATTAAATAAAAAAAATAATCACCAACATTTAGCTCAAGACATGTTATTTTAATATTTATTTTGCCTTTGTCAGAGAGAAGATTAGATAAACATCACATTAGGAGAACATACTAAATCAATAGTTATGATCATTCAGTGAAATAAGATTCATCATGAGTTTTTTATATTTTAATGGTAATAAATGTAAAGAATACATAAAAAAAAGGATTTACTAACACTGCAATTTTAAATAAAAATAAATATATAGAATATTGACAATAATAAATATTAGTGTATCAATTAGTATTAATTCAAAATGACATAAAAATCTCATAGAAAGGGGAACTGATTCTACAACTTTATTCATTTGTCTTGCTGAATTTTACAATCCAAGAGTTTTATTCATTTGTTTGACATGGTGGTTTTACAAAGTTTAGAGTAACTTATGTTCAATTATCACATTTATTAATTCTATTGATGAAAACTATGTAAACTATTAGACAGTTGCAGTGAATATGCTTTTGCCATTTATAACAAATTCTTGTAAACAATTTTGTTTCATAAACTTCCAAATGCTATTCTGTACTTAGCTAATTAAAAATTTCTCCAAAATAATAGCAAGATTGGAACCATCTGAACAACTTAGTGTGCATATAAAAATGTAGTTGATAGGATAAACTGACTAAAAACTTTGTACACTGCTGCCAAATGGCAAAAATCTTGTTTTAATAAAAGTTATATTAAGTGTACAAAATACAGAAATTTATCAGCATACAACTCTCTCTATGAATAATTTCTATTTGACAATCATCACTGAATACAAAAAGATGTTATTGAAACCAAATTCAATAGGTTTGTTTTTGGTGCCAATATTCCCAAACATAAAGCATCACTTCATGTTACTTTCACAAAAGAAAAATAAATGAAATGCTAAGGTGACTTTTAGAACATATTAGAATTGTGAAGTATATATATTTTTTTGTAGTAAACATGGCTTACAAAAATTACAATGTACATAAACAGAACGTAGTTGTTAAAAGTTTCAAGTTTGCTGACATTGATAAAAACAGGTATGTATTAAAAATGAAAATGTTAAATATGAAATCTATAATTTTATTTACCAAAGTTCGCTGAGTTGAAAATGAAGTACCATATTTAATATGAGAACTAGTGGGAGTAGTTACAGTTTCAGAAAGAGAAAATGTTTCTGATAATTCTTCACATATTTCATCATCCTAGAATTAAAATTACAAATGAATGAATAAATTTAAAAAAATATTTGTATTACCTCTTCTATAATTTCAAAATCTTGACTCTCTTCTTCAATATCACCATCGATACAATCCTCCCATCTGTCATCTTTCTCATTTTCTTCATCACATTCTTCTAGACCTAATTCATTTAAAAACGTGGCTTTATCACTTTTGTCATCTAACTGATGTGTCACCTCATCTTGTATAAGCATTGAATTTTGGGAGGTTCCTATAAATATTAACATCATTTTCGTAGGAATTTGAATAAAGAATACGTAACAAAATTATTACCTGGTAATGTGTCAGTACACAGTGAATCCAAACAAACTGTTTCTGTTGGACTTGGACTTGTATCTGCTTTGTGAAGATCAGATTCCCTTTCGAAAGAGACTGCTCGATCATTTAAAGTATCCTTATTTGTTGATGGACATGGTTGTTCCATTCTAAAGGATCCTCCGACTATAAAACAAATTAATTGAATTAGCACCAATGCATTATTTTCGATTCCCTATGCAAACAAGAAATAGTTTGTGGGCCAAGGTTACATAGAAATAATTGTTTAACAATCAAAATTAAATTAAATAATATTTACGAATATTATTGAGAGTAACAATAATATTTATTTATTATCTAGAAAAAATGCTTCTCTGCACATGTGATATGACAAGCAATTTAAGCTCATTAAAAACAGCAATAAAACATTATAGATATGGACTTCAATATTAATTAAGCAACACTACATCAAAGTATAGTATATTAAACATTTTTTTTTCTGCCTATATTCACATTTTCTATCAAAATTTGTTAATAATTATATAACCTATATTTGATAACCTCTAAAATAAACATATATCAAGGGAAATGTGTCTTCAGGTTTATTAAATGCATTTAAAAAGGCAGTTTTCATCACAACAATATTTACCAACACAAAATATATTTAGCCGTAGATTGGATTACTCGTGGTTCTTTTTTTGTAGTATTATTTTACTCCTTATGTGCAAAATATTTGACCAAGCCCGTAAAATACTAAAAACATCACTTTAATTATAATAAAACCTATCAAATTAATACCTGGTTCAAATATATTTACTATTCTAATATAAGGCAAATGTAACTATATTTCGTTATCAAGAAAACGAATCAAAAGAGTAAATTACCTTCTTATAAAATCACACTGACGGCCATTCTTAAAATACTGCGTTTTATTGCCTGTTAAAGCAAACTTTTTAAGAAGAAGGAATAAGCACACTTCAATAAAATTGTGGTTAAAGCATCGTTACTTATATTACCGAGTGACCGATTGGCTTTGTTAGTAAAAATGGCAACACAGGAAAAATTTTCTCAAAAATTCTCAAAAGAAAAAACTGACAAATTATAGAAGTTTTTACTATGAATACTTGCATTAAGAATATCTTAATCAATAGGTTAGACAATTAGAAATTTGATTGTTAAATACACATAACCTTTCAAATAATGAACACGTGAATTTCCTTTAGATGAAATGAACCATGTAACCATTTATTCTTGTGACATAAAACTAATGAAGTCAAAATCATTTCAAGATCACATTTTCTTGAATATTTAGATTTCTATTAAGACTTGCATATTTATTTACCAGATTGTCAAGAATGTCCGTGCAAGAATGCTATTACGGAATATACAGTATAATACAAAACTAATGTTGACAATTTGTCAAATTTTATACTAAAAAAAACACCAATTAAAACAAAAATAAAAAATGAATCAAAAAAAATCATACTTTGTGAATATCTTTAATATTTTAATCACTTTTCAAATTGAGTTGAATATTCAAGTAATTATTGATTTTCCAACATATCGGTGCGTTCGCCACAACCTTGTTCTATGAAGTTAGCAAGCAATCTTTTTAATAACCCAAATTTACTTGATTTCACCTTGATTTTGAAAATTTGGAATTACATAAAAAATTATTTAAGCATGGAATTACCTGGTATAATATATCCACCAAATCGGCCATTGGAAAGAATTATGAAAACATCTCAGACACCTGTTTTATACGATTTTCTGTATTTTATTGAAACTAACAGGAATGGTTAGGTAACCTCACAATTATTCATTGGATGTTTGAATTGTAAGTTTTAGGAGAGATAATTCTGGGGTGCTCTAATCTAGCTGGCACTTATTGGGAAGGAACATTATTTCACTATAAAAATTTTGAGCTTGCTAAAGAGAATGTTTATAATTCATATTTTATAAATAATTCAACAACGAGTGATGCGAAATTTATTCAGGATGACTGTGTAAGTTATAAACACAAATTAAGTGTGTTGAGTTCTAATTGATATTTATTTTGTCATATAATTAATATTATTGTGCAGGTTTTACTAGCAGAGGATATTGGTTGTTTGAAGTTATTAAATATACCACATGGAGAAGGAGAAACATTGATGGTGTGTAAAGAGTCTTACGAAAAAGAAAACAGGGTTATACAGTTAGCAGTATGGAATACAAAAAAGTTTGCTACTTGTTCTGAAAAATGTATAAATTTATATGAAATTAGTGATTCATCAATACAATTCCATAGAAACTTTATGTAAGTAGTTTTAGTACTTTTAGTACTATTTTTAATTTAAAATTATTATTACTATATATGTTTGCAGAAATTATCATACAGATAGAATAACATCAATTGATGCAAATACATCAGATGAAAATATATTTCTATCAACTTCTGCTGATAGAAAAGCTTGCTTGTGGGATATTAGAATGGACATGCCCGCAACTGGTATTACAGTATATATAGCAGTAAAATCAATATACCTATTTCATTCTTTTAGTGATATATAATAATGAGTTTTCTTCTTTAACCACTGCCAGTTGGAATCCAACAATAAAGGAACATGTAGTAATAGGAGCTGAGGCAGGTGATATTTATCTTTTAGATATTAAACAACCCAAGGATGTTCTTTCTACAACTCATTGCTTCGATAGTAGCATACATAAAACTTGTTTTAATGATCTCAACCGTATAGCTGTATGTGGAAATACACCAAATGTATTAATATATGATTGTGAAAATGAAGAATTTAGAAAATGTTATGAAAGTTGTAAACATGATACAATTGTGAAAGGATTAACTTGGTATAAAAACAGTTTATACTCTTGTGGATTTGATAGGAAAATTGTCTGCCATAATTGTTAATATTATTGGACTAATTCTAAATAAAATCTTTTTTTTTACATTTTACAATAAATATATTTGCTACAGAATATAGTCATTTATTCATGTTCTTGAAATCAAGGTAAGTTTCAATAATTTATGCAAATACACAGTGACTGCATCAAATGCTAAATACATGTTAATATAAGACTGCAAAAAACGAAAATTCTGTCTTATTTTAATTTCTACCCATTATACAATGTCTCAGGGAGCTTGGAGCTTGCTTAACATGTTTTAAACTACAGCATTTGAAAATTCTATAAAATCTTTTGACACAAATCGTTTGCGATTTGTTTATGGAAATCATTAACATTCATATAAATTCTCAGTTAATACCGCGCGATCATTTAAATTCTAAATTAGAGCAGGCTGTGAAATTTAAATTAAGTTTGTATATAAGTACTAATTTACAATTTGAATTGTCAAAGTGACGTTTCAAAATGTTAATTAATCAATAATTGACATTCTGGACAACCTAATAAAAAAAATCCCGCCTGCTATAATTTAGAATTTAAATGATCGCCTGGTATTATGTATGCAGAAATATTAAGAACATGAACCAATCCATGTTTTGGCAAATATTAAAGCGATCTGACAATCAAAATATACAAGTGCTGATAGGGCATTATAATATTTCTTATGTTCAGTTCATCTTACAAGGAAGGTTATAGCAATTCCAAGTACTAATTTCATAACAAACCTATTTTTTGATTAAATGATGCCTATCCTTGACCCATCTGTGAGAATAGCAATCACAGAATTGCAGCATCCTACCAAAATCTCAACACGCAGTCCTTGTTTATAAATACTATAGTTATACAACCTAGAGAAAACTGTAAATATTTCTTATGTAGTAAAGTGTCGTCCTCTGATATCTTTCAAATGGATTAATACGAATGAATGAAAGTGCTCACCCAATGAAATATTCTCAACGCCACTCCCACAATTTAATCCGGAAGTTTATAAAAAATGTAAATATATTTTGATATTTTCTATTAAATTTTACATAAGAGTATATTTTGTTTGATTTGCTTTTCACATCGTTTGCCCTTGAATTACATATCAACATAACCTATTTAGCTGAACTGTGATAAAGTAGATTTAAGTAAATGTTTTATTGAAGAATCGTAGTATTACTATTTTCTTCCCTTATTATACTCACAATTACCCTTTTATAACATAATCAAAAAATGGGGTGTGGCCATCACACGACTTTCTTATACGTATAAGCGTTTCAAACTATACAATCTTAAGAATTTTTTTACACAAAACTTATTCAAAATCCTATTCTAACTACTTTTATTCTCTTAATAAATCGCAATAGAATGCATACTTTGCAAGATATTCGAAAAAAAGTGCTACTCGCTAAGAGTAAAAGTGCTACTTCCGGTCCGAATTTTGAAATTTGATATATACAAAAAATATATTAAATCCAGTTCTAAATACTTTTGTACTCTTAATAAATATATATAGAATGCATAATTTACGACATATTTGCCAAAAATCGCTATTCGGTAAGAGTAAAAGTGTTACTTCCGGTCCGAATTTTGAAATCTTTTTTATACAAAAGATATTGAAAACTATGTTTTAAATACTTTTATACACGTAACGTACCTGTCTAAAAAGCTTGACTTGCGAAATATTCGCAAAAAACCGATTTTCGATAAGAATAAAAGACCTACTTCCGGTAGGAATTTCGAAAAACTTTTTAAATAAAATTGTTCTCAATTTTAATTTTAAGTACATATGAATTCTTTATAAATTTGTATAAACTTAGTATTTGACGAAATATTGGCAAAATTAGATTTTTTCACTGAAGTAAACTGCTACTTCCGGTCTACCGATTTTACTGAAAAACTAATCAGATCTCAATGGGGAGATTATACACGTAAATACAAAATTTGGAATTGATATCTCCAGCGGTTTGACCGCTATCGTGGTCACACACAGACAGACACACAGACATTTTTTAAAAACCACTTTTTTGGTATCAGGGGACCTCAAAACGTGGACATCTGCAAAAATCTCGAGGTCGAAAATTTTCATCATCACAATACTTCCTTATACTACGTATAAGAAAGTAAAAAAAGACATACAAAAGGCTTTTTAAAAAACGTATTCATGTTTTTTAAAGAAATAAATCTAAACAAGAAAACGGTATTAAAAAGTCTGCATTTTTATTAAATAGGTACTCACCTACATGAAATGTCAGTCTGTTTCGGGTTCAGAGTTTGGGTTATTCTAATTTGTTTCTATGTGTTCAACAGGTATGTCCGAACCACAACATTTATTAAGTTGCTTTGCATGGTTTCATCAACTTGACTGGTTTATGTGAGGCTTTCAAACCAGTAATGTAGTACGTTTTACAAAGAAAATGCATTATAAACACCACATTATTTTAAGGTTTTGGTATCTTCAGAATTTAGAAATTTAAATGGTTCACAGCCAATCATTTATCACTTAACCAGGATAAATGTGAGACAATTTATTTTACTAGTAAACATAGATCAAACATATATTCTACGAATTGAAAGTTCCTTGATATTAGACTAGACACAAGATTAATATGGAAGCCGCAGATAGTTGAATTAGTCAAACACTTATCTTCTGCTACTTATGCAATTAGACATATCAGATTTATAACTGATAGTCTACTGGAATAACGACATACTATGGACTATCAAATCACATATCAACAATGTGGGGTAAGTAGGCCTATGTAGAAAAGGTGTTCATCCTGCAGATGAAGGCTGTTCGAGCAATTGTCTGTGTTTCACAAACTATTCGCTGCAAACCTCTCTTCAGAGAACTTATGATAAGTCCATTAGCCTAGACACATATTCTGCAACAACTAAGGAGGGCTTTGAAAAAGCTGTCACACCTCATGACTAGGGGTGAGATTACAGAAGTCTCCACCCCTCATAACCGTTTGCTGCACATCCCGCATCACATAGGACAAAAGCCACTTCAGTACAACACGTCACTGGTAATTATTTAACAAAATCAAAGTTATGTGTAGACATCTCTCTACTTTCGTATCTAAAGAGAAAATAAAGGACATTCTCATTACAATGTCAATGACATAAATTAGCCCTGTGTTGACTTTATCATTACATTTTTGCTTGATGTGCTATTGTGTAAACTGTATGTATATCTTATTATTGATATAATAAATTTATTATTATAATAGAAACACTATCCTTCTTACTGTAGAAGTGTTATAATTAATCCTGCTTTTACACCCACAATACTTCATCTCATCAGGGAAGTCGCAGCAACTTTCATTATACATTTACATTCTTGGTAATTATCAATATAGTAAGTACTGCCTACACGTGCTCTGTATATGGACGTTTCTTCAATTTGTATATATTTACCTGCGATTTTAAAAATTGCTTTCAATAATAGTAATTCCTAATAATTGAAGTTACGTTGGGGTTATCAAACAAAACTAGTTTAAAATATATAACACTTTCGGCTGTTACTTTGTGAAGATTCATGATACTGGATATAAGTAAAATAAAACACTCAATTAAATTTGAATAACTTCACTTTATTTTAATCACTATGTGACTGCAGTTTCGACATTACATGTCATTATCAAACTAGTTTACTTATATTTCTACTATTTAATTTTTCTTTCACCCACGTTTAATTGCAATTGTTTGAAATCTTCATGGATTTTATTGTGTTATATATGTAGAATTTTAGCCTTCATACTGGTTGAAGTAAGGTATATCACTTCATAAAAATTAATTAGATACACACTTAAATGTACTCTGCTTTGACATTACTTATTTTATTATGGTTCTAGTTATTTTTATTTTATCTAGGCCTGAATCGTAACAACAACTGCCATGATACAAGTCTGAATGAATAATCATGAATTATACATACCCAACAAGTTATACAAACAAACTAATTCATAACCAAGCAAAGATTTTATTAAAGGTTAGTACTTTGAACCTTTTTAAGCTTGTACTGCAATATCCATTGTCAATTATAAGATAAAATATATAGGAAAAATGACATTTCTTCGTTACATCGTCTTGCAATATGTATTTTAGAATATCATTTAACATCCACAATCACATCATCACTTATTTTTGGAATTTGAAAAATTAGTGTCAGTAGACTTATATCCCTTAATTCAAAATATTTTAGGATATTTAAATCTAAAGCAAATCGCCTACAAAATTGTAACAAACACGATTGGTGTAATTGGATAATTGCGTCGCTTCCTTTAAGCTCCCATTGGCTTCTCTTTACTACTACGACAAGACTGCTTTTACTATAACAAATTTAGCGGGAGAAATTAATGAATGGGCACATCCTACTGCCCAACCCCTCTGGTGGCTACCTACCCGAACTAACCCTCAGTTGTATAACTATAGTATTTATAAACAAGGACGCAGTGTGTTTCTCTACCACAGAAGTATTATCTATAATTATATATGATCTTTTGACCTGAAACCTATTATTACTATTTTGTCTCTGATAAAGTTTGTTTTCCCATCTGTTGTAGTATACATGGGCGGTTCAGTTTCACTCAGACTAGACCGACTCGTCTTTTGTCGGCTCTCGGGGAAACCCTACGACTAAAGAATAGAACAGGAGAGAGTCTCCTTAATAATATTTGTCCAAATGTGGTAACTCAATATGGCCGCCTCAATGCATAGAATGTGTATGTTACATGTCAGATATATGACAAGTTATTCAAAATACTCATTTTGAATAACTTGTAACTTGTCGAAATGTCCAAAAAAAAATGGCCGAAAGATTTTTTGAAAATTGACGTATAAATGTGAAATTTTAGATCCGGGGGTGTCTTAGGTCGCCGATCACAAATCCAAAATCAAAATGGCGGAAGATTTTTTTGAAAATTGACGTATGAATGTGAAATTTTAGATACGGGGGTGTCTTAGGTCACCAATCACGAATCCATAATCAAAATGTCAAAAAAAAAACAAAATGGCGGAAGATTTTTTGAAAATTGACGTATGAATGTGAAATTTTAGATACGGGGGTGTGTTAGGTCGCCGATCACAAATCCAAAATCAAAATGTCAAAACAAACAAAATGGCGGAAGATTTTTTTGAAAATTGATGTATGAATGCGATATTTTAGATACGGGGGTGTCTTAGGTCACCGATCACGAATCCATAATCAAAATGTCAAAAAAAAAAAAAATGGCGGAAGATTTTTTGAAAATTGACGTATGAATGTGAAATTTTAGATACGGGGGTGTCATGTCGCCGATCACAAATCCAAAATCAAAATGTCAAAAAAAAACCAAAATGGGGAAGATTTTTTTGAAAATTGACGTATAAATGTGAAATTTTAGATACGGGGGTGTCTTAGGTCGCCGATCACAAATCCAAAATCAAAATGGCGGAAGATTTTTTTGAAAATTGACGTATGAATGTGAAATTTTAGATACGGGGGTGTCTTAGGTCACCAATAACGAATCCATAATCAAAATGTCAAAAAAAAACAAAATGGCGGAAGATTTTTTGAAAATTGACGTATAAATGTGAAATTTTAGATACGGGGGTGTCTTAGGTCGCCGATCACAAATCCAAAATCAAAATGTCAAAACAAACAAAATGGCGGATTTTTTTTTTGAAAATTGATGTATGAATGTGATATTTTAGATACGGGGGTGTCTTATGTCGCCGATCACAAATCCAAAATCAAAATGTCAAAAAAACCAAAATGGGGAAGATTTTTTTGAAAATTGACGTATGAATGTGAAATTTTAGATACGGGGGTGTCTTAGGTCACCGATCACGAATCCATAATCAAAATGTCAAGAAAAAAAAATGGCGGAAGATTTTTTTGAAAATTGACGTATAAATGCGAAATTTTAGATACGGGGGTGTCTTAGGTCGCCGATCACAAATCCAAAATCAAAATGAACAGAAAAACAAAATGGCGGATTTTTTTTTTTGAAAATTGACGTATGAATGTGAAATTTAGATACGGGGGTGTCTTAGGTCACCGATCACGAATCCATAATCAAAATGTCAAAAAAAACAAAATGGCGCAAGATTTTTTGAAAATTGACGTATAAATGTGAAATTTTAGATACGGGGGTGTCTTAGGTCACCGATCACGAATCCATAATCGAAATGTCAAAATAAACAAAATGGCGGAAGATTTTTTGAAAATTGACGTATAAATGTGAAATTTTAGATACGGGGGTGTCTTAGGTCGCCGATCACGATTCCAAAGTCAAAATGTCAAAAATAGACAAAATGGCGGACGAGTTTTTTGAAAATTCACGTATGGATGTGAAATTTTAGATAACGGGGGTTTTGGGTGTTAAGCTTTTAAAAATTGTCATTACAATCCCAATGACAATGTCTGAAGCGGAACGCCAGTTTTCACGGCTGAAGAGAATAAAAACTTTCCTGAAAATACAATGAAAGAAGACAGACTAAATGCCCTTACTATGTTATCTTGTGAAAAAGAATTTATAAATGATTTCCCAAATTTTAATGAAAAAGTGATAGAACTGTTCTGCAAGTCAAAGACACGTAAAATGGACTTCGTTTATCGTCAGATGTAATCAAACTGTAGTGTTATATTTACTATTCCCTCAAAAGAAACTGTACAATGAACAATACCTGTCTGGAACAATATGTCGGTGAAACTTATAAAGATTGAGTAAGCGTTCTTGTATTATACTTTTTAATTTTGAAATTATGCAATCCCTATGTGAACCACCCCGAGCCGCTACTGGTTAAAAGGCAAAAACCCTTATCTTTAAATGGAGAAGTGTTGTTCTGTTACGCTACCGTGTATAGACAACGCGATTTTTAATTCAGTGCTACTGATGACAACTTAGTTGTCGAAATACGTATTTAGCCTTTTTGTGCTTCAGTATGGTGGAGGTGTTTTTGTGTAAAAGAATTAGAAATTAGGACCGGAGGAAGTATTTTCACTCTTGTATAATCTTTTTGCAAGTACTTCGCAAATTATGCATTCTATACAGATTTGTTGATGCTATGAAAATAGAGCAAGATTTGAAATATTTCAGACTGGAAGTAAAACTATTTCTCCTATCGAATAGCAGTTTTTTCTCAAACTTTTGTATAAAAAAAAAATCGGTGGTACGTGCTTCCCACACGTTAGTTTTTAATTTATTTTAAAGTGTTTTTCCATGAACATTCCTCCTTTTTTTTTGATCTGATTTTCTTCGACTATTCTTTGTTTTTCGACTTCTTGAAAGAGTACTTCATTTTTTCTGATGTTTGTTACCTACTTGAATGGAAATGCTTTTGTAAGTCGTTTCGATTTTCTCGAATTGTAAAGAATGCATATCAAATAAGCTTTGAGTTGAACAGATTTCAATGGATTCCAACAAATAGAGACTTTTGATAATCTACTGATATAGATGTTTATTTAAAGTAAACCACACTTTTCTTTTCAAGTATTGCTGCTGAAACATGTGTATTTTACTAGCGGTACATTTCTGCAGGCAGTGATACATTAAATTAATTTCATGCATAAATAACAAAGCTTCACCTCAAATACGGTACCCTTTCTACATAACTATGCCCATATATTAGAAGTGTTGATATACAGGCGAGCACCTTAGAAAGATCGTATACCAAAGCGTTGATTGAAGGAATATATAAAGATGTGCAACGCTATAGTAAAATAGCGTGTGTTTCCGTTAAGTCGTCCCGCAAACCCCTTGCCGAGAAACATTGTCTCTGTCTCGGGTTGTTTCGAATCTCGGATCCAAACGGCTGATGCAATCGCTATAGATCTCGAATCCAGTTTGGGTACGCTCAGTGCTATGTAGTGGCGCATCTTTATGTATTCCTTCAATCAACGACCAAAGTGTAAGCAAACAAGTATACTTTAGCGTTGTTTAAGTGTAAAGTCCAGCTTCAAACTAAGTGTTATGAGTATATATACAAGGAAAATACAACCTCTTTGCTAAAAAATGCACTAGTTACGTTAAACTCGAACAAAATTCATTGAGTGGCAAATTCCGTTTCAGAGTTAAAGTCAATATAGTGATATGAGGAGAAATGCCAAATGCTACTGTATCTCAAAAGTTATATGTTAAAGACAATTTATGATTTGGAATCTGCCGATCTTATTAAATTTTGGAAATCGCGTGGACAGCAAACACTTTAAGAGAAATTAAGCAAGCTAGCGCAACGTGCACTGTGCGTAGTGAGGAATTCAGTCCCTTCGGAGATTATTTTCTCGTACGGGCAACATTCTAACCCACGAGAAGTGGAGAACGACTTACTCCATTAGTTTTGCTGAAATCTTTAGAAGATTGGAATAATATTTAATATCTAATTTAATTAAGTGATAAAAAACATTTTTAAATGTGTTTCGACAATTTTCCATATTGTAAGCTCAATTGTGTAATCAGATTGCATATCTTGAACGAAAACCTTTGCTATGAAAAAATCGTCCGAAAACGTATACACGCTGTCCAGAAACTCTCCTGACAAACGAAGACCGCAGATTCCTCAGATAATTTTAAGACAGTTTAACCCAATTCACCCTAGTCCGAAAATGCTTCCTAAGGGAGCTAGAGCTCTTTGAAGATGGCGCCTTGTAATTCCTTTTTTTTTTTAATATCTCCCGAACGCTTCTATTTAGAAAAACAAAAACTGGTATGCTTATTTATTCTCCAGAGATGAATCGATTCCATCAATTGCGAATTTCTAGTACCGGTCATAGGAGTCCGTTTTGGGTAGGTTAACGGTTATTTTAACGCATAACTTTTTTGTCTTTAACTTTTAGGCATTTGTGACACTAGATTATTAAATTTTCAGGTATTCTAGTACTAAAAGGTACTCTTACTTTAAGTCGGTAGGATACACCGGTATTTAGAAAAATCGATTTGAAAATTTTTCGTTTTTTTGTCATTAAAATTCAATTTATTATTTTTTGCACTAGTTCGGTCTGAACTGCCAACAGAAATAAAACCTACGTTTTTAATTGTCAAATTGTTGTCAGTTCACGAAGTTTATCTTTTAATTTTTTACTTTGTAGCATTCAAACAACGATTTCAATTTAAAAAAAAAATGGTTTTTACTAATGAAGAATACGCCGATATGCATTTAGTTTATGGCGAAATGAGGTGTAACGCTCGAGCAGCGCAACGTAGATACGCTGAAAAATTTCCCAATCGTCAGCATCCCACTCACTCAACATTTACAGCTCTTCATCAACGATTAAGAGAAACAGGTTCAGTGGTCCCAAAAAAAAATGAAACAGGGAGACATAATGATGTAACAGCAGAACATGAAGATGTTATTTTAATGGAAGTTGAGGAAAATCCAGATATTAGCGTTCGAAGACTATCTGCCATGTACCCCACAATTTCAAAATCGTCCGTAGGAAATATCTTACACAAAGAAAATTTATATCCTTTTCATTTTACAAAGGTGCAAGCACTGCTAGAAGGAGATTTTCCTGCTCTTGTAGAATTCGATGGTTACAAAGTCAGATAAATCAAGATGAAGTTTCAGGTACATTTTGTTTGATGACGAAGCTTCATTCTCAAAAAATGGAATTTTTAATGTACATAATGCACACTATTATTCGTACGTTGGTGACAATCCCCACGTTGTTCAAGAATTTAAGCATCAGCATAGGTTTAGCATAAACGTCTGGATTGGAGTAGTTGACGATTATCTACTTGGACCTGTGGAATTACTTGCTCGTTTAAATGGTGTTGTTTACTTACATTTCCTGCAAAATATTTTACCTGATTTGTTAGATGAGGTGCGTTTAAATATTCGGCAAAACTTATGGTTTCTACAGGACGGCTGCCCGGCCCACTTTAGCAGGAATGTACGAGACTTTCTAGATAATAACTACGAAGACCATTGGATTGGAAGAGGCGGTCCAGTTGCTTGGCCAGCAAGGTCGCCGGATTTGAATCCTTGCGATTATTGTGTTTGGGGATACATAAAAGCATTTGTTTATTCCGTTCCGATACAAAATCGCGCACAACTCTGGCTAAGGATACAATTTTTGCAAGAATTCGGCGTTCTCTAAGCAAAAGGGTAAATTGATGCATAGAGACTAATGGTCATCACATCGAGCATCTTTTGTAACTATCTACCTTTGATACTTGTTCTTTTTTTGTTAGTTTCGTTCCATTTTAATAAATACTTTGTTTTTAAAAACCTTCAGCTAAAATTTTGTTTCAAATTGATTTTTGCGTCTTTTCCCAAACTTTTTTTACGAATTGTGTGCTGCATTTATTGAAACAAAAGATGATTTATTAAATTAATTTTCATCCATGCCTTGATAGTCCTAGCCAACTTCGTCGCTAAAAATAAGTAGGTACATAATAAATTGAATTTTAATGACGAAAAATCGAAAAATTTTCAAATCGATTTTTCTAGAAAACGGTGTATCCTACCGACTTAAAGTAAGAGTACCTTTTATTACTAGAATACCTGAAAATTTAATAATCTAGTGTCGCAAATGCTTAAAAGTTAAAGACAAAAAAGTTATGCGTTAAAATAACCGTTTACCTACCCAAAACGGACGCCTATGAGCGGTACTAGAAATTCGGAATTGATGGAATCGATTCATCTCTGGAGGATAAATAAGCATACCAGTTTTTGTTTTTCTAAATAGAAGCGTTCGGGAGATATTAAAAAAAAATAATTACAAGGCGCCACACAGTGGTCTGAAACGTCCAAAAAGTTGGTCAAAACCTAAAAAAACATTTTTTTTTTCAAATAGTTTCTTGTGTGGTAGTCGGTCAACGAGGTGCCTGTGCGTCTATTTCTCGAATAGCAGATAGATGGCGCCTACGGGACGTGTAGTTGTGTGTGAAAGTTGCGGTTGTCAAAACTTGCTACGTGCAACAATAAACGAGAAAAACAACATTTGAAGTGCACACAAAAATTCGTGAACGTGCAAATATCTTCAACAAGAAGATGGAGGATGCGCCTGAAGATTGGTATAATGTTTTGACACTTTACTTTTTTTAAACAATTTTTTTATAATTTGTTATTAAAAATTTTCCGAAATTGTCAAAAAAGTTATGTTTCCGCGAGACTCCGCGTTGTTCGCTGATTCATTTCCCAGATGAATGTCTAACTAACTAGAAAATCGAAAATTCAGGTGCGTCTTTCTGCGATTCTCCTCGCAATTGATTTATTTGTATTTGGTTGCGCGGCCCTATACATGTGACGCGTCACATGTATATGTCACATCATAATTACATATTTTTAATTAATCTTGAAGAGATTTAATATGCGCACGACCCGAACCAAATAGTAACTTAAAGGAAGTCACTTTGAATTATTTAAAGTGCAATTACCAAGAAAAAATCATAATTATTATCATTATTATTATTATTATCATTATTACTATTGTTATCATAATTGTTATTGTCTTTATCGTAAGTATAATTATAAAAAGTATAATGAGAAACAACCCAAAATTTATTAAGCCGAATTTTATATTATTTTATGGTATTTTTGAACATAAAACTGGCAATTTAAAACTTCCCATTTTGCAATTTACCATTTTTACCTCAAATCTACAATCAGAAAGTAAAAAAACTAAAGCATACTGATTTTCAGCCAAATCCGAACCTTTTTCGAGTTTTGACCAGCTTTTCGGGCGTTTCAGACCACTGTGCGCCATCTTCAAAGAGCTCTAGCTCCCTTAGGAAGCATTTACGGGCTAGGGTGAATTGGGTTAAATTGTCTTAAAATTATCTGAGGAAGAATCTCCGGTCTTCGTTTGTCAGGAGAGTTTCTGGACACCCTGTATAACTAAAAATTACTGTCATTTTATAATCGTGTGTAATACATAAATTTTAACACTGTTTTTCTGTGATAGCCGCATGTGTCCAATCGAAAAGGTTTTCGTGCACGACATTCATATCCTCTAAAATTACATCTCTGAAGAAACCGATTTTCGATAGATGGAAAATCGGTTTCTGGATCTTACGTTTCGAATCGATTCGTAAGATCGATTTTTTTAGTCAAAGATCGGAAATTACATTACAATGAGTGGTCTTTATTGAAGTCTGGGTTTGTGTTAAAGACCAATTTGGGTTTTCGACGTATTTATTCTTTCTAGTTGTTATTGATAAATTTCTTTTAAGACTTCACCATAATTTAAGCCTTGTTTTTATAAATTTGATATTTTGGTTAGACAACAACAGCAGCAACTTATTTTTCTTTCTTCTTAATATTCTTTTGCAACCATTATAGTAATTTATAAAATAACTGGAGAATTTGTAAAATAATTTGAAATTTTAATATTTTTATTGTTGACAAAAAGAACTTTTAAATAATTTAATATTAGCTAGTTGGAATTATGTTTAGTAATTTATTAAGTAGGTAGCTGTTTTACAGAAACAATGAGTAATACCTGCAAGAGTATTATAATAAGGTGAATGTTTAATTTAATTACCTCTAACAGATTTACCGCGAATAAAGAATATGTAATTTAACACGTAAAATAGCATATTTCTATAAGTTAGTGTAATTCAACCAAATGTAAATGAAAATTACGTGAATGTAGCGTGCTTGTACTGCCTAAATTAACACTATCAGACTCTTATATATTCATGCTATTCAGCGGATTTATTCCATACTAACAATTCCACTTTCATTTTGAATCAAATGCCGCTTCCAATGCTACTTGTATTACTTATCTGCGCAGATACTATCAAAACTATTGTTTGCTATGGTAAAGGTTCGATACCTATCCCTAAAATAAAAATGTATGAATAAGGTGAAGCTTACAATTTTACAATATGGTTCTATTCACCTGCAAAGCGTAAGCTGTCTTTTTTATCATATAGCGGTAATTAGTGAATCAAGTTTTTTCTATAATATAGAGTGTCCATAAATAAAACACAAAATAAAATAATTACTCAACATGTTTTATTTAAACAGAGCCATTTCCTACATTTCATCAGCCACACCATCTGTTTCTTTATTTATTCAATTAATTAGCCTATTTCACAATACATACAAATATAATTAATTATGCATTCATAAATTGACAGGAAAAAAATATGAAATACAGTATATGATACAGCAGTTCAACAAACTATACAGATTTTTTTTTTCAATCAACAAATGTCAAAATATACAATCATCCATGATAAAATTGACTACAACAAATTAATTGCGAGAAAAATATATTCTTGAAATCACAACCTTTCAAATTATCAATAAAAGGAGAAAATAAAAAATGTAATAATAATTTTAAAAAATATCACACAGATGGTACACCTGATCAGTTAGCATAAACTTGCAATTTTGCTAAAAATATAAGTGTACAAAAAATCAAATAAATAAAATGTATATGCATGTATAGAATTAATATGAAAAGATTTTTTTTCATTTGCCTGGTTTATTTTCTTTTCTACCTCTTCCTCTTCATATATATATAATATATATACTCTATTTGGAAAAAATCACATAATGAACACTATTGTACTTCATATATAAATGTATATATAAACATTTGTTATAGACGTTTATTCATTTATGTTGTTTCATTATTTTTCTTGTATAAAACTACAGTCATGATGAGAATGGAAGTTTTACATTAACATTTGAAACTCACTAATAGCTAAATGTAATGGAAAACATGAGTTTACAGTATAATTAATAATTAATAATGTAGGTGTACATTGCTCTGTGCCTGGTCCCATATATTCTTAAGCCCCAAATTCCTTCGCATCATCTTCAGTTATATCGCCGTACTGCCAGATGCACAAATGCTGCTTTTTGGCATTTTCCTGTGCAGTCAAATACTCATTTACCTGAAATAATTATAATATCTTGTGAGTCATGATACAGTGAATTAGTGTAGTCGTTTACACTTTTATTAAAAATGTTGCATTTTTTTATTTTCGAATATAACTTTTTCGTGAAAAAACAACGCCAATATTAAAGTAAGATATAAAAAACTTGAGAAAACCGCCAGAAAATACGACTTTTTATACTAGAAACCAATTAAACCATTTCTGCATATTTCAACTATCATTCGTGCGAGTGCCAGCACAGCTTCGAAGAGATTAATGATTCCGCTTTAACAATGGTAACAAATACTAGACATGTGCTGCCTTTTCCACATAGTTGATTTGAGAAATATTATAAGAAGATATCGGCTATATTTGCCTTATTATTATTATTATTATTATATTACTTGAAAATATAATTTAAAGACTCAAATGGACAAATAGTTTTTATTTAAGAGAAGCGTTTACCTATCGAAGACTCGAAGACTGAGACATCGCCGTTTTGCGTTTTCTAAATTTATTTTGTAATTTTAGAATCTCAAATTTGGGTTAGTAATGCAAAAGTCATAAATTTATAATGTCAAGGCCAGTTTTTGTACTAATTTATTTTCTTAAAAAAGTTATGTGCTTTAAAAATAACCACAAAAATGCATGAATTTGATTAATGTCTACTAATTAAGGCTGGTACACAAAAGAAAAAACAAACACATTTGATGAACGATATAAAAAAAAATCTTCATGGAAGTATTTTCGAGATAAAAAACATTAAATAGTAAACATTGTCACACACATTTCACACGAGTCTTTTTGAAGCTATTGCGTCGTCTATCCCCACTTTACGGTATCTCTACCGGCCCTAGCCAAGACTCAAATCTATCGGAATCGGTCGGCTACTCCAGACTTAAATCCAAGTGACAGTTTGTAATTAAAAAGACATGTCATATATACCTATAATATTCGAGTGTATAATAATATAACAGTTATGGGCAAGCAAAAATTGGCTTGTTATAAAACATCAACAGTTCCGTAAGTACTCATTCTTAATACATTATGTTTCCCAACTATAGTATTCCTTTATCTATGACAGAATCTGTGTATAAAACCGAAACGTTGTGATCGAAACCGAATATCGTCTAGCTCCACCTACTCACGTCCCCTTGCGTCTACCCGTCCCGCGAGTAGTAGAAGTTGCATAAGTTCCTATTTGTTAGTAAACGCCCCTCTTAATCGGCATTATTACAAATTTTGCCGATATTTTCATTACTCACCAGTTTATTCAATCTTTTCTCTTTGCGCTTTTCCACAAGCAATAAACCATCACCAATGATATTCTTAATTACGTCGACTTTCTGTTCGGTCAGTAGAGTAGCGGCGGGTGGTGCTCCTTGCGGTCTGTATTCGACGTTCAGAAGCAATCTGCCCGCGAACAAATCTTCACGAAGGTATTTCAGTGCTAGTTCCGCGAATTCGGGGTCCTTGGGCAGAGAGGCGCAGGCGAGTGAATATTCGGTCGCGAACGGTTTGTCCGCTACATAGATGCCTGATAAGCTGGCCAGGCGACTGCTCGGTACGGTTTCTTTATTTCCATAATCGATGTAACGTATAGACACGTTCGACCCTTGAATCTTTTCCACTTTCGCTCTGTACCATTGGTCGTCGACTGAATATTTAGCGGCACATATTTCACCACGCTTCGGATTGTGTGAACCGGGAAGAGGCGGGTTTGCTTGGAATTCTTGCCGGAGTTTCGCTATCAAATCCTCCGCTTTCGGGCCAAGTTGGCAGTTTTGCGCGAAAAATGTGCCCTCATTAGTTACTTCGGTGACAACGACTTCTTCGTAGTTAATCGTCCTTTCGGGATTCTGTAAATAAAAGGACAATATAATTTAACATAATGAGATTTTAAGCATTTGCGATTACGTTTGGTACCACGAACGGTACGACTAGTTGCGATCGGTACGTCCAACTTTTTGTTCTAAATTTTCAAATCGAATTTCAAAACTGTTACTGTCACTGTTAGTCCGCCACTGATGTTGTATTTTTTAATTTATCGTTTTATTTTGTATATCAATTTTTTTAAGTACTGGTATTTATAAAAAATATTCTTTGATTCTATTATAACAGTATCGCAATTACCGAATAATTGTTCTTTGCGCTGTTTGCTTCGAAAGCATTAAGGCTAGAAATGGCTTTTTTGTACTCACCGCCTGTAAAGTGACATTTGGCGCATGTGCCGCTCGACCAGGAAAGAGTATTTACCGGTCGAGGCGACTGTAAAAATTGAAAAAAACACATGCTCTTTGGAACATTTAAAAAAAAATCTTACTTGATAGTAATAAAATTCAGTCTATAAAATACTACTTCCCTCGACTATTCTTCACTAAAAGTTGGGGAAATATGAGTAATAATTAAAAATTCTTCCAAGTTTGTGGCGCCATCTATTTGACGACATCGTAAGCGACATTCAAGCGCCATCTATTTGACCACATCGACATTCATATTGGCAGTTCGTAATAAATTGTTATTAAGCCAAAAAACGCAATAAATGTACTATAAAATGATAAATATAAGAATAAATACCTCATGTTGCCATGTGTATGAATATAATAACTTAATTTTAGGGAAAGGTGAGTAATAGTTACGTACATGAAATGCTTAAATTAATTAGATAATGTATTTTAGGTTAGGTATGATACTAATGACATTAATCAATATTTTTTTAATTTAATGTTCGTACAAAAAATATTTTACAAACCACTTGCATGAAGACATCTTCCACGCATTCGCGCAATCAAAAGCACACGCTTCTCTTCGGTCGCTCGTGCTTTCAAAGTGCGCTCATGCGGGAAAATAGTCTTCCCGCACTTGGTTCGTAAATAACTATTGTAGGTTATATTACTTGACAGGTAAAATTTTGCAACATCTCAAATTTGCCGCCATTTTAATTTAGTGGCGCATGTCGGTTGCGAGAGCGACTCGACCTCACTTCATATTTATTTTAAATAAATTACACACATGATTAGCTGCTGCTCCTGTTTTTGCCTTCCAATTATAAATCTCGAGTGAAGTAGCTATAGTACATATAAATTTACTTGGTATGTTTTCAAATTTAGCCATTTTTTTATAGTGGTTGCAAGACGAATTTATTTATCGTTGATATATGAATTTAATTCGCAAGATTGTACTTTGTTATAGCTTTATCTGTTTGCTCAACGCATAAGTTTTACGGTTTGGTTTCTGACGTCCGAAAAACTTGAAGTAAAAAATGCTTTTTTGGCATATTTTTCATTGGGTAAAACGTTTTCGAACGCAAAAGTTAATCAAAATCGTTTGTACATTTCGTATACTAAAAAAAAGACAAAATACGGACTTAATACAATGTTTTAGATACCAAGAGGTTAAATTTATTAAACGCTGATGGTGACACGGATAAATATTTATGGACGGTTCATACAAGCGCGCATTTTTTTTTTTACGTAATATACCCCTGTTTTAATATGTATTTGTGCACTTTTGTGTTAAAAGCTACGAGCTAGGCGCCATAAATTCTCGGCCTGACAGGCTTATACAGGTTCAAACGTGTTCAAACTCAGTCACGTCATGCATGCACATAAGCGAGGTGTACACTATAAATATGACGGTTCGAAGCCTATACTCCATTCAGTCTAAGAATAAAGCATTGGGAAAGATAGGGCTTAAAATAAACGTTTGTGATTGGTTGAAATCGAGTGTGCATTTACACCGGCAAAATAATCGCATTTAGCTCGTTCTGTCAAAAATTTGTTTACTGACAGTTTTGTTCAAAGATTTTGTCGATTTCCGTATTTTACATAGTTATTTGTTGTTAATATTCTTAAAAAATAGTTCTTCTTAGAACTCGCAAGTGAAATATTCATTTGTTAAGGTATTTTATCAATTTCGTTAACTTTCTTTTCGTAATCGCTAATATTCTATAGTATGGCGGAAGCAGTTTTACCAGGTCCTTCAAAAAATCGTAAAGGGAAACACATAAGATCTGGACAAAGGCAAATGGCTTATAATGTGTACATTAAGGATAAAAACAATATGTCTAAAACAGCTGCAGTCAATCAAACAGCAGAGGAAGTGGGTATTAATAGGAATACAATGTACTGCATTATTAAAGAAATGGAATTATATGGAGTTCCAATTTCTCCTCCAAGAAAAAGAAATTATCGTCATACTTACAATAAATTGGATGAAGCACAAAAAAGTACAATTAGACGACATGTGCATTCCTTTTTCTTGAGGAATGAGTTACCAACTTGTATAAAAATGTACGTAAATGTCAAAATATAATGATATCAGATATGTATATCCCTGCTATCCATCTGACAGTAAACATATGTTTTATTTGTTTCCAAAATACAAAGTTCATCGTGTGTAAACTGTGCTCATATTGTAGCGCCATCTACTTTATTCTTAGACTGAATGGAGTATAGTAGTTTTTAGTAACCAATCAACCAACGTGACTAGCGCACGAAAATGTCTGAAGTAACGAAAATTGAATACCGCGCGGTCATTAAATTTTTAACAAAAGAAGGACATACACTTTATTATATTAAACAATGTTTAGACGCCGTTTACGGTGATTCATCTCCTTCGTATACAACTGCAAAAAAAGTGGGCAAAATGTTTACGTTTGGGACAAGAATCCCTGGAAGATGCTGATCGGTCGACCCGACCAATTGAAGTGATAACGCCTCAACAAATTTCAATTATTGAACATTTAGTGCTAGACGATCGCGGTTTGGAATTAGCAGTGATAACAAGTATTTCCGAAACAAGTGTTCGCCGAATTCTCCATGACCATTTGGATATGAATAAAATTAGTGCTAGATGGGTACAGCGACTTCTTTCTGTTCTCCAACGTGAATGTCAAGTCGAATGTGCGCAGTCGTTTTTAAACATGTGTGGAGACGACCCAAAACCGATTTTGGAGTCCATTGTCACAGGGGATGAAACAATGGTTCTGTTTTACGATCCTCTATCCAAAAGGGAGTTCATGGAATGGCGGCGACCTGATGAACCTCGTCCCAGAAAGGCGAAAGTCATTCAATCAACGAAAAAGGTGATGGCCACAATATTCTGGGATTGTGAGGGCATTTTGATAATTGACTTTAAAGAGCGCAATACAAGTGTGAACGGCACATGTGCGTCTTTATTACATAAATTAAGGGACAGTATTCGTACAAAACGTCGTGAAAAATTGACAAAAGGTGTGCGATTATTGCGCGACAATGCTCCCGTCCATACTGCCGCCATTTCACAAGCTGCCATCCGCGAATGCGGCTTTCAAGAATTGGAACATCCACCGTATAATCCAGATTTGGCTCATTGCGATTTCTTTGTTTTCTAATTTAATATGACAGTGAGTTGCAAGCAGCTGTTATAGAACATTTTGACGGAAAAACTTCAGATTATTTTTACAAGGGTATCGAATTATGAATTAATTGTTGTAATAAATAAAGTTAGGGGAGATTACATTGAAAAATAAAAATTCTTATATTGTTCAGAGTTTCTTTTTTGTATATCAGGCCAAGAATGTATGGCGCCTACCTCGTATTTTGTTGTTATATTCGCAATGTCGTTCTTGAGATGCGCAATTTCGCTTAAATTAGTATAGAAAGTGTTTAAAAAAGAACGAAAATTAATTCATTTAGACTTCAGCAAAACGGTATAAGTAAGAGAAAGAGTAGATTATCTATCGTCCATCAGTGGGTACCTATCTCAACCCTTTTATCTTATCAGCACTGTTTCAGCGAGAAACCGTTTCTTTCTCAAACCTGCATTGTTTCCACGAGCTAGTTGCCTTCCCTGACGGTCACCTAATATGCAATACATATACTGAACTCTTTCTACATATGTCTCTGCCTGCAAGACCTAGACACTGTCCACATTGAAAAACAAAATGCTGTAAAGTATGATGAATAATGTACAGCTGCGGCCACCGAAATGTACACGATACTTTAGACAAATTTCCCTATTTTTCGGTAGATTGAATCTGGCTTCATCCATTGACTTTCGTAGATGGTGCACTTTTTTTAATCTTGTAAAAGAAAATCTAAATATATATATTAAATATAAGAAAATTGAAACATATAAGTTAGACACAATACTAATTTAATATAAGTAAAAAAAAAAATTATTTAACAAATGAGAAATTAAGCAAATTTGAAATGTTATAATTAACGCTTTTTTAATAACCTATAGCAGCGCCATTAGCTGCAATGACAAGCTCTAGCCGTCTTCTCATAGACAAAATTAGTGTCCGCATGTCATATTTCTCTACAAGGGTCTCCCAAGCATTTTCAACAGTGTCTTGAAGTTCATCTGTATTTCTAGGTCTAAAATCTGCAGAATATATTTCCTTTGTTATATATCCCCAGATGTTTTCTATGGGATTTAAATCCGGACTTCTGGATGGCCAAGGAAGTAAATCAATCCCATTTTAATCAATCCACCGTCTTATTATCCGTGCAGAGTGAACTGGGGAATTATCCTAAGGCAAAAACAAGTGTTTTATAATTTTATTGTTCAGCTTAAAATTAAATTATTTTTCTTGCCTGTTGAAAGACGAAATTGTTAGGAAAAGTATTCCTTACAGATGGTAACATGATGTTTTCCATTATTTCTCTATAATGCGCACTAGTTAAACGTCCATCTATTTTCCAGCATACTCCAGGTCCATGAACACTTATCCATCCCCAAAAATTAACCGAAAAGCGGCCAGAATTTACTGTCGAATGAGTATAACTTTCATCAAATCTATGATTTCTTGGTCTATAAACGCGTAATTTCCACTATTACACGATTGAAAAAACTACAGTACTCCAAAACTCTTCATCAGCATTTAAAAACTGATTAGCAAACTGCAGTCGGGTTTCTTTGTTTACATTAGTCAAATATGGTTTCTTCGCAGCTGCATAATTGATTAAACCACTGTGTTTAATTCGACGCCTTGCCGTTCTAACGGAACCTGGAAAACGAGTTTCCTCGCGAGCACTTACTGCTGTTGAAAATGGATTCTGTCTGATAAAATTTACTAAATTTTCATCTTCGTCAGCATTAGACACTCTTCCAATTCCTATTCTAACCGGTCGTTGCAATCTATTTGCGTGCCAGCGTTTTTTCAATTGAAATATGCAACTTTTACTGACATTTAAATCTGCAGCTACAGCAGCTAAAGACCAGTTGTCCTCTAATTTCGCAATAGCTCTAGCCGTTTGCTCTCCCGAAAGGTGTCTTGGCATTTTACACAAATTATAGTTTTTCTGTCAATTAATTTGACAATATTAAAATAATGTTGACGTTTTTAAGTACGTCTATGATTTAAAGTAAAAAACAACTTGTAAAAAAAATCGTATACAATTCGGTGGCCGCAACTGTACATGCCATAAGTTTTTTTTTTAATAATCGCATTAGAGAAGAAATACTTACAACTCGATCTTCTTCTATTCTTTCTTCCTCTTCTTTCTCTTCAACAAAGTCCTTCCACCTCCTCAATTTCTTTTGTTTGGCACTGTCTTCTGCGTTTTTCAATTGTTTAAAATATTCGGACCTGTCAGCTGTAGGATGTACTGTTGCAAAGCCTTCTTCAACCAGAGCTACCTGCAAGAAGAGTTACTTTCAATCTTAATATTAACACGCAGGCTCTTATCAGAGAACAACGACCATAATGAAGCGAGGGCTTTGTCGGATCCTTTGATGTTTTCGTTTTCCACTTCTGCCTCGCCGTATTTGAGTGATAACCTCCAAGTACAGTCAGGAAACGTATTTATATTCACACTAAACTGTCGGTAATGTTACTCCTATAATACGTGGGCAAGCATTAAAATACACAAAACAAATTATTGTAATAATTTCAAATTTTTGTTAGAATTATAAAATGTATTATAATTATACACTTAAAATGTATCTTTCTTACTTCTTAATACATAAGAAGGATAGAGATATAATTTTGATCGTTTTTCAAACTCGAAAAGAGTAGTTGTTTGTGTCAAAGCAATCAACATCATAAAAAAATAAGAGGCGCGATTATTTATGAAACATATTAGGTGGTATCTTGCAAATCATGTGACTAGACTAGCCAGAGGATCGGTTAAACATACGATCACGCGGCAATGACGACACCAGACAACCACGCTAATTCCGTCTACTGAAGAAACGTGGACTCGCTTTTAATATCTCTGTCGCTGCTCTATGGTCATTGTTCTCTGCTATTATCGTAAAAGGAAAGATCAAACAAAACTGACCGATAAATTAATGTTGTCGACCCATAAGTACCCAATAAAATTTCCTGCCTTATCTACAGACTCGATTTGAACGGTGACCTCTTTTTGCATGCATCGGTCCTTAGTGAAAATCAGCGCATCTTCACCAAAGGGTTCGGCTTCGGTGGCAGGTATATTTCCAATAGCAGGACGAGCACCACGAGGACAAGTAATACCACCAAGTAAAAACGTACATAAGCAATGTTCTTTGGGAATAAACAACCTTAATCGGGATCCACTTGCGACAAACTCTACTATGGCATCAATACGATTAGCACGTTGGAATGAAGGCAGATATTGTTTTGATTTGACGGCGTCCTAAAAATAAAAGATTTTATTTGAAGCTTCGTTTTCCTTAAGCACTTACTATTTCTATAACTCTATGACTGGGAATATCTTTCTTAGCATGAACTCCTTTTTGTGATTTGCTAGCTTTCGTTTCCGCAGCAAGTAAGTCATCGTAATGTGAGCTCCTATGATCGTCATCTTGCCTGTATCTTACAACAGTTGCTAAACCTTTCGATACCAATGTTTCGGCAACATTTACACCACCAATCGTGACCGTAGCGCATGTCTTTTCAGGGAAATTATCTCTTGCTTCCTGTATGTAGTCAACGACAACGTGCACCTTCTTGTCTATCAATTTCTTTCTGAGGAATTCGCGTGCTTCAAACATCCATGGGATCTCATATAAAGGACGGAACCTTTCCGGTCGTGGTATAGGTTTTCCTTCTTCATCAGCGGTACTATAACAATTCAAATTATATTTAATTGTATATGTACAGGGAGTAGATAAAGTCTGGAACAAAATTAATATTTCTGTTATCTTCGGTTTGATGGAAAAACCCTGAAACAGGTCGATTTTGTTTTTATCCCGTGCACTTTATAACATCGTGAATTTAATTCTGTCGTCATCTGGTTGCGCGCGGGCGTGACGTCATTAGTTTTTTCAAATGGTAACCCGCCACATTTATTACCCCTTGTCGTTAGGTATTCCATTGTGCATGCAACGGTATAAAAAGTTTGGTACCTTACATAACAATTTTTGGGAGAAAAATGCTTTCGAATTTCAAAAAATTAAAATTTTATTTCTAATGAAAAACTAATCAAAAATTATTTTAAAAAATCAGATAAATTATAATCCGAGGTTTATCTTGGATTGTCGTCCAACAAGACACCAAAAAAATGTCAACGGAAGTGTTCAAATTGTCCGCCATTGGCCATTTGACACTGGCCGAGACGGACGTACACGCTTTCTACGACACGTCATATTGACAGTTCATTACTTGGTGTTTGAACTTATCCATTCACAATACTTGCTCCATTGGTAGTGTTGAACGTGCATTGCGAAAATGGCGAATTTGAGCGAAAAAGAGCGGATTCAAATTCTCATTATTGTTGGTTGTGGTGATAAATACGTAGCCATGAAGAAGCCTGTCAGTTTTTCAATGCAGAAAATCCAAACCGCGCACCGATTTCGCGGTCAACGGTGAGCAAAATTGTCGCAAAATTTGCTGAAACTGGTAGTGTAAAAGACAGGGCTCGTCAAAGTCGACCAAGAATTGAGGAAGATAGAAGGGTCAATATTCTCTTGGAACTTCAGGACAACCCCCACACTTCAACAAGGAACATTGCCAGGGATCATGCAGTCGATTTTACCACAGTAGCCAAATTGCTGAAGAAGGAAAAACTTCATCCGTACAAAATCAATCGGGTTCAGGAACTGAATGAAGATGACTTCGACCGCCGACTCGAGTTCTGTGAACAGACCATGCTACGGTGCGATGAGAATCCCGGATTTGTCGACAATGTGGTTTTTAGTGACGAAGCAACTTTTACCTTGAACGGTGAAGTGAATCGCCACAATTGTAGGTACTGGTCGGGCGAAAATCCTCGATGGGTTCGAGAGGAGCACACCCAACACCGGCAAAAAGTTAATGTATGGGCGGGAATAGTGGGAGATCGCATTGTGGGGCCTTTCTTTCTGGACAGAAATTTAAACGCTGAAACATACTTACATTTCCTAAGATTTACGCTAGTGCCAACATTGGTAGAATTATTTCCGGATGAAAACACCCCCGACAAGCCTCACCCCAGAATCTGGTTTCAACAAGATGGAGCACCTCCACATTTTGGCTGGCGTGTTCGGAGTTACCTCGACGAAATTTTCCCCGGGAGATGGATCGGACGAAGGGGAACAATTGAATGGCCTGCCCGTTCGCCAGATCCCACACCACTTGATTTTTTTCTATGGGGTCATGTGAAATCAAAGGTGTACACCAATAAGCCAAATAACTTGGATGATCTGAAACATCGTATCCGCAAGGAAATGCGAAATATTGGTGCAGAGACAATACGACGTGTCGTAGAAAGCGTGTACGTCCGTCTCGGCCAGTGTCAAATGGCCAATGGCGGACAATTTGAACACTTCCGTTGACATCTTTTTGGTGTCTTGTTTGACGACAATCCAAGATAAACCTCGGATTATAATTATCTGATTTTTTAAAATAATTTTTGATTAGTTTTTCATTAGAAATAAAATTTTAATTTTTTGAAATTCGAAAGCATTTTTCTCCCAAAAATTGTTATGTAAGGTACCAAACTTTTTTTACCGTTGCATGCACAATGGAATACCTAACGACAAGGGGTAATAAATGTGGCGGGTTACCATTTGAAAAAACTAATGACGTCACGCCCGCGCGCAACCAGATGACGACAGAATTAAATTCACGATGTTATAAAGTGCACGGGATAAAAACAAAATCGACCTGTTTCAGGGTTTTTCCATCAAACCGAAGATAACAGAAATATTAATTTTGTTCCAGACTTTATCTACACCCTGTATATGTCCGGCAAAAATGTTTGTCGGACCTAAGACCAGCGATATAGAAGGTATACTTGGTCAACTGTAGTAAATTTTAATACCAAATAAGAAGAGATTATTTTCAATTCTTTAATATGTAAGTTTTAGTATATATTAAACTTTAAAATTGTGTGTTCATTTATTGCATGACAACATTGATTCTTTTTGTTATTCCTGAATATCCTCCTCGCTTTCAGAATATATTTTACTTTTCAACAGCAAGGCCGAATTAAAATTCCATTATGGGATTTGTATTTTATGATATTTGCAAGAATTAATTAGATATTAATTTTTCTTCTGCAATAAAGATATATTATTGTTATCAGTAAAGGGCGGAATATATGCAAAGTGCATATATTTGCATATTTTGCATATTTTAACAAATTTCACAAAAAATTGCATATTTCGGCAAAAATAAAATTTGTGTGCATATTTTTATGTTTTTCGTTTTATGAAAAGATTAAGTGCGACCCTGTTTAGGAATTTCCAAGTAATCAGCTTGCCTAATGGAAAGCAGATGTGGTCTATTCTTTTATATTTATATTGTATAGTTTTTATTATTATATGGTTTATTGCCGGCATTTATTGGGTGTTTAGGAATTTCCAAGTAATCAGCTTGCCTAATGGAGAGCAGATGTGGTCTATTCTTTTATATTTATATTGTATAGTTTTTATTATTATATGGTTTATTGCCGGCATTTATTGGGTGTTTAGAAATTTCCAAGTAATCAGCTTGCCTAATGGAGAGCAGATGTGGTCTATTCTTTTATATTTATATTGTATAGTTTAGTTTGTCGATAGATTCCAGTGTGAAAAGAGTGATTTCGAAAATATTTTATTTCAAACGCCTGAAATGCCGAAAGCCGCTTCGTGGATTAAAAATTTTCCTGAGTTGGAGTTTAGTGGGGATAAAGTGTTTTGCAAAGTTTGTGCCAAAATCATTGTTTGTGAAAAGAAGTTCCAAATTGATCAACACTTGAAAACAGCTATGCATAAAGCTAAGTTGCAGAAAAATAAATCAGTGCCTGTTCAGCAGTGTGTGCAAACCGCATTTCAAAATGTCAAACCAAAGAGTGAAAAGGAGGTGTTTCATCAAGACTTATGCAAAGCTTTAGTCGCAGCAAATATACCTTTGAAGAAACTGCAAAATACACAATTCAGAGATTTTTTGCAAAAATATTGTAATCGAAACATCCCTGACGAATCCACACTTAGAAAGAAGAATGTGCAAACAGTATACGAAACCGTAATGGGAGAAATTAAAGTTACACTGGGCGATGAACATTTTTATATTATTGTTGATGAAAGCACAGACTCATGTGGTCGATATATCGCACATCTTATGATTGGAGGGCTTCAAGAAAATGAGCCAGGGAAACCATATTTAATATCTTCTAAACAGTTAGACAAAACAAATAATGAGACCGTAACTCGATTTATTCAGCAGTCTCTATCAATTTTTTTTTTTACCAAATCCAGTTCCAGTAGAGAAGTTTTTAGTGTTTTTGTCTGACGCAGCGTCGTATATGGTTAAAGTAGGCCAAAACTTAAAAATATTTTATCCCAATATGGTACATGTCACTTGTCTTTTACACGGGATAAACAGAGTTGCAGAAATTATTAGAACAGCATATCCCTTGGTGAACAAATTAATTTCAAATGTAAAGAAAGTGTTTTTGAAAGCACCTCTAAGAGTGCAGATCTATAGAGAGAAATTGCCAGGAGTTTGTTTACCTCCAGAGCCCGTAATTACTCGATGGGGAACATGGATTAAGGCCGCGATATTCTACACAGACCATTTTGAAGCCATTAAAGACATAGTTTTAGATTTAGAAGACAATTCGCAGTGTGTAGTGCAAAGTCAAGCATTATTCAAAAATGTAAATTTAGCTAAGGAACTTGTTTTTATTAAGGTTAATTTTAGTTTTGTACCAGATATAATAACTTCGTTAGAAAGTAGGAATATAAGTTTAAGAGAATCAATTAATATTGTTGAAACTTTTTCCGACAAATGCAAAAAAGTTCCCGGTGATGTAGGAAATCAAGTAAGAAGGAAACTCGAAGTTATTGTGGGAAAGAATGAAGGCTTTAAGTATTTAATGGAAGTCAAAAATATGTTTGATAGTAAACCATCCAACGAAGTAATACCTTGGCCTTATAACTTACTACCCAAATTAAAATATTGCCAGATCACATCGGTAGATGTTGAAAGAACTTTTTCTTTGTACAAAAATATTTTTACAGACAGAAGGCAAACATTTTTATTGGAAAATTTTGAAAAATATATCGTTATAAATGCATTTTATACTATTTCAGGTTGAAAATTGTACCTATTATGTTTTTCTTTTAATTTTACTTAAAATAAATAATTTTTGTAAGTTCTTTATTCCCATTTTTCCATGTTATATTCAAGGCATATAATTGCATATTTTGACAAATAAATGCATATTGTTGCATATTTCAGAGAAAAACGATGCATATATATGCGCATATTTTAACTGAATTGACGTGCATATATTCCGCCCTTTAGTTATCAGTATTAAACTTTACGACGCGTTACTTATATTTTCTCACAGTGATTTCTATTTACTTTAGATTTTGCACTATTTTAATTGTAATAATATGAGCAATGTTTATAATAATAATAACTAAAATATGACAAAAACCAAGTGTGTGTTGTAACAATAACAGTAATAATAAATACATATAAGCCAGTAATTAACAATGAAACACATTTGCTTGTATATACTTTACTTGGTTTTAAAATTTACTACAGCCGCCCAAACATACCATACCTTCCATTAAAGCTAGTCTTAGGATCTAATAAAAAAAATTGCAGCAAATATACATGTGGAGGCATATAATATACGATGGATGTTCCTGTTAGTGTGAATCATTTCAACAGAAAGAAGTAGAAACTGAGATAAAAGAGGCAAAATGTACGTGATTTGATACGTAAGGGTAGGTTCCATAATTGGTCAATAAATATCGCATACTAACGATAATCACAAGAGTATCTTTTTAACAAATGATATTGAATATGGAAAGAGTGTCTAGGAGGTTTTACTAAAGATAACGTAAGAAGAACTACGGAGACTGTCACCTAAAATTATACACCAAGTAATTGCTAAATATAAACACAATTGAAAGCTGTATATATACAAAATAATGTATTATTTTACGTACGACATACTAACAATATTTTGTGTACACTCTCTCGATATATTTTACACAGACTCCGAGAAATTTAAAATACGCATAATGGGGTATCAAGTGCTACTCCCTAAGAATAAAAGTGTTACTTCCGGTCCGAATTTTAAAATTTCATATTTACAAAAAATATTGCAAATCTAGAATTAAATACTTTTGTACTCTTGATAAATATATATAGAATGCATAACTTACGACATATTTGCAAAAAATCGCTATTCGATAAGAGTAAAAGTGGTACTTCCGGTCTGAATTTTGAAATTTTTTTTATACAAAAGGTATTGAAAATTATATTTTAAATACTTTTATACTCGTAACGTACATACCTGTCTAAAAAGCATGATTGGCGAAAAATTCGCAAAAAACTGATTTTCGATAGGAGTAAAAGACCTACTTCCGGTAGGAATTTCGAAAAATTTTTTAAATAAAATTGTTCCAAATTTTAATTCTAAGTACATATGAATTCTTTATAAATTTGTTTAAACTTAGTAGGTAGTTGACGAAATATTGGCAAAATTCGATATTTTCACTGAACTGCTACTTCCGGTCTACCGATTTTACTGAAAAACTAATCAGATCTCAAGAGGAAGATTATACACGTAAATACAAAATTTGGAATTGATATTTACAGCGATTTAACCGCTATCGTGGTCACACACAGACATTTTTTAAAAACCACTTTTTCGGTATCAGGGGACTTCAAAAAGTGGACATATGCAAAAATCTCTAGGTCGAAAATTTTCATCATCACAATACTTCCTTGTACTACGTATAAGAAAGTAAAAAATGAAGACAAGCAAACTTGAGGAGCAGTTAGTAAAGTAATTTATCAACTTTATATTTTGTCAGCATCTACATTATTAATAAAACTCTACTATATACATCATACATCGGTTTATCTGAGAATAACTGCATATTCTGTTGCAAAAAATTAAGTTGAAATAAATCAAATACTTTGTTACCTGAAGCTAGTAGCTACTCGTAAATAGTCAATGTACTGATTTTGTGGAACAACTGTATGAAAATATTCAGCAGAAAAAGCAGTCCTAGCAACTCGCTTATTTGTATTCACATAAAATAATGAACAGAATCAGACTACTTACCGCGACGCTTCCTTTGGTGGACGGATACTCGACAAGAAAATCTTCTTTATTTGTCCACTAGGAAGTTTAACATGAAGTGCATCACCGTTAATAACTTCCACCACAGTACCCGTATATTCTTTTTCTTTGCCAGTTATTTGAGGAGCGCTAGATTGCCAATCTTTCCACAGACGCAACCTGGATTCTTTAGCTTTACGTTCGGCGGCCCTTAATTTATCCGCCCCGGTCTTCATGAAAGCTATTGACCAATCGACGCAGCGTGCCAAACCCTCTTTTAACAATATCTCCGCGATATTTCCTTTGGGATGAAGTATGGTGCCGACAAAGTTATTGTTGTTCACAGATTCTAATACTATCTCGACATCTCTCTGCAGCAGTCGTATTTCGACGAAATATCGGGCTTCATCGGCGAACGGCAACTTTTCGTTTGGATCGGGTTTTCCTTTCTCGTCCAACTTAAATCCATTACATCTAATTCCTGATATCATCAGTGTGATGTGATAGAAGTCGGGCAAGAGAAAAGCACGTACGGTAGAACCGTCGCGAACATGTTCAATTATGGCTTTGATAGGTCTTCCGGCCTGTTTATCGACGAAGGTTCTTATATTATCCATTACCCAAGTAATGTTACGTACATGTTCCTGCAAAGTTCAAAACAAAAATATTTAGTAAAACTGGTGAAAGTATGTGGTCTTTGAGATCGGCACAAAAAATCCAACCGAACTTCATTCAATCTTCATTCAGATTCGGGAGAAACTTTAGCAACGATAACGCGAGAAACGATTGAACTGTTGAAAAAGAAAAAGCATGTTTTAATGGTTTGCCCATAAGCATTTGGAACGAATTATACGTCCTACAGTTTGTGCCACTGTCTGTATTCAAAGTTGTTTTTCAAATAGGATTGGATTAATTTAATTTTGACAAAAATGACTGAATTCAAGCAGGTGCATAAATATATTCAATTTGGCTAAATCAAAGTGTATATTTTTGGACGATGATGGCATTTTTCAATAGTATACTGTCTCAAAATAAGAAGGAGTTTTTTCTGAGATTTCATTGGTTCTTGCGCCGGCAAGTTTAATATACAAAAATAAGTACGCCCACTCCGCCATTTTATGTTTATAACCTACAATTTTGCTTTCTTACATTTTTGCTTTGATACACGAGTGATCTGCCATGTCCTAGCAAAGCGTCAGTCTCGCCGCCCAAACAGCGTGGTCAATTAGGACATCTAACACATTACAAAAAACAAACCGTTTTAAATATGTATAAAATGTTAACGGTACAAATACCCATAATGGGAACAACAGAAATGGTAATAAACATCTCCAGAACACTAAGTAAGGTATAAGTATTACTTCAGTAACAATATATTATAAATATGTATTTTAGGGTTAGCAAAGTCAACTGTATATCGGATAATGAAGGAATAAAAAGAGACAGGCAAATTAAGGCCTCCTAAAGTACGAGTAGGCAGGCATTCAAAACTTTATAAATTTGATGAATCTATAAAAAAATTCTGTACGACAGAAGGTGCACAGTTTCTTTTTTAAAAACGCACTTCCCACCCTTGATAAAATTATGGCAGATATAACTATGGATGAGTTCATACCAAAAATGAGCCGAGCAACTCTACACAGATTCTTGAAACTCATCAATTTCAAGTAGGTGCTAATGACATACTGATCATATTACCACATGTTATATTTCAAATATGTTAAACATAACAAGAAAAATTTACCAAGAGAAAAAGATGAAATTATCAGGTGAAGAAGAAAATACCAGAGAACAATAAAACAGTACAGAGATGATGGTCGTCCGATATTTTACTTAGATGAAACATAGTTGAACGAAGGATACACACAGAGAAAAGTTTGGATTGACACAGGAATAATCAGTGCACGGCAAGCTTTCATTGAAGGTTTATCAACGGGATTAAGAAACCCTAAGGCAGACGCTTAATGATATACCGTAGTCGACATATTTTAATTTCCGATACGAAAGTAGAAAGAAGAAAAGAGCGCGACTTAATAAACTAAAGATAAACATAAGCGAGGCTGCCAAGACAGTACACTCGACAAACGTTTCCTATGAAATGTAAGGCGTGAGGGTCCCCCGACACTGCGTTGCTCTCCCACCACTGTTAGCAAGTAGGCATCGCTGCATATTATAAGGCCATCTTCTGCATGGTATAGAAGTATAAACCGAAATTAAAATTTGACGACTATGGTATAGGATCTGGGTTATTGTATACATAGACTAATAAAATTTATTAAAGTAAACACTTCTTTTTTTTTAATTAAACTTACCTTTTCATTAATAACGCTTTAGAAAAACAGTTTTTGATTTCTTTTCAAAAGAAATGCGTTACATATTCTAGTTTATCTTTTTAACATGATGATAACACTATTGTTAAAGGTCTAAGGAACTATAAATTATTCAACAAAAACATTTTATCAATATTTACAGAATACATAAATTGCGAATATAATAATTAGTAATGTGTATATGTAATTATTTTTGCAGATAGTGTAAGCATCTTCAACCGATATAAATTATTATATATATTACTGTTGTATGTAGATTCATATTTCTAAAAGTAATTGCTTGAATTTACCTACTTAAGGTTTATCATAGTAACACCAATGATTTATTTGCTCTAAAAGTTCTCTGCAAGTTCTTGAGGGCCTCTTGATCAAAGATTTGATACACTCTCCCTCTCTGGTACAAATATTTGATAACAGACTTAATTCACAATTTTCGTATTTCTATAGCACATACGCTAAGAAGTATAATACTTACATATTTATAATAGTAATCCTTAAAACGGTCAGAACAAAGTCTATTATATTCATTTGGCTTATGTATTGTCTTTATCCATAGATACCTTCAAATAGCCTTTTTGTGAAAACCTAGAATCAACAAATTTGAATGTTGTTAATCTTAACATTCAAATTTGTGGATTCATCAATTTATAGATGTATGTACCTGCTTGTGGTTATAACTTTTCTCTGTATCAAATTGCCTTGCACTCTTATTGCTGCTTTGATTGGTACAATGTAAAGTGGCACATCCAGCCATTTCAATCCATAATAAAAAATGAAACCCAAAGAGCTAAATCCTTAGTTAAAAATAATACGGTTCTACAATTCTTATCTATTGCACTATTTCTAACCTCAATCTCATATAACATGTCTCACATGTCAAATTTTACTAAATTTTTAAGCTATGTGTTCTGGATTTTGGCGCGGTATTTGAATCACTCCTTCTTATTCTGAGACAGGGTATAGCATGTAGCGAGTGTCTCTAATAGATTTACATTGCGATTTAGAAATTTTCATGTTATTAGATTGGCAAATGGAAGCGATTTCCTTCATATGTTCTACCACCAGAGATGCGCCCCAATATTTAATTTGCAAAATAAATATCATTTTATAATCATATTATCACATTTACCATGCAATTATAACCTTATCAACATGATGCAATAGAATTAATAACCAGTAATTTTTTAAATTCATATTCTGTTAAATGTAATGTATATTGATGATTGACTATAAACCCTTTAAACTGCGCTTATGGGACTATAATTCAATTAATTTGACAATTATGTTGAATCCAAACAGTGGCAGAAATGGTAAAATTCGCTAAAATGCAAATGGCCTCTCGGTAAATCAATTATGTATATAGAGCGTCCTTTTTTTTACCTGACGCCGCCTAGTTGCTTTACATTTGAAGAAACATAAGTATTTTGAGAAGCAATGGTGTATGAGATAACACAACAACAAAAGGTGACATGAAAATTCCGTTTACGATATGGTAATCCATATTAACTAATGATACAAATACAACCCTTTTTTTACTATGTTTTTTACCTCCTTTAATTTTTGTAGTAACAAAACACCGTTTGAAAATAACTCACCAGAGTTAAAATTTAAAATAAAAGTGGTAAAAAACACAGTAAAACGTATTTTTTCTACTCCCATACTTTAATTGTATTATTAGATGTGCCGAACCTGTACTTTAATGTGTTCATTACGATACAGATTTTCATTATGATACAAGTTTATATCCAATAGGAATACAGATTTTTCATTACGATACAAGTTTATATCCAATAAGAATGCGGCATTCCAATATTCAAACAATATTCAATATGGCGACTGCATATCTGACAGATATACAAATTAAATAAATGTGACAATTCTCTGCAATTTACAAGTACTTAAAATTTGTGCTTTTTTGAAAATATAAACGGTGAAAATGAGCGATAATGACAGTGAAATGTAAAATTTGAGTCCACCAGAAATTATGGAACATGCCTTAGTAACCAGGGACAATTTATTACCAGTTAAATTCGCAAAGATGCATGGAAAATTTTAACCTCAAATTATGAAATGGAATGTTCAAAAAATAATGTATTATTATGGGGTCGTAGAAAAAATAGTGTATGCAACTCGCATTTAATGGCTATTAAACACTCGTATTCATTTCAATTCAATTTTCTTACTCGTGTCTTAATAGCTATCATTAAATGCTCATTGCATAATATACTATTTTACTTATCATTAGCATCCCTTTCTTGGAGTAGGGCAATAAAAAATATGTTACCATAAAAAATGCCTCCAATATCCACTGAGAAATCTGACAACACTGGATCAAAATATTATTTCCTTTAGCTAAGCTATCACAGTAAAATTCATCGACTGTAAAACGTGACGATTTTATACGTTCTGTTATTTTTGTCTTATCACAGTCAGTATTGTTTCGAGCCTGTTTTACTTCAACCCTTATTATTATATTATTTATTTGTTTAATATTACCTTGTCTCACAAGAAGAAGGGGTGATTCAAATATCGCGTTAAAATGGTACATATTTCAAGAGATTTGATTGGTTCTTGGGTAGGTAAGATTAATATTTTATGTTTATAACCAATCCATATAACCTGTTCTCCTACCTTTTTGCTTTGGTTTAATATTTGTGTTATTAAATAAAATCCGGACATCACCAACACCAAACCGTTCAAAGTATGCATAAAATGTTAACGGCACAAACTTCAGACATGGGAAGAACAGAAATTGTAATAAACACCTTCAAAACACTAAGGAAGATATATAGGTTTCACTTGAATGACAATATATAATTAAGGTGTATTATATGGCACACAAAAGCAACTGTACATATCGCATAATTAAATAATATAAACAGGATTATTAAATAAAGGTGAGAGGGCAAGCATTCGAAACTTGGAGAATTTGCTGAATCTGTCAAAAATACTATATGGTAAAAGATGGAATATTTCTTTTTTAGAAACATACTTCCAATACTTGATAAAATCATGGATGAGACTATACCAAAAATTAGCTGAGCAACTGATACAGATTCTTGAAACTGATTAATTTCAAGTAAGGGTTAATCAAAAACCGATCATATTGCCACATGTTTATATATACATATATGATAAAATTATCAGGTGGCGAAGAAACTGTTCGAGAATAATTAGACACAGTTAAATGACACACAAAAAAAAGTTTGGAGTGATGGTGAGTGCATGGTGAGCTTTCGTTGAAGACTTATCAACAGGATTAAGTTCTACTAGTAAAGGCAGGTGATTAATAATACTTCATATATACTCTGAATGGTTTGAACAAGAACTTACATAAATTGCCAGATAGTACTGTAATAATCATGGACAATGCATCATATTGTTCACGTAGAATGGAAAGGCTACTTACCTATAAAAAAGATGGATTAATGGATGATGTCACAGATCTGTTTGTTATTTGTGTCTGAAATAGTGATAGTGAAAGTACCTTTCTATTTGGCTGGGACAAGATGCAATTATTTCATATGTATGTACTAATACTATACGCAGTATGATTTGTATTATACCGGGATATCAACAATTAAATTAGTCAATGGTGGTCATGGATTTTAAAATTATTGTCGTAGCGTGCATCGTACATTTAGGTATGTCATAATTTTTTGAATGTCAAAATCTGTCAAGTTATTGAATTATTTCAAAAGGATGATTTGAACTAAGACAAGCGTTTTACATTTCATGACCAACATTGACCAATTTAATTTTTGATATCATAGTATATACTAAAAACTATTCTTTTCTCCCTTTCTAATCGCTTCGGTTGAAAGAGCTTAACCGAATCGCCTTGGTTACTAACCGAACCGTTAAAATCGACAAAAATTGGCAAAACGGTAAGAGGAACTAGTCTCTGGATACGCGAAATTGAAAGCTGTCCTTTGGTGTGAGCGTATGAACGACTTTAAAGGGTTCCTCGACGGAGAGATTTTCCTTCTAAGTGGAGCGTGTGCAGAGATTCGGGCTTCTAAAGGGGAGCTTGCACTCCATGTTGTAACAGAAAAATGGCTTACGCTATGACTAATTCCCACGTGAACCGATAAAAATCGTAAAAATGTCAGGTATGACAGGCACGCGCGAACGAATTGTAAAAGTTTCACTTTGACGAAGAAATTTCAGGCCGTCGAGGTGTAGAGTGCCGAAAGAGGGTTGGAAACCAAAAGAGTGGACTTTTCCGCGACGATTGAGTGCACTGTACACGTGCCAAGTCTTTCGTTGTCGAAGGTACGACTCATTTCAGGTTTTTCTGCAGGGGAATGCGGTAAAAAAATCTCGCGATGACGAGTTTGCGTGTCATTAATTCAAACGACCGTATGATTTTGACAGCTGTAGTTTAAATTTTGGTGATGGAATTTAATGTTTCGAAGTTTTCTTATAACGATGGACAGTGCAAATTTACAAAAAAACGCGCACACGTATCAAGTTTCATAATTATCAGAACGATGAGCGCAAAGAATTGACTTTTACAATACAGTAATGTAAGATATAAGGAATTATAACGCCATACAGTAAACCACAACATACTACGAATATATACTGAAAGGGGAATGTAGTGGGGATTGATACATTACACCTGACGGCCAGGCAACTATATCTTACTTGATCTTACTGACATATGTCATTCGTTTATGTGAGTTGTTCGTGATCTGTCAAGTGTCTGTTATAGTAAAATTATGGATATGGTGTATACAATTGATGAAAAGGTTCAGATTGTAAAATGGTATTTTCAAGGCCACTCGCTGATGTCTATTATAGCTCTCTTTCGGGATACTTTTGAAAATCGACCTATTTCTTGTTTGAATGCCATTCATCGCATCAAAACTAATTTTGATAAATTCGGTTGTTTCGCCATCGTTTCATGTGAAACCTCAAAATAATGATAACCGGGATCTCAATGTAATGATATGTGCTAGCGTGGAAAACAATTATACTCTGATAACATCACAAATAGCACAAGAACTGGATGTATCACGTGAAACTGCGAGAGGAGCCTTAAGGAAAAACAAATATCACTCTTATCATGTTCAGAAGATAAATGAAATTTTTCCACAGGACAATTATGATCGCATTCAGTTTTGTTTAGACATAATTGAAAAATGCGCACTGAATGAAGGGTTTATTTCGAACATCCTCTTTACGGATGAATCTACGTTTTTCTTACATGGCCAGCATAATCCAGCGATACTACAATATTGGTCCAGAACAAATAAACACATTGCGTATACTGCTCACACACAATACCCACAAAAGGTATGGGTTGGGATATTAGGCAATAATATCATTGACCCATTTTATATTGATGGCATGTTGAACGGACAGAAATACTTAGATCTACTGCAACACAGTATTATTCCTTTTATACGCGGACTACCTAACATTGTAATGGAAGACATTTGATATCAACAAGACGGATGTCCTGCCCATACAAGCAGGATTGTGCTGCAATATCAAAGAAATACGTTTGAAGACCGAATTATTTCAAAACGGGGCACAATCCATTGGTCTGCCAGGTCTCCTGATTTGTCACCAAATGACTTTTTTCTCTGGGGTCACATAAAGTCACAAATATACGGCTACGAAGAACAACGTGCAAATAATTTAGAAGAATTGCGTATAAAAATGAGAAACTGTTTGTTAACAATCATCCCCGAAGTCTTGTCCAATGTACGGCGTAACTTTTATAATCGAATTGCGTATTGTTTAGAAATAGAAGGAGGACGATTTGAACATTTAATGTAGTATAATCAACCGAGAATTTTTGCTTATAAATTATTATTTTTAAGTTCTATTTATTTACTTAATAAGTATTTAATACCTTTATATTTTAACGCCCACCACTACGTCATCATCGTGACCTTTCTACCAGATGCGTGCGCTGCCGACCACGCAAATTTTACAACAAGAATAAACCACAAACACGCTATCAACACAAAAATCAGGTAGCAGTAAATATGCAGTAAATGTTGGTATTATTGGTCACTGTTGGTGGTAAGGACAGCCGCGAAGTTTAAAAATTTTACACCAAAGCCGTCTATTGTCCTACTTTCTCTTATACCGAAATACCGTTGCTGTTTCTCTCCCGCGTAAAATATAAAGGTCCATTGAGTTCGCCCCACCTTTCCCCTATTATTGCTAAGCGCCAATGACATCACTGTGCATTTTCGTAGTTAACTGTGTAATACTGTATATTCTTGGCATATCATATAAAAATTACAGTCTTAAATGCTTGCAGGTGTCGTTTATTAAAAACTGGAACTATCAAAGACAGGCGAGTATATAGATCGAGAAAATCAAATACGAACGCGTTAAAGGGCATTAACTTTACTGAAAACGATTATAGTATTTATACGACAAAACGTAAACTAAACATACAAAAATTATAGAGAAGATATGCACATTTTTAATTCTTCTGTGTGCAAACTTTAGCCGAATAACATACACCGAAGAAAAGCAGTTAGTAAAGTGCTAATGTTATGTATGTAATGCGGAATATTCTTTAAAGTAACAAGAAACTTCAAACATCCAACTGAAGTTTGATTTTCGACGATAGTCTTACGAAAATTGGATTTCAGCTATCACATGTAAGTACAACAGAAACAATAACGAGTTTTTAATATTATAAAAACGCTTCTAAATACAAAAAAAAATAACACGCAATAGCCACATTTACTTATGTCAACAATGACGGTTAAACGTCAACTAATGTCAGACGCAATGACAATTTGAGCAAAAACTTAAATTAGACATATATACAGGGCACGTCAAAAGTTTAGAAAACTGGGCATTATAAAGAGCATCAAGGCGATGCTCGCGTTTTAAGCGATTCAAGCTCGAAGAGATTGAAAATTCAACTAGTATATTATATATTATCCAATGTATCTTGTTACCAACTACCAATAAATTATTATTATTATTTATTAACAGGGTTAAATTAAACGAAGGTGCACCCCAAAGCATTTATCTGATAAACGAACACAAATGTAATACAAAATATGATTCTTTAGTAACAAAATATATTAACCCATTAATTGCCAAATTTTTATTTTCTTAACCTTATGGATAAAATGTCTGATTATGCATAATACTTCCAACTTTAAAACATAAAATAATAGCGTTGTAAAGGAGGGGCTTTAAATTTAAAAAAAATATATCTGCAGGTATTGAAATTGCTACTTTTAAATCTATGAACAAATAATTACATGGCTTTAAGCAAATGTGACCATTTTAATGCTCATTCTCATATATAACATAACAGTACTAAATATGAATTCTGTAATATGTAAATTCATTTTCAAAAATGTATTGCAAACCTTTGGAAAAACCATCTATTTGTCATTCTACAGCTAGGCTCAACGTTAACATATTTAAATTATAAAAATAAATAACTAAAGATGCATATATAAAATCAAAGTGAGTAAAGAAAATATATACAATTAAATATAATAACAACATGCTCTTTTACATTTATCACACTGAATGTTAAACTGTCATAAGTAAAATTAAAAAAAGGATTTTTCTATTGGGTTTTAATTTTAATACAGTACCGTATAGGTGTTGCTAAACCATTACAAGACAAAATAGGTGTAAATATAAAATTAAAATTAGAGAATTGCGGCTACTTTATCAACGAAACGGTAAAGTTAACTGAATTGGCTTGATTTTTAAAATGGTATTACTCATTTATTTATATTTCCGGAATAAAAATTGAGCAGTATGTCATTTCCTACCTGATATAATGCAATAATATTTCCCTAACACGAATATTATTTTTTAAACAAAAATTTTACACGCATCTATGATATATGTATTTTGAACTACATCAAATAAAAGTATGAAAGTAATATTCAGGGTGGCTGACAAAAAACGCCCCAAGCCGTAGTTCCGTTATTTACTATCCGATTTTAAAAAACGAAATATAAAATAAAATGGTTAAGTAAATACTATCAATTGGCGTAATCAAAATATTATTAGGAACAAAAAGTTTGAACATGCGATAGTCAATTTTTTTTTATAAATGGCAACGAATATTTTTAATTAATATTTCGGATAAAGAATGTTTTCCTGATTTTGATGATGTATAACACGTCAATTTTTCAACATAAGTTTCAAGTGTGCCGTGAATAGCAATCAAATGCATCAAGTAATAAATACTGTCAATTAGAATGTAAATGTTAATAAATACTGTCATTGTGACATTTGTGTATCGGTGTGACATTAGTTCAACGTTCTGATTCTTTCTGTGAGTTTAATTCATCATTAACATGGATAGCAATCAACTGACCGACATGTTGCAAGTATACTTTGAATGTAATCGAAATAGTGCTGAAGCTGTGAGACTCCACAGTTATCGTTATCCGACAAGAGAGGTTCCAGACCGTCGTAAATTCGGAAGAATCGAACAGTATTTAAGAAAATATGGAGCCTTCAAAATGCCAAAAAGTAAGAGTCGACAGTTTAAGGAAAATACAGAATTGGATGTTCTTTTATGCGTGGAAGAAAGTCCATGGACTTGTACTCGGAGAATTGCAAATGAGGTCGGCGTATCGCACCAAACAACACAAGCGATACTCAAAAAGCACAAGTTCATACCATACATCTCTCAAAAAGTACAAGCACTATTGGAAAATGATCATGGTCGAAGAATGCAATTTTGCAACTTTTTCTTAAATGTTACACGAGATCGTAATTTTTATCGAAAAATTATTTGGTCGGACGAATGCAGTTTCAGTAATAATGGCATTTTTATCAGAAAGAACAATCGATGTTGGAGCCAAGAAAACCCAAGAATTATAATTGAGAATAATTTTCAGCAAAGATTTAAATGTATGGTGCGGTCTTTGGGGTGATCGATTAATTGACCCATTTTTCATAGATGGCATCTTAAATCAAACAAAATACCATCAACTATTGCGTGAAAACATTACAAACTTTTTAGATGATTTGCCAATTGCCGAGCTAAACAGAATGTACTTTCAGCAAGATGGCGCCCCTCCTCATAATGCCTTAATAAATGTTGAATGGTTAAATGCGACATTTGCTGAGAGGTGGATAGGGACCAATGGACCAATTCAATGGCCCGCTCGTTCGCCCGACCTTACGCCGCTGGATTTTTGGTTATGGGGCTAGCTTCAAGATCAGGTTTATTTTACTAGTCCGGAAAATATAGACATTTTACGGCAAAGAATTCTGAATTCTTGCCGCGAAATACCTGCTAATTTTATACTCAACGCCACTAATGGAGTAATTAGAAGGTGTCAACTATGTCTTCAACAAGGCGGCAGACAATTTGAACAATATTTCGTATTTATTTGTATTTTTTTAAAATTTCCATTCCAATAAAATGATATTAACCACGGCACACTTGAAACTTATGTTGAAAATTGACGTGTTATACATCATAAAAATTAGGAAAACATTCTTTATTCGAAACATTAATTAAAAATATACGTGGCCCTTAAAAAAAAAAATTGACTATCGCATGTTTAAACTTTTTGTTCCTAATAATATTTCGATTACGCCAATTGATAGTATTTACTTAACCATTTTATTTTATATTTTGTTTTTTAAAATCGGATAGTAAATAACGGAGCTACGGCTTCGGGCGTTTTTTGTCAGCCACCCTGTATATCATACATTGTAATTTGTTGATATTTATATCAGGTTTGATTATAAAATTTAAAATAAAATGTAAATTACTTTTAAAATTTAGTGTGAAAGTACTTGTATATCTAAAATACTGTATTGCGTTTTCGGGTTCGAAATAAACAACTCGTGCAATTTATTTATTTAAAACAGTCTGTATATTCACAAACGTAAAATTAATTACAATATAAAAATATAAAACTAATGTATCACACTTAAACTACTACGATTTAAATTAACACAGGTATTTATTTCTATTACTAATATTTATGTAACACTACCGTATTTATATCACTTCTATTTATATAACACCGTACCATGCAAGGAACTATTTATTTATTTCTTATATTTATTTTTACTTTAGTCTGTTCCGCGCGACGAGTACTTAAGGACTTTCTTATTCCGGAATTACTCATCCATCGGTTCAACTGCCTTTATATACACGTACGAAACATCTGGAACACACCAGATAAACGCTAGTGTTCTTCTCGATGTTTGTAGAACATACAAGAGACATTCTGTCTCTTCGCAGTACATATATAAATGGTTGATTTATTGCTTTACGACTTGTTTACCAGTCGCGCCGAATATTTGCCTTTCTTTTGTCGTCTCCCGGATGTCTGCTTCTCTGTGGGCTTGTTTCATTACAATACAATAACAATGATTATAAATATACAAAAGTTACCCTCAGAAATTAGTCTGATTCATTGAATAATTAAGTCGCCGTATTGTGAACATGTCCTGTAGATATGACCACTTAGCGTTCTTTCTTATTAATAATATCTTGAAGACCAGCTCAGCTTGTTTGTATCTTCAAATCAAATGATATATTTATTGATGTCACGATGACACTGTCGAAATAATTTCCAAAAGTTAAGGTTGTCTTACGAATATGATAATATGGCTTAAGTTCAATGTTTTCTATTACAATGCAATCTTCGTCCTAGAAACTTTATGATATCACGATATATTAAATACCCAAGCGGAAAGTGTTTCATTACTGTCGAGAGATTAAGTAGCTAACCGAGACGCGAAACGTCGAGGTTACCTTTATCTCGAGACAGGAATAAAACTTCCATCGAGGTTTGTATACTATTTTATTTACAACCATAGGATTAATAATTATTAGCGATAAAAATTTCGGTAAAAGTTTTGACATATCGAGTTGACAGTTTTGTGATGCTATAGAGTAAACGTCAAATAAAATAACATTTTTTCGGTGAAGCGATTATAAGAAAAATGTTGAGTAGTAAAGACTTCATAGACTTCACTTTACCAGAACTGAGGGAAACAGTTGTCCCGTAGCAATACAGATATCGTAGCTCGAATGGAGAACAAGAAATCACTATAGTCGGGTCGTTTTCGCAACCGACACGGCAAAAGTACGAACTAAAAACGCTGATTCAATACCACTACAAATTCCAATCAACCGGTACAATTTTAGAACAATAAAATTCAACCAACTAATTAATATTTTAGGATAAATAGCTACGGCTAGTAAAATACTATTACATGAAAGTCAGTTAGAAATTAAATATTGTAGATAAAATTATTAAATATTACTTTTATATATCAATATTTTATTTAATACATGGCTATTCTGTGCATTGTTGTCAGATTTTTATTTTCACGGAGCGGATGACACTTGACAAGCGTAACGTTTGACAAGCAGGTGACTAATATTCAGTATAGCGTTTTTCGAGCACATGAAACTTGGGCTACCATCACTCATATTGAACAAGAAATAAAGACGTCGTGGGGTAGGGAAATAGAAATTGATAAAACAGATATTAATCCAGTAATACTATATCAAAAGTCAAAGACAGATTTTGGAACCTGTTAATGTATTTGTTCATAATGCTTCGGCAGAAGATTACTATAGTTAAAATAATTTGTACTTATATTGATCAGTTGAAGAAAGAACTCTGTCTAATCGAGGAAGTAGATGACTAACTAAAATAACAATTGTTTGAAGATCACATATGTAATACTGTTCAGAAAATTTTCAAATTTAAGAAGGTATAACCATGATTGAGTTCAGAATAAAATAATGATCCAGTTTATTAATGTGACAACAAGATAAGCATTTGCATAGGGGGATGCAGTTAAAACATATTTCTGTTATATTATTTTTATAGTTTTTCTAAAATAACCTTTGTATATTTTCTGTAGGACTTTTGTAATTATTTATTGTTATTAATGAAATTAAGATTATATAATTTCAAAAATATGTGATAGTATTGTAATAATATTAATGTAGTACATTATAAATTGGGATAGTAAAAATACTTGTTCATTATTGTATTATAATTTGAAGTTGCTTGGTAAGTTAAATTCTGATCAGTAGCAAAGATTCAGCTTACGAATACTCAACATTTGAAATACTTTAAAATATGTTTGAATTGTCTAATTCTGCATTAAATATAATCTTTAACAACAACAAAATTATATTAGTTTAAAGCTTAAGTAAATAATAATGACGTGTTTAGCTTAATCAAAAATGTTTGATTAGCATGCAAAAATTATGTTGTCTGTAGTAAAACTAACTCGAACATAATTATTAAATACATTCCTGAATGTTTAAATGAATTTCAAAAGTTCAATTTTCTCTGAAAATCTAACCTTTTTATATTTATATCTAATTACTAACAGCAGACAAGTTCATACAAATATAAAATAATCATTATATTCTTCTTTTCAATAGCACTTAAGCAAAATTATTATCAAATTAATAGTTACATATTAGAATTATTGTCGGTAGTGCTAAAACCACAAGTCTAATTGATCATTTAGGGTTATAGTGTCAAAATTAATATTACTTGACAGATCAAATTTTGCAACGTCTCAAATTTGACGCCATTTTAATTTTGGTGGCGCATTTCGGTTGCGAGAGCGATTCTAGTATATCTAAGAAATTATTATCTATATGGATTCAAGCTTCCAATAATTCTAATGTAACAATTAATTTTAATAAGCCAGTTTAATAAACAAGTTCTTGTTCGTCTTAATTAAATCGAAAGGTTTTGTAATATATTATGAAAAATCAAAAATAAACAAAAATTTGATTGAGTAGGATGGGAAATGAGGGTGGAAAATGAGGACATGATGTAAATGTGAACAATGCGAGACGTCCAAACTTTTAAAATGTTAGAAATACCAACATTACGCGTGCGGTGAATAAAATATATACCCATAATATGATCAAATAAATGTATCCTCTAGCAAGCCATGATATTATTTCTTCAAAATATCATGTTGGTAGTGACAAATAATAGTATATTACATACCGAGGTGGAAAGTGTTTCATTACTGTCGAGAGATTAAGTAGTTAACCTCGACGCTTCGCGTATCGGTTAACTTCATCTCGAATTAGGAATGAAACTTTTCGCCGAGGTTTGTGTACTATAGATCGTCTCAACCTTAGTATTCAGTACAGTCTCTTATGGGATATATATACTATACCTATTTTACTACCGTAAGCAATTTGTAATAAACTGTCTTTTTTTATTTCAAGGCAATGTTCTCAGTTCGATTTATTATGTTTATGGTTGGTATTATCGGTGTGGTGTAAGTATCAAAACATAACCTTCCTGTCAAGTGTCAAATTAATATTATAATATAACAATATAGAATAATATCCTAACCAACAAGTATTAAGAATGTCGTGTCATTATAATGAGTTACCAACCTAACCTGTCATTGTCGAACTGACAACTATGTTGTCTCTCTCCATAAGACACATACTGAAAACTAAGGTTGAGATGGTCTATAGTTTATTTAAAACCATAATTATTAGGAGTATATTTATTAGTGATAAAAACTCCGGTAAAAGTTTTGACATATTGAGCTGTCAGATTTGTGATGTTCTAACGAAAACGTCAAATAAATATACGTCAGTTTTTTCGGTGAATAGATTATAAATATAAAAGAAATGTTGAGTAGTAAAACCTTCAAGGACTGCACTTCACTGGAACTGAGGGAAACTGTCCTCCGGTAGCAATCCAGATATCTTAGCTCGAATGGAGGACAATAAATCTCTTATTTCATCATATCAGCAATAGTAGGGTGGCCCATCTACATGGATTCAAGCTTCCAATAATTTTAATCTAACAATTAATTTTAATAAATAAGTTCTTGTTTGTCTTGTTAATTAAAATGTGGTTGGAACACTTTTTAATGTATTATCAAAAAAAAAGATTAATTAACATGAGTAAACATGAACAAAGTCACACTTCCAAATTTTTAAAAAGTCAGAAATGCCAACATTACGCGTATGGTTGTAAATAAAATACATTAGATACTCACAATGCATAGGTTGTAATACAATTATGGCATAGTTTCCATAAATAATAAACAAAAACGCCAAACACAATTAAATAGTTGCTGATATCAATAAACTGTAAAAACCTCTTTAGATTTTTAATATCTTTCATAATAAAAAAATATATAAAACCGTTTTCGAAATACAACTTTATATTTTCCGGAGATCTTTAGCGATTTAAGTACCACGCGATCATTTAAATTCTAAATTATAGCAGGCGGGATTTTTTTTATTAGGTTGTCCATAATATCAATTATTGATTAATTAACATTTTGAAACGTCACTTTGACAATTCAAATAATTGTAAATTAGTACTTATATACCAACTTAATTTAAATTTCACAGCCTGCTCTAATTTAGAATTTAAATGATCGCGCGGTACTTCGTGGATTGTGGATCAAAAATAGTACAATAATAGATGACGAGATGAATTATAACAAGTTTGAACATTAGTTTTAAGAAATACTAAACAAATTAAATTAAGGAATTACTGAATATTTACCACAAATTTTTCCTGTCTCGGTATTCATTTATTCCACAATTTTATTATTTAAATTTAAATACTATAACAATAACGACGAAAACTTTTTAAAACTAAAAAAGGTGATCAAATTTATAACATGCCAAGGTTAGTAGAATGACAACCTGTGTAAAGCCTTTCCTTTTTTTCACGAGAGATAACCTTTAGACAACCCATCACTCTACTAACCTTGATAACACACTGCAATAGGGCAATCCAACGACCTGTCAAATAAAATTCAAGATGGCCGTTGTGGGCAAACAAACAGATTTGTATAATTAAAATTTGACTATAAGTGCTCTTACTAAACAATTATCTTATTAAACTAACTTACTAAGGTCATTATTTAGTTATCTAAGTATGATGTTGTGTATCAAAGGCTAAAACTTATAATTATGTGACCAGAACGTTTTGTATTGCAGTATGTTTGAAAGTGTTTCAAGAAAAAAAACAGCTGTAATTATTGCCTGCTTTGAAGTTTTCATTGGAAAACCAGATAATAATTTAGTTCAGCAGCAGTACTGTTCTATTTATAAGCACGATAGAAATTTTAATAGCAATAACTCCTCAGGGAAGTATGTGCTACATTAGTGACACTCGGGGTGACATACATCTGAAAAATGAATGGAAGAAGTAATTTTTGCAACAATATTAACCTAGGATATGTTCTAGGAGAAAGATCATTTTTAATAAAGGAAGCACTAGGAATTCTGCAAGAGAATTTTAGTTATTCCAGCTTTTACTAATGGAAGAACTCGTTAGCACCTTAAAAAATCTCATTCCAGTATCTGTGTTAAAAAAGTGTAATAATATGCAAAAATTAAACAGTGTAGATAAAATTGTGATTGTGTTTAATGCTGTAATTAACATATGTAAGTTATAAATAATTTTGTATTTATAATTATTTATGGCGCTATATAATCTTAATTTATTTCTGTACAACGTGGCCATTATTTTAGAATTTAAATAGGCATTTCGTTACAGACAAAACACAAAACTTTAATAATAAGTTAAATTTATTTATTAATATATTTGAAATGTGTTTACATTTTTTTAAGTCCTAAACTGTTATACATTGTACGCTAAATATTTATAATAAACTTTTATAAGCTTACACATAATATTTCTATATGATTAAACTCATTTTCTTATTACTATTTATTAACTATTGCTTCTATAATAATTAAGTGAAACTATTTTAATAAATAAATCTTATTAAACAATCCTCTGATTATTTTGTCAGGTATTGAAAATTTAAAGACAAATTTAAATAATTAATCCTTAATCAGTACATGAGTGGCTTTGTTTTTCTTCATATACTAGAAATAATAATGCACCAGCATAATTACTATGTTCGGCTGTTACCAGCCATGCATGTAGAGTTAGCCGAAAGTACTGATTCACATTTCATAATAATGCACTACACATCCATTGGTTTTAAATTAACTTCTTATAAATGTTTCACCTAATCAAAAACACGTACTTTTCCACATAAAATAAATAAGTTGTTAATAAATGTAAGCGGTGAGGCTCTTGAACACTGTCATTTGGTTCTTACTGTAATAAATATGTAATAGAACCAAAATATATAAAATAATATTCGTATTTGGCACAGGTGGAATACTATCTATTAAAGTGTCTAATTTCAAGAGTGAATAGATCCAAATTATCAAGTAATTTAATGTTCATCTGATAGCTGCCAAAAAATACATTCTCACACGAATAATTATTTTCTATGATGATTTCAACAAAATGTTACTCCAACTTCTGGATTTTCAGTTAAGAACTTCTTCAGGTAATCACTCTGCATTATCATGTTTATAAACTCAGCACACACGAAAAGTAAAACCATATTAAAACTAATAATGATGGCATACTAAACTAAGGTCCATTCATTGTTTGCCCACAGACGCCATATTACATCACGTGATTTGGATTCCCTAATAATTTTAATGCAGTTAGCTAACTTGACATATACTCTATAGAATCTACGCTAATGTTTACAGATATTTATAAATGAACTTGTACTTTTAACGCCCTCTGTCACTTTTTTAAAAAAAAATAAACTGAAATTAATTCGTGTTACGAATACTAATTACTATGAACAGGGTGGGTTTTGCACGAGTTGTCACATCTTTTAATTGTTTACAGGTTATACTAGCATCACTATTTGAATATTTGTTTGACAAACAGTTTGTTTGTATAGTTATCGGTATACATACAGCATAAAACAATAAGAAACTGAAGATTACATGAACCATTGAGGAAAAATACTATGGAGACGCTGTAAAGCATTTTTGCTGTACTCTCAAAACGGGAGCATTGGGCAGGGCTGAGTGTGGGACTAATATGGCTGCCTCACCTAGTCCGGACTACTCAAAATTATAATCTGTCAGGCCTACACTAACCTATGAAATGTTATTCCATACGAATTCTTCTTATCAACGCCGTCTCTGCTGTTGCAGCTACGTAGAGCACAAGAAACCATAATATCTTTTAATATTTAACTTATTATATAACTCTAATACACGATGCACTTAACAAACACTCCACTTTTTACCAACACTACTTGTTTGACGTAAGTGTAGCATCAATATGACGGACCTGTACCCGGTTTGATCACGTGACGTCGTCTCCCTACCTATTCTTTCTCAATGACATGAACAAATAAAACCAAAATTAGTAGTTAGATTGAGTTAACAAGAAATATTATCAAAGAATTAATTATATTTTCAACTTATGAGAGGAGATTATATAGTTACTAGCCATTCAAGTATGTTCTTAGTACTGTTCATTATATTCATATAATTAATTTACCTTAGAAATATCATTATCACTTATGAGCTTCTGTGATATTGAATATGGATGGAATGTAGTGTCTACAAATGATCATGGTGACGCCATTTGCGGTTTAAGAAATCTTATATTATAATTAGATATATAATTCAATGAATAATAAAGGGATATGTTACGTTATAGAGTGTTTTATATATATAAAACCATTACTCACCTATAATTTAAATAGAATTCCAATATTTTGTAATGAATAAATATTGAGCATTTATTATATGCTGCTGTGATTAATACATATGCTATATAAATTGAATTTACCAAGCCAAAGATAATATATGTACACTTTTTAGTTCCTCTCTTTCAAAGAAAAAATATTTTATTCAATGTGTTTAACTTGTAATTTCGTGATACACAAGCATTGGAATTTTTCATATTCAATTATTACGTTTTCAAAAGTATATAAAAAATCTTTTCCTTCCAATAATTTGTAACAGAAATGTTTAAAAACCAATGAGCAAAGCAGATTATGAATGTATGAGCAGCTTTTTTTTACACAATAAAAAATCTGTTCTTAAAATACCCTATTAAAATACTTATCTATTATTATGCCATACATATATTTAACATATTATATTGACTATTTAATATACTACAGAAATAATAGCTTCGAAATAATATTACTGAAGGCATATTCAATAACTGTATTAATTAAAACAAAGATTCTTACCGAAGGATTTCCACCCCACTTCCCCTTTCCTTGAGCTTTAGCAGCATTTTCACGTTCACACAATTCTTCAAGTTCAGGTGTCATACGAACTCCATCTCTTCTAACATTTACCAGTCCCTCAGAAACCAAAGATTTTGAAATATTCTCAGCAGTAGCAAAATCTAAAACATCAGTGCTCATTTTTACACAAATAAAAACATGAGTGCACAAAGTTACCTTTTCCCAAGTAAACTACGCCATATTCTCGCTGTGAATTTGGTACTTTTTCTGCAGTAAACCAAACTTCTTCACCAACCAATTTCTTTCGTAGAAACTCTCTTGCTTCCCAAGCATAAGGTTCATCTTTAGTTACCTCTGAACTAAATACCATATACATACAAATTAAGTCTTAATGGTTGTGAAAATACTTACGGTTCTGTTGCGCGACGAGCGAGTTTTGGAGCAATAATATTCGAAAAATTCACCTGTTTTTCGGGAGGTGGAGCACCAACTGATCCTCTTATTATAACAGAGTCCCCGGAGAGAACCTACAAAACACGTTGTATTGACAAATATGCCAACTCATACAATAGGTTATGTGTCAAATAACATGCATGAATTAGAAAACTACCTGGTTTTTGACATAAAATACATAATAATTTTAATAATTATATTTAAATTTTCATTCTATCTACAAAGTTTCATTAATCATTTTAAAAATAATGTCCCATATGTGAATTAACCATGCCAACCAAGCAGCCTAAATTTGTCAATTTGATTTTCCAATAAAACTAAAAGCAAAATGTAAACTATTTGTGGATGCATGGATAGAGAGAAAGATGCTTCTGATGTTTAAAAGTATTAAAAAACTTACTTGTTTCACTATTCCACGTTTTGGTTGAATTTGCTGGGTCGTCATCGTGAATGGGCCATACACTTTGCGCGAAAGGCCGACTCGTAGTCAGTTATGGTCACGTGACTAAGAGAAAGCGTTATACTTTCATCTACTAATAAATTAAACCTAAATGTTATAGATAATGAAAAGGTGTATTTAAAAATCAATTTTCGTAAATCGACACTAATTATGCCTATTAAATTTTGAATAAATAATATTTGTGATGTGGCCCTTTGACATTGATAACATCGCCATCTCTCGTGGAAAACATAAATCAAAATCTAGGGCATCATCCGGATTCACAAATTTTGAACCAAATGATAGGAAAAGCAAACAAATTCGAATAACTTTACATATTAGCACATAAATTAATAGCATATAACAGATTAATTAATTATTATTATGTGGACAAAGGAATTCACCAGTATTAATAGAAAAGAAATTAAAGAAATTTGTCACTTTATTTTAAATAGTTGGGAGATATGAAAAAAAAACATAAATTCTTTAAATTATTTCAAAGGATATCTTGCCTATTGAGTTTTCATAAGCCTCATATTTAAGATGTTTTATCCATGTAGGTACAGATTTTTATTATTTTGTAGGCTGTAGAATATTCACAGTAAAAATACATATAACATAAAATTATACACTCATTCTAGAAATAAAAAATAAAATTAAAATTTATTTTAAAATAAACAATTATCTACATAATTATATTATTGATTTGCTGCAGTATCCTCAGCCATCATTTGTTCTATTAATTTTTTTCTTTCTTCAGCTTGTCTTAATTTCATTAACACGACACTTTCATAATCTGTTTCTTTTATAGTTGAACTAATAGGTTTATTACCTGATGGAGGCTTGTTCAACCATTCTAACTCCAAGGGATTAATACCTAGACCTTTCTCTAATTCAATTGCCATTTCCTTTTTACAAATAAAGTACAAATTAATATATTTAAATAATAAAATTAATACTATTCAAAACCTACTGCAGCTCGTTTCGTAGTAAATTCAACTAAAGCACTGCCTTGCTTCTTTGATGAAATAACCAATGCATTTATATCTCCATACTGCAAATACATTTAAATGGTACACAATATTTTATTCAAAGCAAAATCATAATAACCTTAATGAAAAATCTATGAAGCAAGTCCTGATTGTATCCCCCATTATTTGGATCATTTTTTGCTGCTTTCCATTTAACTTTTATTCTGTATTTGGTACTGTCCCACACTTCTTCAATTTTATTTTGCTCACTATAAATTTGTTTATTGATAAGAGCAATTTCTTCTTCTACCTGTTTGGAACCTTCTTTTCTCAATCTCTCTATTTCCCCCTAAAATATACATTTAAATATATTTATTAGAATGAATTATAAGACTTAATTTCATACTCTTAAAATTTCTTCTGCACTTTTTTCTTGACTAAATTTCAGTGAGCTTCTTTCACGAGCTTCAAGATCTTCCTTAAGTTTTCTTCTCTTACTATCTAATTCTTGATGACGAAGGGCTGCCTCCTTTTTAGCCTTTAACACTCTATCATATGCTTTCTTAGCAGATTCATCAGTTAGAATTTCCAATATTTTTGTAAGTTTATGAAATTCTCTGGCTGCATTTGGATTATCTGGATTTTTATCTGGATGAAGTTTTAATGCTTTTTTTCTATAAGCTTTTTTTATCTGCAATATGTGAAAATGTGATTTTTATTATCAAATTCTGTAATGTATAAGAAAACATACATCATTTATTGAACTATTCGAGTTTATCTCAAGAATCTCATATAGATCTTCATCTTCTATTTTACTCTCCGACATATTTTTGCCGTAATTATATGGGAGTTCAACAATTTGTATGTAGTAGTCCCAGAGTTCCAGTTCACCTTACTTATTTTTGTTTACAGCAGAGTTTTGGTTTACCATGTATATTTATATTTATGATTTCTAGGTTGGAAAACAGATGACATTAATTAGTGTGTTCATAAATATCAATATATGTGACAAGTGTATATATAATTTTAACAATCTAATCAAACTAATCATTCTTAATTATTTAACTAAATGTTTCAATACATTTGAAAACCATTGGAATATTAGAAAAAGTGAACTTATGTGAACTTTTGATAAGTAAAAGCCTTAAAAGTAATTTTGTTATTTATACATTCTAAAATGTTTGTTTACTGGTGTAGATTGTGGAACATACTAAATCAGGATATAGTTCAATTTATCCTTTTGAAAAATTAAATTTATTAAAGGGGCGTTGAGATAAGGTAGATACTTTTAGGGAATATTAAAATGTTTGAAGAATTGGAACACAGCGAATTAGGTACTCAAGAATATTGGGATAAAAGATATAAAGATGAAGTTAAAAATTTCAAAAGTCATAAAGATGTAGGTGAAATCTGGTTTGGTGAAGATATTGTCGATAGAATAATTCGATGGATGAATAAAGCATCTGCTAACAAAACAGAAAAAATATTAGATGTTGGCTGTGGAAATGGCATGCTACTCGTAGAACTGAACAATGAAGGATTTAAAAATTTATTAGGCATAGATTATTCAAAAAATGCAATCAGTTTAGCTAAAAATATTTCTGCAAATTACCAGTGTAACATCGATTTTTCAGTATGTAATATTTTAGACAGTAATATAAACTTATCAAATATTGATATCGTACTAGATAAAGGAACATATGATGCTATTAGTTTAAGCTCTGATGCTAAGACAAACAGAAATATTTATATCAAAAATATATACAATGTTTTAACAACCACAGGAATTCTAATTATAACATCATGTAACTGGACAAAGGAGGAGTTAACAGACCAATTTAAAGAATTTTTTGAATTGACGGATATCATTCCCACACCAGAATTTAAATTTGGAGGGAAAGTTGGAAATGTAGTTACTTTGTTAGTATTTAGAAAGAAAGAATAAACTTTAATGCCGAGTATATTAGGCTTTTATTTAATCTTAACAGAGAAGTGTAGTTAATTTAAAATATGAAGAAGGAATATACATATTAGTGAAGACATACATGATGATTGTTTTTTAAAGGTTTTGGTTTATGAATGTATCTCATTATATCATAAATTATGTTTTTCATTGGTTAATGGTGGACTAAGTAAATATTTTGCTCGTAGCTGTACTTATTACATATCTGTGCAGGCATTATATTAAGTTCTACTTGAATTATAAATATGAGCTTGGTAAAGTCAACAATATTGTTAATGTTAAGTTAGACAAATTTCCAATAAAACATTTGAATAAATGGCTTACCGAATAGATTTCGTTAGATCAGTCCTACTTAGGTGTAATACCTATACTATAGCAAATTATTTGTTGCCAAAATGGAAGAAGCTAGTGTTTCCTAGCAATTTTTATACACAGTAAAATTAATAATAAATATATAAATGAAACAGCAATTAGCAATAATAAATATTTTTTTATTTTGGTCCTTTAAATATTAAATTCACAATTTAAATATTGCATATTTAGTAGGTATATATATCAAAATACTGCGGAACTTGCTAATTTATTTAACAGTCACAAGGCTATAGTAATTTATAAAAATGTAAATATAGCTAACTTTTTAAAACATGGAAGTGTTTTTTAAAAATTACACATTCAAATTTGTACTAGTACATCAAGCATAAAATACAATAATGTAAATATATTTAAGAGCTCCAAAATACTATGGTAGCAGTAACAACGGCGTAATTTACGAGTCTTCGAAATTGATCAACTACAATCTATTTTGAAAATCGAATTTTTAACAATAAACCCCCTAACTTTTATTAAACAAGTTTTTATATGAAGATTAAAATTACATTTCGAAGACTAACTTATTAGCTACATGCGTATATAATCGGTTTTTCAAACGATTATTTTACTATAAAATAGACATATGGATCTTATTGAATTATCACTGAGGGTTTAAGTTTTTATCTATATAGCTGAAAATATCGATCCATTGATCTGGTTAACAATAAGAGAAACAAAGGATTACAATGGAAAGTTAAAGAGAGAATATATGTTTTTTCTAATTTCAACAGTTTTTATGCAGCTGTGAGATTTTTAAATGTGCAATGATATCAAAGAACATGAAAAAAAGGAATTGTTAACATGCAGGTAACATAACATATTTCTTTTATTTATAATATATAAATAGGTTTAAACAACATGAAATACATTAATTAGTCTTGAAAATTTAATACTGTGTAAAATTAGATAGTTTAGTGTATTTTGTGAATGTAGAATAGAAACAATTCTATTAAGAAAGGATATAAGTGCGAAATTATTAACTACTATTAGAGCAGATATTTGAAAATAAAAATTTAAAATAATTATATAAAATCAAGCCAGGCCGCAGCTGGAAAAAAATTCGGAACATGATATATAAATTTAACAATTTGGGTGATCGCAAGCGTGTAGATGTGATAACCAAATTCATTAGTTCGAAGAGATGGCCAGCAATTCTATGCTGGCACGATCAAATTCTACAACTGATTTGCATGATAATTCATACAAAACTATTATAACCAAGCGTAAAAGTGACGCAAAGTTTAAAATATTTAATTCTAGCTTATCAGTAGTGGGATCCCAACTACGAAAGCGCAAGATAAGGGAATACGAATACTTTTTCATGTAGCCAAACAGACTCGCGTTTTGTCGACTCTCTGGGAAACAAGTAGGCAACAAGGTGTTGATCGAGAGCCGACAAAACATGAATCTGTCTAGTCGCATTAAAAAATTCCTACTCGTATTCCCCTATTTTGCCCATCACCATTCCGAACACTCGACACCAAATCTACACCCAATTAGTGATTCTCATTAACGTACTGTTAGCATTCGGACTAGTTAGTGGAGAATGAGCCAGAGAAATTAAGGAAGCGATAACGCGCATTCTTGTTGTGGTCGCCATTTTGCAGGTGAGATGTCACTTGTGTTGTAATTGTCAAGCTTCGATATATGTTTTTAAATAATAGTATTAGGAAGGACTTGTGTGTGGTATTAGCTTGTCGGCTGTTAGTCAGAGAGCAACGAAAAGCGATAGTATAGTGGGATCCTTTATTGTTTCATGCCCTACTTTCGCCTCATTGAGTTTACGTGATAAACAAGGGGCGGCGTTGCGTTGGTGACAACCGACTAAATAACCACGCTCGACTGCCTTACCGAAGAAACAAGGACACGCTTTTAACGTCTTTGTCGCTGCTCCACGAAAGTTATTCTCTGCTTTAGTAACAGTCGAAGATTTAACACGGAAGGAGTCTCGTTTTACTCGTAAGTATGATTCATTCTGCACTAATTGAAGTTTTCCACGGAGTGAACCAACTGAAAATGTGGTTAGATGTGCTGGGGTAAATGAAAAGTGGAACGGGTTCAAAAATAAAGTTGTAATGCAGTTCCTAACGTTACCTCCGGCAAACCAACGCAAATCAAACTACCAATAGCGACAGGAAGTCTTCTAAAAGAAAAGCATCATCAACTAGCAGTTCAATTACTCAAACTATGGTGGAAAGTGAAACTATTGCAGTTACCATACGGCAGTTGAAGAGAAAATTATAATACTTAGTATAACTTGTTTCTTATAAGAATGTTAGCACTTCTTGTTTGTCTTTCAGGCAAATGTGAAATTAAAAGATCAGTTTCATTATCTATTTTACCACACCAGTTGCTCAACTTTTAAACCTATGATAAAGTTGACATGTTTGGAAATATGTATGATAATTTCCCAAACAGCTGTAAATGGCTACCATCGGTATATTTTTATATATCCCAGAATGAGATGTTTCAACCTTGGAAAACGATACACTTCAATTTTACAAATGAAGAATAAATTGATATCATTCAATCATCAATAAATATTTTGCATTCCAAATATATACTTTGATTTATTTATTCACTTTAGTATTAAAACTCACGTTTGAGCAACCTTCAAAATGGCGCATCTCAATTTTACAAGGTTTGCGCACCTTGAAGCGAATTCTCCCGTCCTCCAGTTCTCTGGAATGATCCTACATTTAATCACTCTTCACGAACTAGTCCAAATACCTATAGTATGTTTCTGAGAATTCCTAGAAAGCAGTAGATTTGGTGTTTTGTCGAGTGCTCGGATACAACATAGTTTAGTTCCTTTTAGAAATATCCCAGATTGTACGCAATGTCAGAGGGACGTCCATTTTGAAATCCGTTAGTGGTACTAACGTCCAAATACCTTAAATGTACCTCCATAAATTGTATTATAAGCATTGTCCAATGGATGTACCATTCAAGTGCTTTCCATGGACATCCTTTACTGAATGTTCAAGTTCTAAGATTAAAATTGATGGGTAATACAGAATACGCGCGTATATGATAATGTGAATGTAAAAATTAGCTCTAGGGCAAGTAATTTCGATATCCAATAACTTTCTCGTTTAACTATGACAATATTGAATAATTAGGTTACTGACTCACGAAGCTGTGTGAACAGTTTAAAATTACGGCGTATTACATCTGTATATACTTTTTACAGTATACAGGGTGTCCCAGAAATAAAAAGATGGAGTAGCAGATATGTAACGTCCTAACAGAAATAGGCCCAAATATACCACAATAACGAAGAAATTAAAATTTTAATTTTCTATGTTGTTTTTTTAGATAAAAAAAATTACATTACGCACCTGGCACAGAATGTATGTTTAAAATTCACGTAAGAATGTTCATTTGTAAATAGAAACGAAGACGCATTCATAGAAAAAAATACGCTTTTATTAGCATAAAACGGGAAAAAAACGTTAAATCGTAAAAACATATTTTTTGCGGGATGTGTCTCAATAACGCAGCTATGTAGTCGGTTATTGACCCAGATGGGTGACCTACTTTCTTGCAGGCAATAAAAGGTTGTTTTTATTTTTAAAATAGGAAGGTTGTTGCTCTTTAATGTGTTCGTAGTTGGAAACAGCTGAATATTAGAATATTCAATAAATCGTACTTTTCTAGCATGTTTAAAATTAAAGTAATTAATGGTTTGATATTTATTATGAAGTATCTATTCCTCTTCCTTTTTTTTAACACAAATAATATGGTGGTTCTGAAAAGCACCGATTGTGAAAGTGAACCAGGTGGATATTTAGTGCAGGGTCGGCGTAAGGCCAATTGAATTCTTTATTATTTTTTTTCTGCCGTCTGCGCACGAATAAAGACTTGATATTTTGAGGGTACGTTTTTACACAATCTAGCTTCCGATTTCTGCTACTCCGTCTTTTTATTTCTGGGACACCCTGTATATCACACTCGCCTATGATTATTTAAGTCATTCAGAAACCATCGGAAAGACACCTAGTTAACGATGGTTTCCCACATTACTTGGCGAATGCGGTGAGGCAACAGGTGATGCCATACCACATACACCTAGTGATGATAACTAAGGCCCACTTGACACGGTCAATTTTGTACATGAAAATGTAAATTTTATAATGTACAAATAAAAATGTATCATGTCATATCATCATTGATGTAAAAAGTATATATTTCTTCATGTAAGTACACCAAAACAAAAAGGAAACCGTACACTTCGCGGAGATATAAAGTGGTATGGGCATGTTCGCTATATACTAATGCATAATAAACACGCCCATGCCACCTAATATCTCCGCGAAGTGTACGGCTACTCATTGCTCTTGGTGTACATTTTAAATAGAGCATGTACAGTTGCGGCCCCTACAAACTCAGACACCGACTTTTGACATATTCTGCCAAATTCAAAAAAATTGTTATGTGTGAGTTTGACTTTTATCCAGTATGACAATGTCAGTGTCAGTTTATTGTAAGTTACAAGCGTGCACGATTTTTAAAGTGACATTTAATAAACTTCAATTCTGGGACCATGTTACAAAGCCAAAATTTCTTATTTGTCACACTGTCTGAGTTTGTAGGGGCCGCAATTGTACCACGCAATCATTTAAATTCTAAATTATTACAGGTGGGATTTTTTTTTATTAGGTTGTCCAGAATGTCAATTATTGATTAATTAACATTTTGAAACGTCACTTTGACAATTCAAATTGTAAATTAGTACTTATATACCAACTTAACTTAAATTTCACAGCCTGCTCTAATTTAGAATTTAAATGATCCATTTTCCATCAATGTTTTCGTACATACGATAATTTTGAATTTTCTCAAAAAGGATTTATTTAATCTACAATGTTTATACCATCCTTGTCAAAGTAGTCTCCCTGTGATATTATACACTTTTGCCAACGTAGTTTCCAGTTTGAGAAGCATTGGTGGAACGCCTCTTTAGGTATCGCTTTGAGCTCTATTTGCGATTTTGTCTTTATCTCATCTATTGTTGAAAAAAGTCGTCCTTCTTAATTTAGGAAATAGTAAAACGTCACAGGGGGCCATGTCAAGAGAATAGGGTGGGTGCGGCGACGCAACAGTGTTTTGTCAAAAATTGTTGGATAAGCAATGCGGTATGTACAGGTGCATTGTTGTGGTGGAAAAATCCACGAATTGTCTCTCTAACGTTCGGGTCTTTTTTTTCGGATTGACTCACGCAAATTGTGCAAAACTTATAAGTAATACTCCTTGTTTACTGTAGGGCCGGTAGGTAAAAATTTTGATGAACTATGCCATAGTAGTCGATGGAATTGACCGGATTGGACTTACTTTCTTAGGTCTAGGCTCCTCAGAAAACTTCCACTGAGACGATTGAGCTTTTGTTTCGACATCATAGCCGTATAACCACGATTCGTCACCAGTTATAACGGGTTCAAGCCAATCTGAGTCCTCAGCCATGTCACTAAGCATTTGATTGGCGACGATTACACGATGCTCTCTTTGTTGAAAATTCAGTAGTTTAGGGACAAATTTTGCCGCCACCCCTTCATGTTCAAAACATTAGTAAAAATGACTTCAATTGACCCATATAAAATTCCTATTTCTTTAGCAACCTCCCTAATAGTAATTCTTCTATTAGCAAGTACAATCGCTTTAACTTTTTCTACATTTTCATTACTGGTGGACGTACGAGGACGTCCAGCTTCTCGTCATCTTCCATGTCATCTCCTACCTTCCTTAAAGCGTCAGTACCATGCATAAATTCGTGGTTGTGACACTTCGCTGCAATTAATTTCATTTTTATCACAAAATTTCAGACAAACTCTTTGATCCGACATTTCGCCACACAAAAAATTAGCCGAACACAACGAATAACGCTCGCTTATTCGCTCGCCAAACACAAACTAAGCGTCGTAGTTGTGGCAAGTAAGTGACGTGTCTGTCACTAACAGTGCTGTCAACACAGAAAAAAATAATCAATTCGTCAGATTGACAGTGGATAGAGATCAACAAAGATAAATTTATTGGTTATGTATGTTTTTATACTTCATTCACGTTAAAAATGCAGTAGATAGCGCAACAATCGGCATCTGTATGACACTGGCACAATCATAGAAATAAAGAATGGCGGGTGGTTTGAAATATAAATGAAAAAAGAACTATTTTGAACACAATGTTTAGAAGATACGAAAAATAAAACGGACAATAGGAAATATTAAACGGAAAAGCGAACACAACAAGCGAACAGCAGTTTGACAACTGACGGATTCGAATTTTTTTTAATGTAAATCGGTCGCGCGTAACAGCCAATCACAGTTCGGGAAACGTTCTCCTATCTAATCCAACGCTGCATTCTTAACGTGAATGAAGTATAGTTATACTCTATTTTTAAAGTAGCGATACGAATTTCTAAACAGACCACTTTGACAGTGAAATCTCATTGGTTGAAAGCAAGGCCAAATGACACCGTATCAATCTTGCTCAGATTCTGTCAACTGACATTGCTTTCATTGAGCAGACGCAACAGTTACGCAACTGTTCAGTGATCATGTCCAGTAGACGAGCGCTCACTCTGAACATGTTCAGGAGCGGCCGCCATTTTTGTGAGCAGAAAAATTCTACGCTCACTTAGTGAGCGTATTCTGTACGCATGCGCCATTGATGCACTCCAAGACCAACCTAATACATAATTTTGAAGAAAGTTACTAGAAAAGTAAGATACAGCAAATTAAAGGTATGGTGCAGAAATAAATGTATTAAAACATTGGAGTTCACCCAGTATTTTATTCGGGGTAGGAAAAACCAACCCTTCAACTAAAAACTACGCCAAAACTTAATGCAGAAAAACAATTTATTATTACTGTTTATTCGGTTTAATCTCTATAATTTTAACATATGGCAGCAATGAAAAGTACCAGATGACAGACGATGACGTAAAGGTGAGGGTCCTATCCAGCAAACACTCAACTGTTGTGAAGTGAACGGTTGGAGCGGGATCGGTTCCCGATCCGCCTGCTGAATGAAAGCATTGTTTATGGTTAAGCCTTGTTGTTGTTTCTATTATTTCTCCGTTATTTCATTATATACTTTACCAGTTCTTTTCAGAGCTCACCAGTAATAGTTATCAGATATACTCGATATACTGTTTTCAAGATTTTCGTGCATGTAATTTGGGACAGGCGTATGTTCAGAAATTCGTCTCGCTACTTTAAAAATAGACTATAATCTAAAATAAATTGCCCTTTCTATTAGCGTTAAATGTTTGTCTTGAAACGTAGAGATAATGCTTTATAAAATTTTAAATGCAAGGTGCCTATAATTACGACCCCCCATATTTTTATAAGAAAGAGTACACTTCTGTATCTATTTTACCTATATAACCATATTTCCAATGATATTTAATTTAACAGCTTATTATACTTTAATAAATTGTCATTCGTGAGGGTATATTGTAGAAATATGTTATTTTCTCAACCAATTTGCACTTAACCGAGAATTTTACCCAGTATTTTACCGCTACTTATATTTTCTTCCTCAACAGAACTTTATTTTTAACATTAAGATGTTCTTATTATATGTAGCAATTCTTGCATAAATTGTTTATTTAATAAAAATTACTATTTCATTTAATCAATAGCAAATCAACAATAACCAAACGCATTAAAACAGATACGTATTTATTACATGTACTGAAATTTAAAAAAAAACGGTAATAAAGAATAATTGCATACATGTCTACAGCGCAAGTGTTTATATTTAAAATACAGCAAATGTAAGCGCACGCTGGAAGTAACTTTCGTCAGGTACATTTTAATGTACATGAAATTCATTGGCATAAAAATGTACATTAAATACTGACCGTGTCAAGTGGGCGTAGGTTTGTAAACTATAAAGTTGCAAAAAATTGCGTGAAGCTATTGAAGCATGCATTATTATTGTTAATTATTATTTAAAATGTAAATACTCAATACCTTTGCTAAGACAAAAAAAATTATAACCAGAATATTTTATTGCGTTTATTAGTATAACTAATAACTGTTTGTATCATACATATCACCACGACTTTAAATGTTTTCGTTCGTGCAATCAATAGAATCAGAAATATTCTAAATATAATCAAACAGTTTTATGAACAAGGTAATAAACAAAAGTTATGTAAACTTATTAATGAATTGATCTTAGAACTTTTTTATAGTTGTAGTAAATATTATGATGCGAAACAAAACTATTTATTTTTGGTGTATGTTGTATAAGCTTGATGAATAATTTCAATCTTGTTTCATTGAATTATAAGCGGAATACCGTACACTACTGTGATTCTGATTACCTGCAAATCATTGTGTTATCTCAATTTTTCGCAAAAAAAAACATATAACTTCGGACTGCTTGAAATTTAACCACAGTTTAGATGTTTATCAGAATTATGCTTAAAAAGTAGGAAGAATATAAAATAGCCTGCTCTTTAGTAATTTAGCTTATTTTATATTATTACAAAAAATATTTGCATTTTATAAATCAGTTCTAAAAAGGAATAAATAAAATTTGACTAGTTCTTTGAGTGATGTTAAGACTTAGTCTTTGACATCATTCTCAAAAATACTGATAAGTGCACTAATTTCGCCTTTCAAATCCAGAATGTCTTTATTTTTTAACAATAAGGCTAAGACCTCGTTCATATTGCAACTTTTAAAATGCTCAACAATAGTAGTCGATTTCGATAATAACGATATTAACGTCACCAAATTACTGGCAGTTTCGTATTGTATTTTTTCATAATACTTATTTACCATAAAACCAATATTTTTACTAATATCCGCCTTTATAAATAACTCGGCAACATCCGCATTATCTGTACTAGTTTTTGAATTATCCAAGTTAATATTTTTAACTTGTTCCGTAATTTTCGCACAGTACTTATCGTTGTCATTTGTGCGAAAGTAACAAGCACATACTAAATTCAGGGCGAGTAACGCCTCGTTCTGCATCACTGTATGTAAAGATGAAACCATGTCCACCAGACATTTTACGCTATCTGCTACAGACAAGATCATAGGAAACGCTTCAAACGAATGACTGTTCTTTATTAACCATACAAGTAGTCGTGGTGCTTCCGCTCTAACTCCTAGATGATCAGAATTGTAACACCAATACACTATTTTTTGTATAAATTCCTTTCGATTTATCAAGGCACGGGCTGTTGACTCTGAAAGAGGAAATAATTAAAACTTAAACTGAAAATCTTTCTTCTTGTAGAATCATTCTAGCAATAAACGTGCGCAAATGAATAAAAATGGCGTTAAACTTGCAAAAGTTTACATTTCAATTAATATAACCTACAAAAGCCATTTCATGACTGTCATAAATAATAATATTCATACACTTTTGACATTTGTCATAATTACTTATTGACGTTTGAAATAGTTGTCATCCAAACAACATAAATTTGTCAACAATGCTTGCAAAACAGAACAACCAATCATTAAATAAAATATAGGTACGGTGGAGATTTCGTATGTGGCATATACCGGGCTCTTTTTTTATCATTACACATAGCATTTTCCCTATGTGTAATGATAAAAAAAAAATTGTCAATGCATTAGCGATATAGTCACTGTATAGTAGACAACCAGTTATACACTCGTATTTTGGCAAGCAGGAACAGTGAGCTGTCATAAGATTTTTATCAGTCAATTTTCGATACACTTTTTATTAAAATTTTAAAATAAAAATTGAGTTTGTAGCTGAAACACTGTACGATACACGTGTTAAAATGTTATTTTATTTTGCTTATTTTAAATTGCTCCAGTTCCTAATCACCCTCGTGTCGCAAATCTTACTCGCAAAATAAAATAGCACTTTTAACAATTATATTGTAAATAACTAATTTTGTACAATTTTTCTTACAATTTTAAAATTCGAAATATATCACGTCGTCAACATCATAATTGCTACATTAAGGATTTCCCGCCATTTCCCACTGGCCGATACAAATAAAATAATATTCTGGAGATCCGTTTCTCTTACTTCTACCATAAATTATTTGTACGGAAAAATTAAACTTTGCAGCGTACATAAAACCTTTTACATTTATTACGAAACTGTTAAAATTTAGCGCGAAAGTATTTGATTCGGCAATAATACTTGTACTGGTAACACTGGGCGATACAGAGCAAAATAAAGCTTAGAAGAATTAGGTTATGTTTTTAATAAAGAAAATGCAGAATATCACTTGGAACAAAATAATTAGTTTATTATAACAATTAAACGAACTTAAATAATAATAATAATAATAATAAGAGAATTTATTGGCATTTGAACAAGATAAGATAATATACATTGAAAAATATGTAACATATAAACTAATGTAACTAGCATATAAAATAAATGTATATATATATGGATAATTGCCTCTTGTCCCTATATAGCCAAATAGACTAAGTCGCCGTATTGTGATCATATCTTAAAGATATGATCACTTAGCGTTCTACCCTTAGCCTAGTAAATAAAGTGGTAATGAAATAAGGAATATTAATCATAAACATAACCAGAGAAATGATTATAATGCTTATTGAAGACTACCCCACGAAAAAGAAATAACGTTTGGTAAAAGAAAAAGAAAAAGAGAGAAAAAAAAACGAAGAAGAAGATGATTTAGAGAAAAAAAAAGAAGATGATTTAGAGAAAAAAAAAAAGAAAAAAAAACACATATATACATATGTATATACATACATACAACCACATACACACACATATTCAGAAGAAGTTTCATAATAAGTTTCATAATAATTTAATCCTGTTTAGCTAGTGCTTTTGTTAGTTGTTTCCGGAGTAAATATCCTGAAACATTTAGATCTATTGTTGGGAGAATATTATTTAGTACTTTGGCTGCACTATATGAAAAACTGCGTTTAAATATTTCCTGCTTGTGTTTAGGGATTGTCAAGTGATACTTGTGTCTCACATTCACGTTATGTTGTTGATGCCTGAATTTCATTTTATTATATAAATATGGTGGCATTCTAGATTTTAAAATATTTAAGAAGAATATGCTCTTGTGAAGTAGCCGTGTATTTGACATATTCAAGGTACCGCTCTCTTTAAGCCTACGAGTGACCCCTCTCCTGCCCCGAATGCCATGTATCAGCCGGATACAACTATTCTGCACTCTCTGAATCCTCATGGAGGTCTCCCTGGTTATGCAGGAATCGTAAACGACATCACAATAATTAAAATGTGACAGCACAAGGCTCCTGCACAAAAGCGACCTCGCTGACTCGTCAAAAAGTTGTCTGTTAATATATATCATTTTCAAGGACAATATCGCTTTTCTTATAAGATACGATGTGTTTTGCTCAAATCTCAGCGCAGAGTCAATATGCAATCCTAGGTTCTTAATACAGTCCGAGATTACGATTTTTGTCGATTGAATATAGATATTCAATGACGCCTGGACTAACATACGCACGCGCCTAGGACCAAAAACGATAGCTTGGGTTTTATTAGGATTTATTTGGAGCTGATGACTACCACAAAACCGGGAAATGTTTTCCAAATCTCTGTTAATCCTCTCCTGACCCCAAAGGTATTCAGATGGTTTGAATGATACATATAACTGCGTATCATCTGCATACAGATGGTATTTGCAATATTTGATAACGGATGGCAATGTCGAGGTATATATACTGAACAGCAGAGGACTCAAAATGGCACCTTGTGGAACCCCATTCTCCATAGTAATTTTATTTGATATGACATTATCTATTCTAACCTGTTGTGTTCTTCCCACCAGGTAAGATCTTAATAATTCAACAGCTGAGGAAGCCAAACCTTTTTCTTTAAGCATTTGTAAAAGTAGTTCGTGGTGCACAGTATCGAAGGCTTTGCTGAAGTCCAGCAAAACCAACACAGAGACGTTTCCATCGTCTGTACCCTTCAACACATCGTCCAAGATGTGAGCAAGAGCGGTAGAACAACTATGGCCTGATCTGAAACCAGACTGACATTCTGGTATTCTATTATCATCTACAATATAACAACGAAGCTGATCGGTGAGACATCTTTCAAATACCTTTGATAGAACTGGCAATAAGCTGATTGGTCGTAGATCTGTAATATTCTCAACATTACCTGTCTTGGGAATAGGCTTAATAATAGACGACTTCCATACCTTCGGAAGAGTAGACGTATCTACGCAATAGTTGAAAATATGCAACACATAATCGACAATCATCGGCATACAGATCCTCAGCATGCGAGTATCAATGTTGTCGCTTCCTTGGGAATTGGATTTTATTTTACTCAGGGAACTAAGTACGTCACCCACAGATAGATGTTTAAATTTGAAAGTCGACGCATTGACAGTTTGGGTCCGTGCATTGTCCGTTACTGTGATGGCGGACATTACAGATTTTGCAAAAAATGAATTAAGTGCGTCAGCATCCTTCAGATGCTCAGGTATTTGTTTATCTTTGACTACATTAATTTTCCTAAACTCCTTCCATAGACCACGATGGTTATTACAATTGAGTCTACACTGGTGGGTAAAGTAAGCCTGTTTCTCACGTTTAATTGCACGGTTAACTTCATTCCTCAGCTGTTTATAGTACGCGTGATGGGCGGGTTCTCTAGTTCTATTGTAACGCCGTAGCGCAGAATCCCTAGTTTTAATCATCAATTTTATGTTATACGTTAGCCAGGGAGCCGGCGGTTTCGAAGATGATATACGTCTAACAGGAGCATGCTCATTGAAGACGTGTATTAAATTAGCGTTAAGGAATCCTATTTTTACGTTAACATCGGGTAAATCATATATCAGATGCCAGGAGATTTTGTATATATCATTCACAAAATGGTCGTAATTAAAATTTTTGAAACATCTAGCGTAGAATTCCCTTTTAGGTGGGTTATTTGGTCTAAAGTAAATATTGCAATAGATGACTTCATGATCTGAGAAGTCCACGTGTAGTAAGCCCGACCCTCGCAGGGGCAAGTCCTTACTGACAATGAGTAGATCAAGCATAGTCGATGACTCACGGGAAGTACGTGTGGGGCCATCAATAAGCTGCATCATGTCAAGCGTCTCGAACAAATCAAGCAATCTACGGGCGCAGGAGTCTTGTGGGTTCAGCAAGTTAACATTGAAGTCTCCTAGACACACGACAAAATCCGACGTCGTATTATATTCCGAAAGAGTGTCCTCAAATTCATTCAGAAACCTCAAAAAGTTACTTTTGGGTGGTTTGTAAAAGACCCCCAGATGAATTTCTTTACCGAAACCCACTAGCCGCATCCAGAGATACTCAATAGAGTCATCCGCATAATGCTTAGAAACAGTTACCGGCAGCTGATTTTTACAGTAAAACGCAACTCCACCTCCCCTACTAGCTCTATCGTTTCTGTAAAGATCGTATCCAGGAACAGCGAACAATTCTGAAGGTAAATCCTTCGTTAACCATGTTTCAGATAGGGCAAGAATATCATAGTTATTTAGTAAAATCATTTCCCTTAAGCTATGAAAATGTGCTGGCAGCGATCTAGTATTAATGTGAGCTATTTTTAGTGACATGTCTGTAGAAAATTACCACTATATACGAATTGAAATTTAAAAGACAAGTAGCAACTATAGCAGTTTCCTCATGAACAGAAAGTAACAATCAATTGAAAATCTTAATATATAAAAGAAATAAAATAGAAAATACAAAAATGCACATACATAATGAATTTATAAACTTAATATACTGAGAAATAAAAAATAAATAAAAGAAAGTGACTATAAAAAGGTTATTTACTACTATTTCCTCTCAAAATCCTTGATGTATGTCCTCCTTCTTTTGCATTCTTGAAGGTGTTTCCTGGCACTTCCCGTCTGCCTTCCCTACTTTTTGTTGACTTGTCTTGGTCCTCGGATGTCTTTATTGGTTTTGAACTGGTCCTACCGGCGTTCATCAAATCGTTGGCTCTATCCGTCCGCAGAGTATTATTCCGGGTAATGTATGCGTCAATAGAATCCGACTCAGTATCAAATACTGCACCATCTATGTACAATTTGCTATTTCTTATATAAGCTCGCAATTGTTTACTGCGAGCCTCCTTCAAAAATCCATAAAGGAACTTATTGCGTATTTGATCCTCTTTACATAGGTCATCTGAGATAGAAATTCCAGTGCCCTTCAGTTTTCTCAAGTTTTTAGTTATCGCTAACTTGCGAAGGTATGAGATGAACTCGACACATATTATATTATTATTGCCCAGACTGTATATATTCCCTATGTCTGACTGAGATAACTCAATTTCAAATATTTGGCTAATCTTTGCGAGAACAGTCTGTATCAGAGAAATCTGACTATCCACGGACAGACCAAATATGATTATATTGTTTCTCCTAATTTTTCTTTCTAATTGTATAACTTTATCCTCCAAAACGCAATATTTATTATCTAAATCTGTGATCGTTTTATTTATGCCTTGAATTTCCTTTTTAATTTCGTCCGTTTTATTATTTATAAGTGCTTGTATTTTGTCGAATAAACCATCCAAGGATGTTTTTTGTTCATCTTTTTGAGTCATAACAGTCGTTCCAGTGATATTTCCAGTTTTATTTGTAGTTTACGAGAGTATATTTAATTAAAACTTAACAAACCAACTAGTTCAAGATTAAATTGATATCGTTTGTAGCTGTAGTATACTTTAACGCTACCTTATATGCGGTTCCGCAGTTTTTTGCTGCCTCTCGTAAAAAGATACGTAGATTTTTGCCGGAGATTCACTAAAACGTGTGCGTACACATCAACAATATTACAGTTACAAGTTAAAGTTAATTAAATGTGAAGTCTAATATCATAACAAGTTCTCGAAATGTCCACCTTGTCTTTCAAGGCAATAAGCAAAGCGATCTTGAAAGCAACGAAGTGTATTTCTAATAAATTCTGGCCTTATTCCATTACATGCAGTACGTATACGCTATTTTAGTTCATTCAAGTTGCGTATTCGTACATTGTTGTAAATTTTACTTTTTAGGTAACCTCAAAGAAAATAGTCATTTGGAGATAAATCAGCGGATCTTGGAGGCCATAGTATGGGACCAAATCTACCAATCCACCGTCTTTGAAATAAGTTATTTAAAACATTCCTGATAGCGTTAGTAGAATGTGGCGGGGCCCCATCCATTTGGAACCAGGGTTCATCAACATTCATCATCTCAATTGATGGAATGATATGGTCTCTCAACAAATTCAAATATTTCACTGCAGTGAGGTTACCGTCAATAAAAAATGGGCCAATAAGTCTATCGCTTATTATTCCAATCCAGACATTAACTTTTTGAGGGTACTGTGTTCGGGTCAGGTTTTGAGCGTGAGGATTTGTACGGGACCAGTACCTAATGGATTAATGGATAGGAAATTTAATAATTTTTCATGGATAAATGTAGGGTACAAACCGAAAGTTCTGAGAGTTGACTTCACCGTTTACGGTAAATGTAGCCTCATCAGTAAAAATTATTTTATTTAAAATTTCTTGGTTTTCATTTAACATGTTAAACATTATTTCACAAAACTCAGTTCGTTTTATCTTATCCTCTTCGAAAAGCTCTTGATGATTTGATATTTTGTATGGCCTATATTTAAATTCTTTCAGAGTTTTGTATACCGAACTGTACGATACTCCAAAATGTTTAGCTACATCTAAAAGAGATCCTACAGACCGTTCCTCTACGTAGCACAGGATATTTAATTTCATGTCTTCTGTTCGAACATGATTGGTTCTATTTCTTTTTTTGTGAGAATTTAAAACACAACCATCTTCTTGAAATTTTTTAAAAAAGTTCAGAATTGTTTTTGCACAAGGTATAGGCCTGGCTGGATAATTGACGGAAAACATGTCTCTAACTTGCCTTAAACTATTATTTTTCTGGTACCACATTACTATTGCCACCTTTTCATTTGTGTTGTATTTATCCATGATTTATAAATAAATTATCTATTTTTTTAATAAAATGTATTTAATTTATGACTTATGTTTGAATAAAAATTCAGAAATATTAGACATAAAAAATGTTTTTCCCGTCATGGCAACCTGATTTAAAAATTAAGGTATGCTATACGTAAATTCTTCATTGGTGTATAACTGGTTGTCTACTATACAGTGACTATATCGCTAATGCATTGACAATTTTTTTTTTATCATTACACATAGGGAAAATGCTATGTGTAATGATAAAAAAAGAGCCCGGTATATAATACCTACTATTAGTATTATATATATATGGTATCTGGCAAAGCACATCATAATTACGTGTACAAACGCAACTGCTGTGAAACCGGTAAAAAAGCGTCTGCTGAATGCATACGCTATATCGAATTACGTCACGGTTACAACGACTATTTTACGGGGAGCGGACGGCCATCTTTGGCAGCTCATTCAATTATCGCTACGTGTCGGTAACATGTTGAGTAAGATTTTATTTTGCGTTTTATTGCAATTTTATAGACTTAGATTTTCATTGGGGCAAAAATAGCACATTGCTATTAATACAGAGTTATTCTAATTTAAAACAAAATGGATTTTCGAAATCTGAAAATAAAAAAAAAACTGAATTTGTGGAATTCTTGTGTCTGGGAATATCCTGTCTCTCATTCTCCATAACCTCTAGTAGTAGGGCCAATTCAATGGCTATACCATGTGCTTGCCGGCGACCTGCGGATACAGTTTACTGTAAGATAAAACGACGACACCGAGAGTTTGTATGACTTAGTACGAGAAAGCAATATACAACTGTTCTATTGGTCGAGTGTAGTGAGGCTTTGACTGACGCGCGTTTAGGATAGCAGCTGCACTTGCCCATTTCATTTGAATTTGTTCACGCTAGATCTCTAGTCGACTAATACATTTTAAAATCGCGTTTCGTCCATCCAATTTAGAACAATTACGCGCCAAATTGTTATTTATAAGTTTTTAGAATTAATGATCATTTCTTTAATTAAATCATACAATTTGGGAAGCGTGATGAAATCCGTCACTAAAATTGTTTACTGCGATTATTTGATGCTTCAACAAGTCTCTACTTATAAATTATCCAGGTAGTGATTTTTTATTGATTACTATTATTTCCATCTTCTCTAAAGCAGTACAGTAAATGACTTTATTCTTGGTTAAAGAATTTATTATTAACAGTTACAGTAGCAATTTATATGGACTAACGCAGTAACGATTTCTGCGGTGTCGACTTTAACGTACCTAGCTCTAATGTTTGTAACAGAGTCTACCCTCTTATTCTCCCACTTATAGTCGACCAGCTTGTCTAGTATATTCATCCGCAGGTAGACCGCGTGCACACTGTATATTTCCGAAAATAGGAATATTAATAACATTGTCTAAAGCATTAATCTGATCAATAATAACAAATATTATTAATTCTCAAGACTACTCCAAACCCTCCAAACAAATACACAAGAATGGATTAGCTGACTTCTGTTAGCAACTAGCACGCACATTCAACAACATAACATTAAATTTTGAATTTCACTCAACTGTTGTCGATGTAGCGGAGCATAGTCTACTGCTGAATGCGACCATTGTTATTTGTTCCATTAGCTGTATGAATAAGAATTACTAGTATCTTAAATGAAGACCTTGGGAAAACAAGGGGATATGCCACCAAATACTAGTTCAGAGATATTTGAGTTTTAAATATTCATTCAAATGCTGAAAGCGTGTTTTTATACCAAATGGTAAATGAAAACAGAAAAATATTAATAATACTAGCTGCACAATTTTTTTTACAAGCATTTGTGTCTATGGTAGTTCAGAAAATGAATTGAAATAGATTTCTCACATGTTGTGGCCCCTTATTCCCCCAAGGCCTTCAATTATCAGTTAATAAAAGACAATAACATACATTTATTTCATATGTTATTACAAAGTCATATACCGGTTGTGTCAAATTCCATTAGCCATAGGGAATCAGTTTATACGTATGTATGTACGATGTATATATAGAGGAACGCGTTACATTTAATTGTACGTCATACTAGATCTATGACGACTCGTCTTGTTTATGTTGCCGGATCTATTTTTATTTCTGTCAGTGCATTTGATATAGCCAAAGAAAAATATATTCACAATATAGTAACTATAACGTAATATATTTAGTAATTGAAATGCTCTAAGAGTTCAGTGTTTCTCAACATCCGTCTTTCATAACGTAATCAAAGCAAAAATAGACGAAAATTTTACAGGAAAATATACACAGTACACGTCTTTCTGACAGATATGATTTATCTGCCAACATCGAATTGAACTATTAGTCTATTAAAAATATGTGAGGGAGAAATTTAATATTGAAACGAAAATTATGTGTTTATTTACCATGAATGCGTATAACACGACCAATTTATACATTTTTTATTTAAACTAATGAAATAAAAGCCCTCAAATATAATTTAACAAAGTAACTTTCTTAGTTTCTCTAATACAGTTATGACAACATGTAAACGTCATCAATGACGTGCAATTTAATATAACGCGTCTCCTCTATAGTGGAGTCCTTTTGGCAACCGACACGGCCAAAGTACGAACTAAAGAGGACGATTCAATACCACTACAAATTTCGATCGGACGGAACAATTTCAAAACAATAAAATCAAACTAATTCATTAATATTTCACGAGATATACCTTCCCATTGTAAAATACTATTACATGAAAGGTAAATATTATAAATAACGCTATTGAACATTATTTTTTGTAGACCAATATTTTATATAACATTTGGCTACACTGTTTAGGAGGCAAGCAATGTTGACAAATTTAAAGTGCTTAGATGACAACTATAACAAACGTCAAAATATAATTCTGACAAATGTCAAAAGGTGTATGAATATTATTATTTATGACAGTCCTGAAATGGCTTTTGTAGGTTATATTGATTGACAGGTAAAATTTTAATTTAGTGGCGCATGTCGGTTGCGGTAGCGACTCAACTATACGTATGTATGTAATACGTCGCAGCGTGGTGTCTATACATCGTACATACATACACACGTATACACAGATTCTCTATGGCTAATGATATTTGGCATATGCGGTATACCATGGAGACGTACTTGAAAATTTTATTGTGTTATCGGGAGTTATTATGTCAACATGGAATGTCATGTTTTACAATATATAGTCGTCCTCCATTTACAGTAAATATGTGAATGAATTTCTTTTACACACTGCATTTTGATATTTTGTGTTGGTTATGTACTCGCCTTTGCAATGGAGAAACATATAATCTCATGTGTGTTTGTAACAGCTTGAAAGGCTGTGCATTGGTCATGCTATAAATCAGTATTGTTCCTTTTACTTTTCAAAAGAAAGTGAAATTGGTCTCAAAAGGAGGACGGCTTCTGCCACACACATAATGACATAACCTTTAAATATTAATACGGGTGACGCATGACATTTAGTAAAAAGTGAAAACTTGGTAACGACTAAAAAATTGACGAACGATGACGTGCATTACCAGATAAAAAAATCCGGACTATACAGAAAAGCAATATTTGAAAACTTTGTAAATGGATGTCCATGTATGACAGATGTAATACCAGATTTGGCGTCAATTTTGAACCAAGTTCTCGAAATTGAACTTAAAATTGATAGATAAAACAAGCTTTATAATCTAAAAATATTTAATAAGAGCAAAAGCAAAAAAAAATCAGTTGGCTGGTGAATGCTCGGATGAAACTATATTAATATACACATAATACTTGTGGAAAAACTACTATAATCATACAATTGATGATATAGAAATCCACAATCAGTAAAGGTTTGCTACTTTATAAGATAGTTATATGCAAAATTTCATTATATATACTCGTAAATTACAAAATAAATTTCTACATATTATTACTAGCTCAAGTAACAAATAGTTTATGTGCCCTGCAAAACATGACAATAATATAAAAATAATTTTAGTTTAATTTAATGGGCAGCATAAATAGCATATTGGGAAATAATTATTTTAACTATATGTCTGAAAATATAAAACTGTTTAAATATGGAACTTAAATGCTTTCAATTTTATTATCTTTCTCATATATTCATTGATTTTTTTTAAATCGTTGTTCTGATTAACCTTACCACTATAGGAACAAATTGTTAAAATTTAAAAAAGTACCTTGTCCATCAACAAGCATCCTGAATGTTCCCATAAGTTTGAATGTTACAGGAAAAGAATCGATGTTAATCATTTTATACAGTACTTCTACAATATTTTCTTGTATTAAAATGGCTTTGTTTTGTACAGGAATACTTAAATGTCGAAGAGTACTTAGTATTGCATGTTGAATTTTAGTGTCTACATCATTTTGACTATATCTAGCCAACATATCTATAAAAGAACTTAATAAGTTAAATGAAAATCAAATAAAAGAAATTATTCACCTATCAGCTTTTTAGAGAGACCTGATTGAACCATACGTATACAGTGTGCATCATTTCGAGCAAAATTTCCAATTGCTAAAATACCAGTGCTCAATAAATCTACATCACTAGAATCGATCCAAGATATCATTTGGTTATATACCTTGCCATTACTATTATCATATAAATAATTCATAGCCTCATCTGGAAAGTTTTACTTATAATAAATATGAATATTTTCTTTTGCCCATTTACCTCCTGTTAGGATTAATACAATTAAATCACAAGCCAATTTTAAAGCAGCTCGACTTTCATCATCATCGACATGACTTCCATATTTTTGAACTAAATCGTAGACCAATTCACAAGTTCCTAATTGTGCAAGTGTTAGTTTTAAATCATCATTCTCGGATTGTTGTCTTAAAATTTCCAAACATAATACTGATATTTCTGCATTTTGTGATACTCGTAGAGAACTAACTAACAAGAAACATAAACCTTCACTAATCCACTGATCTACCATATGTTCCGAAACAAAGCTTAAAATTTGCAAAACATAGGTAATACAATCTTCATGTTCTTCAAAGTGCTCAAAAGCTTTGCCTAGAATAGTCTCTACACTATTTAAGACAGCATACTTTAATGAAATTTTTTGGAGATCATCATTTGACATTAATATGTTTAATAAACAACCACATAATACAGTCATCATGTTTGGAGTATTTTTATAAGAATAAACATCTGCAACTTCATTTATCTTACAAATAAGTACTTGGAGACCCTGAGGTCCAATAATATTCCTGGCTTCATCATTTTCATAACTGATATTTCCTAAAGCTCGAAAGCAATGCAATATCTCATTTACATCCTGGCTCTTGATTAAAGTAATCAAAGGTGCTATGATATTTTGTGTTGTAAGTATTTTTCTATTTTCTTCTTGTTTACAAAGTTCTGCAACACATTGTAATGATAACTGTAACACCTCCTTATCTTCATTTTGTAGTAATGATTCAAATACATCGCCGGTAGTTAATTCGGCATTTGAAATATATAATAATTTTTGCAGAGAAGTCTTTAAATTTGAAATTTTTCCAGCGTTATTGAAATCTCTTATTTCTTGTAAGGTGGAATCCATGGTAAATCCAACCTCTCTATTCAAAATATAAACATAACCTCAGCTAATAATTTAATCTTATCAATCATAAATAAATTAAAAAGAAATACTTTTCTGTCAACATGTAAATTATTTTATATCATGTCTAAAATTATTCTTCAAGTATGTTATTGATTTTATGAAGTGGAGCACTCCCTAGTCGATAAAATATTAGCAGACGCGTAGGAGCTGATTATTTTGTATGATTTATATATTTATAAATGGTCACTAAATAGTATATAGTATATAATGGAGTTAAATTTATCAACAACGAATGTAACATAATAGATAAAAGTAAGTATTTCGTATAACATAATATTTGAACAATTTGTGATATAAAGAACTAACAAGATAATTATCTGTCCATTTTGAGTGTTTTGAATCGGATGTTTTGTGGTCGGAAAAGCCTTTACGACAATCGGGGCTAGCGAGTTCGTTTAGGTGGGGCACTTACATAGACAAGACTGATTCGTTTATTATCGGTGACACTCCCAGATGCCGAGCATATCACCGATAATAAACGAATCAGTCTTGTCTATGTAGTCCCACCTAAATGAACTCACCAGCCGGCTGCTTTAGGAAACAAATAAAATAGTAGTAAATTTAAAGATATCTCTAATTATATCTTGGTTGTATTTGAACAAAATTTTGGATACCTAAACAAATAAATTTTAATTTCAAACACTTTGTTAGTCTACGTCATGTAGGTACCTATAGAAAAATAAATTTTATCTTATTGCATACCAAGGGCGTAGCCAGGTTTTCGGAGGGGCAAGGTCTTGACGTATTAGGGGTCGAAGTAAATACATATTACATCGTCGCCTATATTTTATTTTCAACTAGAAACTACCCCCTTGTTGCAAACTTATATAATATATTGTTTATAAAAAACTGTGTACAACTAACCAACTACATTCTTTTAAAGTTTTCGCGCGTTTTAAATTTAAGAGAACATACAGGATGTCCTCCTTTGTATTTCACTGGAAAATTGATGAACTGTTTCTATAGCTTATTCCAAAAAGAGAGAGACAAAATTCTGAACAGACCCAAGTGATAGTTATTTCTTATTGGTTGTCAGCAAGGCGAAATAACACCATACTACTTTCGCTTTTTTCCTTTCAATTGTCAAATATTTTGACATCTTTGAAATTGTTTGTTTTCTAGACAAATTTCTTTACTTCAAGTGTTGTGATTACTTCATTTACCATTCTGTTGCCTTAACTGTGGATTTATGTTTAAAGAATCTATACCGTATGTGTCCATTTTCAGTAGGTATACGGATTCAATGTTTACGTGCGATTTATACGTATACAAATAATATGTGGCAACGTGTGTCACCCCTACTCTCCGTCACCAATCCCGGCAACAATCGACATTACAACGATTTTTTCCGATCTCCCCACCAGATTTTACATTCAATCTTTAGCTGCGAACACGTTGCGATCTAGTCTGCCATAAAAGCCGTCTTATTACTGGAACGGGAAATATCAAATGGCCGCCGCGATCTCTCTACTAGTTTATTATTATTTTCAGAATCCTTTTTTATTTACCTTATTTTTAATTTTATTAGAATTACGCTTTTGTGTGTGTCATGCATCGTGAACGCAACTTAATAATTCTCTGCATTTACTGAAAGGAAAAAGAAAAACAAATCCTTGCAACGCGTAAATATTATTTCTGAACGCATTACAAACACCCAAGTCAATGGTCCAACAGTTACTGCTATAACTTGAGCTTGTATCGGTCGCGCTCGCATTGGAAAGGAAAGTAGGGGTGCCATGTTGTCACGTATTGCATGAATAATCGCCTATGGCTAATGAAAATTGACACATGCTGTATACAATTTAATTTGATACTGATTTTATATTTCAGACAGATATATAAAATTGATTTCACCTGTTACAGGTTGTAATTTTGACTGGTGGTCTGTTCAGAATTTCGTCTCTCTTCTTTTCGGAATAAGTTGTAGATGTATTTATTATCAAATCTTTTGCTTGAATACACGGTTTCTCTAGTAATCAGGACATAGTTAGTTTCCCAATAAAATGTGAATTAACCAGTCTCTATATTCTATTCGATCAAAGTTCGATTGTCTTCCTAGCCACTTAAAACACCCATGAAGATAATTTATTTTATCGCCAACCGTCAGTAAAGTGATGCGTTACCATAGCGTTTTGCGGAGGTAAAGAAACACTTTATCGTACTGTACAATAAAGTACTTTACCTGCCGCTAATATCTGTCAGCGTAGCATGACTGATGACTTTTAAAAATAAATCGTTTGTCACTGTCATAAACTGTCAAAAGTTATTATATCTTTATTTCTTAAATTAACAATTTTAACGGTTGGCGATAAAATTTTGTATGCACCACGTCAGTAAAGTACCTTTACCGAACTCGTCTGTTACTCGCCGCGCTCGCTTCACTCGCTTGGCTCGTAAACCAGACTCGTTCGGTAAAGTATCACTTTACTGACTTGTTACATAAATAACTATTATCGCCAACCGTCAGTAAAGTGATGCGTTACCATAGCGTTTTGCGGAGGTAAAGAAACACTTTATCGTACTGTACAATAAAGTACTTTACCTGCCGCTAATATCTGTCAGCGTAGCATGACTGATGACTTTTAAAAATAAATCGTTTGTCACTGTCATAAACTGTCAAAAGTTATTATATCTTTATTTCTTAAATTAACAATTTTAACGGTTGGCGATAAAATTTTGTATGCACCACGTCAGTAAAGTACCTTTACCGAACTCGTCTGTTACTCGCCGCGCTCGCTTCACTCGCTTGGCTCGTAAACCAGACTCGTTCGGTAAAGTATCACTTTACTGACTTGTTACATAAATAACTATTATCGCCAACCGTCAGTAAAGTGATGCGTTACCATAGCGTTTTGCGGAGGTAAAGAAACACTTTATCGTACTGTACAATAAAGTACTTTACCTGCCGCTAATATCTGTCAGCGTAGCATGACTGATGACTTTTAAAAATAAATCGTTTGTCACTGTCATAAACTGTCAAAAGTTATTATATCTTTATTTCTTAAATTAACAATTTTAACGGTTGGCGATAAAATTTTGTATGCACCACGTCAGTAAAGTACCTTTACCGAACTCGTCTGTTACTCGCCGCGCTCGCTTCACTCGCTTGGCTCGTAAACCAGACTCGTTCGGTAAAGTATCACTTTACTGACTTGTTACATAAATAACTATTATCGCCAACCGTCAGTAAAGTGATGCGTTACCATAGCGTTTTGCGGAGGTAAAGAAACACTTTATCGTACTGTACAATAAAGTACTTTACCTGCCGCTAATATCTGTCAGCGTAGCATGACTGATGACTTTTAAAAATAAATCGTTTGTCACTGTCATAAACTGTCAAAAGTTATTATATCTTTATTTCTTAAATTAACAATTTTAACGGTTGGCGATAAAATTTTGTATGCACCACGTCAGTAAAGTACCTTTACCGAACTCGTCTGTTACTCGCCGCGCTCGCTTCACTCGCTTGGCTCGTAAACCAGACTCGTTCGGTAAAGTATCACTTTACTGACTTGTTACATAAATAACTATTATCGCCAACCGTCAGTAAAGTGATGCGTTACCATAGCGTTTTGCGGAGGTAAAGAAACACTTTATCGTACTGTACAATAAAGTACTTTACCTGCCGCTAATATCTGTCAGCGTAGCATGACTGATGACTTTTAAAAATAAATCGTTTGTCACTGTCATAAACTGTCAAAAGTTATTATATCTTTATTTCTTAAATTAACAATTTTAACGGTTGGCGATAAAATTTTGTATGCACCACGTCAGTAAAGTACCTTTACCGAACTCGTCTGTTACTCGCCGCGCTCGCTTCACTCGCTTGGCTCGTAAACCAGACTCGTTCGGTAAAGTATCACTTTACTGACTTGTTACATAAATAACTATTATCGCCAACCGTCAGTAAAGTGATGCGTTACCATAGCGTTTTGCGGAGGTAAAGAAACACTTTATCGTACTGTACAATAAAGTACTTTACCTGCCGCTAATATCTGTCAGCGTAGCATGACTGATGACTTTTAAAAATAAATCGTTTGTCACTGTCATAAACTGTCAAAAGTTATTATATCTTTATTTCTTAAATTAACAATTTTAACGGTTGGCGATAAAATTTTGTATGCACCACGTCAGTAAAGTACCTTTACCGAACTCGTCTGTTACTCGCCGCGCTCGCTTCACTCGCTTGGCTCGTAAACCAGACTCGTTCGGTAAAGTATCACTTTACTGACTTGTTACATAAATAACTATTATCGCCAACCGTCAGTAAAGTGATGCGTTACCATAGCGTTTTACGGAGGTAAACAAACACTTTATCGTACTGTACAATAATAGTATATTAAAATACAAGTTTCATAAGACACGATTTTTGCGCACGCGTTCAAGTTTAGAAAACGAGCCGCTAGGCGAGTTTTCTAAAGAACAAGTGCGCAAAATGTCTTATGAAACGTGTATTTTATACTATTTTTTCTATTTCGGCTATTAAAAGTTCAAAAAAGCTTAAAATAAGAGACATGTTTTGTTCGAATATTTTAGAAATTTTGCTTTTTTGAAGTTGGTTACTCTGATTTTTAAGTAGAACGTTTTAAATATTTGAATATCGGTGGTGCTATATGTAATTGTGTTTAAAATTCAGACTGATTTATACAATTAATTATTTCAAATTATCAACAAAAAGGACGAAATAAATAACTGTACGCCCCCAGAGATTCGCAAAATAGCAGAAGACAATTTACAAAATCTTTCGTCCACAAACTCTCTACATATTTATCAAAACAAACTTTTATAACAGTTGTACTATTCAACATGGTAAGTAAATGTCAATAGTAGCATCCGAAAACTTATCATCCAACTCTGCTTAACAATTTATATTGCTAATTAGTAAGTGAAGTGTTAGCATGTGTGCTTTTTATTCTTTATACAATTTTATTGCACATTTTTGTTACTTTAAAGGCTTATATTTTGACATTTAAATACGATTTGGTTCCATTTTTCTTTGTTACCAACTTCAAAAAAATAAAATTAGCGTGCGATAAAGAAATACTTTTACAACCAAAACGGATGTCGTAAAGTGAACTTTATAGCACCGAAATAGAAAAAAGCATTTTGCACATTACACCCACACAACCAGTCTGATAAACTGTAAGAGCTTCTGTTGAATTTTCTGGTCACGGTCTTATTATTTTTCAAATTGTGATCTTCTAGTTTAATCAATAAATCTGGTCTAGGGAGATCTAGATTTTTTAATTCTGTCTTAATGTTACTAACGCAATTCATAGTTGCATTTGCACCGATAGAAATTACAACATACACTCACCGCTGTATATTACATACTGGACCGCCATCCGGACCCGGCACCATAGAGTAGTGCCCCGCCGCCTACATATATACGCACGCTACCCGCGCCAGTTTCATCGCTCGATTTCTTAATACAAACGGGGCAGTCGCGCGAGATGCACCGGAATAGAAAAAGTACTTTTTCTATTCCGGTGCTATAAAGTTCACTTTACGACACCCGTTTTGGTTGCATAAAGTATTACTTTATCGCACGCTAATTTTATTTTTTTGAAGTTGGTAACAAAACAAATGGAACCAAATCGTATTTAAATGTCAAAATATAAGCCTTTAAAGTAACAAAAATGTGCAATAAAATTGTACAAAGAATAAAAAGCACACATGCTAACATTTCACTTACTAATTAGCAATATAAATTGTTAAGCAGAGTTGGATGATAAGTTTTCGGATGCTACTATTGACATTTACTTACCATGTTGAATAGTACAACTGTTATAAAAGTTTGTTTTGATATATATGTAGAGAGTTTGTGGACGAAAGATTTTGTAAATTGTCTTCTGATATTTTGCGAATCTCTGGGGGCGTACAGTTATTTATTTCGTCCTTTTTGTTGATAATTTGAAATAATTTATTGTATAAATCAGTCTGAATTTAAAACACAATTACATATAGCACCACCGATATTCAAATATTTAAAACGTTCTACTTAAAAATCAGAGTTACCAACTTCAAAAAAGCAAAATTTCTAAAATATTCGAACAAAACATGTCTCTTATTTTAAGCTTTTTTGAACTTTTAATAACCGAAATAGAAAAAATAGTATAAAATACACGTTTCATAAGACATTTTGCGCACTTGTTCTTTAGAAAACTCGCCTAGCGGCTCGTTTTCTAAACTTGAACGCGTGCGCAAAAATCGTGTCTTATGAAACTTGTATTTTAATATACTATTACCTGCCGCTAATATCTGTCAATGTAGCCATGACTGATGACTTTAAACATAAATCGTTTGTCACTGTCATAAGTTATTATATCTTTCTTTTTAAAATTAACAATTTTCACGGTTGGCGATAAATTTTTTATGCACCACGTCAGTAAAGTACCTTTATCGAACTCGTCTTTTACTCGCCGCGCTCGCTTCACTCGCTTGGCTCGTAAATCAGACTTGTTCGATAAAGTATCACTTTACGACTTGGTACATAAATAACTATTTTTAGCGGGAATTGGTCTGTTTTACTAGTGTTTTCTAAAACATTTTCGCAATAATACAATCTATATGGCGAGACAAACCCGAGATACTTTACAATTATAAAAAACAAGTTTATTCGTACGACTTGATATACAGCCGACTCTTTCGCCTCCTAGAATTTGAATAATAAATTGGGAAACCCAAATATGCAAGTGGAAAACCCAGAAATATGCGCTTAAATACGCAAATCATTTAGTCAAAAATATGCACAAAAATATTGAAATATGCAATTAATAAAATACTGATAATACATAAATTTATCACAGACATTTTAATTTTCCTACATACTGAACTAAACCTAAATATGCATTTATTGCACAAAGCAGGTAGTCGTTATAATAGTTGTAAACAGTGTTTCTCGAAGTGCTCAATTAAAAAAAATTGTCCCGTCAGAATATAAAAATTTATAAATGGAAAAGCTCCTTTCCACATCAATCGATGTAATAGGGACGTTTTTAAAATTGCTCAATATTACATGATCCAAATCAATGGATTCAGTGAATTCTCCCTGTAAAATATTAGCTACTTGGTTAGGAAACCGAAAAACACAATTTTGTTCCATCATATTTTTGAATTTTTTAAAACTTTTGTCCCCCATTTTTCCTGGGAAATTTTGAAAAACTGCCTCAGATTGTTTTACTAGTTCTACACTTCGGGATAATGGCAAATTAGATTCCTCCATTTGTGTTATTGTTTTAGAAACAAAGCTATATAATCGGTTTTCATAAACGAAAGTTGTTTTATTTCTGTTTTCGAATAATTGCTTAACATAAGTGAGGGATGGGGAAGATTCGTCAGACAATTCTGAAATTAGATCTTTTAGTTGACAAAAATTCTTGCAATAAAAAAAAGCGACTTCCAACCAAGTACCCCATCTCGTAATAACAGGTTGAGGTGTTTGGTAGTTTTTCTTTATAGAACGAACCCTTATAGGCGCTTTAAAAAAAAGTTTTTCACGTTCAGCAACCCTATTTAAAGCACAAGCAAGACATGTCCTTTCCTATTCAATATATTATATCTTAATTCTCTTGACTGCTCTATTTTAGCATATTTCGGACGATAGTTCAACAAACAACATTCTTGTCAAAGCACCTCCTAAACACATGATTTAAATACTATGACCATTTATTCAGATCTCTTTGTGTACACTACGGTCCATATTAGTTCGGACAGCTGGTAAAATTTTACAAACTTATGTAAAAACGTAATATAATTGCGTTTAGGCAGAAATAATCTTTAAATGTTCCGTTTTCCATAAACTTTATAACCAATTGTACGTAAATACTACAAAGAATTTCGATTTAAGCAATATTAAATAATTATTACACTTTATACTTTCTAATCTCATAATCCGTACCCTCATGATTAGGATTATTGTTGCGACGATATTGCAGGCAATAAATTTACTAAATTTACCTGACCCTACCCCAGAGTATCGTGTATCGGTAAGAGGTTTGGTTTCTAAATAAACTTGCTTGTGAGTGCTTCGGTAATAAGAGCGTAATTTTGCGTGTGAATCGCATTAAAAATTATTACAATGCCGAGAGGAAAACCTACAACTTTAGAAAAACGTTCTGTAATTGTTGCCTTTTATGAGGAAGGTTATACTGTGCGTAAAATATCCGAAAAAACACATGTTAATAAATCGACAGTGAGTGATATCATTCGGCGATATGAACGCACGGGCAGTTTACGAGATCGGGCACGTCCAGGTCGTAAACGAATAACATCTCAGGCCGATGATGAACGTATCAAATTGTTAAGCAAACGAAATAGGAAACTTACAGCACCAGAAATCGCCGCGGAAATGAATCGCGACCGCGCAAGAACAATCTCTGTCACTACGGTGAAAAGAAGATTAAAAGCGGCACATCTCCATGGCCGCATAGCAGTAAAAAAGCCTTTACTTCGACGGGGAAACAGGCAAAAACGGCTAAATTGGGCAAAAACACATACAGATTGGACACTGGACGAGTGGAAAAGGGTCTTATGGACTGACGAATCGAAATATGAGGTGTTCGGGCAATCACGGCGCGTTTTTGTAAGAAGAGCGAAAGGCGAGAAAATGTTGCCGGATTGTTTAGTCCCAACCGTCAAGCAAGGCAGAAGTTCCGTGCTTGTCTGGGGTTGTTTCTCCTATGCTGGTACAGGAGACTTGAAGAAAATTGATGGTATTTTCCGAAAAGAAGGATATTTACAAATATTACAAGAAAATGCAATACCATCGTGGCACCGCTTAATCGGCGAAAATTTTGTATTTATGCAAGACAACGGCCCCAAACACTCAGCAAGAATATGTAAAAACTTTTTAAATAATGAACAAGAGAATAACACCTTACAAATAATGACATGGCCACCGCAAAGCCCCGACCTCAACCCTATTGAGCTGTTGTGGGATGAATTGGACAGGAGGGTCCGAAAATCGTGTCCTACCTCAACAAGTCACTTGTGGACAATATTACAGGAGGAATGGAATAATTTACCAACGACAGTCCTCGAAAAACTCGTGGCACGGATGCCGCGTATTGTCCGAGCTGTTCTCCGCGCGAAAGGTTTCTTTGATGAACGGAATGTTTAAGAAGTTTTTGTTTATTTTTTGTTAGAATTACTTTTATTTTTACTATTATACGTTAGAAACATCTATTAATTATAATTCAATAAAAATTTTAAGTTTTGGTAGAAATTACTTTGAAATATTTTTCCTTTTCTTAAATTTATTTCAGTGTCCGAACTAATATGGACGGTAGTGTACATGATTTCAAACTTTTGTGGCAGTTGCACTGGCCTATGACATATTAATAGCCTATAATTTAATTTCCTATTAATTCAGATTTGTTCGCAAATTTTTTTTCTGTAATCCTGTAAATGGAATTTATTGGTTAGGTAATAAAAGCATATCATGAGTGTTTATGTATAAATGCTGTCTTCTATAACCTTGTTGACATATTCGTTGGTGAACGTTTTTCGATGCCAAATAAACAAGCACAATATTTTTGATAAAATAAACAAAACCTAACACTCACTTAAACGATGCTGGATAACAAATTCATTGCATGATATAATTCTGTAATCAGTAATTATGGAATTTCTGGCAAAGTAGTAAAGTTATAGTATGAATTTTTATTTTGTTGTGTTGTTTTATTTCTGTAGTGTATGTAAATTAGGGATATAAAAGGGTGTAAGTAAGTAATAGGCAACATCTATATATATTTTTATATATTTTTGATCTTATACATTCAATTAATCTAAATCATCATAAGTGCAATAAGTTTAATTAATAAAAAGAGTTGCAAAGTACTACCATCTAAATAAGATCAATAAATAATTTATTTTGTTTCACAAAACATATACACATACAATGTGTAAGCATATTTCCTTATGACAGTAAAAAATTGAAATTTAACACGATGTCCACAATTTCAAAAAATAATACTTTTACAACTCTTTAAATATCACAACACTACCCCTAACGCAAATATTTATATATAAATCATAAATCCTAAATACACAAAATGTGTATGTCTCGCAGATATCTGAAGTGTTAATGATATATTTCTTATGTATTTAGCCTAGCAAAAAAGAAATATGACGTAGGATCAACAATCGTTGAAGTTTAAAATATCAAATATGCAATTATACTAAGTTCTTATTCCAGTTAATAAGCCTCTCCTTCCTCATAATCATCATAATGTCGACTACTACCATTGGTGTTATCGGGTTCGAATTTCTTTTCGTCTTCCTCATATTTTACCTTATTTTCATCAAACAATTGAGGTTGATATTGAGGATAATCTGGATAATCTATAAATAAACAAGTATATAATTATATCATAATTGATATTAAATTACACTATTTTGTGAGTTCTAAAGCTTAATTAGCTTGCCAAGAATCACTAAGATTATCTAATGAAAATTGTGTGTAAGTGTACTACGGACTTATTACTTCACCTCCACAAATAGAGGGAAGAACTGTTTATTTCTGATTCATCAAAATATAAGGAGACAGGTGCCGATCTCCGAATGAACAAATTACTATAAAATCTGCCATTCTGGAGATTCGTACCTACTACACTGAGGAGGGGGTCCACTACCGATGTTTGACCGCTATTAACGTTTAATTTATACACATTTAAATGTGGGAAGGGTATACTACCAAAATACAAAAACTTCAAGGTATAAGGCCCTGTTGCTTCCCAATTTTCATTTTTTATATAGCAACGAAACTCTTTTAACAAAACATATACAAAATATGAATCAATTTGAGCATAGTTGCATTTTGTACTACTAAAATATTATAAGTAATCTAAAATGAATATAAATACCATCCAATGGCTCTTCCTTGATTTTAATCTCTCCACCTTCGTCAGTTTTAATGTAGTCCAATCTATCTCCTCTCTCTCTTTCCCGTCGTTCTCTTCTTTCGCGTTTCCTTTCACGGTCGCGCTCCCTCGATTTGGAACGACGACGTTTACGGTCTCTATCTCTCTCACGATCGCTGTAAATAATATTTATATAATAGTAAAAGCTCCTTATTTATAGCAAACGCATAATTATATATACACCCAAAATAAGTTTATCCCAGCCCAATACAAAGACATATTTTTCATATTAGGCAGATACAGAACATTACATTAAGTAAGTGTAAAGTGTATAATCGAAATTTTAATGTAGTTTTGATATGATAATCCAAGACGTAATTTCTGTGTGCTACCCTTAATCAAATCCTTTAACATATACAAATCTTTATTGACGCTTTGATCAACGACATATAGAATGATTTTATTTCATAGTTAGGTAATTAATTTTCATATTTTTTTTCTACCGCGAGATCAAAAATTATATTGATAAAGGTTTGCCATGGAATGCAAAACGTCTGTCTTAAGTTATATCATTAAGTGTTATACTGTTATTAATGTTTGTCAGTATGACAATGATATAACTTAAGACAGACGTTTTGCATTCCATGGCAAACCTTTATCAATATAATTTTTGATCTCGCGGTAGAATGAATACTCAACATAAAACCTGTATGTCTGTCATAGTTGAATCACTTGCAACAAACGTGCGCCATGAATTAAAACGGCGTCAAATTTGAGATGTAACAAAATTTTATCTGTCCAGTAATATAACCTACAAAAGCAATTTTCGGACTGCCATAAATAACAATATACATCTTTTGACATTTGTCGTAATTACCTTTTGACTTTTGGAAAAATTGTTATCCAAACAATATCAATTTGTTAACAATGCTTGCCTACTATACAGAATGGCTAAGTATTAAATAAAATATAGGTACAGAAAACCAATATTTAATAACATCAATTATCATATTCAATTTGTAAATGGTTTTCATGTAATAGTATTCTACTAACGGAAGCTATATATTCCGAAATATCAATAAATTAGCTATTATTTTGATCGACATTTATTTAACATTTTTGAATCGTCATTGTTAGCTCGTACATAAGCAGTGTTGGTTGCCAAAGCGATTCAACCATAGCAATCTTCTGATGCTGAAATTTCTGTTCCATGCATGCTAAATTCACGGAATTATATTATACACTCACCGGTCTCTTTCCTTTTCTCGTGGTCTTTCAACTTCCTCAATATCCGGATCTCTGACGCGTTCACGACTACGTCTGCGTTTTTCTCTGCGTGGAGATCTGCTTCTACTTCTCTTTCTCCTGTCTCTGGATCTAGAACGCCTCCTTTCATACCCACCAAGCCTATCTCGCTCTCTATCGCGGTCTCTGTCACGACCAGCACCGCCGCCTCCACCACCACCACCACCTCTTTCTTCCCTTTCCCTTTCGAGCCTATATCTTTCTCTTTCTCTCTCGTTATCTTCTCTACCAGAATGTTTAATATTAACTTCAGGACCGCCTCTTCTTGTACCACCAAGACCACCACCTGATATGTAATAAAGTATTACGACGTAATTTCATAAGGCGGTTTTGTCGCACGAGTCCAAAATTGAAAAAATGAGTCTAATAAGCGGCAGTATCTTAAAATAAGACTGCTACAAAATGTCTTAAGGAACGAGTTTCATATAGTATTTTTTCTACCGTGCTTTGATATGCATTAAAATTTAAACAATTACTTATGTTAAACCAAGTCTATTTAGAGAAATCTGTATGTGGTTGTCGTCAATTTAAATTTGACAACTAAAATTTATTAAGTATTAATTTTGAACTACCGTTGATACTCCAACAGTTCAAAATGAAAACATCGTCAATCTTTATTCAAAATTTTGCGTATTGTAATAAAACGCAAAGTAGAAAATAAATATATTAGAAAACCAGTTGCATAAGACTACTTTGTCGCACGAGACTTGGAGAAAAGTTTCCTAAAGGACGAATGCGACAAAATGCCATATAAAAAGTGTTTTATGCTTTTTCTATCTTGCGTTTTATGCATTAAATTGGAAAAAAAATCGTTATATCAAACCAAATCTTTTTAGAGAATTGTTTTGTGGAGGTTGACATATATTCATGTTATTAATTTAACTCAAAACTATTGATTTTTCTGGTATTCTTCAAACTATGAAAATGCCAATAACGCTAATCTTGTAAAACAACATCTTGTGTAAAGCAATATTACGGAACTCAAATCAAGTCACTTGAATTTCTTAATGACTTCATTATAAAATCAAAATCAATGCAAGATAGAAAAAGAAATTAAATATAACTCTAGAATCTCCTTTTTTAGATCGCTGAATAAAAGTATTGTATTACTACTTCGTTATTTTACAGAACAGTAACGTTATATCGTAGAAAAAATTCAAACAATTCTTTAACTATGCTCCGATAAAATACGTCAGATCTATGCACAATACATGAATATATCACAAGCTGAAACATTAGTCTTAATTAAGTATTACTGTAATTCACATTAAAAATATATTTTACTTTCAGTAAATATACGGTGTTGCAATAATTTTAAGCACTGTTGTAATTTATAGATTAAAACACATCTAACTTTCTCTATATATGGCGTGTCGGACATTAGCGATATTCCAGAAGCAAGAAATTGCTCAACAAACATGTAGAGCATTGTTTTATTTGGAAAAGCGGCCTGAATATGGCCATAACATGGTTACTTTCTGGATATGAATACATGTATTGTATAGATTAGTGACGTTCACTTTTATTCTCGAACTAACTACTTTAACTACATAATTTAAAATTGTGTAATAGAAAGGAAAATAATATTACTTTGACTCTCAAGTTTCTTTTATCGAAATCGAAATATTTTTTTAAGACTCTACCAATACATGTATTACTTTGCCTCACTAAGAGAATTTTAGAAGCGTGCTTAGAACTCTTAGAAGCGTAAACAGTTTTTCTCAACTGAAAATTAAAGAGATGTCATTTTTATTGTTAAATAAGTTAAAATGTGATCCGAATTAAACTTTAGAATTTGTGTTATGTTGCTATCTAGACAAATGACGAATTTATCTTGGCACCGTATACTATCAATACTAATACGAGGGACACTATTTATGTATTGAGAATAGAAAGAATAAACAAATGAATTTGATGAAAAATACCTTTATTGCTTTTCAAAATAATCGCCTTTAAGATCTATACACTTTTGCATGCGATTGAACCACCCTTCAAAGCACTGTGTCCAGTCAGAAGATGGTAGCTCTAAAACATGCGTTTTGAAGGCCTCAACCGCTTCTTCGGGCGATGAAAATCGTTGTCCACGCAGTTTATCTTTACTTACTGGAAACAAGAAGAAGTCATTGGGTGCCAAGTCGGGGCTGTAAGGCGGATGACCCATCAATTCGATCTTTTGTGTGTCCAAATACTCGTTTGTTGCATGTGATGTGTGTGAGCTCGCATTGTCATGATGCAAAATGATTCGTCGTTTTGGGTTGGTTTCTCTCAATTTACCGAAAACTTCAGGCAAACAAATGATCGTATACCATGCTGAATTAACGGTCTTTTGATTTTCGAGAGCCACAGTTGCCACAGGACCAGTTTTCGTGAAGAAAAACGCCACCATTTGCTTCCTAACGGTGCGAGAACGAACAACTTTTGTTGGCTTTGCTTCACATTGAAACACCCAAACTGCCGACTGGCCTTTTCTTTCTGGCTCATAAGAATAAATCCACGACACGTCACCTGTGACGATGTTGTATACCGCTTTGGATGCACCACAGTTGTATTTTGAAATCATTTTACGGTACCAATCGACACGAGCATTTTTTTGAGCATCTTTCAACAAATGTGGAATCCAACGCGCACACAGCTTCCGAACACACAAATGTTCGTGCAAAATCATATGTATGCTGGTCATACTAATGCTTAAATATCTCTCGATTTCTTGATATGTCACATGACAATCTTCTTCAATTAGTTTTCGCACAGCATCGATATTTTCCGGCACAACGACCGATTTTGGACGACCTTCTTTAACTTCGAACGTGAGCGAACTACGTCCACGTTTGAATTCAATGTACCAGCGATATACAGTGGGTGTGGATGGCGCTTCATCACCAAAAGTTGAATTCAGTTGATTGATACATTGTTCTTGAGTTAGACCACGTCGAAAGTCATAATAAATCATAGCTCGAAAATTTTCGCGAGTTAATTCCATATTTTGGCTGAGATGAAATTTTAAACACTGCAAAAAACACAAATATTGCTTGCACGTCAAAACTTTCTGACTACCTATAACTTCAAAAATGTCAAACTTTACGATGACAATTTCAAATTTCACCTGGCAATACCAGTGTTGCCAATTCTCAATACATAAATAGTGTCCCTCGTATCATAATAGGTTAATATGGAAATAGACTATCTGCTAGGTATCCGCGAAGATAATTGAACCACTTTTTGTACGCAATAATGTGCCATAGACGCGTGCAATTATTGAGCTGGCGAAAAAATCTGAAGCAAGCGCTATGGCTATTGACAAACCAAAGGTGCTGATTTCAAGGGAAGGATCGTTTAGGTGATATTATCGAGTGGTTAATAAAATACATTAAAATCCAAGCAGTCGTTATGGTTGCAAAAATTGAGTTTTTTTGTATGACACTACTTAACGAATTCTTTGAAAATATCTTCATTTATAAACGTACAAAATGTAAGTAACTATATAATTCAAGAACTTAAAAGAAACAGACCACCAGAAACGAATATTATGAATCTGACGTAACATTAGTTTTTGTCAATGTAACAAATAACTTGAACTTGACAAACATATTTTTCCCAACGGATGAAAGTCAATGTTACCAAACACACAAAATATTACTTTAACCTAGATTTCGTGGTGCGTTTTATCTTTCAGAAGAATGACATCAGTTGGTCACAGAGGTCTAGCGAACCAAGCTAGTAGGTATTTGAAGGAAGCAGATTATATTAACAAACCCACCATAAAATAGAGCCGTATTTATGAAAAATAAATATGGAAATCTTCGTTACATAGTGGCATATGCCAGACATCATATTTCACACATAACTGCTACTTTACACTAACAACAATAATATTGGGATTTTTCCAATATTATTTGTATCATCCAAAAAACAAATGCTAAAGTTCGATTTGAATCATTCTTTATCATGGTTTTCAAAAGGTTATCTTAAAATATGAACAAAACAAATTGTCCTAATTACATCACAAACAAATAAATGATCATATTCACTAAGAAAACCCTTTGCTAAAATAACATGTTATAATTAAATTTTATAAGATATAATGAAAGACTTGTAATTAATTTTACCTTTTCCTATTACAGTCCTTTAATCTCTCTACTTTACAGCTTTTAATCTTTTTTATCCATACTGATTTCATTTTTTATATAAAGTTGTATGTACCTGTCACCTTACTTACCTAACCTTCTCGGTAACCAACCCTTAACAGTGCGAGCTCGTTCTACGTCGACCAAAACTCGGCGCCCATCAATTTTCTTACCATCTGCATGTTTGTATGCAGCTGCAAATAATATTGCATATTTCTTAAGAGTGTTCGACTTTTTGGCACTATGCAAGTGCGAAAATGCGTAGGCTTTGATAATGATTTTGAAATAATTGATTTAAACAGACCATTAAATTATACTTTACTTTGAAACTGAATTATTATTTCTATGCATTACAATAGGCAAAAGTTCTAAAATACTGAAAATTGTGCAGATTTGAATTATTTACACGATGTAAATAATTCAAATTGATGTTACATCAGAGAAAAACCCGTTTTTATTAGAAAAATATATTCAATTACGAATCAATATTAAATGACTGTGTAATTAATGAATATCTACATTGTAGAATGTAACTTGCAAATTTCTTGTTACAAAATACTGAGCTTACATATTTAATATCAGTGCATTTATTTTTATTATCATCTTAAACTGAGAGAGTTACATATTTATTAATAATCAAAGTAAACAAACAGATACTCTTTAACCATCCAGTAAGAATGCTGGAATTTGTTTATGTAAAGTGATGCGCAAATATCCTGCAGCTTTCCATATAAAAAACAATTTGCTATTTGCCACAACGCACAATTTGATTATTCCAACCAATTGACATGAATAGAAATAGGCATGCAATTACATCAAAGTACGTTTTTGATATTCAAGATATCTCAAATATTTTAAGTTCTATTGAAGGTCTCCAAAGTTACAAAGAGGAAAATATAAAATGAAAAATGCGTCGAAATGAAAGTTTATTAGTTCATTTATGTTATTAAAAATGGAAACAATAAAGCATTTGTATAAGCATATTAAAAATAACACTTATAAAGTGCCTCTTTTACTTACTATTTACAGCCTTAAAGTAATCGTCATATTTTTAACTGAGCCATGTTGCCAGAACTTCTTATACTGGACAACAGTTGAAGATGGTTCAACTTTTGTAAAGTTAATATTTGAAAATTATTTATATACATTCTAAAACGTTTCAAGTCGATGCTTACGGAAGATACCGCCTATTATGAAACAATCTATCACTATAAATGTATAAACACTCCAGTACATTTTTAAATTCATTTATTTCAAATAAAATAAAATGAATATCTGTTTTCATCTAAACGTTACGATTGCCTGGGTACTAACCAAACATGTGTTACTTAATTCCACCATCGATAAATATCATTCTTATCTATATATCCAATTAATATTAATGAATTTTTTTAAATAAAAGTAAATGCCAATTAAAATATTCTGAATTTTAAAACGATCACATAAGTAATGACTTTCATGACTTCAATTACAGGTTAATTTTTATTTTATAGAAATCAAGATAACCAACTTTACTGATACGATGTTATTCCGCATAGATAGCAGATAATTTTATGAACAGTTAAAAATATTATGTAACAAAGAATTTCACATGTCTATGTTTTATAATATTCCAATATTTTCAAGTTTTAAATATAATATCAATATCAGTTAGTTGTATTGTTACATTCCCCGTTTCAGAACTTCTGGTAACTGAAGGTTGTCAAAAGCTATTGTCCTAGACGCCGGACAATAATTCCTAAGTGTTGTCGATTTGTGGGTTACTGTGTTTAAATGTATCGTTGCTTTGCTATAAATACAGGCATTGTGAATGGAAACTAATTTATACAACATGTATATGTAGGTCGATCAGTAAAAGAGGCAGGGGTTCTAAACAGCAGTGATTATCATAGACAAAAATATATGATATCTATTAAGAAATTATGCATTAGGTAATTTTATTTCCATTAATTGAATTTCAAGAATATTTTAAAGAATTAATTGTATAATTCTTTTTAAAATAATACAAAAGAAGATTACATAAGACTTTCCCTCGACACATTTTGCATTTTTTATTATCAGAGATGTATACGAGTCAAAACAAAGCCCACACATTAAAGACTACTTCAAGAAGATGAATTAGATAGAGATGTTCTATTTCAGTCAAGAGAGATTTTGCAGTTGTCCTCTGAGGAATAAGTTTGCTTTCAGCGTAGGAATAATGCAATATTGTAAGATGAACAATTATAAAACAATAATTGAATCAGAAATTCACTTAGAAAAGACTGAAAAGTCTGCTCTAAGGAATGTAAACGTATTCTATTGTATGAAAGACCCTACTCAGAAAGCAATTAGTATTATCTTGTGATTCCACGAATATATTACCTTGATATTGTTAAAATTCGCAGTTTACAAATTAACGAAATGAAAAAAAGTTTATTAGAGATGCAGTGAAAAAAAAACACGAGCACAGAAATATTGTCCATTGCTGCTGCAATACCTGAACATTCAAAATAGTTTTAATAAAATTTAAATAGGTATAATTGAAATATACCTACCCTGTTACTTACGTAATTTAACATCATAATGAAAAAGAAGAAAACAATAATAACAAGCTTGAAGACAGCCGAGGGTCCTGATTTATATGTTTACCTGGTGCGCACTTTACTTACGATCGCGCATACCTTATTTTTTTAATTTAAATAAATAAACTAATGCTTAATTTTCATTAAAAGTTAACAAAGAGCAAATTATTAAAATTACTAAATTAAATTAAAAGGAAGTTATTTTAAGTCCGACTAAGTTCTCTTTCAAATATGACTAAAATTTTGAAAATAACTATTATTTATCTGAATCTTTATTTCTTTTTAAGAAAAACCCCAACAAACAATTAAAGATATTTGTATGCAGGGTTCTTACCACACATACAAACCTATATAGCCAGCAAAAAGCGGAAGTTTGGGGAAAACGGCACTAGTTGCCTGCAGCTCGGACTGTACAAAAATAGAAAATGCTGTATTAATTTCATCAGTTTAAATGTAAATTATTATCGGAAGTTGCTGGCTACATAAACTAAAATGATTCTCTTTTTAAATTATCTGTCACTTTAAACTTTTTTGTTCAAATGAAATGGTTTTTAGAGATGCCTTTTTCTAATATGTTTTCAATCCGTTAATTTTAATCTCTGCCTACTTACCACAACAAATGTTCTCAGAGATTAAAATTATTGAAAGTTTAAAGTAAGCAGATCGGGAATTTTCTGCAAAAAAATTATATTGTGCAAGGTACTCACAATGCATGTCTCTTTCATGTTCGTACTCAATAAAAGCATAGCCTCTAGGTTTACCATTTACAGTATTGTGAATAAGGACAATCTGAAAATTAAAGATAACATTTAAAGATCAATTGCTCACAGCATTTTTTTATTACATTATATTACTTTACTTATATTCTTTTATATGTAAAATATGTATCTAATTATATAATAGTATAAGGTATATAAAATGCAGGACAATAGTACATGTAGTATGTGAGATTCAAGACAAACAGTTCTAATTTTTTTTAATCTTTAATTCTTCATTAACAAATGCATTTTTTTTCATATAATCCATGATTTTGCAAATTTCAAATGTTAACTAAAATTCATAATTATAATAATTATTAAAGCAAAAATAGAAATTAATAAATTACTCACACACATATCTTATTTATGAACTGTGCTTTCGAATTAAATAATTAAAGTCAATTTAATATTACATTTATAGATATTATAAGTCACACTTTTGTCAATATTAAAAATAGATGTATTTATTATAAAAAAGCAAACAGTTAGTAGTAAATATTTTTTTACAAAATGCTACATAAGCATTGTAACATCTTCACACACGAGTAGTTTTTTAATTAATCAGATAAGCAGTACATTTACCTTTTTAATAGGTCCATAAACTTCAAATTCTCTTCTTAATTTAGATTCGGATGTATCATAATTCTGAAAATAATAAAAATTGATTTAGAAGAAAAGTTTCAATTTGAATTCTGCTATCTATTGCATAGAAAGCAGAATTTTTAGATAAACTTCAACACAAAAAATCAAACAATTATATTAATATTCAAAACATTTGATGGTCATTATTGATGAAATAATATTATCTTACTTTGCAAACTTAAACACAATATAATGTTCAAATAGAATATTGTAAGATTATTATTATACCTGGATTTACATACATATATTTCTAGATTCAAAAATACATGTGAACAAGCCAGGAATGTTAAACATAATATTATTATATATGTACATTAGACTTACAATTCTTGCGACAAACAGAGTTTTGAAAGGATCTACAGTTATGTTAGCTTGAGAATTTGGATCCCATACTGCAATTTCCTGCTCCAATTTATATGCTACTTGTTCTGCCCGTTCCCTTCGTCTTCTTTCAAGGCGTTCTTCGCGAGTCTCTACTCTGGTAGGCGGTGGCGTATTTTTTGGATCCTATTTGCAATTTTTAAACTTACGTTTTCTTACATTACAAACTCGGATAACTTCTTACCTCAAATTCATAAAGAAATGCTCCGACACCCACATATCCCCTATTTTTCTTCTCATGAGGAAGCTTGCTAGATGGTGGTAGATAGGGAATTGGATCGCGTGGTGCAAATAACGCTAATAAGTTTGGAGGTAAAAATTGTGTCATCTTTCAAACGTGAACAACAATATACACTACACAAACGATCATTAACAAAATTTCACTGCATTTTTACGATAAATATGAAGAATACTTAAATAATAAGACAAAAATTGTACAATATGGCCTTGGTATACCTATCCAAGCTTGTCAATTTCACCGACCACAAGTAATTGTTAAAATTTATATAGTTGGTATGTGCGTAATAAAAAGGAAGTACCAACCAAATAAAATCAATATTCTTTTAAAACCTATAATAGTTATTTACGAACCAAGTGCGTGAAATCAAATTTCGCGAATGAGTGACCAGTTTAAAGCGCGAGCCGAAAGGCGAGCGTTTTATGGACACGAATTCGCGAAATGTTTCACGCACGAAGTTTGTACAATATTTTTTGTACGAGAACTATAATAATAATACATATTGTTAAATACGTTATCGTTTATGACACACTACTAATCTCTTGATATTAATTAAAAAAAATTGAGTTGGCAGTATTGATTATTTGAAGTGACATTTAATTTAAAATTATCAAATTCAAAAAATTCCATACAAAATAAAAACCTCACCAACAACATGAATTCTGATAATGAAATGCAATGTACACCGCCTGAAATTCGCGAAGCTGCCAATATTGCAGTGGATAATTTATTACCCATAAAATCAAAAAACGTATACAAAAACACTTATACTAAATTCGTAACTTGGGCTAGATCTAAAAATATACAAAAATACTCCGAAAATTGTTTGTTAGTTTATTTTCAAAATTTACAATCAAATAAATCATTATGGTCCACTTATTCTATGTTAAAATCATGCTTAATAATATATGATAATACGGATATATCTAAATATGCAAAACTCATAGCGTATTTAAAACAGACAACCAAGCAACATCAGCCTAAAAAATCAGCAGTATTAACCGAAGAACAAATTACTAAATTTATTGTTGAAGCACCAAATTCTTTGTTCCTACTAATGAAGGTAAAGTCATTTCCGTATATTTAAATTCCATACAACACTATATATATGTATTTATAGGCTGTATTAATATTGGGTATTTCTGGAGCGTGTCGACGTGAAGAACTTTGCAAAATGTCATTGCGAGACATAGAATTTAAATCGAATTTAATTATCGTAACAATTCCAGAAACTAAAACAGGTAACAGCCGTACATTTGCTATCATTAAGCCCGAATGGATTACATTAATTCGGCAATATGCAAATTTAAGACCGGACAACCAGCATCGATTCTTTTTAACATATCGCAATGGCAAGTGTGTTTGTTCACCTGTTGGTCTTAATACAATTGGCAAAATTCCAATGCGAATAGCTGAGTACCTTCAGCTTGATAGCGCAAGTAACTTCACAGGTCACTGTTTCCGAAGGAGTTCAGCGACATTGTTGGCAAATCAAGGAGGTGACTTGCTTACAATTAAAAGGCATGGTGGATGGAAATCATCTACGGTTGCAGAAGGATATATCGAAAATTCTCTGCATAGTAGAATTCAATTAGCTAAAACAATGACCCCGTTAGAGATATCGACTCCGCCTGCAACTTGTTCGACATCTGAAATACAAGATATATGTAATAATACAATCAACGTTACTCTACCTTCGCAATCAAGATCAATTCAAACAAACCAGTTAATCCCTGGGGTATCAATCTCTGGTTGTCAAAATTGCCCAATCAAAATTTTTAATAATTGTTCCGTTTCAATTTCTGAAAAGAATGAATAATGGTAATTTATATAATATTTGTTACTGTTCTGACATTGAATTACATACCTTCCAAATATAACAATTTCTATTTCATTTCCTTTTATTTTCATAGAAAAACAACGAACTGGGTAGCATATTATTAAGGTTAGGGATTTATGATTTTAAAATGACTAAATTAATTAAGTTCTGGGTAGTACCAACTTTACTTTTACGCACTCGTGTTTAAAGTGACTTTTTACGCACGCAAATCGAATCGTGAAATGACAGGTTTTGATAAGCGAGTACAAAAAGAATCTATAAATCTTACAACTTAAACATTATTTTTTTAAATAATGTTTCCTAGGAGAAATAAACCAAAATTTAAAATAGACGTTTTTATTATTTAAAACACGTGTATATTTATTATGAAAATAGAGGTATAAAAAGCAAAAAATAAATTAGTAAAATTATTTTTAATAACTAAACTCTCCTTATATTATTTTTTCAAGTAGTTTTTGTACTTTTTAGAAGCCTTGTGAAGAACTAGATATGCATTATGCATTTAGAACTATGTACATTAGTTTAAGTGATGTAATTCATGATATTTTCTTTGGTATTGAATGTATTGATATTCATAATCATTGTGATCAGTTTTCCATGCCACATACATGTATGAAGATAAAATGAATGTAAGTAATAAACGATCCAAGCTAAAACAAAATGTTTATTGCAGAAATTAAAATGAAATCTTAAGAATGTCAATACCTCATTACTGGCGTCACCCAAAATATTATCAGAAGTGAACTAAATCCAGGATGTCTCATGTGGCTATATAATCTTTTTAAATGTATAGACTTTTGTGAAAGAGGATCTGGCAAATTTTTTAATTTGTAATATACCTACAACACATAGACACATATATGTATATTTTAATTAAAACATTATTATTATACCTGTTTAATACCAAGTAATTCATTTATGTCCATACATATACTACTTATATAAATCAAAATCCAAAAAATAATATGTATAAATAAATAAGTCCACCATAATATAGGTTTCGTGTTTATATTAAATTTCCAAAGTACTATGCCTGGTATAACGTGCCAATTTTTCATTAGAAGCTATGTACATTAAAAGTATATGTCAATTAAATATCTCAATCATAAGCATTTTTATATATTATTACCTGTAAAGATAATGATGTTGTTATTACATATAAGCTTCTTTGGAGCTCAATTATGTTATAAGAATCCAAAACTTGTTTAAATGAATGATGAGCTAGTAACGAATGTAATAAAATAAATATACTTAAAAGAAACATATTTACAAATAGAGACCAAGAAGATGTAACCCAGTCAACTAAAAATTAGTTAATAAATTTCATATAAATTAGAACATATTACAAAACTTACCTTTAATTGGTATGGTGGAAGTTTTATAATTAGGGTCAGATAAAAATAAAGTGAAATTTATAGCTGTATAAAATGTTGATATTAATCCAATTATAGTAATACATATTTTAAAAAAGGAACTGATATAAAACTTTAATTTCATATTTATGGAGTATGTACCTATATCCTAAATTCAAAACTTGTTATAATTTGTAAACAGTAGTAAACACTGAACATGTGAATATGATCTGAACAACTGACTGAACGAACCAGTTACTTTCAAGGCGTCAGACAGAGTGAGATGCAACGACATGCCTTGATTACATTTTACATTACATCATCTCTATAAACATAATACATATATATAGGGTCATTCTAAATATATGCAACAAATTTTATGGGATGAATCCTAGGGTTATTATGATCATAAAAGTTCATATGAATGTATGCCTTAAACGGCATAGTTTTAAAGTTATAGGATGTTAAATAGTAAATTTAATAGAACTATACTTTGTTCCAAAAAGAGAGACAAAATTCTGAACAGACCCAAGTGAGAGTTATTTCTTATTCAAGCCATTCAAGGATTCAAGGCACTTCAAGGATAGAAAAGAAGGAGAGAGCATTGTCCACAAAAAGGGATGCCGAGAGGGGTATGTTTACATCCGCCATTGGTGGGTCCATTACGTGCTTATTTGTGTAATATATATTTTGTATTTTATTCTTTATTATCGTGAATTACAAACTTATTATGTTCATATATAATTTATTTTTTATTTAATACCTTCAATACTATCATTTGTTGTTAATTAGTTTAAGGTCAAGAATTTCCATTATTTCCCATTTCATTTTTTACTAAGGATTTAACTGTTTTATCTTTAATTTAGTACTTAGTATTTAACATGAGTTCATGTGCCGCTTTTCATTGCACGAATTGGAGTAACAAGAAGAGTGCAAGGCAATTAGAGGCATAGAAAAGGAAAATTATCTTTCCTCGATCGTAGGTAGATACACAAAGTTATGAATTTCATCCAAAATTTGGTGAATATAAATCTTTTAACATTGAAAATTCTTGATTATAGGATACAAAAACAGCCCATTAGAAGGACTCTGCGGTTAAAGAAAATAGATACACCAAATTGGGTTCCAAAGAAAAGTAGTATACTTTGGTCTCAGTTTGGAAAGAATTGCTATTATAAATATACTCTAACTACTATATACCTTAGTGAAGTGCTATACAAACATAAATTGTGAAGCAAGTGCATCATTTTTGGTTACTGTGGAATTGTTTATTAAATATTTGTAGCAGCGAGTGAGAGTGAATCAAACCTTCCATCATGAGAGCCATAAGAGCTTTTATATATTATTATATTGTAAATAAAATCATAAAATAAAACCTCACATATGTAAATTCAAGCCACTAGTTAAATGTTGATATATTACTAATAAATATACAGGGTGAGTTTTTTTGAATGTTTAGCATTGGGATCTCAGAAACTACTGGAGATAGAAAAACGCTTAAATGGGGAAAGATGCGCAGTTTTACGAGTTTGATTTAAAACTGCTTTTGTTTCTCCGATAACTTTCATGGCTTATTTGATATTCAAAGAAAACTATATTTTACGATTTTCTTTAAACATGCTTAGCATCATTAATAGTAATTTTAGAGAAAAAGTGTTCAGACAAAAGTTTTAGATAATTTTACGCCAAATAAAACTATGTAGCTAATATTTTTTTTTCGTTCACCATTATCGAGTTATGACACAAACTTGTGTTTTTTTAAATGGAAACCATAGTTGGTTTTGACATCATTAAAAAGCTTATTTTTTGCTGATTACAATGATATAAGGTTTGATAGGGTTATTTTAAAAAATAAAGAGGATATAGACATTTTTATGGTTTTTATGGAAAACAATTGAATTTCGAACTGATAAAATACAAACCAAACGAAAACTTATTTTGAAATCTTATGTAGTAATAAAATGAAAACTATAAGAACTTTTATTAAGGGCACACAACATTATTAATGTTCAAAGATACCTCCATTATTATTAATACACAAATTGCATCTCTTCGCAACAGAATTTGTAGCATTGCGTACTTTACTCCTATCGATGTTATTAAAAGCAACTAAGACACCTTCTCTTAAATCGTCGATTGTTTCATATGTTCTTTTGTATACTGTGTCATTTAGTACACCCCACTAGAAAAAATCCAAAACTGATAATCAGGGGATCTAGCCGGCCATTCAATGGGTGCATTTCGTCCTATCCATTGATAAGGAAGTTCAAATTTAAATAATTTCTAACATTCAGTTGATTGTGCGGAGGCGCTCCGTCATGTTGAAACCATTGCAGCATTGCTCGGGTTCTTAAATTTAAATTATTTAACACTTCCTCGAAATCTTGTTGTAACAAATTAAGATAACGATTGCCAGTTAGTGATCCATCAAAAATAAAAGGAGGAAGAACAGTTGATCCTATAACACCACACTAAAAATTAAACCCAAATTTAATTTGTGGTCTCCTATGTTCAACGTGAGGATTTGTTTGAGACCATATGTGCTCATTGTGCCTTTTAAACATTCCACAATTTGTGAAACGAGATTCATCAGTCCATAATATTTTCATTGAAAAGTGTGGATCGTTTTGACACTGATCTTTAAACCATCTACAAAAAGCTATTCGTCTGATGTTATCACCTTCATGTAAAGTTTGTGATACTGATAATTTGTAGGGACGAAATGTATGCTTCTTGAACACTCTGACAATAGTGCGTTGAGAGGAGCCCATTTCTGTTGAAATTTGTCGGGTCGATGTAGATGGATTCTGAGCGACACATGCTAATATGTTTATTTATAGAAATAAACATATTAGCATGTGTCGCAACATGCTAATATGTTTATTTATAGAAATAAACATATTAGCATGTGTCGCTCAGAATCCATCTACATCGACCCGACAAATTTCAACAGAAATGGGCTCCTCTCAACGCACTATTGTCAGAGTGTTCAAGAAGCATACATTTCGTCCCTACAAATTATCAGTATCACAAACTTTACATGAAGGTGATAACATCAGACGAATAGCTTTTTGTAGATGGTTTAAAGATCAGTGTCAAAACGATCCACACTTTTCAATGAAAATATTATGGACTGATGAATCTCGTTTCACAAATTGTGGAATGTTTAAAAGGCACAATGAGCACATATGGTCTCAAACAAATCCTCACGTTGAACATAGGAGACCACAAATTAAATTTGGGTTTAATTTTTAGTGTGGTGTTATAGGATCAACTGTTCTTCCTCCTTTTATTTTTGATGGATCACTAACTGGCAATCGTTATCTTAATTTGTTACAACAAGATTTCGAGGAAGTGTTAAATAATTTAAATTTAAGAACCCGAGCAATGCTGCAATGGTTTCAACATGACGGAGCGCCTCCGCACAATCAACTGAATGTTAGAAATTATTTAAATTTGAACTTCCTTATCAATGGATAGGACGAAATGCACCCATTGAATGGCCGGCTAGATCCCCTGATTATCAGTTTTGGATTTTTTCTAGTGGGGTGTACTAAATGACACAGTATACAAAAGAACATATGAAACAATCGACGATTTAAGAGAAGGTGTCTTAGTTGCTTTTAATAACATCGATAGGAGTAAAGTACGCAATGCTACAAATTCTGTTGTGAAGAGATGCAATTTGTGTATTAATAATAATGGAGGTATCTTTGAACATTAATAATGTTGTGTGCCCTTAATAAAAGTTCTTATAGTTTTCATTTTATTACTACATAAGATTTCAAAATAAGTTTTCGTTTGGTTTGTATTTTATCAGTTCGAAATTCAATTGTTTTCCATAAAAACCATAAAAATGTCTATATCCTCTTTATTTTTTAAAATAACCCTATCAAACCTTATATCATTGTAATCAGCAAAAAATAAGCTTTTTAATGATGTCAAAACCAACTATGGTTTCCATTTAAAAAAACACAAGTTTGTGTCATAACTCGATAATGGTGAACGAAAAAAAAATATTAGCTACATAGTTTTATTTGGCGTAAAATTATCTAAAACTTTTGTCTGAACACTTTTTCTCTAAAATTACTATTAATGATGCTAAGCATGTTTAAAGAAAATCGTAAAATATAGTTTTCTTTGAATATCAAATAAGCCATGAAAGTTATCGGAGAAACAAAAGCAGTTTTAAATCAAACTCGTAAAACTGCGCATCTTTCCCCATTTAAGCGTTTTTCTATCTCCAGTAGTTTCTGAGATCCCAATGCTAAACATTCAAAAAAACTCACCCTGTATATGTATATAAATTTGTTGATATGTAAGTTGTTTATACTATTGCTAGTCTAAGTACGTACACACATGCTTAATTATTAATTTCAGTTTTACATAGAGTAAATACCACGCGATCATTTAAATTCTAAATTACAGCAGGCGGGATTTTTTTTATTAGGTTGTCCAGAATGTCAATTATTGATTAATTAATATTTTGAAACGTCGCTTTGACAATTCAAATTGTAAATTTGTACTTATATACCAACTTAATTTAAATTTCACAGCCTGCTCTAATTTAGAATTTAAATGATCGCGCGGTATTAAGTGAATATTACAGTTGAATGACACACATTTCTATGCTTGCAGGACTATTAATTGTTCTGAAAGGCAACTTCAGTTATATATTGAAAGTTTACCAGTAACTCGTGGGCACTAGCAAATATTTATTTTCAAAAAAATGTATAATTTGTTTTTTCAAAGTATAATTATTAGAGAAGGAAATTTAATTAAAAACAGTTTAAAAAATAATAATCGAATTTAAATAATTTAATAAATTTTATTATTACATGTGAACACTTAACGGTATGCAACCCGCCAAGGTTGAACCTTTTCAATCTGCCCGTACCCCACTAAGCTTCACTTTTTTTGTCTACAAACTGACATTATGCTCTCTCTATATCTCTATTACTTACTCTAAGTTTCTTATTGGTTGACAGCAGGGCGAAATAACACCATACTCAATGAACTGTATGTACTAACTGGAAGGGAGGCAGGGTATTTTCTTTTATTACCACTATAATTCCATAAATGACATAAATAAAATACACACAAAATTTTACATCGTAATTTTTTTTAATACATGTCATACTTGGTATTCGAGCACAGAGATTGTTTGTTCTTTATGTATTTGATACCTAGCAGTTTAACAAGCGGTTTATTGTGTGCGTTTGTAACGTGCCTTACATATTGCTGTGACTCTTACAAATTGATATTCAAGTAAAATAAATTTAATTTATTCAATTAATGTGTAATTGAGAGTCAAGCACGCATCCTAGTGCCTAGATACAATGAATTTTCTGCTGAAAAGTAGGTTAAGCAAAACTTTTACATACAACTAGCTCAGTTTAAAATAAATAATTCTCTCAGGGGCAGAAAATATGAGTTGATTCTCCAATCGATTCTCATGCTCTTTAATTATCTCCAGGTCAGGTAAAGAAAATAAAATGCAAAATAAATCTTAACATCTAATTTATTAAAAATAAACATTAACGGATTCAAAGTTTTAATTTATACAGATATATATATATATATATATATATATATATATATATGTATTGAAAAATTGAAAATCTTCATGGTAGTAGTGGCATAAAATGAATTAAAAGTAATAACAATATGACAACTGGTTGTCAATTAGAAAACAATGACAAATATAAAATGTAAATCAAAATGTATAAATGAAAATATAATCAATAAGCATAGGACAGTCGAGATTATTTCTATAATCACATTAAAAGGCTTGGGGTCTACCACAAACTGGTCAGTCAATCCAAAATATACAAATAACAACGACGCAACTATGTAAAGAAAAATTAAGAGTAGAATTGTTGATAATATAACAATATAGAATGTAAAATAGTCAAGTATAAATGTAAATGAAAGCAAATAAGCATAGGACAATCGATAATTACTCATGTAATCCTATCAAACCGGCCTAGGTTCACCTAAACATGTACAAATTTGATTGAAATACACAAACAATTAACGATGCAACTATGTATGTGTTAAGATGTATTTGTAGCTACAGACATATATGTTTCTACCTAGTTTGGTTTCGTCAGTGCAGCATAACAAAGAAAGTGTATGTTAAAGCATTAATATGTGAATAAAAAATATAGTATTACCTTAAAATGTCAATCCAAAATGTCCAAGTGTAAAACAACTGTGAAAATACCTAATACTGTGTAATGCCTTATTTCAACCAGGCAGTTAATAAAATATATTACAATTCTTTGCCAATTATACAAATGTATTGAAAAATTGAAAATCTTCATGGTAGTAGTGGCATAAAATGAATTAAAAGTAATAACAATATGACAACTGGTTGTCAATTAGAAAACAATGACAAATATAAAATGTAAATCAAAATGTATAAATGAAAATATAATCAATAAGCAGAGGACAGTCGAGATTATTTTTATAATCACATTAAAAGGCTTGGGGTCTACCACAAACTGGTCAGTCAATCCAAATATACAAATAACAACGACGCAACTATGTAAAGAAAAATTAAGAGTAGAATTGTTGATAATATAACAATATAGAATGTAAAATAGTCAAGTATAAATGTAAATGAAAGCAAATAAGCATAGGACAATCGATAATTACTCATGTAATCCTATCAAACCGGCCTAGGTTCACCTAAACATGTACAAATTTGATTGAAATACACAAACAATTAACGATGCAACTATGTATGTGTTAAGATGTATTTGTAGCTACAGACATATATGTTTCTACCTAGTTTGGTTTCGTCAGTGCAGCATAACAAAGAAAGTGTATGTTAAAGCATTAATATGTGAATAAAAAATATAGTATTACCTTAAAATGTCAATCCAAAATGTCCAAGTGTAAAACAACTGTGAAAATACCTAATATTGTGTAATGCCTTATTTCAACCAGGCAGTTAATAAAATATATTACAATTCTTTGCCAATTATACAAATGTATTGAAAAATTGAAAATCTTCATGGTAGTAGTGGCATAAAATGAATTAAAAGTAATAACAATATGACAACTGGTTGTCAATTAGAAAACAATGACAAATATAAAATGTAAATCAAAATGTATAAATGAAAATATAATCAATAAGCATAGGACAGTCGAGATTATTTCTATAATCACATTAAAAGGCTTGGGGTCTACCACAAACTGGTCAGTCAATCCAAAATATACAAATAACAACGACGCAACTATGTAAAGAAAAATTAAGAGTAGAATTGTTGATAATATAACAATATAGAATGTAAAATAGTCAAGTATAAATGTAAATGAAAGCAAATAAGCATAGGACAATCGATAATTACTCATGTAATCCTATCAAACCGGCCTAGGTTCACCTAAACATGTACAAATTTGATTGAAATACACAAACAATTAACGATGCAACTATGTATGTGTTAAGATGTATTTGTAGCTACAGACATATATGTTTCTACCTAGTTTGGTTTCGTCAGTGCAGCATAACAAAGAAAGTGTATGTTAAAGCATTAATATGTGAATAAAAAATATAGTATTACCTTAAAATGTCAATCCAAAATGTCCAAGTGTAAAACAACTGTGAAAATACCTAATACTGTGTAATGCCTTATTTCAACCAGGCAGTTAATAAAATATATTACAATTCTTTGCCAATTATACAAATGTATTGAAAAATTGAAAATCTTCATGGTAGTAGTGGCATAAAATGAATTAAAAGTAATAACAATATGACAACTGGTTGTCAATTAGAAAACAATGACAAATATAAAATGTAAATCAAAATGTATAAATGAAAATATAATCAATAAGCATAGGACAGTCGAGATTATTTTTATAATCACATTAAAAGGCTTGGGGTCTACCACAAACTGGTCAGTCAATCCAAATATACAAATAACAACGACGCAACTATGTAAAGAAAAATTAAGAGTAGAATTGTTGATAATATAACAATATAGAATGTAAAATAGTCAAGTATAAATGTAAATGAAAGCAAATAAGCATAGGACAATCGATAATTACTCATGTAATCCTATCAAACCGGCCTAGGTTCACCTAAACATGTACAAATTTGATTGAAATACACAAACAATTAACGATGCAACTATGTATGTGTTAAGATGTATTTGTAGCTACAGACATATATGTTTCTACCTAGTTTGGTTTCGTCAGTGCAGCATAACAAAGAAAGTGTATGTTAAAGCATTAATATGTGAATAAAAAATATAGTATTACCTTAAAATGTCAATCCAAAATGTCCAAGTGTAAAACAACTGTGAAAATACCTAATATTGTGTAATGCCTTATTTCAACCAGGCAGTTAATAAAATATATTACAATTCTTTGCCAATTATACAAATGTATTGAAAAATTGAAAATCTTCATGGTAGTAGTGGCATAAAATGAATTAAAAGTAATAACAATATGACAACTGGTTGTCAATTAGAAAACAATGACAAATATAAAATGTAAATCAAAATGTATAAATGAAAATATAATCAATAAGCATAGGACAGTCGAGATTATTTCTATAATCACATTAAAAGGCTTGGGGTCTACCACAAACTGGTCAGTCAATCCAAAATATACAAATAACAACGACGCAACTATGTAAAGAAAAATTAAGAGTAGAATTGTTGATAATATAACAATATAGAATGTAAAATAGTCAAGTATAAATGTAAATGAAAGCAAATAAGCATAGGACAATCGATAATTACTCATGTAATCCTATCAAACCGGCCTAGGTTCACCTAAACATGTACAAATTTGATTGAAATACACAAACAATTAACGATGCAACTATGTATGTGTTAAGATGTATTTGTAGCTACAGACATATATGTTTCTACCTAGTTTGGATTGACTGACCAGTTTGTGGTAGACCCCAAGCCTTTTAATGTGATTATAGAAATAATCTCGACTGTCCTATGCTTATTGATTATATTTTCATTTATACATTTTGATTTACATTTTATATTTGTCATTGTTTTCTAATTGACAACCAGTTGTCATATTGTTATTACTTTTAATTCATTTTATGCCACTACTACCATGAAGATTTTCAATTTTTCAATACATTTGTATAATTGGCAAAGAATTGTAATATATTTTATATATATATATATATAAACAAAGTATCAATATCTCAAACATCATTCAGATCTATACATCATAATTAATAAAAAACATTATAAGAAATAAAGTAAATGAAATCATAACGTCGTGAAAAACTTATGTCTTAAAAAAATGTGAACGTGATTATTATGATTTATATTTGCCATAGATACATGTAAACAATCAACATCTTTAAATAAAATAAAATATTATTATTACACATGATGAATTTGTACTGGAATATAAATAACCAAAAAAAATTACACGATTTACCATTTGCGAACAAAATATAAACATTAAGGAAATGGCTTTGCCCTAATTAGTCCTGTCCGGCGCCTTTTCTCGCTCCCAACACAGTACCATCAGATAGCAAATTCACATAGATGGGTACCCCAAAGTTCCACCCTACGAGTATGTCTTTTCAACTCGTCGGACACAACCCGAACATACACCACAATGTGCTCACTCCTTAAGGTATATATATATAAATAAATTTTTATATAAATAAAATGAAATAAAATAATGTCTTTGCGTATTCAATAAATTAACTCAGCCCTGATTAGTTCTGCCTGGTGCCTTTTCTCGCTCCCAAACGCAGTACCACCAAGACCAATTCGTGTCTTTCAAATTCACCAGGACTCCATGCTATGAATTAAATAACGACTTAATTCACTTCACACATCCCTGATGTATCATCCAACACGTTAACATTGAACACACAAGTACAACAAAAATATACTTGATATACATACAAGAAAAATATATATATTAAAATTAAACTTTACCTTCTCGTGAAATTCCAATACAAAACACCACCACAAACAAAAAAATTTTGGTACACCACTATACACACATTTATAACAAATATTATCTAATCACCTTAACTCTTCGTACATAATTTCAAACTCATCCATGGTAAGAATCCAAGAAAAAAAAAACTTGTTCACTTATGAATTCTATATATACATAAAACAAAATTATTAATTTCAAATCCTTTTGTATGATAAATAAAGTTGAAAAGAGAAAGTAAATTATACTAAAATAAAATGATTATGCTATCCAAAGTAGTCATTACAATCACTAGAATGTTTTGTCATAATGTATGGCATAGTGCCCCTACATGCAAAACAAAACACTCCAGAAAAAGAAAATAGAAATGAAATTAAATAAATTCAAAATCCAAATTCATAAATAAAATTATCCCATACATAAATAATTATTCAAGAATAACTACAAATCTCAATGTAAAACACGTTGCATGTAATTACAGAAAATATTACAAGTGTTGAATCTTGTTAAAAATTTTATAAGTGTCGAAAAATCTCAAAAATATTCTAAGTTCGGATTTTAAGAATAATCTCTTTTAAAAGAGGAGGGAGTGGTTTATCACCTACTTTTAAAGCTTCTAAGTCAGCGGTTTGCACCAGCTGTCTCGGAAATTTTGTCCGTCAGCCCTTTTATGCCTAAATTTCTTTATAAAAACGTACGGTAATTCTCGGCATGTACGATTCCACTTCCAAAACCGCATATCGACGGTGCTGCTCTTATCGGTCACTCGACGTACTTTACATTGCTGCAGTGCTGCACCACTCAGGAAAGCAGTGTATTAACGATTTAAAAAAAAAATAAACAAATATGTAAATATAAACTTGTTTACATATCCATGACTCATCTATGCATCTGGCGAATAATATTGTTTTTCGCCGGCCATACGGTCGACTTCTGCCGGTGCCAGTATTTTTCGTGCGGGAAACACTTGCTCGTTCTTTTTCACGTAACATTTAATGCTTGTTTTAGTATTATGACTTTTATAAAATTTATACTAAGATTCTTTTATTATTTTACTTAAATAAAAAATAAAATTTTGGCAAATTATTGATATAGTGAATATTCATATACACATTATGATAAAAATAAATAAAAATAAAATTTAATTTAAATAAAATCTTGAAGTGATCTTGATTATATTTATTTATAATCTACCACCCAACTCAAGATCACTGCATAAATATCCCTATGGGAATATCTGCGATTTATAAGCGAGAATCGCTAATGCTAATGGTATAAATCCAAGATTTCCCATAAATACCAATTAACATAATCATACATTATTTACAACATTATTGATATAAAACATAGAAACATGAAAGTTCCCTATAATATGCTTATTCTATCTTTATATACAAATCAGAGGTAAGTTCAATTCATTCTTGCAACCTACGTGGTTTTCACGGGTTCGCATCCTCAAGTGTTTTACAACCTCTTTATTCTATCTTTTCCCTGCTATATTACTCAGGGTCGAGTTCAAAATTATATGCAAAACTCTTGGAGTTTATTTTAAACTTTACTCCTTTCATAACAATAAAGTTTAAACAAATAACATTTAAAACACCTAAATTAATTATACATACAAAAGTGTATTTAAATTCTTTAAATTTAACACCTTTCATAGGTATTACAAATATTGTAATTGTATTATTGAGTTCCCTTAAAATGAAGTGGCAATTGTAGTCCACTATTTTGGGAAAACTTCGTAACATTTTTATATTTCGGGGTTGTGGGTACTTTTTAACTGCTTCCAAAGCCTCTATTCTCTCATGGGTCCATTTAAATTTCACACCCATTCCTAAATTCATTCTATCATTCACATGATGTGACACATTTTCATCATGTGGGTTTAATATGTGTTGTATGGGCTTTACATACCCATAATGTAAAATATTTTGTTCCTTATGAACAATTTTAATTAAATCCACTAATAAATTTACCACTATTGGATATAATTTCATGAAACATTTATATAGCTGTACCAACCAAAGAGAATTAACGTTTACAAACCACTTTGCATTAGTACTTATTGACAATAATGTTTCTATTAACTTGGGGAGTTGTAGCTGTTGTTTTATTGATTTAAATTTACACAAACTTGATTTATTATTCTTAATGTTTTCTAAATAATCTAAATATTCCTTAATTATTACTGTGATGGGGTTCATTAAGTTACATACTAAATTTTCTATAATTTCATCTTTTAACAAATTTTTAATTTTAAACTTGACACTTAATTTCTGCTTATGGGAAAATGGATGAGTCGTTTCTGTTTTAATACAACTAATATAGCCTACTGTTAAATCTATATTACCATTAAATAATTTAATATCTTTTGTCAAAGGATCTCTCACATTATCATTATTAAATTGTTTGTTGCAAATCAAATTTTTGTCACCCATAATAAAATTTCGGCGTGCACATTTATTTTCTATGTCACCCATATTAATCGTGGCGTCTTTCTTCTGAAGACCCTCCACATGGTGTGTACATCTATATTTTGTGTCACCCGTAACAAACATGGACTCTTCCCTTTGAAGATCATCCACATGGCGTGAACATTTATCCTTGTCAATCAAACTATCATTATTTATTTTTAAAGTGAGGTCCCTATCAAAATTATCAATCATTGAATTATTAACTAAAATTTTATCATCTTGAGCACCTTTGTCCCTAGACATGTTTACTTTATTATTGTGGAAGGTTCTATTCTCCCTTTCCAATTTCGATGTATATAGACTCAAAAAATCCATCCCAAGTACGCAGCAATATTTTAATCTTGGTGTGACAATAAATTGTGTTACAAGTTCTACATCACCCATCTCTATATTTATACAAAATACATGATCTTGCTTGTAAAAACCTAATTTTTCAAACCTTTTATCAAATAATCCCCCATCTAAAAGTGACAATTCTAATTCACTATCTATTACAGCTACCCCATATACATCCCCTACTTTAACATCTACCAGTGGAAATTCAGTGGTTATATTACTTAAATCTATAAAATTTCTCTTGTTTTGTTGTTTCTTCTTTTTCCCTTTGGTTGGACCTACCAAAAATCCAGGTCCTTCTTTATTGCTCCTCTTGACGCATCTCTTGTCTTTCTCCTCTATCTTCTTTTCTTTCTATCATCACATTATTAACTCCTCTGGCATTTTCTGTTTCATTCTTTCCATATTTCCTTCCTGCATGACCCTCCTGTTTCCAATTATTATTATTATCATTGCTACTACTACTACTCATATTCTTGTTGTTTCCATATTCCACTCTTCCTTTCTGGTAACTATTATTTTGATATCGGTTGCCATTGTATCTTTGTTGGTTATTGTGGTAATTACCATCATATCTTTGCTGTGTATTATAATGGTTACCATTATTACCTGCTTTATACCCATTTCTATTTTGCGATACACTCCTATCTTCCACATCGTCCAGGCGCTTTACCAATTCCAAGAGTTGCTCAACGGTGTCTATACCCTGTAAAGCAACTGCTTGTACTACCTCATGCTCGAAATGATTGGCTAATTGTGTAACAATGTCACACTCCTGGATCACAGGTTGTATATGCTTCAAGAAAGAATATTTCCTAATAACATAATTCTCTCTAGACGTAATGGAACGATATTTTCCAAATGTGAGGTCATGTCTGATGCGTCTTTGCTGAGTTTGTCCCCAGTATTGTCTAATAAACATATTTTCTAATTCTTCATAGGTACGTCTGTACCTCATCAATTACCATATCATACCATAGTAATGCATAATCTCTAAGACACCCTCTCATAAAATGTAATTTTGACATATCATCATTAATACCACGAATATATGTCTTAATGGTTTTGAGAAATGCCATTGGGTTATCTTTATTATACCCAGAAAATTTTGGTATACTTTCTGTACCAAGTGATATCTGTTGAGGCACAACACAAGGTGTAATTGTACCTTGTTCAACTCTTGTCTTCAACCTCTTTATCGTATCTTGACAATTTAATGTCATATCCTGTAATTTTAAAAGAGAGTCTCTACATGTCCCATATTTAACTTTACAGTCCTCAAACTTGCTTGTTAAATTTTGAACATCTTTCTGAACTGACATGGCACTACTGTCCACCTTCAGTTCCAAGAATTGTATTTTCTCATCTTGTCCTCCAATCCTTTCTTCTATTTGTTTAAAATTTTCTCTTGCTACACAGGCCCTCTGATTCATTTCATCTATTAAAAAGTTACTGCTATCCTTGCACTTCTTTTCATTTGCTTCAATTTTTTTATTGATCTGTGTAACACTTTGTTTCACATCTTCATTTATTTTATTGTTCATTGCAGACATTTCCATTCTACAAGCTTTAATCCTTTCGTCAATCTTCTCATTCATCGACTTTACCACAGTTTGTATTTCTATTTTATTTCTATTCATCTCTTCTTTCATCTCAGCTTTATTTTCATCTAACTTTTTATTTATATCTTCTTTATTTTCTTTAAACTTTTCATCAAACTTCTTATTCATTTCTATCTTGTCACATTCCAACTTACAGAAAAGTTTTTCAAATAGAAAATCAAATCTGTCTCCGCCTGGCATTTCTTTCGTTTCAATTTTTACATTTTCAGTTACATTCTCATCCTCATCAAGAGGTAGAGTCTTTTCTGAGTCTGTCACAGAGGAAATACGTTGTGGTTCCCTGTATGTTTCAAATAAATATCTGGTATCCATACCACTTTCAGGATTTTCACCCTCACCTTTATTCTCAGACATATTTACTTTACCTGTCCTGGCACTTAAAGAGACTTATTTGTGGAGAAAAATAAATCACAACTTGACAAAATTTATTTGTGAATTGCACTTATTAATTATTCAAATGCACTTAAAGGTGAAAAAACCTCCCTTTAATTACACAGCTATTTGAATATTAAATAATTAATTAATTTTTATCTAATCAGTATAAAAATGTAAAAATTTTGCCCCACTACGTTGGTCGCCATATATATGCTGTGACTCTTACAAATTAATATTCAAGTAAAATAAATTTAATTTATTCAATTAATGTGTAATTGAGAGTCAAGCACGCATCCTAGTGCTAGGCCTTATGCTAGACTAAGATACAATGAATTTTCTGCTGAAAAGTAGGTTAAGCAAAACTTTTACATACAACTAGCTCAGTTTAAAATAAATAATTCTCTCAGGGGCAGAAAATATGAGTTGATTCTCCAATCGATTCTCATGCTCTTTAATTATCTCCAGGTCAGGTAAAGAAAATAAAATGCAAAATAAATCTTAACATCTAATTTATTAAAAATAAACATTAACGGATTCAAAGTTTTAATTTATACAGATATATATATATATATATATATATATATATATATATAAACAAAGTATCAATATCTCAAACATCATTCAGATCTATACATCATAATTAATAAAAAACATTATAAGAAATAAAGTAAATGAAATCATAACGTCGTGAAAAACTTATGTCTTAAAAAAATGTGAACGTGATTATTATGATTTATATTTGCCATAGATACATGTAAACAATAAACATCTTTAAATAAAATAAAATATTATTATTACACATGATGAATTTGTACTGGAATATAAATAACCAAAAAAAATTACACGATTTACCATTTGCGAACAAAATATAAACATTAAGGAAATGGCTTTGCCCTAATTAGTCCTGTCCGGCGCCTTTTCTCGCTCCCAACACAGTACCATCAGATAGCAAATTCACATAGATGGGTACCCCAAAGTTCCACCCTACGAGTATGTCTTTTCAACTCGTCGGACACAACCCGAGCATACACCACAATGTGCTCACTCCTTAAGGTATATATATATAAATAAATTTTTATATAAATAAAATGAAATAAAATAATGTCTTTGCGTATTCAATAAATTAACTCAGCCCTGATTAGTTCTGCCTGGTGCCTTTTCTCGCTCCCAAACGCAGTACCACCAAGACCAATTCGTGTCTTTCAAATTCACCAGGACTCCATGCTATGAATTAAATAACGACTTAATTCACTTCACACATCCCTGATGTATCATCCAACACGTTAACATTGAACACACAAGTACAACAAAAATATACTTGATATACATACAAGAAAAATATATATATTAAAATTAAACTTTACCTTCTCGTGAAATTCCAATACAAAACACCACCACAAACAAAAAAATTTTGGTACACCACTATACACACATTTATAACAAATATTATCTAATCACCTTAACTCTTCGTACATAATTTCAAACTCATCCATGGTAAGAATCCAAGAAAAAAAAAACTTGTTCACTTATGAATTCTATATATACATAAAACAAAATTATTAATTTCAAATCCTTTTGTATGATAAATAAAGTTGAAAAGAGAAAGTAAATTATACTAAAATAAAATGATTATGCTATCCAAAGTAGTCATTACAATCACTAGAATGTTTTGTCATAATGTATGGCATAGTGCCCCTACATGCAAAACAAAACACTCCAGAAAAAGAAAATAGAAATGAAATTAAATAAATTCAAAATCCAAATTCATAAATAAAATTATCCCATACATAAATAATTATTCAAGAATAACTACAAATCTCAATGTAAAACACGTTGCATGTTATTACAGAAAATATTACAAGTGTTGAATCTTGTTAAAAATTTTATAAGTGTCGAAAAATCTCAAAAATATTCTAAGTTCGGATTTTAAGAATAATCTCTTTTAAAAGAGGTGGGAGTGGTTTATCACCTACTTTTAAAGCTTCTAAGTCAGCGGTTTGCACCAGCTGTCTCGGAAATTTTGTCCGTCAGCCCTTTTATGCCTAAATTTCTTTATAAAAACGTACGGTAATTCTCGGCATGTACGATTCCACTTCCAAAACCGCATATCGACGGTGCTGCTCTTATCGGTCACTCGACGTACTTTACATTGCTGCAGTGCTGCACCACTCAGGAAAGCAGTGTATTAACGATTTTTAAAAAAAAATAAACAAATATGTAAATATAAACTTGTTTACATATCCATGACTCATCTATGCATCTGGCGAATAATATTGTTTTTCGCCGGCCATACGGTCGACCTCTGCCGGTGCCAGTATTTTTCGTGCGGGAAACACTTGCTCGTTCTTTTTCACGTAACATTTAATGCTTGTTTTAGTATTATGACTTTTATAAAATTTATACTAAGATTCTTTTATTATTTTACTTAAATAAAAAATAAAATTTTGGCATATTATTGATATAGTGAATATTCATATACACATTATGATAAAAATAAAATTTAATTTAAATAAAATCTTGAAGTGATCTTGATTATATTTATTTATAATCTACCACCCAACTCAAGATCACTGCAATATGTCTTTGAGTTATCAATTTATGAATGAATATTATGCCTATGCGTTCAAGTTAAAGTCCGTTCTAAATGCGCTCGGTTCATGTAGATTTGCAACTGTTTTGTTGAGAGAACTGTACTAGAGAACTAGAATCAACAAGAAGCGACGTCTTCCCGTTTCTTTGGTGGGCAAGGCCAGCGTAGCTGTCTGCGCGGTCTATGGCCGCGTGTAGACGAGAATGATTTTTTTATTCTCTCAAATATACAAGGGAGTTAAAAACAGATGAGAAAAAGGCTGGTTATAATATAATCCTTCGTATATATTAAGAAGTAGGTACATAAAAAATACATTTTAAGCGTAGAAATATAATACATTTTATAATTCAAAATAATTAACATTTAAAATTATGAAAACAATTTGTTGTTTTGTGTATTTTAACATTTACCCCCGTATTATTATTATAGGAACAATATTATTTCGGTGTAAATATAAATACGTTTTCTGAGTGTACTTGTTTGTTGTTTATCACTCAAATATGACGAGGCCAAAGTGGAACACGCAACATCAAAGGATCCGATAATACACCTTGGCCTCTCTACGGTGGTCCTCAAATATCTTTGACGCTGCTCGTTATTCTCTGATCCTACTCACATGGAGAACTTTATAGTACATTAATTAGTCCGGGGAGGTTCTGATTATTCAAGCCACACTCCTTTAGGAACAGTATTGCTAGGAATTTTTTCCATGTTTGTCATGTATTTTAAAATTTCTTTGTCTTTTAAATTGATTAAATTGTTTTACATGTATGGATAGCTGCCGTTATTGTGCTCGTGTGAAAATAACATAATTTTCTAGGAAGTCAAATTTAATGCGTTCGAAATATGTTATCAGTGACCATATATTTACAAATAATTCCGTTAATCCTCATATCATAACACCTTCAAATGTGGTTATCAAAAAGTAGAAAATTAAGATATAAATTTAATTAAATAAATCCAGTTTTTCCCGTCTTTCAAACGTTAGTGGTATGGAAGTGCTTTATGAAGGTCGGTTTGTTTTATTTCACGGGTGTTTTGAATATTTATGCGTTACTTCTAACCGAAAAATTGCAGAGAAAAGTACATTTCAAGTGTTTGCGCTTTGCGGTAGTATACAGAACTACAATAAGTAATTATAGGGCCTCATCAGTGTGTTATTAATATAATAATTGTAAACCAAAAATGGACATTACACTGGAACAAGCGATAGATCAAGCTATTGAGACTGCTATTAAAGCCACAGAGGAAGATAGAAAAGGAAATTTTGAAGAAGCATTAAAGTTGTATGAACATAGTGGGGAATACTTCTTACATGCCATTAATAGTATAAATATTCTTTCATCATTTAATCATTATATTAAATCGTTCATATTTTTTTTTAGGTAAAATAGAAAGCGAATCCACGAAGCAACTTATTAGAGCGAAACTCTATCAATATCTCGAGCGTGCTGAAAAAATTAGGACATTTTTGAAGAAATTAACTAATGAAAATGACTCAAGGTATGTAATTTTCTTTCTATTGTACTTATCATCTACTTACAGTGCTATCATGTTTTTTAAACCTTTAGAGTTTTTTATGAGATTTCTTGCGGTTCAAATTTCTGACTACAGCAATACTTTGGTAAGCGTTGTAGTGTGATGAGTAGAAACTTCGGGTAAAAATCTGAACTTACTATATAGGTTCGATTCAACTTCTGCCAATAACACATATAGCACATTTTCTGATTCCATATATGGCTGTTGAAAATGAGTACTTACCTGTAGGCCACTCCTGATGATCGGTGCACATCACTTTACCGCATGTCTATATTAAAAGCATCAATATACAGGTTGTTTAATAAAGAAACGCCCTATCCCGTAACTTCTTTGTTTATTATCCGATTTCAATAAATATAAAAAGTATAAAAATGGTTTGACAAACTCTATAAATTGGCCCCAACTTTTTTTTTTCAATGGACACTAGTTTTTTCGTTTAGTCTTTTAGATATTTTTTTTTCTGAATCTAATAATGTTCACTTAGTTATCATTTCGTTAAAATTTGATTTAAAAAAAAATAATTTTCTGTAACCTTTAATCGCTTACTATGAAATTAATTATTAAAGTATGCCGTGAAAAAAAATCACGACACAAATGCGAGAAATATGTCATTCAAACGTCTGTCATTCGAAAAATTAACTGGGAAGTCTGCATCTGTTATTAATTTTTTTTTATTTGTTACACAATACCGCCACAGCAGTCATCCGATAATTTATTCGAAATCACAAGTCGAAAACAAAAATCAGTCAGATTTAATGGAAAGAATAATGTTAAATTAACAATAATAATCAAAATAAAAACAAAATACAAACAATTAACAAACGACAAACTTACTACTGAACATAACTGTCGTAAGCATTTACATGTACAGTTTAAATTGACCACCACTGTAACTGACACCTCCTAGTCACTACAAAAGCCGCATTCCAAATCAAATTTAGAGGTATTTCTCGACAAATGTTAGCGATCCTCTGTCTTAAGATTAATTCAGGGCGTGTTATGTACACACGATCCTGAAGATAGCCCCAACGCCAAAAATCGAGTGGTGTAGAATCTGGTGAGCGCGCAGGCCATCGAATTGATCTATCCGTCCGTATTCATCTTACCAAATTTGTTATTTAACCAGATGACGTTCCTCCAGACATTATGTGGAGCAGCCCCATCTTGTTGAAAAAGCACTGTACTTTGTTCTGCAAGACGTAGATAGTCTAAAAAATTGTCGAGGTCTTCAGAAAGTAGCTGATAATATTTTTCTTGATTAAGTGTACCATTTATAAAAAATGGTCCAATTAACTGATCACCTAAAATACCGCACCACACACTGATACTGAATCTTCTTTGAAAACTATTTTCAGAGTAGATTCTAAGATTTTACTGGCTCCAATGCCGTAAATGTTTGTGTTAAAAGTGCCATTACTGATAAAGGTGCATTCATAGGTCCAAATAATTTTTCCATAGAAATTTCGACTGTTTTGTAAAATGTGTAAAGAAAAGATTCAAAATCTTTCTCTCCGACCTCTATTATCATTTTACTCTAGCGCTTGCACGTTTTGAGGAATGTACGACTTAAATTTATACTTTTTCAACACTGCGTGTACTATCTGCTTTAACATGCCAATGTTACTGGCAATCTCTCGAGTTGAAATACGTAAGCGGATACTCCTGCACACTGAGAACATTCATTTCAACATTTTCGCCAAATCGTCACTGTACTCGCTTCAGTTTTTTAAAAGCACCATAGCGCCTCAAATTTTCTTCGAGCCGTCTAAATTGACGGTCGTTATCTACGAGTAAAGAATAGAACAGGAGAGAGCATAACGTGGTGTGGAAATAGGAATTTTTTAGACGGAGTTACCCTTTTCGGTAGGTCAGTTATGTCCGGTTATGTCAAAAATGACATTTTAGTGTTTCTATAATGGTCAATTGTGTGGCTTGTGGTCGTTCTAAAACGGCAAGAACAAAGAATATTAATTTTTCTCTTCATCGATAAGTTATTTCATTGGCATTCAACATAGGCAATAATAATTTAAAAAGAGGTATTTTAAATAAATTGTCATATATCTGACATGTCTGATTATGTGTTCAGTGTCGTAACATATACAGGGTGGTTGGTTTTTCATTGTCCAGCCTATATCAGCTTTATTATCAAAAATTCATAAAATGTTAGAGGAAAATGTTTTTTATCTCGAAATGGTCTATCATATTGCATCATTAGTAATCTTTCATAGCCTACTGATTTTTAGCAGCGATAATCAACTTTAATTTAAATGGAACACCCTGTATATTTTTGCGGGATATGATTCTAAATACATTTCTCTTTATAACGATGTATAACAAGTAAGGAGCTGCCTTTAAATTATGCCTAATAATGGGAAAAACGAAATTATAGTTCGTTTCGTAAAAATCTTACATTTCGCCGAGAAGGGTAAGAAATTAAACCTCCTAAGAGGCCCTAGAAATATTCAAATCCTCCCGCAATTCAGATATTATATTGCTTAACGATCAGACTGATTTGATATAACACCTCCGTTTACCTATTGTACTTAGGTTATTTCATTTTACCATTTTACTGTAGTCAAATTTCTGTTTTCTGGTTTTCCCTATAATTACCAATTTTGTGGCCTGCCAGATCGCCTGATTTATCAATTCTTGATTTTTTTGTATGGGGTTTTTTGAAAAACCAAGTTTATAATACTCCTTCTCAAAATCTTCAGGAACTGAAGAATAAAATTATCACAGCTTGCTTGCTAATTACACCTGCAATGCTGCAAAACGCCAGGAGGAACTTAATTACGCGAGCCAACAAATGTTTAGAATGTAATGGTGGACAATTTCAACAATTATTATAAGATACATTACTTACTATTTAGTATTTAATTTTTTTTATTTATAATAAAAATAGCAAATTTTAGTTTTCCATACTTTTTCTTATTATTTCGTTTCCGTAGACAATTGCTACACATATGCCAACTTGTGACGTATCATAATAAACAGAATTTAATGAGGATTCATTTTTATAGAAAATATACAGGGTGTTCCATTTAAGAAATTAAAGTTGATTATCGCTGCTAAAAATCAGTAGGCTATGAAAGATTACTAATGATGCAATATGATAGACCATTTCGAAATAAAAAACATTTTCCTCTAACATTTTTTTGAATTTTTGATAATAAAGCTGATATAGGCTGGACAATGAAAAACCAACCACCCTGTATTTCCAAGTCATTTAATATTTGTCATATTTTTGACGCAGATTTCATTTAAACCCGTTTATAATATTTTAAAAAGAAGAAAAGAATTGAAAACATAATACACTCACGATATTTCTTTAATTATTTTTGGAAAACAACCTATTCTAAATGATTATCGAGAACACAGGAAGTGTATGTACATATACCCTCTACAAAATATTTATGTTACCAAATTTGGACATATATTATTATTAAGGAGACTCTCTCCTGTCATTATAAAGTCGGGCCGGGCCGCTTGATTTCGATTTTTATTACATTTGCCGTAAAAATCAAACATATCGGTGAGATGGTTATTGTTCATAATTGCGGTAGTATCATTATTTCACAAAAAAACAATGCTTTAAAATCGCAAGGTGCAGTAATTTTCGTTGACAGACGTTTGAATGACATATTTGTCGCATTTATATTGCGTTTTTTTTCACGCCACTCTTGAAAATTTCGTAGTAAGTGGAAAAAGGTTACAGATAATTCAATTTTTTTAAATTAAATATCAACCACATGATAACTAAATGATTATTACCAGATTCAGAAAAAAATTATCTACCAGACTAAAAGAAAAAAAACTACAGGTGTCCATTAAAAAAATAGTTGACTATCGTTACGTATTCAAGATAGGCGTTGAATTGGGATTATGGCCAGTTTATAGAGTTTGTCAAACCATTTTTATACTTTCTTCATGTATTGAAATCGGATAATAAATAAACAAGTTACGGGATGGGGCGTTTTTTTATCAAACAGCCTGTATAAAAATAATGATATATTTTGTTGATAAATTGTAAAGTAATTTATTCAAATAAGAAACTAATTTATTATTTATAACAGTTTGCTTACATACATTTGTTATGACTTTCATACTAGAAAATAAAATACGGAATTTTGGTCTTTATTAAATGATATATTTTCTGGGGACAGTGACATTTAATCACTTACATATATAAATATTTGATTCCATGTTACACAAAATTGTTTAAAGTTCTAGGGATGAGGATAATCAGGTTGGTACTGATGAAGATGAAACGTTAGTAAGTCAAGTAAAAAAAACAATTCTAGTAGAAAAACCCCTTGTAAAGTGGTCAGATGTGGCTGGACTAGATATTATTAAAGAAACATTAAATGCAGCAGTTATATTACCAACTAAACTTCCAGACCACTTTCCAAGCCAGCGAATGGCCTGGAAAAGCATTTTATTATATGGAGTAAGACTTTTTATCCAAAACTTTTATTCACAATGAATATTACCATGAATTACAGCCAACAGGCACTGGCAAAACACATTTGGCCAAAGCATTGGCAGCAGAAGTAAACGGTTTAACACTGTTCTGCGTATCATTTTCAACCATAATTTCAAAATGGTTTGGTGAATCGGAGAAATTGCTGAAGCATTTGTTTGACATAGCAAGAGCACATAAACCTAGTATAATATTCATGGACGATATCGATATACTGTGTATATCAAATAAGGACTCAGAGTCCTCAAGACGAATGAGAGGGGAATTTCTTTTGCAGATGCAAGGTAAACATTTGAAATAATAATTAGGGTTGAAATAATACATAGGGGCACAGTGGACACCCTAAGAGGACAAAATCGTAATCAAGTTATTGACAAAATAGCAAAAGTTACATTGGCTTTATTATAGCTTTCCATGTTCTTAAATTTTGTTGTATCTTTTTAATCAGTTTTGCTGAAACGTTTTTTTTTTAATGCAAAGTGATCACTTTACCCCAATAAATTGTGGGTATAAAAAAACAAAATTTTCTTCAAAATTTCCTTTATATAAGTCAACAAACAGTTATCGCAAGTATAATCGTTTATTTTCCTCTATTCTAGCGCAGACCTGTGCGCTTACCTCTTACGTTTCATGCTGCGTTCTCCTTTTTTGTCTTAAAATTGTCATCCACGCAAGTGTCATCAGTCTTAACCGAGCTATACCCGTTACAACATGTTTTTCTAAACGAAGCTCGTTTTACATCCAAGTTTAATTTCTAGAAATAGGTCAAAATTGACGTTCAGTCGGGTATTACATCTGTCAATTTCTAGTTCAATTTAAGCCCTTATAACTGACGCGTGTAAAACGTTATACCTACGTAATTTTGGTGACCTTCAATTTTAAGTTCAATTTCTAGTGCAATAAATAGACGGATGTAAAACAAGCATAACATGCTAATACGATTTATCTGATTGTTCAAGTCGAATGTGTGCACTGCCTTTTTAGGTTTTAGAGATTATACAGACGGTGTCCTAGTACTAGCCACAACCACTACGCCGTGGCTTCTTGATTCCGCTATGCTTGCAAGATTTGAGAAACGAATTTATATTCCACTGCCTGACGAATCTGCAAGGTTTTCTATGCTTAAAATGTATTCACCAGTACAATTGAGTGAAAAAAACTTCAGAGTACTGGCAAAAAAAACTGTTGGGTTCGTTGAAGTTACTTAATATGCGTTATACATGGTTTTCACATATTTTTTTCTGAACAGGTATTCTGGTTCTGACATTAGTGCACTTATGAAAGATGCAACGATGCAACCCTTAAGAAAAGTGCAAACAGCAATGCACTTTAAAAACGTCAGCGGTCCAGTCATTGCAAACCCAAACGTGATTGTTGATAACTTATTAACGCCTTGTTCCCCGGAAGATCCAGCCGCTTCAAAAATGTCTTGGACGGATGTACCTAGTGAACAAATATTAATACCGCCAGTAACTATGGTGAGTATAATAATATACATAAGGTGCAGTTAATTGCTCTACGAAAACATTAATGGGGGTCTTTAATTGATTTAGGTACTGCGATTTAGAAATGTTCATGTTAGTAAATTGCCAATCTAAAAATGTCTTCCGTCATTCGTTTTACCACCACAGTCGTGCCTAAATATTATAATAATAAATATCTTAGGATAATCATATGATCATACATAAGTACATGCAACTATAAGCCTTGCAAATATGATGAAACTATTTTAAAACTTTTAATTTTTAATTCATATTCTGTTAAAGTTGATTAATTTATGTCCATAATATTCAAAATTATTGCTATACGTAAACCCATTAATCTGCATTTATGAGAGTAGAATGTTAAATTTAATAAACATCTTGAATTTCAGTAGTGGCGGAAATGTCAAACGTCAAATTCATTAAAATGTTAATGGCCCATCGGTAAATCAATTAAATACACACATTACAAGAAAGAATTCTTTCATTATTTGGAATATTTACTCTATTCTTCCAAAATGAAATGGAGAGCAAAACATTATGCAACCTCTAGTTACAGTTTCTAAGCGTCTAGTCATAACAGAACATACATTGAAACACGGTAACGCACAATTCGACAACATATCAGAGTAATGCCCATCGTGTGGAGTAATTTCAGACGTACTGAAAGAATAGCAGTAATAACAATACTACGTGCTCTATTGATATTAGGTTTAAAGAAAAACGCTCCTTTTACTTTCTTATACGTAGTATAGGAGCTTTTTTGCTTTGCGTAATATAAAATTGGTTGACCTAAGATTTAATTGCCGATGTTTAACAGTAGTGGCCCGGCCACTCTGGCCGACTGGTCAGGGTATTCGCTTAGTCGATGGTTAATGGAGCGTCTTAAATCATATATGTTAAAATAGTAGTCATCTATATCTTATTCCAAAAAGAGAGAGACGAAATTCTGTAGACCCAAGTGAGTTATTTCTTATTGGTTGACAGCAAGACGAAATAACACCATACTACATTTGCTTTTTGATATTACTTGTCAAATATTTTGACATCTTTGACACTGTTTGTTTTCTAGACAAATTTATTTATTTTCATGTGTTAGGATTACTAACTACATTGACCTTTCTGTTGCCTAAACTGTGGATTTATCTCTGAAGAATCTATATACAATTTAATTTGGTACAGATTTCATATTTCAGGCAGATATTTAAATTTAATTTTACCGCCTAAAATTGATTTTACCAGTTACAGGTTGTAATTTGGACTGGGGGTCTGTTCAGAATTTCGTCTCTCTCTTTTTTGGAATAAGGTTAGTGATGTTTAGTTCCCTCCCCTCCACAGTAGAATATATTTTTAGACATAGTTCGCCATTGGTGGATACGAGAAAACCCTAAATAATATTGAATTATGACATTTGCCCATATTGTATTAATGATAATATTTTTGTGTTTACAGAATGATATATTGAAATCATTAGAGAGCGTACGACCAACTGTAACTAAAGAAGAACTGAAACAATTTCAAACGTTTGAACAAGACAATAAAATGTGTTGCTTAATATTATAAATACAGGATGTTCTAAATTAAGTCGGCACTATTGCTAACTTTGTTATTAATGAAGCTACAGTATCGATTAAATTAGCAAAGTAGTAGTATTTTTATCGTGAACAATGATGGCAGAACCGAAAAGACAGTTGAACTTCTACTTTTCACGTTATTTATAAAAGTTACTTTTTTTTAAATGGAACACCCAGTATATTTTTGCATATATTGAAAGAAGGAAATATTTTAAAAAAGAAAGCTTACATACATTATTCACAAAAAAATGACAGTTGCGGTAGTTATCCACTATTTTGTACAGCAATTCATATCAATAAAATCAAGATGGCTATGATAAAAAGAACAGCAAATATTAAACAAGCACTGTGTATTATGTATATTTATTATAATAGATGTTCGAAGACATCACCGGTTTGTCCAGTACACTTCCGAATTCGTTATGTACATTGCATTGCGAGTTACTTTTAAAATCGATCTTGCGTCTATGTTATTAGCAATAGTAATTATTTTATTCTGCAGCTCTACAACGTTTTCATATCTCCCTTTGTAAATTTCATTTTTTAAATATCCCCAAAAATAAAAGTCCATAGGGTTTAGATCCGGGAACCGTGGTGGCCACTGAATTGGTCCATTCGTACCTATCCACTTATTCCGAAACATTTCGCTCAAAAAATTTTGTACTTCGCGAAGATTATGCGCTGGTGCTCCATCTTGTTGGAAATGTATATGTTGCCGAGTAGCCAATTCCAGGTTATCCAAAAATATTCCTAAATGTTCAGTCATAAATTGTAAATATCTTTGCCCAGTTAATGTACCATTATAAAAGAATGGTCCGACAATCGTCGAGCCAATTAATCCACACCAAACATTAAAACTAAACCGTATTTGTGGAGCCGGCCCCATGCTCCACAAATACGGTTTAGTTTTAATGTTTGGTGTGGATTAATTGGCGATTTGATTCATCGCTCCACAAAATATGACGAAATGCATTTACATTCTGCGCTGAATAATTAAGGTACCAATGACAAAACGTTAGTCTCCTCTCTTGATCACCTGAGAAAAATGTTACAAAAGGAGATATGAAAACGTTGTAGAGCTGCAAAATAAAATAATTACTATTGCTAATTACCAGTGACGGCTCTTTAATGAGAGCAAGTGAGCAATTGCACCCCCTGGAATTTTGAAACAAAACAAACCAAGCGGCGACTAACTGTGAAAGTGTTTATTTATTACGTATTCATAGTTATTGAACAGGAACGTGGCGTGTGCGGGCGTAACAACCTACATGCACCGATCGTCGTCACAGATATAATGACGACTAACAGCGCACGGATGAGACGAGAAACTATTCGAATGTTTACCCCTTCCACCGAGAGAAACATACCCATGAGCAAAGCCCAACCGTTGCTCCGATAAGCCATTAACATTACATTGAAGGTGGGGAGAACTGTATTTTGTTCTACTTCCATATCGTATAATACATAGCATGTGAGCAAGATCCCCAGTCTGCTCACCGCTGTTGTAAGATGAATTTCGTCTCTCCGTTACAGAATAACACGTTTTCGCGGTTAACGTATGATGAAAAAGTCGCAATAAAAAATCTTAAACGGCCGATGCCTCAATTATGTTTAGAAAATAAACAATCTGTTAAAGGTAAAGACATTATAAGAAAATTCAAAATGAATATTTATCAGAAAAGTGACTGGATTTGTGGGTGTGAAATTTAAAATACTTTGTTTTGTTTTCCGTGTCTTTTGTTTGGTGGTGAACCGTCTTGGTCAAAGAACGGAATAAAAGACTTAATTCATCTTAGTGCTAAAATTACGAAACATCCGAAGGGCATTTGAAAAATATATTTAGTCTAAGAATGTTAGGAAAAAATAACATTCAGAATGTTTTAGATTCATCATATAGAAAAGCAGTTCAACAACACAATGAACAGGTAACAAAAAATAGGCATGTGTTAAATTTAATAATAAATTGCATTAGATTTTGTGGCGCGTTTGAACTGGCACTTCGGGGTCATAATGAAAAACTGATAGAACTGTTCTGCAAGTCAAAGACACGCAAAATGGACTTCGTTTATTGTCAGATGTAATCAAACTGTAGTGTTATATTTACTATTCCCTCAAAACAAACTGTACAATGAACAGTACCTGTCTGGAACAGTATGTCGGTGAAACTTATAAAGATTGGGTACATAAGCGTTCTTGTATTATACTTTTTAATTTTGAAATTATGCACTCCCTATGTGAACCACCCCGAGCCGCCACTGCTAATTACATAGTCGCAAGATCGATTTTAAAAGTAACTCGCAATGTACATAAACGAATTCGGAAGTGTATTGCACAAAACGGTGATGTCTTCGAACATCTATTATAATAAATATACATAATACAAAGTGCTTGTTTAATATTAGCTGTTTTTTTTTATCATAGCCATCTTGATTTTATTGATATGAATTGCTGTACAAAATAGTGGATAACTGCCGCAATTGTCATTTTTTGTCAATAATGTATGTAAGCTTTCTTTTTTAAAATATATCCTTCTTCAATATATGCAAAAATATACTGGGTGTTCCATTTAAAAAAAAAGTAACTTTTGTAAATAGCGCGAAAATTAGAAGTTTAATTGTCTTTGCGGTTCTGCCATCATTATTTACGGTAAAAATACTACTACTTTGCTAATTTAACCGATACTGTAGCTTCATTAATAACAAAGTTAGCAATAGTGCCGACTTAATTTAGAACACCCTGTATAAGGTACACTTAATGTGCAAAAAAAAGTTTCCACTAACCACATTCGAACGGTGATATTCGAAATTTTTGTGGACACTTTTTTTGCAACTATACTCAAATCGCTGAACAGATTCAGAGATCACGTTGGGTTCACGTGATCACACCAAAGTCGTGTGCACACAGGCACAAAAAATCATTCAAGGATGTCTGTAAAATTGTTATCGCCGTAGTATTTGACATAAGAAATTGTGCATATGCAGCCAAAACAGATTTAACGGAAACATAAATGTAAAAGTAAATAAACTCCTGCGATCTGTGATGCTATTACAGACTAATTACAGTTTACCTAATCGCCTAATGTAAACCATTTTTGCCACCGACCGTTTTTATGCATAGGATCCCTTGATCACGCACTTTTATTACTGAATCTCTTCGGCGATTATAGTATAGTGTACGTATTCTTAAAGAATTAACAAAGATAATTAACACATATATCTTTTGAAGTAAACCTTACAGTGACGAATTACCCTACTTCTTAATTCTACCGGCATTCAAGCGTCATCTGTGTGAGGGAACTAAAACGGAAAGTTTGTCAAATGTCCCACTGTTACCCACTCTCCCCTACCGCTTCAAAATGACATGATATACCAAGATGATACTCTATTTTAGCAATTTATTTGTGAGAGTAATTACTTATTAAATAATACTTTATTGTTGATATTTAAAACATGTATTTTTTAAGACTAATAGAATAAAAGTGAGTTGCTGCATATCAGACAGTGTTTTATTAAACACGCTGTATTTTTCTTTGGTAGATGTACGTTTATATGATTATTTAAAAGATTTATATGTATTTTATCTTGAACACATAAGGTGTTTTCGGAAAATGTATAGCATTTAGCTGACCCGGTTAGACAGTACCTGACAGGTTCACAAATTTTACCGGGTTATTTAAAACATTTCCGAACGCAATTTGCGGCCCTGTATAGTAATGTAACAAAAACATAATCTATATTCGTAGCTTAGATTCTGTACTACCTGCAGAATGAAATAAGATAGGAATACCACAGTCCACAATGAATACTGCAACTCCAGATATTCGTAAAATAGTTTTATTAGCAAGTTTGCTTGTACTTGAATCTGACGATGATACTATAATCTGTATAAAACTCAACGCAAAGAGGAACAAGAAGGCAGTTTGCATTAAAAACTATAAAGTAGTTGTCGCGAAATACAATGTGTCATGAGTTTTGTGTATTGACATTGACGCTTTGTAAGATTATATCCGGAGATGGAGTAAAACAACCTGCACCCTACCAGCGTTGCCAACTTGGGGGGTTTTCCCCCTAGATTTAGGGGATTTTTTGAGCCAAGGGGGAGTAAAACAACCTGCACCCTACCAGCGTTGCCAACTTGGGGGTTTTCCCCCTAGATTTAGGGGATTTTTTGAGCCAAGGGGGAAATCTGGGGGTTTTTATTTTTTAGGGGTATTTGTAGAGGACATTGAAAACTGTTTGCATTATTGCAAACAAAATTAACGGTAGGTATATAAATTGTAATTTATTCGATTTTAGAAAAAAATAATAGATTTCGTCAGTTTTAAGTTCAAGAGAAGAATTGTGAACTCATCCATGCCTTTTTCCGCAATCGTATCACCGTATCATAAGCCATCTATCTTCTTTTTCTAATTTTACAAATAACTGGATTTATCATACTATAGGCGAAAAATTGCCGTATTTCAACAAATAATTAATAAGAAATCTGTAAGTTTATTTTTATTATGTTATAAATGTAATTGTCATAAGTAATAAGCAGCAGCACCAGCAACTGTAAATTTTCCTATTTACAAATTAAGATATATGTATATGAATATTTGTATTATGTTTCCTATACATACACTCTTTATAAGAAAATGAATCATTATATTTCGATCTAGTATTTCTCTACTAAGCGATTGCATTACATCTAAAATAAATTTGGTGCAATGAAAATGTTTAGATAGGCCATGTGAGTTAAAAGAAATATTGTGGAATAAAAATATTCAATTAAGAAATATTAGCATTGCAAGCAACCTTTAATAACATTCAAATAAATCAATTTATTATAAAATGTTAATTCAGTAGTTTTATATAGGTACATAAGCATACATGGTGCTCAGACAATAAAAAAAAATAATGTAAAGTATTCGTGGATAACTAGGCATTAAAACACTTGCTCCGCCGTCGTGCTTGAAAAATCGCCCGTGTTTTAATGACTTTATCATCCACTTATACTTTAATATACTATCTTATAAGAGAACTATTTTGGACAGTTTAAATAAAAATTGATTAAATATATGATAAAAACTTATAACCTTTTTTTATTTCCTGGAAACATGCGTTTGTCTATACAAATAACTGTCACACTAATATAAATGAGTTCTTTTTTTTTTATAACAATTCATTTACTGGTTTTTAGGGGGTTAGTGATGTAATTTAGGGGGTTTTCAAGCATTATTCAGAGCATTCAGGGGGAATCGTCTGTAGTGGGTTGGCAACAGTGCACCCTACTCGCTTACCAGGGTTATGAAAACCGAACCGGGTTGTTGAACCCGGTTACTTTTTCGATTTTACGAACACGGTTGTTTTTACCCGACAGAATTAACGAACGCATTCGTGCTAACCGGGACGAAGGTATAATAGAGATAAATAGAAGTGAGTTTTTTAAGTTGTAACAAATACTAAATTTGTTCAATACATGCGAATTGAAATATACATGATAAAAAGTTTATACAGACTCCATTGTTCTTCATCTTTTCTTCTGAGGTCAAAGTATTAGTATTAAGTAATTCATTTGTAACATCAAAACACCGTTATAAATGCATTTTCGCATGTTTTCAGCTAATATGGCCCTAATTTTTTTGAGGCCAGCTATAGCAGTCGAATTTTTCTTTTATAGGTTACTTAGGTACGTGTTGATCCCTTTTTAAATGCCTCTGTATTTCATTTGGTCTTCTTGCTTGATGGCTTGAGTTTTTATTTTTATGTCTAATTTAGGAGTACCTATTTATTTTGTTTGAGAAAGTCATGAATTCTGTTTCATGTTCGTTGATGGTCAGGAGGTTGTTTTAACACCAATCCTCGATAGTGCTAAGATCTTTGTAGTTCTTGTATACTTTTGCGCCGGAATACCAAACAGGTACCGTCGGCGTATGCACAGGCGTATGAGTCTATTTCTGCTTCTATATTTAGTTGGCAAATGTTTATGTACATTTTATACAAAACAGGTGGGGGATATCCTTGTGGTATTCCGTATTATGTTAAGGTTTACTACTGCTTTTTGTTTTCTTCCTGTGAGATACGTGTTTATTCTCTTTCTCTTTACTTTTTATTCCCATTTCTTCAATTCTCTCTGTTAGTTTCTCTTTATAAATTGTATCAATTGGGATGACTATGTTTCCTCTTCTCAATTTGTCCTTTATACTATTTAGTAAGTTATTAGTTGCTGGTATTGTCACAGAGTTCTTTTAAAAGGTACCTATATTGTTTTATGTGTATGATACTGTGTTTCCAGTATCTTGTTTAATGTTGAAAGCAAAGATGTAGGTCGGTAATTCTCTGGTTTTGTTTTGTCACTTTTCATATACCGGGTGTAGAATGGATTTTCGTACATAGGGATTTTACATGTAAAACTAATAATTTGCGAATATTCCCTCCCCTAATTTTTTTATAGGAAAATGTTAAACACAAAAGTTGTGGACAAAAGAAATGTATCTAAATTCTTTGATATTTATTTTCTAACACCTTCTGGTCCTGCTAGACTTGAAGAAAAAGTATTAGGAATGAACCGATTAGTACTAGCCATGAATCCTGTCAGCAATAAATGTCACGTTTTGACAATCAAAATAAGTTTGCTGATTCTTAAAACGAATTGCTATAGCCAAGAAGAGAAAGTCAACTTTATTAAATGGTACTACTCTGGATTGTCTTTTAGGGACATACAAGCAACTTTTGCTGGATTCTACCCGGAGCGACCAATTCTAAATTTGAACACCCTGAATAGAATTGTCAGGCACTTTGAGACCAACGGCACTGTTAATAAGAAATGTAAGTGCCAGCATGTAACAGCTGGTGCAAGTAGAGAGAAGGTAGATGCCGTTCTCTTGAGCGTTGTAGAGAACAAAAATGTCTCCTTAAGACAAATAGGTAATAATTTGGGGATTCATTTTACTACTGCTCAGAAAATTTTAAAGAGTCAAGATCCGCGGTTTCGGTCTTATAAATACGAAAAGCACCAAAAAATATTCGAGGAGGATAAAGAAAAAAGAATGCAGTTTTGTGAAATAATGATGGAGATGGCCAATGATGACCGAAACTTTTTATCTAGGATTTTATTCAGCGATGAGTGTCGATTTCAGTTAACTGGTGAACCAAATCAACAAAATTATCGCTACTGGAGCACACAAAATGAACATTTAATGTTGCAGACTCATACGCAATACCGGGGTAGTGTCAATGTTTGGGCTGGCATACTAGGTCCTCACATAATTGGACCGTTCTTTATTGCAGACCGCTTAAGGCTCCGGGCTACCCAAATTATAGGTATATGCTATTACATGTAACCGTTTTTTTCTTTTTACTTGCTTATTTGGTAACATGAAGCAATGCACTATTTTTTCTTATATACGTATGAATGAATGCAATGTATCTATGACGCCCTTTTTTCAAAATAGTCTTTAAATGTGTTTAAAAAAAAATAAAACTTCAAACCATTTTTTTCTTTTTCTTCCTTTATTTCTTAACATAGAAGAATAATTTTTTTTTTTGTTTAATAGAGCGTTTAAAACTCTTGCTCGCTATGAAGTCCTTTTTTTTTCAAAATTGATATTTTCTTAGATATTTGATATAAAAGAAATTAAAATTAGGCAGCCCACATTACACTCAAGGGAACAGGCAGAAGGTAGGGATAGATTTCCGATCAACAGTTTGTCTGGAGGGCGGGTACAAATGTGTAAATATTCGGGGATAAATGAATTTTTATTCTCTTGGATATTGTAGTAGATATATAATCTGGGCACTTTTACGAAAAGTGTTCGTGTCTCCCTAAAAAAAAAATGAGTTATAATTTCCAATATATTTATGGTATTTTATGCTGGTTCTTTGAAAGATATACCTCCACTTTTTTTTTGACGCTGAAAATATTTCTTTTGAAATAGAACACACAATTTGTTTTTGATTCGTAAGATGGGAATTTAATTCTTTTTTAAAATGTATATCCTTCTACCTACCGCTAACGAATTTTTTTATATTTATATGTACTACAAATCTTCTGCTAAATGTGTTTTTTTAGTTGATCAATTCCTAATTACACAAACTGTAGGCGTACTATGCACATTATTTTTTGTCTGAACTCTCCGGCATACTTTGCTAATACAAGTTATACAGCAATGCAGAATAAAAGGCGGTAAATAACAGGTGCGTCATAAAAACACTGTTTGTACTTAGAGTGTGAATATTGCTTCTCGCAATTTGTTTACCTATTTTTTTGTTAGAAATAGACACACACATATATATACTGCTATGATATTAGTACAATTGTTATAGGGTTGCCACGATCTAGCTCATAAAACAAAATTCTCTCTCTCTCAGGTTCCCTCGGCGAGACTGTACAATGTTCTCGTCAGGAATCGTGATCTTAGGAAACAGTATAAAAACACAACAAATTACTTGAAGACAAAAAAATGAAATAAATAATTAATTATCTTTTCTAAAATTTGTAATAAAAGTGAAAAACAGATCATATATAATTTATTTATAAAAAAACAAAAAAAAAAAAACTTTCATTAACAAATTCTCAAGAAAAAATCCTACCTACTAATTGACCAGATAGGATAAAAAAAACTTGTACTGACAAACGCGACAAAATTTACCTAATTAATTACTTAAAATAAATAAATTAAATACCTATAATTAAAATACATCAAATTATAGCAACCTGATACAGTAAAGAAAATTATCTAATTTAATAGCTTCTCAATAAATATAAAATATTCTCAAACACGTGCAGCAAAACAAAATGAAGGCTACGAGTCTACTTTTTACAATATTAAAATTTTCTCTTATTATTATAAAGAATGCATTCTCTTACTTAAAAGTATATACTTAACTTGAATAACAGCAATAAAACTAATTCACAAACTTGATTAAATCTTGGCTCCGTAAAATATAAATGAACTATAACAAATTTTATTCAAACATCAAATATCTAATAAAAGAACTGCATTTAACGGGAGACCAAAATTTAATGTCTTTCATATTCACCACAGGACAAGTCAAAGTCCATATCCCTACCACGTCTCATAAACTTCGCACATGTATACAATATTAACATATCAAGTTGAGCGTAACTAATCTTTCTGGCATCTTTTCTTTTAAATTCAAATAACTAAATAAATATTAATATACACAGATTACCAAAATACAGTGTGTACCAAAACATTTGCCCCACAGAAAAATAAATTTGAAGTAAATCAATTTATTTAATTTTACTTATCCATGATATAAAAAAACCATAGCATATCTCCAAAATAACAATTTATTAAATCTGTGCAAAGCAAAGATTTCAGAAATTTTTATTTTCCGCACACAACATCTTACTATCTCTAATGTTTTCTCCAAATACAATATAATGTAAAAATTAAAACCCTTCTCCGCACACAGAATATAATTTTATAGTACCTCACAATCTTCTTAAGGATTGTTCAAATATGGATGAAGCATACTAATGTGATATCGTCCCTTCTTAATGCATCCATCCATTGAATAGAGCTCATATGTGACATTATTAAATATTCTTGTTACAATATACGGACCACAATAAGGAAGATCCAATTTAGCACACTTTTGCTGATTTCTTCTGGCAACCCTGTATCTTCTGACAATAACTGTATCACCAATATTAAACCTAGTTCTTTCTTTGATTTTTTCATTTTCTCGGCGCACATACATCTCCCCTTGCCTTTGTAGTCTTCCTCGAACAACATTATTTCTCTCTTCTAGATTATGAACAACTTCTCCATGCAAATCCCAGGGCCGACTAGGAGTCATTCCATTCATCAAAGTCGCTGGACACTCTTCAGTAAGGGTATTGGGCGAATTGTTCATGGAATCTTCTATCTGTTGGACATACTGGACCCAGCCTACATGGTGTTCATGGGTTTTCATCCTCAAAAATTTGATTACCTCTTGAATATACCGCTCACATGGATTGGCACATGGATGGCGTATCGAAGAAAAACATACATTAATATTTTGTTCATTTAAAGCATTTATAAATCTATCATTAGTAAAATAACTAGCATTATCTGCTAAAATTCGTCTCATTTTTCCTTGATTTTGTACGAAGTTATTAATACATAAAAGTGCAATCTCAGAATTGTATTTTGTAGTGGGAAACAGCCTAACAAATTTAGTAAAAATATCCACCATAACAAATATATTTCTATACCCATAATCTCCTGGTATTAAATTTCCTAAGAAATCAATCGCTACTAAATCCAATTTATTATTCACTATTATACTTTTTATATCATATTGCAATGTGCGATTTTTATGCTTTCCAAAATAACATTCATTACAATTCCTTACTACCCTTTTCGCAATACTTCTATCCTTAACAGCATAAAAAGCTTCTCTAAAAGTTAACCAAACTTTCCTAGTCCCAATATGTCCCAGTTCATTATGAATAATAGACATTGCTTGACGAGCATACATTTCATTTACAACCACATTATACTGATCACGAATCTGTTTTTTAATAAGCCCATCATGAAAAATATAATCTTTATAATTCCCCACATTTCTCAATTCCTCTTTAATATGATCAAAACATTCATCCTGCTGGACCTGATGGATCTCAACATAGTCAAACATTCCCTCAGCTGCATATCTGTTATAAGCATTTAACTCTACATGATTGAAGTTACTTTTTATATTGTACATTCTTGTTAAAGCATCAGCGGTAACATTTAGAACACCTCTGATATGTCTAATTTGAAATGAATATTCTGATAACAACAATGACCATCTATATATTCGATTATTTGAAAATCTCGTTGACAAAAGTGACGTCAACGCCGCATGATCTGATTCTACAATAAATTTTTTAGCCAACAAATAAAAACGTAATTTATTTACAGTATGCACTACAGCAAGTAACTCTTTTTCTCCCACTGTATATCTTAATTCATATTTTTTTAATAGCCTTGAAATGAAACAAATAGGCTCTTCATTTCCCTCATCATCTAACTGAATTAAAACTCCACTTATAGCAGATTCACTAGCATCAACTCTTAATAAAAATTCTTTAGAAAAATCAGGCAGTACTAATAACAAACTATTATAAAATTCATTCTTAACCTTTTCAAAAGCATCTATTCTTTCTTTAGACCAAATAAATTTTTCATTCTTTCTTAATAATTCATACAATGGTGCACATAATTTTGCCAAATACGGAACAAATCTTTTATAATAACCCACAATACCAAGAAAACCTCTCAACATTTTCACATTCTTAGGTCTAGGATATTTTTTTATAACCTCCAGCCTAGAATCATCCACACTGACATATTTTAAACTTAAATTATATCCAAGGAATTTAATTTCCTTTTTAAAAAATTCACATTTCTTAATATTAACTTTTAAACCATTATTTGCTAATACCTCTATAACCTTCCTTAAATGTTCCATGTGTTCTTCAATTGTCTTGCTAAATATTAAAATATCATCTATATAATGGGATACAAACGATTCATAAGGTTCTAAAATTTGTTGCATTGCTCTAATTAAAGCAGCAGACGAGCTACTTAGTCCATATGGTACCACTTTAAATTGGTATACAGCTCCATCTACCATAAAACCACAATATTTTCTACTCTTTCTTTCTAAAGGCACCAACCAAAAAGAACTTTTTAGATCCAACTTAGTATAAATCCTAGCGTCGTTGCACTTAGATAATAACGTTTCCACAGTTACAGGAGTCTCAAATTGCATCTTGGTACGATCATTCAACCTTCTCACATCCAAAGATAAGCGAACATCTCCACACTTCTTTTGAACCACCACCAGCGGATTGACATGCCTCGTGACACCTCTCTCAATAACACCATCTCGCAACATCTTTCTTACTTCTTCTCTCACCTTCTCTTGCATATTTTTGGGAATTGGATAATTTTTAATTTTAAATGGTCTGGACTCATCTACTTCTAATGAATGTACATAATTTTTAGCAATACAGGGAAATTTATCTACTAAGGAAATATTCTTCTATATCATATCTTTGACATTTTTTTTATATTTTTCTTCAACATTAATTTCAAGTAAATCTACATCTTCAGGCACCTCGATACTCATATTATTGAACTCTATTTCTTTAACCTCTTCAACCTCTTCATAATTTTCACCATTTATACTATTTATAACTTCTTTTACTTCATATACCATTTCTATCATATTTTAACATATTACAACTTTGAAATCTATCTCCATACTCAGCATCATCTAATCTCCTCAATAATTCTATAAATTGACTAATGGTCTTTATATTTTGTATGGCCACTGCCTGACTTACTTCAAAATCAAAATGACATGCTAATTGTGTAACCAAATCAATTTCTAGCATAGCAGGAGTTAAATATTTTAAAATTGAATATTTTTTTATTATATATGTCTCACGATTATCTGAACCTCCTTTCTTAAAATTACCAAATAATAAATCTTTTCTCACCCTCATTTGTGCCATCTGTCCCCAATACTGCTGTGTGAATCTCTTTTCAAAATCCTCGAACGTCATCACCTCGTCAGAAATCATGTCCCACCAGATAAGAGCATCGTCCTTCAAACAATTTCTCACCATCTGCAGCTTTCTACCATCTCCTGGAACATTCTCCAAACACGCCTTCAAATTCTTCAGAAAACCCATCGGATTTATTGATGTTGATCCATAAAACTTAGGCAAAGCATCATCTGATACTGGCATCGGAATATATTTTATTATTTCACCATTTCCACGAATTTGTTCATTTTTTATTGCTGTTATCTTCTCTTCCACCTTTTCCATTTCTTTTTCATTTAATACATTTCTCTGTAGCACTTTTATGCATTTATCTTCAATAATATTTATTCTTTCTAACATTTCTTCTTTCATTACATCAACTTTAATTTTTAATTCTTCAATATCTTGTTTATTTTCTTCTATTTTCTTTATTTGACCATCCACCTGTCCAAACTTTGCCATAAATACCTCAAAACTTCTTTGCATCCTTTCTTCCATCTTGTCCATTCTTTCTCCCATTTCCAATATCATTTCCATCAACATTTTATTTTCTCCTTCTTCTTTTTTCTTTAAGATAGACTCCATACCCTGACTCTGCTCCTGCGACTCATCACTCTCATACCCTGTTGGTTGCCTCCATTCCATTTTCTTTTCTCCCTCCATTTTGTTTAACACATCCATATTTTGTTGAGCGCCTTGTAAATTTCCACTTCCTTCCATTTTCAAACCACGTTGTTCCAGCCAAAATAATTGCTTTTTTGCCACACTTTGATTGCCGCCAAAATAGTTGCTTTTCTGCCCCACGTTGGGCGCCAATTTAATTGTGCTATGATATTAGTACAATTGTTATAGGGTTGCCACGATCTAGCTCATAAAACAAAATTCTCTCTCTCTCAGGTTCCCTCGGCGAGACTGTACAATGTTCACGTCAGGAATCGTGATCTTAGGAAACAGTATAAAAACACAACAAATTACTTGAAGACAAAAAAATGAAATAAATAATTAATTATCTTTTCTAAAATTTGTAATAAAAGTGAAAAACAGATCATATATAATTTATTTATAAAAAAAAAAAAAAAAAAAAACTTTCATTAACAAATTCTCAAGAAAAAATCCTACCTACTAATTGACCAGATAGGATAAAAAAAACTTGTACTGACAAACGCGACAAAATTTACCTAATTAATTACTTAAAATAAATAAATTAAATACCTATAATTAAAATACATCAAATTATAGCAACCTGATACAGTAAAGAAAATTATCTAATTTAATAGCTTCTCAATAAATATAAAATATTCTCAAACACGTGCAGCAAAACAAAATGAAGGCTACGAGTCTACTTTTTACAATATTAAAATTTTCTCTTATTATTATAATTGAACTATAACAAATTTTATTCAAACATCAAATATCTAATAAAAGAACTGCATTTAACGGGAGACCAAAATTTAATGTCTTTCATATTCACCACAGGACAAGTCAAAGTCCATATCCCTACCACGTCTCATAAACTTCGCACATGTATACAATATTAACATATCAAGTTGAGCGTAACTAATCTTTCTGGCATCTTTTCTTTTAAATTCAAATAACTAAATAAATATTAATATACACAGATTACCAAAATACAGTGTGTACCAAAACATTTGCCCCACAGAAAAATAAATTTGAAGTAAATCAATTTATTTAATTTTACTTATCCATGATATAAAAAAACCATAGCAATACGTATATAATATGAAAATAAAAATAAGAAGAACTTATTTTTGCCGCCCTGTTCGTATTGATAATGTTCCTAAATTAAAACAATTTTTTCTTTTCTTGGCAAATAGCGGCCATAAATACCATCAATAAAACTACATTTTCTTGAGTGTTTCGACATTTATTAACATGTGTCTTTTTCGAGTGTGTGAAGAACCCCCCTTTTTTTCGAATATCGGATATCTGACAGTTGTTCCAGGTTGTTCTAGGTTTGTTCTAAATTGTTCTAAAGTATTTTAAAAGAAATGTCAAATTTGGCCGAGATAATTGAAGCCCTTCTTTTTTCGAAAATTGAAATTTTGACGGTTTTTCCAGGTTGTTCTAGTTGTTCTAAACATTGTTCCAAAGAATCTCGGGAAAAAATCAAAACTGGCCGAGATAATCGGAAAAAACGAGATTTTGCCAGTCCCCCTTTTCTTGAAAATTTAAATTTTGACGATTTTTCTAGGTTGCTCTAGGTTTGTTCTAAATTATTCCAAAGTATTTCATAGAAAAAATCATAATCAGACGAGAAAATGGGCGAAAATGAGAGCTAAAGGTATGAAGTCAGACCCAGTTTTTGCAAAAACTAAAATTTTGACGGTTGTTCTAGATTTGTTCTAAACATTGTTCGAATACGTCAAAACCGTATCTCTTATATATCAAAAGGTATTGCAAAAAAAAGAAACAAATCCAAAAGTGTGAAGTTATCCCCCCTTTTTTCGAAAATCTAAATTCTGACGGTTGTTCTAGGTTTGTTTTAAATTGTTCCATAGTATTTCAAATATAAAATCATAATTGACCGAATTAATAGGAAAAAACGGTTTTCTAACAGTCCCCCTTAATCTCTTGGGAAAATATATATTTACTACTTATATTAGATACTTATTATAAATCTTGGTCAATTTCGATTTTTTCTTTCAAATACTTTACAACAATTTAGAACATACATAGAAAAACCTGGAACAACCGTCAGAATTTAGATTTTCAAAAAAAGGGGGGCTAACTTCTCACTTTTGGATGTCGTATTTTTGTAATATCTTTTGATATATACGGTTCTGAAGTATTAGAATAATGTCTAGAACAAACCTAAAATAACCCTCAGACTTTCAATGTTCGCAAAAGGGAACTATGAGAAAATCGTGTTTTCCTATTATCTCGGCAAATTATGACTTTTTTCTTTGAAATACTTTGAAACAAATTAAAACAAACCTAGAACAACCGAACATAACCGTCAGAATTTCGATTTTCGAAAAAAGAGGCATTGGCGAAAAATTGCTTTTTGCCATTTTTTCGGCCAATTATTATTTATTTTTGAAATACTTTGGAACAGTTGAGAACAAACTTAGAGCAACCTGGAACAACCGTCAGAATTACAATTTTTAAGAAGGGGGGGGGGGCAAAAGCTCGTTTTTTCCGATTATCTCTGACAATTTTGATTTTTGTCCGGAGATTCTTTTGAACAATGTTTAGAACAACTAAAACAACCTGGAACACCCTTTAGAATTTCAATTTTCGAAAAAAGGGGGGCTGGGTGACTAAGGTATTTACAGGCAGGAAACACAAGAACAAAACACTACAACTAGGGACGCTTATGTAAACTATACTGTGTGTCCAAAAAGTCTGGAAACACCCAAGTAAAATCGAAACGGATGATTTTTGAGAAAAATGCAAAAACAGGTCAATTAGTATTTTCAAAAAACTACTGGTTGATGGTATCTGTTTGGAATTTTTGATGACCTTGAAAAAGTTATGATGTCATCAACAAAAAATTGAAATGGCAACGTCACATTTTTAATTTTATTTTTGATAGATCTTTTAATTGTCTAAATGACTGTAAAAAAATTTTTCATTTTACTTAAAAAAATGACCGAGAAAAATTTAATTACTTCTTCGAAAATGTAAAAGTTTGTCTTTAAAAAAAAACATAGTTGGTTTAAAGTCGATTATTTTTCAAACACATTTTGTTTTATTTGTGACATTCTGTCAAATACGAATTGTGCGTAAGTTAAAAAAATCTGTTTAAAAATGGTTTTAAGTGAGAGGGAACGTATTCAAATATTGATGATGATTGGTTTTGGGGATAGGGCTCGTTCAGTTAGAGAAGTTTGCGACTTATTTAATACAGAACAGCCGGAGCGTGCCCCAATTAGTATTTCTGCAGTGAGTAAGATTCACAAAAAATTTCAAGAAGAAGGCCATGTTCGAGATCGCCCTAGAAGTGGTCGTCCAAAGATCGCAGAAGATACGCAACTCGACGTATTATTGTCAGTAGAGGAAACTCCAAATTCTAGTACACGGCAGCTTGCGCGGGAGTTTAACGTGTCGAAGAGTACAATTGGTAATATTTTCCGGAAAACTAAGTATCATCCCTACAAAATCTGTTTGGTTCATGAGCTGTCTGATGACGACTTCGACAGGCGTGTACAGTTTTGCGACCAACTGATGCCTATGTGTGATAATGATCCGTTTTTTATCAGAAATATCTTATTCTCAGATGAAGCTATGTTCACATTACATGGGACTGTTAATAGACAAAACTGCAGGTACTGGGCACGCCAAAATCCACGCTGGATGAGAGAGGTACGAACTCAGTATCCTCAGAAATTAAATGTATGGGCTGGTTTAATTGGTAACAGAATTATAGGGCCTTTTTTCTTCAACGGTAACCTGACGGCGGATATGTATTTGGATTTTTTACAAAATTATTTAATTCCGTCATTAGCAGAAATATTTCCGAACCATGAAGATCCTAATTTGCCCAGCCAAAGAATTTGGTTTCAACAAGATGGGGCTCCATCCCACTATGCGGGAAATGTTCGGCATTATCTCGAGAATACCTTCCCAAACAGATGGATTGGCAGGAGGGGGGTATCGAGTGGCCTGCTAGGTCGCCAGATCTAACGCCTATTGATTATTTTTTGGGGGGTTACCTAAAAAATAAGGTATACGCAACTAAACCTGAAAATTTGGAAGGCTTGCGTCAACGGATTGAGATTGAAGTACGAAGGATCACTCCTGAAATGATAGAAAACGTTCAAAATGAATTTTATTATAGTTTAGGGTATTGCCAAGATGCTCAAGGACAACATTTTGAACATTTATTGTAAGAGTTTTTGCTGATTTCTACGATTAAAATTTTCTTTGTTTTCTATGATTTTTTTTTCAAAATGTTTCTTAAGCAGAATGAAAAATTTTTTGACTGTCGTTTAGACAATTAAAAGATCTATCAAAAATAAAATTTAAAATGTGACGTTGCCATTTAATTTTTTTTTGATGACATAACTTTTTCAAGATCATCAAAAATTCCAAACAGGTACCATCAGTAATTTTTTGAAAATACTAATTGACCTGTTTTTGCATTTTTCTCAAAAATCATCCGTTTCGATTTTATTTGGGTGTTTCCAGACTTTTTGGACACACAGTATGTACAGTTTAGTTTTTAGTAAATTGATAATAATTGATTGCTTTAAAGTAACAAAAAAAAAACAACATAGAAACAAAATTTTGTCAAATATCTAGAATAAGTTAGAAAACAAAAAATTAATTTCCTGTTGTATATGTAGGAAATAATTTTCTACTAACTAACACTGTCGCTTTAATTTTTCACTAAAACTGATATATTTTATTATTAATCTTATATTTATGTACTTTGTAAATTAATAATATTTGTGTATTCCCTTGATTCATTTAGGTACTAAATTAATATAAAATCCATTTTCTTTTACTTACTTCATATTTTAATATGGTTATACCTGTTACACATTGTTTAAAATATTATATAATAAATAATATATAAATTAGTTATTTTGAACACCATATTAAAATAAAATGTCATATGAAAGAACTATCAAGAAATCGAAAATCAATAATAAGAAAATAACTTGGTAAGTCTGACCGAAAAATAAAAACCACTCATTTATCAGTGTGGTAAACAAGATCAGTAAAAAGCATTGGAAATTATCAATTATATGTCTTGAATTTTTAGAAAGTATGGTTTTGATCTATAATAACAGAACAATGAATAAATGAGAAAACAATATAGAAATCTTCTATTAGACGGGTGTATTTCAGATATGTATATGTAAGAAAACACAAAAATTGTGTAACCAACTTTTTATTCAATAAGAGAATATTCATTCCGAAACATATGTGTACTTGTATGTCTTCCTTACAGTCCCATTACATATAAATATGATGTTTATGAGATATTCTCTAAAAATTATTCCGTTGCAGTCTCCTAAGTGTAGGCCACGCCCTTATAGGAGAAGTATTGAAGAGGGGAAGTTACGGGGGACATTTTCACACTTTTAATTCAGTATATGCTATGCAACCCGTATTACTTAAAATCGCAATATTAAAATCAGTAGTCCGGAGCCTTAACTGGTGCTGCGTATTTAAATTTTTTGCAAGAAGAAGTCGGGCCAGCTATCGACGAATTGGGAATTAATTACGAATTTTGGTACCAACATGATGGATGTCCGGCGCATTACCAGCGCGATGTTTTAGAGTACTTAAGTCATGTATTCCCAAATCGCTGGATAGGTCGAGGTGGAGAAATTAATTGGCCTCCAAGATCTCCGGATCTTTCGCCAAATGATTTTTTTCTGTGGGGCACATTGCATGATCGGCTATACAATGGAAGGACGTATCAAAATGTCGACGCTTTAAGAGCTGCAATAATTGCAGAATGTCGTCAAATATCACACTATCAACTGGCCGCAACTAGAAGAAATTTTTACGACAGATTGGGGTGCTGCTCAGCTGTCAACGGAGATTTGTTTGAGCATTTAATTTAGTTATTACTACAACTACCTTTATTACCACGTTCAATAAAATTTTAAAATCTCTTCAGCACGTTTTTTATTTTCTGCAAACGACTTAAAACCTATGCTTAAAACAGATTTAAACGCCTCTACTAAAATTGTCACATTGTTGTGTTAAATGAATGAATTTTGTTACTTTTGTTGTCACATGTCACGGCTGTTGCTATTTTGTTCCATTTCTTCAATTCTTTTTCCTTTAATGACCCGGAGGGTGATAGTAAGCAAAGAAGAAAAAAAATGGGACCTATTTTTAAAGCTCTATAATTTTTGTGTTTAACATTTTCCTATAAAAAAATTAGGGGAGGAAATATTTGCAAATTATTAGTTTTGCATGTAAAATCCCTATGTACGAAAATCCATTCTACACCCGGTATACTGGTATTATAATAGCCTCTCGACATTCCGGGTATTTACCTTTTGCAAATATATCATTAACTAATTTAATATTGGTACAAATGCTGGTTTGTTTTGTTCTGAGTATTCTACATGGTATTTTTTGTACCAGTAGTAAAAAATCATTGCATTTTTACACATAACAAAGCGCCACGAAATGACATTTCACGACCTGAAACTAATAAGAGGTAAATAATGAGGCTATTATTGACCTAGGGAAATAATGAAAACAAATAAAGGGAATGCCGCAACCATGCAATCGCAGTAGCATGTATGTATGTCATGTTGTCAATCGTCAAATTCATTGCAGTTTGTTTATTCAAGTTTATTTTTATTTAGATTTATACCACAAATCATACTCTAAAACTTATAAATGCTCGACCTCTAAGGTAAAATAACTAACAGTATTTTAACAATAGCAAAATATGTATGACAGAAGTATAATTGGAAACAAATATCCTAACAGGTAACTATTATAGATGTAAAGATATTTTACTTTCATTACATAAAACTGTATTTTAAGGTTATGTAACAACATAATATCACATAATATGGAAACAATATAACACGTAACTATTACAGATGTAAAGAATTTTAATTTATTTATAAAAATTGATAGTGCAATTATGGCATGTCAAATTTATTGATGGTTCAATTCTGATTCAGAGCTGTAGGCACATCAATGACAGTATTTATTGTTGTGTTAATTCCATAAGTATTTACAATATCTTCAGTTGAAATAGAGCCTGATTGTACTGCTGATGTTGATGGAATTTGGTTCATATCGTGTGTAAGTAGATGTAGGTAGACCTTGTAACATATATGCTATATTTTTTTTTATTTCTAGGGAATCTTCGATATAACTTTCAGCTACACTAGATTTCCAACCACCATGTACCATGTTGTTTTAACTGAAGGATATTACCACCATTGACAGCTAAAAGTGTAGCCTAGGTTCTACGGAAGGGCAATTTCTTTTGGCATCTGTCCTATTGTGTTATGTCCAATGTTTTATCTAGTACATTTACCATTACGTACACTAATAAAGAATTTTGCTATATCTGGAATTGGTCTAATTTTTAAATAGTATTTAATTATTTTGATCCAAAGTGGCTCCATTATTACAAACTTTAGAGACGAACCATTTTTGCTATTGCAGATGTGAATAATAATTAAATCGGCTTTCATGATGACATCAGAAATTAATAAATTACACAGCTCATCACTTCGGCATACACCAGCAACACCAATTACAAGAGCAGTCTACAGGGTTATAAATTGCCAATAATTTTGAAGTATTAATATATAAACATACTACCTTAGTTGCAATGTAACATGTATCGGGTGCCTCAGTAAGGAATTTTATAATTTCCTCTAGTAAATACTAATGACTTTTTGGGCTTATAATTTTCATTTTATCTTTTTAAAAAGGCAACTAATTTAAAATATTTTGATATGTTAATATTCTCTGTTAAGCCAAGTGTAGCTTTCAATATTGAATAATGGGTCCATAAAGTCGAGGCTTTTTAATGTTGTGTGTTTAATGGAAGTACGTTTTGAGAAGTTACTACTGTATTTTTGGAATTACACGATTTTTCAAATTCTGTATATGTTTTTATGTATAAGTGTTTAGATATATGCGGAAGCAATCTCGCGCATTGCAGGTGGTGTAATCTAAACTCTTCAGATATTATAAATGGAATGAAAAATAATCTAATAAATACCTACTTGACTTTTACTTTCAGCATTTATGTCAAAACTTATTTGTCAACATCAAAATATAGCCTACTTATTTGTTTATATGAAGTTTTATTACAAGGGAATTCTTACATGTATGAGTAAATTTATTCATAATTATTAAGGTTTCAAGATCCAATTAAACTACTGGTACAAAAAATAGTATACATACTGCGGTTGAGAAGACTATTATTGCCCTTGTGGCTTAAATTCCTCGGCGCTGCGCGCCTCGGAATTTAATCTCGCCACTCGGGCAATAATAGTCATCTTCTCAACCTTGGTATGTAATATACTATTATCATATCCAGGTGCTTTTCACGTCATCATTATTGAGTTCATCAGTTCTATATCTTTTAATCTAAATGATGGTGCTTACCATTTTATGGTAGGTTGTGGTTATTGGTTGTTTCATGATTTTCTTAATATGGTCTTCCGTTAACTCTTTTCCTATGATAGGGAAGTAGATACTTGTTTATTTCTTCTTACAGGTTTATAGTTATCCGCATAGTAGATACATTTTTTTACATTCTCAAACAAATAAACGTGACGACTCATCCTGTGTAGCATAACTTAAAATAAAAAGATTCTACGTTATAAAAAGATGAATGCCGTAAAAGTCAAGATTTGAGAAATCAGGTAAGTAATGGTTGTTTTATTGACTGTTTGACATCTGACTAGGTACCTACTGTATATAAAAGGCAAATAAAATATATATCGCTTTTTTCTAAAAGATTTTATCTGAAAACCAAGCTAACGGTCGGACGTGAAGTCAATAGCATATTTGGTGTACCTACGGTAGAATGAAACGTTTACATACATGATTCCCATGGTAAACAAAATGAAAAACATGAAGCTGACGTCATTTAAAAAGATAGAACTGTAGTTATAAACGGTCCTAGCATTAAAATGGCCGCTGCTATGTAGCCTACACGGTATGTTTAAAATCCTACACGGTATTGGAATGTTAGCAAATGCCTTTCTCAAATATTAAGTCTTTTTATTTTTTGTGTATTCAAAGACATATATATTTTAACACGTTCCTTCGATAATTCAAATACAAGATAGTGTGTGAAACATTACAAGCATTAGAATAATCGTGATGTGACCGACACTCTTAAGTTATATTACAACGTGTGACTGTCACCCCTCTGGTAACCTTTATATCTAACTTACCTACATACACATACAACAGTATAGTAACGTAACTCTACAGCGGTCCCTTTGATGTTCGTGTTCGAGTTTTATTTTTTTAGGACGACTACTCAGTGAACTACGGACAGAGAGGAAGTGAATATTTCAAATTTAGGGTTATATAAATATAAACAAACACTCGTGACCACGGACTGAACCAGAGAAGTGTACTGTGCTACAGAGTGGTCACATACGCGCATATATTTTATGGAGGGGATCGAAAGTGGATTTTTAAGAGAGATGTTTTACTGACAGTTTTACTTCAGTGCCTTGACATGGGAAAATAATTCACAAGCACAGACTAAACAATCCAGACCGGCAACTTAGTCCTAGATTTTATCCAGACTACTCATCCTTGTTTAGCAAACGTAAATTTCAATACTCTACCATCTTTGTCAGATTCAGTGAACTTGGAGATGAGATGGCGCTAGCGTCAATTGAAATGTTTGTTATGCTGTGGTTATATGTCATTCAAAACTACATTTCAAATTTGACACGTGTGACATATTTTTACAATCCTTTGTCGTACATAGTATTAATTATATGTTGATACAAATATTATGATGTCCAAGTGTTTAGTGTGCGGGTTTGGGCAGGGTGAAGTTGACAAAATGCACAGGTTTCCTGCAAATCTCGACAAGTGAGTATAAATTACTCATTACTGGTTGTGTAATTTAATTTTATTATGTTTTATTGTATAAGTATATGTTTCAATAAAAACTATTATTATTATATACCTATGTTTTCCTTAACAGTTTTCACTTATTAGATTATTATATTTCTCTTAATCTTAAATAGAGTAGTAGTTTATTGTGTCTAATAAGTAACCGTAAGAGGGATGTTATAATGCATGTAAGTAAAAGATTAATATTTATATATCACATATTTAATATGTAACACTACAAAATTACACATAAGATGCTCAAACTATGGCTATAATTGTTACAGTAAGTAATATTTATTACCATAGTTTTAGTAACTTTTGTGTATGTTTCTGTTACATAAATAACCTATTGAATAAGCGTATTCTAAAAACAAGCTCATTTCAAATTTCGCGCCAATATGCTGCTAACGCCATCTTCGTACCAAGTTCACTGATGTGTGATAAGGATAGAAGATCTTGGATAATTTTTTTTCAAGTAGTTGCCGGTCTGGGTTGTTTAGTCTGTGTTCACAAGCTAAATTATTTTCATCTCGCAATTTTCAATTCAAATTGCTTATGTGAATTTACTATCTTTAAAAATTCCAATTTACAAAATCAGTCGTTATCTAATAATAGGTTTGCTTGATAAGAAATATATTAATTTCATTCGTGAGCTGAAACAATCTTGAAAGATTCTTTTTACAACATAACCATAAAACTGCTCTGCCTATAATACAGTGGCGAGTAATAAATTCTGGTCGTCGTCGTGCAGGTGACAGAGCACTAGTGTATATCTGGTTTTGGTATTAATTTTTTCAAATGTTCTCATTACATTCATTTGTCAGATACTTGTCAAACATGATAAAGATTGGTATGATAATGCAATAAAGACATTAAATAATAAATGCAACGCAGTTTAGACCTTAGACCATTTATACATATATACACACGCCGTTTTCCGTCCGGCCTTGAATACGAACTGAAGCAAACATAACGCACAAACAAGCCCACCAGTGACGTCACATTCACGGGTGAGCTTGTTTCTGTTGTTGTTGTATGTCAAACGTCTAACGTATATTCAGATTTTGGTGCCATTATTATGACAACTAAATTTAATTTTGACAATTACTGTGAAAATTAGATGAAATTTTTAATTCGTGACAGATGAGTTTTTAATGACATTGACGACCAAAATTTAATGCTACTAACTGTATGTAGTTGCATCCTGCCCACCAGTGATGTCACCCGCGTAGAATTATGTTTGCTTCACTACTTGATAGTTACGGCGTGTCTATATGTTTCAATGGTCTAAGGTTTAGACTTCAAAATAAGTAAACAAAATGTTACTACTTGATTAATTCGCCGTTTCCTTGAATAATTTTATTTAAGCGGTTGGGCATAGACAAGCATACAGTTATGAAATAGCCTTGTGGAACATCAATCCAAGCTGTACATATAGTGGCCCAAAGTCCCTCCTGTTTTAAAAATGTAAACGTTGGTTTTGCATACTTTTGACCAACTTCTCCACGTTTTCTATAGGGTTCAAATCAAGACTTAAACTCGGCCACTCAAGCACATTTATATTGTGGTTTTGGAACTATTATGTTATCCTATGGGCAGTATGGACTGGACAATTGTCCTGCCGAAATATCAAGTCGCCTTCTGGAAATACTTGTAACACTGAGGACATCATCACATCTTCCAAAACCGTAATATAAACGTCACTTATGAAACGTTCTTCTAAATGCAATAATACCTCAGGACATTTTACAGAAATCCATGCCCAAATTTACCGAAAATCGGTGGCTTGTTTCAACCTTTTGTGTATATTTTGTATCATACCGCCGACTCCTGGGTCTATATACTCTAACTTGGTCAAAGGCGGATGACTCGAAGGTTTTTTCACCAAAAATTAAATTTTCCCAAAAGTTATTGTCATTTGCAAGGTATAGCTCACCACATATAACTTGAGCGGTGAATGTCATATGCGCAAAGGACAAAGGGGAGAGTGGTAGTAGCGGGGTGTACACGCATGCATTTGTAACAGCTGTATCCATCTCTATCGTGTATTCTCTCTCTTCTTGATCTGCGTCGATGACCGCTCAACTTATATGTGGTGAGCTGTACTGTAATGCACGCCCAATCTGGCTTCTTTGTGTCTAGCTGTAAGTTTCATCTTTCTAGCAGCAGCGTAATTTTTTAAGTTCGCTTCCCGACTATATGTGCGGTAAAAACGGATGCGGGGAATTTAGAATGAATGATTGCCTGCCTGTGTTGCTGTTAGAAAAGAATTATTTTTAATATTGTGCACCAACATAAAGATCGTCCAGCGCAGTTGTTGCTCGATGTTGTCCAGAACCCACTTGTCTATCCAGAAAGCCCCTCTCTCTTTTCGTCGTCGAACAATTAAATATACCGAACTCTTTGCCATTCCTAACTGACATGCTACAGCAGCTTCAGATAATCCTGTTTCTACTAGGGAAATGGCTCTAACTTTATTAAAGTAAGAAATTGGTGCCCTTATGACTAGAAAATTTCTTGACAACTCAAAATAAACTATATTTGACAGCTTGTTGGTAAACCAAACAACTATACTCCATTCAGTCTAAGAATGGAGTATTGGGAAAGATAGGGCTTAAAATAAACGTTTGTGATTGGTTGAAATCGAGTGTGCATTTACACCGGCAAAATAATCGCATTTAGCTCGTTCTGTCAAAAATTTGTTTACTGACAGTTTCGTTCAAAGAGTTTGTCGATTTCCGTATTTTACATACTTATTTGTTGTTAATATTCTTAAAAAATAGTTCTTCTTAGAACTCGCAAGTGACATATTCATGTGTTAAGGTATTTTATCACCTTCGTTAACTTTCTTTTCGTACTGACAGTTTTGTTCAAAGAGCTTGTCGATTTCCGTATTTTACATAGTTATTTGACATGATTGTGAACCTTCGCGAACGCTACGAATACTGTTTGACTCTGTACGGAGGGCATCTTGGACATCAGTTTTATCGGGAACGTCGTCGTGAATAATGTTTGCAACGCTATATAATGAAAAGTAAATACATAAATAATAAACGTTTCATAATTTCAGTACTGTTTATTTTGCCGCATACCGTAGTAAATACTTGTTAATAATAATTAGAAATATACTTTTTATTCTATTCAAGATTTTTGTTTACATATTCAGTGTTTCATGTTTTGTGAAATAAAAGTACTTGTTCATGTTTATAAGAGATTTTTTTAAAAAAGATATGAAATAATACCCTCCTTATTGCTTTATGATCTGTCATATTAAAAATACAATTTTATCAGATACATTTACTTTTGTGGATTTAATGAATTTCCATTCATTTTAATACAAATACTTCTTCTGCGGTATTTTTAATACATGATCTTCACATTGCAGTTCATTATTTGCTGTGTTTGTATACAATTTCATTATAGCTGCGACAATCTACAACAATAAAATTAGATATTGTAAATAAGATAATAATTGAAATATCTGCTAATGGAAATAGTATCTAAAATTGATTGGATTTTAACATGAAATATTGCCTTTTACACCTTTTACTCACATATTGATAATGATACCTACATTCTTGAATGTTGTCGAATGTAAGTGTTCTATTTACATGTAGACACAACGTGTTATTCAATATTTTCCTTATATTTTAATATTTTATGTGTGAGCGATATTCTGTTTTGGAAAACATCAAATACTGATTAGCTGTTTGCCTTTTCATGTTTGTTAGTATGGTTATCATTTTAAAAGCAATATAAGCCTTACTTAAATAAATGTCAATAAACACGTAAAAGTCAAAATATAATATCATATACAATGTATGTCCCTGCTATCCATCTGACAGTAAACATATGATTTATTTGTTTTCAAAATACAAAATTCATCGTGTGTAAACTGTGCTCATATTGTAGCGCCATCTACTCCATTCTTAGACTGAATTTTGGAATTTTTGGCATTGACGACCAGATTTTATTGCTCATGGCTGTACATCAAATATTCTGAATCACACTCCTTAAGATACTTCTACAAACCTCACCTGCTTTTGCGATTTGTGCTTTAATATCCATATACCAGGCATGATATTCCATTTCAGTATAAACTATACTCTGGTAATGTTTTTTGTATCTTGGGTTTTCTTATTGTAGTAGCATACATGCTGTGAAGTAAGACTAATTGCTGTGTGATGTTAATTTTATCACTGGCATCACCAAAAATAAATAAGAGTTGTGAAGATGCCCAAGAAAACATTGTTTTGTCTACAATGCTGCTCCATGTCATTTAACAAGTAACAGTATTTGGTATAAGACTTTATTTCAAAAAAAAGATTATTTTTTTTTTAACATATCACAGCCACTCTCGAGTTATGTTCAATATCATTTAGGTATATATTATTCATATGGAATAATATTAATAAATTGACATAAAAATACTAAATCCTCACTCTCAACCGTTGCATGCATATATTACTACAATTGATGTTAATGTAATAGCAGTCATTTTCAAATACAAAATCTATCAATTTTGCATTTCAAATATATCAGAGAGTAACGGCTTACAATATTAACCTTTACTTTTGATACATATAATAATATGCATGTTCATGTGAGTTCCAGACATGTTTCTTTCACACTGTATTATCTGTGTCAGAATATGTTATTCCGATACGTAACACACACTGATTTTCTTAGTCTTTATAGATTGAAATATTAAATGCTTCTTGCTTCTGCCTTCCTGCAATTCAAAAGAAAACCATTTCAAAACGTTATAAAATGAAGTAAACATCAGTAAACATAACATCTGCAAATTAATAGATTACGTCACTTCTATAGATATGAGATCACATATGAGTATGAGATATATTCATGTTTATGGAACTTACAATTAGGCTCAAATTAATTTTGCCGTAATTTTACCCAACATTTGCGAAAGACGAAATTCATGGTGATAAAACATCCCTTTGATAAAACATTCCTTTCGAATATAATTTAAAGAACGTGAAATATGTGTAATCATCATAATATTAAAACATTTCACCAAATTTCTGATGTAATGGTCATAATCTTTTTAATTGTGATCTGTACAAGTAAATTGATCAGTTGGTCTTGATTTTGGTAGGGTTTTTTTGTGTCAAATGTGACAGTTCTGTTTTGTACTTTGTGTAAACCGTCCCATTTTAATAAGCTTTACAATTTTCTCTGTTAAAGTGGCTAACTTTTTAACGTTAATGTTTTCTGTTTTTTAATTTTCTAATCAGTGCATTTAGTATGTGTAGAATGATTTGAATTGTGTTCCTAAAGTTTCTGTAGTAATAGAACACAGGATAATTTTGACACATGTCATCAGTGTATTAATCATAATAGATAAATATAGGAAATTGTAATTCCTGCAAGGACTTATTAATGATTTAGTAGTAAATAAGAAAGAAAAGATCATGTCATCAGGACCAACACTAACTAAAGCTATTGAGCTTGTTACCAAAGCTACAGAGGAAGATCGCAACAAAAATTTTGAAGAGGCATTACGACTGTATGAACATGGAGTAGAATACTTTTTACATGCCATTAAATGTAAAATATCATTTATAACTCTGTTGTTGGATTACATACAATTTATATTTTTTAGATGAAGCACAAGGTGAAAAGGCCAAGGAAAGTATTAGGACCAAGTGCTGTCAATATCTTGAACGTGCAGAGAAGATTAAGGACTTTTTGAAGAAAGGCAAGAAAAAGCCTATCAAAGATGGTGAAAATGGTTCCAAGTATGTAATTTTAATGATAATAACACATAACAATATTTATCTTTATTATTGTATTGTTAGTAAATAACATCATGTTATATTTTTGCTTTTAAGTTAGAAAACATATTGTTATTAGAAAAGCGTTTTATCCAGTTTTATAAATGTGCCTTTTTCTATAATAATAATTATTACATATTTAGTTTAAAAGGAAATATTAGAATAGATTTTTGAAAGAATATGTTTGGAAAGCATCTGAAAAATCTATCCCTATTTACATTGTATAACATATTATAAAGGTGTTTATTATAGTTACAATTACAATAGTCATTTTTTCAAATCTTTTATCTGTTCCAGAGATGAGAAGAAAAGTGACAGTGATAGTGATGGCGATGATCCTGCAAAGAAAAAGTTACAATCTCAATTACAGGATGCCATTGTTGTAGAGAAACCCCATGTAAAATGGTCAGATGTGGCCGGATTAGATGCTGCCAAAGAAGCATTAAAAGAAGCAGTCATCTTACCTATTAAATTTCCACATTTATTCACTGGAAAGAGGATACCTTGGAAAGGAATTTTACTATTTGGTGTAAGTCTTTGATATTAAAAGTTTTGATTATATTAATACTAATTACTTATCACAGCCTCCAGGTACTGGTAAATCATATCTGGCCAAGGCAGTAGCAACAGAAGCCAACAATTCAACATTTTTCTCTGTATCATCATCAGATTTAGTTTCAAAATGGTTGGGAGAATCAGAGAAATTAGTGAAGAATTTATTTGAATTGGCCAGAACGCACAAGCCTAGTATAATATTTATTGATGAAGTAGATTCCCTGTGTTCCTCACGATCAGATAATGAATCTGAATCTGCAAGACGGATAAAAACAGAATTTCTTGTGCAAATGCAAGGTAAGAATCTTCTAAAACACGAGTTGTTGGATATTTTTAATAAGAGTTTCTAATACCTATTTGTTTTTTATATTGTGAAATTGCTAAACCTCATTTTACACTTATAAATATATAACTTGATGATAATAATATAAAACTTGGTCAAAATTGAAGCCAAGTTCAAGTTCGGTGTTTACATCTGTCAATTTCTATTAGTTGATGTTATGACAATGAAAAATTGTCATAATGTCAACTTGGATTGTCTTAGTTATTGACTTTCTCAAATTAGTTTGGGGAAAATATTGCACATGCCTAGTACATTTCATGTATTTTTGAAGAGGGAAAGAAATGTCATTGAATTTCACATATATGTACTATGGATTAGTTAATTTTGTAAATTATTTGGGCATGTTTTTTAAGAGAAGTTTGGTAAAATATGATGTAATCAAAAAGACTTTTGAAAATTAACTAGGTAGAGTGAAATTATAAATTAGTGCAAGTCTATAAACTTCAAGCTTAGCACTCTGTGGCACCACAGTATATTGCTTATACAGCGGACGCTAGATAACGTGAACTAATTCAAAGCAGTGTGTTCACATGATCGAAATGTTTATGATACATTAGCCAGTGTGACTGTATTAATATGCAAATTATTGAAAGAAATCTTTAATAACAAAATAAAAGCGAAATATATTTCGACAGCGATAAGTAATACACATTTTTATGAAATGAAAAATGAGTTGCTAATGTAGTCTGCGTAAATTTGCGTTTAGCAATGCCGTAATTCACGGATAACTACAGTATCCGCGTATGATATTCTTTTCCATCACCCGAATCCAAAGGTTGATTAAAAACTTCTATAAATTGGGCGTTAGTCATTACCAAGGCGCGGACACGAGCAAGTCATGACTCATCGCCCATGGTCGCACTATTGAGATGTTGAATTTTTAAAGAGGTTTTAATTTTATTAATATAATTGGATAACAAGTGGCTGGTGATCTATAAAATACAAAATACCTTATTATTTGTTCATTTTCTCTTCTGTAAGACTTGTTCTCTTTGAATTAAGTACATCCTTGTAGAGAGAAAACGTCCTTTCTACATCGCAACTGGTTATAGGTGCGTACTGGAAATATTCTTTTATTTCAGCGTATTTAGCATACATAATTGCCGCAATGTTATTAAATCTGGATTTCTATTAAAAACTACGTCTAACTTTTACCGAAGGCCACATCCGAAGTCACTTGGAATACTTTTGAAATTATTAATAGCCACATCTAATGTGGTTAATCCACCTTTTAATTTGAGATTTCGATTTTCAAAATATGTGATTAGTTTAGGCAAATTTCCAAAGTGTTCCTGAAGGAATAACAACTGATTTTTTAAATTTGGGATTTGTGTTAGTTCCTTGCACTCAGAAATACTTCGAGCATCGTCATTTAGACATGTAACGACATTTTGTAAACTAACGAAATTCTCTGCATAAAAACTATTTCTGTGTATGTTTTAGCAAAGCTAAGTGACGAACGTGCGATATTTTGGCATTCTGTAACGATATTTTACAGACTTTGTAATAAATTTCGGAATCACTGACAATTCATTTTCATGTTAGAAAAAGTAACATAAATAACGTTCTAGATCTAAATAAATGATAACTAAAAATGTACGCGTATGTTATTGAAACTAAATAACAGTAAGTATATACATATTTACATTATTTTTTTGGCGAAATATAATGTAAATAATGGGTGATTTTTTAGCAACTTTCTTTTTGGCAACACTGTTTTTGGAAGCTCAGGTGTTTTCGTGTAACATGTTACTGTCAAACATGTTCAGTTTGGTCTATAATTAAACCATGAATCGACTTACAAACGAACACCGCTTGCAGATTATTGAATTTTATTATCAAAATTCATGCTCGGTTAAGAAAGTGCATCGTGCACTTCTTCCATTTTATGGTCAGTTTGGGCGACCTTCTGAGGCGGCTATTCGGAATCTTGTGACTAAATTTCGCACCAAATTTACATTATTGGACATTAAACCACCAACACGCATACGTAGAGTGCGGACAGAGGAAAATATCGCGGCTGTATCCGCCAGTGTTGTTGATGACCGTGAATTATCGATTCGGCGCCGTTCGCAGCAATTGGGCCTCTGTTACTCCACTACGTGGAAAATTTTGCTGAAGGATTTGGGTGTAAAACCTTTTAAAATACAGCTGCTGCAAGAATTGAAGCCACACGACTTACCGCAACTGCTAACTTTTGGTGAATGGGCGCTGGCAAAATTGGATGAAGATCCACTTTTTTATCGGAAAATTGTGTTCAGCGACGAAGCTCATTTCTGGTTGAATGGATACGTGAGCAAGCAAAATTGCCGTATTTGGTGTGAAGAGCAGCCAGAAGCATTGCAAGAATTGCCAATGCATCCCGAATTATGCACTATTTGGTGTGGATTATGGGCCGGTGGCATCATTGGACCGTACTTTTTCAAAGACGACGAAGGCAGGAACGTTACTGTGAATGGGGAGCGCTACCGTGCGATGATTACAATTTTTTTTTTGCCCAAAATGGAAGAGCTGGACTTGGCTGACATGTGGTTTCAACAAGACGGTGCCACATGGCACACAGCACGCGAAACAATGGCCCAATTGAGAGGCGAGTTCGGTGAACAGTTTATTTCACGTTTGGGGCCGGCCAATTGGCCACCTAGATCGTGCGATTTAACGTCTTTAGACTATTTTTTGTGGGGCTATGTTATGGCTCATGTTTATAGGGACAAGCCCGCAACGGTTGACGCACTGGAAGTCAATATTGAAGAATTTATTCGTGAGATACCGGCCGATATGTTGGAGAGAGTATGCCAAAATTGGACCCAGCGTATGAACCATTTGAGGCGTAGCCGCGGTCGACTCAAATAAAGATATCATACATTTCTCTAAACTTTGTGTTTTTTTTTAAATCAAATCCGAAAGCTCTTAAAAAATCACCCGTTATAATGAATTTAAAAAATCCCTGAGGCTATCTACGCCGATGTAGAAAGAATTTTACTCATAAATTCCTTATTTTATGGCCATTTTTTGCTCTAATTCTCGGGCTCTTCTCGAGTGTAAACAGATGTAGTTCACCATATGAATTAGTGCTATTCAGTAAATGTGTGTTGTATACATTATTTCTTTGCTCCATTGTAACTCCGTCGTAGTTTAACTCGGTCATGTCCGCGCCCTAGTCATTACACTTTCAACTTAAAGGGTAAAAATTCCGCATCATCACTTTTATCGTCTTTCTGGTCGTTATTTCACTCATATGCTTATGTCCTTCCATAAATTAACATCAGCTAGTGTACAAGGAATATGTGGATTCACTATTTTTAAAACCACTGGACAGGCATTGGTAAGAACACCAGCGTCGAATCGCAATTATGCCCTAATGGCACTTCATCTTCATCAGTGGCAAAAAAGGTGTTGTTATAACATTTTTGAATTCTTTGCTAATTAACTGCAGTAGAAGCAGACACGACGACGAGGTTTCAACCCAGAAACCAAGAAGGTATCAATGACAACTGTGGAAGCCTACAAGTTTTATTAATAAATTTGTTTGTACTGACTCTGATTCGACATAATCTCTGTATGCAACTCAACGCATAAAGGAAAGGAAGGGTGTGCATTAAAAACTAAGTAGCTGTTGTTGCAAAATACAATTTATTACTTTTTTAAAATTCAACTCTTATTAAGAAAAATATAAAAGTTTTGTGTATTGACACACGCTCTATATATCTGGAGAGGGAGTAAAACAATCTGCACTAGAGGTTGGCAGTTCGGGTCCGAACCGGTTCAGTGAACCGAATCCCAGCAGGGAACCGAGGGAGCCGGTTCACTAAATTTCAATGAACCGGATCTCGGCTCACTTGGGTCGACTGAATAATTTGGAAATTATACTTGGAATACGCTCGCAGGTTGGATTGAAAAATAAAAATTGATATTATATAACAGGTAGGGTACGCACTAAAATATTTATTTTTGTACAACATAACAGCATATTGTATAAATATATAAAATGTATATACTGAACTGAATATCAAAATGTAAAAATAACTAAACAGCTTACGTATAAATCTAAATTCTACATTGATAATTTACAAATTATAATTTAAAAAAATGATTTGTGAAGTATTCGCGGTTGTTAATCGACTTCTCCTGTCAGTAATAATGTTCCCAGATTTACTAAAAATGCGCTCGCAAGGAACAGATGTAGCCAAGACACATAAACGTTTTTTTACTATTTCGTAAATTCTGGGATAGACATCTTTTCTTTGATGCCACCATGTTAGTGGCTCTTGATGTCTATTGATTATCGGTTCATTTAGGTATTTATCAAATTCAATTATTCCAGCCGCTATCGATGTCGAATTTGAAATTGCCAGTTGTTTTTCAACTTGCTTATCAAATTCCTTCCACAACAGAGAAGTGGTACATGATAATGAAGATGAAGGAACATTTGTGAAATTTTCATCAGTTTCACTTCTTATATTAGAAATATTTGTACAACAAACTTTATTTTTTAATATTGGACATGCCTCTTCATATTTTGAATTATTTGAAAAACCAAATTTTTTAAATCGGGGGTCCAAAATTGCAGCCTCCACGATTAATTCATTATGTTCAATATTTCTAAATCTTTCTGTAATTTCTCGATGAAGAGTGTGGGCCATATTCCGAATTTCTGCAGGTAATGTCTCATTATTCGAAAATGTTAAAACATGACGTTTCATTGATTGCACAAACAAAATTTCTTTTGATAATGTTACATTTTTTTCAGCGCTTATTTCCATTGTTAGGTCATTGAAAAGACTTAAAATTTCGAATGTCACAGTTGCAATATTCCAATCATTTGGAGTCAGTGTATTTATTTCTTCATTCGAAATAATAGCCAATGTAGATACCACGGCGTCTTTAATTTTTAGAATTCGCGACAACATTATGTACGTTGAATTCCATCTTGTACAAACGTCTTGCTTTACCTTTAGGATGGGTATATCCATTTGTTCCTGGAGTTGCTTCAATTTAGCCGCAGACTGAGCACTTCGCTTAAAAAATGCGACAATTTTTCTGATTTTTGAAATGGTGTTTTCAATTTCCATTACCCCCTTTTGTACAATTAAATTTATCGTATGTGCAAAGCACCCCAAATGCCGCCAACCGAACTGCAGCCACAATATTAGCTGCATTATCTGACACAATGACTGTAATTTTATTCTCGATATGCCATTCTTTGAATGTTTTTTGAAACATTTTAGCCATATTTTCAGCAGTATGTCGTTCAGTGAACTGAACACAGCATAACAATTTTGAACTAATTTCCGTGTTCTTACCCAGCCAATGAGCTGTCAAAGCTACAAAGCTGTCATTGTTAATTGACGTCCACGCATCAGTAGATATACATACGGCAAACGCTTCTTTAAGTTTTCCTCTACTGTTTTTTTAGTCCTATTGTAATATTATATTGCGGTATTAAACTAGAGGAAATAGTTTTCCTGCTGGGAAGCTTATATCCAGGGCACAATAAATTGACAAACTTTTTAAATTCTACATCCTCAACAATTGTAAATGGCTGGTATTCTTTAACTATCATCCTTACCAGTTGTTCATCAAACTGTTTTGATCTATTTAAAGACACTGGTTTCATATTAAAAAAGAAATCGGTGATGTCTTCTTTCCTTTTTACTGCAGGTAGCCTGCTAGATGAGCTCTCTCTCTCAGGACCCAGGACACACTCCAAGGGAGCACTTAGTGAATTATAAAGAATAGGTGGTACTGATGAAGTAGAAGGAAGAGACTCCTCAGGTTCATCTATAGTTTGAGATGATGCTACAGTACTTTCCCTGTTTATAGAAATTCCCACATGTTTTTTCTTAATATGCCTTGTTAAATTTCCTGTTGAACCGCCTTTAGCAGTTATTAACTGTGAACAGTAACAACATTTTGCCTTGTCTTTATTAGCCAACTCAGTAAAATGATGCCAAATTTCACTTTTCTTGCGTGAATACGATGACATGTTACCTGGTAAAATTAAAATAGGCATTCAATTTTTTAACATATTTCAAACACATTTATTTTGATTACCTCATAAACAGCAATACTCAGTATTTCCAACACTATAATAATTGTCTGGTACGTTGAGGAAAATTAATAAATTGTAGGTAAAATGCGGTGCACTGTATCCGATTAAGCGAATTTTAAGAATATACGGCAGAGACGTGAATCTCTTAAAGGGTAAGAGGAAACTGAATATAATTTATAATATTTGTATTTTCAATTCTCCCAAAAATTATAAATTTCACCCTTTTCATATCAAACACAGACTTTTTTAAGTATATGTGAACACTTGAAGTACCTATATTAGTAGTTTAACAATGGCCTGTTCTGTGTCAGTCAAAGACGCATAACAGTACTTATTTGTTATTTATATAGTTCTCAAAAATATTCCTTTGGATAATAAAATAAACTATTTAATTTATTAGTTGTGTGTGACTTACAAAATTCTTACAAATATTTTTATTACACCTGCATCATAATCATAATTGCCATTTAATAATGCTATGAAAATTATGAAATGCTCTAGTTCTAATTACTTTTTATTCGAATGGCATTCTCTTTAATAATTATAAATACCAAATGAATGTATAATTTAGTTTTACATAGGTATATTTTACTTAATTTGTGTACAACAATCTGATAATTTGTCAAATTTGTGTGAATTGTACCTTCAAATAAATTGTTTGTCAAACATTTTGTATAATTAGTGTGCGCGCAGCCTAAATTATCATCCCGGTTCGTTTGCGCCGACGACGGCGCCGAGTATTACATACGGTATGCTATTACGGATCCACACGGTTCAAATGAGCCGGTTCAGGGACCCGGCTCACTATGAGGAGCTGAACCGAGTGAGCCGGGTCAATGAAAAGAACCGTTTTGCCCACCTCTAATCTGCACTACCCTACTCACTAGAGTTATGAAAACCGTACCGGGTTCCTAAACCGGGTTACTTTTTCGAATTTACGAACACTGTTGCTTTTAGTCGACTGAATTAACGAACGCGGTTGTGCTAACCGTGTTGTAACGAATGCCCGGGTTTAATTTTTGAAACACCTATTGCTTGTCAAACGGGTTTTAAAGACATTATCAACAGGGATATTAATATTTTTAAATGAACGCATATTTTTTTGCTTTTTCTGTTATCATTCGGTTTGTTTTGTGTCAACCAATAGCATTAGTACGTGCTACAAACGTTATTCGTTGTTTTTCTGGCATCTCAACTGCGAAATTTCTGTTCAAATGATGCAACATAGATTTTCTCCGGTAACTCTTTCTAAGAAACAATATCATCATATCAGTATGGTTGTGCTGACGATTTTCGCCAGATACATAAAGTAACTGAATTTCATATCTTTCTTTAATTATATTACCGCTAATTTGGATAAACTTTCCTAATTGTTTTAGTATTCATCTGGGCAGGTTATTTTCCGTGCTAGACGCCTTTCCCTTTCTAATTAATTTTAATTCGGTTTTTCGATTTTCCTGGCCTCCAAATGTATCGCACGTTCTTCGTAGACTTTGTTTCTTTAAACGCTTATTTTTACAGATTGTTGCTTTCGACACTCAATAGGCGTTTTGGGAAATTAAACCCGGGCATTGAGGTTACAACACGGTTAGCACAAATGCGTTCGTTAATTCAGTCGGGTAAAAATAATCGTGTTCGTAAATCGAAAAAGTAACCTGGTTCAACAACCCGGTTCGGTGTTCATAACCCTGGTAAGCGAGTAGGGTAGTGTAGGTTGTTTTACCCCCTCTCCGAATATAACTTTACAAAGCGTTAGTGTCAATACACAAAACTCTTTTATTTACTTTTATAGGAAACAAATGTAAAAAAAGCCTTGCTAAATTGTATTTTGTGACAACTACTTTATAGTTTTTAATGTAAACTCTCTTCTTATTCCTCTTTGCGTTGAGTTTTATACAGATTATATGTAGTATCATCGTCAGATTCAAGTATAAACAAACTTGCTATTAAAACTATTTTACGAGTATCTGGAATTGGAATATTCACTGTGGTATTCATTTCTTATTTCATTTTACTGGTACAGAATCTAAGCTATGAATATAGTATAGGTTATGTTTATGTTACTATACCTGGCCGCAAAGTGCGTTCGGAAATGTTTTAATAACCCGGTAAAATTTGTGAACCTGTCCAGGTACTGTCTATCCGGGTCAGTTAAATGCTATACATTTTCCGAAAACGCTTAGTATTTTATACTTTATTTTATTAGATGTAGTTGTAATGCGTAATTGTAACATACTGGCGAAAGTCTAAAATGAAACGCAGACCTATTATAAACACACCCATCTGGGTCGCAGAAGGGATTTTTCATACATAAATTGGCCAGTCGCCAAGAACTGTTTAGATTGTCGAGCTGTACAGGTTACTTGCACTATCGGGCTTTTGGATTGACCCTATATATGAATTTTATGTTTACATTAGGGCGATATTTACATTATCTCCTGTTTACGTTATCGAACGTCTGCTGTATTTATTTCTTTGAGTTCAGATCCTTTGATGATAGTGTCTAATTGTTTTTTGTAGTACGCTTCTGCGCGCTTTAACAATATTCGGGCAGTTTGCAATACAATAGAAATATGACATGTCAGTTGGCCCATTTGTCTTCGCATCATAGGCATGGCTGCCCATCCACAAATCATTCTTGGGGCAAAATTTGGCCAAGTGAAATTACTGTAATACCATATACTGTGCCAGCACTGCAATATTGTAACGGACCAATCAGATTCGACAGTTCTGCACTATGTATGTCCATTTTTGTTTTGTTAACTTTGTGTATGCTGTAACAGCAGAGTCTTTCAAATCGAAATTGGCGTTATAATCAGTTGTAGTGTTTACATATTCTACAGTAATTTACATCTTACAAACACTGACAGGTTAGGTGAACTATCTTGACAAATTTTAATTTGCATTTACTAATTTCACATTCCTAAAATTAATTTCGAATCATATGTGATTGCCCATTAACTCGCAAAACATTAGGATTGTATAGACTTTCTTTTAATTATTCAACAGTGAATATTATCACATAGTTCAGCCAGATTCATAATTATAGCAACGGTTTTGTAGGAGTTGGAAATGATACAGATGGTATCTTAGTACTTGGTGCCACCAATATACCATGGGTATTGGATTCCGCCATACGTAGAAGATTCGAGAAACGAATTTATATTCCCCTACCAGAGGAGCCCGCCAGACTTACCATGTTCAAATTGCATTTAGGAAATACACCGACACAATTGACTGAAGAAGATTTAAGACAGCTTGCGAAGAAAACCGATGGGTACGTTGAAGCTTTTGTAAGTTTAAGTTATAAAATATATTCTTACACAGTACCTTGTGTATAGGTATTCTGGTGCGGACATTAGTATAGTTGTGAGGGATGCGTTGATGCAACCGGTAAGGAAAGTCCAAACGGCAACACACTTTAAACGTATTAAAGGTCCCAGTCCTACGGATGCTGATGTGATTGTCGACGATTTGTTAACGCCTTGTTCTCCCGGCGACCCAAATGCCATAGAAATGACATGGATCGATGTGCCCGGTGATAAATTATTAGAACCCGCTGTGACTATGGTGAGTACACTAAAATATTTCGTTTTGCCAATTTCTTGACCAACTTTTATTGTGAAGTAATAGTAGGGTAGATGCACCGGTTGTGGCCACTTTAAGACATTTTTTAAATTTATTTAGCTTTAATTTATTTATTAAGAGAGTTTGTCTGATACAAATACCAGGTATAAAAGTAGTATAGATATTTTTGTCTCTAAAACTAACACCTAATTTGGATTATATTAGTCAGACAAAGATAGATTTAATAAAATAGCAGAAAAAAACAGTTTCGCTAGTTGTGGCCACCTATTTGCTAGTTGTGGTCAGAGGCTTCACCAGTTGTGGCCATCCTGTTGAAATAGACAAATAGGTAGGTACCTACCTACAAAGTAGCTACAAAAATGGACAAGTCCTACCTACCTACTTAGTTAACAAGTTTATTAAAGAAACTAATATACATAAATAAAAAAGAAACTAAACTTCGTTATAAATTATAAGGGTTAAAACATTTGTTTTAGTACAAAATTAAAAAAAAATACTCCAGTCAAAAAATTTAAACCAGTTTATAGATATATAGCTACTCTACTTGTAGACAAAAAAATTTACAACATAAAATGTAAAAGAAAAACAAATAGATGAGCACCTAAATAAAACAATAAAATTATTATAATATAGATTCCATTTCGGGAACTACATAGACCCCTCTGGTATTTATTGCTTTAGGTTCATTTACTTTTAAAACTACATCTTGGTTCTTGTACCACAAGAGATCAGGTGATTCAGGCAATTTCCAATGGTTTACTCCACTTTTTCGCATTGCACAACAATACCACTCATTTTTTTCTTTGATTAATATTTTTGCTGGATATAGTTCACCTTCATATTTGACTATTACATAGCTTCCTACATCTAACAAGGTACTCATATTTTCTTCTTTACAAGGCTTTCTGCTAATGGTTACCTCTTCAATCCCAGTGTTTGTATTAGAATCTTCTTTGGTCGGTTGCTGTTCTTCGTTTTTTTCAATACTTTTCCTTGTTTGTTTTTTAGACTTTTTGGCATCACTTTTATCCAAAATAGTTTCTTTCTCTGTTGTAGTATTGCCTAAAAATATTTCATTATTTCCATTGTTTGTTTGATCATTAACCTTTTTTTTCATTAATTTTCTTCTTTTGTTCATTTTGTCAGTCTTGCTTGTTCTTTTTGTAGCCTTTTCTGCAGCTAAGTTTTCTTTATATTTTTCTCTCGCTTCAAAAATTTCAATCCATTTATCCGAAGTGATCACCGAAGGAAGGGGGATTTTTTACTTTCTTATACGTAGTATAAGGAAGTATTGTGATGATGAAAATTTTCGACCTCGAGATTTTTGCAGATGTCCACGTTTTGAGGTCCCCTGATACCAAAAAAGTGGTTTTTAAAAAATGTCTGTGTGTCTGTGTGTGTGTCTGTGTGTGACCACGATAGCGGTCAAACCGCTTTAGATATCAATTCCAAATTTTGTATTTACGTGTATAATCTCCCTCTTGAGAACTGATTAGATTTTGAGAAAAATCGGCAGACCGGAAGTAGTAGTTTACTTCAGTGAAAAAATCGAATTTTACAAATACTTCGTCAATTACTAAGTTTACACAAATTTATAAAGAATTCAAATGTACTCAGAATTAAATTTGCGACAAATTTTCTTAAAAAAGTTTTTTGAAATTCCTACCGGAAGTAGGTCTCTTACTCTTATCGAAAATCAGTTTTTTGCGAATATCTCGCAAGTCATGCTTTCTAGGCAGGTACATTACGAGTATGAAAGTGTTTAAATGATAATTCTAAATATCTTTTGTATAAAAAAAAATTCAAAATTCGGATCGGAAGTACCACTTTTACTCTTACCGAATAGCGATTTTTTGCAAATATGTCGTAAATTATGCATTCTATATATATTTATTAAGAGTACAAAAGTATTTAGAGTTGGATTTGCAATATTTTTGGTATACATGAAATTTCAAAATTCGGACCGGAAGTAGCACTTTTACTCTTAGCGAGTAGCACTTTTTTTCGAATATCTTGCAAAGTATGCATTCTATAGCGATTTATTAAGAGAATGAAAGTACTTAGAATAGGATTTTGAATGATTTTTGTATAAAAAAATTCTTAAAATTGTATAGTTTGAAACGCTCATACTTATAAGAAAGTCGTGTGGTGGCCACACCTCATTTTTTTCTTTTTGAATGTCCTGTAGAATCATCAGGCCATGTTTTCACGTCTTGAAGAACACCACTAACTGTCATTTTTTTAAGAAGTCTTACATCTTTGTCGTTGTTGGAACTTTCGTTAAAATTATCACTTTTCAGATGCTTCTTTAATTACAATATTCTGTGGTATATTGATTTCCTTATTATTAACGTCTCTGTCAATAATTTTCTCTTCACTAGCTTCTATTGACTCTTCAATGTTGTGCAATTCAGGAAAGTCAAACACAAGGATGTTGTCTTCAATATTTTCATTTTAGTTTGAACAGCTGAATTTTGTTTGAATTTCTGCAGCTTCAATGGTTTCTAAATTAAAGGTTGTCACTTGCTCGTTTTGATTTTCATCTGTCTCCATTTCTTGAAATGTGTTTAATTCAGATTCTTGGTCTACGTCAACTTTAATGGAACGCCATAAATTGTAGAGCTCTAAATATCGATCTTCTCCTTGCCAAAAATATTGAGTTGCATATGTTGTTTTAAAACTTTGCAGTACCCAGGGATCCATTTGCTGCTCTAAAAAATTTAAATGAGACATTTCGTTATTCATATTTGAATTTTTCAATTCGTCATTAGAATGTAACAGGTTTTTGCGTACACATTTCTCGTAATTCGGAGCATTTTCGTCAAATGGATACAAACCACAGACACGAAACCCGGATTTAATGGCACCTGTAAAATCTTTTTCTGTCAAAATCGAATTTAATGCAGCAGGGATGTCCTTTTTCTGAATGTTCTGGCCTTCGTGATCGTATAACCATTTTCTTGCAATTTTCTTCCATGCCTGCTTTAAAGGATAAAAGAAGGCAACATCAAGAGGTTGCAGCAGATGTGTAGTATTTGGTGGAAGACAGATTAGAATTATACCATTTTCACGACACAGGTTGCTTAAGTTTAGAGACAAGTGAGATGAATGACCAACAACAAAAACAATAATTGGTCTGGTAATAGATTTAGAATCCAAAAACTTAATGAAAACATTTGCAAAGTATTCATAAAATTGTCTGCTTTGCATCCACCCTGAATCCGATGTTCCAATTCCCCAATTCTTAGGAGCAGCATCAGCGTAGGTTTTGGGTAAACGCTTAAATTTGTAGATTGTTATCGGCGGTGCAATCGAGCCTTCAGCATTTACAGCGACTAATGTAGTCACATTGTCTTTATCTGATATGCCGACGTCATACACATTTTTCCCTTGGGGCCCAGTATAAGAGATCCTTTGGGTGATAAAAAAATGGCTGTCTCATCCATATTGAATATTCGCCCTGGATTGTTTAAAATGGCAGCATCAGTCCCCAGCAGCTCCTTTACATGACTAAACCAGCGTTTGATAGATTCTTCAGAAACCGCAGCCCTTGCCTTGTTTATAAATTCAGCCTTTTTCTTGCTCACTTTCGGATGTCTCTTCATAAAAGAATCGAACCATTTTCTTCCTGGCATATTTTTCATCAGTTTTGGGTGAATATCACACTCTTCTTGTATTTTATGTACAGAATATAGGAGACCTTCTTTATTTATAGGGAAACCTCTTGAAGAACAGTCCAGAATCCAGAAAACCAATTTTTCTTCTATTTCCGGGCCAAGAGCACATTTTGGGCCCACTCTTCGGCAATCATCGCTTGTTTTGCCATCTAGTCTATTTCGTACAGATGTTCTAGGAACGTTAAATTTCTTGCATGCTGTTGATATGGGCATAGACTGATGCCGTATTGCATTAAGGGCATTTTGCATAGAACCTTCTGTATACTGGAATAATTTTCGGGATGGCATAATTTTTCTGAAACTAATAAATAATTTTAGATTGTTACTCCTTTTCTACTATATTAGTATTACATTTTGCCATCTCTTTCTATTGCGTGGCCACAACTGGATTTCATGCCCTATTTGTGGCCACCGACAGACCACAACTGGCGCAGAAGGTACGTTTGATGCTCCAACTGTGGCCACTATTATTTTAATTATTTATAGGTTAAATATCTAGTTTAAAGTCTTGAAATAACATGGGAAAGTCCTTTCTGAATCAAACACCAACTACCTTAAACACCAGTAGTTCTATTTCTACATAGAATGATTACTTACCTCATGTGCCTTAACAAAATTCCTAAGAAAAGCACAATATTCTCACCACGTGTTAAAAAACAGACTGAGTAAGCAACACTGTAACCGACAAACCGAAGGTAATGCGCAGGCGCTACCAAGAATACTATAAGGATTGTGCTTTTATATGATTTTGTTGCTTAGTTTGAACATGGCCGTTAATATTTTAGATTCATTTCGCGGATGGCCACAACCGGTGCATCTACCCTACTTACTAATAGAGCATATGTACTTGTGGCAAAATAACTAAAAAGAATTGACTATAGTTGAATTGTTTTGGCAATCGACACGGCCAAAGTATGAACTAAAGACGACGATTCTGTAATTTCCATCGACCGGATCAATTTCAGAACAATTAAATTAAACTAATCAGTATTTAAGGATATATAGCTTCTACTAATAAAATGCTATTACATGAAAGCCAGTTACAAGTTGAATATTATAAATAAAGTTATTAAATATTCTGTTTAAGAGACATTGTTGACAAATTTGTGTTACTTTGTGTAAGTGACTTTTGTAGGTTATATTACTTGACAGATAACATTTTGCAACAACAAAAGTTTGACGCCATTTTAATTTATTGGCGAATTTCGGTTACCAAAGTATTTCAACTCTACTTTCAAAGAAAATATTTGCAAACTTAAACATAATACGGGTTTTCTTTTGTGATTCATAGATGGATTGAATTATCGTGATTCACTAAACATATCCAGTCTTTAATACACTTAACCTATAAAAGTAACATATCCAATCATTATCGTTATGAAGCGAAAAATAAGAACGTATCATAGAGCTAGAGAATAGCGAAATATAAATCGCAATCAGTTCGGTTCAATGCGAAACAAAATGTTTAATGCATATAAACTTGATCAAGTTGAAGAAAACATTTGGAATATAATCTAAGCAAACAAGTTATTAGTCAAGAAATTGGCCAGGTCGACATGACGAGTGTAAAACAAAATTTGTCGTCAATTTTCACTTTGTTTAGGAATTGATAGTTTTAGAAGTAATGTTGGAAAGCTATTTTAATCAATCAATTAGGGTACTTGCACTTTTTCTTAGATTCTGAATAATATGAATAATAAAAATATATATGGATTTAATCTCAAATCTATATTAGTAAATTAAAATTATTGTTATTATTGGCAATATACAGTATGTCCACGGATCGAGTTCCAAAGAGGAAAAACTTTTTTATTTTGCATTTTACAAGAAAAATGTATTCTTGATAAAAGTTTTTGCATGTCTCGAAACGGCCAAATCAGTTTTAACCTTTTCAAAATTTCTTTTAGTTTAAGATAAAAATCGAAAAATTGGTCGTTTTATTTGAAAATTTTTTAAAGTCCCAGAAATTAAGTTGCGTTGTCATGGTAATTATCCATATTTAATTATCTAATTAACTGTCAGTTAGAAAAATCAACCATAATAGTTGAAAATGTTGTCAAAAGACCAACGAATTTACCTAATTCAATGCTATGGCAAAGGTAATAAAGCGATCCGTCTAGTTGTCGAAGAATTTAATCAAAAGTTTCCGGATATTTACATCTCAAATAGAGGTGCACGAGCATTGGTCAAAAAATTCCTATCCACTGGTTCCATACTGGATGTAAAGAAAAAAAATATACCACGCGATGATGACGACGCCGCCACTCTTCTTGTAATGGATTCAGTACGGAACTATCCCAAACTTTCTTTGCGGCGCAGATCAGTCCATCTGGGAATTAGTAAATCGCTCATTCAAAAGATTTTGAAACGAAGGAAGTTCCATCCCTACAAGCCCATTTTTAATCATACATTAGAACCCGGAGATCCTGCGAAACGTTTGTATTTTTGTTTGTGGATGGGCGCTCAAATTATGGATAATCAATACTTTTACCGGAATATTATTTTTTCTGATGAGGCCACGTTTTCTACTAATGGTACTGTTGCATCTCAACATGTGAGATATTGGAGCGATTACAATCCGAATTTTCGCATGCCTCACAATCGACAATATTCGGCAAAAGTTAATGTGTGGTGTGCAATTTCTTACCATGGTATCATTGGACCATATTTTTTTGATAATACTGTCAATCAGCATACCTACTTGGATATGCTGCAAAATTTTGTTGATGAACGTTTGGACGATCTACCGATTAATTACCTCGCAAGGTGTTATTTCCAACAAGATGGTTGTCCGGCTCATTATGCTAGGATTGTTGTTGAATGGTTAAATCAGCAATTTGGACAGAATTGGATAGGTCGAAATGGTCCCGTGATATGGCCACCAAGGAGCCCTGATTTAACAATGGCTAATTTTTATCTTTGGGGTCGTCTGAAGCAAATAGTTTATGCAAATAATCTTCCTCCGAACGTAGAAGATTTAAAGGAGAGGATTAGAGACGCTGTGACGTCTTTAACTCTCGAAGAAATTCGAAGAAGTTATAGAGAATTGCGCCGACGGCTAGAATTGTGCGTTGAAAAGGGCGGTGAATGGATTGAGTAAAATAGTTATTAGTTATATCATTTTTGTTTTTGAGTTTATGAAAAAATTTTCAAATAAAACGACCAATTTTTCGATTTTTATCTTAAACTAAAAGAAATTTTGAAAAGGTTAAAACTGACTTGGCCGTTTCGAGACATGCAAAAACTTTTATCAAGAATACATTTTTCTTGTAAAATGCAAAATAAAAAAGTTTTTCCTCTTTGGAACTCGATCCGTGGATATACTGTAGATGAATGAAATACTCATTTTATACTTATGTTAAGTATATATCTGGAATTGACATTTGCTTGATCATTTTGATTATTGCTATCGATAGTTTAATTAATATTAATTTCCCGTTTTTTTTAAAAAATCATATGAACTTTATATAGAGATTCGTAAACGCCGATAACAGGGTTTCAAAAAAGTGTTAATTGCAGTCTTAGTTAATTATTTAGAATGTACGGTAATTTACTGGCCTCATAATTAATATTCAGATATATAAAATGCAATTGTTTGATTATAAAATAGTATATTAAAATAAAAGTTGTATAAGACACGATTTTTGACCACGCGTTCAAGTTTATAAAACTCTCTTAGCGGCTCGGTTTCCAAAAAACAAGTGCGCAAAATGTTTTATGAAACGTGTATTTTTATACTATTTTTTCTATTTCGGTTATTAAAAGTTCAAAAAAGCTTCAAATGAGAGACATGTTTTGTTCGAGCATTTTAGAAATTTTGTTTCTTTGAAGTTGGTTACTCTGGTTTTTAAGTAGAACATTTTAAATATTTTAATATCGGTGGTGTTATATGTAATTGTGTTTAAGATGCAGACTGATTTATGCAATAAATTATTTCAAATTACCAACAAAAAGGACGAAATAAATAATTGTACGCCCCCAGAGATTTGCAAAATAACAGAAGACAATTTACAAAATCTTTCGCCAGCAAAGTCTCGACATATCTATCAAAAACAAACTTTTATAACAGTTGTAGTATTCAACATTGGAAGTAAATTTCAATTAATAGCATCAGAAAACTTATCATCCAACTCTGCTTAACAATTTATATTGTTAATTAGTAAATAAAATGTTAGCATGTGTGCTTTTTATTCCGCAAGTCGTAAAAATGTCAAGTTGCTAATATGGAATATCTTACTTATCGACACTCTTCTTTGTAAAAACAACTCATTCCAAAGAGTATGGCCTATATAATTTATTGTAACATTTTTGTGGCAATAAACACGATTAGTGTTTAATTCTTTTGTCGCTCCTAATAAAAGTAATTTTGAAGAAATAATTTCATTTATCATTTCACAGTATTTTTTATTTAGTATGGTACGACAAAGTTTCGTGGGTATTAACTTCTTATAGAGTAAATATCTTAGTACTTTTGTGAGTAACACTTGCGTTTGCTATACAATAATAAAGTTTGTAACTTATAATGAAACACATAATAAAAAAAAAATTATCTAGGAGTAGGTCTGCAAATATGTAAATTCATTTCCTGAAAATATGAAAAATTGCACTATTTAAAGTACAATTATTACCAAACCTTAGCTTTTATTCATTTGAAATTCCTGGATGTTAGTTGATATGATTTGGTTTTGAAAAATTTAGTTGTAAAAGGAATGTTGGTGAATATGTCGCTTCAAAATATATAAAATAAAAATTTGTACTTACGGCGACTTGTATTATAAAATTTATATTATTGTTAAAGTATTTATATATACTTTTTATAATATCTAAGACATCACTTTAGTAAGCCATTCTGTCTTCTTGCACTTGACCGCTAAAATTGCTGGTGCAATATAATACTTTACATTTTTTCATTTCTAAATCATATTACTTGTTAAATGGTATGACATATATGAGCATTTTTTACGGTAACGAGACGCAATATTTGATTCCTCTACTATAAGTGGATTTTGCTAGATTATTGAAAACATAATAATTCTACATTTAACCATTAAGAGCGCTCTGGACGGTAAAATTATTTCGATGCTCGTTAACCCCTCTCCCCTTCTGACTGCTGTAAGTAGCCACAGATGTGGCAATTTGGCAACAGCGAGGATTGGTTTGTAAAGAGTGGGAATGGGTACATAATTCATCGTTGATTTATACTATACTAACGACAACCAAATATTAGGAGAATGAGACGATTCGTCTCTTCCGTGCGTTTAGTGATATAGATACGAGTTGATATACAAAAAGGCATAAAGGATAAACGTAGGGCGCGCACTTATTGAGTCGTTTGAATCAGAAAAATATAGATAATACACACATAAAATTAAAATTTGGTGCAGAAAATTTCGATCCGAACCAACTAAGAAACAAATGAAAGGTTATTCAACAAAAATATATTACATTCAACACATTGCACATTATTGTTTTGATAGTTTTGACTTTTTCATTTTTCGAAATACCGCGTAAATATGTGTGATCCGAGAATCAGTGTAATAATAGTTATTTATATAAGAAGGGTATAATTTATTAGATTATGGGTCGATAGAATGTTTTAGTTATTACGATATCAAAATAAAATAAAAAAAAGTAAAATTATAAGAAAAAAAGAATTATTCATGACTGTTAAATAATACGTTCACTTGCTACCTATCAATAGATACATAATCCTATATTCATATTCAGAGTTGAGATGATTTAAATCATTTGAATAAAATCAGAGTTTAAATTATGATTTATTTAAATCAATGTGATTTTTATTTAAAAAAACATGATTTTTCTTCTAGTAATAGTCTCTTATAGCTTTTATTATATTTATATAATTATTTTAAGCAGAAAAATAAAGAAATGCGTCTTACATTTATTTAGTAACATTACATAAAAATTTTCAAATACAAAGAAAACATAAATAAACATAAGAAAACAGTGTGTTTCATATTAATAAAAAAATACTATTTTTAGCAATGTTGCATTTCTTAATTCTGAATGGACAAGCCCATATGATGAAACAGTTCTTTCGACATCTGCAGAAGAAGCGTTTGCATACAAAATCGGAACAATGATATCCAATGCTTGATTAATTTCTGGAACATTCTTCTGAGATCTCCACCATTTTTTATGTAAATAGATTAAGACGCTTTTATAAAGTATCAGTATTCAAAATTTAAAATAATCCAAAAAACACGGTTTTTTATAAAAATCTACGATTGTTTTCTAGGGGGATTTCTAATTGGAATGCCTCTTGTATAGCGGGGATCCACCAATTCTAGTAGTAAGCACATGTAAAAAAATTCTTCAGGTTTGGGAAGCATTACATTGTTGAAAAAATCCGAATCTCTCCATATCTACAGAATAAAGTTTTACATGTTGCTTTTGTACCGACACAAACTTATACTTTCTTCTTCCACCAGCATGCCATGCTTATTCCACACAACAAAATAGCACATTTTTCTTTTAGTTATTGCTAATTGACTTTGCACTTGATAGTAATAATCATGGCTTCTTTTTAATTTCAATTGACCTTTTTCTATTGTTGCAAATTTAATTTGATTTTCTTGAATGGCCACTAGGGGATCCATGTTTTGTGAGACGGATGGACATTTTATTTCAAGAAGATTTTCTCCGATTATCCCATCAGGGTTCGCGCCCAGGTAGAAATTCTCCTTGTCGATAAATAAACCACAGTCAATAATTTTTTCGATATCCTATCGCTCTCGAAAAGCAGCTTTCGCTAATGGTTCGCTCCTATTGCCATACCGTGTATGTTTATTGCCATCGAAGGAATTATATAACAATGTTTTTATTGTGTTGACACAAGATGTTTTAGGGTGCAATTTGCATATACTGCCAAAGTTTGACGCGGTAACTCTAACAGATCTTTCATATATCCTTAGAAGTTTTTTGGCTTCTAGTCGCACTTTCGATGTACAAAATGTCTTCATTTGATTTTTTCAAATCCTGAAGGAACTGTTCCCGTTTTCGGCTGTATTCCTCCATTGAAAAATCATCTCTTACTGATTCATTAGCCTCTGGGCCATAATCTTTATCACAAGTCACTACAGAGTGTCTTTTCCTCTTTCTGGTGTTGAATATTTGTCGTTTCACTGACTTTAGTCGCCCTTGTTTAATTTTTTTTTTATATACCGTTTAGTATAAGAATGGGAGACTTGTTTGAGTCAAAGCTTTATGTAATACTCTATGAAATTCACCACCCGAATTGAAAGAAATGCAAGCAGCTTCATAACGCATTTGATGTGAGCCTTTTAACGCAAATTTTATTCGCTTTCCTCCCGTAAATTTGCAGACAATGCTGTTGTAATGTTGTGTTAAATTGTTGTCCACATTCAATATTAAACTGCGAGTATTGACATTCAGACGCTGTAAACATGCTTCTGAAAAATAAATTGAAAATCGGCAGTTCATTCTATGGTGCATACTGCTATTCCCAGTAAATGACATTTTTTATCGCGGTCAGTTGTTCCTATTAAGAAAACAGGGAACCCCTGCCAAATCAATTTATACGCTGCATCTGCGTGGATAATGATATTCTTTTTACTCCATTTTCTAATAGAATTTTACTGGTTGCCATGAATCTAAAAACACCGTCGTCCTCATCGGTTGTGAAATTACGATAAAAGCTTTGCTTCGTTCATTGGGGACAGCACTATTCTTAAGAAGCCAACTTTACAGTTCACCAAGAGATATTGTTGGTGGACCGTAAATGGTTTTTCTTAATTTAGCCAGAAATATTTTTATTTGGTTTATATTTGGTGGTGGATTATATTTCTGGGCAAGCACATCCAAAATTGCTTTCGGTTTTATTTTTTTTGGTAAAGAAATCCTTGATTTAGTTCTTTAGTTTGTCGATCGAAATAGGAGAACATTTTCACAGCATGAATCCAGAATTAATTTAATACCAGTTGCACATTGTTGTCCTCGACATTTAACTTTATTACATCGAAAATACTTAACTACACCAGACTCAGTGTTGTTTGTGTTTTTTAAGCTCCAACAAGTTTCCGATTTGACAAAATCTTCTGCATCGTTACGGTTAATGAAGGTTCTTTCGTAATTCCATGTTATGGATCTTTTCTTGGCAAGTTGTTGCTCATTTATTCGGAATAATGTTCTTTTACTCATTTTAATGCGCAATTACTCGTGTTAAGTTGAATGTATTTATTTACTAGCTTATTGATTTATTACTGTAAACAAAACAATTATATAGTGTCCAGAGTTATTTTTATAAAAAAGAACTATTTTAGTAAAGATTCATTTTGTTATCTGAGGGGTAATTTTTTTTAAATAATGGGCGTTGATGTTTTTGTTGGTACGCATAGATTTTGTAGTGTTAAAATACGTACACTGAAGTTCATTCACTTAAAATGAATTGCAAATTTTTTTTTTACTGCAAGTTCAAGTTTTCAAAGGATCTGATATTTAGAAATGGATTAGTAACATTTAAATAATGCACAACTGTAAGCTGCATTTATTTTTAATAATGCTCGTTTAAACTGTAGTGTTATTATTAGGGGTGCTTTGATATTCTTTTTTGTTCTTTGCTAGTTTATTCCACCTTCGTTATTTGTTGTAATGTTTATTAAATAATTTTATCTGTATTTGTGAAAAATCGAAAAAGTAATCTCTCATAAGTCTGTTCTTGATTCTCCTTGTGAGCAGAAATAGCACATTCCAAAATCAAATATATTAATTTATCGATGAAGAAATTGTTTCCTTTTAAGTGGTCCCAACACCTGGTCTTTCAAAGATTTTTTAAATAAATGGTTAGCAAATGTAACACTAGTACTGTTTTTCAAATAGTAAAATATCAAAATCGAGTTTAAGTTAAAAAGGTCCTGTTATTTAAATTTCTGGAAAATGAAATGAAATGATTTTTTTTATAAAAAGTATAAGATTACTGAAATTACATATACTTATGCATATTTATAAATGATTTTTATGCTATACCATTGCAAAAATATAGATATATTGCCCGGTATGTATACAAAATATGTATTATATATTATTATTATTTATTATATGTATTTCAAACACATACTACTCAACAACGTTCACCTCGTGTCTCCGTGTACTCTATGTCTGACATGTCTATTATAAGCCAGCCGTCATACGTCAGTGTATTCTAACCATATGATTCTAACTCATGCACATCTTTTAAAATCGTATATTGCCGCGTTTGTGCACAATTTCGCGGGCATGCGGATTAGTTCAGACTAGTGCATTTTAGAATCGTCTCACGAGATTTATGTTAGCAACGTTGTCAATGAAGTTACGAAAATTGATATACACCTTGCCTTCGCCAGAGAGCAGCACCTCCCCGGTCCAAAATTTGCTAATCGTAAATTACGTTTGAGCAATTTATAAAACATTTAATATAGCTGATATGCGGTATAAATATTCTACAATAATTCATTCAATTTGTCTATCCATTTAATTTTTTTTTTAGTCACTAATAAAGAAATAAAAAATGTTTTTTGTTCATTTTAGAAAAAAAAAATAGATACACATATTCAGTATTACTTTTTAAACATGTTTGTGAAAACCTTTTTCGATTTGATGCAGAAATAAGCTGGAAAAAAGGAAATCCGTAATTCAAGCCGTCCGGTGGCCTCTTAAATAAATATGTTATCTTTATTATCTACTTTTAATATTCAGTTTTTGTGATATACAAAATAATAAACTGCATGAAACATTATCTGGTAGAAAATCATCTTCCTATATATATTTTTTAAATATAAATAATTAATATATGTTAAATTAAATTAATATGCTTTTTTTCTGTCAAGTATATTGCTTTTAGATAGGAAACCAATGCTACAGTGGCACCGATTTTTGTTTCATAATGTGGAATCTGTAATTTATTACTTACCTAATTAATTTGCTCTTACTAGGATACTTGTAATTTAAACATGTTATTTTTTGTTTATAGCAAGACATGTTAAGGTCAATAGCGACGTCAAAACCAACAGTAAACGAAGAAGACTTGAAAAAATTACAGAAATTCACAGAAGATTTTGGACAGGAAGGATAATTGGCAGAGGAATTTTCTTTACGAAACGAATACACAGGAAAAAAAATCGCTTACATTGAATAGGCCTGTTCACTCTTATTAAACATGTAAGGTACAAGTTTTTCGATAAAAGATTGTAAAAATATATTATATTGCAATTTATTTTAAGCTAACCATAGACACATGATTTTTTTTAAGTTGAATTTATTAATTATTTTACATTATCAATATTATAATAAATAGGTCGTGCGAGAATATATATTTATTGTAAAAGCAGCTTGTGTTTTCAAAATAAATATATGTATTTTTATTCAACTTTTTTTATTTGTAAAAAAACCTCACTTGTTACTTAGTGTAAGCAATTTATACATTTTAATTGTACTATGAAATATAATAAAATATTGCAACAATAAGGCCATTTTATTTTTATTCACTTGTAATAACACTGCAAATAGTTTTTAAATTTTAGAAAATTTAATGTTTCTATTGTTTCGTTTATCTATACAAAGTACATAGTACTGATCACAGGTTTAAATTTCAGTTATTTTTATAAAATAAATAGGCACATACAAATTTTAAACTGTTAAATATATGTACATAGAACAGCAGCAATAATTCTATACCTACATTAACAGTTCAGAAAATTTTCTCAGTAAATTCGCTACGCAGGACAATGTCTTAAATATTCCGAATCGAAATATATAACCGTAATTGTAATATCATCTCTGAACACTCTAACTACATCTTCAGGTAAACTTAGAAGTTGGGATAATTTTCCATGGTCTATACCATATTCAGTACCACCCAAAGCGTTTCTTAATAAATGTGTGGCCGCGTTACTGTCCTTCGGTTTTGTTTTTAGACCTTCTTTACGCTGCAGTAACAATTCGTTTATTTCATTTAAAGTCATATTTTTCCTGGGCAACTTTAGAGGACTCAATGTAACTTTCCCACTCATGTGTTCTCCGATCAATCTCACTACTTGTAAGGGTGAAATGATATCCCATAAGCCGTCAGTCGCCAATACTAAGAATTTATCTCTAGGTGTTAGACGATGATAAATAACTTCCGGTGCGGCGGTCAAATATGGGGGAGTGTAGTAGTTTGGAGGAATCGACTGACTGCCGAAGTATTTTGCTACAATTGTTGACATGATGTGTTTATCCCATTTATATCGAAAATCTCCGATCGCACGCAGCGGAGCTAATTGGCCCAATAGTCTTTCCAATTTTATTACGGTGTCTGCTTCATTTGCAGGATGTTCTTTTAAAATCCTATTGACTTCGTTTCGATTGTAGGTATTGTGTTCCTGAGTTAATTTCTTAGCTACCCACGAATTTGTTTCAGTTTTGACACCTGCAATAATAAAATACAAATTTTAGAAAAATAATTCTTTAGAAAATTTGCCTATAATTATAAAATAAAAATACTGACTGCATTAGATTTGAAGAAACTGATAAATTGTATAAATAACTGGCTGTTTATGCAATAAAAAGCTTTATTCTAAACGTATACCGTGTGGCCGCCGTTAATAGCGCGATGCATGTATTAGTAACTACTGGTCGACTATAAATGGGCGTGCCAACTTGAATTGCCACACCGACAGCGGGCGTATAAGTTATACGTATAAATGTATTCGTAGGCAAATCAAGTGAAAAGCAATGTAATATGTATTGCGTTCCCGTTGTAAGTAATTATTTGTAGTTGTTTGAAGCATCAGATAATCACTGATAATATGTCAGTGAAGTAACTCATCACAGCTTCATAAACAACATAAAAGAGCAAAAATAAATAATAAATAACTCCTAGACTTTAAAATAAAAAAAACTTCTTAACTAAAATAATATTTTTCAACAAATATTATAATCTAAAAACTCAACTATAATAAAATACTGATACATAAAATATTTACTTCTTAAAACAGAATTGTAATTCAACATTACAATTAACCTGTAATTAGCTAAAAAAATGTTATGCTTAAGCAATAATAAAACTCGAACTGACGCCCATATGTGGAAGCGACTGCCCGACTACACCGTATAAATGTCGATTTTTTGGACAAATACGAGTGCATCATAGGCATATGCGAAATACTAGCTCTGTTGTAATCCAGTATAACACTGCGTCTACTTGTTTACCGTTCTAATTCACAGACATCTCTATCTGTTTCGCTTACTCTACAGGTATCGCGATAATGCAGACGCACGCGGTCTTATGGTATAGCGAAATACACGGAAAATTAAAAGTGTTCTAATATAGAGTTACAATAATAAGATGGATCATATTTGAATTAAGCTATGTGCAATATCTATTACATTGTTGGTATCTTCTGTTTCATACTAATTTAACACCCGTATTTTAAATAATTTTAAAATTAGTTTTTCTGTGTTTGATTTTCTGCTTGCATTAATAATTTGATTAGGTAAATTTTATTATAAAAATGCACCCACAGGAGAGATCTATCTGTGCTTTTGGTTGTATGCAAAGCCAGTTTTCTAAAAAAATCATCGTTTTCTTCCGAGAGTTTCTCAGTGACAACTCTGAATTAATGGAGCGTCTACAAGGATTTCCCAGTGCATTTTTGTAAGTGTCAATTAACTGTGATTGGTCGTTATCATGAAGAAGAGTCACACTTCTGATGCTTGGATTCTGTTGCTTTGTTCAAAAACCGGGTCTAGCCTTTTTACCAAGAGATGAGATTAGTAAAGGGAAATTTTATGGAATATCTATAAGAAAAATCTGTTTAAATGACATTTCATGATTGTCTTCATAGATTCCGAAAAAATTGTTTACCCAGGTCTTTTTTATAGAAAATCTTCAACTTTTTATGTCCCACGCTAAGTAGTTTTCTGCATTTTTACTCATCGTGAATAGGTTCCACATTACCAATGCTTATTTTTAATGTTTTTGCTAAATAAAGTACAAAAACCCGCCATAATTAAAGATTCGCTAAATGTTCTTTGAACTGAACTGTTCATGGTCATCTTGCTTGGTTCATATTTTCAATGTATTTTCGATTTATCGGAAACTCTTACATCAATTACACTATTGGGTTCGTAAAAGGGTATGTCCTCCAAATTGTTGGTACAAAATTGCAATAAGAGAACTGTGCATAGGTTAATTTGACCTTCGATCATATAATAATCTCTTCCATTAACTTTATAGCTTAAAACAGATAGAGGGTTGAATGATAGCCGTTCCTTCGTTGGAGTTCTTCTGCGTCGATATACTGTGGTGAAACACGCCGGTATGTTACGTCCGTATTGTTCCACGTTTATAGATTGTTGTATTGTCTTGTCTACAATATTATTTTGTTCCACTCTTTCAAAAGTTATCGCTCCTCTCCATTCCTTAATTCATAGTTTGTTGATATCTTCACGAACTTAATCTTTCCATATCATCCTAAGCTTTTATCTTGGTTTGCTTGTCATCATGAGTTCATATTTTGACAAAAATTTCATATTCCCATCTTTGACTGTTTCCATTTTAACTTTTAATATATTCTCAACTTCTCTTCATCCCTTACTGGACATCGTTTGCGATACAGATATTGCTATTGGTGTAATTACTACAGTAGCCGCTCGGTAGAGTGAATACTCTATTCAGTGAACAGCTCGTTTATACGAACAACTAAAATTTTACTATTAAAACTTCAAAGAGTGAACAATAAATAACACATTCAATTCAGTATTCTCGGTTGTAATGTTTTGTAGAAGAAAAATATCCTGTTTTTAAAACAAAGAAACTCAATTGAATGTCGGTAATCTGTTAATATTGTGCTAATTCTATTTTACCAGAAACATTATATTTGCACGTAATGCCCTGATAATTCTAAAACTTCGCAATGGTCGATGTTCGGAGATAAGCTTGAATTGACCACTGGCAACAACCATTCGCACGTATTGCAGCCAGCGTCTCAAAACCCGCCACACAGAAACATTTCCCTTTTTTAAATGTATATTATATTTTTAAGTGTGAAATGAAAAATGAATTGCGAGAATTAATGATGCCTGATAGAGGTATCTGAAAATAAACATTCGCACGTTGTACTCGTATTCTCTTAATACCCTACACCATTAATAATCCTTTCTGTGTTATATAAAAAAAAAACTAACGAATTTACAAAAAGATTATCAAAAGAAAATTATTATTATAAATAAAATTGAAATGAAAATGAAATTAATATACTAATACAAAAAGAATAAATATACAGGTTCGGTCTGTTTTTACCTTTCATGCGAGCTAAAGTCCATGTATTGAAACGAACGTTGTTGCCAGTACTTATACACACGTGGGCAGTGTTCGACGCTAGACGACGGACCGATACGATCATAAGATTCCAACATAATGCATGTGCGCATGTTGCAGGGGTTCTCATCTTCATTTTTAGGTACTATTCCCATTCGTAATATTCTTAAAAAAGTATCTTAAGTTAATATTATAAGAACTCCTTCAGATTTATTATTTTTATGATTGAATTTAATATGGTTTCGCTGAAGGTCTACTTGTCGGCTCGCGTATGTATATCTGTTAGGTAGGTACGGTTTGGCAACTTCTTTCATGTTTTATACGTAAACTCGCATGCAAGATAATCGTAGGCCAAACCTGTATATCTAGTCGTAGTGTATTCTACCCTACGCTTAAACCTTTATTAGCTTTTCAAAAGTCTTCATCTTTCGAAGTCGAAATAGGAATCTAATCCTGTTCATTCCTGTTCTTTGAATTCATACGCGAAAAAAAATGTAACGCCTGTTACGCCATCCATCGAACTAAAGTTTAGGTTGGCATTATGCATCATCGTGAAATCTTTGCCCTTCATTTTCTGCAAGTTGTCGTTGTTACACTAAACACGCACATATTGTCCTTGACAGCTCATTCACTAAAAGTCAACACTTTAAGCCGCTTTCTTATTTAAAAGTCTTTTCCCTAAATTATTCGGTATCTTCAACGGTAGGTATATTTTTCTTAATACAATCCCTCCTTGTATTTGTTTATGAACTTGTTTCTTTTCTGATTCGCTATCATAATCTTCAATTTTCTTTTAGAGATGTTTGGACCTGGTAAACTCGAAAACACATTGCACAAGAATTCTTCTTCCCATATCACTTATATTACAACGATTAGTGAGTTCAACCACGTCAGTTCCATTTCTACCTAGGACTTTTCCTACAGTAATACATTTATCTGCAAGAAACTATAAACAAATTTTTTTTATACTATATTTCTTTTTGTAGGTCTTCAAACCATACAATCTTCACAGTCTATGAAACTTCTGTGTTACACATACAAGTTCATGAATGTATATTTTTATTCATTCAGCTATTGTTTAAATATATAAAATATTATTGCTGGCTATATCGTGTTAGAATATTTTAAATTATATCCTTTTTTATTTATAGACATAAGTTTGAGGTAACTTTTACAATTTTTAAGCATGATTTATAAAAATCCCTCTTATAAAATTTTATTACTTTATGCATGTTTTAAATTCATTATTTATTCTGCAATATTTTCATCTCGTGTAAGACGAATGTGAACTCATTCATACAGTTTTATTGTGTTTAAATGACTCTCTCTCCTTTATTAGGTTTAAGTACCTTTTTATCTTTATTTTATACTTATTTAACACTTAATTTTAAATACTTATTTAACCTATAATGTAATAATAAAAATCATTTGTATCTGAATTTCATATTTAAATATATGCAACCCATCATACACTTGTGTTATTAGTATTGCATGATGTTGAAATCTTCAGCATACATTCTTCGAACTTAAACTCAATATTTTATTTAACACTTAAACTAGTTCTTAATACTATTCTTATTTTTAAATATGTATCTATGTATTTTATTTTAGTAATTTTAGTTCTGTTGATGTTGTAGGCGTAGTATGCTCGAGTATTTTTGTGTTTACAATAAAAATGAAGCGGAAAGTGCTAAGTTTAATCGAAAAATGTGAAATTTTAAAAAGTCTGGATAATGGAACCAGTGTAACATATTTGTCTAAAAAGTACGGGATTGCCAAATCCACAGTATGTGTAATCAAAAATAAAAAACGAAACATTTTAAAAGTCACATCAAAGCGCAGTGAAATGCAGAAAATAAAAACTAAAATCCTGTAGGCTGTAAAAGAAATTTCGGGAGAAAAATTATCAGCTGCTCCGGAGCATGTAGATCCATTCAAGATTAATCTTCGAAAAAAAATACACGAGCTACAAATAACACATGATCAATTATACAATGCCGACGAAACAGGCTTGTTTTGGAAATTACTCCCAAAAAGGACCTTGGTTATGTCTGAAGAAAGATCGGCCCCTTGTTGAAAAACGGATAGAGTTACTTTTCTTGCATGCACCAATGCAACCGGTGAACATAAAATCAAACCGTTAGTGATTGGACGTGCCAAAAATCCAAGATGCTTTAAGAACTTTTCACTTCCAGTGGAATACGCAAGTACGAAAAATGCTTGGATGACGTCGGGGATATTTGAAAATTGGTTTCATCATTCATTTGTCCCGAAGGTTCGAAGATTTTTGAAACAAAAAGGATTACAACAAAAAGCTCTTTTACTTTTGGATAACGCTCCAAGTCATCCGCCAGCAGAAAAGTTGGTTTCTGATGATGGAAAAATTCTTACTGTCTGCATGCCCCCGAATGTAACAGCACATGGACCACAATGTCGTTAGGTTAACAAAATTGTTTTATAGAAGAAGCCTTTTATCAACAATAGTTGCTTCTGATAGCAATGATATTTCAGCGTTCATTAAAAAGTTGAGTCTAAAAGATTCTGTTACACATTGCATTAGCATGGAATAATGTGAAAGAAGAAATAATTGCTAAGTGTTGAAAACATATTTTATCAGATTCTTTCAATAGCGACACTGATTCAGAAGAAGATGTTCCACTGGACATTCTACAAGAACAGCGTCGGGGCAGTGACAATTCAAGAAACTGTAGCATTACTACAGGAAGTGAACGGAAACATAACATACACCCGTGAAAACTGGAATAAGGATGTCATAGAAGAACATGAAGAGGATGTAATTGAAATTGAAAATGTGGAAGAAATAATGGATGATGAGCAAATGCCAACTAACATCCCCACCAACGAAGAAGCTTGGGCAGAACAAAACATGCTAAATTCTGAAGATCTACTAACTTTGCCAAGAATAAAACAAATCGCAGTTCAAAGATGTTTTAAGTCAAAAGAAGGTTCAAACAAAATTAACTGGTTTTTTAACAAACAAAACTGACTACTTTAAATCATTACGTATTCGTGTACGAGGTAGGCGCCATAAATTCTCGGCCTGATATACAAAAAAGAAACTTGGAGCAATATAAGAATTTTTATTTTTCAGTGTAATCTCCCTTAACTTCTATACATTTATTACAACGATTAATTAATAATTCGATACCCTTGTAAAAATAATATGAAGTTTTTCCGTCAAAATGTTTTATAACAGCTGTTTGCAACTCACTGTCGTCCTTAAAACTACGTCCCCTAAGGTCTTTTTTTCAATCAGAAAATAAAAAAAATTACAAGGAGCCATATCCGGACCATACGGTGGATGATCCAATTCTTGAAAGCCGCATTCGCAAAAGGAAGCTTGTGAAATGGCGGCAGAATGGACCGGAGATTTGTCTTGCAATAATCGCACACGTCATGGAGAATTCGGCGAACACTTGTTTCGGAAATGTTTATTATCACTGCTAATTCCTTCATTCTCAAACAGCGATCGTCTAGCACTAAATGTTCAATAATTGAAATTTGTTGAGGCGTTATCACTTCAATTGGTCGATCCGACCGATCAGCATCTTCCAGGGATTCTTGTCCCAAACGGAAACATTTGCCCACTTTTTTACAGTTGAATACGAAGGAGATGAATCACCGTAAACGCAGTCTAAACGTTGTTTAATGTGATAAGGTGTATGCCCTTCTTTTGTTAAAAATTTAATGACCGCGCGGTACTAAATTTTCGTTACTTCAGACATTTTCGTGCGCTAGTCACTTTGGTTGGCTGGTTATAAAAACTACTAGGCTTTGAACCGTCATATTTATAGTGCACATCTCGCGTATGTGACGGAGTTTGAACACGTCTAAACCTGTATAAGCCTGTCAGGCCGAGAATTTATGGCGCCTACCTCGTATGTATGTACTTATGTAGTAGGTACATGTATATTCTTCATTTGTAAGTTCTTTTTGATGGTACTGAATATATAAATAAACGATTTAAACTGCACATTCGATTGAGTGAACAATTCGCTTCTGTGAACAGGTAAGGTTTTAATTACTTCACATAATCGAGCGGCTTCTGTACTTTGTATATTAAGTTTTATTTTTTACAGATATTTAATCTTTTGATATCCACAGTAAACCCTGTTCCCAGCGATTATTTCAACATTGTTCCTGTTTTGTCTGTTCATCATTACATTCAGGCATGTCTCAACTACTTCTAGATTATATTCTCGAATGATAACGTGATTTGGTGTGTTGGTTTATATTCTGGAGCATATCATACCGTATGTGTCCATTTTCATTAGGTATAGGGATTCAATGTTTACGTGCGATTTATACGTATACAAATAATATGTGGCAACGTGTGTCACCCTTACTCTCCGTCACCAATCCCGGCAACAATCGACATTACAACGATTTTTTCCGATCTTCCCACCAGATTTTACATTCAATCTTTAGCTGCGAACACGTTGCGATCTAGTCTGCCATCAAAGCCGTCTTATTACTGGAACGGGAAACATCAAATGGCCGCCGCGATCTCCTGATCTACTAGTTTATTATTATTTTCAGAATCCTTTTTTATTTACCTTATTTTTAATTTTATTAGAATTACGCTTTTGTGTGTGTCATGCAGCGTGAACGCAGCTTAATAATTCTCTGCATTTACTGAAAGGAAAAAGAAAAACAAATCCTTGCAACGCGTAAATATTATTTCTGAACGCATTACAAACACCCAAGTCAATGGTCCAAGAGTTACTGCTATAACTTGAGCTTGTATCGGTCGCGCTCGCATTGGAAAGGAAAGTAGGGGTGCCATGTTGTCACGTATTGCATGAATTAATCGCCTATGGCTAATGAAAATTGACACATGCTGTATATTTAGTCTGGTGATTAGTACTATTAATGCATATTCATTACTCCTCATACTCCTTACAACTAGTACTAATTCTAGTCACTGACTGCTTCTTCTAATGTGGTGTTAACTAGTTAGTAGAGCATCTGTCGGCATAACTCCTACATAACTATACTCTGATCTCATCTGCTGTTCCATCGCTTGTTATAATAACCAGTTCTGATTACTTTTGTTGGTATTATCACTAGCTAAGAGGAGCATATGAGGTACGAATTGCATGAATAGATTTTTGCAAAATATGTCAGGCTGGACATTCGAACCTACTAAACCAGGCAACATTTGAAAGTCCACTGTGTTTGGCCACTGTTAGTATGGAGTCGTTGTAATATATGATACTATTGAATTGATTTGATTAAATTAGTAATTTTCTATTATTACTGTTATATTGATGCTGTGCTATTAATTAAACTGACCATTACACATTTTATTAAAAGAAGCGAATGTTATAAAATACAAATACATACCCAAAACGGCATTGCAGTCACCCACGTGTGCAACATGTAAGTGTTGACGATCCACATGAGCAACGCACGCCACAGATCCGCTCATCGCCACAGATAATGTTTTCATGTTAACTTTTCCATCGTCCTTGGGCAATGCTTCCGTCGAGAGATCTTGATCTAAACGCAGAAACGCTTTCTCTAAAGCTCTGTTCATTTCGAAACTTTCTTTGTTACCTACCTGAAATTCTGCTTAATCATAGGAATACGCAAGCAACTAATACTATCTACCTGTTTAAGATCTTGAAGGAAATCGTGAAAGCTCATTGCGTAGATTTCTTTTACGTCATCTACAAATTGAAATTTATCATTATAAGGCGTAAATAGTTCTAAAGGACTAGTCTCCTTCAATGATGACAGATACTGTTGGAGACTTTCCGGTGGAAGAAGACATGCTGCGATGTAATGAAAGAGACGTTTGGCTATCACTTGTGCGCAGGCTCCCCCACCGTGGCCGTCGAACACGCCAAAGAGTAAACCTGAAAAAATGTATAGTTGTGTAGTAAATCAGATGTACTAAATGTTGTCAAAATGGTTTAAATTCAATAGTTAACAGAGTAATAAACATGTCATAGTTGTTTACAATAAGAATGTAAAACTGCATATAAAATGTAGAAGAAATCGAGTTCGAAAAACACTGTTTATATCCACGGATATAGTCACAATGTACAACTTTGTTTCCGAGATGGAATTACGTCAGGTTAGGCTTTGTTCAATGATCTAGTAATATAGAACTACTAGATGTACTGTAGAGAGAGAGGAATTGACCTCTACATACAAAGGAGACAGATATACAAAACCGTTAGTTGTGGGCAAAACAAGGTGCCAATACATGGTTTTGTATATACACTTTCTCAATTTTGTTGATTTATACATATTTATTTCTTTTTTTGGTAAGTTGGTATGTATATTATTAATAGATTTCTTCTAGTATTGATTTTATTTCATACACCACTGACTTTATATTTGTTTAAAAAAATATGAGTATAAAGACTACTGTGCATTCATGATGATTCAACCAACTGGTTTTTTTTTTTTATAAAATTGTGATGAAATTAGACACATTTTAAGAATTTGCTTTTAAACATTGTAAGTCATTACAAGCTATAGCAACATATTTGAATTTTGCCCACATAAAACGGTCAATTTCGTTCATCCTTGTCAAACTTATATTTTCCTTCTTTTTCTTATGGTGTGGGTCACTTCCTAATAAGCAAGACGTAGCGTACAGTGCATCTAGTATAATAGTATTAGATCATTGACTTTGATGTCAATTTCTTGTCTAGTATTCTAAGGGACATGTTCGCTGTTGCTTGCATAATGCTTCAGGTTGTGAAAAACTATTCTTCTGAATTCAGTAGGTAGTAAGAAAGTTGTGTCTGCTCAAAGCTCAAGAAACGGTTGTTTGTGAATGATTTACAGATTGGCCATTTACGTTTTAGCCAATTTTATGTTTTACAATTTTATGTTTTACAATTTCTGCTCCAGCTTGAATTAACCATGATTGTCAAACTTGACGTAATTCTGTAAGGGGGTATTTGGCAATTATTTAAAAAATTATCGACACAAAATAATGAACATTAACATGAATTTAAAATTAGAGTTTATGAATGCTATTTCATGATGGCAATGTTACAGTTCATGAAAGCATCATCATATGACTATAAAATGATGTTTATTTTGTAAATTAAATATTTAGGTACGACTCTGGCAGCAGAAGAAATGAAAGATGACGCTTTCAATTAGCTGATGTAATATTAACATGAAAATTTCTAAATCGTAATGCGCAAATCAATTGCAGACAGACGATATTATAAAAGAGGAAACAAAAAACACATTTAACTAATCCAAGTTCCATAAGAAAAGTAAAATTTCAGAATTGAAACTCAAAAACGTGATAAAGTATAAAGAAATACCTTTTGAATATGCAATTACAGATAATGTATCTATTAGGCTAAATGAGTTACTACAAATTTTTTTTTTGGAAATCAGCCTGACATTTAGAATTGGCTTCTAATACTAAAGAGTAATTCACTTAATTTAACTGTATCTCTTATAGTCACAGAGACTTTCATACTGGAATGTTTTCGCGGAACACCAGACCATGCTGCTAAAATTGGCACCCGTTATTTAATCTCGTGTGTCACATTCTTTACAATGAAATACACAGAAATATTTTCTTGAAAAATGGAAAGGGTAATGCTATTTAAGTTTTACTAACAACACACGGAAATTATGGAGTAAGTTTAGTAAATTATTTGAATGGGATTGACGATTGCGATTGGTCTGAATGACTCGAAGACGAGTCAAATAACGGTAAATATGGCATTTGAGTTTCAAAGCCGTACACAAATCTTGTGGTAGAAAGAGTGCAATGAAAATTTTAAAATAATATTAACGTGAAAGAGACAGATGGCGTGCATTCACATAAAGGTGGATTAATGCAAAGGTCTTTTCAAGACTGCGTCTCACGGTTCAATAAGTTGAGATTAAAACAATTTAATAGATTCAAGATTACTATATAATATTGATTTGCAATATGCTGTCTTAAACTCTAACAAAATAAGTCCTTAATTTTAAAATTACCATGCACGCCAACTATTGTTTAGAGCCTTTCACTTGAGTTTCCAGAAACTGGAGGATGATATTGTCTGGAAATAATTAGTTCTTATTAGTTTAGTGTAATTAGAGATTTTTCCTATTATTTATTGTCCATCTATTTTGCATTTTATTAAATCAAACTCAACTTTGTTAATAATTTTGAACATATATTGTGAATCGTAAATAAATTAAAATTTCAAGCAAGATTATGCGTTTAAGGAATACATAATAAATATGATACACCATCTTATATGTACCTACTGGAAAGTTTGTCTAATTGTGCGTTACCATGTTTAAGTGTATCGTTGTTCTGATATGAATATAGGTGCTGACTAGTTACATGCGTTGCGGGATGTGGCGTTTTGCCCCCACTGCTTCGCCGCGGGCACCGATTCCCCCCGATTCATCTCGCTCCTAAATTATACAGGGTGAGTCATTAGTAGCCGCTTCTTCGATTGCTTTTTTGTGTTTTAAATAAAAGAAAAAACAATTACTGGAAGATTGATGGTTGCTTGTGGCGCATATTGTAAAAATACTTTAAGCTCTGACGCACTTCCGCTTTCACCGGAAATGTACGGAACTTAATTTTTTTAAAAGACTCACCCTCTATATTTTCGGATTTTCTAGTACTGCTTTAAATTGTCTGTTCAACTGTTTTTTATTTGTCAAAATTGAGTGAATAGTTTTTGTTATTTTTTTTTTGAAAATATTTGACCGAAACACGTGTTCAGAAAAACACATTTTCACATTGTTTTTAAAAGTAAAAATATTAACTTTGGTGGTGCTTGTAGCCAAGAAAAATCTGCATCATTTGGTGGTATAAGTTGCACTCGATAATACCTCAAAAAACTTTGTTTTTTCAAAGCCTACTTCCTGAAATTTACACATACCAAATTTTTTTTTTTAATGGAATACCCAGTATTTTATTGAGGCATTTTGTTCCCTTTCTTATTCTCTTTCATTTTTGTTAACAATGTCCTATACCTATCTTTTGTAATTTCGGAAATAATCACTATAGGAGCAATTAGCGGTCAATTAAAGAACTACGAGCGCTGTTGTCCTATGCACCAAAATATTCGTTCAACCAATAGAAGGCAGGAATGGAGGCCCGACTTCCTTAGCCAACTGTCAAACAAAGTAAATGTTAAATCCTATCCCAAAAGTAATAATTTTACAGAATGAAGAGCACCGCTAATTGCTCCTATAGTGATTATCTCAGAAATTACAAAGGATAGGTATAGGACATTGTTAACAAAAACGAAACAGAATAAAAGAGGGAACAAAATGTCACAATAAAATACTGGGTGTTCCATTTAAAAAAAATAGGTTTTTGGTGTGTGAAAATTTCAGGAAGTAGGCTTTGAAAAAACAAAGTTTTTTAAGATATTGTCGAGTGCAACTTCTGAAGCTCTGGTTCCATTGTCTCTACTTAATCAAAGACATGAATCAGTCAGTGATGAGCATAGTGAAATTGCCGAAATTAACAATATCATACAGAACGGTAGCATTAAGAATAATCAACTGACGAAATCATAGATCTATGAATGAATACATGGCGATGAAGAGCATTTATCGTTGCATAGTGATGAGAGCGACCCGGATGAAGAAGTTGTAAGGATTGATCCAAAAGTGAAACATGATAAGGCAATTCATTGTTTCAGCACATGCATACAGTGGACTGGGGAGAATGGTGCTGAAATAAATACCTTATCCATAATATGAATAATGTGAGAAGGCGCAATGCAAGTCACCAGTGCAGTATTAAACAAGCAAAACTTATTGAATTTTTTAAATCTTAGTTTTATAAATTTTGGTTTTTGCCTTATAGTACATATTTTCCTTACTTTTTATGTACGACATAACGTATTTTAGTTTATACCGGGCTCTTTTTTTATCATTACACATAGCATTTTCCCTATGTGTAATGATAAAAAAAAAATTGTCAATGCATTAGCGATATAGTCACTGTATAGTAGACAACCAGTTATACACTCGTATTTTGACAAGCAGGAACAGTGAGCTGTCATAAGATTTTTATCAGTCAATTTTCGTTAAACTTTTTATTAAAATTTTAAAATAAAAATTGAGTTTGTAGCAGAAACACTGTACGATACACGTGTTAAAATGTTATTTTATTTTGCTTATTTTAAATTGCTCCAGTTCCTAATCACCCTCGTGTCGCAAATCTTACTCGCAAAATAAAATAGCACTTTTAACAATTATATCGTAAATAACTAATTTTGTACAATTTTTCTTACAATTTTAAAATTCGAAATATATCACGTCGTCAACATCATATTTAAGGATTAAGGATTTCCCGCCATTTCCCACTGGCCGATACAAATAAAATAATATTCTGGAGATCCGTTTCTCTTACTTCTACCATAAATTATTTGTACGGAAAAATTAAACTTTGCAGCGTACCTACATAAAACCTTTTACATTTATTACGAAACTGTTAAAATTTAGCGCGAAAGTATTTGATTCGGCAATAATACTTGTACTGGTAACACTGGGCGATACAGAGCAAAATAAAGCTTAGAAGAATTAGGTTATGTTTTTAATAAAGAAAATGCAGAATATCACTTGGAACAAAATAATTAGTTTATTATAACAATTAAACGAACTTAAATGTGAAGTCTAATATCATAACAAGTTCTCGAAATGTCCACCTTGTCTTTCAAGGCAATAAGCAAGGCGATCTTGAAAGCAACGAAGTGTATTTCTAATAAATTCTGGCCTTATTCCATTACATGCAGTACGTATACGCTCTTTTAGTTCATTCAAGTAGCGTATTCGTACATTGTTGTAAATTTTACTTTTTATGTAACCCCAAAGAAAATAGTCATTTGGAAATAAATCAGCGGATCTTGGAGGCCATAGTATGGGACCAAATCTACCAATCCACCGTCTTTGAAATAAGTTATTTAAAAAATTCCTGATAGCGTTAGTAGAATGTGGCGGGGCCCCATCCATTTGGAACCAGGGTTCATCAACATTCATCATCTCAATTGATGGAATGATATGGTCTCTCAACAAATTCAAATATTTCACTGCAGTGAGGTTACCGTCAATAAAAAATGGGCCAATAAGTCTATCGCTTATTATTCCAATCCAGACATTAACTTTTTGAGGGTACTGTGTTCGGGTCAGGTTTTGAGCGTGAGGATTTGTACGGGACCAGTACCTAATGGATTAATGGATAGGAAATTTAATAATTTTTCATGGATAAATGTAGGGTACAAACCGAAAGTTCTGAGAGTTGACTTCACCGTTTACGGTAAATGTAGCCTCATCAGTAAAAATTATTTTATTTAAAATTTCTTGGTTTTCATTTAACATGTTAAACATTATTTCACAAAACTCAGTTCGTTTTATCTTATCCTCTTCGAAAAGCTCTTGATGATTTGATATTTTGTATGGCCTATATTTAAATTCTTTCAGAGTTTTGTATACCGAACTGTACGATACTCCAAAATGTTTAGCTACATCTAAAAGAGATCCTACAGACCGTTCCTCTACGTAACACAGGATATTTAATTTCATGTCTTCTGTTCGAACATGATTGGTTCTATTTCTTTTTTTGTGAGAATTTAGAACACAACCATCTTCTTGAAATTTCTTAAAAAAGTTCAGAATTGTTTTTGCACAAGGTATAGGCCTGTCTGGATAATTGACGGAAAACATGTCTCTAACTTGCCTTAAACTACTATTTTTCTGGTACCACATTACTATAGCCACCTTTTCATTTCTGTTGTATTTATCCATGATTTATAAATAAATTATCTATTTTTTAATAAAATGTATTTAATTTATGACTTATGTTTGAATAAAAATTCAGAAATATTAGACATAAAAAATGTTTTTCCCGTCATGGCAACCTGATTTAAAAATTAATTATACGTAAATTCTTCATTAGTGTATAACTGGTTGTCTACTATACAGTGACTATATCGCTAATGCATTGACAATTTTTTTTTATCATTACACATAGGGAAAATGCTATGTGTAATGATAAAAAAAGAACCCGGTATATTTTTGTATATTTAGTTTGGGTATTCGTTTTTCGTAACAATTTTCTGTTAGTTTGTATTTGAGTTTATAAATCCCAACAATACATATTTTCGGTATTATTTTTTAACTTTTGAAAAAGCTTCCGATAGTCCGTATGTTTCACTACTTTGGATTAAATTCGGTTTTAATTGATCCGGATTAGTGAAGCATTACTGTATATGAATAAAATATATTAAAAGTCTTCGGTGAATATACAAGAAATGTATGATTCGTAGGCGACAGCCCTCCTCCTATTTTTTTTAAATTGTGCAATTTGCGTCGATATTATTTATATGGTGTTATTGAATGCACGTCTTTGATATATCAAGATTGTTTGATGATACTACATATGTAATAGAGATGGTTCTATGCTTAATTGTTCACATTTTCACTTTTATACCTTTCAGGAAAAAAAAAGCATTTAGAAAATCTGTAAATACAAACAAAATATGCTTAATGACTTTGACTTTGTTAACAGTATTTTAGTAACCCGATTTTAACAAACAATATAATGAATCGCATTAATAAACTCCATAGATTCAAAAAGTTGCTGCACGCACTTTCAGCGGACCAATTTGATGCGTGCATAAGACGATTTTTTTTTTATTGAGGACTGTTACATAGCTTGAAGAAAGAGAAGACAAAGGCAAGCCCCTTAATGTTCAATTCTGTATTATTCTTAAAAATATTTGACACTTTTAACTCTGCTAGTATTTTATTTTTGCAGGGCTAAATGTCTAGTAAAATTAAATTTTTAGACAAAATTTATTTAATTTGTCATTTACAAGGTACTTAATCGATTTCTAGCTTTTCAGAATAGTCTTATAATTAGTGAATAAACACATTTAATTACTTACCTGTAGTAATTAAACATTTAGCTTCAGATCGTGTATCTTCTATAGGATTATTCGATGCTAGTTGATTTGAATCGTAAGATTTGACCGAGCCTTCTATAAACTCCTGAGAATATTCGTTGGCACGGAGAACTGTATCTACCTGTAAAAAATAAGTATTTTTTAAAAACCTGCTGCTTTAGCATTTAGTAAAGTTAATACTGTAAATCTAAGTCGTAGGCTTCCACGGCTGTGGTTGATATATGTCTTGAATGAAACAGACGAGTCGAGTCACTGCTTTGAGCAAGCTGTGTTTTATAAATAGTTTATGAGGTTAGGTTGTTACAAATCGTATTAATATATTTTAATTTGATATTCGTCTCAGAATAAAAAAAATGAGGTGTGGCCACCACATGACTTTCTTATACGTATGATACAATTTTAAGAATTTTTTATACAAACATTCTTCAAAATCTAATTCTAAGTACATACTTCTATTCTCTATAAATCACTATAGAATGTTCGATAAAAAGTGCTACTCGTTAAGAGTAATAGATTTACTTCCGGTTCGAATTTTGACGTTTCATGCATATAAAAAATATTGCAAATTCGGCTCTAAATACTTTTGTACTCTTGATAAGTATATATAGAATGCATAATTTACGACATATTTGCAAAAAATCGCTATTCTATAATAGTAAAAGTGTTACTTCCGGTCCTAATTTTGAATTTTTTTTTATATAAAAGGTATTGAAACTTATATTTTAAATACTTTTCTACTCGAAATGTACTTGCCTAGAAAGCACGACTTGACAGATATTCGCGAAAACCTGATTTTTGATAAGAGTAAAAGACCTACTTCCGGTAGGAATTTCGAAAAAGTTTTTTAACAAAAATTTTTTCAGATTTAATTTTGAGTACATTTGAATTCTTTATAAATTTATTTAAACTTAGTAGTTGTTTTTGAATTACTGGGCATGTTTCCACTGTAGCACTGGATGACAGACTGTTAATTCAAAATTGTACACTACAGTTTGTTTGCTTCAGGTTTTCAAAATGTTCGCGTCTAAGAGAAAGGATCATCTTGCATCAAGATAACGCTCGGGTCCACACTGCCGCTCGAACTGAGTATTTTAATGCCCACAACATAAAAATAATGGGTCATTCACCGTAGAGTCCAAACCTAGCACGTAATGACTTTTTCCTACTTCCGCGGGTAAAGGACAAATTACGGGGTTTACGTTGATGATGTTGGATTCAGTTACTTTTCAGTACTTAGAACTATCCGGTACTATTTATTCGTTACCGAGTACTCGTTCAAATGTGCGGTGCGGGAATATGTATAGTTAAAATATAGTACAAACAAAATGTTCACTAAACTATATTTTTTAATAAAACATTTCAGACAATAATGTATTCTAAAAGTTATAAATTATGAGAGTAACTGTTTGAAAAAGTAACTAATATTATTTGAAACCAGTATTCCTTACTTCGGATCTTATCGAGCAACGACTATTTTAGTACAGAAAGTTTAGTTACATTTGCAATACCATTAGTTTACGTTTTACATCGATCGAAGAAATGAAATAAACAAACTACGGCCAGAAGATTATAGGAAATGTTTTCAAGAATGGTTTTCACGGATGCAAAAATGCATTGGCTGTTGAGGAAAACACTTTTAAAAATTAAAAATTAATGTTTCTTGTAAATAATTGTGTTTTACATTACCAGGCTCAGCGGAAAGAGAACAACCCTCGTATAATATAGATGTCTAAATTCAGTGAAAATAATATAATATATAAACGAGTTCGTTGTACACAACTTATCACGAATAACATTTGACAAATGATTGCAAATTATATATCGCTATTACTAAGATTAATAGTTATTTTTGAAATTTAATGTTACTTGGCCTGAAGTAACTATGACGCAACTCTCCTGTTTCGGTAAATGAACCATACCTTCATGGTTTCTGGGTTAATACCGCATCATCGTCTCTGCTTCAGTTGTCAACGTTTCATCCACTACCCCTATGGGGTATCTTCTATTACTGAGATATTTTGAAACAATCGGAATCTATTTTCAGGTTATCGCAATACAAGCCCAGAAAATGTCGCTTAGGAGAGTCAACGAAGCGACGACAGCAGAAGCAGAGACTAATTTGACGCGGTTTCAGCCTAGAAACCAAGATGGTATAAATAAAATTCTACTTTCGTTGGTAATTAAAATTGTTTGTTTATGCATTCTCAGTTGACAATAATACTGACGATGATTGTTCACTAATTATAATCAGTAATGCCATTCTGCAGCAACAGATATCTTTCGAATAAAGGAAAAGGATGCACATAAATATATTAATAAAAATAACAAGTAGAAGCCTTACAACAATGTGTTTATAATTATCGAATATGTATTCCGACAATCAAGTTGTCATTCTTGAATGATTTTACAGGTCAACGAGTGCAGCTCGACAAGCACAGGAATAAACTTTATTCCCGCTCGGGTGCGCATTTGGCTACCATTAGTATTTAAAACGGACCTGTTTTTCTTTACAGTCTACCAAAGAATTTATGCCTATGTAATAAATGTTAGGATATAGAATGATCCGTCTCTACATATTGCTGTGACTTCTTCTATCTTGGTCAATGACCAAAAATTGAATTAATAAATTAACGTACTTTAGTGATCTCAGGGTCTAAGTGTGAATTTATTATATTTTTATATCGGATGATTTGTCACAGTCTTATACTTATAGTGAGTTCTAGCTGTGATTGTGATGTTTACTTTCCTTAGATCTCCCTGGGATGGGTATAAATAAGTAGATATAGAATGTCAGCACAACTTATTTTATTTTTTTATATATATATATTTACAAAACATTGTTGAATATCATTACTATGCAATACAATACATTATTCATTTTATTATTATTGTATCCAGTCCGTTTCATCTGCGGTACAAGCACCTTGCAATCCTTGATTCTTTACGAAATTGTTAATAATAAATAAAATAAAATTCACTGCTCTAATCCTTCATGTATGCTCATATTACTAAATTGCCGTTATTCAACTGAAACGTTATACCTCGTTGAGTCGCCCTGAATCAAGATTTGCACGTCAATCCAGAGCTTACTCAAAGAAGAATTTATTTTAGATTATTTAAACAATATTCTAAATGTTAATTGCTGTCCGGAAAGTTTACTAATACCTCGTTAAACCGCATTGGACCAAGATTCGCACGTCAATCCAAAGCATGTTCAAAGAAGAATTTATTTTTAATTATTTGAACAATATTCTAAATGTTAATTGCTATCCGGAAAGTTTACTAATACCTCGTTAAACCGCATTGGACCAAGATTCGCACGTCAATCCAAAGCATGTTCAAAGAAGAATTTATTTTTAAATTATTTGAACAATATTCTAAATGTTAATTGCTATCCGGAAAGTTTACTAATGCCTCGTTAAACCGCTCTGAATTAAGATTCACACGTTAATCCAAAGCATGTCCAAAGAAGAATTTACTTTAAATTATTTAAACAATATTCTAAATTGCGTTGCCCGATAATCTATGAAACATTCATGAAGGTTCCTTTATTTATTTAGTTTAGAATTGCAAGATGGAGTTTATTTTATGGTGCTTGTACTCACTTTTCTTGGTTATATAACGTCTCGAACTCCTCCTGGTAGTCCAATCCCTCCATTTTTATTTAAATTTATTGTAGTTGCTTTTGTACGGTTCAACACTGGTATTTCGCGCCTTTATATGTATCTGGCGCGCGGCTATCGTTGCCGCCTTTTATGACTACGACGTTTGAATCTTAAGGCGTTTATGCCTTTAGATCCTTTATTTCTTCGGCGCACTATTTTCTTTTAAGTTTTGAAGAGAATCAGGACTTCTTATGGACTGCCTTATTTTCGTCTGTGCGTCGTCTTTTATAGGGATAAACATTTGCCAAACGGCTTTATTTTTGTTTTAAATCGTTCCTTTCGTTTGAATCTTCGTCTGTCACGCCCTCCGTGTTAATTTCGATAACTATCGAAATTACGTGATCATGTGACCTTGTTCCACCATGTTTGTTATTGTTGTCATTTACGTATTCTATATTTTTATATTTATATCCATAGACATTTGATTGTTTTCATTTTAATGGTAGGTATCCTTTTATTGTATTTTATTATATTTACTAATGCTTTATTTATTTATTTTTAGCCTAAATGTCTTGAAGCATTTGTACGTGAATAAAATTATGTACTATCGCATATTTAGACGTACATTCAACAATGTCCTTTTTATTCTGTAAATATCAGTGAATTTGCATAGCCAGCATAATGTTTTATTTTCAATGATGAACTAGGCCACAATATTTACATTCTGGATGCGTTAGTGTATATCGAAAACAAGCAAATCATATATCTTTGTATGCGTTTTGGTGTCCCTACGGACGAAAATATAATTGATCTTGTGACCGTGAAATAAGTGGTATATATTTATTTATTTATGTATATAGACCTTTGTTTAATATTGTATTTTTGGTTTTAGCTTGGTCTTTCTTAGAATATATTCGTGTAGAGAAGAGAATAAACAAATCGTGCCTCTTTACGTACACTCAATAATATTTTATACAGAAAATATAAGTGAAACGTGTATAGTGATACATAACATTTATTCTTGACAATGTTGGTGGTTATAATATTGATATTCTTTGTGATAATTCCTATTTTGAACTATTATCTCTGCTAGAGAATGTATTGCCCGTTGACCTACTTTTCTATTGACTGCTAGTAATACTGTTTTAAGTTATCATATCCTTTTTATTAAACGGAGGTCAGTATTTGAATATTGTTTTATGGAATATTTAACATAATTTTGTGCTCTAATTTATTTTAACATTGTTTTATATTTTTCATTTTTATTTTTAATTGTGGATGCTATTATTTTTACGGGTATGCAACCCATATTGCATTTATGTGTATACTACTGCATAGCTATGAAATTTTTAGTAAACACTAAAATATAATTAAAACTACATACATTTACATTAATTAATGACTTTTCTGTATTTATATATTGAAATATATAAAATTGTAATTTATATTGAATATGTAAAATTATTTTTACTTAAATAAACATAATGATATTTTATTTCTGTTGACACTTTATTTGTTTGTTTCTTTATTTTATTTATTCATTTATTTACAAGAAAATACCACAGCATATCCCAAGTTAAGAAACTGTCAATATGCCATAGTTGACTACTAAAAATATGCGCGTATTGCATTTTCTTTACTTAATGGTATTTTCTAAACTTTTATTTAACTAATATTCTAACGTCTAAATTTTCTATATTCTTATGTGGGAACTATCCCTTTTTGTTTCTTAATATCTATTTACATAACTTAAGTGCTATAATCTTGGGAACTATCCCTTTTATTTCCTTAATACCTATTTACATGACTTAAATAATGTGTTCTTGGCGCTATCCCTTTTTACTTTAATACCTTATTTATCTAGCTTAAATAATATAATTCTGGGAACTATCCCTTTTTGTTTTCTCAATGTTTATTTACATTTCTTAAATAGTATACTCTTGGGAGCTATCCCTTTTTATTTTTGTAATATTTATTTACATAACTTAAATAATGTAATCTTGGGAACTATCCCTTTTTATTTTTGTAATATTTATATACAACTTAAATAGTATAGTTTTGGGAGCTGTCCCTTTTTATTTCCTCATGGGTTCATATTTTTCATCGTATGAGTTTTATATTTTAACTTTCCTCCCTTCATTTTTGTTTGAATTTTTACACCTTTCATTTACAATCGGAAAGTGATACTTAATTTATCTAAAGTGAAACATATACAAATATATAATAAATTGGAGATATCTTCTTCGTGTGGGTTCAATATCTTTTGCGTGGCATCAATTAAGCCTACAATTGATATTCATATATAAAATCTTATTATTTTCCACATATCAGTCGGGGAATTTATCTTGAATAAATAGTATTTTCTTTTTATTTTCTTCACGTTACCTGCCCAAAAAGAATCTTTTAAACTATCGTAGCAAACCACTGGGTATCTGTGTACTTCATTGATAATGTTTCCTTTGGATCTTCTATATTTTTCTCTTTTACAGCGACAATTGGACTGATAAAGTTCACTTCTGTTTTTTCCATTATATTGTTCTTCAGCATTTCTTTTATTTCTAATTTCACTTAAATAATATTTATTGGGAATATGGATAGATTTTCACATAGAAGGGTCCCTTTTCATTTACCTCGAGCTTATGCTCGTAATTTCTTACCAAGCCAGGACTGTCATCAACTAGTCTCTTGTGCTTATTTAAAAGATTGCTCACATGATTTTTACACTTTTCATTGCAATTTATACTTGTACCATCCCATTTTAATGTGAAGTCCTTATTCTTTGGATGCTTCACGAGATGCGTACATTTATTGTCATATGAATTGTTAATCATTTCTTGCGTGAGTTCCTTTTCTATTTCTTCTACATATAATTTATTAATTAATTTTATTTATTTCTTTACTGGTGCTTCTTCGCTCCATGAAATTGTCATATTTCTTATGTGAAAAGTCTTGTCCTTCATATCCAGTCTTGTGCTATATTGACTTAAAAAGTCCTTTCCCAATATGCAATTGCAATTTAAATTCTTGTACTACTACAAATTCTGTTAGTAGGTTTATTTTATTTATTTTACATTAACGCAGAAAACTTTATCAATGGTTATCAAAGATTTTTATTTGCTGTAATTAAGTTAATCTTCTTTATAGGTATATACCGTCCTTGTTTCTCTAAATTTTCATTCATAACGCTGTGGTCGAGTAGCTTTTATTTTTTTTATTTTTCTTCCCCAATTTTGATTGATATGTGTGGTAGTTCAGTGGTTATTTTCTTAGATCTTTGTATTTGTATGTATCTCGTGTTTCATTTTCCTTGATTGGGGTGTCGTTGTTGAAGTCAGCTAAGGTTGGAGTAGTGTCGCAACGCACCATCGGAGGTCCCCAATTTATCCTCCGCCGTGCTCCTTGATTGGGGTGTCGTCGTTGGCTAAGGTAGGAGTAGGGTAGCCATGTCCCATCGGAGGTCCCCAATTTATCCTCCGCCGTGCTCCTCGATTGGGGTGTCGTCGTTGGCTAAGGTAGGAGTAGGGTAGCCATGTCCCATCGGAGGTCCCCAATTTATCCTCCGCCGTGCTCCTTGTTTGGGGTGTCGTCGTTGGCTAAGGTAGGAGTAGGGTAGCCACGTCCCATCGGAGGTCCCCAATTTATCCTCCGCCGTGCTCCTTGATTTATTGGGAATTTATTTTCCCAAAATCTTGAGGCGAAAATCAATAATGTTCTTGTTATGCCGAAGTATATCCTCGAGGTACGTCGTTGGTGTTCTAAGTTCCCTATCTTCTTGGTTACTTGAACGTGTATTTACTGAATGGTAAAGTGATACTTTATTTTCTTTATTTATTTCTGTGGCTATACTTATCCTTCCCTTTTCCATTAGTACAACCTCTTCGGTCCCCCTCAGTGTGTTGACTTCTTTGTGTGTCATTATAACCTTTCCAATTTGTATACTAAGTGCCTGTCGTTTCCATGAGCCTGTATATTTTTCTGCTCCTATGAGTATTTCTAATGTTTGCCGTGAAATGTATAAATGTGAAATTTTGTTATCTTCTTCTTCATATAGCAACGTGTCCAACTGTGTTCTCAAAATTTTCTTATTGGAATCCATGTATTTGGTTCTTCTCCATGTATGTTTTATTGTGGAGGTTTCTTTGACTTTTGTTACTATTTGTGCATCATCTTCATGGGTTGGCATACTCCTCGTAATTTCTTCGTTTTTCGTTGCGTTGGTATTTATTATTTTATTTTCTAATGATTCTTCTTCGTCAAATCGTTCTATCGTTTCGTCCATTCTGTCATTTGTTCCGTCTATCAGTGATCTGTACGTATTCTCACATTTTCTTGTATTATCCCTTATTACTTTGGTTAAACCTGACACAGACTCTGTTATTTTGTTTTCTAAATTAGCATTTAACTGACGCATCTCTGTTCTGAAATCTTGGAATCCCTTGTCGATCTTTTGATTTAATTTATTTAGATTTTCATTGTTTGCTTTGATTTCTTCTTTCATGTTCTCATTGTTTGATTTCATTTCTTCTTTCATGTCTTTCATGTTCTCATTGTTTGATTTCATTTCTTCTTTCATGTGTAATAGGACTTGAAGCAAGTTATCCATTTTATCTTCCGATGATTTTTCGGTTGTTCTCTTGAGAGATGTACTTCCAACGATCGGTTCTTCCAATTGATCACCTTCCAACTCTTGTTTCTCTGATTCTGAGCTAGAGGTTGAACGGTTGCTGCGAGAGTTATCTCTGTATCTAATAAACTGTGGTCTCGTTTCTTTATCTTCAATCTTTTCAGGTTTTTCGCCTTTATTTTTGTTGTTTTCATCAGCCATTTTTATTTTTGTTTTTATTCTATCTCTTATCCACCCTGTCCCAATAGGAGAATATTGTGCTTATGGCGTTATAAGGAAAGTAAATTCACACAGCCTTTTATCGTTAAGTGCCAAATCAAATGTTGGCCAACGTTAATCCTATTATGTATGGGTGCCAAATTAAATCTTGGCCAATGATAAGCCTAGGACGTTGGATGCCAAATTAAGATTGATCTTGGCCAACGATAAGCCTACTACGTATGGGTGCCAAATTAAATCTTGGCCAACGATAAGCCCTTACCAGTTGGGCGCCAAATTAATGCTGTGACTTCTTCTATCTTGGTCAATGACCAAAAATTGAATTAATAAATTAACGTACTTTAGTGATCTCAGGGTCTAAGTGTGAATTTATTATATTTTTATATCGGATGATTTGTCACAGTCTTATACTTATAGTGAGTTCTAGCTGTGATTGTGATGTTTACTTTCCTTAGATCTCCCTGGGATGGGTATAAATAAGTAGATATAGAATGTCAGCACAACTTATTTTATTTTTTTATATATATATATTTACAAAACATTGTTGAATATCATTACTATGCAATACAATACATTATTCATTTTATTATTATTGTATCCAGTCCGTTTCATCTGCGGTACAAGCACCTTGCAATCCTTGATTCTTTACGAAATTGTTAATAATAAATAAAATAAAATTCACTGCTCTAATCCTTCATGTATGCTCATATTACTAAATTGCCGTTATTCAACTGAAACGTTATACCTCGTTGAGTCGCCCTGAATCAAGATTTGCACGTCAATCCAGAGCTTACTCAAAGAAGAATTTATTTTAGATTATTTAAACAATATTCTAAATGTTAATTGCTGTCCGGAAAGTTTACTAATACCTCGTTAAACCGCATTGGACCAAGATTCGCACGTCAATCCAAAGCATGTTCAAAGAAGAATTTATTTTTAATTATTTGAACAATATTCTAAATGTTAATTGCTATCCGGAAAGTTTACTAATACCTCGTTAAACCGCATTGGACCAAGATTCGCACGTCAATCCAAAGCATGTTCAAAGAAGAATTTATTTTTAAATTATTTGAACAATATTCTAAATGTTAATTGCTATCCGGAAAGTTTACTAATGCCTCGTTAAACCGCTCTGAATTAAGATTCACACGTTAATCCAAAGCATGTCCAAAGAAGAATTTACTTTAAATTATTTAAACAATATTCTAAATTGCGTTGCCCGATAATCTATGAAACATTCATGAAGGTTCCTTTATTTATTTAGTTTAGAATTGCAAGATGGAGTTTATTTTATGGTGCTTGTACTCACTTTTCTTGGTTATATAACGTCTCGAACTCCTCCTGGTAGTCCAATCCCTCCATTTTTATTTAAATTTATTGTAGTTGCTTTTGTACGGTTCAACACTGGTATTTCGCGCCTTTATATGTATCTGGCGCGCGGCTATCGTTGCCGCCTTTTATGACTACGACGTTTGAATCTTAAGGCGTTTATGCCTTTAGATCCTTTATTTCTTCGGCGCACTATTTTCTTTTAAGTTTTGAAGAGAATCAGGACTTCTTATGGACTGCCTTATTTTCGTCTGTGCGTTGTCTTTTATAGGGATAAACATTTGCCAAACGGCTTTATTTTTGTTTTAAATCGTTCCTTTCGTTTGAATCTTCGTCTGTCACGCCCTCCGTGTTAATTTCGATAACTATCGAAATTACGTGATCATGTGACCTTGTTCCACCATGTTTGTTATTGTTGTCATTTACGTATTCTATATTTTTATATTTATATCCATAGACATTTGATTGTTTTCATTTTAATGGTAGGTATCCTTTTATTGTATTTTATTATATTTACTAATGCTTTATTTATTTATTTTTAGCCTAAATGTCTTGAAGCATTTGTACGTGAATAAAATTATGTACTATCGCATATTTAGACGTACATTCAACAATGTCCTTTTTATTCTGTAAATATCAGTGAATTTGCATAGCCAGCATAATGTTTTATTTTCAATGATGAACTAGGCCACAATATTTACATTCTGGATGCGTTAGTGTATATCGAAAACAAGCAAATCATATATCTTTGTATGCGTTTTGGTGTCCCTACGGACGAAAATATAATTGATCTTGTGACCGTGAAATAAGTGGTATATATTTATTTATTTATGTATATAGACCTTTGTTTAATATTGTATTTTTGGTTTTAGCTTGGTCTTTCTTAGAATATATTCGTGTAGAGAAGAGAATAAACAAATCGTGCCTCTTTACGTACACTCAATAATATTTTATACAGAAAATATAAGTGAAACGTGTATAGTGATACATAACATTTATTCTTGACAATGTTGGTGGTTATAATATTGATATTCTTTGTGATAATTCCTATTTTGAACTATTATCTCTGCTAGAGAATGTATTGCCCGTTGACCTACTTTTCTATTGACTGCTAGTTTTATTAAACGGAGGTCAGTATTTGAATATTGTTTTATGGAATATTTAACATAATTTTGTGCTCTAATTTATTTTAACATTGTTTTATATTTTTCATTTTTATTTTTAATTGTGGATGCTATTATTTTTACGGGTATGCAACCCATATTGCATTTATGTGTATACTACTGCATAGCTATGAAATTTTTAGTAAACACTAAAATATAATTAAAACTACATACATTTACATTAATTAATGACTTTTCTGTATTTATATATTGAAATATATAAAATTGTAATTTATATTGAATATGTAAAATTATTTTTACTTAAATAAACATAATGATATTTTATTTCTGTTGACACTTTATTTGTTTGTTTCTTTATTTTATTTATTCATTTATTTACAAGAAAATACCACAGCAATATGAACGGTCTCTACATATAACTTATTTCTTATATATATTATATATTGTTAGTTGTCTATCTTAATTCATTAATTGTAGTTTAATTTTTGTTGCCGCCTCTACACATCGCCGAATGAATTCGCCGAAGATTAGTATACGAATGTTTCGTCAAATAATTCGTGCACAAATATGAACGAATTGCTTATCCACACATCGTATTCGCAATATTTGTGTTGAAAAGAAGATAGAATGATGGAAGGTAAGCAAGTTGCTGCTGCACTATAATATTTGAGTACTTGCAATTATTATTTAAACATTTATGGTAGTAGATTGTAGTATTGTATTAGTCATAAACGGATCCTAAAAAGGCCTCCATGAAGGTTTGTATATTTCATCAGAACTAGCACCATGATTTAAAAGATGTGATGGCGAAAGCTGCCATTAATGAATCTTTTTTCTTTTTTAACTCTACTACTTCAAATTCAACACTTAGGGCATGTTTCATTCTAACTCAGACATCGTTCTCTTTCATTTTATTTTTATGGCCAGGATGTTTCGGATCATATATAATGGATTCTGCCTGGTAAAGTTCCAAAAATTCTAGTATTAAATCATTATTTCACTCCGCCATAATTAAATAATGTATATGAAATAAAATCTTTTTTAATTAAAAGCTTTTGAATAATATAGGTTATATGTTTACGTTAGGATTTATCTATTTACTTATATATTCATCTTACTTCAGTATACGATGTGTAGTCAGGTTATTTGTGTTCGAATACGAATGTTCTTTGATGTGTGAAACGAAAACCGACTCCGAACAGATCGCCATTCGTGTTAGGCGCCGAATAAACTGTCTACACATCCGGCATTGCATATTGCCGAATGTTCGACGATGTGTAGAGGCGGCATTACACATTAACTTTATAAAGAGTGATTATGTTTATGCTATTAAAAGCGCTGATTGAAAGAATATATCCCTTTTAAACACAAATACAAGTTTAACAGAGTCTAGTAAATTCTTTCATCTATTTGTGTATTAGCTTTGAATTCTTCCGAAAATATGAATAACAATGAAATTTTTGGGTTATAAAATTTCGAATACCCGCCACTACTAGTAATGTTTTCAGCGCATGCCCGGACCTACGAAATTTTGATCTACGTTATTATAATAAAATTATAAATTGCGTGAAGTCAAAATTTGCCTTTTACTTATGTAGCTGGACTACCTACGCTTAAATATATATACACTTGCCCAAAATCTAACGGTATCTAAACCATTAATAAAAATATTGTTGGAAGTCTGCATATGTTTATTTAAAAAATGTTTATATTTCTAGTATTGTAATTGTGTCTTATGCCATTACAAAATCTACACTCAAATAAGATGGCAAATATCATTCTAACATTCTACATCTTAATCATTTAATTTATAATTCCTACCGACAAGCATATAATTTGATTTACTAGTGTCAACACTTAATCAATTATCAGAAGATTTTAAGCTACAATGTTTCACATTCATAACTAAATTGTAATGCAATTAAACTAATTAATTAATATTTCAGGATATCCTATATAAAAGTCAGTTACAAATGAAATTAAATAAAGTTATTTAATGTTACTTTTCTATGCCTCTATTTTATGTAATACTTGGCTATTCTGTGTAGTTGGTAAGCATTGTGGACAAATTTACATTGTTTGGACGACAATTACAGCAAACGTCAAAAAGCGTATGAATATTATTATGTCAGTTCTGATATTGATTTTGTAGGTTATATTACTTGACAGACAAAATTTTGCCTCTTAAATTTGACGCCATTTGAATTTATTGGCGTATGTCGGTTACCAAGGCTATTTAACAATAAAGCTGATTTTCATAGAATTTTCTAATAACCTTTCATATACTGTGCCTTGAATTACTTTCCTCATTAGAGTAGGCTCTTTTTTAAGTTTCTTAAATAATCAATGTAGGTGTACCTATCAGTGTTGCCAGGGGAATTTTTTTAATTCCCTAGACATTTGCAGAAAATTTCCCTAGATTTCCCTAGAATTTTTAAACAATTTTCAAGACGTACTTAAAAGCGGATTGGAGATTGCAGGTTATATAATACAAAATAATTTAAAACAAAACGATTACACAAATCATAAAAACAAAATATATATTTATATATTTTAATATAACAATAACTAATCTAGGTAACATAATATTAAATATACATATAACAAAGACAAACAATTTTTTAAAATAAAATCTATCAAATTTTTTAAATAAATCATTGTTGAGTTTGAAATTAAAACAACTGTTGCCCTTCATTAATGTTTTGCAATGTAAAATGCCACACAACGTTTCGGTGGATAACCGGTTACGGGTTTTGGTTTTATTTAAGTTAATTTGCGAAAATACACGCTCTGCAGTCGCACTAGAGTGTGGCAAACTAAATATATTAAATATAAATGTGCACAGCTTTGGATACATAAGCATGTCGTCGCCGGATTTAAGACTGGCAATTTTTTTCCAGAATTGTTCAACATTCAAGTCACCAAATTGAGACAAATCTGTATTTCGTAACATTCGCCATTCCCTGTCTATCTCATTTAAATCATTGCCAACTAAATTCGGGAAATTAATGGCCATAGGTGCTATTGATTCATATTTTTTTGATATTACATCGATGGGTAAAATCATTTCGATTTGCTTTAAAATAATAATTGATCTATTCTTTTGGTCGAACCTCTGATATATTTGATGGCACCCTTCTATTAAAAAATCTAAACATCGCCGTCTAAAGTTCGCTAGTTCATTTATATTTAGCCCATGGGTATTATTAGCTATTTTACCCATAACAAAGGCACCTAAATAAATTTTCTCCAGGTTAACAAAATTGTCTGGATTTTTATATTCTACATTTTCAGTTGGCGTTCTATCGAGATAAGTCCTTTTTAAGTAACAATCTAGTAAAGATTTTAATGCAGTTTCTACATTTCTATATAATATGTGAATTTTAACGCCCTCAGACTGCATCTCTGTGTTTAAATTTGTGAAAATAGGTAAAATATATTCTAGAAAATGAAAATATAATTTTATAGTGGGATTGTTGAGACCATTGAAAATATTTTTCGCTGTTATATCTTTTGTGCATTTGTGAAATACAATTTTAAAGCATCGTATTGCTCTAAAAATCGTCTAACAACTGATAATAAAGATAACCACCTAGTCTGAGAGAGTTGTAGTATTTTATGGGGTTTTAAAGCTAAAAACTCTTGAAATTCTTTGAATTCACTCTGTCTTTTGTAACTGTATTGCAAATAGCTGTATATATCTCTGACTGGTTCCTCAAGAGAAGAAGGTAGCTTTTCACAAGCATAATTAGCGCAAAGATTAAAAGAGTGGCAAACACAATTAAATATAAATAAATCTGGGATATCTGCTTTTAACTTAGTAGATAGTGAATTGTGTTTGCCCATCATTGCACTTGCGTTATCGACAGCAAAGCCTATCAAATTCTCTTTATAGTTAATATTATTTTTAACAAAATATTCCGTAATGCTATTATATAAAGATTCTGCTGTACCACTAGGCACTTTCAACAAACCGAAAAATAAGTCTTTGATGCTAGTGCCATCAAACACTCGCGCTACTAGCGCTAAATGTTTAATGGATCCTTTATCGGTAGATTCATCGACAATCAGTGAAAATTTATTACAAATTAATAAATTTATAGTTTTATCAAAACTATAAGAAGCGATAACATTATTAACAATTGCAGTTGCTTTTGTGCGGTTATTACTGTAATTTTTTGCGATCTCAGAGTCGGTAAATGTGGTTCTTATAATTTCCGATAAATGATCTAATGATTCTAATGCATTGAACGCAATATTATGCTCGGCTGCAAAAGCGACGAATCTTACTTCAGCGGTTTTAATTTTCTTTTGAAGATCGACTGTTTGTAAAAAAGAAGATATATGAGTCAAAGACTGTTGTTTAGTTACAGAAGTTACTAATTTTGTATGTGCTTTTCCGTGCGCGTGTTTCAATATTTCTGATTTGCCACATATAAAATGCTTTTTACATGCCTTACAGTATATGCATAATTTTGTCCTTTTTCGCTGCTTCGCAACCAGTTTTTAAACTGCGGGTTCTGCTCCCACCGAATATTGTATTTCTGTGCATAGGATTTTCTTTTTCTTTTCTTCGATATATTCTGTGCCTCCTCGGACGAAGAGGCTGATGAAAATTCAGATATATCCTTCACAGAAGATGGCCCGGCCTCTGATGACATTTTGATCCCTTACTTACTGCATAAAAATAATTACAAATATATTTTAATTAATTGTTAAAATAAAAGCAAAATCTGAAATATTCACCTTTTTGAATGGAAACGCACTTTTGATTCACTGCTTTAGAAAAAAACTTTATTTAAGAGATAGTAATAAGTGTATTCTTTAAAATACTAAAACTGTTCTTTGAGGCTGAACTGAAACTAGTCAATGTATTTTTGATACTGACCGCTAACTAAAAATTCAAATAAAATTCTTGGATTGAATAGATAGAATTCGCACGTGTTACTTTAAAGTGCTAACATATACTTCTAGAACGTAATAAAGATATATTATTTTGTCTATTGTATTTTTATTAGAACAATATACATTATCTATAAATTCATAAATAGCCCCGCCCCGTACCATAAAATAATATTTACAAATATATGTAAATATGTACATATAGGAATTTATTACTCTGAAATGATTCCTATATTACCCATAATTTATAGTTTTTATTACTATAAAATCCTCTTTTGTATATATTGTAATTCCCACGTGTTACTTTAAAAATGTAGTTCACAAAAGGTATTTTCTTTTGCTTTATATATTTAATATAACAATACGTTTATTTATTTCTTGAAAATTGGCATACTAAATTTGTAGAATAGTCGCGCATAATAAACAATAATATACATACACTTCTAGAAATAGGAATTCCAATCTTAATTACTTAATTACTTCTTGTTCAAGTTTTAACACATAAAATATGAGTATGTGTGTCATTATTACGGGTGATAAAAATCTATTGATTAGTTAATAAAAGTAACCACATCATAATTCGGTATTAATTAGATGGGTTTGTAGGTATAAGATGAACGTATAAATTTGGAATGGTGCTTTTCAAAATAAAAACTACTCCCTATTGAGTTGCAAGTAATAACTACTATGCGAAATTTTTGGGATCTTTGTATATCGAGGTTTCCTTACATGATTCACAATATTTAAAGTTTCTACGTTAAGGGAATCCCCAACATATATACTGGAAATATTGTGACATAGCATAATTCCCTAGATTTAGCCTTATTTCGTAAAAATTCCCTTTTTCCCTAGCACCCACCTAAATTCCCTAGGTCTAGGGAAATTTCCCTAGCTCTGGCAACACTGGTACCTATACCGGTATGCTCACTTTAGTTGTCAATGACGTCATTGAGGAGCAAGTCAGATTGACAGTTCTCATATGGGCTACATTTTGACGCAGTTTGAAGTTGTTTTATCGTTTTTTTAAGTAATACTCTATTTAATATGCTAGGTTGTGCTGTATACGGATGCCGTAATTACAGTCGAAAAAGTAGAGATAGCCACATTAAATATTACAAGTTTCCCAAAGAAGAGACGGTACGAAATGTATAGTTAATTGCGTGTAAAAGGCAGGATTTAATAAATTTCAAAAATGGTATTTCCACAAATTAATAATATAAGCAATTATTGAAGTACTCAGGCAAAGTGATATTTTTGAATGCAATCATAACTACTAAGACGTTTTAACTTTTCTTGTATGTGTTTGAATTACGTTTTCAATACACAATGCAAAACAGTTTATTTTGTGAGTTCATTGTTAGACTATGTTATCGAGAGGCTATGCATTAATGATCTGTGTAAATATAAACAGAAAATTGTAATTGAAGTATAGGTAAATGTTTCATTTAGTGAATAAAATCATTTCCAAAATGTAAATATAGATATTTATTTAACATATATTTTGAAGCATATAATATTTTCTTTTGCACACATGTAAATACTATTTAGTGAATGGCATAGTTCTGATGTATTCGATATTGGTAATGTACAGCTACATAGAAGGGTCTTGGGTAATGGAAGAGAAGAAAAACCAACATTTGAATGAAGCAAATACAACTTCGCTGGAGTTGTTATGTTTAATATACATATTTTACAAGTACGTTTTCAATAATTATAAATTACCCACTGAAATACATAAAACTAAATTCAAGCCATAAATTAATCTTGATTCTAGATTAGACAATTGTAGTAGTCACGTATTTCAAAATTTTACCTAATAATATTAAGTTAAAATAAAATTGTGAAACTTAAATTTTATCATTATCATGCATAACAAAATTTTTAATTTGATGAGATTTTATAAGATTGTTTTTGTGTTTGATAAAAATACTATATTTGAACACAATACAAATGTTTATAAAATGCAGATAATGTATTATATGTTGCTTAAGAAAGATACCATGGGAGTTAAGGATAAATGTTTGTAGAAGGTACGAATTCTAATTATGGTAGCTAATATAAAAAACGACTTTGATAGTTTAAGAAGTTTATTTCAATTCAGTTCGAGTCAATGCTTTTAAAACTATTAAAGTAAATGCTATACAATTCTGTATAAGATTAAAATCCAAATACTATTATCACTCCTTGCGTTAACGAAAAGCAGCCTGAAATAGTTAACAATAAATTAAAAATTCTTAATAAGCAAAAACACTACGTATGTTGCTACGATGTATAGAATACCACAAAATACTGTATGAATGTTCGCAGATGTACAAATGTGTTGCTCTTAATGTGACAGTCTTGGAAAAGGTACTAAATCAAATAATTCACTTTCATAGGTGGTCAGTAAGCATCGGACACTTTAAAAGCTTCAAAATCAGTCTATGTCGATGTTTCATACATTTTACTGCTCGATCTTAATTACTTTGATCATCTGTGTATGTTTTTTAAAGCATCTATTTCTTGCTTTTTAAAGATTTTCAACTATCTTTTCTTTAAATCTTGGAACTGCATCAGAATTTAAATCTCTGTATGATTTACTGGAAAATTGCAGTAATTCTTGTTGGAGTGATGTAATGAAAACATGATTGCTTAAAATGAACGGAACAGATACATGCTACAATAAGTTGATTTTTTTATTATGAACAATGATAAAATCAGATTTCAGGAAATACTATTCTTCAAATTTACTAAATCCTGCCTTTTACACTCAATTAACCACACATTTCGTATCGTCCCTTCCTTGGGAAACCTCTAATATTTAATCTGACTATCTCTACTTCTTCGATTGCATTCACGACAACCGTATATAACACAACTAGGCATATCAAATGGAATATAATTTAAAAAAAAACGATAAAACAACTTAAAACTGTGTCAAAAATGAGAACTGTCAATCTGACTTGCTCCTCAATGACGTCATTGACAGCTAAAGTGAGCATACCGTGTATCGTGGGTGTACCTGTTAAGCTTTTGAAACCTTCACAATCTGACAGTTGTCATACTTAAATTCAAATTATAGATGCCTATTATTATTTACATGACAACCAAACTATCAAAACAATGCACTATCACCAGCCATTAAAAAAAAGCATGTCCGCCTCTAATGAGGAAAGTATATAATTATTTATGTACCAAGTCAGTAAAGTGATCCTTTATCGAACGCGTCTGGTTTATGAGCCAAGCGAGGGAGGCGAAAAATGACGAGTTCCATAAAGGCACTTTATTGCATACAAAATTTTATCGCCAACCGCAAAAATTTGTAATTTTAAAAATAAAGATATAATGACTTATGACATTTTATGACAGTGACAAACGATTTATGTTTAATGTCATACAGTCATGTGTGTGTTGACAGATATTAGCGGCAGGTAAAGTACTTTTTCTATTCCGGTGCTATAAAGTTCACTTTACGACACCCGTTTTGGTTGCATAAAGTATTACTTTATGGCATGCTAATTTTATTTTTTTGAAGTTGGTAACAAAAAAAAATTGAACCAAATCATATTTAAATGTCAAAATATAAGCCTTTAAAGTAACAAAAATGTGCAATAAAATTGTACAAAGAATAAAAAGCACACATGCTAACATTTCACTTACTAATTAGCAATATAAATTGTTAAGCAGAGTTGGATGATAAGTTTTCGGATGCTACTATTGACATACTTACCATGTTGAATAGTACAACTGTTATAAAAGTTTGTTTTGATAAATACATATGTAGAGAGTTTGTGGACGAAAGATTTTGTAAATTGTCTTCTGCTATTTTGCGAATCTCTGGGGGCGTACAGTTATTTATTTCGTCCTTTTTGTTGATAATTTGAAATAATTAATTGTATAAATCAGTCTGAATTTTAAACACAATTACATATAGCACCACCGATATTCAAATATTTAAAACGTTCTACTTAAAAATCAGAGTAACCAACTTCAAAAAAGCAGAATTTCTAAAATATTCGAACAAAACATGTCTCTTATTTTAAGCTTTTAATAACCGAAATAGAAAAAATAGTATAAAATACACGTTTCATAAGACATTTTGTGCAAAAATCGTGTCTTATGAAACTTGTATTTTAATATACTATTATTTTACAGTACGATAAAGTGTTTGTTTACCTCCGTAAAACGCTATGGTAACGCATCGCTTTACTGACGGTTGGCGATAAATATTATTATTGTTATCTTCGGACTTCGTATAGTTAAGCGTCCTATTCGCTGGACAACCACGACTCTATCTAATTACAATACAAGTTATGAAACAATATTAAATACAACCCATATTGTGATTGTTTATTACCTAATCATCCACAAAAATATATACAAATTTATTGAAATAATATCTATGTATTTAAAAGTTTGATATTGAGGGTCCCGAAGGTATAACTCCATCGATGACACAGTAGAAGTGATTTAGAATCTTGTTGTTTAAATCGTCCAATTCTCCATTGGTATGTGAATTGATGTGCGCCAATACAGTTTTGATGATATATTTAAGGGTCGCAGATAAAACGGCTTTTAATGCAGTTTTTATATTTTTGAGAACTATAATTATTGCACCTATGCTGTTGTTAACACTGCTCTCATCACAAGTTACACTGCTGTCATCAGTGAGACCTTCGACAGATGTATTATGGCTACAGCACGTATCAGTGCTGTCCGTGTCGTGACCATCACCTTCTTGTTCAACAACTTGATTGTCAGTATTATCGTCGCCTTCTGCGAGATTATCACCTTCCTCTACAACATTATCATCAGGATCGGAAACTTCGCCACTGTCAACTTCCTCTGCATCACCTGAACCCTCAGTTGGGTCGGAAGATACTGATGAGTCGGAAGAATCTGATGAGTCGGAAGAATCAGACGAATTGGAAGAATCAGATTCACTCCCATCGTTAACGATTTCAGTTTCATTTTCATCTGGCTTCTCTGCATCATTAGATGAATCAGGAACTGCAGTGTTAGCGCTATCGTCTAAATTATCTGTGTTATTTCCATTATTAACTTCCCCATCGGTTTCTTCTGAAGATGTGCCCGCGGTATCAGTTTCGTGATTAAAATCTGGATCGATATCATCTGAAGTAGTGTCGTCGGTATCATTTTCGTGATCGAAATCTGGATCGATGTCATCTGAAGAAGTGTCGTCGGTATCATTTTCGTGATTGAAATCTGGATCGATGTCACCAGAAGACGTGTCGTCGATATCATTTTCGTGATTGAAATCTGGATCGATGTCATCGGAAGAAGTGTCGTCGGCATCATTTTCGTGATTGAAATCTGGATCGATGTCATCGGAAAAAGTGTCGTCGGTATCATTTTCGTGATTGAAATCTGGATTGATGTCATCTGAAGAAGTGTCGTCGGTATCATTTTCGTTATTAAAATCTGGATCGATGTCATCTTTTCCAGGTAAATTACAATCATGACCATGTTTCCATTCCTTAAGTGGTGTTTTACCTCCTTCAAATTTGCAAGGGCTTGAGGATAACTGAACCGCAGCAGTATCTAACTTGTCCACAACTTGTTGCAATGCGAAATTTTGGACGACCGCGAAAAACTTAAAAAGGGATATTATTAATTAATGAGAAATCAAAAGTTGAACAGATCAATACTAAATATACCTGATGAATTCAATTAACTACATACCTACATACCATTGTTACTTTCGTCATAGTTGATTCTAGAAAATCATCTGTTGTATGAGTAAACTATGTATGGAGTTATACAGTGCGTGTCTAAATTTCCTCCTCCTCCCCGTTATCTTTTAAAATAAGTGGAATAAGACGTTGAAACAAAAATAAAATAAAACCACTATATAAATACTGACTTTATGACCATGTCTCATTCTAAAATTTTGACGGATGGCGCTGTAGTTATTTGAAAGGTGTTTGGATGATCTATTCAAAATTTATGTTTTTTTAAAATTCCCTTCATTTGTTTAAAAAAAAACGCAGAATTCACGGATAGGATAATTATATCATTGTTTTGCAATAGGTTGTTCTATTGCCAAGAGGTTGTGGGTGCTCATTTCTAACACTGAATTTAAAATCACAGTGATGTGTTCAGGATTGTTTTTTTTCAGTTTTACTAGTGGCAAATGAAGGAAATTTAAAAAAACATACATTTTGAAGCTCTTCCAAATACCTTTGTCATTTAAAATTTTTAAGTTGATATATTATGTAGTCCAGCAAAAATATCACTTAGAAGAGGGAAATCTACAAAAACTAGAGTAATTTTCTCGATAGTGTAATATGTTAAAGGGGTGTATTCTGAGCATAATTGTAGATTTGAGGGGTTCCCCGAGTGTCAGTGGCGCCGCTATCGCGAGTAACGCGTTTAATTCTATATCTCGAGAACGGTTCGGGTTACACAAAAAAATATAGAAACCTTTTCTTCTATAAATTGAATTACTTTTTTATCCGAAATATTTTTTTCTAGCATCCATATTTTCTGAGTTATTTCGTTAGAAATGCCCAAACTTCCCTACTTTCGCCTTTTTTCGGGTCTATCACTCTCATCGTTCACTTTTTTGGAATCTTACCTATTTTCAAACTTATAAATCATTTAATTATCTACGTCTTTTGTCTAAAACTTTTTTTCCCTACTGACAATATTTTAGTAGTTTTGCTAAGTTTATCGATTGCATTCCGCGCCATCAACGCAATATGACATCAGTCCCTTGTTAGCATAACCATGCAATGACGAGTCAGTGAACACGCCTAATGACAATAGCGTGGAATTTGATCGATAAATTAAGCAATAACTACCAAAATATTGTCAGTAGGTAAAAAAGTTTCAGACAAAAGACGTAGATAGTCAAATGATTTATAAGTTTCAAAGATCCAAATCTCGGAAGTGTGATCTTACAACACGACAAAGGGCTATTCATGAATTATAAAACAAATTCATAACAAAATAACAAAATTGTTGCGGATCTTTTTTCTCCTGGTGTAGCTTTATCAGATATTATTCTGGTGACTAGAACACCTTTCTAGGATTCGAGTTGGAAGAAATTTATTCGCAAAAAAAAACTATCGAGGAACGATTAGGTGCATTATTGGAATCAAATCGATTTATATTATTTTGATGTAGGTATTAAAATATTATTGAAAATGAAGAAATCGAAAAAAAAATAATTTTTTTAAAATCAATTGTATGTGGTGTTACCAAAACATCATATACAATCATCACGATCCTATAACAAACAAGCTATAAATTGCAAGTAGAATTTAGATGATTGGTTTTAAATTACTACTTGTTTCTTTAGTTTTGTTTTAGCGTTTTCTTTTTTGCTACTGGAAGCAATAATTAAGAAACTGGGATAGCTCAGATTAACTTTACACAGGAAACTAATAATCTAACAATCTATATCCACAGCAAGAGTTTTGTACTGTTAGGCTAAACATAATAGTTTTATTTAATCATGTGTCTAAATTGATAATTTGGCAGTAAAATTGTCACATTTCTTGCAAAGGAAGACTTTTGTATTATCTACCCAGCAATGACGGAAAAGAGTTTGGAGAAAAGTAATATTTTATTTTTCAATATACGATCATTAACAGACACATTATTTCAACGTTTTTCAATAATGCTATACCTTCAACAAAAAATTCTTTGAAAGAATTTTTTTGAATGTTCCTTATTGACTTCTCTAGTAATTGTCGAGCTCTTTTTCATGTACTCAATTAGTAGGATTTCTTCCATATCCCAAAAAAATACTGTCGCCACCAGCTTTCTTTCTGAATCTGCGTTCTTGCCTTTTTTGGCGAAGGAAATCCTTGCGGTCTTACTGCATGCATTCTTGTTTTGTCGGTGAATTCCAGTGACACACCCACGTTTCATTTCCTGTTATAATTGTGAAAGAAAGCTCTTTGTCGTCAGCCAAAGCTACCAAGTTTTCTTCGCAACTGTGTTGCCGAACCAGTTTTTGTTGTAGAGTAAGCAATTTATTAATCCAACATGTTGAAACTTTATATATTCCTAAATTTTCGTGTAACATTTTGTAGCTTCCGATATCCCAACTTCATGGGCAATCATTGGAACTCTCACTAATCGATCTGCTAAGACTAAAACCATAGAACAACGATCAGCGAGAAGTAATAAAGACGATAAAAGGGTGTCCTTGTTTTTCGATGGGAGGGGCAAGTTTAATTGTTTAGTCGTCATTACCACTAATGCCACACGGTCCCAGGTATGTCTGGTGTAGTGTAACTGGTTGTTTATCACTCAAATCGACGGGCCAAAGAGGGACACGGAACAACAAGGCATCCGACTATACTGTTGCTTCTCGTTGATCGTTATTCACTGCCAAAACCTCAACTACCCTGATTTTTCGCTGATTCTTGCATCTACAGTCATTCCGCATTTTGGGTCATCTTCACTTTTTGTCCCCATCGAAATTGTTTAGACCAGTAGTTCACAAATTTTTGACTACAGGGCCCTCCTGTAGATTTTTATCCATACACATTCTCTGGTGAATATTGTCGGGTCTATTTCTGCCCTAGTCAAGAATTTGATTACACTTTTGTTAGTGAAGGCTACACCATAATAATAAAAGCCTTTGGATGTTAACCAATTTAGTCCAAACATCAAAATGTCACGGCCATAATTGTTTTCGTCATGGCTGGGTAGATAAAGTAAAAGTTTCATTTCGCATGAACTTTAAACTTATATACACAACAGAATATCATTTTTTTTAATGACAAAATATAGTATGGAAAGACTACTTACGCAAACGAATAACAGTAGGCCATAAGTGTATGCCATTGTCTTGGTGTTGTTGAGAACAGGTGGTGTAGCTTATTAATAATTTTGAAATAAATGCTTGCATATATGTATATGAAATTTAAGTAAATAATATTATCATTAGTGGCGCAAAGAATTACTAAAACTAATATGTTAGATGTGATTAGGGATTCTTTTGTGCGTGAATGTGCTTTATTGTGTATATTTTTGTTAAAGCAAGAAGTTAAAAAATATGTAAGTAATAGATAAATACATGTGTACATCTTTGTTATTATAAATAACAAGTTGGAATTATGCTTGATTACAATGTTACTTGATAATGTTTAGCTATGAATATTAACAATTGGGTAGTTAAACACTTTCATTTAATTTTTTGTGAGCATTTCGTGTTTACACAATTTTATTGCAATTTAACGAATTTTTGACAGTAGACAGTAACGTTATCAGAACGTTTTGTCATACGGAAACTACGAGGTAGGCGCTATAAATTCGCGGCCTGACAGGTTTATACACGTTCAAACGTGTTCAAACTCCGTCACGTCATGCATTCACATATCCGAAGTGTACACTGTAAATATGACGGTTCGAAGGCTAGTAGTTTTTAGTAACCAGCCAACCAACGTGACTAGCGTACGAAAATTGAGTACCGTGCGGTCATTAAATTTTTAACAAAAGAAAGGCATACACCTTATCACTTTAAACAACGTTTAGACGGCGTTTACGATGTTCATCTCCTTCGTATTCAACTGTAAAAAAGTGGGCGAAATGTTTCCGTTTGGGACAAGAATCCCTGGAAGATGTTGATCGGTCGGGTCGACCAATTGAAGTGATAACGCCTAAACAAATTTCAATTATTGATCATTTAGTGATAGAATATCGTCGTTGAAAGTGAAGGAATTAACAGTGATAACAAACATTTCCGAAACAAGTCTTTAATTACAAACTGTCACTCGCATTTAAAGGTCATGTATACCTATAATATTCGAGTGTATAATAATATAATAGTTATTGGCAAGCGAAAATTGGCTTATTATACAACATCAACAGTCCCGTAAGCACTCATTCTTTATACATTATGTTTTCCATCTGTAGTATTCCTTTATCTATGACAGAATCTGTGAATAAAACCGAAGCGCTGTGACAGAACCAAATATTGTCTACCTCCACCTACTCACACCCCTTGCGTCTACCCGTCCCGCGAGTAATATAAGTTGCATAAGGTTCTATTTGTTAGTAAACGCCCCTCTTAATCATTATTTAAGTCTAAATAATAAGTTTAAAAAAAATAATAAATCATCAATATAACTACAATTAAATCATATAGTTTACCTATTATATTTAAGATTACAATAGAGAATTTGCACTTTTAGTGATAGGTAAAAATACTGATCAAAGTATTGATATTGTTATATAAAGCGAAGTTTTCGAATTTTGAGTCATTTTTTAACAAGATTCTAGATTTATAAAACTGTTTTTTCAAGTTGGTTACACTGATCTTCCAGAGCATATTAAATGTTTGAATATCGGTGGCACTGATAAGTAAATTTCAATAATGTATTAGAAATGTTAGCGTGGGTTAACACAGCGTTTACGGGCTGCAACTGTAAAGTTTTGCGAATCTATATTATTACATTGTTGTATTCCTCCTATAATTCTCAGTCAAAAGTTATGACAGTACAAGCCTAAAATTTAAAGTTTTCGACTTATTGCCATTTTTCTGAAAAATTCTATGTTTTTTTAAAATTATATTTCTCGAAACCGACGTATTAGATGGACATAATTTTTGGTAATGTTGTTCATAATGAAAGGTTCTAATACAAGCTTTTTTTAATTAGTATGCGTGTGCAAAGAACTGTACCTATTATACTGATAGGGGGCATGTCTAGTTTTACCAGACTACAGTAGAGCGTTTGATAGAGTAGAGGGTATTGGGTTTACCAGCGCATCATTATCACTTTTTGGAACAATACGTCAGTATAGGCAACGCACATGCATATGCTGACGATACTCAGCTTTATTATTCTTTTGATCCAAGTAGCTGGAGACACTTTGTTGCTAATATTAATAGACTTGCGCTATCTCCACAGTGTCCACAGAACATTGTCTTTCAGTAAGCCCGGATAAATCATTATTACATTGAAAGATATCAAAGATCGTTCTCATTTCAAATTTATTGTATAATAATATTTTATATCAGTATAATTGTTATTGCGCGAGTTGATGCTTGCTAGTGGAAAAGTTTAGTAATTTTGATGAATTTAGTAAATTTAATTTTTTTTTAGTAAAATTTTCGAAAACCACTAAAATATTAATTTTCTTTGTGTAGGTCATTTTGCAGCGGTGTTGCGTCATCGAACTTTACCTTATACATTCGATATCATATTATCTACAACCTTTTCGGTTTAATATCCAAGGTTAAGTTGTAGAGCAGCATTAGCTGAACTTCGCCTTGCGATTGCAACTTCAAATTGTATATCACTGTTTCTACATTGATTATAATACTTGTAGATCTTTTTACTTTCTTATACGAAGTATTGTGATGATGAAAATTTTCGACCTCGAGATTTTTGCAGATGTCCACGTTTTGAACTCCCCTGATACCGAAAAAAGTGGTTTTTAAAAAATGTCTCTCTCTCTCTCTCTCTCTCTCTCTCTGACCACGATAGCGGTCAAACCGCTATAGCTATCAATTCCAAATTTTGTATTTACGAGTATAATCTCCCTGTTTAGAACTGATTAAGACTTTCAGTAAAATCGGCAGACCGGAAGTAGTAGTTTACTTCAGTAAAAAAATCGAATTTTTTCAATATTTCGTCAACTATGTATTAATTTTAAACAAATTTATAAAGAATTCATATGTACTCAAAATTAAGTTTGAGAAGAATTTTTTTATGAAAGTTTTTTGCCAATATTTTGCAAGTCATGGTTTTAAGACAGGTACGTTACGAGTATAAAAGTATTTAGAACTTAATTTTCAATGCCTTTTGTATAAAAAAAATTTCAAAATTTGGACCGGAAGTAGGACATGTACTCTTAGCGAGCAGCACTTTTTTTCGAATATCTTGCAAAATATGCATTCTATAGAGATTTATTAAGACAATGGAAGTACTTAGAATAGGATTTTGAATAGCTTTTATTTAAATTTGTTTTTTAAATTGTATAGTTTGAAACGCTCATACGTATAAGAAAATCGTGTGGTGCCCACACCTCATTTTTTTGTGTTGCAATGAAGAAACTTTATAATTGTTACTATTATTATTAGTACTAATAATAATATGAACGAATTACAGACGTATACAGTGTATTAATTTCGTATCAAATATTATATTTATGAGATATTTAAGTTCGAGAATTACATATGTGTGTATTATAAATTAATTTAGAAGCATTACTGGCATTAGTTTAATAATATTAACAATAATATACAAACAAATCATTAAATAATACAAACACTTATTCTTTTTGTAGTTATTATACAATTTACTGTAGGTATTTAAACACACGTTGAAAATAATATTTGTATTAAAAAAATATTTGTAACCAAGACTAACAATAGCAGAGATTTTTGATGATTCTGCACTCTATAAATACAATTTTGTAACACTTTCACGTAGTAGAGTAGGTAGAACTTGTGCTTTTTTTCCTTGCTTTGTATTTTACTCGGACAATAACAGTGACAATTGCAACATCCATTCATTCTGCCATACCATTAAAAAAATCTTTTGTTTTTCAAGTATTAGGATACACGTGGCTTTTCTAGAGTCAGGGGTCTCCAAACTTTCCAGCCTTAGGGCCATACTGATTACTCCAGTAAGTTCCGAGGGCCAAAACTATATTATCATTGTTGCCGGTGGTAAAAAGTGAAATAGTCCACTGATGAAAAAAAGTCCGAAAAAGTACGCAACGTTTAAAAAAGGCTGCAAAACGGCAACACTGCATATTATTAATTTTCCTGTCATTATCTGTAATTTCTAGATTAGTCGTAGAGTACGAGCCATGAGGAGTAACGTGACACGACATCTGGTGGACACAAGCGGAAATAGGTAGTACCTTCTATCGCTAACAGATGGCGCTAATAGCACGTACAGAATAATCTCGTTGGTTCGAGAAAGTTCTGGTGTCTTCCACTCACTTCTAGATGGCAGTAATTGGAATATATAAGAAGGTTAGTGGCGCAACCACAAGTCAGTTCCTATGACACTGTTGTGAAATAAAATAGTGCGTACCTCCTTAAAACGTGTTTGTGCGTGTTTAAGTTTAAGACATCTTTGTAACAGTATTTTGATTTGAATTGTTGCTTTTGTGTGTGATTTAGTAGTATGGAAAAGAAGCGAAAAATTGATAGTGAATGCAGAAAATTCAAAGATCAGTGGAACATTCAGTATTTCGTAATTCAGTCCAGTAAGAAGGCGCTATGTTTGATTTGCAATGAAAGCATAGCCGTTCTCAAAGAATATAACATTAAACGTCATTATGAAACAAAACATTTTCAAAATTACTCAAAATATACAGGAAGTTTGCGGGCAGAAAAATTCGAAGCTATGAAGCGCGGATTGAAATCGCAGCAATCTTCATTTACAAAACTCAAAACTGAACAAGAGGCTGCAACGCGTGCCAGCTTTCGTGTGGCTCTTGAAATTGCAAAACGTGGAAAACCATTCACCGATGGAGAAATGATCAAATAATGCATAATTGCAGTAGCCGAAGAAATGTGCACTGAAAAGGTAAATTTATTAAAAAGTGTCAGTATGTCAGCAAACACTGTGGCTCGAAGGGTAGAAAACATCGCTGAAAATATATCCTCTCAACTGTTCGACAAAAATGGACATGTTGAGTGGTTTTCTTTGGCCTTGGATGAGTCAACGGATGTGTCAGATACTGCTCAGGTGTTGATTTATATTCGAGGAGTAGATAAAAGCTATGAAGTGCATGAAGAACTTCTTGATATGAATAGTATTCAGGGCACAACTACTGGTACAGATATTTTTAAAGGAGTTGAAATGGCCATTAATCAAAAGAACCTTCGATGGAAAAACTTGAAATGTATTACAACTGATGGAGGCAAAAACATGAGTGGGAAAAATAAAGGAGTGGTCGCTCTTGTGTCAAAGGCTGTAGAAAATGACGGTGGTTTAAAACCATTAGTCTTACATTGTATCATTCATCAACAGTCTTTGTGCGGAAAATGTTTGGATATGTCTGAAGTTCTGAAACCAGTCATATCAACTGTTAATTTTATCAGATCTTTTGGGCTGAATCACCGACAATTCCGACAATTTATTGAAGAGATTGGAGAAAATGACTTACCTTATCATACTGCCGTACGTTGGCTTAGTTGTGGGAAAGTCCTTCAGCGCTTTTTTGAACTTCGAGCAGTGATCGAAATTTTTTTGAATGAAAAGCATCGCCCTCTTACTGAATTACAAAACAACGCATGGCTGTGGAAGTTAGCATTCTATGTTGATTTGACAAAACATGTGAACGAACTGAATTTGAGATTGCAAGGAGAAAACCAGCATCTTCCTGATTTATACACTAATATCAAATCATTCCGGAAGAAATTGATACTGTTTCAATCACAACTACGAAGTAAATGTTTTTCACATTTTAAAACATGTGAAATATTCAGCCACACTACTGAGACTGAGTTTGCTATCGATTTTGCAATCGAAACTTTGAGTGCTTTGAAAATAAATTTTGATACTCGTTTCTCGGACTTTGATGCCATTGCGAATCAAATTAAGATTTTTCAGAATCCTTTTGATACTGACATTGAAACCCTAGCCCCGGAACTTCAAATGGAAATAATTGATCTACAGTGCAGTGATACAATTAAGAACAAATATCAAAACTCATCTTTGTTGGAATTTTATAAGAGTCTTCCACGGACACAATTTGATAATTTGCATAAATTTGCTCGTGGGCTGTTTTCTGTTTTTGGTGCTACTTATTTGTGTGAGAAGACCTTCTCCAAAATGAAGTACACAAAAAATGTTTACAGATCTAAATTAACTGATGAGCATCTTAAATCTCTTTTAATAATTGGTACAAGTAAAATTAGTCCACAACTACAAACTATTGTCAGTGGAAAATCTCAATTACACAAATCTCATTAGTATTTCATATGTCATTATGCTTGTTATAAGTTATGTTTTTATTTAAAATGTATAAAATGTTAGTTGGATTCATTTCAATAATTTGTTAGTTATTATATACTGAAGTAAAATTTTCTGCATATTATACATGTCTTTACTCATTACAATTCTGTGTTTCTTTATCCAACTTATCACAAAAACAATAACAATAAGCCTACAACAATGTTATGAGTAGTTAGCCTATGACCATATCAATGTAGATGTCATATTAATAATTATTCAACATAAAATTATAATACTTCAGTAAACTAAATTTAATTTGCTATAAAAAATATGTTCTCTAAAAGGAGTTTTCAAGTATGCTAGCTCTCCGCGGGCCGGACAAAATCTGTCCGCGGGTCGGATGTGGCCCTCGGGCCGTAGTTTGGAGACCCCTGTTCTAGAGTATTCCATATCTCGATTATTTTCAAGGAAGTCACCCCTGATTTCATGTGTCATTTCAAACAGTAAGTTTCTGATTTCTAATACTGTAGTTATCAATGAATATCAGTATTAATTATTCATCAGTCCTAGGTCACATTAGCGAAAAATATCTCTAATACGCTTTCTGATATATCTTCGGGGATTGGTTGTCGACATTCATCACCTCCAGCTCAAAATCTAGACATTTCGTTCGAGACAGGACTAGGTAGTTAAATAAAAATTAAATGTTTTAAAATCGTATAAGGCGAATCAATGCTATTGCGGACTAAAAACAAACGATCGTATTCTATTTTATCTTCCATAATAAAAAATCCTTAAGGTGTGTGACCTTTTCAGATACATAAATTGTGATTCTCATGTCTCCTTAGACAATTGTCTCTAGTTTTGTTCCTTTACTTAGACTTAACAGCTTTGAAAGCGGATATCTCTCTTGCACACTTGGTCACCACCTTTCGCCTAATGCACAGAAACATACGCGTTTGGAATTCACCTGCACTGGTAATAGTTTTCAGTTGCGCAATTTGTTCAAAACTTGCTAGGGCTCTTACTTTTGCGCGGAAATCCGAGTCGTCAATATCCGATCCGGATATCCGGATACTTGTTTTTAAATTAGGAAGACTGAAATCGTAATCTAAGTTCGTTCGATTAATGATTACAGTAATCGTAATTTCAAAAATTTTTGAATTATAATTTTCTAAGTAATCGGAATTGAAGTTGTTCAAAAAATGTCGGAGAGCTAAACGCGGCTCAATTAAACTGGTACGCGTTATATATGAAGGCAATAATTATCCGAATAAGAATAAGAAATAACAAAAACAAAAAAGTTTTTAAAATACACCAAAAATTAAAAAAATAATGAGGTGTGGCTACCACACAACTTTTTTATACGTATGAACGTATAGAAAAATTATTCAAAATCCTATTTTGAGTACTTTTATTATCATAATAAATCATTATAGAATACATACTTTGCAAGATATTCGAAAAAAAGTGCTACTCGCAGACCGGCTTTTGCACGTACTGGCGAAGATATCTCGCGGTCGAAATTATTAGTGCTCGTTCAATGAAGCTCCGCATCAGTATTCGTTTTTTTAAAATTTCGTGGCACGTAAGAGGACACAATTAAATTGACTTTCGGTGATTGACTTATTGCGATTTTGCTTACTTCTTTAATTTGTATGCAGAAATAGCGTTGCAGTTGCATTGGAACATGTTGCTGCATACATTATGCTTGTATTACATACATATTTAGCATCTGCCAAAAATAATTTATGGAGTTTTTTAAAATTTCTAAAATATTTGTTTGAGTTGTGTAATAGATATTTTATATATGTGATTTAATGATAAAATAATTGTCATGTACATATATTTAAAATTTCTAAAATATTTGTTTGAGTTGTGTAATAGATATTTTATATATGTGATTTAATGATAAAATAATTGTCATGTACATATATTTATTTTTCAATGTGTAATATCGCCTGGCTTTTCTACGAACTGGATCTTTATGCCAAAGAAATTTCCCAGTTGACAATATTAGTGCCCGATGAATGAAGCTCCGCATCAGTATTCCTTCAACGTATTATTCAATGCGTGAAACAGGCCGGCTTTTGCACGTTGTGGACCCTCAGGACGAGGATATCTCGCGGTCGATAATATTAGTGCTCGTTGAATGAAATTTTTAAAAAATGTACGTTGCTGAAAAAAGGTTCCTTGAAGTGCACTATTTTGATGAGGCTGTCGATGCCATAAACGTGCATCCTCAAAAGAAGAGCTTTAGATAAAATCTGAAAAAATCTAAATAAATTACACGGGTACCTCGATCATAGACACAAGGGTTAATCAGAATACAAATAAGGGCAGCTTTATATTTGAGGCGTCATAATAAAAGATCCGAAACCGAATATCCGGATACTCGAATCTAAGTTAAACAAGTAACCGGATCTTGATCCGGATTTCCAGTTATAATGGGTAACCCGGATACTCGAATATCCGGATAGTAGAGCTCTAATACTTGCACATTCATTTTCTCCATCACAGTAAGATAACGCGACGGCTATTATTGATTAAAATATCATAGTATCTTTACTTATCTTTACTCATGTGCCTTTTCTTTAAATCCATTAGTCTCCAATGACTGTAGCAAGCAGTGTTATAAGGAAAGTTTCCATTAGGAGGAATGATTTACAGAAACATGATATCAAAAATTTCTATTTACTGTTATTATCTATTAGAATTTCACCTTACAAGTTATTGGATGTGTAAGTAAGAAAAATCACAAAGAGGAAGGATTAAAAAACCAAAACAAAAAATATTTGTATATATTCTAAATTCTTTACAATCAAATATAAACTTGTGAAAGTGTAAACTTTACATCCATAATCCTCACGATCAACATACCAATTATAAAAGTAAAACATTTTCTAGTACAAACTAAACAACTAAAATATTCTATGCTAATACTAAGTAATAAATGTTTGTTTGTGAAAATTAGGTGTAACTAAAATTAATGTAGAAACTACTAAGAAACTCAAGAATCTCTTTGTGATGCATAAAATACTGCTGTTTTGCCACTATTTCAAATATTTTCGTCTGAAAGAAGTTATTACCATACAATCTAGATGCTACCAGTTTCAAGATACCATCAATGGCTCGATCCAGAACATTCACGTCAATATTCAACGCCCCAGTTTCTTCATCTTTAAAGAGGGCTTCTCCTACGTAGTCGTTGAGTAAGTCTACTATATCGGGAATGTGTTCTTTTAAACTATCCATTACAAGAGGAATTTTCTCATCGGAAATTTTGAAAATCTCCAAAATATGACGCACCAAGTTTGCATTGATTTCACTTGTGTTTGATGCCACGAAATTCTGTGTTAAAGCTACTACATCAATTTCAGCATTCGAAAGAGCATCCTCAAGATAATTCTGGACCGTAGAACAAGGAGTCTCCGTTTGGATACTTCTTGTTAAGCGAGTGCCAAGAGTACGTTGTATTATGCCTAGCTGTGATAGTATGTCGAAGATGAATTGGAGTTGCGAAGGCAATTGATCGATGATATAATTTACCAAAATGGTTATAGTCGTTGGTGGGAGTCTCTTGTTTTGGTAGATGTGATCCATTATGAGAATGACTGACGAAATATCGTCCTCTGATAGGCGGAAAATAAACAGTAACTTTGCGGGATTTAACCGGAATAAATTCAATACCTTTCTGATTGTGTTCGTAAATTTACCTACGATAGGTATTTTTGAAATAAAATCATATTTGTTATTTTCACAAATTGCCAGCTCATTGCACAAAGTTGAGAGGCCGCTTTCGCAAGTTAAAGTAATGGAATTAAAACCATAACCTTCAGGGCAGGATGCTTCAATTGCAGCTAGTCCGTACTCAACAGTTGATTCGCAACTATAATATTTCGTGCAATCTTGCGGTATAGGTATTCGACCAACTTCCTTGCATATACTTTCGCATGCTTCTGTAATGGGATTATATACTTCTGAACCAGAACAGGCATCGAAATAGAAAGTGCTAGTCTGACAACCGTAATATAGCGAAGGATCACCGGGATATTGTTCCACGTAATCCAACAATCCACAGGAGCCAACCTCAAAGCAATCTTCGTCTTTCAGTTTCAAGACGCATTTTCCAAACTCTTGCTTATAGATGAAGTTTGTGGGGCAATGATGAGATTCGGGCATCAAATCTGTGCATCGATAATACACTTTGCAATCGCTCGTCTCTGGAAACACTCCATCTCTTGGACATTTAAAAAAAGTTTGAGTGGGACATCCTTCAGGTCTCACGTGGGTACATTTATCTGTTTCGGGATTGCAATACGGGTTTGAGTAGCCGGCGACGTCGTTCGCGCATGGTGTACTGCTCCAATGCACCAATCCCCACATGTTTAAGCACATTTTCTGGGTGGAACAGTTCAAACAAGATAAGCCGGAATATTCACAATCCGGAAAATAGAACTCAGCCGATCCATGCGAATATAGTAGCTGAAATGTATGCAAAATATAAAATACTGCTGTGGTATCAATATAAAGGGGTTTTTATAACTCTGAATGCGATTGGAAATCCTATTTGAAACATCATTACCAAAAATGTTAATTATTATCGAAAATTATAATATACCGGGTGTCCACACGAAAACTTTATATTGAATTATTTCTGGTGTTTTTGAAGACAAAAACTTGAAATTTTGGGTGGTTGTTCAGGATATAGGGGGACAATGAATAGTGTATTTCATACCGCCCCATCGGGTCACCCGCCGCCACCGGCCACCCCCACTCCAATATTTTAAATGACACCCTGTATTTTTTTTTGGTGGTTTTGAAAGAACACAATTTTCTTGATATTCCTATGTGAAAAAACTAGTAACACATATTATGACATTTATGAGATATTTAAATTTAAAAGTTTCAGATATCAGAAATTATTAACTCCGAAAAATCATAAGTTAGCCATGGAAATACTTAAAACGAGATTTATTCACAACATTTTAGTTAAATTAAATGCTCAAATTGTTCACCGTTTACATTTAAACATAAATAAAGTCTATTTTCAAAAGCATTTCTAACATTTTCGAACACTTGTGGCGTTAAATTTCGACATTCCTCTGTTATTCTATTACGTAAATCAGCTATTGATTGTGGCGGTGTCTTATAAACAACAGACTTCAAATGTCCCCACAAAAAGAAATCTAGGGGAGTTAAATCGGGGGAGCGAGCTGGCCATTCAATAGAGCCCCTACGTCCAATCCAATGTCCTGGGAAAATATTATCCAAATAATTCCTAACGTCTAAACAGTAATGTGACCCAGCTCCATCTTGTTGAAAATATAATTGCTCCTCCTCTATTTCATTCAAGTTTTCTTCTAGACACTGTATGATAAGAGGATGTATTAGCTCTTCCAAAAATTGTAAGTACTTAGGTCCATTTAAATTTTCCTGGAAGAATATCGGGCCAATTACTTGGTTATTAAGAATTCCAGCCCATACATTAATTTTTTGGGGATATTGTGTGTTGCCTTCTCGGAAAAAATGGGGTTTTACGTCGCTCCAATATCGACAGTTGTGTCTATTCACAAGACCATTTAAGTAAAAGCAACTTTCATCACTAAAGCAAATACTTCGCAAAACATTTCCATTTTGCCGAATCATATCTGTCATTATTTCACAAAATTCGACTCTTCTGTCGAAATCACCGTCCCCCAACTCTTGGTGAAGTTGAATTTTATAAGGGTGCATTTTGTTTAATTTTAATATCTTATGGCAGGTTGATTTTGGCACTCCCGAAACTTCGGATAATTTTCTCAACGAAAGCTCTGGGTCTAAATTAATATGCCCAAGAACTGCTAGTTGCATAGCTTCATTTAGTACACCACAATTATTCGTATTCCGTTTTTTATTATTTACAGATCCAGTTTGCAAAAATTTTTCTATTAGCGTTCTGACATAAGCAACAGATACGTTTCTGTTTGGATGGTTTTCATTGAATAACGTCGCCGCTTGGGAATAATTTTTGTTTGCAATCCCATACAAAATCACTATTTCAGTTCTCTCTTCAAGAGTATAAATCATTTCAGCGAAAAAGCCGAAACTTTAAGAACAATTTTACAAGTATTAATATTAATGAAACACAAAAGTCACAATTTTGACAATTCTAATTTAAAGCAAACTATTTCCATGACTAACTTATGATTTTTCGGAGTTAATAATTTCTGATATCTGAAACTTTTAAATTTAAATATCTCATAAATGTCATAATGTGTGTTACTAGTTTTTTCACATAGGAATATCAAGAAAATTGTGTTCTTTCAAAACCACCAAAAAAAATACAGGGTGTCATTTAAAATATTGGAGTGGGGGTGGCCGGCGGCGGCGGGTGACCCAATGGGGCGGTATGAAATACACTATTCATTGTCCACCTATATCCTGAACAACCACCCAAAATTTCAAGTTTTTGTCTTCAAAAACACCAGAAATAATTCAATATAAAGTTTTCGTGTGGACACCCGGTATATAATTAATTGGCAAAATTTTATTATAAAAATTTCTCATCCAGGTCGATTCGAACACATATCTCGAGACTGCTGCCTCCCATGAGCCACTACTAAGCCATGAATGAGATACACATGTAAATTCTTTAAACAACTTGAATTATATCAAGGCACAGATGACGAATGTGTCACTTGTCATCAAGTCATTTAAAGGATTCACATGAACATCTCAGTAGCTTAGCGGCACAGCATGAGGCCGGCAATCTAGGGATATGTGTTCGAATCATAACAAAGTTCCTATAATAACATTTTGGTAATTCATATTTTCAACATAATATTTGGAAGATTAGAATTTTCAATTCTTTCGTACTGAGAAAACGTTTTTCATTCCAGCATTCCTCATATAAAGTATACACAGGGTGCTCCGCCAGGAACGCACCAAACTCCAGGAATGTATTCTAAACGCAAAAATAATTTTAAAAAAAAGGAAGAGGGCTGCTATGCAATTATTATATATTTTCAAGTGATAGCGTCGTAACAAAATATTGTCTAACCTTCACATAATAAGTGGTGTTATTTTCGCCTATATTCGAACGAGGAATAATAAAAAGAATTACTAGAAGTCAAAGATTTATTCTCATCTTGAATAAGTAGATGTGATGTTTGTTTATGGTTTTTGCAATTTTACAGCAGCTGCGAAGAATATCGTTTCTACATAGAGAACTCTAGATAAAATGATATACTGAGCCATAGAATCTGCTTAGTTAAAGTAAAAAAAATCTTATTTTAGTCTAAGATACTTAACAATTGGTTCACAAAGAATTATTACTCAAGCAACACTTGGATCAAAAGATTGGATTGGTCGTGGTGGTCCTATTACTTAGAGGGATGTCTCAAAAATAAGGTTCGACGTGTTAGAAATGCTAAAGCCATAGAATCATTTAGAAGAGCTTCTTCCAGACAAAGCAGAAAATGTTTTAAAGTTAATGACGGTATTTAGAACACTTATTATAAGAAAACAATGATTACATTGATGATTTTGAAGAATTTTACCATCACTTGTAAATAAATAAAAATCGCATATCATTTAGGTTTTAAATTATTTTTACATCTAGAATACATTTCCGGAGATTGATGTTTTTCCTGATTCAACCTGTTTACGTTCAGTCATGATTAGCGTATGTTAGACGTATCTCAGATTGGATTCGAAGAAAAATTTTTTTCAAATTTTTGCGTCATGAAGTACATGGTAAGTCCTGTATTTTATATCAAAGTGGGGCTGATTTTAGTTTTTTAATGGAATATATAGTACCTACACATGTATAGCAAACCATAGGATTAAAATATATCGATTTTGAGAAATTTGAAATCTTTGGAGAATCCTAAGGAAGAATTCTTCATAAAAGGAATTAGAGAAATTAGCATGCCGACAAACATTCTTGGTTTTAACTAACATTGATCATTTTATGTAGACTGTGGATCTTGCACTATGGCAGGATGCATATTAGCTAACCTTTTTTATTTTCCACCGACAAGTATGCGAGATAGATTGTGATGTCCCGAGCACTAAGGAAATGTTCCTAGGCAGTTGCAAGTCAATGCTAATATTATTTTAGGCAAAATTTTGCTGAGAAGGGTTTGGTGAAGGATATGGAGTTTTTTTTTTTTTAGAAAAAGCGAGCAAATGAAGAAGAAAGATAACGATTTGGATACAGAATATAATTGTGTTAGGTAATGCTAACGAATGGGTGTTTAAGTTGCCATAAGAACTGTTTCCATCGTGCATGGCGAAAATAAATGTGATAAATCATATCATATCTCAATAGTCTATATTTTTATACTTCGGTACTACATAGAGAGATAGAAGTACACATCGTAGGTGTGTTTAAGTTTAAAAGATTTGAAGTTGTGTCCTCTCAAACTCATTGACTAAAATACAAAGAAACGTACGTGCTTTATGACTAATTTAATATACCTATTGTATAATCTTTTAATTAAAATAAAATACTTCAAATAACGTTCCACTAAACATATAGCACAAAATAGAACAAATTAAAATTAGTGGAACGTTATTTAACGCGGAATTTTGTTTGAAATATTATATAATATATTATTTAATTAGTTTATAACAAGCTTCTTAAATATAATCTGTCTGTAATTGATGTACGCCACCGCCATTTGCATTTTAGCGATTTTTACGTTTTACGATTTCCACCCCTGCTGGAATTCAACCTAATTGTCAAATTTGACATTGCATTTCCATAAGCACCCTTTAAAGGATTTTCTAGCAATGATTTATAACATTATCGACATAAACTAATCAACTTTAACTTAATATGAACTGGAAATTATGGGCTATTAATGTTATTTCATAATATATTGGTAATATTATACCCACTAAACAATTTTTCAAATTCGCGCGTGTTTTAAGTTTGTGCTGGAAGTAATAGAGTAACATATAGAGGTGTGCTCGCTTATAATTCACAGCAATATTAGTGAATAGAAATGTAATTCTATTAATAAATGTTTCTTTTTTTACACCAATCTTCTGTTTGAATACATGACTTGTTTAGGAATATCACAATAAAATGTGAATTAGCCTACTTGGATTCTAATCGATTGTCTTTGCAGCCAACTTAAAATACCCGCGAAATTCGACAAATATTTAGTGGGTAGTTGCATGTAACCATGGTCATATAAATAAATCTAGTTTATTTTGTAAATTAATATTTAGGCGTGCCTATTACGGAAGAACAAATGAAGAAAGACGTTTCCAAGTTGCCGATTTTATAAAATGAACATTTCTAAATTGGAAGGCGTAGATCAATTACAGACACCCATATATATATAAAAAAAATAAAGAAAAGAAATAATGCGGATTATAGAATAATAAAGTATAGAATTTCATGGGGTAACTCCGCTCAAAATGCAACTGCGGACACGTGTTTCGAACTACTTGGTTCTCGTCAGCGCAGTGTAGCCAAGGAATAGGACGGGATAACCTTGGAGCTGAAAAACATCAATCAGAGACATACACAAGGGACAGCCTACCAATTAAGGCTTCAGCTAGAGTGTCCTCGATACTGAGAATGAATCTAACGTCGCCGCGAGGTAGACATTGTCCACCTGCAAGCCATCTGAACCCACAGGATAACAATAAAGAAAAGAAATAATGCGGATTATAGAATAATAAAGTATAGAATTTCATGGGGTAACTCCGCTCAAAATGCAACTGCATTATTTCTTTTCTTTATTGTTATCCTGTGGGTTCAGATGGCTTGCAGGTGGACAATGTCTACCTCGCGGCGACGTTAGATTCATTCTCAGTATCGAGGACACTCTAGCTGAAGCCTCAATTGGTAGGCTGTCCCTTGTGTATGTCTCTAATTGATGTTTTTCAGCTCCAAGGTTATCCCGTCCTATTCCTTGGCTACACTGCGCTGACGAGAACCAAGTAGTTCGAAACACGTGTCCGCAGTTGCATTTTGAGCGGAGTTACCCCATAAAATTCTATACTTTAAAAAAAAATATATTTATATTTTGTATTATTATATTCCAGTAACATTTAACTGCTTTGTGTTAAATATTAAGTTAAATTAAGCTTATATTAGAAAGACGCTATCTGTATTTTTGACTTAATTTCAGAATGCCATTTCATCTATGTATTGTATTACATTCTGTTTATATATACATACATACATTCAATTTTTAGTGTTTTATGTAAAATTTGTTGACATATTAATATTTGTTGTTATTCGTATACCTTCAGCTGAACTTAGCACCAAAGTTGACCATGTGAATTTAACACTACATATTTCCTTCTACATTCAGAATTGCATATACATTATATGTCAAATTTTCTGTCCAATTTGTGTTTACCCAGAAAATGATGACAAAAGGAGAAACAGAAAATAGAGCAATGATAACTAGATCATCATTTGAGATATAATTTGATCTATCCTATTTTTTATTATTTATAGTATGAATGAGTCATATAATTGAATGGTTACCCCAAAAAACGACAACAAATCTGTTGTCAAAACGTGGAGTGATTCTTTTATTTTCACTATAGACAATGGAAATAGTCGTAATAACAGCTTAAATTGTACACCATCGTCAAAAGCAATTATAATATTTTTCAAAACTAATGAAGATGGACTAACGTAGATATATTAAAGATATGTGGTACTTCAAATATCTACAATTTATATATTACATTTGGAAAAAAAGAAGTCTTTCGTAAATAAGCCATTAGTAGAAGGAAATAGAAAAAAAAGCAGATTTAGTGAAATTATTGATGAGAAAATAAATATATAATTGAGAAAATAATCACACTACATTACTATACATATCTGAAACTGACATTTCTAGTAATATTAATGTTATTATTTATTACTTGTTAGTGTTTGTAACAAGAAGCCAAACATTTGATTTAATAAAAATAAAGTAATTAAGAATATTAAAGTAAAATCAATAAATCATATACTTACCCATAAATAAATTGCTGGTAAAAGAGCAAACATTTTAGTCGTTGATCCTTTACTTAACGAAAATGAACCGACTGCATAGAATTATGAACAGTTAAATTGTTATCTTAGCAAAACATATCTGTGGAAAATATATAAAACGAAAAGGGAACAATAAATTTTAATATGTATGTCTAGTACTGAAATTTACGCATTTTACAAACACCTTTTGTGTAAATATTACGCGTAGTTTTCATTAAATTTCCCGTAAAAGCATTATGAACCATAAAAATTTTTCCTTTGGGGTGTGCCGTTAATCTGTTCTAATAACTAGTGCGGATTGGGCAATACTATTTTTTAGTATTGCATTCCTATATCAGTCCTCTCATATTCCTACACATTAATATTTCATTTCAAATAATAACTTTTGCTCAGTCTCAGAAAGTAACATGTGCTGCTGGTATGATCTTTGGCTAAAAGTATTAGCTAGTATTTTGATATTCATTCACAAATGTTTGCATAGAACATTATTAATTCTACTGATAACTGAGTTCCAGAAAGTTCTTTATAATGATATCAACTGTACATTACAATTAAGATTTAGTAATTTTTCGATGAGTTTTACAATGTGCCAATCGATAGTATGAATATTGCCACGTTTATTTATTATTTAAAGACATTTATTTAAATGTTGTTGACGTTTCAATCAACAATTAATTACATTTCAAAATGCTAAATTAGTAAATGAAAAAAGGGTTTTTTGTAAGCTCTTTGGAGTAATTATACTTTTTAATACAAAATTTCTATAATGCTATGTTAATGTACACATGGAAAATCGTCTTTCCTTTATACACTAATAAAACAAAATTTTCATAAAATTATATCCAGAGATTTTAGATTCTGACCGGTTATTGTTGGAAATCTTTCCTGATATAATTAACGAAATGATGGATTTTATGAGGTAGGTACTCTATAATACGTATGACCGTCTTGTTCCTGTAAATACTTTATTACAATATTGTATTATGATACTGAAAGATATCATAAAACCCACTAACATATTTATGTTTTTTTTTTATGAATACAGCTGTATATAGCCTGCATTTAGTAATTCTTTTGACATTGAATTCTATTGTTAATGATTTCAAAGAATGTGAATAAAAATAATTTTTAGTGGTGTCTTATCAGTTATCAGTAATAAAATGAGATTTCTATATTTAAAATTGGCTGAGAATCCATTTTTTTTGTACAAAAATATTCCTTTATCTCTCTTATTTGTATGCGTACGTAATCTATATATTTCTCTTCTTTTTTTTTGTTAGTTTGAAATGTATTCGTTAAGTAAATAATTATGTATGTATTACGCCAGTGAAATATCACTGATTCTTGGAACGTTTTGAACACTACTAATGTACTGCTATTTGATTTATGCATAATATTTATGATCTGAAACATTTCTGGCGTCTTTGTCAAAAAAAAAAAAACAATTGATTTCAAATGTACAACTATTATTAATCATCCGGTTATAATTATTCATTTTCTTAAACCATTATCGACATTTTCTTATATATTTCATTAATCTTAACGGGATAATATTTATTTTGCACAACATTGGGTATTTATTTAATTATATTGTGTTTGATAATTATAAGTATTAACTCTCAATTAGAAGCTGAAGAAGTTGTAATTTCAACGCTAGTACCAACAATACTGTAATAATAAATAGATGTTCAGTTCTATAGTGATTTTAAAGAGAAATGCAGATACTGAAAAATTTCAACTTTACATAGTATATAACACGGTAAAGCTGACCAGAGGATACAAGAAAATAATAGGTATTAGCGGATATATCTATTGAAGTCCTCTTAGGCCGTTCGTCCACCGAGAAAACCAATATGTGGCGACCGGTTGTAGGCAACCAGTCGCGAGTGACTGGTTGCTTACTTTTTCGTTCACCCAGGAAACTAGTTTGAAGGATGTCGTCGTCTGATGAGGATGCCATTACAGGGTACCTATACTTAAGGGGGCAGAGAAACAGGCGTAAAAGATGTTGAGTTCGTCCGGGAACAGGTACAGTTTATAATGTGTTGGTCACCAGCGCGACTAGTTGCTTGGTTGTAAGCGATTGGTTGCCTCGGTTTGGTTTTTTCCGTGGACGAACGGCGTTATTGTATCAATAAATTTTACTAATGGTGTGTTATTTGTGTGTGTATGTGTTTCTATTTCTTTTCTTTATTTGATGATTGTAAATATCTATATTCTTGTTTGATTTTACACAGAATTACTGATTCGAAATGGTTATTTATACCGCTGTCGTCACATAACAAATTTTAGATATCTACACAGATTTGCTTTCATTACAAACTAGTGATCACATGGACGTACTCGTAGTTTAATATGTATAGTTACACCTAAAACAAAGTATTATCCTCACGAAATATTTCGACCTCTAAATTTTTGCAGGTGTCTACGTTTCGGGTTCCCTTGATTACGAAAAACATTAATTTTCAAATGATATCTTTGTGTCTTTCTGTGAATCTAAGCGTACGTAGTAGGCTTGCCCCTAACGGGGTCCAGATATCGCCACGGTATTCTAACTTAAACTTATAATTTTAGTCGAAGGATTGATACATTTTTAGCCAGATCCGGAAACCGAAAGTAGCAGTTTACTTCAGCGTGAAAATCATATTAAGCGAATATTTTATCGATTGTTAGATTTATTATAAAGAATACAACAGCATTCAAAAGAACTTTTGCTTGTTCCAAAGGGACTCTTATCATAAATTTAGTAAGGGGAATCGCTACCCAATTTTCCTATGAGGAATTCCATACAAATGTCCCCCACAATATCTCGCATGCCGATAGAGTTACCGAAATAATGAGGTGTGGCTACCTCACTACTTTCTTATAGGCATGACATTTTAAATTATACAAAATTGTTCTAAATTGTTTTAAATACTTTTTACCTTCTTAGAAAAATAAACCTGTGAGTAAGTGTGTTAGTTCATGTCCAAACTTTAAGAATTTTTTTATATACAAATTATTCAGCGTCCTATTTTAAGTACGTATATTCTCTTAATAAATCTCTATAGAATGCATACTTTGATAGATATTAGAAAGAAAGTGCAACTCGCTATAAAAGTGTTATGTACATCCGGTCCGAATTTTATAATTTCATTTATACAAAAAATGCTCCAAATCCAGCTTTAAATACTTTTATACTCTTGAGAAATATATATATAGAAAGCATAATTTACGACATAATTCGATAAGAATAAAAGTGTTACGCCTGGTCAAAATTTTGAATTTTTTTTTATACAAAAGGTATTTAAAATTAAGTTCTAAATACTTTTATACTCGTAATGGACCTGCCTAAAAAGCATGACTTCCGAAATATTCGCAAAAAACTGATTTTTGATAAGAGTAAAAGACCTACCTCCGGAAAGAATTCGATTTTTTCACTGAAGTAAACTACTACCTCCGGTCTGCCGATTTTACTGAAAATCTAATCAGATCTCAAAAGGGAGATTATACTCGTAAGTCCAAAATGGAATTGATAGCTATTGCGGTTTGACCGCTATCGTGGATATTTTTTAAAAACCACTTTTTCGGTATCAGGGGACTTCAAAACGTGGACATCTGCAAAAATCTCGAGATTGAAAATTTTCATCATCACAATACTTCCTTATACTACGTATAAGAGAGCAAAAAAGGATTGCGTATCTTGAATCTTGACAGCATACTCTACAAGTCTTACATCTCAGACTGATAAAATTGGTTGGTATTAATTATAAGTTAAGAGTGGATAATAAACGAAAAGGCGAGTTTCAACTTTAACTCAATCATTTTCGATTTGAAGGGGTTGTAGAATGCTTATTCAAATAGTGATTGGCGAAAACGGGATTTCAATTTGATTAAAAATAATGAAGTTAGAGCAACCGAATCATTTATGGAACTGTTATTAGCCATCAGTGCATAGATGGATTCCAAACTGGAATCCACGGCCTCCTGACCAATCACGTAAATCGTATTTACGGAATGCACGGGCAGATCATCGAATCAGATTCACTTACAAAAACATTAAGCGCAGTCGCATAGTAACAGTAAAATAAGTCCTTACATTTTAAAACCTCATATATTTGTTGCTGACATTTCGCATTTAAAATCTATAATTACATATAACAATATTCCATCAATTAACGATAAAGTTTCAACTTTTTAAGGAACAGTAGAACTACAACCAAAACACAATCTTTACAAATATAATTCTGTTTGGCAAAATGTATACAACTTGATAACTGCTAAACAATTGACGACTGATGACATGCACGGGTAGGAAAATTTCAGAAAAAAAAATTATTTCTATTACTTAAAATAAGCATTTCTTTCAAATACACCATTTCCGCTGAAGAGATATGAAAACTTTCAAAATTGCAAAGTAAATAGTAGCAAATAAAAATGCGGTATGGCTGTGTCAATCTGTTAATTATTTAGAATACCTAAGTTACTAATACAGAGTATCTTATTTATCGACATTACGTCAAAACATTTTAAATGTTTCCTGGAGCAATAATCACAATCTTTCTGATCTCTATTATTAGATTAGATTATTAGATATTAGAATTTGATGCGAAAACTGTCGTTATTGTATGGACTCGAAATAAAACAAGCATAGTGTCTGAATACCTGTTTTTAATTACTATAAAGGCTGCATTTCTTAATTCATACTCTAAAGAGACAAACGCTTTTAATTTGTGCATGCCTGCCTGCATCAATGACTTTAAACTGAGTTTATATGAGATAGGCTAAATGTCGTTTGTATATTATTGTTACATGAAGTAACGGAAAAATGGTTACACGTCGGTGCCTATAACATAAATTTCCTCAATATTAGTCATTATAGAATTATCTGCAAAATTCTGTTAATGGATGATTCTGATAAGGTAGAACACCTGGTATAATAATATGCAATTCGAGTCATAAATTTTTCAGTCTCAAACGAAAAAATCTGTATCTTATCTGAGTTGTCTTGTTGACTACCATTCTGTGTATACCTAATACTTTACATATTATGTTTCATGATTATATGCTAAGTGTGGGCGTTAAATAAAATACAATTGTTAAAACATAAAACATTTAATTTGATTTTCCTTCAAAGATAAAAAAGTACAAAAAATTAAGTACCTACTATATTAACTACTTATTAACTGTTATATACATTTTATTATTATATTTTCATACTTACTACATAAACATATATATGTTACATAATTATTATATAGCAATATATACAGGGTGGCTGACAAAAAACGCACCAACCCGTAGCTCCGTTATTTACTATCCGATTTTAAAAAACGAAATATAAAATAAAATGGTTAAGTAAATACTATCAATTGGCGTAATCAAAATATTATTAGGAACAAAAAGTTTGAACTTGCGATAGTCAATTTTTTTTTATAAATGGCAACGAATATTTTTAATTAATGTTTCGGATAAAGAATTTCCTGATTTTGATGATGTATAACACGTCAATTTTTCAACATAAGTTTCAAATGTGCCGTGAATAGCAATCAAACGCATCAAGTAATAAATACTGTCAATTAGAATGTAAATGTTAATAAATACTGTCATTGTGACATTTGTGTATCGGTGTGACATTAGTTCAACGTTCTGATTCTTTCTGTGAGTTTAATTCATCATTAACATGTATAGCAATCAACTGACCGACATGCTGCAAGTATACTTTGAATGTAATCGAAATAGTGCTGAAGCTGTGAGACTCTACAGTTATCGTTATCCGACAAGAGAGGTTCCAGACCGTCGTAAATTCGGAAGAATCGAACAGAATTTAAGAAAATATCGAGCCTTCAAAATGCCAAAAAGTAAGAGTCGACAGTTTAAGGAAAATACAGAATTGGATGTTCTTTTATGCGTGGAAGAAAGTCCATGGACTTCTACTCGGAGAATTGCAAATGAGGTCGGCGAATCGCACCAAACAACACAAGCGATACTCAAAAAGCACAAGTTCATACCATACATCTCTCAAAAAGCACTATTGGAAAATGATCATGGTCGAAGAATGCAATTTTGCAACTTTTTCTTAAATGTTACGAGATCGTAATTTTTATCGAAAAATTATTTGGTCGGACGAATGCAGTTTCAGTAATAATGACATTTTTATCAGAAAGAACAATCGATGTTGGAGCCAAGAAAACCCAAGAATTATAATTGAGAATAATTTTCAGCAAAGATTCCGTTTAAATGTATGGTGCGGTCTTTGGGGTGATCGATTAATTGGCCCATTTTTCATAGATGGCATCTTAAATCAAGCAAAATACCATCAACTATTGCGTGAAAACATTACAAACTTTTTAGATGATTTGCCAATTGCCGAGCTAAACAGAATGTACTTTCAGCAAGATGGCGCCCCTCCTCATAATGCCTTAATAAATGTTGAATGGTTAAATGCGACATTTGCTGAGAGGTGGATAGGGAACAATGGACCAATTCAATGGCCCGCTCGTTCGCCCGACCTTACGCCGCTGGATTTTTGGTTATGGGGCTAGCTTCAAGATCAGGTTTATTTTACTAGTCCGGAAAATATAGACATTTTACGGCAAAGAATTCTGAATTCTTGCCGCGAAATACCTCCTAATTTTATACTCAACGCCACTAATGGAGTAATTAGAAGGTGTCAACTATGTCCTCAACAAGGCGGCAGACAATTTGAACAATATTTGTAGATAAGTTTCGTATTTATTTGTATTTTTTAAAATTTCCATTCCAATAAAATGATATTAACCACGGCACACTTGAAACTTATGTTGAAAATTGACGTGTTATACATCATCAAAATCAGGAAAACATTCTTTATCCGAAACATTAATTAAAAATATACGTTGCCATAAAAAAAAAAAAAAAATTGACTATCGCAAATTAAATAAATCAGAAGCAGATTAGCGTTTTTAAAAAGTACTTTATTTAACAATTACAAAGAAGTGAACTGTTTAATGGTCACAACACAATTAATTTTACATATTACATTTATCATAAAGGAAAACTCATATTATCTCTAGTACGTGACGATTCCCTGTATTGTCGTTGCTCTGTATCTTCCCAGGGTCTCATCTTACTTCCATATAACTCCTCCCCGCTTTAGAACGGTTCATGGCGATCTTCGACAGGAACTGTTGAAATTCTTGGAACTCCAGAATGTTTGTCTTTTACATAAATATAACATTTTACAAGTATTACACTAAATAGTACAAGCAACAATACAATTACAATTACTGAATTTCCATAATGATGATATTGATTAATTCCTTCTAATTTTGGAATCTCTCTACTAGCTATTTCTAATTGCATTTTGTTAAATTTTGATAAACTTATTTTATTTAACTTTATTGAATTCATGTGATTTGAAATTGATAAATTCTCTAAATGTATATACAATTTTGGTAAATGAAATATTTCTCCTTTAACTAAACTTTCTTTATAATTAATGGTTTCATTATTAATTTTAACAATACAGTTTGATTTTAATCTAATCAAATTATTGTCCTTAATTTCTATGATTCCTGTTTCGTCACAATTATAAAACATTTTTACTACGTTAGGTGCAAACACTAAAATATCACCGGAACCAATTTGTTGTACCAAAAGCTCTTCTACGTGGACAGGTATTTTCTGGCAGCTTTCCGTATTGTTCAATAATTTTAATACACAGTTTTCGTCCTTTGGAGTAGGGTCACTGTCACATACGTAAGTTTTCTCAAATTTGGGACAGGTATTGATTCTTGACGCATATGTACTGTCTGATATCACTAAATACGGTTTGATTAACGGGATAATATAATTTTTATATGGGATTGGATAAATGTGAAACAAATTATATGTAGATAAGAATAATACAGGTACAGATATTTTAAATAGGATTTCTTTGTTATCTAAATAGCTATGTATGTGGAAATAGTTATAATAGGTAAATGCGTTTGTGAAACTAATTAATTGTTGGGGATTATATAGGGACTTTAACTGGTAATTCATCTCCCTTATGTCATTAATAGATATCACTGCTGGATGTAGTTTTCTTAAATTCGAAAATATTAATGCATCTTCTAGTTCTCTCAGAATGTCAAATATTATATTGTTATTTTGAATAATTTCTTCGTTTACATTTTGCAATATTTGGATAAATTTTATTCTTTCTATATTTATCGTTAATTCGTTAATTTTATTTTTTAAGTTCTGTTGGTTTTGGTTCAAAAGCTCAAATGTATTATTTATTTTGTTTGCCATTGATTTTAATATTGATAAATTCCATTCTTGCTGTTTATGGATGTTTTCTTCGTTCTTGCTAATAATTTGTAGTGCATTGTCGATACGTTGTTTTTCTTCGCTATCCATTAATCCAAATAATTTATTCCCTACATAACCTACGGCATCAAATAATGCACGTTTCGTTCTTTTAAAGTTAGGGAAAATGTTTCCGAATTTTAGTTCAGTTCTATAAATACTATTGGCGGTTTGTTCCATTAAATTATTTATGGATATCATCTCCGATTGATTTGAACCCTTTAGAGTTAATTTCAAATGTCCCCAATTATTTTCATATATTGTTTTGCCTCTCGACGCATTTTTATGTAAATGTGTTTTATTTAAGTATGAAATTTGTTCGTTTAAATTTTGAATGTAATCAAAAAGTTTTGTGGCTTCTACTTTATACACAAAATTATGATAGCCTTGTATTACTCTTGCGTTTCCTAATTTATATGGTAATATGAAGTTTTCAATTGGTTTTACTAGTGGTTGGTTGGTCACTAGTTTTATCAATAGTACTGCCAGGGAGATCTGAATTATCTTCATCCTGTAACAAAGGGGTGTTTGTAAATTTTCGTTTTTTCTTAATTACATCTTTAGATAATTTTGTGTTCTTTTGTGTTGTAATAGTTTTATCGTTTATTTCTTTTACTTTGCCTTTACAAAATTTGGGTTTTAGTTTATTTCTATTCTTCTGTTTTATATATATTTCTTGACCTAATTCTATATTTTCTATTTCTTTTCTGCCTTCATTGACTCTATTACACATTTGTTCTTTTGATTTTTCTAAATTATTGATAATCTGATTATTTATGTTTTTTATTTCGTCCGCTCGGTCTTCAATGAATTGTTGTGTCAATTTTTCTTCGTTAATATCAAATGGTAGGTTTGATTCACTATGACCGTTTATAACTTCGAACGGTGTAAATTTTGTACTAGAGTGCATACTATTATTGTAACCTAGCACAGCGTTTACTAATTGATTTTCGAAGGGGTTATTATTTTCTATTAACCTACATCTAATCGACTCAGTTAACGTACTGTGAAAACGTTCAACTATACCATTAGATTTTGAGTTTCCGACTGCCGTTATGTGTAAAGTAATTTTATGTAATTTACAGAATTCTTTTAACAATATGTTATCGAATTCTTTACCCGAATCTACTATGATTACGTGAGGTAAACTGTGATGGCTTGTAAATTTAGTTATACCATTTATGATGGTATTTGCATTTTTATCAGATATTAAATATGCTTGACCGTATTTAGAAAAGTGGTCAACTAAAGTTAAAATTACTCTATTATTCATGAAAAGTAAATCAACGTGTAATTGTTCAAATGGGCGTTTAGGCGTGTAAGTTCGGGAAATTGGTGGCTTTTGAGGCATTCTATCATATTTTGCTAATTGGCAGGTTTCGCAATTATTAATATAAGTAGTGACAAGTTTGTCTAGATTTGGCCAATAATAATTTCGTTTTAACGATTGACAAACTTCATTAATTCCGCGGTGTGAGGTTTTACCTTCGTGATAATACTTTATCTTTTCTATTTGATCTTCTTCTTTTTCGACGTCCTCTAGGAATTTATCTACAATTTCTATTTTTAATTTAGTAAATGATTCTTGAATCATTTGTATAATGTCTCTCTCAATATTCTTATGTTTAAAATAAATTACGTTTTTCTTTTCTGTTGTTAAACTTTCTTTTAATGCCCTAATAATAACTTCGTGTGGTGCATACAAAGGTAGTGTTACAAATATTCGTGATTTATTAAAGATCTTGGATCGAATGAATATGGGTGTATTTAAATTACGTGTGGCGTCTAGTATTATTTGATTATCCGCTACATTTAGAATTTTGTCTGAGTATGGGATAGATATTTGCACATTGCCGTTATCAGAGTGAATTGTGTTATTTGTACTTTCTGTTTCTTGTTCGTTTGAATTTATAGGTCTTTCAGGTAAACTATTCAAAATTTCGTCTAATTCATGAACATCTAGTCGAACTTGTTCATCACCGTCGTTTGCTAATATTGATTCTATATCTGAATTTGAAATTGTATTTATGTAATTTTCTGTGCGTTCAATTTTGATTCTAGATAAAGCATCAGCTTGGTTGTTTTTTCCTTTTTTATATTGTATTTCATACTCGTATTCGTTTAACTTTAAACGCCATCGCATTAGCCGCGAATTAGGGTCTTTTAATGAAAATAACCATTGCAGTGGCTTATGGTCGGTCTTAATAAGGAATTTTGTAGCATAAATGTAAGGGCGGAAATGTTTACATGCATAAACAATTGCAAGCATTTCCTTTTCTATTACAGAATAATTTGTCTCTGCTGGATTTAGAGTTCTCGATGCGTATGCTATAGGGTGATCATCCTGTGACAATATTGCACCTATGGCAAAGTTAGATGCGTCTGTTGTTATTTCGAATTGTTTTGAAAAATCGGGATATTTTAATATAGGGTCGTTACATAATAAAGTTTTACACGTTTCAAATGCATCTAAAAATTCTGGTGTATGTTTGACTGATTCGCCTTTTTTCAAACATTTTGTAAGTGGTTTTGTGATTTTAGCAAAATTGTTGACAAATTTTCGATAATAACCGAGTAAACCTAAAAATGATTTAATATCTCTTTGTGTCTTTAATAAAGGATAGTTTTTTATTATTTCGATTTTCTTTGGATTCGGTTTGATACCATCTGAAGTTATCACATGCCCTAAATATTCTGTTTCTTTTCTTAAAAATTCACACTTATCTAGTTGTAGTTTTAAATTAGCATCTTGTAATTTGTTAAAAATTAACGACAAATGTTTGATGTGTTCGTCGAGCGACGGAGAAAATATAATAATGTCGTCTAAATATACCAAACAAAATTTATTTAATACATCTTTTAAAACGTCATCAATTACGCGCTGGAAGGTCGCAGGGGAATTTTTTAATCCAAACGGCATACGTAGGAATTCCATATGCCCGTGTTCGGTATTGAAAGCGGTTTTGGCTATTGATTCGGGGTGCATCTGAATTTGGTGGTAGCCCGACGCTAAGTCTAAGGTTGTGAAATATTGACATCTACCTAGCTTATCTAGTATGTCTTCGATATTAGGAATCGGATAACGATCATCAATAGTTTTTTCGTTAAGTGCCCGATAATCAATTACTAATCTAGTTTTACGTTTGCCGCTCGCATCTAATTTCTTTTCGACTAAATTTACAGGTGAACCCCAAGGGCTCTGACTGGGTCTTATTATATTATCCTCAAGTAATTTGTCGATATGTTCTTTAATTTGGTCTTTGATCGCGTGAGGAAATCGTCTAGCCCGTAAAAATACCGGTTCCTCGTCTTTTGTTTTGATCTCGTGTTTTACGTTACTAGTAAATGTTAATTTATCCTCTGTCTTTTTAAACAAATGTATATACTTTTTACATAGTTCTAAGAGTTTAGATTTTTCTTCTACGTTTAAGTGTTCCGTACGAAGTATTCCATTTAACCTATCTATTGAATTTTCTTCGTGAACACTATATTGAAATATATGATAGTTTTCTAAAGGTGTGACTTGTAATGGTTTAATATTAAAAGACTGTTCGTCATCTGACCAATTTTGAATTTCTATAAGAGCTTCACCTTTATGTACTGATGTTATACAGTTAGGAATGTGTATATTACCTGAATTTAACGTGTTAATCATTACTTCGCCTTCTATATAATTTACTGATACCTTTTTTAATAATTTTGTTTTGCCAGGGATTTTAATATTTTCTAATTTTTTATATTGAATTGGTAATTTATGATCGTCTCTAAATAATTGATTATTTGATAAGTTAATGTTGAATTGCATGGATTTTAAATCTTCGAGACCTATAATACCATCATAAAAGTTGTGAAACTTTAACATAATCATTTTTATATATCCGCTACATTTTAATTCGTCAAAACATGGAATCATGGCATACCTATCTATTGGAATGATTCCTTTAGCAGTTTTAATTTCAAGATTTTCGTTATAAACATTATTTGAATAGTATTTTTGTACAACAACTGGGTCGATTATTGAAATTGTACTACCTGTATCAATTAGTAAATTCAGTGGCGGGTTTTTAATTTGTATGTAAGGCAAATTATTTTTCGCTAGTCTACTGAGTTCTCCTGTGAGGCAGGTGTAATAAAATTTTCATTTTCTTGAGAAACTTCTTCGTAGGTCGGTTTGAATTCCTCTTCGGGTGATACTGGGACGTACCATAAGCCATTATCTTCGTTAAATATGGGTTGAATTTCGTCTAAGACTGGTTGAACTTCTGTGTTATGCATTTCTTGACGTGGTCTAGTAAATTTGTCTTGTTGTGTTGGTGGAATCGTTGATACTCCAGACATAGGTGTTGGTTTCGACAGCGTTGTTGGTTTATTGTGTCCTGGTGCCCATACGTTTCTAGGTGTTCCGAATACTTGTTTATTTGTTGGAAATTGTTGTGATGTTTCTGCACGTGGAAAGAATGGTACTGTAGCTCTAGGAAAAGGTGTCGATGTTTGTCTGAATATATGGAATGGAACATTTGGAGTTTGATTGAAAATTGAAAATCGATAATTTTGTGTGTACTGAGGGTTAACTGGAGAGTTTTGATAGGATGTTCTTTTTGGCTGATGAGTATGAAATTGTGGATATTGTTGAGGGGATTTTATGCCTCTTAATGCTTGTGATCGATTTCTGAAATTTACAGCGTCTTGAGCTTGACCTATTGCTTCTTCTAGTGTGTCAGGAACAAGGGGTCTTACATGTACTTGTATATCCTCCGGTAGGTTCAGCAGGTATACTTCCAAAGCTGTCTGAGCATATATTTCAGCTCTTTCTTTCTTGTGATCTATGTCTTCGGTCTGACCTAGTTTTGTCATAAGTTGTGAAAGTAGTTCTTGAAGACGGTGTCCAAATGATACGGGGTCCTCTTTCGGCATTAACCTGGTGTTATTAAATTCCTGGACTAGCTGTCCAAAGTCACGTTTGTCACCAAAATAACTATAGATGGCTTCTTTTACCATTTTCCATTTATTCAGTTCATTTCTCGAACAAATTAGCGTTCGAGCACGGTCTCTTAATTTACCTAGTATAGTTTGAAAAATTATGTCCTTTACATCCTGTATGTCCGCATACTTTGTGCAAATTTTATCGCAAGCGTTTACAAACAAATTTACACTACTGCTTTCGCCGTTAAATGTAGGTATCGTATCTAATTCTATTTTAAATAGTGTATAATTTACTTCCGGCATTTTGAACCGTAATTACTTTTATTTTCTTTGATTTATCCCGAATGGATTCTTACCAATTATTGGTAATTGACAAAATCGTCAGTATTAGGTTTTACCAGTTAAGGGTAATTGACAGGATTGTCACTAACAGGGAATTTTACTACAATAGTAAGGGTTGAACCGTATTGTGAATCAAACAGTACTCACCTTCTTCTGGGCTGTTAAAGATGTTTTCTTGCTTCGGATCGTAGGAATATTAGATATAACGAATATAGCGGCCCACTTTGCTTATTAAAGTGCCGTAGCCTGTCTATATTTTCTCTAATATTCGGTCCTCTTCCGTCTGCTTCTTTCTTCTGTTGTAGGTTCTTTGTGTCTTCAAAGTGTTAACACACACCGAATTTAAAATCACTAGAATTAATTTCCGATCAATAAAAATTCGTAAAACTAAAATCCGGATGACTGCGCCAATTAAATAAATCAGAAGCAGATTAGCGTTTTTAAAAAGTACTTTATTTAACAATTACAAAGAAGTGAACTGTTTAATGGTCACAACACAATTAATTTTACATATTACATTTATCATAAAGGAAAACTCATATTATCTCTAGTACGTGACGATTCCCTGTATTGTCGTTGCTCTGTATCTTCCCAGGGTCTCATCTTACTTCCATATAACTCGCATGTTCAAACTTTTTGCTAATAATATTTCGATTACGCCAATTGATGGTATTTACTTAACCATTTTATTTGATATTTTGTTTTTTAAAATCGGATAGTAAATAACGGAGCTACGGCTTGGGGCGTTTTTTGTCAGCCACCCTGTATATATTCACAATAAAAATTATATAACTACAAGTATTATAATTAGTCAATTCGTAGGTAATTCTTATGCCAATTATAGTCTTTAAAAGTAAACATAATTTAATTTTAAATAATGTTTGCATATATTATTAAACATATTTATAAATGACCGAAAATTATTACATATTGTTAAGAATATTAACAGGGAAACCTTTTAAATATATTAAACAAATGTCTCTATTACTTATGTTGATGTTAAGGCATCTTCTCAGACTCCAGTATTTTTTAGATTCATTAAATTACTAACGTTAAGTATATAATTTATATATTAACAATACATATTTACACTACTTTTTTTTATTTACATATAGATACAATAAAAATTTAACACCTCCAGGTATATGTAAGTACTAAATTTGCTAGTAAAACAGGTTTGAATGTTATCTGATTATAAAAACATTATCTAATAGTTAAGTAAGAAAACTAAAAATATGCATATAAAATAAAAATAGGCTCTAATATCTTTAGAAAAGTCATTGATTATTTTGTTGGTAGTTATTTTTATTCATTCTCTACAACCATATTACAAATATAGGTTTTAAAGTAAGTTAATATAAAGGCCACTTGTACGTCAATACATTCTAATAAACAAATGTAATTGATAAACACGTTTACTCACCTCGAGCGGTGATAATTTGGCAAGCGATGATCTGGGTTCCTTTGAGGAATGAAAATTCCGACAATCACATAACCTCACTTTCTTCTGATGATAATTCGGTGTTGGTACATTTTTCTCGAACAGATTTCTAAGGCCGATAGCCCCACAGTTCTTCGATAATTGAATTGTTCTTGAAAAGCTCACATTCTTACTAGTATTTAACAATTGCTGTGTCCTACACACCACTACCATTTTTAACACAAGTAACGTATCAACGTGCCACTAGTTTATCTATTTATAGATGTATATAAGACGCAAACACATATTGATAAAAAAGGAACTCTTAAATGTCTGAGATTAATTATAATCCGCGATTTTATTTGTAAAATCTATTTTTGTCATTTTGAAATTTGACATTAAAGTATTTGTTAAAATAAAACGAACGATCGGTAATTGCAGTTTTCTACTTACCGATTAAAAGTTAAATTCAAAATTACAAAATTTCATTAATTTACTTGAATTGTAAATGTTGAATCTTTCCAACAATTTATTGTATTATTATCCAGTATTACTTTCGATTAAATATTCTCACTCTATGCTTTATTATTAGGAACACCTCACATACCAAATTCTAGTCCAAATTAAATTTTGAGTCGTATTTCAATTTGTTACCATTTTAGTTGTTCAGTACTATAGGTACTTTGTTTTTTTTTGTAATGTTGGAATTTTTTGATCTTTTTCATTATTCAGAAACACGTTTCGAAGTTTATAAATTTAAGTTTTTTATCAAAGTACCTAATAAGACTCATTGTAGTAATTATCTTAAATTATGAACCTTTAACCTCTTTAAATATTAAACATTCTTATATAGCAAAGCGATGAAGTAAAAAAGTCACGGAATGTTTTCTTCTTCTTCTTTATTGTGGCTTTGAGTTAGACTATTTAGTCTTTTACTCTTCATCTGAGTGCGGTGAATCTTGGAATGTTGGAGTTGAATTTGATTAGCTATTGTTTATCTTTATTTTGATTAAGAATTAAAGTAGAACCATTTTAGGTCTTTTGTGTTTGAAATTTTCATTTCCATCATATGCAAGTGCTCTTTTAAGATTTTGATTACATGAAAGTCAGTTACAAATTGAATATTATAAATAAAGTTATTAAATTTTTCGTTTTTTTTATCTTTATTTTACCGCGCGATCATTTAAATTCTAAATTAGAGCAGGCTGTGAAATTTAGATCAAGTTGGTATATAAGTACTAATTTACAATTTGAATTGTCAAAGTGACGTTTCAAAATGTTAATTAATCAATAATTGACATTCTGGACAACCTAATAAAAAAAATCCCGCCTGCTATAATTTAGAATTTAAATGATCGCGTGGTATTTAATACTTGGCTAATCTGTCTAGTAGGTAAGCTTTGTTGACAAATTATATTGTTTGGACAACAATTAAAAAAAAACCTAATTATGACAAATGTCAAAAGGTGTTTAAAAATTATTTTTTATAACAGTCCTAAAATGGCTTTTGTGGGTTATATTACTTGACAGATAAAATTTTACATCTCAAATTTGACGCCATTTTAATTTGTAGGCGCATGTCGGTTGCTAAAGCGATTCTATCATATAATACCGCGCGATCATTTAAATTCTAAATTAGAGCAGGCTGTGAAATTTAAATTAAGTTGGTATATAAGTACTAATTTACAATTTGAATTGTCAAAGTGACGTTTCAAAATGTTAATTAATCAATAATTGACATTCTGGACAACCTAATAAAAAAAATCCCGCCTGCTATAATTTAGAATTTAAATGATCGCTTGGTACTTGTATGTTCTTTGAGTTGAAGTATTTTATTCGTACATGACTGATTTTATTGAATTTTTTCATAGTTATTAATTCTTTGATCAAACTTACGAATTTGACTTCAGGTTTAGTAAATAAATAAATAAATAAATAACAACACTGTATAATATTTATTTTCAATAAAAAAAAATACAAATACACACAATAAACTTTTTGTAACCGTAACCAATTTTATCATAGTTAATTTACTTCATTTAGTTCTTTAAGGACTAGGAAGCACGCTAAAACAAGTGATTACAAATAAAATGAAAGATGAAATATTTTATTTTGGGTTAGCTTGTTGATGTTTTGGAATATTCATCAACTTCTCACAAGTTTCTTCGAACAGAAAGTTTGCTTCTTTGCAGTATTTCTGTAAGACATCATAAGCTTCTATAAGGCAGTATGCATCCAAAGCTGCATATTCCAAATGCTGTTGAGGTAGTGGCCAAATTTCCCAGTTAGAAAGTCTATACGATTTATTCAATGGCTTACCCAGACATAAATTGACTAAGGCGCTCAAGCTTAATCCAGTATCTTTTACTAAAATTATAGTAAATATTGTCCAGAAGATTGAATGAAAATTATGAAAACAATTTTTGAAATGATATTACTTACCAATGTAAGGAAACACAACTTCGGGAACGGCTTGAATTTTCTTCCACAATGATTGTAAATCTAGGAATCTCACACATTTTTGGAAAGATAGCCCTTGAGGTAATCTAATCGATTTATCGGATTTAAAGTCGAAACCTAAAATACAAAACTAATGTTATTAGATTTAATTTGTTGTTAAAACACATTTTCAATGTAAGGTAAGAGCACAAGTACTTGACATTTTCAGTATTATTATAAGCTTTTTGGCACCAATATTTGATATGCAAACATTAGTCATCTCCAAGAGTGAATAAACTAGCATTTTCCGACCAATTTTGGCAGATCAAATGCACTACCGAAGAACAACAATTTGTCACAATTTTGAGGTAATATAATCAAGTGACAGTTATGCAACTGCATTTTTTTAGTCTCTACATTTAACTTAGTATCAATTATTCTTTCGGTCTACTACTAATGTTTGGTTTAGTAACAGAAGAAGAAAGACAGGAGAGGAGAATTAGAAGCTTTTGGTGAAAAAGCCGTGGCGAGCAGGGCAGTTTTATCCAGGAGTGGGGAACGTTGAATGCATTAAAAAAACACTAGCCAGTTAAAACTTGAGACTTCATATTGACTGATACTGAGTGATTGTTTATTATACGAACCGTATGCGGTAGTGCTTAAGTGGGACAAATTTTTAATTAAAAGGCAAAAACCCTTATCTTTAAATGGAGAAGAGCAAACAGCCAGTCCAGAAAAACAACCAGAGGCTGTAGGAAGACAAAGCCAAGCTCTCGAATCAACAGAAGCTGGAAAGCTTTCTCCTCAACTTAAAATTAAAGAAGTCAATATAAAAGGAAATGGAAGCAGGTTACATAAAAGAAATTTTCAAATCCATTGGTTAAAGACATATCCTTGGCTGTAATATGAAAAGGCAAAAGATGCAGTCTTCTGTCGACTGTGTAGATCAGCATTCCATAACAAATGCATGACATTCTCTACTAATATTGAGAAATTTAAAACAAATGACAAATCGAAATGTCACAGAGAAGCAGTCTTAAAATTGGGATCAATGAAAGCAAACGAGAATCTTATTTGTCAGCTTTCCAATGCTAAAAAATAATCGAGATGGAAGAGAACAGACTGGCTTTGATGAAGATACTGTCTTCTTTGAAATCCTCGTCATCTAAGGTCTTGCGATTCGTGGGCACACGAATCAGTCAAGCAACTTTGTTAACCTTTTGAAACTACGGTGTAAATATTTCCCATTTTTAAAGAAGTGGCTGGACCGAGATTCATTTAAATAGTGCTTCCACGGAGTTTGCAACAGGATGTTAGAAATCATGAGCTACCATGCACCATATGTAACACATTCTTTGGTGTCTCGGATCATTCAGGCCAAACACTATGCAATAATGGTGGGAGAGATTTCGGACCTTACTATCGAGGAACACGTGTCAATCTGCTTTAGGTTAGTCACAGACGACCTTCAAATAGAAGAATTGTTCCTTGGGTTCTTTCTATTCCACAACAGATACGAAGACTGAGACATTATTGCATATAATCATGGGCGTACTTCGCAGATTCAACTTATCGGTCACTGACTACAAAGGTCAGTGTTTCGACAGAGCCCAGAACATTACAGGAACATTAAATGGCGTGCAGACTAGAATAAAGAGGGAGGAACCAAGAGCTTTATTCGTTCATTGCATGGCCCATTCTTTGAGATTGTGCAAGACTTAATAAAGCAAGTTAGTCGATACCGCAAAGTACTGAACCTAGTTCGAGAAATAATTAGTTTTTTCTGGGAATCATCAAAGAGGTTGAACAAACTTAAAAATCTTCTAGTTCAACCTGATTTTGACATTAATGGACCATTCAATAAGTTACGTCCTTTTTGTCCGACAGTCAGACATCATTCTCTCCAATTACAGTAAACTTCTAAACTTAATGTCAGAATTAGCAGATTCAGAAAATTCAGTTGCTGAAAATAAAGCTAACGGCTTCATCACTCAAATGAAAACGTTTGACTTTTTTCCATCTCTCTTTGCTTTGCAAACTTTTCGGTCTTGTAGCCACCATCAACACTGCACTTCAAGCAATATCACTTAACTTTCAATATGGCACAGAAAGTATTTCTTCGTTACTGCAACATCTAACAAATCTCAGAAGACGAAATCAATCTTTTTGGGATGATAAAAACAGAATGGCAGAGAGTTTGTATGTTTCACAGCCCATTCTATCACGACAAAGAAGGATTCCCCACCGAATAAATGATGCGAGTAGTTTTCCCATCCTTGTTGCTGAAGACTTCTAGAGCCAAGCTTTCACTGAAGTCGTTGATAATGGCATAGAGTGTGCTAGGACTAGATTCTAATTTAAGATATTTGAATTTATGGTTAATACAGAACAATTTCTCATTGGCGTAAAAAACAAATTTCAGGAGTTCAGTAAACACTTCAAAGATGACGTTGAATGAAAGCGTTGGCAATGTGTCATCTGTGGTTGATATTTTCCAGAGAAACCCGCAGTTGAAGACAATTCTTCCAGACAGTAGCGGCTGGTGAGTTCGTTTAGATGGGGCAATTACATAGACAAGAATTGACAAGACTGATTCGTTTATTGTCGGTGATATGCTTGGCATCTGGGAATATATCACTAATAATAAACGAATCAGTCTTGTCTATGTAATTGCTACACCTGAACGAACTCACCAGCCGCCACTGCTTCCAGAGCTGTTGAAATTCGTTCGACTGCTACTAACGATCCCTACAACAACTACTTCAACAGAAAGGTCACTTTCGCGCCTGGGAAGATTAAAAAACTACCTGAGGTCAACAATTACTCGAAAACGCCTAAACCATCTTGCAATCATAAATGTTCATCTTGAGGAGTCCAACTCTTTGGACATGGATTCTATAGTTTTAATGAGTTGATTTCTAGTCCAGAGATACGTAAATCAACTTTTGCCGTAAAAATTTAATATCTTTGTAGTTACAACAAACCAGTATAATAAACAAAAGGACGAACTTAACAATCGTATAGTGGTCCAGTGTGTAATAAAGTATAAAGTAATAGTTGAAACAAATTGAAAAAATGTATTAATTTCCTCGTTATTCCCCCCCCCCCCCCCCCACACACACACACATGGTCTTCAAGTTGGCGCCCCTTCCGATAATAAAGGCATGTTATTATTTTTAGAAAGGGAAAGTATTCCGGTTGGCCTTATTATTATCATATGATATGTGAAGATGATTTTCGAATACAGAAAAAGTGTACATGATTTTTATGATTTCTTACATATTTTTGGTATATAAATTGTTACCTAGTTTTAATATGTTTAAATTATTAAATACAAGATTGGTTAATTCTTGCCACAATTCGGTTTCGTTCGCTAAGGTAATTGCGTTAAAGACGTATACACTATCTCTTGTGGCAATTTGTAATATAGCCAATTTACTCGTTTCACGTTTGCTCGTCACAGAATTCCATTCACAATCCACTCCAACTAAATCTACAGTCTAAAAGACGAACATTATCTCAATTTTTTTATATAAAAAGCTATTGAAAACGCACCTGTACTTGATCTAAAAAATTTCTGAATCCATCTACGTCATTAATTGCTATTATGCCTGTACTTAATTTGTGAAAATCAGCATCGTCACTACTGTCAGCACTTTCTTCTTGTCTGCAAAAGCAAAATATTAATCGACAGACTACCCCAAATTAACCATAAGCAATCATAGCGATGATTTTTTAACAAACAGCCATTTTATTATAATTTGTATAAAGTATTACTACTGACAAACACACTTCTAAAGTTTGAGTTTAGTATAAGTTTAATATACAGGGTGCCCCACCGAAAACGAAACAGATTGAATATCTCGAAGGAGAAAACTCTTTTGAAAAAACGCGAAAACAGGTCGATTTTTGATCCAAGGGGGACACCCTTCCATCATATCTTCAACTGTGATACGTCATTCCCCTCCCCTCCATCACTCTAACCATTACAATTTAAATAGGGAAAGTACTAAATACGATACATTACTGAAAAGGTAATTGTATGGAGAATTCAGAAAAGTGATTTTTGATTTTAGCGCCCTCTAGCGGGAAAAAAAACGATTACGTATTCCACAATGTGACACATCATTTCAAAGCTAATTTTATTAGCAATTTAATGCACAATTGAAAAAAATTTAAATAATCGAAAAACCTTGCAGAGCTCTAATATTAGAAACTACGAACTTATTACTTTACAAAAGACTCTGACAGTCTGTACTTGACAATGATGACAAAAAAATGCCAGAAATATTACGTATTTAGTTGCTAATTAAATTAGCTTTGAAATGATGTGTCGCATTGTGGAATACGTTACCATTTTTTTTCCCGCTAGAGGGCGCTAAAATCAAAAATAGCGCGACCAACAATCACTTTGCTGAATTCTACGTACAATTACGTTTTCAATGATGTATCGTATTTAGTACTTTCCCTATTTAAATTGTAATGGTTAGAGTGATGGAGGGGAGGGGAATGACGTATCACAGTTGAAGATATGATGGAAGGGTGTCCCCCTTGGATCAAAAATCGACCTGTTTTTGCGTTTTTTCAAAAAAGTTTTCTCCTTCGAGATATTCAATCTGTTTCGTTTTCGGTGGGGCACCCTGTACATACAGTGTGACCAGTGAAGTCCGCATCATATGGGATTTTTTTTTATTAATAGATTTATTCTAAATTTGAGTTTGGCATCAATTTCTGCTTCGATCAAGATGAAAATTAACCAAAAAAATTATAGTCACGTGATTCGCATTATCTGTCAAATTTAAATTTTTTTCCAAAAAAAATCAAAAGTGGGGTTATTTCTCAAAATATCGAAAAAAGTTGTTAGAAAAAGTTTTTCTAAAAACAATTTTTAGCCCATATGCAAAATTTCAGCTGCATAAGATAATTTAGATTTTTTGCCAATTTTTTTGTAAATTGCACCAGTTGCGAAATAAGACAACGCAACCTACATAAAACTTCTTAGTTTTAACAATGCTTTATTCCAGACACATTTTCTTTAAGGCAGCGCCATATTCAATGTGTGTTTTTCTACAAAATCCAAATAGGGCTATTAAAATTTGGTCACATGTGATGCAAAGTTTATTTGTTTTTGACCCTGTATAAGGTAACTTCATAAATAACTATTTTTGAAAATGTAGTTTGTGTCTAAAAGTAATATACATTAATATTAAGAAAATAGTTTAATTGAAAAGTCAAATTTTCTAATAAAATAATCATAATACATTATAAAAATGAAACGCATTTAAAATTCCACCTTTTCAATTAATAACAATATGTATTTTTGGTATTTGAATATTAAATTAAACATAATTTGAAAAACCTAAAAATTAAAATTACATTTCTGTGTGCCTCCCATTGCGTTCAATACAAACAATTGTTCTTCTTGATACATCTTTAATGGAGTTTCTGATACTAAGGGGCCTTATTTCTAAAATACAGTTTCGAATCATCGTTTCCAAATGATCAACATTACGGAAAGGTTTTTCTTTGTAAACTTTTTGTTTTAGGTAACCCCACAAGAAAAAGTCAAGTGGGGTTAAATCCGGAGACCTAGCCGGCCAGTATTGCTCCATATTACGCCCAATTACTTTGCCCCTAAATATTTCCAAGAGGCGTTCTTGAACCCGTCTTGTAGTATGGATGGGAGCACCGTCACACTGGTACCACAAATTATGCCTTATTTCAATAGGCATATTGTCCAAAACTTCAATGACCTCGGTGTTAAGGAAGCGTAGGTATTCTTCAGAATTTAAATTGCCTCTAAAAAAATAAGGCCCAACAACTTGATCGTTTAAAATACCGCACCACACATTAGTTTTAAAGGAATACTGGTCTTTGCATTCTATTATAAAATTTGGATTTTCTTGAGCTCACCATCTACAATTTTGAGAGCTAACAACGCCGTTTGAAGTGAAAGTGGCCTCGTCGGTCCATAAAACGTGAAACGGAATCCCAAACGTATGTCAAAATCTTGTTCCTTAAGAGTATTTATAAATTTAGGTTTATACGGCTTAAATTTATTTTTGTGCAAAATATTCCTTACACTCTCTCTTGAACGTCAGTTCTGCGAGAAACATGTCTAATTTGACCATGTTCAACAATATCTAGGCAAACATTTAATTGGACTTCTTCACTATGTTTTATAGGATTGTGAGGTTTTTTAAATGAACTTTCCACCGATCCAGTTGATTTAAATTTCACCATAATCCTACTCACAGTAGATTGTTGCACATTTTTGCCTGGATGCCTTTCATTAAAAATGTTGGCCGCTACACGATGACTTGTGTTTTCACCACATATTAATACAATTTCAATTCTTTCCTGTACAGTTAACATTTTTTTATTTAATACGCAATATTAATTAAAAGCCACTATGACAAACAGAAAGCGATTTGACTGTCATTAATAAAGCAAGGGCTTGTTGATCTTTTTTATCATTTGTTTTGCGGCCAACTTGTGTTTCGTGCATCATCGTAAGGTACAAAACTAGTTAATTTTTTGGAAACTGACCTTAAATAATAAAAGACTATTTTTACTTTTTATAACATAGCTCCATAACAAATTTTAATAAAGGGGTTTTAAAATAAATCATTGAAACTAGTTAAACTTATGTAAAGTTAAACGAAAATTTATTTTCCACTTAATGCAGACTTTACTTGTGACGCTGTGTACTTGTCTGTATTAATATTAATGTGTATTACTTTTAGACACAAACTACATTTTCAAAAATAGTTATTTTATGAAGTTACCTTATACAGGGTCAAAAACAAATAAACTTTGCATCACATGTGACCAAATTTTAATAGCCCTATTTGGATTTTGTAGAAAAACACACATTGAATATGGAGCTGCCTTAAAGAAAATGTATCTGGAATAAAGCATTGTTAAAACTAAGAAGTTTTATGTAGGTTGCGTTGTCTTTTTTCGCAACAGTGGTGCAATTTACAAAAAATTGGCAAAAAATCTAAATTATCTTATGCAGCTGAAATTTTGTATATGGGCTAAAAATTGTTTTTAAAAAAACTTTTTCTAATAACTTTTTTCGATATTTTGAGAAATAGCCCCACTTTTGAATTTTTTTTGGAAAAAAATTTAAATTTGACAGATAATGCGAATCACGTGACTATTATTTTTTTTGGTTAATTTTCATCTTGATCGAAGCAGAAATTGATGCCAAACTCAAATTTAGAATAAATCTATTAATAAAAAAAAATCCCATATGATGCGGACTTCACTGGTCACACTGTATATTATAATTAAATAAATTAACGGAAGAATGGCAATGAAATCTTAGATTGACAATATATGTAGGTATGTAAATATATTAATTTTAAAGGTACCTAATATTACTAGGATTGTTATCCACATCTTGAACTGATTCTGGCCAGTTTTCTTTAGGAATATTATAATAACGTGCCCATTTCAAAGCTTCAGCAGGGTCTTTATATTTACGAACTATATCTCTTATGAGTTTATTTTGAAGATGGTTGTCATCTTTTACAGCGCCTATGACCCTACCTCTCCATGTTTCGTAATCTAGAAAAATTAACAAAAGGGTAAAATTAAGTTAATCTTTATTAAACGTCGTGGTTTATTCCAAGTGCAATTTATTTTTTAAAAAAAAATATCGTAGGACAAAGTGACCTCTTCTGCTAAGTGAAGATGTCTCTAATGCGGGCGGTTCTTTGATAGTTACGGAATTTTTTTTAAAAAAAATTTTGCGACTAAGTAATTGTCAATGATCGAAGAATTATTGACTTCAAAAGTAATAAATAATTCTACACATATTATACTACATATTAGAATTGATTATAATTTTTTATCTTACCAATAGATTTCCCATCAATCTCAACATATTTTAGCTTTAAGACGTATGCCAAAGCGCTTTCTTTCCTTTTCAGGTTCAAGAACGGAGTTATATCATGGGGCAATTTGAAGGTTTTAACTAGTTTATCCATTGAACTTTCCCATAACTTTTCAGTCCATTTCTCCCATTTATCATTTGGAATTCCATATTGTCTAGAAGAGAGAGTAATGAGATATAAGTAAATAATAGTCGGAAGAATTATGCAAATAAACACATACTCTGCACACTTTCCTAATGCAGACTTGAAATTTGCACGTTTTCCTACCATTTCATCCATGAAAGACACTAATTTTCTTTGACATTCGCTATTACTTTTTAGAAACCTTTCCGTACAAAAGATTATTTTAGGAGCAGTTTGTAATATTAGTGGCACCAAGAATGTGTAAATGTCAAAATTAATATCAACTCTAACGACAGTGCAAAGTTTACAAGCCTAAAACAAGTATTAAAAATAAATAGTTTTAGCAAACGAAAAAACAAATGTAAAAGTAGTTTGTATAAGTGTAGAGCATTAATGTTACTGGCAGAGCAAATATTAAGGGGGCTTACGCAGAGGTGCCGACTAACTGCCGCGCCGTGAGGTAGGACGTAAGGAGGTGGCGCCATATGGGTTAATGTAAATTCTGGACTTCAGAAGGTTTCGTTCAAACAATAGTACCGCTTTGATTTACGAAATATCAAAACAAAATTTAAAACACCAATAAACAAAGGCTCAATGCATGCTCGACTTGAACTAGTTTTTAAAATAAAGTTTCTGAAACTGTGTTATGATGTTGTAAATTTTGCCAACTTTGAGAGTGAAATATAAGAGTAAATAATTTGAATTATAAGAAAGTACACCCAACGAAGCCTTAATTAATCCTTTGTATTTAGTGCAAAAACATAATAAGAAAAATAAAAATTTCTGCTGTTTGTTTTATTTTAACGAATCAGCGGAATTTATATTAGCGCATATGAAGCCACCCGCTTACATCCTACTGCTACTTTTGATTGTATGGGTGATTGATGTGCTTCTTTTATGTCTTTTTAAATACGCATATGTTTATTTTTGTCTTTTGCGTTATTTGTGTTCATAATTCGAACGTATTTGAGTCAATATATTTACTGCAAGGTTTGGACATATTTCTAAAAAAGTTGATAATACTGGCAAGTGATTTTTGTCGACAAAGAATATTTATCAAGTTAGAATTTCTAAATAAAAAAAAGAAACAACGACACTTGTAGAAATGCTTCTGATGCATCCAACACGAAAATTTTAAAAAAATTATTTGTGTTCATAATTCGAACGTATTCGAGTCAATATATTTACTGCAAGGTTTGGACATATTTCTAAAAAAGTTGATAATACTGGCAAGTGATTTTTGTCGACAAAGAATATTTATCAAGTTAAAATTTCTAAATAAAAGAAAGAAACAACAACACTTGTAGAAATGCTTCTGATGCATCCAACACGAGAATTTAAAAAAAATTATTTGTGTTCATAATTCGAACGTATTTGTGTCAATATATTTACTGCAAGGTTTGGACATATTTCTAAAAAAGTTGATAATAGTGGCAAGTAATTTTTGTCGACAAAGAATATTTATCAAGTTAAAATTTCTAAATAAAAAAAAGAAACAACAACACTTGTAGAAATGCTTCTGATGCATCCAACACGAAAATTTTAAAAAAATTATTTGTGTTCATAATTCGAACGTATTTGAGTCAATACATTTACTGCAAGGTTTGGACATATTTCTAAAAAAGTTGATAATACTGGCAAGTGATTTTTGTCGACAAAGAATATTTATCAAGTTAAAATTTCTAAATAAAAGAAAGAAACAACGACACTTGTAGAAATGCTTCTGATGCATCCAACACGAAAATTTTAAAAAAATTATTTGTGTTCATAATTCGAACGTATTTGAGTCAATATATTTACTGCAAGGGTTGGACATATTTCTAAAAAAGTTGATAATACTGGCAAGTGATTTTTGTCGACAAAGAATATTTATCAAGTTAAAAGTTCTAAATAAAAAAAAGAAACAACAACACTTGTAGAAATGCTTCTGATGCGTCCAACACGAAAATTTTAAAAAAATTATTTGTGTTCATAATTCGAACGTATTTGAGTCAATATATTTACTGCAAGGGTTGGACATATTTCTAAAAAAGTTGATAATACTGGCAAGTGATTTTTGTCGACAAAGAATATTTATCAAGTTAAAATTTCTAAATAAAAGAAAGAAACAACAACACTTGTAGAAATGCTTCTGATGCATCCAACACGAAAATTAAAAAAAATTATTTGTGTTCATAATTCGAACGTATTTGAGTCAATATATTTACTGCAAGGGTTGGACATATTTCTAAAAAAGTTGATAATACTGGCAAGTGATTTTTGTCGACAAAGAATATTTATCAAGTTAAAATTTCTAAATAAAAAAAAGAAACAACAACACTTGTAGAAATGCTTCTGATGCGTCCAACACGAAAATTTTAAAAAAATTATTTGTGTTCATAATTCGAACGTATTTGAGTCAATATATTTACTGCAAGGGTTGGACATCTTTCTAAAAAAGTTGATAATACTGGCAAGTGATTTTTGTCGACAAAGAATATTTATCAAGTTAAAATTTCTAAATAAAAAAAAGAACAACAACACTTGTAGAAATGCTTCTGATGCATCCAACACGAAAATTAAAAAAAATTATTTGTGTTCATAATTCGAACGTATTTGAGTCAATATATTTACTGCAAGGGTTGGACATATTTCTAAAAAAGTTGATAATACTGGCAAGTGATTTTTGTCGACAAAGAATATTTATCAAGTTAAAAGTTCTAAATAAAAAAAAGAAACAACAACACTTGTAGAAATGCTTCTGATGCGTCCAACACGAAAATTTTAAAAAAATTATTTGTGTTCATAATTCGAACGTATTTGAGTCAATATATTTACTGCAAGGGTTGGACATATTTCTAAAAAAGTTGATAATACTGGCAAGTGATTTTTGTCGACAAAGAATATTTATCAAGTTAAAATTTCTAAATAAAAGAAAGAAACAACAACACTTGTAGAAATGCTTCTGATGCATCCAACACGAAAATTAAAAAAAATTATTTGTGTTCATAATTCGAACGTATTTGAGTCAATATATTTACTGCAAGGGTTGGACATATTTCTAAAAAAGTTGATAATACTGGCAAGTGATTTTTGTCGACAAAGAATATTTATCAAGTTAAAATTTCTAAATAAAAAAAAGAAACAACAACACTTGTAGAAATGCTTCTGATGCGTCCAACACGAAAATTTTAAAAAAATTATTTGTGTTCATAATTCGAACGTATTTGAGTCAATATATTTACTGCAAGGGTTGGACATCTTTCTAAAAAAGTTGATAATACTGGCAAGTGATTTTTGTCGACAAAGAATATTTATCAAGTTAAAATTTCTAAATAAAAAAAAGAACAACAACACTTGTAGAAATGCTTCTGATGCATCCAACACGAAAATTAAAAAAAATTATTTGTGTTCATAATTCGAACGTATTTGAGTCAATATATTTACTGCAAGGGTTGGACATATTTCTAAAAAAGTTGATAATACTGGCAAGTGATTTTTGTCGACAAAGAATATTTATCAAGTTAAAATTTCTAAATAAAAAAAAGAAACAACAACACTTGTAGAAATGCTTCTGATGCGTCCAACACGAAAATTTTAAAAAAATTATTTGTGTTCATAATTCGAACGTATTTGAGTCAATATATTTACTGCAAGGGTTGGACATCTTTCTAAAAAAGTTGATAATACTGGCAAGTGATTTTTGTCGACAAAGAATATTTATCAAGTTAAAATTTCTAAATAAAAAAAAGAACAACAACACTTGTAGAAATGCTTCTGATGCGTCCAACACGAAAATTTTAAAAAGATTATTTGTGTTCATAATTCGAACGTATTTGAGTCAATATATTTACTGCAAGGGTTGGACATATTTCTAAAAAAGTTGATAATACTGGCAAGTGATTTTTGTCGACAAAGAATATTTATCAAGTTAAAAGTTCTAAATAAAAAAAAGAAACAACAACACTTGTAGAAATGCTTCTGATGCGTCCAACACGAAAATTTTAAAAAAATTATTTGTGTTCATAATTCGAACGTATTTGAGTCAATATATTTACTGCAAGGGTTGGACATATTTCTAAAAAAGTTGATAATACTGGCAAGTGATTTTTGTCGACAAAGAATATTTATCAAGTTAAAATTTCTAAATAAAAAAAAGAAACAACAACACTTGTAGAAATGCTTCTGATGCATCCAACACGAAAATTTTAAAAAAATTATTTGTGTTCATAATTCGAACGTATTTGAGTCAATACATTTACTGCAAGGTTTGGACATATTTCTAAAAAAGTTGATAATACTGGCAAGTGATTTTTGTCGATAAAGAATATTTATCAAGTTAAAATTTCTAAATAAAAGAAAGAAACAACAACACTTGTAGAAATGCTTCTGATGCATCCAACACGAGAATTTAAAAAAAATTATTTGTGTTCATAATTCGAACGTATTTGTGTCAATATATTTACTGCAAGGTTTGGACATATTTCTAAAAAAGTTGATAATAGTGGCAAGTAATTTTTGTCGACAAAGAATATTTATCAAGTTAAAATTTCTAAATAAAAAAAAGAAACAACAACACTTGTAGAAATGCTTCTGATGCATCCAACACGAAAATTTTAAAAAAATTATTTGTGTTCATAATTCGAACGTATTTGAGTCAATACATTTACTGCAAGGTTTGGACATATTTCTAAAAAAGTTGATAATACTGGCAAGTGATTTTTGTCGACAAAGAATATTTATCAAGTTAAAATTTCTAAATAAAAGAAAGAAACAACGACACTTGTAGAAATGCTTCTGATGCATCCAACACGAAAATTTTAAAAAAATATTTGTGTTCATAATTCGAACGTATTTGAGTCAATATATTTACTGCAAGGTTTGGACATATTTCTAAAAAAGTTGATAATACTGGCAAGTGATTTTTGTCGACAAAGAATATCTATCAAGTTAAAATTTCTAAATAAAAAAAAGAAACAACAACACTTGTAGAAATGCTTCTGATGCATCCAACACGAAAATTAAAAAAAAATTATTTGTGTTCATAATTCGAACGTATTTGTGTCAATATATTTACTGCAAGGTTTGGACATATTTCTAAAAAAGTTGATAATAGTGGCAAGTAATTTTTGTCGACAAAGAATATTTATCAAGTTAAAATTTCTAAATAAAAAAAAGAAACAACACTTGTAAAAATGCTTCTGATGCATCCAACACGAAAATTTTAAAAAAATTATTTGTGTTCATAATTCGAACGTATTTGAGTCAATACATTTACTGCAAGGTTTGGACATATTTCTAAAAAAGTTGATAATACTGGCAAGTGATTTTTGTCGACAAAGAATATTTATCAAGTTAAAATTTCTAAATAAAAGAAAGAAACAACGACACTTGTAGAAATGCTTCTGATGCATCCAACACGAAAATTTTAAAAAAATTATTTGTGTTCATAATTCGAACGTATTTGAGTCAATATATTTACTGCAAGGTTTGGACATATTTCTAAAAAAGTTGATAATACTGGCAAGTGATTTTTGTCGACAAAGAATATCTATCAAGTTAAAATTTCTAAATAAAAAAAAGAAACAACAACACTTGTAGAAATGCTTCTGATGCATCCAACACGAAAATTTAAAAAAAATTATTTGTGTTCATAATTCGAACGTATTTGAGTCAATATATTTACTGCAAGGGTTGGACATATTTCTAAAAAAGTTGATAATACTGGCAAGTGATTTTTGTCGACAAAGAATATTTATCAAGTTAAAATTTTTAAATAAAAAAAAGAAACAACAACACTTGTAGAAATGCTTCTGATGCATCCAACACGAAAATTTTAAAAAAATTATTTGTGTTCATAATTCGAACGTATTTGAGTCAATACATTTACTGCAAGGTTTGGACATATTTCTAAAAAAGTTGATAATACTGGCAAGTGATTTTTGTCGACAAAGAATATTTATCAAGTTAAAATTTCTAAATAAAAGAAAGAAACAACAACACTTGTAGAAATGCTTCTGATGCATCCAACACGAAAATTAAAAAAAAATTATTTGTGTTCATAATTCGAACGTATTTGTGTCAATATATTTACTGCAAGGTTTGGACATATTTCTAAAAAAGTTGATAATACTGGCAAGTGATTTTTGTCGACAAAGAATATCTATCAAGTTAAAATTTCTAAATAAAAAAAAGAAACAACAACACTTGTAGAAATGCTTCTGATGCATCCAACACGAAAATTTTAAAAAAATTATTTGTGTTCATAATTCGAACGTATTTGAGTCAATATATTTACTGCAAGGTTTGGACATATTTCTAAAAAAGTTGATAATACTGGCAAGTGATTTTTGTCGACAAAGAATATCTATCAAGTTAAAATTTCTAAATAAAAAAAAGAAACAACAACACTTGTAGAAATGCTTCTGATGCATCCAACACGAAAATTTTAAAAAAATTATTTGTGTTCATAATTCGAACGTATTTGAGTCAATATATTTACTGCAAGGGTTGGACATATTTCTAAAAAAGTTGATAATACTGGCAAGTGATTTTTGTCGACAAAGAATATTTATCAAGTTAAAATTTCTAAATAAAAAAAAGAAACAACAACACTTGTAGAAATGCTTCTGATGCGTCCAACACGAAAATTTTAAAATATTATTTGTGTTCATAATTCGAACGTATTTGAGTCAATACATTTACTGCAAGGTTTGGACATATTTCTAAAAAAGTTGATAATACTGGCAAGTGATTTTTGTCGACAAAGAATATTTATCAAGTTAAAATTTCTAAATAAAAGAAAGAAACAACGACACTTGTAGAAATGCTTCTGATGCATCCAACACGAAAATTTTAAAAAAATATTTGTGTTCATAATTCGAACGTATTTGAGTCAATATATTTACTGCAAGGGTTGGACATATTTCTAAAAAAGTTGATAATACTGGCAAGTGATTTTTGTCGACAAAGAATATTTATCAAGTTAAAATTTCTAAATAAAAGAAAGAAACAACAACACTTGTAGAAATGCTTCTGATGCATCCAACACGAAAATTTTAAAAAAATTATTTGTGTTCATAATTCGAACGTATTTGAGTCAATACATTTACTGCAAGGTTTGGACATATTTCTAAAAAAGTTGATAATACTGGCAAGTGATTTTTGTCGACAAAGAATATTTATCAAGTTAAAATTTCTAAATAAAAGAAAGAAACAACAACACTTGTAGAAATGCTTCTGATGCATCCAACACGAAAATTTAAAAAAAATTATTTGTGTTCATAATTCGAACGTATTTGTGTCAATATATTTACTGCAAGGTTTGGACATATTTCTAAAAAAGTTGATAATACTGGCAAGTGATTTTTGTCGACAAAGAATATTTATCAAGTTAAAATTTCTAAATAAAAAAAAGAAACAACAACACTTGTAGAAATGCTTCTGATGCATCCAACACGAGAATTTTAAAAAAATTAAAAAAACAATCAATTAACATAAAACACATTAAAATATGTATAAATAATCTTTTGTAAGTAAAGTGTTAATTTCATTTATTAAAGCAGTGGTTCCAAACTTTTTCGAATCGCAGCGCCTCTTTTAATTAAAAATTTTCCATGGCGCTCTTCTCTAAGCAAGAGATTAAACATTATTCAATTTTTTTGTTTTTTATTTTATTACATTAATAATTAATGTGATGGATGAGCCTGCAAACCAATGCACGTTTCTTTAAATCGTGGTATTAAACTGGGTACGTTCACTCTCTCTTCCTTTTCCACGTTGATTTTTGCTCTATACTTGCTTTTTATTACAGTAACCGTTGAAAACCCAGCTTCGCAAAATACGATGTCGAAAATGGAATCAAAATCCGCTGAGGCTTATCACTTAGAAGGGAATATTCATATTTTGTTGAAATCTAAAATTCCGTCAATTCCATGCTGTCAAATTTCGCTTCCAAAATGTTGTCGCAGGATTACTCGTTAAGTTTCTGTTCTTCAGTAAATTCAGACGGAGCACTAATGTTAAATGCATCTTGAATCCATGCAAATGTATTGACATTTTCATTTTGAAAGTTTTTCTCAAACCAGATAATTAGCTGTGGTAAGTACCCATCAAACATGGTTTTTATATCTTGATATAAATTTCTGTAATATTAAAAAACAATCTTTGCCTGGTTTTTTTTTGTATATATGTAAAAGCTCATATTTTTTCCGATGACTTCAAAAGATGCATGTTTTTTCCCTGCAGAGAGAGATAAAGAGAATTCAGCTTTTCAAAAATGTCGCATACTATGCCATTTTTTTTTTATTAAAACATCGGCGTCAGCAAAATTTTCTGCATCTTTGTATTCTTCCTGTGTAAGGAAAATAAAAATTTCATGCCACAATTCAAAGGCACCTGATAAAACATAACCACGAGAGACCCATTGTGCTACTATAGTATAACAAAGATGAGCTTTCGGCTTCCTCACACAGTTTTTTTTAAATACCTTGCTTTCAAAGGACGAGTTTTTATAAAATTTACCACATTCGCCGCACATTCTAACACCCGACTCAGTGTAGGACTCTGATGCTTTGACGCAAGCGCTTCTCATGAACAATGCAATGGATCTACAGCGCATTTAGTGATTTGCTTCGAATAAATGCCTTTAATCCTCCACACCTCATACACCAACGCACTTTGGCCAATTCAAATTATTTTCAGATACGAATGAGCCTTTGCTTTTGCAGTGATATTTTTACAAAACAGAAGGTCGTCTTGAACATTACTACCTTCTATGAAACCGTATATAGTGTATCAAATAATCATCCTTAATATTATCCGTAGCCTCAACTAGCTGCAATCCAATTTCATTCTTTTAATTTTTTTCAAATAATTGATCGTTGGTAACCTCCACCGTATATTGTATTCCCCGACAAATTGTGTTAATGGATAAACGCACGTATAAAAATAGCGACCCAACAGGCTCACTAACCATGCTGTTTACCATATCTACCGGTAGAATAAGTTTTTCTGCGATGGTATGAACTTTCTTACATTTCGCGATTCTATAAGCCAACTTGTAAGATGCTAGCAAAGCGTTGTTTGGTATTATTAATGCAGTTTACTAAATGTATTTTGTTGTTGTTTCGGTTCTTTTAATTTCCTGGCAAAAAAACACGAGGTTTGCCAACTATGCTGTGGTGATTTCCTTCAAATGGCGCTTTAATTTACACATTATGGTCTCTCTTCACCATTAATTTCTGTTGACGTAAAACCGAACTTTAAATAACCGTCATTATATTTGCGATATTTTCGTTTCTTCATAGTAGTGCCACTGGTTGAAGACATACTTTCTTTATCTGCACTATTATTTTTATTACTGTTCAAAAATCGGTCCATCATCAAAGGTACAAGAACAAAAATTCACAAAACTATTTATCAAAGACAATAAAGAAGAAGTAATATAACACCAACTATATATACAACATGAACAAATTTATATCACTGATGCGCTGAGTTTAATTTCACTAGACTCACTACAGATTATCGACCGACTGACTAAATCGAGCCGACCACGCTTCCTTATATGCTTTCCGCAAGATCTACCAGAACAGTCCAAATCTGTCGCAAGGAGTCTACGCACTACGCGCGACTGTATGGCGCGATTGAGAAGGCGCAGCCTTGCCGGCTCGCGATCGTAAGAATATTTTGCGTCGGCGATTTTACTTTTATACAGGGAAAAGTAAAAACAAACCATAAAAAAGAATCTAGATATTTTTAGCTTCTCATTTTGTTTTTTATTTAGTTAAGCCAAATGTCTTCGTTCAATTAATTATGAAGCTTTCACAATATTTCGCGGACGCCCCTGTGAAAAGGCCGCGGTTCATAGTTTCGGAATCACTGTATTAGTGAACATATGATATAATGTGATCTTAATCTTAACAATTGACTTCCCCATTTATAAACAGACACAACAGTTCAAATAAAATTAAATCTAAGGTTACTGCATTTTGCTTCCTAAGATAATTGAAATTACAGTACTTTACGACATACATATTTGCAAAAAATCGCTATTCGATAAGAGTAAAAGTGTTATTTCCGGTGCGAATTTTAAAATTCTTTTTAAACAAAAGGTATTGAATCTGAAGCTTTAAATATTTTTATACTCGTAAGGTACCTGCCTAGAAAGCATGACTTGCGAGATATTCGCAAAAAACTAATTTTCGACAAAAGTAGAAGACCAACTTCCGGTAGGAATTTCGAAACGCTTTTTTAAAAACATTCTTCTCAAATTTACTTTTGAGTACATTTCAATTCTTCATAAATTTGTTTAAACTTAGTGGTTGAAAAATATTGACAAAATTCGATTTTTTACTGAAGTAAAGTACTACTTCTGGTCTATAGGTTGTACTGAAAACTCTTCAGTTCTCGAGAGGGTGATTATAAATAAAAATAAATATAAAATCTGGAATTGATAGCTATAGCTGTTTGGCCACACACACATACACACACAAACATTATTCCAAATGCAGCTTGCGAGATATCTGCAAGAAAGTGCTAAAAGATAGGAGATACGACAGAAGTATTACTTCCGGGTCGGAAATTTTAAAATTCCTTTATATAAAAATTGTTCCAATTCTAGCTTTGAATATTTTTCTACTTATAATAAATCTGTATAGAGTTTAAGAGATATTTGCAAAAAACTGTTTTTCGACAAGACAAAAGTCTACTTCTGGCAGGAATTTCGAAAAACTGTTTTTATAAAATCCTTTTAAAATTCCTTTTTAGTACCTACTACTTTTGTATTCTTTAGATATTTGACTAAATTTAGTAGTTGACGAGATATTTGTAAATTTTGATTTTTTGACTGAAGTAATCTACTACTACATACTGGTCTACCGATTTCACTGAAAATCTAGTCAACCTCAAGAGGAAGACTATACTAGTAAATATAAAGTTTAGTATTGATACCTTTAGTCGTTTGGCCGATATCGTGGTCACACACGAGAGAGAGAGAGAGGGGGGAGAGAGAGAGAGAGATGGAAAGAGAGGGAGAGAATGGGGGAGAGAGAGAGAGAGATTTTTTTTAAAATCACTTTTTCGATATCAGGGGACTTCAAAAGAATGCAAAAGTACGTTTCTTTTATTATATTTTACGAATATTTTGAATGAGCACGCTTGATGACGCGGTTCCTGCGCTCAAAGTCATTGCTGAACAGTTATGAAGCGATCAGGTTTATTTAGACAATTTAATTCATCTTACAAACATTACATTTTAATACACGTTGTGTCAGTTTGACATCGGATAAACTGAGGTATGTTTGCAAGTGGATAAACTGCATGTTGATTTTGCCATGGTAACGACAATTCAATTCTGACAGTATCGTTCAAATAAACGTCATACATAAGCTTTTGTATTTTGCTCTTTCTTTTGTATGTACCTGTGTATTCAAAAAAATCTTGTGTTTTTCCGTTGTTTAAAGAAAAATATTTTTCTTTATTAATATTAATTAAATGATTCATTAAATTATCTTACCAAATACCATTCGAGCTTGTGTTTATTTCCGGAACAAACTTTCGTTTTGACAAAATCTAAACTTTGTTGGTCAAAGGTAACTCGACTCGAACAAATAACAAAAGGTAAAACCGCTCCACCTTCGGTATCGCGATTTTACGATGTTATTTGTTCTCGTCAGTTACCAAGCAACAACGTTTTCGTACAAAATGAAGGTTTGTCCTGATAAACACAAACTCTTGTGGTATTGCCCCCGAAACTTTACGACAGACCATGAAAATTGCGGTGATTCACGTAGTTTGGCGAATATGGTTAATTCCGAATATTTAATATTTGGGTAAATATATACTAACAGAATTTTAATTATAAAAGTTCTTTCATGCATAACAGTGTAAACTAATGATACTCAATAATCAAAGGAGGAAGTAGCTACCTTATGTTTGTTTATTTATTACTTTAAAATGCCTGCTACGGAAGTCTATAAATCTGCGACAGAATGTTTCCATATAAGATTAAAAAATGCAGTAAGTAAAAGAACATTACCTCCTCATATCGCTTGTCTTGGACTAGTGTGTTTAACAATGTTTCTCCGTCCGCCTCCATTTTATATATGTCAGCGACGAGCCTAATCAATTCTAATTCTTTTTGGCTTGGAACCGTAACCACATTAAAAGCAAACATTTTAATATCAAAACCTAACAAATTCTCAAATCTGTCAGCAGATTCTGTCGCCCATTCCTGAAAATATTTCATTATTGTGAAGGCCATCGATTTCGATTTTGCGCAGCTGAAATCAGGACTGTTGTACATTAGTTTCAGAATCTCTTCATAAGGATTTTCATTTTCCTCTAAATGGTGATATAACCTATCACGGACGACAGAAGGATCGTTGGCTGCTTTAATTTATAATTGAAGGTATTATGAAATAATTTGTATATGCAAATTGAGCACTTACCGGATTTCCAAATATTTTTGAATTCATCGAACCATATTTCTGAGGTAGGTGAAAGTTTCAAACTAATTTCCTGATTTTCATCCATACTTTTAGAACACAGACTAGGATATTTGCATTCAGTAATTTCAGAATAAAAGTTAAAATTATAGCTTGGTAACTTTGAAATTGACAAGAAATGTTGATTTAAGGTCCTAAAAATATTTTTTTATGTTAAAAGTAACGTTAGTTAGATACAGTTGTCAGTGTACCTATAATATTATATTTTTTAAATAGTTTAGTCTTAGTAAACAGGAAGAGATACCTAATCAGTAAAGATTATATTTTACGTGTTTCATCATTTATTTTATAATCAGTTGACATTGATATAATCGTATTTATATATAGTAAATGACATCAAAATATTATTTAATTAATCATTGGAATGTTGTGAATGAATTTATTAGAGTTTAGGTATATACGCGGGAAGATTTTTACATTATCTAGCTATGAGCAAAACAAGTTACGATCGCAAATTTTTGCTACCAAGGTGATGTGATATCTTGATGTTAACTGTCTAAATTTGGTTGACGTCTAAAGAGTTTTGTTGTTGTTTTTGTATATATAAGTTCAGTCTACCTAACAAAAAATTAGCAAAATTAAGCAACACCACAGAAGCGTAATTCCTGAAGAGGGGAGGAAATGAACCCCAAAATATTCGCCAGAGAATGATTAATATTTATGAGAAAGATATTTTACGATGAAATTTTCGTCCAAACAATTACGATGGTGTAGGGCATCAATTGAAGATGACGTAAGTTGCGCAAGGCCTGTTGAAGAGAGAACCAACGAAAACGTCCAGAAAATTGGGGATCTGGTCTTAGCAGATCGAAGAATAAGAGTTTCAATAATTGCCGACGAGGCAGGAATATCGGAAGCTACAGTATTAAAAATGTTGCATAAAGATTTAGGAATGAATAAGGTTTCAGCAGGTTAGATTCTGAAATTGGTTACTACTGACCAAAAACGGCGAAGAGCTTTTCTCAAAAATATAACCAACAAACAAACAATTGATGTAATTGAAGCCATAGTCTCATTAGAAAAACGTTAAATGTGTTAATCTTATGTTATGGATCATAATATTACTTTTCTCCAAACTCTTTTCAAATATGTAAGCTGTTTAGTCTTTATTTAATAAAATACTGGATTCTTCAATATAACACTCACTATTTTATTTCATATTCACGTTATTAGTAGTTATTTTAAGTTTTTTTTATAGAGTGATATTTTCATTGGCAATATCTAGTGAACTTCAGTAACCCGGTAATAACTAAAAATATGTTCAAGGTGTTAGGTGTTTTGTATGCATCCACTTGACTTAACTTATAATAATACTAATATTAAGAGAAACATGAAAAACTATTTAATTAAATATTCAAATAAGCGACCATAGTATTTCTAACTAAAGTCTGTTCATGCACTATAACGAATATGACGGATGTGATTGTAAAGTTGCAACAATTATTTTTTTAAATTCAGATGCACTAAATCCTCTGGTTCATCTTTGATAAAATAGTGGTAGATACTTACACATTAAATGACATTTAAAAATGTATAGATCTAATTTCGTATTTCACTTAAAACTGCAATCAATAAAGAAGTGTATAAAATGGGGTTCTAAGTTTTCTTCTAGTCACATTACAAAACCACATTCTTTCACATGCTCATGTGGAGGGTGTCAGTGGATTACGGAATGGAAGAAATTTTTGCGATATAAGATTTTATTGATTAAGACTATACGCTCGGCCTCGAAAAAGTTTTTCCCATTTCCTATTCTTATTTTTTGAAAATCTTACCAAATTTATACAGAAAAAATACCTTTCATGTATATAATTATATAAACAGTATTTTTTTCGAAATTGTCCAAAGGGCCCTAAATAACAATAAAAATTTAAGGAATTTCATAAAACCAGCCTTTATTAAAAATTTCGTAACACTAAACAAAAAATACCTACATTATTTTTTTAATTTTTAGAAATAAGATCACGAAATGCAAAACGAAATATTGATATTCTAACAAAATCCACTGAAATTAGTTATAGTATTTCGGAAAGTTTCTGTGCAGTTTGTAAAATATTTCTGAGATGGGTGCATAACGTTACAGTCTAAAAAGCTAATCATACTCGAACATTCTTTTATCGAAAGCGACCACTGGCAAAGTTGGTATTTTCTTTATAATATTTATATTACTTATTTGAAGCTCGGAATTTTGATATTTTTTATATACAAAAACTGTTCCAACTGGAGCTCTAAATACTTTTGTACTAATACTTCTGTATAGAATGCATATTTTGCGAGGTATTTGCAAAAGACTGCTTTTTGCGATAGGAATTTCGTTTTCTCATAAAATCTTGTTAGAATTCACTTTTTAGCACTTTTGTGTTCTTTCGAAATTTGTCTAAACTTAAAGAGATATTGGTACATTTTGGTCAACCGATTTCACTGAAAATTTAATCAGTTCTCGAGAAGATTATATTCCTAAATATGAACCTTTTGTGAAAAGTTTAATCGTTTGGCTGCTATCGTGGGCATAGACACACATACACCAACACAGAGAGAGATTGCTCAAAAACAACTTTTTCAGTATCAAGGGACTACAAAACCAGGACATCAACAAAAATCTCGAAGTCGAAAATGTTTGTCATCATAATACATCCTTTTAGTACGTATAAGAAAGTAAAACAATATCTCTTCCCGTACCTAGCAACATACCTGCTCCCAGTGCTTACTGGCTTGGGCGCAAGGATTATTATTATTGTATTTCACTGGTCATAACTTGTTTCATAAAGAACCTAGATATTTAGTTTTTGCATAAAAAATAATTTTGGCATATTGGCTTTATTTCGTTTCTATATACATATGGGTAAATTCCGAAAAATAAGATTAGTTACTCGACACTTGAAAAATACACAAATTGATTGTCCACTAAGAATTGCTTCTTTTACATATAATTTACACTCCATAAAGAAAAATCGAAAATACTAGGATATGATACGTTAGAGTATACCAAAGAAAAGCATATCCCCAGCTATCTTCGTTGCTGAGATATCACGAGATAAGTATTAAAATTAAAGAAAATTAATTATTCGGCCTTTTTGAAATTTCTAATTTATTCGTGAGCTCAAAATTCATACCAGGCATGTGATTTTGCATAAAAATCAGTTTCAGTTTTTTGTGGTGTTTGAGTTGGATATAGTTTGTCGAATTTATGGGCTTGTTCTTTGTTCTCCGATTATTAATACCGAACATGTGGGCTAACCGACGACTGTCTGAGGCCACAACAGACCATAAATTACAGGCGGATTGGGTTAGCTGATAAGTTGTGTTCTCTGTATTTTTCCTTACCATAAGATAGAGTATTCGGACTCTTAAAGTTTCTCTTTTATTACATTTGCATGAAAATCAGTACGCTTTCTTCAAATCGAACTCTGGTTGAAGGGGGCGTGCCACCATTCGATTAATTGATATTTATTTAGGAAGTAGGTACCTAGTGGTAATTTCTACTAAGAAACAAGAAATCGTGCTCAACTAAAATTTAGGTTTCATTATACTTCATCGATATTTTCCATCGAATGAACTTTTGTTATTTGTTATAAATGGTCCTTAATATTTTCGTTAATATTATTATTAAACATTAATTACGTAATAATTAAAGAATATCTCTTAATTCACTTAATTCAGTAATTTTTAGTTATATGTATTACATATTATAAAGAAATGGTAGAGAATTAAACGTTATTTTTTAAAATCGTGAAAACAGATAGGTACTGCTTCCTTTCAACAAAAAATGGCAGTTACAAAGTTAATTATCAAGCAAAACGTCATTCATAAAACGATGACATTAAAATATGTAATAATAAAATTAACGACCATTTGCAGTGCGATATTTAACAACGGTTTAACTTTGTAACTTAAAGTGTTATTTTTCTATGCAAAGGTACACTCTCAATGTCAATTAAAATTATTGCAGCCTTCTGAGATTTTATATTCTACGTCGTTTAAATTTAGTGTCAACTTTTTTACAGTAATCGCCACTGATAATTGGTATTATGAATTTTCTGGTAGTAGTCCTGTATACCAGGACAGGCTTACATGATTAGGTTATCTTATTGTTGTCATTATTATGGTACCGTGTGGTCCGATAATTTCTCGTTGGCAAGCTGATTAAAATAAATCTTTGTATTAGGTTTGTATTACATATTTGTTTCGGTTTGTTAGACAAAATAAAAGGAAAATATTATTACGGTCTTGTAGAACATCATCCTTCATTGGTCGATATATAGTTTTCCTCTTTACTGGTATTATTAGTCCAATTCTTGTAAACTTCTAGCATTGGTTTTAAAACCTTCCTCTCCTTCGATTTTCATTGATTATAATTTCTATATTTGTTTGTCGAAGTGTATCTAGTTCAACGGATTACTTTTAATAGGTATTTTTTCCTGGTCTCCAATTTTCAAGTACATATAGTCACTGTTTCTTGTACCTACTAAAGTTTCATATATAGGTACTAAAAATTTATATACATATTTGCTATTTTTCATAGCATTTCATTGAGACAGGATACTATTTTCGTACTTTTGTATTTCTTTGTTTACCATTCGTGGTGAAAAAATTGTTCCAAAATAGTTGTAGTCCTGGTAGTATAATAATAATAATAATAGTTATTTATTATACAAGGTAAAAAAGTATTAGATTTTAGCTCGAGGTAATGTTTTTCTCCCGACGCGAAGCTGAGGGAGATAAAATACCGAGAGCTAAAATCTAATTTCTTTCCCGTTGCTAAGACCATTGAGAATTTGCACAAAATGCTTCATTCAGACGACAGGTACAAGGAAAAAATACTTTTGTTAGTGACAGTGTCGCATATATGTTAAAAACAGGCAGACTTTTAAAGGAAACATATCCTTGTATGCTGCATATTACTTGTGTAGCATATACTCTGCATAAAATCTGTAAATATGTCAGACACACCTATCCGGAAGTTGATAGACTTGTATCCGCTTTAAAAGAAGTTTTCATTCGCTTTAAAAGGAGTTTTCAGAAAAGCACCACTGAGTAGCTCTTTACAAGGAAAAACGAAGCTACTAGTACTAGTTTCTATGCAGAGAATTTCGTTACATGTTTAAATGACGATGCTCGAAGTATTTCTGAGTGCAAGGAACTAACACAAATCCCAAATTAAAAAATCAGTTGTTATTCCTTCAGGAACACTTTGGAAATTTGCCTAAACTAATCACATACTTTGAAAATCGAAATCACAAATTGAAAGACGAACTAACCACATTAGATATGGCTAGTAATAATTTCAAAAGTATTCCAAGTGACTTCGGATGTGGCCCTCGGCAAAAGTTAGACGCAGATTTAATAACATTGCGGCAATTGTGCATGGGGACAATAACACAAAATCTAACTGCTAAATACGCTGAAATAAAAGAATATTTCCAGTACGCACCTATAACCAGTTGCGATGTAGAAAGGACGTTTTCTATGTACTTAATTCAAAGAGAACAAGTCTTACAGAAGAGAAAATGAACAAATAATAAGGTATTTTGTAATTTATAGGTCACCAGCCATTTGTTATCCAATTATATAAATAAAATTAAAACCTCTTTAAAAATACAACATTTCAATAGTGCTCCCATGAGCGATGAGTCATCAACCGTTCGTGTCCGCGCCCTAGTCATAACCTGTTGCTTCTTAGTTTCAATATAGTTTTATGATATGATGATAGCTTTACCACTGAGCTTTACAATCATATTACAGTATTACAAAATATCGAATTTTGACATTACACTGGATTACATTTTTATTATTATTTTTGTTTTGTTATTTTACAGTAATTATCTGAAAATAGATGCATTTTTAACAGCAAAATTTAAATTTACCCACGGGTGAAATACGAGCTCACGACCACCAAAGCCTTACTCAGCGGACTACCAGGAGGTAATAATCTGGAATTTTAGAGAAGCCCGCTGTGAGGGCGTAAGCATATAAAATACTATATTCTTTTATCTCAGTTAAAAATATTAATTTGAATGTCCTTAAGTGAGTTTCCGTACTCAGAAAATAGCCTAATATCAGTTCATTTTAGATATTGGGATTTTTTTACACATTTCTCTTTAATCTTCAATGATATTTTCTGTTCCTACTCTCATACAATAATGAACTTAAATAACTTGAATTGTTATTTTGTTGTTTTAGAAAAGTGAACAGCTACGCACGTCTTTGGTTTCTATTTCAGAGATTTCTGGTGGTTTTTAACTTCACTTTTAGAAATGTTTTTGTGTTTGATATTAGCAACACTAGAAAAGACATGGTATCCAGTGGTTGTCGTGACGTACATGGTACATACTTGCTTTGTTTGGAAGCTCGTCCATGGGTGGATTGATTGTGCAAATCTGCATTCTTATTTAATGTTTCTAGTCCTCCAACCACCGATCCGCTCTACAACCAAGTTTTCCCTACCCTTTCTTAAAATAATCTCCACTAATAGGAATGTACTACGTGTCGTACCACATGTCGTTCTGATTTTCTTCTTTTATCACATATTGTTTGATTTTCTTTTTTATTCACTTGTGTTTTTGTATTTATGTGTACCTACTATTTTTATTGAATTCTATAATAAATTATATTATTGTTATTAATTATTGGTCGTCGATATATCATAATGTTTAGAGGATTATCTTACAATTAAATATTAAAAAACGAGATGACAATATGTAAGGTATTTTATATTTATTAAAGTAAAACATAAATATCTACAAAATTCATAAGCAAAATATAATGTAGTTATTGTAAAGTATCAGAGAATAAATAAAATAATAAATTCCTAAAGCAAGATCAGGCATTCTGTGTGACACAATCAAATGTATAACCATAGATAAAGATAGGGGGTATAACAAGTTTATGCATACATACAAGCATAGAAGTGTAATAAGAAGTATGCAAAAAAACTTGGTGATAATTACGCCTGTTCTCTGATTTTATTGTCAATAACAAAAGGTAATAACATCTAACATAGTTATAGAGACGGAGTAATAACTAATAACTGTGATAAATAGGACAGTGATAATAATACAGTAATATACAGTAGCATACGTACATACACGAAGAGATAGACGTGTTATAAGTAGCAACTTAGCAACTACGACTATAGCGCACAAGGAATTGAACTGTTTAACATAATAATATATTGATCAGTTGGCAATTGGAGTGTGTTCATAGTTGTGTTTTGAAATCGAACATTATGTAGTCACATGATGTTCTTTATACTGTTGATGCATTGAAAGAGGTAAGGAAGAATTTGATACATTTGTGCCTTTCAGAGAAAAAAAGGATGTAGGTACCTACATCACGTGTTTTCCGGTGTTTTAGGTTAGAATCGTAAATGTCCACCTTTCTTCAGTCTTGTCCATATTATTATTATTATTATTATATATTGCTTCAGGTAGATTACCAAACTTATATCTATTAAACCCGTATATCATTTATATTTTCTTTTTCCGTTTTGCCTTGACCGATTTCGATAAGTCACTGGCTTATTGTTAGCTGAATCAGCTTTTAGTGGCTTCGTTAATTCTTTACATGTTTTCTCGAAAGGAAAATTTGCATTTAGCGAACATGACTTCAGCACATCATAGACTTCTATAAGACAATATGCGTCCAAAGCTGCGTATTTCAATTGCTTCTCTCGTAGTGGACGTTTTTCCCAGTTAGAAAACGAGTTCGATTTATCCAAGGGTTTGTCGAGGCAGGACTGCACCAATACGGTTAGACCAAGTTTCTCACTTTTCACTAAAAATTGTTATTAAATGAATTTTATAAATGTGTACTTGTATTATTAGATATACTATAATTACCATTGTAAGGAAAAGTTATCTTATTGACAGACTTATTTATAATATCCCGCCACAGCAATGATACGTCTATGAACTCCACTAGTTTAGTGAAGGATAAATCTGGCAGCGACTCCTCCAACTTTAACGTATCCAATTTAACATCGAAACCTAAAACGAAATTGTTTTATTTAATAGGCGTCTGCGATCGTTGTTTGCAGAGTCGACTTTGTATCGAATTGTAATCTTTCGTTTCAGTAATGCACAAATAAATTATCTCTTAGAAAAATGTCACCACTTGAGGAACCAATGCAAGGAGTAGAAGAATGTGTGACATTTTATCATGAAATTGAGACTAAATGTTGGTCTAAAAACGGTAAAACACAAACTGCTAGCGGTGATCCGACATGGTTTGTTGTTTCTTTAAAGGTTACAAAGTCACACAAAGCAGGAAATGGTTAGAGGTAAAAGCGAGGCTGCTGAATGTGCATTGGTTGGTGAAAATATTTTTTCCAAGTTATGAGACTATAGCACAATTCAGCAGTTAAATCCTCTTCTTAATGTGCTGATGAAAATAACACTTGTACATACCTTTTCGCGTTTGTACACTTCTTTTTAATACTCGGGGACTTTTTGCTGAAGTATATTCACCTTTTTTCTGCCCCCTTCGGGGCATTTTCTCCATTAGCTAGTACAGCTCACAGAGCGAGACTTGACTGGTGAGATGCCCCTTCCACAAGGTGCGCAGCTGATTCTTATAATATTACGATAAGCACGAGCAATCTCGAAAAGATTGTCAAGCGTTACACATCGAAGTGCATTATGTTTCCTATACATATATGTATCTCTTTTCAGTATATTACAATTTCTTATCTGAATTTACTCCTTCGTCTGACTTAAGGCCAGTTCCCACTTATGCATTAAACTGAAGCAACTTTGATGCATGAAAACTATGCATTTTTTAATGCACAACCACCGTGCATCAAAAACTGCAAAGACATTCACATTTATGCAATTGCATGTGAAGCATAGTGAAAAATAACTAGGGATTTTATTTTTGTGCAATCACAATATCATTTCACAAATAGTGACATAAAAAGGCGCCAAAGGTGGCTATGCTATTATATACAAAACGATCGGTCGTATTGTTTCGTATTTCGGTTCATGTTAGTAATTAATTTGACCATTCCATTTGTCGATTTCATCTAAATTTAATAGTAGGAGCTATGGATTACGGAGAGATATTTCTTCTACTAATAATTGGTGCAAGTGCTTCTCTGTTATTAGAGACTCCAAGGAAATGGTGGGTAAAACCTTGGTTGAGGAAACGAGATTCAAAAGGTAATCTCAGCCTCGTTCATAATGAAATTCGGATAGATGACCCGGCAAGCTTTTTGAATTTCTTAAGAATGGATGAGGATTTATTTAATATTTTGTTAAATAATGTTACACCTCATATAAAGAAGGAAAACACCAAGTTTAGGGATGCAATATCTCCACGAGACAGATTAACAATCACTCTTAGATATTTAGCTACTGGAGAAACCTACAAAAGCTTGTCTTATTCTTTTCGGGTAGGCCACTCCACGATATCTAAGATTATACCGGAAGTTTGCATTGCAATTTATAAAACTTTAAACCAATATTTGAAGGTAACGATTACATTGAAAATTACTTTTATAGCACTTATTATATAAATTTATAGGTGCCTAATACAGCTGCTGAATGGCTTAATATAGCTGAAGAGTTTAAAGAAAAATGGAATATGCCCAATGTAATAGGTGCTTTGGATGGAAAACATATATTAATCCAAGCTCCTAACAGTGAAGGATCTGCATATTATAATTATAAGGGAACTCATAGCATTGTACTCTTGGCATTGGCAGATGCAAATTACAAATTTACATATATTGATGTTGGGACAAATGGCAGAATTTGTGATGGAGGTGTGTCAGAAAAATGGAATATGCCCAATGTAATAGGTGCTTTGGATGGAAAACATATATTAATCCAAGCTCCTAACAGTGAAGGATCTGCATATTATAATTATAAGGGAACTCATAGCATTGTACTCTTGGCATTGGCAGATGCAAATTACAAATTTACATATATTGATGTTGGGACAAATGGCAGAATTTGTGATGGAGGTGTGTTCAGGAAAAGTACTTTGGCAAGAGCTTTGGCAAATAATATACTAAATATACCTGAGGAAAGGCAATTACCTGGTAGAACGAGACCTATGCCATTTGTAATGGTAGCTGATACAGCATTTCCTTTATCCAAGCATATTTTAAAACCATATCCATTTCGGAACATGTCCAGGGAACAACGCATTTTTAATTATAGGCTTAGCAGAGCACGACGTGTTGTTGAAAATGCTTTTGGGATTCTATCTAATCGGTTTCGAATTCTGTTGGGTCCTATAAATTTAAAACCCGAAAAAGCAAAAACTGTTGTTCTTGCTTGTGTAGCCCTACATAACTTTTTACGCAGCAATTCAGTGTCGACGAATGGAGCAGGAGATGAAATTGATAGGCGTTATACATTTAAATATGGTTTAAGTCAAGAAGGAGGAAATCGTGCATCCAGATATGCTATTGAAAATAGACATGAATTTATGGAGTACGTTAATGGTGTTGGGGCTATTCCTTGGCAGAACGACCTGGCATAATATGATGTATTTGTCATTTCATGTTTCTTTTACAAAAATAAATTTTTGAATATATTGGGTAGTGATTTGTTTTATTTAAATATTTTTTTATGTTATTACTTTCAAGCAATACTTCATTAGTACATCAAAGTCAGTATTGAACAAATGATTTTTTATGTATCTTTCAGTCACAAATAATACACAGAAAATTGGTTTGTAAAATATATTTCAAAATTAAATATCTACAGCTCTTCTTCTGCCTCTTCCTCCTGCATATCAATAATTAAATTAAATATTTTTCTTTTTAAAATCCTAATATTTTTGGGTTTTTTTATTTTTCGCATTTCATCACTTACTGAACTAAAAATAAAAACATCTGCTATTAAGGGAAATGAACATTCATTTTGAAATACCTACTTTGCAAATGAATGAAAATCATCACTGGTCCCTTTGGAAGCCCTGTGGTCCTTTAAGGCAATTGTTGCATTCTCAATTAACCGAGATATATTCCCATGTAGTTTTTGCTTCTGGGGTGTGTTACTAGAAGATGGCCCAGGTACAGCAGGTGTGCTTGGATGGGACACTTCTGTTAATTCTGCTGCCATAAGTTCTTCGATGTTACCATCGAAAAGAATAGTATCTTGGCGTGTTGCCATGTTTTCCTCCTCATTTTCTACCTTTTCACATATTTCGTTCTAAAACAAAGGAACATAAATCTTCTAGCATATTCTTAGACATTAACTTACTTCTATATTGGAGATGCTATTACTTACTACATCACCTTCGATCAAAAATTTTAAATGCTGAAAGCACCAAAGTTTTGGCACATATATTTCTTCTGTACCAGCTCCACTTACTTTACTTTCTTTCAAATTTCTGTATTCTTTAAAAAACTGGGTTCTTAAGATATGAATTTTGTTTTTAATGTCCTCAAGACTTAAACATTGATTAGAGGCAAAACTACTTTTCGAACACAAGCTGTCTCTAATTTCTTCCAATGCTTCATTTCTTTTTATTTTGTTTTTATAATCTGCAGATTTTATATTGTACAGCAGTGGATGCTGTTCATACATTGCAATTAAATTTAGAGTTAGCTCTCGCGACCATATAAATTTTCCTTTGCAAGCCATTCTAAAATCAATTTTATAATTTATGTAATTTATAGGCAAATACTATAAATAAATTATATATTCATACTTACGAAAATGAATTGTTGAAATAATTGTTCAGGAATAGAAATACTGTATATAGGATATTTATGTATTTTTATCGCGTCTTTACTCTACAACTGAAAAAAGGAAAGTGCTTGAATATAGATATTTCTAACAGTTAATGATAGATACGTATTCACAGATGGTTAACAAATGTTGAAAAAATCACGTACGGCATTCCTACAAAAGGGTAATAAAAATCATAAAATGCAAATTTGCCGATGAACCTTTGCGAAAAGTCGCCTACCTAAGTTTCAAAATTTCAAACACAATTGTGTATGGTACCAAACCTAAAATATATGTTGGTATCCAATAAATCCCTAGTTCATACTAGAAATGCATGCAGTTTATTGCATACATTTAGAACAGGTTCTAAAGCCATGCAACAAAAATGCATGCATTTTTGTTGCATGCAACTACTTAGAAATGCACAGTGTGAACATAAAAATGCTGCATTTTGCTCCCGCATTAAAAAATGCTGCATTAAAATGCATAAGTGGGAACTGGCCTTTATGTACGCGATGATGAACAAATGTTATCATTTCTTTTTTCCGAATACTTTCTCTGTCTGACACGGACCCCTACTACTACTACTACAGCGAGGATTTCTCCTACCCGCCACGTCTCGTTCTGTGCACTATATATACCTTTTCATTGGCAACCTTACCTCAAATTACATCAATATAATGCAAATAATGTCGTATCATTGAAATGCAATATAACAAATGCCGAGATGTCTATAGGTTGTTTCTTGGACACCTCTTATTTACAACACAGAAACTGATTGTGAAATTAAAAACAAAATAAATTACGCCAGTCGGATATGAACCAACTGCCATAAAGTGCATGATGTTCGAATTTTTAAAAACTGTTTGAACATTAATGTTTAAATAAAATTTGATTTAGAGAAGATTTTTAAAAACGGAAAAATTTTCCTGATAGAGCTTGAGTTGTAGAATAATTAGTATCATGACATCAACCTTCTATTTCAAAAATTGACGATTGCAACAAAGGCGACTTTAAACTACTGACGTTCCAAAAAATTTGAATAAAATCGCCTCTAATTAGATTTTTCAAAATAGAAAAAGTGTAATTTGTAGGACATGCAATATAACTATGCAAAATTCCAGCCTTCTACCGTAAAAATTGACGACTTGGTCAAGAGGGTCACCTTCACTTTATGCAAATATTGCAGTTTTTACCACTTTGCAAAGCCCCGCTTTGGTTTCGTGAACCCTAATTCGACGCGCATCTTAGACTCGCCTCGATGGTCATTTTAAAGAAAGATTGTTTAAGTAAATCGGCCCAATAGTTCCTGAGAAACATGGGTAGACAACCGCTGTAATGTTAAACGAGGGTATCAAGCATATTAGAGATAGCGCTACCGTGCTAGCTCTGATACCCAAAACGTATATGCATATAAGCATGTATTGTGTATCCCAACACATGCATAATATGCATGTGCGTTTTGCGTATAAATGTATACAGCCTGTTCCAAATAAACTCGGCACTATTGCTAACTTTGTTATTATTGGAGCTATGACTTCGGTTAAAATAGCAAAGTAGCAGTGTTTTCATTGCAGTTTACGATGGTAAACTTTAAAAAATAATTGAACATCGCTTTTTAGTGATATTTCAAAAAACATAATTTTTTTAAATAGAACACCCTGTATATTTTTACTTCAAATGAAAGAAAAACTAATTCTAGACAAAAGTCATTAAACACTCTTATATCAAAGTATTTGAAATAACACAGATATTAACCATTTTGTGGTTTAATCAGTGACCGTATGTTTAATCGTAAAAACATGCAATACTGGTCCCGAGAAAATCCGCTATTAACTTACCTAGCACACCCACAAATAAAATTTAGTTTGAATGTGTGGTGTGGTTTGATTTGTAGTCTAGAGTAGAGCTTTTGTTTTATTATGGATTGCTTATGGGAACAAGATATCTCAATTTTATGGTGGAAGTATTGGAAGAATTTCTAGATAATAAAATGGTGATATTTTTTGTAATTTTACAAAGTTAAATAAATGATTTATTGAAAGTCAGGACAACTTTGATTAAATGTCAAAATTCTTAATATCTGCGTTATTTCAAGTATTTTGTTATAAGAGTGTATAATGACTTTTGTCTAGAATTAGTTTTTTTTTCATTTGAAGTAAAAATATACAGGGTGTTCCATAAAAAAATAATGTTTTTTCAAATATCACGAAAATGCGATGTTCAATTATTTTTTAAAGTTCACCGTCGTAAACAGCAATAAAAACACTGCTACTTTGATAATTTGACCAGTCATAGCTCCAATAATAACAAAGTTAGCAATAGTGCCGAGTTAATTTGGAACAGGCTGTATATGTAGCTAAATGCTATATTTTTGACAATTTAATTCATCTGTCAAAAACATGACATTTTAATACACGCTGTGTTAGTTTGCTATCGGATAAACTGCATGTTTGCTAGCGGATAAACTGCATGTTGATTTTCCATGGCAACGAAAATTCAATTCTGACAGTATCGTTCAAATAAATTTCATACATAAACATTTATATTTTTCTATTTCTTTTGTATATGTATTCAAAGGAATGTTAAATAAAAATATTTCGGTTTATTAATATTAATTAAATGATTCATTAAATTGTCTTACCAAATACCATTCGAGTTTGTGTTTATTTCCGGAACAAACTTTCATTTTGACAAAACTCAAACTTTGTTGCTTAAGGGTAACACGACTCGAACAAATAACAAAAGGTAAAACCGCTCCACCTTCGGTGTCGCGGTTTTACCATGTTATTTGTTCTCGTCAGTTACCAAGCAACAAAGCTTTCGTTCAAAATGAAAGTTTGTCCGGATAAACACAAACTCTTATGGTATTACCCCCGACAATTTAATTCATCTGTCAAAAACATGACATTTTAATACACGCTGTGTTAGTTTGCTATCGGATAAACTGCATGTTTGCTAGCGGATAAACTGCATGTTGATTTTCCATGGCAACGAAAATTCAATTCTGACAGTATCGTTCAAATAAATTTCATACATAAACATTTATATTTTTCTCTTTCTTTTGTATATGTATTCAAAGGAATGTTAAATAAAAATATTTCGGTTTATTAATATTAATTAAATGATTCATTAAATTGTCTTACCAAATACCATTCGAGTTTGTGTTTATTTCCGGAACAAACTTTCATTTTGACAAAACTCAAACTTTGTTGCTTAAGGGTAACACGACTCGAACAAATAACAAAAGGTAAAACCGCTCCACCTTCGGTGTCGCGGTTTTACCATGTTATTTGTTCTCGTCAGTTACCAAGCAACAAAGCTTTCGTTCAAAATGAAAGTTTGTCCGGATAAACACAAACTCTTATGGTATTACCCCCGATTTAATTAGTTTGCACAAGGTAGAATGGATGGTTAAATAGATTCCTTTCTGATGAACTTGATTAAAATCGAAAAAATGTTCAAACAAAAGTTGATGTAATTGCCAGAACGATAAATGAGCAAATACCTATAAGTAACCTAAGCCATCGGTACTTAACCCGGGAGCTGCGAAATTTATTAATTTAGCAATAAACTAATTGATTTTGAGTCGGCTTAGATTTCGCTAATTATTGTCATTTACGCTTAATTTGATTTGTTCGTGAATGTAATCTAAAAACGCAATTTGCACACTTTTATTTCTTAAATACCTATAACCTCGCCCATTTGGACATAGACCTATATTTTTTCACGTTTGTTGATGTATATTTATTTATTCACGAGTAGTATCACAGTGAGTAGCCAACATAATGTATGACTGGATTTTCTTAAAAACTAAGACTTCATTTTAACCTGCAAGTCATTAATTGTGTAAAAGAGCACGTTTTTTAATAGTAAATTTAAAATCAGTTTCCTTAGTCGGTATTGATAAAAGGAAACAGTCTGCTTCAGGAAATCGCATTAGAATCAATAGCCGTGAAGATGTCTGATAGTGAGCGAAACGTAAAGACAACAATACGGTTTCAACCCACAAACCCACAAACCAAGAAGTAATTCCTTTACATATTTCTATAGCTAATTTAAGATTATTTTTCATATCCAGAATGGGCTTTAACGGCATAGAATTAAAGTAGCTGTTCGAAAAATGTTTGTTGAATTATTAGTAGTTTTTATTTGAAGGTAAAATTACGCTTTCTATTTACTTATCTGTGTTATATGTATTACCTAATTTTAAAATGCGTGGGTTATTAAACAAAGAATTATTTAATTTTTTCCATAAATATGCGTCCCTCGACAACTCGGAAACGTCCAAGATATACGCCTGCTTCCTTGTGGCAATTTGCATGATGGATAATTTACTTTTGTCGAGACCTAACTCTGGTTTCCATTCGCAATCCATTCCAACTATATCTACATCCTAAAAAATGAAGAATTAACATATCGAGTCTGTCTGCAGGAATCCGCTCACAACATACACGCAATTGTACCAAGAACGTTTCAAAACTTGCATTGTCATCCACTATAACTATGCTGACATGTTGATTTAATGTGTGACAATTTTTTGTATCAGGATCGAATTGTTCAATTGTTTCTTCTGGTCTACAAAAATGAATCGTTTATGAGCAATATTTTGGGATAAAAGTCTATAAATTATAAGTACCGGATATTACTAGGATTATCATGTAATTTTTGAACAGAATAAGGCCAGGTTTGTTTCGAAATGTTGTAGAATCTTGCCCATTTCAATGCTTCAGCAGGAGTCTTATATTTACCAGCGATATCTCTTATAAGTACTTCTTGTAGATCGTCATCGCGTCTTACAACTTCTTCGATCATTTCCTTCCACGCCTCATAATCTAAAATATTATTTTGAATGATTTAACGGAAATACTAACTTGAAATACAAGATTTGTTCCTCCAAACCCTTTTTTGCACACAGTACAAATGTATTACTTTGTACAGGGTTATTGACTATATTTGGACCAATAGATAACTTTGTTATTTGAAGGATTAGAAAAACGTTTAAATTAGGAAAGTTGTAGGATTTCACTCAAGGCGCTAGAATTTGATATCAGAAAAAACAAACGAACGTCGTAAAGCCGTCAAAAACGGCTAACTTATTTTTTTTAAGTGGAATACCCTATATAATGTTACATAATCTGATTTTAAATAAAATTTCGAGTATATTCCATTTATATAACATATACCTACATTCAACTGTTTTCGCGCTATCGCTGATTGAAAATCGTACTACTAATATGTTTTCTACACCCTTCGTATATGAATTTACGTAAGTCATTACGGGGTTTCTATGGAAACATCGGTAAATGTCAGTTGCCATTAATAATTAAGCCTCCAGAAAAAGGGAAAAAGTGGTTTATTTTCACTCATTATGGGATATACTCAACAAAAACAACTTAATATATTTATGGCATTGTTTATACTGAACTAAAACTAATGAATTAATTACAAAAAATGTGGAATTAATATTGAATATTCACTTTAACAAGTGCTCAAAGTGACTTCCGTTTTGTTCGACACAAAGACGATAACACGTTTTTAAGTTGTGGACGGCATCCCTCAACGACTGCTTCTGATGGATTCGAATAAACTCTATTTCTTCCAAAATGTTCCGTCTTAAGGTGGCCATCTCGCCCATCTAAATTACATTGCAAACATGTTGCGAACATATTGCACCAGAATCCATTAGTAAGCCACGAAATTACAAAAAAAAAATACGAGCATAATCTACAAACTTATCTCCAGGGGACTGGGTAGTTTTAATAACGGAAGTTTGTTCGAATAATGTGGGAAAAAATGTTAAAAAAACAGGAAGTTTTTATACCAAAAATCTGCTAGTTTATTTCATAATTACTTGGAATATATAGATAATTGCCAGATATTAGATAGCTTACCCCCTGGAGAAATAAATTCTCTTTCTTTTGATGCTTGATACAAAGCAATTAAGCGTATTTTATAGCTGTCTTGTGCTTTTAAATGTTTTCACCCCTAAATTCCCATTGATTTGTATCTAAGAGACATATTCTTATGGGAAAAGTAGATTTCGTTTATTATAATCAGAGTGGTAGGTGCAGCAATTCTTAAACAGAGGGCGCTGCCAACGATCAGTTATTGTTAGGCAAGTTGACTACGGGAAATATAGACTCGACAAACTTGTATGTTGCTTACTCAGTCATACTCAGTTACGTTATATATGTGTTTGTCAGGCATCAAAAGAGTATCTTTAAAGAAAAAAAGGTTACAAACAACATGCTCTTCAATTACAAAAAATCGAAAATAGAACTCAGGCGTCTCGGATTCTCAACTTTTTTTATTACCTCAAGTAAACGAATGTTTCATTCATATATCGGCTTTATTTTGTAATTATTTTAAGGATATTTGCCAGAATGTATTAGATATTAATTTTTCGCCTGGAATAAATATATGTTATTATTATTATAATAATAAGTATACACTAATCATATTTGTAAAAGAAACTACATGCGGTTGGTATATACAAGCAAATTGTAATATATTTCAGATATTTTTCGGTGTTCATTTATGATTGATTACGTGATAACATTGATGCGTCTACTTTGTTAGACATTTTTTTCTGTTCGTTAATATTCTTCTCACTTTCAAAATGAATTTTATTTTTCAAGGACAAGGTTCCAGCTTTATGGCATTTCAGAAATGTAGTTTTCTTCGGCAATAAATATACATTATTATTATTAATTATAAAGTTGCAGGAAGCTTTTTAATAATATGAACAATTTAATGTTTGTAGAAAACTAAAATCTGGCAAAAACAACTTTATGTCTTTATAAGATACGAACTTAGAAGTTTGCCGGACTCTTTAAACTAAGTGGCAGGAAGTTACACAATTTTCAGTTTTCTAGATGGTAAAAGCATTTATTTTAATATCTGAATTTGTTATGCCTTCATGTTTTTATTTTATTTATACTTTGTATTTTGACTCCAGGACAGTTTTTTTAGATTTTTTTTGTATATGTGAGTCAGTAAAAGAGCATGGGCCAAACGAGCTTATAAGTTTAATTGCAGCGGTTTATCAGGAGTGGCAGCAATTATTGGATGGCGAACGAAAAATAAAATTGTATGTAGGCGTAAAAAACAAATTTTGATTAATTTGTGCAAAATTTGGTAAATCTAAAGATCAGATATGCTACAAAAATTAGTCTTCGTCGTCAACAGTCATGGAGTCGACAATTATTGCGGAAGGTTTCTCGTGAAATGCACGGTGTATTTATGGTAGATTAATAGGGGACGATGATAGCATCGTTCTTAGAAAACTAAGTGAAACGGCCCCTTACGGTCTCCAAAAAATTATTGAAAAAATCGAGTGCCGAAATCATATATAACGTAATTATATAAATAAAATTAGGGACTGTTTGAAAAAAACTTAAATTCAATTCGGCCGTGACAAAAGCAATTGAACATTACAAAAGTTCGAACTTAACAATAACAAATTATAGATAGTGAAATTGCAGTGTGACATTATAAATGGACCAAGATATATTTTTTGTGAACACTCGGATTGTGCTTCTTACTTTTGTCAAGGATCTAAAGAAGGATACTTGGTATGAGACAATACACATAGATGTAGAACTCTGACCAGAAATGGTAATTAAGTTAGAGGAATTTTATTTTCTCGCTTTATTATCTCAAATTATGGATCCTCGTATTTTGAGAAATCGAGAAATTAGAAACGTCAAATTGGAGAATTAATATGTACCTACTGATAGTGATACGTTTAGACAAAACGCTACTTGGCCATACTTGTTTATTTTCTACACCGTCTATACTTTTGTAAAAAAAATTTGTTGTAGAAAACATGAATTAGGCCTACTGGAAATACCATGACAAAAAACACCCTTTGCACTCTACCTCTAAGGTGGTGCGGAAAGGATTGCGTTTGACGTTTGTCTGCCACATAACGGTTATTTAAAAATTTTACCGAAGCTTTACTGAAAAAAAATTAAACAGGCAAGATATAAATAAAAAAAATGATAATATCAATAACATTCGATTTCAAGTTGTGATATTAACATTGTCTTCTAACAATGATTAGTTCGGAGTCCGTACAGTTCGTATCGTACCCACGTACCCGTGAAATTTTTATAATTTATTTTCGCTAACTAACAATATCAGTGTCGATTGTGAAGAATATAAATATTTTTTGCATTTTATATGAAACACCGGCACTGTTGTTACAATAGATTTTTTTTATCAGATTTTAGTTTTCTCTAAAACATTACTCATATCGTAACCTACGAGAAAGTACAGGCCGCGAACAAGCAATCGTGACGTCACGAAAGACGGCCCTATCTCCATGCGTTAATGTGTTTTATAACTACTTAACTATTAAATTTAATCAGTTTTCTCTTGGATAGATCCATGTTTTGGGTGTTAATTTTGTCGTTGATTATTTTTGAATAGTTATTAAGAAATATATTGGCAAGAACATGACTATTTTTTAACAATATCGACTTCAACGTTTTGCTGCATAAAATACATTTCTCATTGATTTCTTCTACATATTTTTCCAATTTTAACATTGTCAATTCCCGTAAAATAATCCTTTGTTTACCTGTTTTTAGAAATTCAGTTTCATATTTATCTGAAATAAGCTCACTAAATATCTGATACGCCTGAATAGAGACTTCAAAGAATAATTCAGATGGTTGTTTTAGAGCTCCTCTTGTTAAATTTTTCAAATATTTGCTAATATCTGCAGAGTCATTTTCACCACAATTGGTAAAATTTATAACAAAATCTGAATTGGTAGTAATGGATGTTAAACAATTGTCACAACCATTAACAAACTTAATTAGTGAATGTGCACAGTATCCGGCAATATAGAACAAAGATGATAATACAGAAGCATTCAGTGCAATGTCAAATGAATTATTTAATATATCTGAAAAAGAAGAGACGTTTTCAGATAATCCATCGTTTCTGGTTATTTTATCAATTGTTATAACCGATGACTCTGAGAAATGTTTAATACATACTACTGAATGTTTTGTTGGATTAAATGACTCTCTATGAATGCATTTAATCCACGTTTTTTTCAACTCTTCATCTTTTGGAAAAGAAAAGACGGACACATACGTATGGGTACTATCGTAATTGCTTGTGCAATTAGGCACGCAGCATTTATCAGGCATTTTTAATTAAATGAACAAGATTCACTCAGGTATCTAGTCAAACTGTTGGCGTTCTTGATTAACTAATTATTTTATATAAACGACACAACCATATTATAAACGACACCACCCGAAAGTTATTTATAAGTAATAAAACAACGTTCACATACAAAATTTACCAGCGGCCATATTTGCTAACCCACAAACTCGGCACTCCACAATTGAGAAACACTCTCTTTTCACTGATTTTACAAATTATCTGCACATAAATCAGGTAAATCTGAAATTCTACACCTTTAACTTATCACTTTAACTTATTTGAAGTTCTTTATGAGGGTTTTTGAAAGAAAAACTTGCGAAATCTAGTTCACGCGATTGACATGTGCGACCACGGCAAATCTAAACTGTAATGCTCGACAGACGGCATTCGTGACGTCAGATCACGTGACACAAGCTTTGTTCCAGGCCTCTATATCACGGAGGTTACGCTCATATTTCAAAGCCTCAACATATAAAGTAAATACAAATCATAGTGAGAAATAATATGAAATACAACTTAAATAATTAATAATCATAAATAATAGTAATAAAATTATATACTTATTGCAGAATAAGATTTAATGTCTAATTAATTCAGGCAAATATCATTAAAATAATTACAAATTACATAAAACGGGAGTCTTAATAAAACTAAATAAATACAAGCCAAAAGAATATTCAGAAATAGCAAAAACAAATTTCGAACAAAGGAGATGCACCAATATTTTCATGCAATAAATGCAAGAGACAAATATCCCAAATTTATTTGCTTTCCAGTTGACCAGGCATTGCTTCATGTTGCTGGTCATATACCTGTATCGTGTAAAAGGTACAGGCATATCAAACTCCGTAAAATTATTCAATATATTTCAGGCAACCCGACATACGCCGTTCGAGAATTTTTCTTAGAGAAAGCCCACCCTTAAGAAATTTATATAAAAAGCAAATTTGCGAGATATTTCAAAAAGCTGCTATTCGATAAGAGTGAAGGTCAGTTGCAGACTGTTGAGTTCGTTTAGGTGACGCAATTACATAGACAAGACTGATTCGTTTATTATTGCTGATATACTCCCAGTAGCCGAACATATCACCGATAATAAACGAATCAGTCTTGTCTGTCTAATTGCTTCTCTAAATCGTTCTCACCAGCCGTCACTGTCGAAAGTGTTATTTCCGGTCCGAATTTTGAATTTTTTTTTACAAAAATATTCCAAATCCATGTTTAAATACTTTTATACTGTATAAAATGCATAATTATCGAGATATTTTCAAAAAATTGATATTCGATTAGAATAAAATTGCTAGGTACTTTCAGTTCGAATTTTGGAAATTTCTTATTACAAAAATATTCAAAATTGAGCTTTCAATATTTTCATACACTCGATATGTTTGTCTAGAATGCATGACTTGCGATATATTCGCAAAAACCTGTTTTACGATCAGAGTAAACACCTACTTCCGGTAGGAATTCTTTTATAAAATTGTTTTCTAATTTACTCTTGATCACTTTGTTATACTTTAGATATTTGCCTAAAATTAGTAATTGACGAGATATTGCTATTATTTGTTTTCTTCACTGAAATGAAGTACTACTCCCGATTTATCGATTTCACTGAAAATATCAGATTTCCGAGGGAGATTATATTTCTAAATATACACTTCGGTATTGATTGATTTGACTTTTACCGTTTGGCCGCTATCATGGTCAAACAGTGAGAGAATTTTTTTTTTGCAAACAAATACATTAATTAATTAACTCGAAAATTAATGCATAATGACGTATTTCTACACGCTCGCAGCTGACGTAATAGAAAATTGAAAAAAAATGTATGCAATGGTCATACAAGTATACTTTTTGACAAAAGAACCTCAATAACTCAAACTTAAAAATTTAATGAATTAAGATCAAATTTCGGCCACTGGTCGACCAGTAGTATTAATTATAAGGCAAGTTATTTAGGTACCTATACAAAATTTTTAATCTATTTTCTTCAATCCTGTAATAAAAATTACTTACATATGTAAGAAATGTAATTCAATATTCTGCAGATCTCGTTTTTAATTATATTTTAGTAAATTATTATGAACGTGGGAAATCCACACTGTCGGATAAATTTTAGGGTGGTCTTTCAAATTTTTTTCCAACTGAATCGGGCATTCTAATAGCTGATACGGTATCAAAAGTAATACAAAGGAGGCATTTTATAATATCCAAAACTACTTTCTGAGCACACATGTAGATTTAACCAATTTAATTAGAGTGTTATAGGTATGTGAAACATATTGATTGTTTCTCTTTTTCTTACTTTTACACACACAATAGGCCTTGTGTTTCTTACATTGACAGGTTCACTACTTACGGGTTTCTTAAATAAACAGTTCATTTTTTAGTCAAATTTGAATAAATACTTGGCGAGATACTTCTATAAAAAAACTATTTATCTATAAGAATAAAAATGTGAAAGTAGATTTTTTTATACAAAAGTTGTTCCAAACTTACTTCTGAATACTTTTGTATTCATTATACATTTTGAAAAAACTAACCATTGACAACATACTCGGTAACTATGTATTTCGCGCTCAAGTGTTACTTCTCATCTAATAATCTAATTCTTCCTACTAAGACATGGTACATGTTCAAGTTACATAACAAAACACAAAATTTACCAACTTTGCCAAACTCAAACCTACTCTCTATTCCAAATAATAAGAGAAATACCCATGGTGACCATCAAAATTGAATCAGCCTATATATTCCTTTTTCAAAAATGCAATAATCACTAAAAAATACCTGTTTATTATCTAAATCAAATAGATAAAGGACAGATCTACATAGGTATTTACAAAACAAACATTATATGTAACAGTATGTTCCTATTATTCTTGTAAGGACGCAATTTGCATTTTTACAATTTAGAGTAAATATCAATGATTTCAAAATAGACACATATTCCATTAAATCGTGTATGAGACAAAAACTCTGTTTTTTGTCTCATACACAAAAAAAACAACGGTCTGGTCTGCTAGTCTCTGTATAATTTGGTTCAATCTAAGAGAGACGTTGCGTTAGTACTGGCATCTTTTATCCAATAAATTTGTTTTACAAATAATATCGCTGCTACTGGCAACCAGATGGCTAATTAAAATACAGTCACGTATGCAACACATAATACACGCCTAATGGTTAGAAAAGGATAGAGCAATGGGACGATTCTCTTTCTATTAAACGGCCACCTTAAATCTGCTAAATTGTCGAATGTGTGTTCATGATGCACTCGCTCTTTAAGCCATCCCCAGAAAGACCTGTCCATCAAAGTAAGATCAGGGCTATTGGGACACCATCGAATTGAACCATTTTTTCCAACCCAAGTCTCATATCTTTCATTTAAGAAGTGAGTTACGTCCGCCGTGTTGTGAGAAGGGGCACCATCTTGTTGCCAAATAGATCGGTTGAGGATGTTAAGCGGTAATTCATCTAAAAAGTTCTCTATTTCTTCAGTGAGAAATTGGTAATATCTATCACCAGTTAGACCGCCTTCGTAAAAGATAGGTCCTAATATTCTATCGCCAACAACGCCACACCAAACACTGAAAGCTTTCCATCCTGATGTTTTAACGGCTTTAACAAAGCGAGGGTTTTCTTGACACCAATAATGGGTATTATGTTTATTATAGGCACTATTTGTTGCGAAGCATGCTTCGTCTGTCCATATTATTCTGTCAAAAAAAGTGTCGTCCATACGTTAGTTGTTCCAACATAGCATTACAAAATTCAAGTTTGCTTCGGAAAGTTGTTGAACTTTCCAAAACTTATAAGATTTGTATCTGAACTTCTTGAGTGTGCTTTGGGCTCTGTAGAATGTGGTATTTAATGCTTCACATGCTGTAGGTATAGAGTGAGTCGGATTTTCTAAAAGTTATTTAAAATGTTTACAAATAAGTTAGTAAAATCAAGTTTTGTATATACCATTAAAATAAAGAAGAACATTTAACTGAACATGATCGTCAGGTTGTCGCGCTGTCCTTTTTTTTCTTTTAAAATCTTGAGAATTTATTATTTTCGTGTAGACTCTCGCAAAGGTGTTCAAACTTGGAACTTGCAGGTTCTGATACAATCTTGCATATAAAGTCCTGGCTTCCCTTTTATTTTTATTACATTTAACGTATGCCATAAATATATTAAGTTGTTCTTGTTGAGTATATCCCATAATGAGTGAAAATAAACCACTTTTTCCCTTTTTCTGGAGGCTTAATTATTAATGGCAACTGACATTTACCGATGTTTCCATAGAAACCCCGTAATGACTTACGTAAATTCATATACGAAAGGTGTAGAAAACATATTAGTAGTACGATTTTCAATCAGCGATAGCGCGAAAACAGTTGAATGTAGGTATATGTTATATAAATGGAATATACTCGAAATTTTATTTAGAATCAGATTATGTAACATTATATAGGGTATTCCATTTAAAAAAAACTAAGTTAGCCGTTTTTGACGGCTTTACGACGTTCGTTTGTTTTTTCTGATATCAAATTCTAGCGCCTTGAGTGAAATCCTACAACTTTCCTAATTTAAACGTTTTTCTAATCCTTCAAATAACAAAGTTATCTATTGGTCCAAATATAGTCAATAACCCTGTACCTGTCTATTCAGAAATAAATATATCTTATGTGGATTTCATTATTTTCCTCAATGCTTGTTCTTTATAAACAAGTGACAGAATGTACAGGTGAGCACGTACAGGTTGGTATGAATTCGTTAGAATTGGTCTGCTGAAGGCACACTTGAACAGTTCGATTTTTATTTATCATTACCAAAATTACAATAATAAAAAGTTCCCACTCTCATCGTGGTTGCATCATCTCTTAAAATTGCTGCAACATAGAAAAGAAAACCCACGAAGAAGGGCGTTGTTTGTTATTTGGTTTGCTCCTATTGTGTAAAAACTTGCGTTAAGCAAAGACAAATGAGGCAAAGATATTGCAAAATGAATTAATAGTATCCTATCCTTAATTGCAACAGAAGCGCGCTATCATGTAAGGTGTTACACGCAGTTTTGCAAACTTGTCCCAAGTAAACGAAAAAGAGAACGTCCCCGCTAATGAAGATGTTGCTTCCGCGTTTCAGAAGACTTCATTAATAATTCCGATGAATGTCAATTTATCCTTAACGAATTCCTGAAGTTGTGTTGACAGATAAGAAATTGATTTACACTCTGAAAGAAATTGTAGGAGGAGTATGGAGATGGAGCAGTAGTAGTAGTAGTTTTGACTATATGAAAAAACGAGGAACAGTTGTCATGTTGTTGTTTTCGTGGCATTAGATTCCCTTCTCATATAAATTAGTGATGCTTTGCAAATGAACTAGACAAAAAATGAAAAAGATGAGCGACTAAGAATTATATAAGCAGCAGATGCGATAATTCGCGAAGATATTCGATCAACCATCAATATCTAATCAGCGTAAAGCTAATTTTATATAGCATATATTTTTTAAATTAAAACAATTTAGCTTAGTATCTTACCAATACATTTATCAATAAATCTTAGGTATAGAACATGTGATAAGGCCCTCCTGTTTTTGCTTTTGTACAAGCACGGCGTGATGTCACTCGATAGCTTGAATTTCCTCAGAAAATCCATCATTAGCTTTTCCCACTTTTTTTCATCTAATTTATCAAGTTCAACATCTTCTAAACCATGTTTTCTAAATATAATATATATACACACATAAAAAAATAAAAACAGGATATTATTCGTTTTAGCAAAGCCGTATCTAGGAGTTTGGAGGTTCGAATCCCCTCCCCGCATTAAGTTAGCAACTCTAGGCGTTTGCGATCACCCAAAGTTTATATCATTTTGAGAAAGAAATTCGACCCCAAAATTTTGAAATTTTCCCAGCTACGGCCTTGCGCATTAAGTATACAAAAGAAGAACAAACTTGATATATTCTTGCAGCGCAGACTTGAAGTTTGGAGGTGTCCCCAGAATGGAATCCATGAAAGTTAGAACAGCTATTTGATGTTGTGGTACCTTGGTCAAAAACTGCTCAACACTGTTACCACTTTTGTTTTGCAATATTAATGGTACCAAGAAATCGTCAATACCAAAATCATTATGTAAACCCAAGAAAGACGAGTACTTGCAGGCCTAAAATATATTTAAAAAATAAAAACGATACATTATCACTCTTGCAGACGCTTTTCCAGCAATTATTTAATAACTGCATCAACGGTAATGTAATTATAAATGAAAACTTAATGGATTAAGTAAAAATAAACATAAATTAAAATACTTATATCATTCAATTAGATGTTGAATATATTTTCACTAGATCAACACATAAAAAAATTAAGCATTTTTGATAATCCAGAAGTAATAATAATAAATTCTCTTTATGTTATAAGTGTAAAATTTAGCAAAAGAATTCGTCAAAACTGTGGTTTAAACATCTTTTACTGTTTTCAAATAAATTTGTCAAAATTCAAAAAGTAGAAAAATACAGTCTCTTATTTTACAGTCTTTCTTCCTGTTAATTTTTGGGTCTACGGCGCATTTCAGCAACACTGCTGATTGAAACTGGTGGGAATGTAACCATTTTGAAAAGGCACGGAAGGTGGCAGTCTACAAGTGTAGCGGAAGGTTACATTGCAGATTCACTTGAAAACAACCGACTCTGCTAGTGCTTCTGGTTCAGAGCTTCAAATTAATCTTTCCGAAATGAGTGTTACATCATATTCCAGTGAAAATGTGGATTCATGTACAGTTCAGACAAAATATGAACGATTTCAGAAAAAATGTTTTTTTTATAAAGTCAGTATGATGAAATAGTACTAATAACCTGCTTTAATGTTAATTGGTTTGTGTCGATAATTTTCAGGATCACTGTTAAAAAAAAACGTTAAAATGCGTTTATGGGATTTTAACCCAGATATGCCTACTGTCCTTTTAAAAGGACGGTTTGTCAGTTCCTGTTTTATCTACCCAAAGCGTCATTTTAAGTACTGAAACATAGAGGTCAGCACAGGTTTATGTCACAGAAACGTAAAAGTTTCGTTTGGCGGCAATAGTGGTAGTGTTTATCCACAATTAACAGTTTGGAAGCCCTTAAAAAAGTGTGATTGTGGAGACAATGGCGCATCCTATTGATTTGAGGCTTACTGGGTAAGTAATATAAGGAAATTGTCATGAATTTTCCTTGAAATCGCTTCAAATAAGATTCAGTAATACGACTATATCTTTACAATAAAAATGAATTGCCTGTTGTTAGCACAAAAACTTGTTAAATCTTGGTGTCCTTTTAAAAGGACAGTAGGCATATCTACAACTTTTTTTCATTTTTCTAGTGGGTTGACGTTAAATGAACTTCTTCATTATTTGGAAGATGACGATAATGTTTTTAATCATGTGAGCGTGGATGGTGAAATCAATATAGCATTAATGCCTCCGACTAATGCAACTGGTGACCTAACGGATGAGGATTCGGGAGACTCTATGACTGTAAACAATTTGCCCGCTTCGCAACTCACGGCAGAAGTTGAAATTTTTAATCCAACTGATAATTTTCAAGAGGATTTAGATTATTCTAATAATAATGTGAATGACAATCCGGACGAAAACAATGAGAACGGCCACGTTGTTGCAAGTGAGTGGGATACAGAAGACGATATTCCTCTTCATTATTATCAGGCATCCAAAAAAACTTTTAACTGGAAAAACAAAGATCTCGATGTAGAAAATATAGAGTGGCCTTTGAAGTATGGTTGCAAACCCTTACTAACACCAAAGCAGATTTTTTATTTATTTTTTGACGCCGAGATCATCCAAATATTTGTACGTTTTAGTAACGAATATGCCCAGAAAAAAAATTATTGGGGAAATCTCACCACAGATGAAATGTATTCATTTTTTGGAATTTTGCTTTTAAGTGGCTATGTATCCATGCCTCGTCGCCGAATGTACTGGGAACAACGAAAAGACAGCCACAACGATCTAGTAGCAGGGGCATTATCTAGAGATAGATTTGAATATATAATGCAAAACTTGCACTGTGTAGACAATGATGAATTAGATAATAATGACCGATTTGCCAAAGTACGGCCACTTTTTTCTAAACTTAACAAAAAATTTCAAATGTACGCTCCACACTTTGAGACACACAGTGTTGACGAATCAATGATTCCATATTTTGGTCGACACGGTCTGAAGCAATTCATAAAAGGTAAGCCTATTCGCTACGGTTTTAAAATCTGGATGGGAGCGACAAGTCAAGGATACTGTATGTGGATGGAGCCTTATCAAGGAAAGAACTCAGTTATTGAACCTAAGTATAAGTTGTTTGGTTTAGGTCCTTCTGTTATCTTACAATATTGCGACATTTTACAAAGTATTGGAGATATTCCCTATCAAGTCTTTTTCGATAATTTTTTCACTACGGTACCTCTGCTGCACGAGTTAAAAAGGAGAGGAATAAAAGCAACTGGCACTATCCGGGAAAACCGAATGTCCAAATGCCCACTTATTTCTAAGTCAGACGCTAAGAAGAAGCAAAGAGGATTCATGGACTATCGAACAACTGATGAGACGTCCGTAGTAATTGTAAAGTGGAATGACAATAGTTGTGTCAATGTTGCTTCCAATTGCCACACGGTTGAACCTGTACATCAAGTCGCCAGGTATTCTCAAAAAGAAAAAAAACGAGTTCAAGTGGAACAACCAAATGTCATTTCTAAATACAACTTGTACATGGGAGGGGTAGATCGTTGCGATCAGAATGTTAGTTTGTATCGAACTGGTATCCGTGGCAAGAAATGGTATTTCCCGATTGTCGCATATTGCCTTGACGTTGCAGAACAGAATGCTTGGCAATTATATCGTTATTTGGGAGGGAAATTAGACCACCTAGCCTTTAGAAGATGTGTAGCAGAAGGAATGTTAGAAAGCCACCAAGGTAGCTCTAGAAAAAGAGGAAGACCCAACAGTATGGAACATCAAGAATCCAAAATAGACAATAAAGATCACTACATAGTATCCCAGGAGAAGCAGACAAGATGCCGAATTTGCCATAAAAAAGTGCAGAAAAAATGTGCCAAATGTCAAGTGGCTTTACATGTTGAATGCTTTCCAAGTTATCATGGAAAATATGACTAATATTTTTTTCTCATTAAAAAAATTAGGTGTAATTTCGTTTAAGTGTAAAATGTGTTGCTACTTTACATATTATAGTTCATGTTATTAATTTTTTTTTTTATAAAACGGTCTTATAAATTTATTTACCTATGGCTACTTTAATGCCTACTGTCCTTTTAAAAGGACATACGTTTACAGCAAAGCTCTTTAACTATTTTTTTTTTCAATTTTTCTCATGTTTATTGTTGTATAATGAATTTAATCTCTTAATTTCATTGACAAAATCTAAAAAGCATAAATTCAGGCATATCTGGGTTAATATCAAATTTGACAATTAATTTAAATTCAAGCATGGGTGGAAATTTTAAAACATAAATAACATAAAAATCACAAAAATGTCAATAGCGGCGGCGTAAATAAATTATAAACATATTATATCGCGAGATCAAAATTATATTGATAAAGGTTTGCCATGGAATGTAAAACGTCCGTCTTAGGTACCTATCATTCTTTTGAGATAATTCTGATTACATTATCAGGTTAACTGTCATATTGACATTTGACTGATATAAAATTTTGTAAATATAGTATGATCAAAAAGTCTTTGGATCGCTATAGCCATGAAACGTAAAGCTATCTATAGAATTATTTACTTCTGTGGTTCTTGACTTTGAAATATACATAACTCAACCTAAATAACCTAAATAATTATAACCTAAAATCTATTTTATTTGTGACTTATGTATACTTCAAAGTCAAGAACCACAGAAGTAAATAATTCTATATGTTATTAAAAATTAATAAACAAATTACAATAAATGTTCAAAATGACCCCCGCTTTCTTCGATGCACACGTTTACGCGCTTTTTCATGCTATCAAAAGCACTTTGCAACATTTGTGGCGTTATGGTTGCACATACTTCAATAATCTTTTGTTTCAGTTCTTGCAAATTATGTACAGGAGTTCTGAAAATTCTATTTTTGCAGTAAGGGAACACAAAATAGTCTATAATAGTCAAACCAGGTGACCTCGGAGGAAACTCAACTTGCGTATGCAAATTTATAAGTCGATCAACAAAAAATTCACGGAGAAAAGCTATAGTTCCTCGTGTCGTATGAGCTTATTTTTTATTTTTTTTTTATGCCGTCATGTTGGAAATAACCATTATGAAGTTCATCGTCGTGTAGTTGTTGAACAAATTTATTCAAAATGTTATTTCTGTACCTCTCTGCATTAATGGTGGAATTGAAAAAAAATGGCCCAATTATCCTTCTACGGGAGACTGCCATCCAAACCCCAATTTTTTGAGAATGTAGTGGAGATTCAACAAAAATATGCGGTTTATTAGTGCTTCACATTCGCATATTTTGAGAATTTACGTACCCCGAAAGATGAAACCATGCCTCATCGGAAAAAAATGTGAAGTTTAACAGGTCGTTATTCATTAAATTGTTGACGAACCACTGGCAGTACGCAAGACGTATGGGATGGTCTGTTGGCAAAAGTGTTTGATATGATTGCATCTTATATGGGTGCATGTTCAAGTTGTCCTTTACAATGGTTCGGCATGTTCCATAAAAAACTCCAATTTCTTGGGAAAGGCGTCTCAAAGATTTTGTGGGGTCCTGTTCCATACGATTACGAACGTCAATAATCACTTCTTCTGTACGAATAGTTGGCCTACCAGCACCTTTTTTTATGAGTAACAGATCTAGTTTCGTAAATACACCATTATGTGCGAAGCACATGTAAAAATCTTGTTCTACTACTACGAAATTTGGTAAGAGTTCACGCAAATTATCCAAACATAAACGCTTACTGTATTCCCAAATATCATTAACTAGCACACCTGTTCTAAAATACGCTTCAATCATGTAAATTTTGTGTGCTGTGGTTAGGGAATGCAATCCCGGGATCCCGAATACCGGGATCTCGGGCTCCCGGCCGTTTTTTGATCCCGAGCGGGAACACATACGAGTTAACAAAAGATGAAAACATTAATGAGCTGATAAAGAAAATCCGCAAAGTTGCAGTGTATTTCAAAAGATCACCATTGAAAAATGAAACAGTACTTCAAAAATATGTGAAGATCAACATGAAAAAGAGCTGTCACTTCTTTTGGACTGTAAAACCAGGTGGAATAGTCTTTTAACGATGCTGGATTGATATTCTCTTTTAAAAACCTGCATTCAAAAAGCTCTTATAGATCTCAATAAACCGATCCGTTTAGAAGATGCAGATTTTGACTTGGTAAATAAAATTGTTGATGTGCTAACCCCAATTAAATTAACAGTAGAAGCAATCTGTCAGCGAGATGCTAATTTATGTACAGCTGATGACGCTTTGAAATTTCTTATAAAAGAATTGTCTAGCAAAAAGTCAGCACTCGCCAATAAAATGAAAACATCCTTAGTGGAACGTATAAAGCAACGACGAAGTGATGATTTAACTGGTGTGTTGAATTATTTACAAAATCCACGAAAAGATGATGAAAATCAGTTATTATCAGATTTGGAATGGCTTGACTTATTTCCAGTTCCTACACAGGCTTTAGTGAGGAAGCAAATAAAGAGTGTTCTTAAAAGACTAAATAGTCCAGATGACACGGAAGAGGAAGAAATGCCGGGATCACAACCAGATGATGAGCCAAGGCAACAAACCTTCCAACCCCAATTGACACTAAAGCAAAAGTTACAGCTGGAAATTGATAAGAGCATGGAATCCCCAGCTCCTGAAGTAAAAAGTGAATCGGGGTTGGTAAATAATATTAGACGCGAAATGAGCCTGCTCGAAAATGGAGGAGATCGTGGATATCTATTGTCTATTCCTCCAACCAGTGTTGAACATGAGCGACCGTTTTCAACTGCTGCTTATGTTGGCAATAAACTACGAAGCAGGCCTGGAAGTCAAACATTGGATGCTTTGATATTTCTGCGATTGTATGTTAGAAATTCTAAATAGTTTTTTGTATTGTCTTTTTTGTTCCTTATTTTAGTATTATTGTGTTGTGCAACAATGTTAATAACCTTTAAGAAATTATTTAAGTTTTGTTTTTCATTTGAGCCCAATTAGAAACCACATAGTCTAATCGCTGGATTGTATTCTCTAGCTGTGGTGTAAACCATAATTGAAAAACTACAAGCACAGAGAAAGAACAGAGAGCCCAAGAGATAGGCTTTAATGAAGCCCATCAGTTTTAGTTCATTTAAGGAAAACAGAGGACACTACGATTTAGAATTTACCATTATTTTATATTTGAACCACATGTCTGCCGGAAAAATGAAATTATGATTTGCTATAAATTACCTTTTAAGTTTAACTAACCGACACCAGATGACGATATTTGGGAACTTGAATAACGATCTATTTCCTATTTTTAATATTTAACAAGAATAGAAACAATCTCCTTATTCATCTCATCCCAAACACATTTGGCCTTGAGTTGATGACAAAAAACCGATTCACTTTTTGTTAGTGAACGACAAGAAAGCATATACTTACATACGTATGTAAACACTTATAACGTATGTAAACACTTATAATACTAAGAAATATAAATTAGGAATTCTTCAGTTTCAGGTTATATAAAGAGGGGTTCACACTGATGCAATTAGTTGCAGCAATTCGAGTTTTATGAAAAGTTGCACGTTCTATTTTCTGAAGAAATTGCATGCGATTTTTTAGTAACTTTTACGCTGCCAACCTGTCTTATGAAATGTACCAAAGCACATGTACTATTTTGCATCACTATACATTGAAAGTAATGATGACATATTAGTATTTCATGTTGGTAGTACCACAAAAAAAAATTGCATTTGTGAAAAATTGCTTGTACTTCTTGATCAGTGTGAACCAACCGTGCAACTCTTAAAAATTGCGTTCGTGCAACTTTTCACATGCGATAAATCGCTGCAACTAATTGCATAAGTGTGAATCCCTCTTAAATTCAAACATTATTTTCGATTTTCTCACTGAGATTTTATATTAGAAAATAAACCAAAGAGAGTATGCCGGTGTACCCATCATTCATCATGATCGTAGTTACAAACACGTTAACCTCAGGCACGGATTAAATCACTTTTTTTGTTAAAATTTGATTAAATAATTTACACTTAATACGACTGTTAATGATTTGTTAATTTAGCACTCTTTAAATCAATTTTGCCTTATGTACAAAAAAGCAGTAGGCGTAGGTTTTTTGCAGGTCTTAGTCATGCATGAGGATCGTCATTTTACTTTTAACGCTGAATCAGTTTACAATAAAACATTTACATGCCATAAGAAAATTGAATATAAAATAAATCCCAGTACTGGAATATAAAGAATCATTTTCATACGTTGCTCTATAAATTGCATAATGGTATCACCATCTGCCTACATCTCGCTTTGAATGAAACATAAAAAGAGCCCGGAATGATTTCACTGAAGTTCGTAGATCATAATCATAATTCCTTAGATTATTCCGAATCTGTAATTATTGTCCTTTGACTCTTTCACTGAAACATAATAATGTTATTCGGTTACCTACCTAATTAGCAGATTATTTAACAAAAATTCTACGAATTGCATGTCTACAAAGCTACTAATGTAGACATGCAATTCGTAGAATTTTTGTTATATGAAAATGAGGCAATATTCCTTTTACTGATGATCGAGTCGAGGTTTCACTTCAAGTGTCCAAATGACTGCCGTCAAAGAGTGTGTCGAAGTGCCGGTGAAAGATTTGCACCTCATTTATTTAAGAGTTTTCGAAATAATGTATTAAATGGTTTTGGATAATAAAATTATTTCTTTCAGTGACATAAAGGAGACCTATAATATTGATCAGAAACAAGAAGAACAGAGCACTAACAAAAATAACAAATGCGCATATCCTCCTGAGACCTAATGTCCATTAGGATAGACAAGTGGTTTTATCCCATATTTTACTTATGCCTGTAAAACCAAGCTTACAACCCAATGTACAGTGAAGTGGACAACCAAGTGGCGCCAACTATATAAATATAGAACAATATCTTAGCAGATTCCTTAGTTGTTAACTGTCAAAATGAGTGCATTTGGGCGTGCTACAATTGCCTGTAAGTATTACCTGTTTTCTTTTATATTTTAAAGATGTTTGTAGAGAAAACCTTTTAAAAGTTCAAAGAAATAGTCAATCCAAGCATGTAATGTGTTGGTTTCAAGATATCCATTGTTAGTGTAGTTTTATGGGGTCAAATAGCTCTTGTCCATTACAATGGACATTAGGACTTTCTGCCATAAATTCCAACCTAACCTCAATCCATTGTGATGGACATCAGGACTTCATGCCTCCAATTATTCTTATTCAACCTGAAAGTATTTCATAGACATATTTTTACTTTCAGCTATTTTTGGGAATGATGGACTTTGAAATTTATCAGGGAAAATCTACATTCCTAGAAGAGAGTGCAAAAAAATTACGAGTTGGTGCCTCAGCAGTCATCAGGTTGACAAAAAGTTTAAAAGAAAATTCGCACATCTTCATGGATAGATATTTTACAACAATCCCCTTACTAGAGTATCTGCTGGAAAGGAAACTGTTTGCTACTGGAACAATTATGAAATCTAGAATTCCTTCTGCAGTACATCTAACTAGTGAGAAAATTTTACAGAAATTTGAACGGGGTTTCAGTGAGCAAACAGTACGTGATGATGGTAAGCTAACAATTGTACAGTGGTACGACAAAAAGTCAATTCCTTTTGCATCAACAGGCCTGAGTATAGAACCTCAAGACCATTGTAGGAGATGGTGTAAAAAAAATCAAAATTCATAAATGTGACACGTCCAAACATAGTAAAATCATACAATAACTGTATGGGCGGTATAGATCTAATTGTTCGTATGATAAGTTATTACCGGATTCAAACTCGCACAAAAAAATGGTTTACCGTCCATTTTTTTGTGCAACAATTTTACATTTAATCGACTTGGCATTAGCTAACTCTTGGATACTGTATTGACAAGATCGTAGAATCTTGGGGGACAAGTCATCAGACATATTGCAGTACTTTGATTTTAAAATAAAAGTAACGGAAGCGTTATTTGAACCAGAATTTGACAAAGAGAATGTTGCGCCTAATGTTGACAGTCCCAGGTTGGTGACCAGGAATTTTATTGAAGGATATAGATCACCAAACAGCCCACAAACTCCCCCAACTTCCAGAATCCGCCAGGCCCTCCATTTGCCAGTCATTAGAGGCGAACTGAAGAATTCAGCCCGATGTAAGAATGAAAACTGCAGAAAGAAAACCAAATTTTTTTGCAATACATGTAAAATTTTTTTATGTTTAACAGCAGAAAATAATTGTTTCATGCAGTATCATACATCGCGCAATAGAATTTAAGTATTGTTTACATTTTTTTAAATAAATCTTTCTTAAATTTAGTCGGCTTTATTTATTTATTTATTTATTTCTTAATGTCACTAAGACCTGGTGTCCATTTTAATGGACTCATTTTTTTTAAACCTAAACGTTAAAAATAAAATCTGAAAAAAATTGTATAGCTATTCCAACCCTAAAGAAGCCATATTCCAAAGTTTTATCAAATTTGAACTAGAGACTGCTTCCCGGGTCTCAGGAGGATATACCACCCAGTTCGTTTCAAAAAATGAGTGTAAAATTCGCTGTTCAAGTTTTTAGTTTTTTAGTAATTTAGGATTTTCAATTTCAAACACTAATTCCTTGCAATTTATTTTTCAAAAGTAGGCGGTGTTATTATTACTTCAACCAGATAAATTATTTGACAGTTACAGTACATATTACGACGTCATCGCTGTTCCACGTTGTTTCAATAATTTCAATTATTTAAAATGGGAACCGACTCTCAAAGCGAAAAGGTTGATGTGATTTTAGCAATTGGAGAGTTTGACGAAAATTGCTTGCTAGCATCAAGAGTTTACGCTTAAAAATATCCTGACAGGAGGTCATTAGAAAGTTTGTTGCAAGCTGTGTTGCAAGCAGTGGCGGCCCGTGATTTTTTGGGACGGGAGGGCACCGGGGGTCTGAGTGTTTAATATCAAAAATTAAGTACAGACAAAAAACAAATTCAATATGCTATTTAATTAACTTGTTTGAAAATAAAATCCATCCGCCGTTCCTTACGATCAGCAAAATGATTAATAACTCATTCATTGAAGTTTGGTGTTGATGTCAGTAATTGTTTTTCAATGGAACACATTGCTAAGGCACATAGTCTGCTTTCCTGCATGGTATTTCTAGAAAATGTTTTTATTCTCTTCAAAGTAGAAAAACACCGTTCACTTGATTTTTTCTATTTTGCACGCCCCCAGAGATTCGCAAAATAGCAGAAGACAATTTACAAAATCTTTCGCCAACATAGTCTCGACATATTATCAAAAACAAACTTTTATAACAGTTGTACTATTCAACCTTGGAAGTAAATTACAATAGTAGCATCAGAAAACTTATCATCCAACTCTGCTTAACAATTTATATTGTTAATTAGTAAATAAAATGTTAGCATGTGTGCTTTTTATTCTTTGTACAACTTCTATTGCACATGTTTGTTACATTAAAGGCTTACACTTTGACATTTAAATATAATTTGGTTCCATTTTTTTTTTTGTTAACAACGTCAAAACATCAAAATTAGCGTGCGATAAAGAAATACTTTTGAAACCAAAACGGATGTCGTAAAGTGAACTTTATAGCACCGAAATAGAAAAAAGCATTTTGCACATTACACCCACACAACCAGTCTGATAAACTGTAAGAGCTTCTGTTGAATTTTCTCGTCACGGTTTCATTAGTTTTCTAATTGTGATCTTCTAGTTTAATCAATAAATCTGGTTTAGGGAGACCTAGATTTTTTAATTCTGTCTTAATGTTACTAACGCAATTCATAGTTGCATTTGCACCGATAGAAATTACAACATACACTCACCGCTGTATATTACATACTGGACCGCCACTCGGACCGGGCACCATAGAGTAGTGCCCCGCCGCCTACATATATACGCGCGCTACCCGCGCCTGTTTCATCGCTCGATTTCTAATGCAGACGGGGCAGTCGCGCGAGATGCCCCGGAGCGTACGTCAGACTGTGATTTTTAAACGCGCTGAAAAGACGGACTGCTACTTCCGAAAACATATTATTTGTTATCAAACAAATCAGAAAAATTACATACAAATTAGGTATTCATAATTAATTCATCTGTTAAAAGAAATTTGTTACGGAGCAATTTGTCACGGGGGGGGGGGGCAGTGCCCCGTTGCCCTCCCTGCAGCAGCCGCCACTGGTTGCAAGTGTTATCAGAAACCAGAACGGCAAAGACCAATTATGGGAAATGTAGAAAATGATTTTGATGTTATCGAATCTCTTGTAGAAAAACCGCATACAAGTCAGCGAAAAATAAGTGAAACCAGTGGAATAAGCAGACGGAGCGTCGGAAGAATTATAAAAAGGCACGACTTTTCCCCGTATTGTATTCAATTACACCAAGCACTTTTGGAAGTAGATTACGATCGTCAACTCGTATTTTGTCTTTATGGGTTGTACAGAAGTTTAGCAAAGATGAAAATTTCTTGAATTTTGTACTTTTTACAGAGGAGTCATCATTCCACAATAACGGATTAGTTAATAGACATAATTTTCACTACTACAGTGACGAAAATCCCCATTTTTTTAGAACTCTCGAAGGCAACATAGATGTTGTGTCAATGTGTAGGTTGGAATAATTGGAACGCTAGTGATACGTTCTTTTTTGATGGTAATTTAAATGGCGTCATGTTTCTCCGATTTTTAAGAGACAATTTGCTTGCACTTTTGGAAAATATGCCACTTAATATTCGTCAAAGAATGCGGTTACAACTAGACGGTGCACCAGCGCATTTTCGAGTAAATGTTAGGCTAGGTTCACACGGCATTGTACTGCACGTTTTTGTGCAGGATAAATTTTACCGAATTAAGCCTCGTTTACATCCACTTAACTTAACTTAAACCTTAATTAACGTACCCTAAAATTAACACAAAATTTATGAAGTCGTTCACATTGCCTTAATTTACGTTAAATGCACAGGCGTATGAACGGCTGAAGTGCCAATTAGATATGTTCTAAAACGGCTTTTTGTCATATAAATGGGGATAGCTATGCACCGGATCAATTAAAACGCCGTCGTTCATGATAGTATCAGACAGCAACGTACAAAACAATAAAATAACTGGCAAATTGTGCAGTAAATTTTGCAAATTTAGGTTATGCTAATTTCAAATGACAGATTATAAAATATGCAGTTTCTGGAGGTTGTTGATTGGTGGAATTAATAAACGTAAATTAAGGAGTTCCCTTAAGTTGAAGTTCGGCTGACTTAGTACAATGTTGATTTACGTTAAGTGCAATAATTTTCATTGTGACTAGATACATAAGAAACCATGTGTTTTAACTTTTGTTAATTTTGCTCCTACCTTAATTTATGTTAAGTTAAGTGGATGTGAACAACACTTAAGTAGTGGCGCATACATTGAGTATAGAACCGTTCACACGTCGCTTGTCCTGCAAAAAAACGTATATACGTTTATCGAATACTCACCGGACTTGTCAAGCAAACCAAATAAACTTAAAACGTATTCGGTCTGCTACATGGAGATCGCTGTATGAAAACTGCGACTATTCGTTTTTTAAACGAATAAAAACCGTACCATGTGAACAGCCCGCACTGTGTAAGGTTAAAATCGAATACTGCTAAAAACGTGCAGTACAATGCCGTGTGAACCTAGCCTTAGAAATGAATTGGATAGGCAATATCCCAATACGTGATAGGACGCGGCAGTCCACTCAATTGGCCAGCAAATTCTCCAGACCTAACGACTCCTGTTTTTTTATGAGGATATTTCAAAAATATTGTCTATGATGACCACCAACCACCACCAGACGATATGAGAGAAAGAATAAGAATAGCGTTTCGTTCTTTAACACTAAGAATTTTAACAAGAGTTAAACATTCCTTTCAAGAGAAAATTCGTTTATGTACTGAAACAGAAGGACATCATTTTGAGCACTTGTTAAAACATTAGTTTTCGTTTACTACTTAAGTTTGTTATTTGTTTAATAACGTATGTATTTTTTTTTTACTTAGTTATGATGCTTTTTAATTATTGTGAAACAAAACCAATCAAACAGTTAGATTAATAAATATTAGCCTTTTAAAAAATGAATTGCGAGAAACTAGTGTTTGAAATTGAAAATCCTAAATTACTAATATAGTTTTTTAGTAATAATAGTAAATAATGTATCTGTTTGAAGTAATAATAACACCGTCAAAGCCTACTTTTGAAAAATAAATTGCAAGAAATTAGTGTTTAATTCAAAATCCAATTACTAAAAATGTATAAGAGATCTAGGTATAGGAAGCCTTAATGCAGTTTTTAAAAAAATTAAAATTAGAATCCAAATATGGTAGTAAATACGTTCAATTTAAAATAAGAAAGTTATTTGTCTTTAATGTCAGTCAAAACAAAAATTTTGTTTTTAAACACCTTGTATAATTTTTAGATTTCAACTTTAACTTATCTTAAAGTCTGATGCTTTGAGTAAACAATAAATACAATTTAAAATAATTCGCTCAAGTATGTAAGACAGAAATGCCTCTTAAATTTTGATCTACATTTTCAATAATAGTTAAATATCTCGAAAGTAAGTTGAGTTAGGTATAGGGAATATAACAGTAAGTAGCCTTCATTTAGCCTATAGTATCAAAATATGCCATAATATACAAGGTGTTCAATTTAAATGTTCATAACTTTGGTATGCAACATTTTATTGAATCACTCTGTATATTTCAAAATAATTTTAAAACGTGCCCCTAAAATGGCAAATTGTTAAAACATTTTGCCAGTTTTCGTATATAAACCGACGGAAATGTGGTGCGCTGTTCATGAGGAGCACATTTTAAAAATATTTTGTATTATACAGAGTGTTCCATAACTTGGTGGCTAACCATAATTATAGTTTTTTAAATGGAACATCCTATATATTATTGCATTTTTGAATTCCCCGTATAATTTTTAGTCAAAAAGTTATAAGATAGTCTAGGCCTAAAGCAGGGGTGTCCAACCTTTTTGTTTCCCTGGGCCACATTGGAAAAGGGCATGGTGTTTTGGGCCACAAGTATGTTACCATAGCTGACGAGCAAAAAAAAACTTAAAATATATCGTTTCCATATTTAAGTCATTTAAAATTTATTAGTTTATAAGCCCGCATATTTTTTCTCATTTTTAGGAATATGTTTGGTCAACGTGCTGAAATGCAAAAAGTTGTTTGCATTTAATTGGGCCTGCCATAATTTTAGTTTTACCTGGAAAGCGTTTATTGTTTGAAACATCGTACTGATAAGTTGGTTTTTGCTTTGAAGGCGCGTGTTGAAGTCATTTAAATGAGCAGTCAAATCTACCAAAAATGCTAAATCTGTAAGCTACTCGGCATCGTTAAGTTCTGGCACAGATTTAGCTTTCGATGTCATAAAAGATTTGATTTCTTTAAGTACGTCATAAAATCTTTTTAGCATTTGTCCTCGACTGAGCCACCTTACTTCTGTAAAGTATTCGATATCGCCATACTCAGCATCAACATTTTTGAGAAATTCCTTGAATCGGCGATGATTCAATCCCCGGGCTCTTATAAAATTTACAGTCTTGACGACGATTTGCATAACATGACCCATTTTTAAAGCTTTTCCGCATAAATTTTCTTGGTGTATTATAAAATGGTACTTCATCAAACGACAGTTATCGACAGCAATGGCATTGTCTTCTATTAATTTTACAAGCCCCTCTTTTTTACCGATTATAGCTGAGGCGCCATCCGTAACTACCCCAGATATATTCGAAAGAGACATAGAAAACCGCGTTAATGTTTTTTTCACTGCATCATATAAATCTATTGATTTTGTCGTGTCTTTTAATGGAACTAAAGAAGCCATTTCTTCAGTTGCACTATATTCGTCATTAATACCTCTAATAATAATGGCAAATTGAGTTGTATCAGTAGCATCAGTACTTTCATCCATGGCCAAAGAATAACATTTAAAACCACAGGATCTAATTTTCAAATCCATTTCTATAGATTTCCCAATATCGTCAATTCTCCTGGCAATAGTTTGATGAGACAAACTGATTTTAGAAATATCACCTTTCTAGTCTGGACAAATTATATCTGCCACGCTTTTCATGCATTAATAAATTAAATTAATAAATTCGCCATCAGAAAATGATTTCGATTTTTTGGCGATTAAATTTGCGACTACATAACTAGCCTTCACAAATGATTCTGTTTGAGTTGTAACGTTGCTAAAAACTTTTGTTGAGATGTAAGACTTTTAGCTTCAGTAATATTGAATATTTTCGGGCCGCATTGATACTTGCCTTGGGCCGCGGGTTGGACAGCCCTGGCCTAAAGTGTAAAATTTTTGACTTATTCCCATTTTTCTGAAAAATTCAGTGTTTGTATAAAATTATATTTCTCGAAAACGACGTATTAGATGGACAAAATTTTTTGCAGTATTGTTTACAATAAGAGGTCCTAATAGAAGCCTGTTTTATTTTTTTACAGTTACAAACTGCATGTGCAGGAAATTGGATTAAAATTAGATGACACGTTTTTGTATAAAAGTCAATTTTCTTAAATGGAACACCCTGTATATCAGTTCATTTTTGAATTGTTTATTAAATTTCATGTCAGAAACATGTAAGACGTTAATACTTTAAAAGTGACTATTACAGAGTTATTGTCGTTTTTTGATATGCTTTTGTTAGTTTTTGCAAAAAAGTAATTTTTTTCAAATGGAACACCCTGTATATTATTTAATTTTTGAATTTCTTATTAAATTTCACATCAAAAACATGTAAGACGTTAATACTTTAAAAGTGACTATTACTGAGCTATTATCTCTTTCTGATATAATTTTGTCAGTACTATACTATACTATATTAATTAAGCCACAAATGACAAAATTATATTAAAACGAGACAATAGCTCAGTAATAGTCACTTTTAAAGTATTACCGTCTTACATATTTTTGATTTGAAATTTAATAAGAAATTCAAAAATGAAATAATATACAGGGTGTTCCATTTGAAAAAATTGACTTTTTTGCAAAAACTAACAAAAGCATATCAAAAAACGACAGTAGCTCAGTAATAGTCACATTTAAAGTATTAACGTTTTACATGTTTTTGATATGAAATTTAATAAACAATTCAAAAATAAACTGTTATACAGGCTGTTCCATTTAAAAAAAAATTGACTTTTATACAAAAACGTGTCATCTAATTTTAATCCAGTTTCCTGTACATGCAGTTAGTAACTGTAAAAAAATAAAACATGCTTCTATTAGGACCTCTTATTGTAAACAATACTGCAAAAAAAATTGTCCATCTAATACGTCGTTTTCGAGAAATATAATTTTATACAAACATTGAATTTTTCAGAAAAATGGGAATAAGTCAAAAACTTTACACTTTAGGCCTATACTATCTTATTACTTTTTGACTAAAAATTATACAGGGAATACAAAATGCAATAATATATAGGCTGTTCCATTTAAAAATCTATAACTATGGTTAGCCACCAAGATATGGAACACTGTATAATATAAAATATTTTTAAAATGTGGAGGAAAAAACCGCTTCGAAATATCTTTACTCATAAAGGCATAATCGGCCTTACCCGCATAGATGACTCACCCTGTATAAATGTTTACATTAGGATATTTTCTAGTTTGTTCACTAAAATCAATCCTCTTCCTACCTTGCATTTTTATAATAATATTCCCGGAAACATTAATCTTACTCAAAGAAGAAGGTCTTGGCATTTATAGTCAATAAATAGAAAAAAGTGCGAACAAGAGTACCTTTATGTGCCTAGTTGGAAGTTTTTTTATGAAGAAATGATCGTAAGCAACTATAGACCTTGAGTTTTATGATCATATGGGTAGGAATTAAATGAAATTTGGAATCCCTTATTTAGAAAAATTGTTTTGTCAATTATTGATAAAAATAATTTTAATATTTTCAAATAATAGAAAAAAATATATGTAAACTAACTTATTCAGTACCGAAATAAATTATTATTTTTTAGGAGCGTCATCTGTCGTTAACTAAAATATCAATTGTAGGTTTCAATCTCTTGAATTACAACTAAACTGCAGATTATATAAATTTATCAAATATTCAGCGCCTCTGGTGGTAGTTTCCGGGCGACGGTGGCGTAGCCTGGTTTTCCTAACCATTTTTGGGCTACAAAAATTTGTTAAATTTGTTAATCATGGGCCATCTCGATATTTATCTGTGCTACAAGATGTCAGAGAGAAAATATAATGGGAAATATTAATGACAGTATGACATTTAATAACGTTTTAACATTCCATGGCAAACCTTTATAAATATAATTTTTGATCTCGCGGTATACATATGAAACGACTTAGTGGAAATTATGCCCTGTCACTAATTACATACTTGACAATTCATGACATTCAAAATTTGATTTAATCTGGCACAGTTTGTAGTATTATTACTACCTAATATGTCTTTATGCAATAGCCTTTTTATTATGGTTACACTGAGTAGGAGCAAGATATGCACTGCCGAATTGTAGGTAGTTTGTTTTGTAACAATATATGGTCATCAAAAACAATTTATACCAAGGAAAGAGGGAAATCTTACCTCCTGATAATTTTTTTTTCCAATAATATTTTTCTTAATTATCTCTGTAAAAAGATGGCGATCTGCTACCATTCCATATACAGTAGCGACAAGTTTAAACAACTCAAATTCTTTTTGTTTACTGACGACATCAAAAGCAAAAATTTTAATATCTGGAGTTAACAAGGCCCTCATTTTAACAGCTGATACTTTCGCCAAGTAACTAAACTCTTTCATTATTGTAAAGGCCATCGATTTAGATTTTTGATTGTTGAAGTCAGGGCTCTTGTACATCAACCTTACAGCTTCTTCATAGGGGTTTGGATCACTCTTTAAATGTTGATGTAAGTTTTTGAGGATGGAATGCTTGTCGGCTATCGTAAATTATAATTTTAAGTGTTCTGACTGTAAAAATGATGAAACTATATGGGTACTTACCGGAATTCCAAGAATTTTTGAATTCAGCAAACCATTCTTCCGACGAAGGACTAAGTCTTAAATGCTTTTCTTCATTATAGCCCATCATTGTGAAACACGAACGAGAAATATAACAAAAGCTAATAATTACCTACCTACAATAAAGGTATACTTATAAATACAAATACCTAATCTGATAATTTGAACAAAGGAGGTACACTATTATAGGTATAGTCAAATTTAGCTGATAATAATATGTATATGTATTGATGATGATATCTGTGATAATGACTTTTAAGCGTATTCAAAATAGAGAGTACCTATCATATATCTATCTACATAAACAAATTTATCCTTCAAATTATATCAATACTACACTTCCAAAACATTCTATGCAGTTGTCGCAATTTCATAATTTCTTGTATAATTGACGTGCATTATATTTTTCATTTTAAGTTGTTTTTTTTTATCAGCGAGGAACACGCAAGTATTTTTAATCTATTGTCATGATTTTATCTAATCATTTGTTCTCTTTCATATGAAAAGTATTACATTGTTTTAACATAATTCAATTTTGACTCACCATTCACTGGTAGACAGTGATGTACCTACACAAATAAAAAAATGAGGTGTGGCCATCACACGACTTTCTTATACGCATGAAAGTGTTACTTCCGGTCCGAATTTTGAAATTTCATTTATACAAAAAATATTCCAAATCCAACTCTAAATACTTTTGTACTCTTCATAAATGTATATAGAATGCATAATTTACGACATATTTGCAAAAAATCGTTATTCGGTAAGAGTAAAAGTGATACTTCCGGTCCGAATTTTGAAATTTTTTTTATATAAAAGATATTGGAAATTAAGTTCTAAATACTTATGAATTCTTTATAAATTAGTCTAAATTTAGTAATTGACGAAATATTTGCAAATTTCGATTTTTTCACTGAAGTAAACTACTACTTCCAGTCTGCCGATTTTGCTCAAAATCTAATCAGTTCTCAAGAGGGAGATTATATTCGTAAATACAAAATTTGGAATTGATATCTCCAGCGGTTTGACCGCTATCGTGGTCACACACACACAGACATTTTTTAAAAACCACTTTTACTTTCTTATACGTAGTATAAGGAAGTATTGTGATGATGAAAATTTTCGACCTCGAGATTTTTGCAGATGTCCACGTTTTGAGGTCCCCTGATACCAAAAAAGTGGTTTTTAAAAAATGTCTGTGTGTGTGTCTGTCTGTCTGTCTGTCTGTCTGTCTGTGTGTGACCACGATAGCGGTCAAACCGCTGGAGGTATCAATTCCAACTTTTGTATTTACGTGTATAATCTCCCTCTTGAGATCTGATTAGTTTTTCAGTAAAATCGGTAGACCGGAAGTAGCAGTTTACTTCAGTGAAAAAATCGAATTTTGCCAATATTTCGTCAAATACTAAGTTTATACAAATTTATAAAGAATTCATATGTACTTAAAATTAAAATTGAGAACAATTTTATTTAAAAATTTTTTCGAAATTCCTTCCGGAAGTAGGTCTTTTACTCTTATCGACAATCGGTTTTTTGCGAATATTTCGCAAGTCAAGCTTTTTAGACAGGTACGTTACGTGTATAAAAGTATTTAAAACATAGTTTTCAATATCTTTTGTATAAAAAAGATTTCAAAATTCGGACCGGAAGTAACACTTTTACTCTAACCGAATAGCGATTTTTGGCAAATATATCGTAAATTATGCATTCTATATATATTTATTAAGAGTACAAAAGTATTTAGAGTTATATTTGCAATATTTTTTGTATACATGAAATTTCAAAATTCGGACCGGAAGTAGCACTTTTACTATTAGCGAGTAGCACTTTTTTTCGAATATCTTGCAAAGTATGCATTCTATAGCGATTTATTAAGAGAATAAAAGTACTTAGAATAGGATTTTGAATAAGTTTTGTATAAAAAGAATCTTAAGATTGTATAGTTTGAAACGCTCATACGTATAAGAAAGTCGTGTGGTGGCCACACCTCATTTTTTTGGTATCAGGGGACTTCAAAACGTGGACATCTGCAAAAATCTCGAGGTCGAAAATATTCATCATCACAATACTTCCTTATACTACGTATAAGAAAGTAAAGATGAAATGTGGACACCACACGACACCTTATATGTATATGCGGTACGAATTTTCAATTTTTCACATTTAAAAATTTTTTCAACTCGATCTCTAAACGCTTTTGTACTGATACATCTGTATAGAATGCATAATTTGTGATATTTGTAAAAAAGTGCTAAAAGATAAGAGTAAAAGTGATACTTCTGGTACGAATTTAAAAACTTTTTGATACAAACATTATTTCAAATGCAGCTTGCGAGATATCTGCAAGAAAGTGCTAAAAGATAGGTAGGAGATACGACAGAAGTATTACTTCCGGTTCGGAAATTTTAAAATTCTTTTATATAAAAAATGTTCCAATTCTAGCTTTGAATATTTTTGTACTTATAATAAATCTGTATAGAATTTAAGAGATATTTGCAAAAAACTGTTTTTCGACAAGACAAAAAGTCCCACTTCTGGCAGGAATTTCGAAAAACTCTTTTTATAAAATCCTTCCAAAATTCATTTTTAGTACCTACTACTTTTGTATTCTTTAGACATTTGACTAAATTTAGTAGTTGAGATATTTGTAAATTTTGATTTTTTGACTGAAGTACTACTACATTATACTACATACTGGTCTACCGATTTCACTGAAAATCTAGTCAACCTCAAGAGGAAGACTATACTCGTAAATATAAAATTTAGTATTGATACCTTTAGCCGTTTGGCCGATATCGTGGTCACACACGAGAAAAAGAGAGAGAGGGAGGGAGAGAGAGAGAGAGAGAGAGAGAGAGAGAGAGAGAGAGAGAGAGAGAGAGAGAGAGATGTTTGCAAAAAACACTTTTTCGGTATCAAGTATTTACCTTATTTGAAAAATCTGCAGATACATATTACTGATGTGCAAGTAAGACATTTAGATGTCGGTAATTTAAGCATAAATAATCTGAGTTGGCTTACCTGGTCTTCTCTGGTTAGGTAAATATCATAATGAATATTCTTACTGCCAGGTGAAACGAATGAATTGCAGTCTGCTTTCTTTTAATAACGAATTCTTTAAATTCACATTCTTCTTCATTCTTTTTATTATTCACCGGTTTGCAAATAGAAAATGCCGATAAACAATTTACAATTGCTCGACAAGCAACAACTTCAAAGCAGATAATATACGGGGATTGCCCGGTATGCAAGCAGCCAGTCAACAATACCAGAGAAATACTATATAGACAAATTGTAGGAATGCATCAGATGGAAACTATATTTGGTATAAAAATACTCCAAAAGAGGCCACTAAGAGTAGTAGTAGTTCTACACTAAAATAGTTCTCACTATCACACAAGAGATGACGTTATTAACGGGGAATACCAATTGTTCTTAGCGATCTTATTAGATATGTTACACATACACAATTATTTGTAGTACTTTTCCCAACACATTTTACTTTCTTATACGTAGTATAAGGAAGTATTGTGATGATGAAAATTTTTGACCTCGAGATTTTTGCAGATGTCCACGTTTTGAAGTCCCCTGATACCGAAAAAGTGGTTTTTAAGAAATGTCTGTGTCTCTCTCTGTGTGTGTATGTGTGACCACGATAGCGGTCAAACCGCTGTAGGTATCAATTCCAAATTTTGTATTTACGTGTATAATCTCCCTCTTGAGATCTGATTAGTTTTTCAGTAAAATCGGTAGACCGGAAGTAGCAGTTTACTTCAGCGAAAAAATCGAATTTTGCCAATATTTCGTCAACTACTAAGTTTAAACAAATTTATAAAGAATTCATATATACTCAAAATTAAATTTGAGACAAATTAAAAAAAAGTTTTTCGAAATTCCAACCGGAAGTAGGTCTTTTACTCTTATCGAAAATCAGTTTTTTGCGAATATTTCGCAAGTCATGCTTCTTAGACAAGTACGTTACGAGTATAATAGTATTTAAAACATAATATTCAATATCTTTTGTATAAAAAAAATTTCAAAATTCAGACCGGAAGTACCACTTTTACCCTTATCGAATAGCGATTTTTTGCAAATATGTCGTAAGTTATGCATTCTATATAAATTTATCATGAGTACAAAAGTATATACAACTGGATCTGCAATATTTTTTGTATATATGAAATTTCAAAATTCGGACCGGAAGTAGCACTTTTACTCTTAGCGAGGAGCACTTTTTTGATATCTTGCAAAGTATGCATTCTATAGAGATTTATTAAGAGAATAGAAGTACTTAGAATAGGATTTTGAATATTTTTTGTAAAAAAACTTCTTAAAATTCTATAATTTGAAAGGCTCATACGTATAAGAAAGTCGCGTGGTGGCCACACCTAATTTTTTTTGTATACTTTGCAATACGTATGAACGACTTCATTGTGTCTAAAATATAAATATACCAGTAGTTTATTGCGAATAAATTATGTATGATAATTATGATAAATAAATTTAATATTATCCCAGACCCAGACATTGCTTCTAAATGTAACATGGAAAGAAAATGTTTATAGTACATATATTAATTAATACTGAAATTTGGGACATTTATGTCTGTATTGAGAAGTAACAAATAAGACATTAAAATATGAATGTTCTCAGAACGGTTTATAGCATTATTACAATTTATATTTATAAACTTGGAACAACATGCTGTTTACATAATATTATGCATTTTTATAGAAATGACTTGTGTGAATTTGCATTTATCTAAAAAATATATATAAAATTACTAGTTAGTAGATAGAAGAAAAAATTCAAGTGTTTTATATATCGTAATTTACCCTCGTTTTATTCGGTTGACTATAAATACCTGTGCAAATCATCATCTTCACATTTATAAAAAAAATTACAAGCAATAAATTTGTCAATAAAATATTTTATAACATGTATGTACATGGATTGTATTTTCTTGTATGTACATTCCCTCGGTAGTTTTTATATTTTTCATATTTTTTGAAAATAAATTTCCAAAAAATTTCGATGTTTCGTAGTTTTGTATAAAACATTTTGATTCAAATAGCTGGCACCTATTTTGAAAATGTCTTCCCGCCATTCGTGACGTATTATGCGTGCATTGCCAGATACGAAATCTAAACTATATCTTTTTTACATCTGTAAATTTATTGAACTTAAAACTGAATTGGTAGAAATTGAACTTAAAATTGAAGATTACCAAAATTACATAAATAATAAAAATGAACTAGAAATTGATAGATGTAAAACTAGCATATTTTGAAAACTCGCGCTATTTATATGTTAAACAAACTAAAGCCAGTAAACGAAATAAATTATTAATAAAATTACGATAATAGAATAAATTAACGGTTATAATCATCATAAACCAGCCCTTTGGAAATGTGCATAATTAAACATGAAAGACCAATATATAAATTTTATTATATTAATAATATAATACCTAATAGGATTAGCATACTTCAATAATAAAATTAATTTTTGTCACTTAGAGTAAATACTGCAAGTAGTATTTATAAATATTAAAGTACAATTCCTTTCAATCTGTTTTCAAGTACTTTTTCGAAATGACTACCATCCCAATAGACTTTACCACAATCTTCGCACACGTAAAACAAGTCGTGTTTTTCTAAAATACCAGGAGGTACCAAGTCTACTTGAATTCTAGCACCGTTTCTTGTCATCGAGAGCCCCAGATCTACTTTCTCTTCTGTACCTAAATATAGAAAAAAAATTTCGATGAATTTTGTGATTTTTCGCTATTAGTTCTCTCATTTTGAATAGCATTACAACAAAAATGTACATTTTAATTAGGCCGACTATGAGTTCCACTAAAAAAAGTCTCGAAAATGAACTGGCATAGATTTTTTTTACATTATTTAGCTTTACATATACACCATTTTCACTTTTTTCTACTATCTCACGTAATTAATAAGACATGTAATATGTACTAGATATTTTGTCATTTTCAACTTTTATTTCACAAAGTTAAGTCGAAGAGTTTTTGAAAATTGCAGCAAATATTGTTACAATTTCCGAGCAACAAGAAATAGCAATAACTGGGTAATAAAATAGTCCGAGATTACAGTGAACGTTTTAACGTGCCTCAATATCAGCATGGTACAAATAAAGAAGGTATGCTTTTAAGGCTGAACGCCCGCTTCAAGCTGAGTTCGATTTGAAATAGGCGTACCACTGCTTTTCGTGCAAATGTAATAAAAGACAAATGTTTAAGGGTCCGCGTGCTCTGTCTTATGCTGAGGAAAAAGATAGAGAAAAGAACTTGTCACCTAATCTAATATGCCTGTAATTTATCGCTGCGTTATGGTCTCAGATAATCGCCGGTTGGCCCACATGTTTGGCAGTCGGGAAGCAACCCCCCCCCTAAATTAGACAATCTATATTTTCTCAAATACACAAAAAAAATGTAAAATCACCTGCCGGATTCAAATTTTGAGTTGGAAAATAAAATCGAAATCGCAAAAAGGTCGAAAAATGGTTTTTTTGTGTGTAAATTTTAAAATATTCATTTTCTTCAATTTTTAATACTTATCTCGTGATATCTCAGCAATGCAGAGAGCTAGGGATCTGTTTTTTTTTAAGGTTATACCCTAAAGTATTTGGATGATACTAGTGTTTTCGATTTTTCTTTATGGTGTGTAAATTTTTTAAAAAAAAAGTTTTAGTAGACCACCAATTTGTGTAAGGTATTTTTCAGCTATCGCGTAACTAATCTTATTTTTGAGAATTTACCCATATATATGTGAAACAAAATAAAGCCAACATTCCAAAATTATTTTTTGTGCAAGAAATAAATTTCTAGATCGTTTCTGAAGCAAATTATTGCGAGTCAAATATAATAATTATACTCCCTGCGCGCAAGCCGTGTGGGTCCTAGCATGCGCTTCTAGCAGGTATACCGTTAGGGACGGGAAGAGATATTGCTTTTACTTTCTGATACGTAGTATAAGGAAGTCTACGAGTAAAGAATAGAACAGGAGAGAGCATAACGTGGTGTGGAAATAGGTATTTTTTAGACAGAGTTACCCTTTTCGGTAGGTCAGTTATGTCCGGTTATGTCAAAAATGACATTTTAGTGTTTCTATAATGGTCAATTGTGTGGCTTGTGGTCGTTCTAAAACGGCAAGAACAAAGAATATTAATTTTTCTCTTCATCGGTAAGTTATTTCATTGGCATTCAACATAGGCAATAATAATTTAAAAAGAGGTATTTTAAATAAATTGTCATATATCTGACATGTCTGATTATGTGTTTAGTGTCGTAACATATATATCCAAGTCATTTAATATTTGTCATATTTTTGACGCAGATTTCATTTAAACCCGTTTATAATATATTAAAAAGAAGAAAAGAATTGAAAACATAATACACTCACGATATTTCTTTAATTATTTTTGGACTAACAACCTATTCTAAATGATTATCGAGAACACAGGAAGTGTACATATACCCTCTACAAAATATTTATGCACGCCTAGGCATTGCGGCGGCCATATTTAGTTACCAAATTTGGACAAATATTATTATTAAGGAGACTCTCTCCTGTTCTATTCTTTACTCGTAGAAGGAAGTATTGTGACGCTGACACTGTATATGTACACTATATTGTAAAGAAAATATCAACGGTTTCGATAAAATAATGTCCGAGTAACGATTACTTTCTTAACATACACCGATCTCAGAAGTATTTTACAAAATGCGTAGAAACTGCCCGAAATGGTAGGCGGAGCTACCTCTCGACACCATGTGCGAGCGTACCACATACTCTATTTGATTTCAGTGAATTTCGCCCAAATTTCAAAATTTTGTTTTCCGTTTCGTGACCTTATTTTTAAAAATTAAGAAAAAATAAAATTTATGTATTGCTGTTAATTTTTAATAAAGGCTTGTTTTTTGAAATTTCTTACATTTTTATTTTTATTTAGGGCCCTTTGGACAATTTCGAAAAAATTACGATTTATCCATTGAAAGGCATTTTTTTTCTTAAATTAGCGTGTAAATTCGGTAAGGTTTTCATGAAAAATACGATTAGTAAATGGGAAAAACGATTTCGAGGGCGGGCGTATAGCCTTAAGAACAAAATCCGTCCACACTGCGCAAGTAAAATGCGCGTCATAGCTGATAGAGATTAGAAGCCATTTATGTTTAATTGTGCGTTTGATTATTTTGTGGTTTTTACGTATTAATAAATTCTTTTTTTATCATTTATGACTGACATTAGTATTATACTTATGGAATATTTTGTACAATGATGTGATGGAAGTTGCATTGCATAGGCAGGCAAAGAGTATTGCGTTTGCCGATGATCTGGCGCTGATAGTGACAGCGGACGCCAACAGATCTAATGAGAATTACTAATGAAAACCTCAAACATATAGACACCTAGATGAAGGAAAACAAACAACAGTTTGTTCCACGAAATGCGCCAGAAAAGACAGGGACGCTTATAACGACTAAGAAAAGAAAACAAGAACCGTTAACATTTAAATTAGACACCGTAAATATTGTACCAAAGAACAATACCAAATATTTGGGGATCTTCTTTGATACAAGGTGTAGCCTTGGTGAGCATTTGGGAGGAGTGGTCCAAAGGGCCGAAAATAAAATGGCCAAACTTGCGAGGCTGATGCCAAATACTGGAGGACCAGTAAGCTTCAAGAGGGCAGTTCTTGTCGCGGTGGTCCACTCCATACTAATGTATGGAGCGCCGATATGGGTGGGAGCGCTGAGTATTAGGAAAAACTGGCTACTGTAATAAAAGGCGCTGAGGAAGTTATTAATTAGACTCGCTGCTGCATACAGGACCGCACCAACTGTGGCTCCCCAGGTTATTACGGGGATTCCGCCGATAGATTTAATGGCGCACGAGAGGAAATATATCTATGAAGAAAAAGGAAAAGAAACAGGAAGGAATGCAAAACGCAGAAATCTTGATGCATGGCAGGATAGGTGGAATAGCAACACATTTAGAGGACAGTGAACCAAGGAGCTCATATCGAATTTGAAGGTGTGGATTGATTGTGAACACAGATGTGTGGACTACAATCTCACACAGGTTTTGAGAGGAGATGGTGTTTTCAGATCCTATACAAAGAGAATAGGTAGAGTTGCAGTAGAGAAATGTGTGTACTGCGGCTGCACTGACGCTGGAGAGCATACAATATTCAAATGTGTGCGCTGGGATGGGTTAAGGCAAGAAGCAAATAGGAAGTTTGAGAAAGAAGTAATACCAAGGAATCTAATAGGAACGATGTTAGGTTGTAGAGAGCATTGGAATATACTACATTAGATGATAAAGGCTCTTATCAAAGCAAAAGAAGAAGAAGAAAGAAAACTGCAGAACGGGCAGTAGAGACATAAGGCCAGGATAACTGACTACTCAGCGATTTAGTGATGTAGATATAAATATACAGGGTGTCTCTAAAAGGTGCGGAAAAAACGCTACCACACATTTCTGAGGGCGATCTAACCCAACTTACCTCAGTCCAAAAGTGGATGCACCATTGCATTGAATTGCCACAAGAATAACACCCAAATTACAGAAGCATATGTGTCCATATACGGAATGAATTTTTTATATCCAGATTACTCATAAACGGCTGCTCCAATCAACTCCTACCAGGTATACCTTTTCTAGGTAAAAAACATTGGAGAATAAGAATTTTTATTTAAAAGTTAAATACAGTGTGTCTCAAAAAAGTTATTACGCTTTAAATGGATACAATATGCCGCAGGTGGCGCCCTCTACATTTTGCAATGAAAATGAGAGCAGATTTAAATTTTTTACCCCACGAAACCCCCCCTACCCAAATATTGTGACAATATACCAATTATTACAGAAATTATTTATAAAAAACTAAAACCAAATTGAACTTTTGACACTCTGTATCTCCGAAAGCATCCACTTTTGGACTGAGGTAAGTTGGGTTAGATCGTCATATTTTGCCCTCAGAAATGTGTGGTAGCGCTTTTTCCGCACCTTTTAGAGACACCCCAGTATAATGGTTCCACGAAATGCGCTAGGAGGAATAGGGTGGTTTTTGTGGGTACGCGGTAAGTTTTAGACTGGAGTCCCACACTACCATGTTGTGATGACATAAGCACATGGTGTCCATAAAGGATTTCTACCCACAAAAAAAAAGTATTATGCTTATAGTCCTTAGTTTTTAATGTAGTGTGGAACATTGGTTTAGTTTGTGTTTTATTTTTTTGCTGTAAATTATGGACAATTGCAGATAGAAATAGTGCTTAGTTATAAGTAAATTAAGTTTATATTTTAACTCTTATATTTACGTTTAATTTAGTTTCATATTTATACAGACATCTTGCTCTGGAAGAAAAGTGCCTGCTTGTAATGTACGGGATACAAAAATGTGTTACATTTCATAAAGTGGCAAACAAAATACAAAGTAAAATTCCAAAATAAGAAATTTTAACTTTAGTTCAAACATTGACCTATATTAAATTAAGATCTATCAATAAAAAAATAAGCTTAGTCCATTTAAAAATAAAAAAAAGGAAAAACACAACAAATTGCAAATTAGTAAAAAACTGTCTTTTAATCCTGCTATATTCACCCATATTTTCAAAGAAAATAAATTGTTACCAAATGATATATGTACAATTTTTATTTTGCTATAATTTTTTTGTTTATGATAGGGATAAAATGAATCAAACTTTATATAAGAGGTCTTTAAGCTTAAGCATAAGAAAATACTTTTACATATTATTACTATACTGTAAACAATATCAAGAACGGTTGCCTTGTTGCAAGTTCTATTATGCAAAGTATATGGGTATACGAGTATTCGTTGCTGTCAATTGTCAGTTTTTGCCGTAGTGTGTAAACTTTTATATTGTTTTTAATTTACCTATATATAATTTCTGTTAAATCGTTCTTTTTAGAAAGCATATTATCTTTTTCAAGCATTTAAAAGTAAGTATGCATACCTATATCTATAATTCTGATAAACGTGATAACCTATATACATAATAATAATAATAATACTCGTTCATTGACCGTAATATAGAATAATACAATAATATAAATAAAAGTATTCGGAATTACCGATATGGGTCAATTGGATCTAGGTCAGCAATACTGATCTTCCCCTAGATCCAAAGAAATAAACAAAAATACATTAACTGCATGAATTGATAATTAATAAACTGTAAGTAGAAAAGAGTAATTGAGTAATAGCAATAATGGCAAACAATCGTAACATTTGTAAACAATAGTGACATTAGTAAAAACAATGAAAGAATATTCTAAAATATATACTTTTTATAGATTGCTACATGATATGGGTTTTGAATTTCAAAAAGTGGGACGAAAGAGTATTCTTATTGAAAGAGATGACATCATTAGGTGGAGACATAAATACTTAGGAGACATCAGAAAATTCAGAGACGAAGGTATAGTTTATCATTTAATTTGTTATACTTTTATGTTCATTACGCAATTTATTATTTGCTTGTGTTTGATTGTGAGTGTTTTATTTTCAGGTAGAACTATAATATATATCGATGAATCATGGGTGAATGCAGGACACTCAGTAAATAAAAAGTGGACTGACGCCACTGTTCAAAGCAGCCGACAAGCTTTTACACAAGGACTCAGCACTGGTTTAAAATCACCAAGTGGTTTTGGGCCTCGATTTGCATTAATTCATGCTGGAGGCGAGTAAGGTTTTGTTGTTGGTGCTGAATGTACATTTCTCTGTAAGAAAAATACTGCTGATGTTCATAGCGAAATGGATGCAGATACATATGGAGATTGGTTCAAGAATAAATTGCTTTCCAAATATACCAGAGAACTCGGTTGTTGGTCTCGATAATGCCTCATATCAGACGAGAAAATTGGAAGAGTTTCCAACAGTAGCATGGAGATGACCAAATTATTAAATGGCTTACTGAGAAGAATATACCACTAGATAATGATACATGTTAACAAGAGATTTACTGGCTTGTGTGTCAGAGGTTAGGTCTCAGTATGACAGAAACAAAATTGATGAATTTGCAAAGAATGAAGGGCATTATGTTCTTCGGTTTCCACCTTATCATTGTGAATTAAACCCAATTGAAATGGTGTGGGCACAAGTTAAGCACTACGTTGAAATGCACAATACGACATTCAAACAAAGAGATATTGAAGAATTATTTGTGGAGGGTTATCAGAATGTAACAGTGAACAACTGGCATAATTACATTGACCACGTAAAAGACATCGAGCAAAATGTGGATAGTAGATAACTTGCAAGACGATGTTGAAGAGTTTAAAATAATTAAAGTCACACATTCATCATCAGATCAAGATTCTTTAAGTGATTGAAGAAAAATAAAACAATATGTGTACCTACTCCTTTGTATGGTCATGGTTAGTTTTTTCATAAATGTTATCTTGTATTATTAACTTGTTCTTATAAATGGGAAAGTATGTTTTTGCAAAATGAATTTGTGAGGAATTTGTGTCTTTAAATGTGTATAACAGAATGTAGATTAACATATTAATATTCAATAAGACTATATAAGTCATGTAACATATTAAAAAATAAAAGTATATGTGTATGTGTGGTTATTGTTATTCTTTTCATAAATATGTATTATTTAAGTTGTTTTTATAAATGGAGAAGTCTTTTTATGAAAAATAAATTTGTGATTAACTTTGTCTTTGTCTGAATTTATAGTGGATAGTAGATTAAGATGTCAATATTCAGTAACGATGAAAATTGTATACCTTAAGTATTTCTTTGAAATATTAATTTATTTACTCTGGCTTACTATATTCAGTTATATTTTAAATAATTTTCTACAGAACAATTCCAAAGGATTATATTATTACAAATATTTTAACTAATCCATCTTCCCGTATATTCTCCCCTTTTAGTGTTTTGTATTACTATTAATTTTTTGTATGCATCAATTGAATGACAAACAGTCGTATAGGTTATGTTTTGATTACAAAAGTCAGATATTAAGCGGAACTGTAACGACATTATACAATGAGACGATTTGGCAACCATGAAATCAATTGCCTAAGACGTATACTGCATAATGGGGTTGAGACGGACTATAGCTACTTTTAGAAATGGATACATATAGCAATAATAAATATATAAATATACTTATGCTGAAGTTGCTTACACTATATGCAAAGGTAATTATGTATAAATATTCCTACCTATTATAGCTGTCCTTCTTTTTAGGTAAACTGTAAATAGTGAGAAAATTCTTTTATTTAAGAATTTACACGCTGCAAGTAAAATTAATTTTTATTTGGATTGGATTATGTATTGAAAATTAACAATTTGGTGTTCCCTAGTTAAAGATTAATAAATTATATATTTAATAATACTAAGCTACTAGAAAATGTAACACATGGCCGTTTATAAAAGTTATAAATTTGTTTTTGTAAAGCATAATTAACAAAGACGTAAGTAAGTGATTAAAAAAAAATAATATACATATTTATATAATTTAATAAATTTTATTACCGGTAAAATGGGGTGGCTTTATGCCACTTTTTATGGTTTTCAAAGAATTTTGGACAATTATAGACACCAAAAATGTTTGTAAAAATTAACGATATACTTTGAACCTTTGGTTACTAAATTGTGTAAAAAAAGACTTAGAAATTTTCATTCGTTTTTCTAAAATTATTTATAATAATTGGCACAATTTCCTCCCATAGGATGGGGTGGCTTTGTGCCAGCTACTTGTTTACCGTTTTAGCACAATGCCGCCTATTTACAGGCTGAAAATGTGCCAGGCCCAGCTTCATATTATAGTGAAACTGTATGGTATGAGTGACATGGCCCAATTTCACCCCAATTAGTTTTATCTCTGTTATTTTTGTGGCACAATCTCGCCCCAAATAGAAGGTTTGATGAAAATTTTTTTTTATTTATAAAATATAACAAAAACTAGATATTCTTACAAACCAAAATAAAACAAAAGAACAGCCAATTCTCACATAGAATAGTAACTAATAAAGATAATTAAGCGTATAAACTGAATTTCAAACTAGGTAGTGGCACAAATTCCCCCCTTATATTGTCGGAATCTTATTCAAGGTGACACACCCAGGTTATTTTGCACTACTCGACCACTGCGTATTCTTTAAAAGATAACCTATATTAACACCTAATTACGTGTGAACTTTGAAACGGTCATTATTAAAACACTTTAGGCATGCCAGGAGAAAGTATGCGATAAAACGAAAATTTTGCAAAATCTCACCAACTTAATAACTTGACGAAACAGAAATGGAGGGTATTGCATACACAAACCATACATTTCATTCTATTCGCCTCTAATATCGGTATTCTTGAACAAGAGTTCGGGGCGGTAGGTGAATCGATGTGCCGATATGGTGCGAATATACACGATCAACACGTAGTGGCACAATCACGCCCCGGCTGGCACAAAGTCACCCCATTTTACGGTACCATCGATACATCCCCCACCTTCAATTTATTTGTCGACAAACTAACATAATGCCCTCTCTATATATCTTACTTACTCTTAAGATTATTCCTATTATTGTTATATTTTTTAGATTATACGTTATTTCCATTTCTGATAAACAAAGACTTTATTGAAATATTGCGAGGTGTGAGTTCATAACTTTGAGCTGGTAGTACTAGAATGTTGAATGCACGTCATCATACATGCGCACTCACACACCTTTTTTATTTGTACCACGAATATCGTAATAGGTGTGGTAATATAATTCAACAGTTCTTCCTCTCGGCGAAAAGGTAAAGTACCAAAGACACTGAAGAGTTTAGGCACACAAAAACACACTAGATGGCTGATGAGCATAAAAGATTAAGAGTTCAAAAGCGGGTTGCACCACAATAAAAAAAGTTGCATATATGAAGCAGAAAATGGGCTTGTAGGTAGAACGTCGTGTGCATGAGTATCTAATTTTTAAGAAATCTCTATCTGCACATAGCAGAAATTGTAACACTTAAACAAAATGTATTATCCAATATTTGCAGTAGTAACAGCTACGATCACCGACAATTTCTATCTGTAAGTATAATAAAAATCGTAAAACAACTCCTATCCACCATATATATTATTATACAGGGTGTCTCTAAAGAGTGCGGAAAAAACGCTACCACACATTTCTGAGGGCGATCTAACCCAACTTACCTCAGTCCAAAAGTGGATGCACCATTGCATTGAATTGCCACAAGAATAACACCCAAATTACAGAAGCATATGTGTCCATATACGGAATGAATTTTTTATATCCAGATTACTCATAAACGGCTGCTCCAATCAACTCCTACCAGGTATACCTTTTCTAGGTAAAAAACATTGGAGAATAAGAATTTTTATTTAAAAGTTAAATACAGTGTGTCTCAAAAAAGTTATTACGTTTTAAATGGATACAATATGCCGCAGGTGGCGCCCTCTACATTTTGCAATGAAAATGAGAGCAGATTTAAATTTTTTACCCCACGAAACCCCCCCTACCCAAATATTGTTACAATATACCAATTATTACAGAAATTATTTATAAAAAACTAAAACCAAATTGAACTTTTGACACTCTGTATCTCCGAAAGCATCCACTTTTGGACTGAGGTAAGTTGGGTTAGATCGTCATATTTTGCCCTCAGAAATGTGTGGTAGCGTTTTTTCCGCACCTATTAGACACCCCAGTATATTAAAAAGGAAAAATAAAAAACTTTTTAACGTAATACCAAAGACAGTACATATACAATTAATAGAAAATTTGAAGGATACGACAGTTGTTATATATATTCATATATGCATTTCGTTCGTATTTGCGTCCAAATAGAGATATTTCGAAGTTAGATTCTCACGCACACAACGTTCCAAATACGAAAAAAGTTTTTGAAAATCAAGAAACATGGATTATACTTACAAACTTCCCATTTTCTAGTGTAGGATATAGGAGCACCTGGATATTCATCTTCAAACTCGTCTTCACTGGAAAATCCAGTAGCTTCATCCATTTGTTCACTGTAGTTAATTTGAAGTTGTCGCAGCTTCCGATTTTCAATAGCTAACGCGTTCATAGTTGACTTTGCTAATTTTACGAAGCTATTGCTATTGCAACCCTACATCATGAAATGTTTGAAATCAAATTATTTCTTAATAAGAAGAAAAAAAATGGTAAAAATTATTCAATTAAGTAAAGCGTGATCGAAATTTAATGTCATTGCCTCACATTTTTATACAGTACCCAGTATAATTGGGGGATAATAGGTAACACTACGACAATTGACGTTCTATTTTTTTTTTCGAGGAAATTCATTAAAATATAACCTGTTTTATATTTCAAACAAAATTACTTTACAAAAAATCGAATATTCAATACTAAAGTGACGTTTCAGTCTGTAAAAGAAGAACATTTTGAATTATAGAAAAATATTACCAAAATGGATATTGACAATGGAGAGCAGATAATTTAGTAGAATTAGATTTTTCATGGGACTTTGAGGCAAGCATATAGACTTTACATTGTAGAATTTTTATATTGATATGATATGTAAATATTTCAAATTACATATAAGTATACATGAGTATCATCCTACGACGAATGTTTTTTAATAATGCCTTGCTTGAAATTATGCTAAAATAACACATAGATTCATTGCATCAAACAATTTGGCTATCGCAGTGATTTATTAGAAGTGATAACGTCTTCTAAACGACGATCCCCATTTTTTAATGTTAATTTGACAATTTTTTTAATTCTGGATATCTCACATAACAAAATTTTCGAATAAAATTAATTTAAAGAATGAAGCAAACATTTTTATTATCTACTAATAAAAACCTTAAAAATAATGATATTCAACAAACTTAAATGATGGAACTATGAATTCTAAATAATTTTGTCAGTGTAAAAAATTTTCACCTGTGTAATTTCTAAAGAAACATTGTTAAGGGAAATCCAACGCATAGAAACTTAATTCGCATTGAATGCGAAGACATAACTAGAAGTACTTACAGCACGTCATAAAGAATACTAAATAGGACGTTCAAAGTAATAACGTCCATTAGCAAAGCACGCATCTATTCTTTATTTCATATTTTTAAACATGTTCAGTTGTTGTCTTGTTAACCTGTCTATGAGTAATGAAATAGCCTTTTTCAAATCATCATATTAAACAATGATCATCATATTAAACAATGTAACTAATATTTGCTAAAGGTAAGTGCATTGACGTAGGTGGCGCGCAAGTCGTTTCAACAAATGGGTATTTATGTTTTTGTAGTGTTGTCGGTCTATGAGGCCACGCCTGAAAGAATTGAATTGGATCAAATATGGTGATATTTCAGTTGTTTATGACAGTGATGTTGATTGTGAAATTTTAATTGCCGGTCGACATTATATAATAGATATCACACGCATTTTCTCGCTTTTTCCAAGTGAGTTTGTAATAGTCGTCACACAGCATTACTTTCGCTGTCAAATCAATTCTCCCACCCAAACGTCACGCTATTGGTCGATCTACACCTCTCGAAAGAAAAAGTGAGCTTCAGTATGTAATCCTCAAGCGTGTTCGTCTGGAACAGTCGAGCAACGGGAAGCAAAACTGAAGACAAAACGAGTTCTTTGAGTGGCATTGCATCGCATGCCGGGCGAAGCTAGTTCTTAATATAAATTTCATATTAATATTGACTTCTAAGAAAATGGCATCTTTTAAAAGAGATAAATTGTAATCATCGAAATTGCTTTCAATGTCTCACTTTACACTGTGAGTGTTTCAATATCACGAATGCCCAATTTTATTTTCAATGTCATAAAAAACTTATCGACTTCATTTTATTTAGAACGTTTAAATTACGGGAACCTATATTTTCAGTAAGTTAGTAAGTAAACTGTATGAGATAATTTACCTTCATAGACAGTACTTGTTACTAAAATGTTAGATATAATTCGGCATACCATTGATACATTTTTATGTAAAATTTATTACTACAGAATTTCACAGTATCATGACAAACAATTTCAATCACACTGTATCAATATATTAAAACACGGAACAAATAATGACTTGGGAATGCTTGGTCATCAATTGTCGGAAATGTATAGTAGCTTGTAAAAATTATAATGGACTTTCTTAATTTATCTTTCTTCAAATAAATATAATTTTAATATTCATGGTAGTTTTAAACTGCTACCAGTCCATGTGTATGCATTTACCATTATGTAATTAATAAATGTTCGCTCAATGAATGATATACACGAAATAAAATTTAAATACCTGACATCTACTGAAAACATGATCCTTCGTCACGATTATATTAAAATATTCTAGAACTAACTTTAATTGTTCGTCAATATTGTCCGGTTTCACGTGGAGACAATGGCCGGCGGGAACGTAGCCCATCAACTGAAAATCGTCAGCATAGAAAACGCTTCATTCACACCAGATAATACATACCATATTGAATGTTTGTCCTCTGGTTAATATGTAACGTCTTTCATCCTGGTAATATCGGACGCATTCTTTATGATCGACGTTATTAAGCAAAACTTGTGCGTTAATACCACATCGCCTGAGATTCTTTACTAAACCCTGTAGCATAGTATCACATATGAAGGCAATTTTATCTGCAGGTACTGGTTCGAAATGTGGACTCGGCGGTTGTGGATTAATTCTGGGCGTTTCTTTGGATTTCTAAAATAGGGTCTAATTTATTTTATTATTTTTATATTGTACTTTGAATCAATAATAATAATAATATTTAATATATCAATTACATGAGTACAGGCAATGGAAAAACCCAAAAGTCGCATCGTATTGCCGGTAACATTTAGAAAGTCCTTGATTTTGTACAAACATGCTTTTAAGAAAATTTGTTTTTATGTTAGAATTTAGTATACCTGCAGATATATGATTGTAGTACTTGATTCCCTCCAAATAAAGAGGATAAGGTTAGTTTTATAAGAAAGAAGGCCGTATTGTTTACATCATATATATAATACTACTATATTGCGTGTAGACAAGGAAAACTTCCCTCCAACATTGTGAAACAGAAAACACGGTGTTATGCCGTTTTTGAGTCTCGCTGTCAAAACTGCGCATGCGCTATAAATAATGTTTCTATTTTATGTCTGCTTGTTTATCACCTAGATTACGGACGTTTTTAAACTCATCGGTGAATCAATTGGTCGAATCAGGTTTCCACCAAAATGTTGTTATATTGCGGTTAGATTTATGATGGGTTTTTCAAAACGCGTTTCTATATTCACCAAAGTTTTATGCTGGACTCAACAGAAATCCACTTTTTCCATCTGCTATAGAAGTTGGTTCTTTGATGGTTGTTTGGTGGACGAATAGTGGGGGAAATGTCAAAATAGTTGACGAATAAAAGTAAAGTTCTGGTTGATGTTGAAAAATCGTGTTAACTGATATTTATTATGGACATCAACATTGCACAAATCTCTTTATTACTGCCCTACCTCTACCAATTGCCTTGTAAAGCGAAAATGAGATTGAAAGTCAATATCGTCATAATATGGGACAACATTATTCACATACCCCCTAATCTTTTCATGAACCTTTCTTATCTTTAATATGATTTCTTCAACAGAAGAAGTTAAGAAATCATCATCTGATGGATGTTCCAAAGCCACTGTAATCTGTTTTACCAATACTATGGTACCAAAAAAAACTGGTGTCGCACATAATTAATAATAATGTACCTAGGGAATTACAGCAGATTACAGTACATTTAGTTTGAGGGAAAATAAATCTTTTCTTAGGTTATGTATATATCGATAGTAAAAACCATATCTATGAGAGTCCAGTCGTGCTTGCTATGCTAGTGCAAACACTAACAATAGACATTAACCCAAAGATAGCTAAAAGATTGATATGTAGTACTTTGCTCATCACGACTACTTTCATTGAAATTACCACATAATAGGATGGGACATTTAGCGATGAAAATGTCAGTCAGTTTACATTTCCCTTGGGCGAACGCTATATAATATAATGAGAAGAATTCTTATGAAACCCTCTAACACCGGACACCTGATTGTTCTTTTCACTGCAGTAGTGGAAAACACTCACAGATACAGCATGAAGTTCGTCCCGAGCCCATAAAGCACATTTGTAATATTGACGATTTATTTTTAATCACTTCAACAATTATGAGTGAATGTTTCATAACTTTTCTGAATGTATAATCCAGTCATACTGTCCGAAAATAGGCCCTGAATTAGAAAATGAACCGAACAAGCCAATTTTTTTATATGATGTTGGATGGGGTCAGGACAGCTTAATTTGAAGTTTTCGACCGAAACCCCTCAGGGCGTTTTCCGCCATCTTGAAAATAAGGGTGAATTCTTGTTTCCTTTGTAACTCGGCTCCTCGTCGTCCTACGGGGAAGTTGTTTAGATATTTTTTGTTCCCTTTTTTATTCTCTATAATTGATGTTATATAACTTTTTCACCTAACATCTGCCGTTCTCGAGATATCGGCAAAAATAGGACATAATTTGGGGTACGAGCTCGGTTTTTATTTTTTTTCTTCTTTATCGTCACACATAGCCAAAAAATGTCTATTACCAAAATGGTAGAGCACATTCGTACCTAAAAAAATGTATTTTTGTTTACCCTCCATTTTCAAAATTACGAGTTCTAGTTTGCCGCAAAGTCGGCAAGTCAGTGCGAAGTTTTGATTCTATGGCTCGCGCGATTGAATAGATACGTTGTTACGGATTCACCGTTCTGAATATAATTATTGAAATAAAATAAAAGTAAATAAAACAGTGAAATTATGAATCACATGTATAAAATTTATTAGGCAACATTTTTTACAGGTAAAAAAGATATTCATGTCTTCCTTCTTTTCGACGGTCCTGCTTGTTCATATTGCTCTTGTTCAGCATCCTCTTCGAGACGTGGAGATTCTTGAGCTACGTTGTCTTCGACGGTCGCATCATCCTCTTCGTCTGATTCACTGTCATATAGGAAGTCGACTTTGGCGGCGTTGTCGCATGTTTGTCCACTGCAATTAAGGCAAATCGTGGAACACGTAATGCCTGCTTTCCTGCACCCACAACCAGCTCCACATTTTTGTTTACATTTACACGATACAAGCTTTAGAAGCTCGGTTGGCACGGGTTCGGCTGTGCTTGTGATTGGTTCTAGTCCTTGGTGTGTTCGTCGCCAACCCCATTCCTCCGGATCTTTGTATAATCCGAGCCAACTTTGTACTTGGTGATATGTACGGAAGACGTGCTGCCGTGCTGCGTTCTTAGTTGGTGGAAGTGATGACAGATTGAATCTGTTTTTGGTGATCAATTTTGTGAAGCGCCGGTATCGTAAAATATTGATGTATTTGTCTTCCTTATTACCGCCGTATAGGGCGATGAGGAATCGTTCTCCTGTGGATGCCAAAATCTCCGGATCGACGTTTTTTCTTTTGAATAGTTCAACCGATGATACCAATTCCGCATGGTTTTCCATAGTTTTTATGAATTTGGATTTCCCAATATTGAAAAAAGACGATGTGGTATCGCAACCGCTGAAAGCATGAAGGAAGAGTATGTTGTCCTGAATGGTCTTGCCGTGCTTTAGACTAGTTGGAGAGTACAATGCTGCTGGTGTATTTCCTTTCGCTGGTTTTCGGAAGAAGATGTTTGTGTTCTGTTGTGCCAGTCCGGTAAGTAAAACCAAAAGATCAATGTCTTCGCCGACGATTTCAACGGAGTCATACTTGGACGCTTCTTCGAGTGCCGTGGTTACAATCAAAGTATCTGCGTCCTCGAAAGCCTGCTGAACGTTGATCGCGACGTTTGTAAAATGAAGGCACAGCATTTTTACGAAGTTATCTTTGTTAACGTTTCTTGCAAGGAATTTTTCTTGACTGACTGTTGGAGCTGTAGTCTCGTTGATTGTAAATTCAGGAGATTGGTACTTCTTCGAACGTCGTAGTCTTTCCGAAGTCTTCGTCCCAGCAATACTCATGTCATTAGGATAACCATCGAATATAATTATGATGTTCTCCTGAAAATGCTGTTGGACGTACGTTACGTATTTTTGGCAGATGAGGCCGAATGTTCCAACTCGACCCCAAACTACTTTATGAAGAAGAAAACCACCGTCGATTATTTGCAGATGTCTGTCACCAAGTTGTATATTTCCCTCCAAAGGTTTGAAAGCATTGTATAATAATGACTTGGTTCCTTTCCGCATTCCTTCTTCGGTGAATAAAGATAATGGAAACGGAGCGAGCTCGTATGCCAAATACTTCTTCATATCGGCATCGGAGTTCTTCGCAATGCACATTCTTTGGAACAGTAAGAGAGGATTGATTGGAACTGGTGACGTCTCGATTAGAATGCTGCTGTTGACTGCCGATATCGGAAGCACTTTATCCTTCCTTTTAAATGATAAAGAGCCGAAATTCGCCCGTCATGTTAGCTATCATTTCGCAACCAACTTCGTTTGCACGGTGACAATTGATTTTCTGACTTGCGACAACCCCCGTGCTGATAGAAATCAATTCATCCCTTTTACTGAAAGGATCATTATTTGGGAGCCACATGTCCAGTTTCTCGACATCGGAATTGTCCCGAGCAATCCGCGTGGGCCTCATGTCGATGTGCTGTTCGGTTGTTGAGCAAGGTACCCCGGAGAACGTTTCAATTTGCTCGCATATGTTTTGCAGTTGAACCATTCCCAAGGTCCACTTTGCTATGGTGCTTTCGGTAATTCCACGACCCCGAGTTAGTCCTCCTGTTGTCTTCATGGATCGCATAAGCGTTTGTTCTATTGTCATGTCTGACATAATACCGGACCAGAATTTGTCCGTGCGACGAATCGTGAAATATCCACATCTTGTGAATCTGTGATAATCGTCGTCGGGTATTCTTTCATGTAAAGTTCGCATGTACTGTACGTATAAATGAGTAGACTTCGCATATAGGAAATGCCCGGTCGCATGGAAAAAAGGAAGCATCTGCTGGGTGGTATCGAGATGGAGCTCCCAATTGCCCGATCTTTCCGCCTCTATAAAGTTTTTCACCAAAGTGACCATTCGATAATACTGCACCCACAGTTTTGCCGTTGGACCTCTGTTTTCGATGTTCTTTAATTCGTTTCGAAATTTCTCCCATATTCCTGTAATAACGTTATTGCCTGCGGCAGTAAGTACGACTGGTCGATTGAAAATATCATCCACATAGTTATCAAGTTCATCGCGTTCCTCGTCATTTAATTCCAGCGAATCCAGTATAATCTTTGACAGAGCGACGTGTGACAAGATGTGAGCTCGGACAGCTCTTGCATACGCATGACCAGAAAGAATTTTTTCTACGCAATTCTCTGCGTATATTAACTTGAAGAGTTCTTCGATTCCGCTTCCCGACATGATCATACCAATTGCTCCCATAAAGGACATCAATAGATGGAATCCACCGAGCCGTACAACGACGTTCTTCACATCCGATGTTGGATCAGCTGCTTCCACGATGTCGCGAGCTTTCCAATAAAGTGGCTGATCAAATGTTACAAAAGGAGTTCTTTGATGGCAACCCTTGCATTTTTCAACAGCTTCAATAAGCGAAGTGAGGATGGTGTCGTAATCCGATGGCAGGGCATTGATGAACGGGAGACAAATAACTTTTGAACGTTTGTATCTCAGAGTGGTTGTTACTTTCTCCATGAAACCATTCCATCCCGGAACCCCCACAGAGCAATTCCATTTTCCATAAAGCCAAATTAAATCTGGTACTGTCGGTACAATTTCGTGCGAGAGTTGACGAAGATCTTCGAGATTAGCGACTTTTATGGATTGTAATCCTGCGGATTTATGTTTACAATACGACTGTACTGGAACCATGCCCAATTGTGCAACTTCTGAGGCGGATTTCATCTCGACAATACGTGGAATTGCAGAATCACGCCCGAGGGCAGTGTGTGGAGTCACACAATGTATTCCTCCCATCGCATGAAACGTTCCATGACCGTCGATGGTATTAATGTTGATATCTGCATTATCGAACACGAATTGAGAAAATGAATTCTGCAAAACTTCACGTTCAGCTCGGTGTATACAAGAATTCTCAAAAATAGTTACTTCTCTGTACGAGGCACAGAAACCCATTGCTGATAAAATGTTTATAAGAGTCTTCGAACCGAATTTTTTGTACAGGAAACCTCCGACGCCTATCTGTAGCTGGGATAAGAACGAACGAGGACGTACAGCTGTAATTATAGCATGAGCTATCGCTGTACATTTTCTTTTCCAACTTTCAAATGCACCACGTTTATCCTTCATAATTATTGCGGAAAGGAAAACTTCCAAAGTCTCAGGAACGACAGATTCGATATCTTTCACAAATTCATCCGATGCAGGGTAATTGTTCGTATCATGCGTGGCACTTCTTATGTCCTCGCGGATAATTGCTGCAGCTTCGCGAATGACTCGTAATCGTTCTCCTCGAGAATCCTCATTTCTTTGGCTGTACCAGTTATCCGAAAGTATTTTATAACCGGTGTTCCGAAAGCAAATCAAGCAATCGCATCCTCGTTTTTCACTGATCAGAATGTCATGTCCAAACTTTGCTTGTAAACGACTTTTCACAGTTTTAATATGAGGAACGTAGTCTCCTTGTATTTGGCTGATCAATTCATTTAAAGAGAATTGACATTCGTCGGAATTTTCAATTAGAAATGAGTAAATGTCCTCCATGACTTCGTCCACTTTGTCCCCGGTAGGTCGTATTTTTTTTTTGTCCTTGGAAGCTAACGGGTAATACACATGAGTAATGCATTTGCGATGGTACCGAGATCCAGCGGCGACAAGATCAGGTACATGCTGGATACGGTTCTTGATTGAAACAGCAAAATCACCATCGCGTCCAGCAAGGTGTTGCATAATTTTTTCTTTCATCGATCTGTCTTTCACCACACTAATTCGTTTTCGTTTTCGATGTTCTACTTTCCATTCTTCTTCTATTACTTCTGCACAAAATAAGCATTTATTTGTGAAATCAAAAACAGGCTCAAGCAGCGGTTCTTCTTCTGGTTCCTCGAGTTCTTCCGAATGCCTCAATGCAGATGTCCTTCGTCGATAAGCAATCGACGCTAGTCTTTCGTTGCTGTATTGTTTGTAGCACGCATGGTGAACACTTACTGAATCGACAGTTTGTAACATACGCTGATAATCCTCATGTCCTCTTTTAATGCTAGCCGCTAAAAGAGATTGGACAGCTTTCTTCTTCGTCATATAAATGTCTTCGATCAAAGGTTTTTTGCAAATAAAACAATCGCTCATTTTCACAACGATAGTAAATACGTACGCTGACACTGACATTCGCGAAACAACTGCATAACAATCTCCTATACAATGTAAGCACACTTATAAATTTCGATGGTGTGCGTAAGCCGAGGAAACCCGAAACCTCAAATTTTAGTTACGAACTTGCTCTACATGCTTCATAATAGATATTTTTCGCAGTATATGGCGATAAATAGGGAAAAAATTGAAACCGAAACCCAATTTTTTTCCTATTTTTGCCGATATCTCGAGAACGGCAGATGTTAGGTGAAAAAGTTATATAACATCAATTATAGAGAATAAAAAAGGGAACAAAAATACCTAAACAACTTCTCCGTAGGACGACGAGGAGCCGAGTTACAAAGGAAACAAAAATTCACCCTTATTTTCAAGATGGCGGAAAACGCCCTGAGGGGTTTCGGTCGAAAACTTCAAATTAAGCTGTCCTGACCCCCTCCAACATCATATAAAAAATTTGGCTTGTTCGGTTAATTTTCTTATTCAAATGTATATAATGACTGGACTAGTAATATTTTGGCATAGACAATGGCAAAATTAAGATTATTATTGATTTACCAATCGGTCATGAGCATTTTAGTAAATATTAGTCTTTATTATTGCCCTTGCTAGAATTCAACATAATCGTCAAATTTCACATTATTATCTCAAAAGCGCAGTTTAGGGGATTTATAACAATGACTTTAAAATTATCAACTTATCAACACGAACTAATCAATCTTTAATTATACACCCATGTCGATCTAATTCCACTTTTCTTCCACATATATGCAAATTTTAAAGTACTTATGTACTTAAAATTTTATGTAGGAGTGATTTTTCGGCTCACCATTAATGCCCCTAAATAATTTAATGTCATTAGTCATGAGTTAATTGTATTTCAAAATAACTTTTGACTAATGTAGTTAAATTTAACGATATTAGTATGTACTATAGTACTATATAATTTGTGCATATCAGTAGAAAAAAAGTGGAACTAATAATAACAATAGTAATAATAATAAGGTATTTATTAACAAAGGCGAAGCTTGGCCGAAGCTACTTACTTAACCTTACCAGTAACAATCAATATGTACAAAAGAAACAAACACATACACACGTGTGAACATATAATACTTAATTAAACAGAAACTGAGCTTTAGTTGAAAAATCTAAAGCAGCATTAGTTGCTAAGTAGATATCACTTATACGCTGGTGCAAATGTAGTAGTAGGTAACTGTTTGAAATAATCACGACATTTATTAATGGTAGTTGAAGCATTGTAAGAGAATGAACGTTTAAACATTAATGTGTGACGTCTCGGAATAACAAAGGGGTATCGGTACCTAGTATTAATCTTATGCAATTCATAGTGCTTCCACAATTTCAAAGACAAGTGAGCTGGAGAGGACGTTGTAACCACTGAGTGCGCAAGTATGGCATAATGCAGTCTGTGATGACTCGTCCATATTCAGCCACCCAATCAGCTGTTGTTTATCATATACGTGGTCACGGAACTTTAAATATCAACCACAGACTATTCGAATTCTCTGAATGCGATATCTGTCGAGTGAATCAAGACAGACACCATACACAGTATTACAGTAGTTAAGGTGAGGTAATACTGAACTATCAGTTAGAAGTTTCCCTACATTAAAATCAAGAGTCAGTCAGAAGTTTTCTTAAATTAAAATCAAGACAGTGTTCGTTGGAGTAAAGTATTTTTAAAGAGGAGTATGCCTTTTTTAAGAGTTGATTTAAATGGGGTTTAAATCTTAAAGAAGTATCAACGTACAGTCCCAAATTCCTTGCTGAGCTGACAGGTTTCAGGAACAAATTATTAACACCAACAGTAAGATTTTCTGAAAATGCAAGGGACTTGTTATTACCAAAAACTATCGACCAAGATTTGGAAGGGTTAATATGCAAGTTATGTTTTTTAGATCATAGTAATAGTTTTTCCAAATCCTCATTAATTAAATAAGACCCTTCCATAACAGTAGCTGACGAAAAAATTCTGTAAATTTGAGTATCATCTGCATAGAACATACAATATGTACAATAAAGGTTTCATAACACTGCCTTGAGGGACACCTCTACGCACAGCAAGATCTGAAGATTCTGAGAGTTCAGTTACAACTCTCTGCCTACGATCAGACAGATTTGAAAGACAACATTTAGGTTAATTGCATCAAAGTCATAATATTTCAATTTAGATACTATAAGTTGGTGATTAATTGTATCAAACCGATTCGTAGAATCCAGTAGCACGAAAGCAGTCCAAAAACCCCGATCCCACGACACAAGGTCATCAGTCACCTTGATAAGTGCCGATTCCGTACCAAATCGTTTGCGAAATCCAGATTGGACATTAGGTATAATGCCATAAGCTACGGCACATTCAATTACCTGCTTGTAAATGATTTTCTCCAAAATCTTATATAAAACCGGCAGTATACTAATTGGGCGAAAATCGTTGTAATTGGCACGATTGCTAACTTAGGAAATCGGATGAATTAGATTGACACATATGTGTATAATTATAGATTTTTCAACATATCTCATAAACAAAAGTATACTATTATACTAACACTTCGTATATATACGATAAATATATCGAATTGCCATTGCAAAGCTATACGTCAAGCCGAAGACAGCCAATAAGCTCGAAACGCGTCCTTGACCAAGTTAGCAGGGGCAATACATATTTCATGGGTTAATCAACTTTAACAGAATAAGAATTTTAAATTACAGATTATTAATGAATGTTTCATCATATAGGCAAAGTTGCAGGTATGCACGATCACATGATTATAAAATTATGTTTATTTTATTCAATATTTAGGCATGGTTTGGTGATAGAATAAATGAAGCAAGTTGCCAGTTCATATGAATATTTCTAAATGGTAATGCGTAACTCAATTAAAAACACTCATTAACAGTTTTGTTGATATATAGTGAGGACGCGCGGGTTGGAATAAATTCATTTAAAATTTTTGGTTTTGTTTTATGGAAAAACGCTCGGATAGGTCGATTTTTAGTTTTAGCTGCGGCTTTTTTGATGGGAAAATGATGTACAAAGGCTGGTCCAAAAATATGTTACGACCATCAATTTTTTTTCTTCAAATGGAAACATATGTTACTTTCTTATACAGGGTGTTTCATCGGTTGGGGTATCGCGAATTAAACTGCCTAAATATAAAAATGTCGACTTCAAATTTTAACCACTTATAGAACTTTTAAACCGCTACCAGTAGGTTAGGTTGTTTTTGATAATATTATTTTATTTAATGCGTAAATAAAAAAAAACCTTCGTTCAAAAAATCAAAAGTACTCAGATTTTATTGAAATTCAGGTGTTAAAAAGATATGTCTATAAAATCAACTATGCAATTGAAAAAAAAATTAAAACTTAATCAATTATTGAATATTTTACAATAATTTCAAAATTAAAGGCAAGACGTTGAAGAATTTATGGTTTTTTTATTACAGTGTTGTGTGTTGAGTTTATAAGCGATTCAAGGTAAGAAAGTTAATATAAATTAGGAAAAATTAGGTATTACCCAGCTTTTTTTGGCGCTAGCTGTAAATTCCACTAATTCAGATCAACATGACACTGTCACTGTGCGGATGTCAAGTGAATGGGTAATACCAGGTAGTAGAAAGTAAATATTTATAACAAATGTTCAAAATGGTGACCTTCTTGCTGCACACACAGTTCTAACCGACGCGTGAAGGAATTAAGAACTGTAGCGCCTGTGTTTAGCTGGTTAAGGCGTTCAAACGCATTTGTTATTCTTGCCCTCATATCCTCGGCGGTAGTTGGCGGTTGTTGGTACACCATCTCCTTCACAGCACCCCATGTGAAAAAATCCATCGGTGTTAAGTCGGGTGATCTGGCTGGCCATGGAACTGGCCCACCACGTCCGATCCAGCGTGCAGGGAACTGATTATGCATAACCTGACGAGCCCTTAGTGCGTAGTGCGGAGGAGCCCCATCTTGCTGCAGCCACAAGTGTTGGCGAACATTGAAATATTGACTTTATTTAACAAACGGTTTCGTTTATAAAAATTCTGATTGTGAAGTTAATATAGGTGATATTTCCACGTATCACCATTCAAATTTGAACATTTTTTGAGCACTTTTAATTTTTGATAATACGTTTTTTTTTAATTTACGCATTAATTAAAATAATATTATCAAAAACAACCTAACCTGCTGGTAGCGGTTTAAAAGCTCTATAAGTGGTTAAAATTTGAAGTCGTTATTTTTATATTTAGGCACTTTAATTCGCGATACCCCAACCGATGAAACACCCTGTACGTAGTATAAGGAAGTATTGTGATGATGAAAATTTTCGACCTCGAGATTTTTGCAGATGTCCACGTTTTCAAGTCCCCTGATACCGAAAAAGTGGTTTTTAAAAAATGTCTGTGTGTCTGTCTCTCTCTCTGTGTGTGTGTGACCACGATAGCGGCCAAACCGCTGTAGATATCAATTCCAAATTTTGTATTTACGTGTATAATCTCCCTCTTGAGATCTGATTAGTTTTTCAGTAAAATCGGTAGACCGGAAGTAGCAGTTTACTTCAGCGAAAAAATCGAATTTTGCGAATATTTCGTCAACTACTAAGTTTAAACAAATTTATAAAGAATTCATATATACTTAAAATTAAAATTGAGAATAATTTTATTTAAAAAGTTTTTCGAAATTCCTACCGGAAATAGGTCTTTTACTCTTATCGAAAATCAGTTTTTTGCGAATATTTCGCAAGTCATGCTTTTTAGACAAGTACGTTACGGGTATAAAAGTATTTAAAACATAATTTTCAATATCTTTTGTATAAAAAAAATTTCAAAATTCAGACCGGAAGTACCACTTTTACTCTTATCGAATAGCGATTTTTTGCAAATATGTCGTAAGTTATGCATTCTATATATATTTATTAAGAGTACAAAAGTATTTAGAACTGGATTTGCAATATTTTTTGTATATATGAAATTTCAAAATTCGGACCGGAAGTAGCACTTTTACTCTTAGCGAGGAGCACTTTTTTGATAATATCTTGCAAAGTATGCATTGTATAGCGATTTATTAAGCGAATGAAAGTACCTAGAATAGGATTTTGAATAAGTTTTGTATAAAAAAATTCTTAAAATTGTATAGTTTGAAACGCTCATACGTATAAGAAAGTCGTGTGGTGGCCACACCTCATTTTTTTTTATTTAATTTATTAATTCTGCATCGAATTCTAAGTATATTTCATGTACCATGTCCGATACCCCAACTCAACAGTTATCGAGAAATTATAACCGAAATACAACAAATTAAGCCGCAAACGTTAACGGCAGTGTTACGAGAAATTGATCTTCGGCTTGCCTATTGTCAGCAAGTTAGTGGTCAACAGTTTGAACATTTAATTTGACTTGTTTTTTTAATAAATCGGTCCTTTTCAGACAAGAGAGTGAAATAAATTTTGTAGGATACGGTCTCAGTTATTGATATGTTCAATTGTAAGTTTCTCGATAACTGTTGAGTTTGGATATAGGGCATGGTACATGAAACATACTTAGAATTCGATGCATAATTAACAAATTAAATAAAAAACATATGTTTCCATTTGAAAAAAAATGGGTTTGCTTAAGACCACACGACAGAAGTAAAAACTTCATCAAGGCGAGGTTAATAATACGAAATACAACTCTTTTTTCGTTGTATATTCATTCACATTTCCATTTTCCATTTTCGTTCTATATTAAATTTAAAAAATATATATTTATTATTATTGTGTATACATTATTCTACTACATTTCGCTCGGTCTGATCAAGTTTTCACTTCAAAAATTCATATGTACGCATGTATATATACAAATAGACGATATGATAATTCTCATACGAGTATCTGCGCTAGTCTAATGGTAACGTGCCGGCCTCATACCCGGGCGGTTCGGGAACGCATCTGCACGCGGACAAGAATTTTTCAGAAAATAAAAATACAATATTTCGCGTATTTATTCTAAATTTCAATTTAATTGAAATTAAACACCGCTAGTTAGTGTTATAATACAAAGCCGAGCGTGAAACGGTTGCCGAGCGAGTATAGCAGAGACCGGCAGAGACGCGTTAATTATATCTCTCTCGCTCCCTTAGTCGACTCGACTCGAGCCGACTTTACCCGAACGAGCGTTACATCCCGAGCGTGACGGCTCAGTCTCGTTCAGTGCCCAACAATCAATGCATCAACGCGCCCATAGAAGTTTTCACTTCAAAAATTGATGCTCGTAACTTATTTTTGGACCACCCTTTGTACATCAATTTACCATCAGAAAAACCGCAGCTAAAAATACAAATCGACCTATCCGAGCGTTTTTCCATAAAACAAAACCAAAAATTTTAAATGAATTTATTCCAACCCGCGCGTCCTCACTGTACAGAACTACCAACAGAACATCCACTAAAAGGTTTACAAGAAAGCACATAATGTTTGATGTCCTCTTATACCAATAGTGTAATTAGAGTGTGTGTAAAATGTTTCATGTACAAACAGCAGCACTTTGCTATGTTGGGAATTGGTGGAATGTTTCCATAATGTAATACCATACATTATTGCATGATATTAAAGTAGTATGGCTGCAAATAAGTAGTCATATAGCGTAAAAATATGGGGCGAAAAACAGAGACTTCGGGTATCCCAAATTCGACAGATTTCACTACAAAATGATAATCAGCAAGGCCAATGCAGTTCTGCCTTTCGATTAAATACTGAATTAAAGAAGTTTGTGGGGAACTCTAATACCGAGTCACTGTCACTGTTTGGCATCACGCGGCTACTCGACCCGTTTAAAAAGTATTAAATACATATAAAAACTGCGGTTATTTACTAAAGATAGAGTTATGAAAAACAGGGCCCTGGCACGAATAATTTTTCTTACCACTTTAATTAGAGCCTTAGATTTTTTCTTCTTAAGTTTTGCCGTGCTCATTAAATTATAACAGGTTTCATCAAACGGGAAGTCGACAGCTTCACAGCACGATTTTAGGACATGGTATACTTGTAGCAGACAATATGCATCTAGAGCTGCGTATTCTAACTGACTTTGTCTTAACGGCCGATTTTCCCAATTAGAGAACTGATCCGATTTGTCTAACGGACTACCGAGACACATGTGCACTAGCGTACTAAGACTTGGTCCACCACTTTGTACTGGAAATGTTACAAATATTAAAAAAAAAAGATATTAAAGGCAATAGTACAGTTATACCTTCATATGGTAATTTGATATTGGGGTTCTGCTCTATTTGTTTCCAGAGCGCTAGCAGATCCAAAAATCCAGAGTGCTGATTAAAAGATAAATGCGGCAAAGAATGAATAATTATTGGTGTATCAGATGTAAACGAAAACCCTAAAATTATAGTAAACGTTTTATACATTCTTCGAGAATTAGAAATACATTCAATATTACCTAACTTTAAAATATCACAGTTATTAAATAAAAATTTCCCCAACTCTTGCCACAAATGCGGCGCTTTCCCTGATAAATGTATAACATCAAGTATATATACACAGTGTTGAGTTGCGATCTGCATCAGAGCTAATTCACTTTTCTGGACGCCAAATGTAGGTTTCCATTCACAATCTACTCCTACCAAATATATATCCTATATGGAAATAAAATTCATTTAAATTTGATAATATTACAACTATACCTTGTCTCAGAATAAGAAGGAGTGATTCAAATATCACGCCAAAATGGTGTATATTTTTAAGGTATTTCATTGGTTCTTGCGTAGGCAAGTCTAACATGGGAAAATAAGTTTGCCAAAACGTCATTTTATGTTTATAACCAAGCCATAACCTAGTCTCTTACATTTTTATTTTGGTTTATTATACTGTATTGTGTTATTAAATAAAATCCGTACGTTTATCTAGAACATGAATATGAGTGATCAGACGGCTTAAGACCTAAGGAACAAGTGATCAGGCATTTGAAACTTTGAATTTGATGAATCTGTCAAATACACTGTACTGCAGTGCACAGTTTCGTTTTTAAAATTGAATGTTCTACACTTAATATCATTGCAAAATAACTATAGATGAGTCCATACCAAAAATGAACTGAGCAGTAGATTCTTGAAAGTCATTAATTTCAAGTAAGTGTTAATTAAATACTAATTATATTACCACATGTTCATATATATGTTATATTTCGGATATGTCAAACGTAATAAGAAACCTGTACTAATAGAAAAAGGTGAAACTATCTGGTGCAGAATATCTGAACAAAATAAAACAGTGAAACATGCTTGAAGAACAGACAAAGAAAAAAGTTGCATTGCCGCAAGTATAATGAGTGCACGACAAGCTTTTGTGGAAAGCCTATTGACAGGACTAAAAGGCACTACTGGTAAAGGTACGCAAGGATCTGAATTGATATATGTGGGAGAAGGACTATTGTATTGATTCATGAAATGAATGTTAACATTTTTGAATGATGTTACAACAAATATTACCCAAGTTGGAAAGGGTAGGTGCACAGGTTACCTCCATATCATTGCGAGCGCAATCCGAGTAAAATATTTGGGCCAAACAAGAAGGTGAAGTTGCGTCAAAATATCACTGGTACGAGAACTTTTAACAGAAGCAATTAGAAATGTTACCATAAGTAATTGGAAAAAATGTGCCGACTATGTAATTTAAGCAGCAAAGAGAATGTGAGACATAGAAGGATTAATGGATGATTGTGAAACCATTTATTATTTATGTCTGAAACAGTGATGGTGAATGTGACTTATTAATGTTCAGCACAAGTGAATCAGACTAATTTATGCGGCAATTTTTTTTTTTTTGTAATTATAGTCTCAATTGTTGTATTTTTAATTTTTTTATCATGATGTAAACACTAAATTATTGTTAATTTCCAATATATAATAGAAATAAAAATTTGTTATACTTTATATACATTATTCAACTAAAATTTTTCTCCATATTTTCAAAATGCATAAATAGCGAATAATAATTAGTAATGTGTATATGTAATTATCTTTGCAGGTCGTGTAAGCAACTTCAGCCGATATAAATTTTTATATTTATTCATTACTGTTGTATGTAAGATTCACATTTCCAAGAGTGATTGCTTGAATTTACCTGCTCAAGGTTTATAACAGTAATACGAATGATTTATTTGTATAAGTTCTTTATTAATATTTAAAATAGAAACTAATTAGCAAAACTTCTTCTGCTAGTTCTTGAGGACACTTGATAAAAGATAAAAGGTTTGATTCATTCTTGCTGTCTGGTAAAAATATTTAATAATAAATTGACTTGATTCACAATTTTCATGTTGATATAACACATTCACTATACTTCCTGTTTCCAAATGCCTTGCACTCTTATTGCCGCTTCGATTGGTAGAATGAAAAGCGAGACATCCATCCATTTCAACCAAAGTAGTAAATAAAATACAAAACAGCTAAATCCTTACTTAGAAATAATACAATTCTTCTAACCTCAATTATCATAATGTCGTATCAAATTGTCTACTATATTTCAAGCTGTGTGTTTCACGGTTTGGCGGGATATTTGAATAACTCCTTCTTATTCTGAGACAGGGTATTAAGAATAATAACAATATTCCATGGCTGAATGTACCACTACCAACATAATAATAGATATCAATAGTATCATCATAAAATAAATTTTGGTATTTAACCATTTTGTCATTGAATTATTTAATCATTTTGTACAACAAAAACACTAATAAAGTTACCTTTACCACACTAAAGCACTGAAAGCCAGTATTTCGACAACCGCAGTGTTGTACTGTATACGCTACGGTTTACAGACAATGCGGTTTTTAGTAATCAGTGCTACTGATGATGACAACATAGTGGTGGAAATACGTAATTAGTTTTTTGTTATTTAGTGTGGTAAAGGTGTTTTTATTAGTGTTAGTGTTTTTCTTAATTTCTAAATTATTTAAAATTTTAATAAGTCTAATTATGCACAAATAATATCGTACAATAAGAAACTCTTATACTCCCAGGATTGTGTTTAAGTAAACACAATCCTAGGCATTCCACGTCAATTCACATAGAAAAAGAATGGAGTGTCACCCACCACTTCAGATTTTTATGATTTTGTTTTTTACAAGTTGCTATGACAAAGTTATGAAACCCAACACCTTTTTTGGCCTAAGTCAAGTACATTCCAAGATATTGTGGTTGAAAGTTTATGGAAAAAGTGCGTTTTAGCAGTTTTTCAGGCTCCGCGGCAGTCGTGTAGCTAGCACGAAAAAAATTCATAACTCAGTAAATTAAGAATACTTTACCAAATTTTAACTATTTTCTCTCTGAAATATGCAGATACTGTAAAAAAAATAGTTATAATGTACTGTATTGCTTTGAAACAAGATTTTTTCAAAATTAGATATGGACGTGGGGCAGTTAGTTATAGTTGAGTCATTTTGGCAACCGACACGGCCAAAGTACGAACTAAAGACGACGAATCAATACCACTACAAATTTCGATCGGCCAGAACAATTTCAAAACAATAAAATTAAACCAATTAATCAATATTTCAGGATATGTACCTTCACATAGTAAAATACTATTACATGAAAGCAAGTTACAAATTAAATATTACAAATAAAGCTATTAAATATTATTTTTTCTACACCTATATTTTATATAACATTTCGCTATACTATTTAAGAGGCAAGCATTGTTGACAAATTTAAAATGTTTAGATGACAAGTATAAGCAACGTCAAAGTAATGACAAATGTTGAAAGGTGTATGAATATTATTATTTATGACAGTCCTAAAATGGCTTTTATAGGTTATATTACTAGACAGGTAAAGTATGCAATATCTCAAATTTGACGCCATTTTAATTTAATTTATAGTCTGATAGAATGTGAAATAAAATTTAAGGGATTTTTGCATATTGTATACAAATTTTGTTGATTAAAAACTTTCATTTGAAATTACAAACCCGAACATATTATTTGTTTATAAGTGTGTTATGTTTGAAAAATAAATACTACTTTCAACCCATAATTATTGCAGTTGTAGACCAAAAAGAAACTTATGAAATAGGTATTAACATTAAATAGTATCGCAAACTCTTTCTTGTTAGTCACGGGAGGCTTGCTGAAAACTTGTAAATATTGTCGTTGGAAAAATTCAATTTCTATTTCCGGGAAGTAGTAGACTCGACCTGATCCTCTGGTAACAGGAGTGCTGATTTTGACAATTATATTACTCAAAGGGACAGCAAATGTTTTCCATAGAAGGCCAGTGAAATGACGGAGCTTTTCCGAAACGAAGCGTAAATTTCATTTTAATGTCACCATCCTCTTCGTGCTTTGGCACAATAGTTCCAAAAAACTAATGATTGTTATAAACACGTGTTATGTAAGAGTTCATACAGTTCTGAAAACCTTATAGTTGGAACTTCTCATGTGAAACTGAAAACTAAAGTAAAGTCCTCATTTACGTTAACTCTTTTAGTTATTGACAAGTTCCTGAGAAATTTTCTTTTTTCAATAGCCAAAAGTGAGTATTTTCTATTTTTGTTGTGCAAAAACCGAAAACTTTGTCCTTTTGCAAGTAAGCTTTACTGTCCCTCCAATCCCATCGCCAGGAGATTTCTCATGGCTCGTTGCAAAAGACGTCCATGTGGCGGTTAAGTGATGACAAAGATTCAAAAAGTTCTTGCAGTTTTACACTGTCCAGTACAACCATCAATAAAATATGTCACATCATTTACATTTGAAAAGTGATCTTTTAAAAGCCAGACAAGAATATTTTGTGTTTCATACACAAAGGCTATGTCATGTTGTGCTAAAATACTAAAATGTTATGATTTTTTTCTCTTGCTAACTACACGATTGCCGCGAAGTCTGAAGAACGGCTAAAAAGCACTTTTGTGATAAACGTTGAACTTATACATCATTTATCATGAATTTTAAAGTTTCTGCATGATTATTGTTTGCACTAAGTGAATTGGTCTTTCTGCTTTATTTCGCCTGCCAAAAAGAAAACGAATTTCGAACTTCCAACTTTACGTCAAGAACCAATATTAAAGTGCACTCCATACTCTATAATGTTTCATTTGATAGTTGGTAACACTGAACGTTTATACGATCAATGCTACCAACTATCGAATGAATCTATCAAATACTTTTGCTGCTAGGAGCTGTTTAAGTAAAATGTGTTTAATATTTGTAAATATTTCAAAAGAGATAAATCTGTTTGTTTTAAGAAAATTTAAATAATCACTGAAATATTCTCGTTATTAACAGAACTATAATCTTTCCCTATACACCAGCATACTTGCAAACGATCTAAGAAGTTCTCAAATTCAGTAGTATTGTCAACCAATATGATACGATCCTGAGGTAAATCTAATTTATGATAACTGACTTGCGCGTTCGTCGGGTAGTCCCAACATTCGTCAGTCTCGTTCTGATCATTTTGCTGTTGGTGCCTTTGAAAAAGAAATGAATGTCAGTGAATTGCTATTTATTTACTAGTTTCAATACTAAAGACTCACCTATCGTTATTAGGATTATCGTTGAGCAATCTAACATTATGGGGCCAATATTCCCGGGGAACGTTGTAAAAGTGAGCCCACATTAAAGCTTCAGATGTTTCCCCGAATAAGGCTGTCTGTACTATAAGTTCCTGCTGAAGATTGGGGTCGTCTTTTACAGCCTCCTGAACCATTTCTCGCCAGCTCTCATAACCTAATGACATGAAACTGCTGAAGCTTAAGTTACAAAAGAAATTCTGGAAAACTAGCTACAATTTATCACTACGATATTTGTATTGTTCTTAATGTCTTTTAATTATAATATAAAGATTTTATTTATTTAAGGCGTATTTTCTCAAAATACGAAAAAATGTTTATTTAATAGGGTATTTGTTTAGATTAATAAATTACACATTTCTAAATTGTTTTCAAAGATTAAAATTGCATAATTTTTATGCAACAAAGTGGAAGATGGTGATGACTACTGAATTAAACAGAAAGAGTTAAAGCTATCAATACCAAACTTTATATTTACGAGTGTAATCTTCTCGAGAGCTGAGTAGATTTTCAGTGTAATTAGTAGACCGGAAGTAGTAGTTTATATCATTGAAAAAATCAAATTTTGACAATACTTCATCGACTACTAAGTTTAAACAAATTTCTAAAGAATATAAAAGTACTCGAAAGTAAATTTCAAAACAATTTTTATAAAACAGATTTTTCGAAATTCTTTCCGGAAGTGGGTCATTTATGGGAAAACTGTTTTTTTTTCGAATATTAATTTAAAACTTGATTTAGAACAACTTTTGAAGAAAATTTTCAAAATTCGGACCAGAAGTCACACTTTCACTTTGATCAAAAAGCAGTTTCTTGGAAATATTTCGTAAATTATTCATTCTATGTAGATTTATTAAAAGTATAAAACTATTTAGAATTTAATTTACACGTTTTGTATAGGTGCCAACATTTCCGAAATTTGGACCGAAAATAACACTTTAACTGTTATCAAAAAGCAAAAAAAATTTAAAACTTAATTTAGAACTTTGTATCAAAAATTCGTATCAAAAAATGAGGTGTGGCCACCACACGACTTTCTTATACGTATGAGCGTTTTAAACTATACAATTTTAAGAATTTTTTTATACAAAACTTATTCAAAATCCTATTCTAAGTACTTTCATTCTCTTAATAAATCGCAGTAGAATGCATACTTTGCAAGATATTCGAAAAAAAGTGCTACTCGCTAAGAGTAAAAGTGCTTCTTCCGGTCCGAATTTTGAAATTTCATGTATACAAAAAATATTGCAAATATAACTCAAAATACGTTTGTACTCTTAATAAATATATATAGCATGCATAATTTACGACATATTTGCCAAAAATCGCTATTCGGTAAGAGTAAATGTGTTACTTCCGGTCCGAATATTGAAATCTTTTTTATACAAAAGATATTGAAAACTATGTTTTAAATACTTTTATACACGTAACGTACCTATCTAAAAAGCTTGACTTGCGAAATATTCGCAAAAAACCGATTTTCGATAAGAGTAAAAGACCTACTTCCGTTAGGAATTTCGAAAAACTTTTTAAATAAAATTGTTCTCAATTTTAATTTTAAGTACATATGAATTCTTTATAAATTTGTATAAACTTAGAATTTGACGAAATATTGGCAAAATTCGATTTTTTGACTGAAGTAAACTGCTACTTCCGGTCTACCGATTTTACTGAAAAACTAATCAGATCTCAAGAGGGAGATTATACACGTAAATACAAAATTTGGAATTGATATCTACAGCGGTTTGACCGCTATCGTGGTCACACACAGACACACAGACAGACACACACAGACACACACACAGACACACACACAGACATTTTTTAAAAACCACTTTTTTGGTATCAGGGGACCTCAAAACGTGGACATCTGCAAAAATCTCGAGGTCGAAAATTTTCATCATCACAATACTTCCTTATACTACGTATAAGAAAGTAAAAATATACATATAAGGAGCTTGTGTGGTGCATACACCTTATTTTTACTTTCTTATACGTAGTATAAGGAAGTATTGTGATGATGAAAATTTTCGACCTCGAGATTTTTGCAGATGTCCACGTTTTGAGGTCCCCTGATACCAAAAAAGTGGTTTTTAAAAAATGTCTCTCTCTCTCTCTCTCTCTCTCTCTGTGTGTGTGACCACGATAGCGGTCAAACCGCTGTAGATATCAATTCCAAATTTTGTATTTTCGAATATAATCTCCCTCTTGAGAACTGATTAGATTTTGAGCAAAATCGGCAGACCGGAAGTAGTAGTTTACTTCAGTGAAAAAATCGAATTTTGCAAATATTTCGTCAATTACTAAGTTTAAACAAATTTATAAAGAATTCAAATGTACTCAAAATTAAATATGAGAAAAATTATTTTAATAAAGTTTTTCGAAATTCCTACCGGAAGTAGTTCTTTTACTCTTATCGAAAATCAGTTTTTTGCGAATATCTCGCAAGTCATGCTTTCTAGGCAGGTACATTACAAGTATAAAAGTATTTAGAACATACTTTTAAATATCTTTTGTATAAAAAAAAATTCAAAATTCAGACCGGAAGTACCACTTTTACTCTTATCGAATAGCGATTTTTTGCAAAAATGTCGTAAATTATGCATTCTATATATATTTATGAAGAGTACAAAAGTATTTAGAGTTGGATTTGGAATATTTTTTGTATAAATGAAATTTCAAAATTCGGACCGGAAGTAACACTTTCATACGTATAAGAAAGTCGTGTGGTGGCCACACCTCATTTTTTTATATGAATTTCTAATAACTCGAAAACAGTATTAGAACATTATGATTTAATGGTGTGGTAACCTTCAAATTTGAAAAATAAAAACTTTTCACTTTAATATTGAAGAGCAAATTTTTATTTGAAAAAATGAAATTTGGGCGCAAATGTTTGTATTCAATTTGAACCATATCAAAGAAATATGTAACTTACTTGGGATGAACATAAGAACGGAAGTTGTGAGTTCTAATCTTACCGCAGATTATTTTTTTGTAATAAAATTTCGTTATTAAGTAACAGTGTTAAGTACACCACAAATTAAAATAACAAAGCTTGTGCACATTTCCAGTATAACAGGAAGTCGTCTATCTTTGTAATTAATTAAAAATGTGCAATTTATTATTTCATTAAACACTGATTAATTGAAATGATGGAAGTTTGTGAACTTCTAGTAATAACCCAAATTTATTAATTATTAAATTTATGTATTATACTCAAAAAATAATGTGAAATAATCCCTTAGAACAGACAAAATATAATGCAATTGCGTAGAGAGTCTGTTCACTATACGATATTGACCGATTCGAAGTATCGTCTCGGAGGAGAAAAATCGAGTTGGTGTGAATCTTAAATATTCTCGAGTGTTTTATGCATTTTCGAGTCGTAGCGTTAGTATTCGACTAGGTCTAATATCGAATACTATCGATAGTCAGCAGCGATTATAGTTAGCGCTGTCGATAATAAGCATCATGGCTAACTGGATCTCGTTTTTTCTGCGCGATATTAAGGCCGTAACATATCTTGGATGTATGTACATCGTTGAAATTGATTCTGCCAACCTCAAAATATCGTCCCTTATGTAAAACCATTTAGCAGTAGAATAATAAACGCAAAAACAATAGTTTCTTAATTTTTATTGAAATACACTTTAAAATAACACTTTAAACATTAACTTTACAATAATTACTATTAATAATTTTAAAATAATGAAATGAACGAAATTAAATTAAAAAACAATTTTACTTACATTTCTTTTTTTCGAATTGTTCAAAATGTAAAGTTAATTGGGGATCAATTATGTTGTAAAGTTGTTTGGATTTTGTAGATGACTTCTTTGATTTTGCAAATGTCGGGGTACTAACGTAATCGACGCTTTCACTGTAGTGGAAGATTTTGAAGCTTTTAGTACTCCACACTGCAATATTTGCCTCATAGCATATTCAGCTGCTCTTGTGTCAACATTTCTTCTACCATATCAGAACTAAATGATATTGTTAAGACATAATAAAACCCTAAGGTTGTTGTATAGTATACTCATATATTGCAATAAACTGATATAATTTTGTGTATATTTGATGCACTTTTTTCCACTTGGGCATTATTACAATTTGCTAATATTGTTACTTACAGTGAGACTCTTTGGTGCTGCCTATACCCGATCTATGGAATTTCTATACACATATTTCAAGGGCAGATCAAAATCTGCCTCATCAATAATCAGTAATCACTTAGTTGTTGGCACTTTTCAAATTTACAATGATAACAAGGTGCATTATTTGTAATTACAGCATTTTTATAGTAATTATACCATCTTTATTTATTCAACAGATACAAGTCTAATTATAGAACAAAAATTGAGAATGTTGAAGTATTCATTAAAAACCAGGGCCGTAGCCACGGGGGGGCTACAGGGGGCTCAGCCCCCCCGTAGAACTGGTTGCGCCCCCCCTAGCAAAATGGAGGATGGATTACACTTTTTTATAATACGTTTTTTCATTTCTATTATATGCAATAAAATAATTCACTGAAATAATAAATTATTATCCTTTAATTTCCAATTTCATGATCAGACATCACTATGGATGCCTGTGAGTAAGGCTGGTTGCATTCTCCAGATATTTTAATGTAAAATTTGGTTCCAAAAAAATAGATAGTTGGCAACGCTGCTCCCGGTATATTCATTGTTACTCACGTAAGTGACGCACATGCGGCACATGGTGATTCTTGTGGATTTGTGCGCACGTGGTTACGGTCGCGTCGAGGTTAAGTGCTATAATATCTCTATTAGCTGTGCTATTAGAATAAAATTTTGGAAGGCCTTAAGAGTTAAGAGAAATCAACGTTTTGTCCTGTTTTGGAAGCATATTGAGATTAATTCGACCATTTTACGGTAGGTATTTTCACACCGATTACACGTAAATTCACCGTTTATGTGATATGCAAGATACAGTGATATGGTAATTATGGTATGTTTTTCTAATTTTTTAGGTAATAAAATGGATAGATATTTAATTTTCAAAGGAAAACATATGACAGAAGAAAAAATAACGTCAAATTCTCCATCTGGCGAGACGTCGAGTGCTTGTTCATCAAAAAATTCTGATACATTAATTCCATCTGATATTGCTCGTGAAGGTGAAGAAATAACGAGAACAATATTAAAAACGTACCCAAGAAGTAAAGAAAATAGAAGTTTTCAAACAGGCTGGTTTGAAAGATTTGATTGGATTGAATATTCAGAAATAACAGACAGTGTTTATTGTTATCCATGTAGACAATTTCACGTTCGCAGTAGCACTTCTAAAGACCATACGTTTACTAAAAATGGTTTTTGTAATTGGAAACATGCTTTAGACCTGCACAAAGGATTGCCTAAACATGAAAATTCTTCTTCACATAAAGCAGCTATGGCTGTATGGAATGAAAAACGCGCTCGTGAATTACATAATTTATCTGTATCTACTCTAGTCAATGAAAATGTATTAGAACATAATAGATACTACATACAGTCAATAGCAGAAATAATGATATTTTTAGCAGTAAATGAGCTTCCAGCGAGAGGAACCTACAGTATAGAGGAACATGAGGAAAAAAGTTTATTTATGAATTTATTTAAATGTACGCTGCAAAAAGACAAAAAACTAGCTGAATGCTTTAACCACATTCCTAAAAACGCTACTTATTTGTCTCCAGATATTCAAAATGAAGTTCTACAGATTCTTGAAGAATGTCTTCGAGACATGATTGTTGCAGATGTTAATTCTTCAGACGTGCCATGGTTCACTCTACTGGAGGACGGAACCAAAGACAAGAATGGAAGGGAAAATATTGCTATTGCTATTCGGTATGTTAAGTCTGGCAAAGTGTTTGAATCTCTTCTAACAGTCAAAACAGTAACAAATTTAGACGCCCAGTCTTTTGCTGATTTAACATTGAGAACATTTAATGAATATGGATTAAAGCATGAAAATATTCTCAGCCAATGTTTCGACGGTGCAGCGGTTATAAGTGGTAAGAAAGGTGGAGTTCAAGCAATTATTCAAAACAAGCTGAAAAGAACAATACCATATGTTCATTGTTGCAACCATAGATTGCATTTAGTTCTAATAAAATCTATAAATGAAGTGAATTATATCAGACAATTTTTTGAGCAGTGTGAAATGCTCTATAATTTTTTTCGGCAACATACTGTTGCAAATGCCTACAAAGGACAAGCATTATGCAGACTCCTGGAACAACGTTGGTCGGGTCATTTACATGTTACGAACACAATACAAAAAAATTATGAAACAATTATTACAACGTTACAAACTCTGTCAGTTGATAGTCATTTGCAAGGCGATAAAAAAGCAGAGGCAATTGGCTTGCTTCAAATATTAAAAGAAATTCAGTTTCGTTTTTATTGTATTTCAATGGTAAAAATATTGCAAACGATTGAACCAGCAGATAATATTTTACAGGCTCGTGAAACCAGTTTAAGCCAAGCTGCATCAATTATTGAATCTGTTATAGAAGCAATCAAAGACCTTAGAAATGACGAGCAATTCTTTAAGATGTATCACGATTGCACCAGTGAGGATTCTGAAACACCAGATGTTCAAAATTCTAAACGTAGAAGAAGAGAAAATGTCACTCTAAAAAATTTTTTTGTGACGGAAACTATGGGTGCAAGAAGTAACGAGAACAGTCACGATGCTGCTGTATTATTAAAAAGTCAGTATTTTGAAATCATAGATATCATTTTGATGGAAATGGAAAGAAGATTTAATGAAAATACTGTACTTATAAATGCGATACAATCCGCAGAAAATCTGGATTTTGAAGGAGTACAGTACTTGCAAAAATTGGGAGTAACAGTACCTAGCAAAGAAGAATTGCAAGTGGTTAAAAAGTACTTAGAAAAAAAAGAAAATGCGGATTTATTCAGGGAGCTATATGAACAAAGAGTTGCATTTTCAGACACGTATCACATGTTAGCTGCGGCCAGAACATTCGGTTGCAGTACAGCGGTATGTGAATCAACTTTTTCAGTGCTTACTAGACTAGACTGCCCTCAGCGACGGTCTATGACGCAAAGTAGGTTGGGGGGTTTAACTTTTCTGGCATTCGAAAAAGAAAGAACTGCAAAAATTAAAATGGATATTTTTTTAAAAATATTTAATGAAAGAAAGCATAGAAAGCTACAGCTTTTCTAAAACGATACAATTATGTCTTAATGTTTTATATAGTACCTACATAATTTATATTATGAAATGAAGTATTCACATTAAATTGTATAAGTAATATTATTTGTTTAACATGTATTATTTGTTTCATTGATAACAAGTTTCATAAAAGCTTTACTTTCTTATGAACACTATTTTCGTCAGTGTAAAAATATTAATTAAAAAAAAATGTCAATTTAGATACATAAATAGATACATAGGGTAGGGTAGGGGTGCTTATAATATGTAACATATTTTTCTCAAAAATAGTACAGCCCCCCCTGAAAGTATTTGCGCCCTCTCTAAAATTTCAGTCTGGCTACGGCCCTGTTAAAAACCCACCTCTTTCTGATATACTCTTTAAATTGCTATTAATCACCCTCAATTCCCTTCGAGTTCACAGAATGCAAAATTATGCCTATTTATCAAAAATTTTCCTTATATTATATTTTGGATAATCAAAGATATTTTAGTAAGAACTGAATGACCACAACATCCAAGTTTTTTCAGTGGAGAAATTACATATGTTTCTGTTGGTACACGCCGTAATTTCTAGGATGTATTATAGTAAATAGGTATGTAGCACACATTAAATGAAACGACTAAATATTTGTAGAACTGGAACTTCAGTAAAAAAACAGGTTGTAAAATATACAAAATAAATGTCAATAACGGTAATAAATTAAGTGTTAACTGAGCTCAGTGTAATCTAATCATATTACATATTTCTAGCACGTGACTTTAAAAGTCTTCCGCGATTACCAAATAGCTTTGGACAGATGGCGCCAGATAAAGAACGGAATTTTTAGGTTAGCTGAAACAGCAAAATGACGTTATGTTACGGCTTATATCGCCTAGCAATAGCGAGATCTAGATGGCCATGTATAACTAAATAGCTATAAATGAAACTTATATGTATTTAGGACAAATTACATAATTAAAATAAAATATACACGGCGAACAATAAGTAAAAATCGATTTCTCTATATCATTTGAAAATAACAAAAAAAAAGTTGTTTGAAAACTACATAAGATAATGTTCCACAGAAGATGCGTTTTTTTTTAAAATTCAACAGTAAAAATAAAGATCTGTACCTACCAAAGGAATGATCAACAAATCGCTTATTCATAAGAAATTGCAATGCACCTTCATTTCTTTTTTTATTCAAGCATGGAGAGACTTCTGATGGTAATTTATATATTTTTATCAAGCGCGTTATCAATTTCCGCCAGGGTTTGTACGATAATTTTTCCCACTTTACTTCAGGTATATCATACTTCCTAGACACGTAAAAACAACAAAAGTACTGGTACTGATTAAAATGAATAGAAAAATCACACTCACATGGCATACTCCTCTAAAATGGAGCGAATACTCGATGGTTTACCAATAACAGAATCTAAGAAAGACACCAAATCACTCTGATGTTGAACAGAATCATTTAAAAATTCTTCTACGAAAAATAATTTATCTTGTAATATTAGTGGAACTAAAAACTCGTTGATACCAAATTTATTATGTAATCCAAGAAGAGTAGAACACTGGCAGGCCTATAACATATGTCTTCCTTTTAGATAATATGTTACATATGCACAATATTAAAATCAAATATTAACTTTAACATACATATATAAAGAAAAGAATACCTCTTTGTATTGTTTTTCATGTATCATTTGCTTTATAATATCTAGAAAGATATCACAGTCCGTTGCCATTTCATATATATTAGCGACAAGTTTCATGAGGGCAAATTGGCTCTGTTGCCTGACAATATTGAAAGCAGAGACTTTAATGTCTGTTGTTAGTAAATGTAAAATTTTATTCCTAGACATCATACTCCAAATTTTAAATTCTTCCATGATAGTAAATGCTAGCGACTTTGGTTTTGCATATTTGAAATCCAAACAGTTATACATTAATCTGAGTGCTTCTTCATATGGATTCTGGACTGCATTCAAATGTTGATGTAGCATGTTTGTTACAGCTGGACATCTTTTAACTAGAAGCTGTTGCATTATGTATAAGCATTCTATTATTTTCTTCATACATACGTAAATTCCAGGAGTTTTTAAAATGTCCAAACCACTGCTGTGATGAACTATCAAGATCTACATTTATGGATATTCTATTTATGTGAGGGTTTGTTTTAACTATGTCACTAGATTGTTGTATTGTCGAAAATGCTGGAACATTAATCTCTTGTGATTGAATTTGTTTTGAAAACATGCCTCTGCCACGACCTCTACCTCTTCCTCTACTGACAGACATAATTCTAGGAGATAAAAATGCAAAAATTAATTTCTATTCACGTTACATACTGATATGTTTACAAACACTGAAATTTTGACATTATAAAATCATATTTAAAAGAGTAAGTAGCAATGATGTAACAACTTACCTTATTAAAAATGGGATTTGTACTTTATTTGTTCAGTGAAACGTATTAATATATCTTTTATGTGTAAATAGTAATTATACCAAAATATCTTGAGATGACAATTCTTCAGGTGTATAGTACATTAGCCTTGTGTAAATGAAAATAAATTAAAATACACTGCTACTTTTAAACACATTTAAACTGAAAATATACATAACATTTTAACGTGATGATCCATTATTTTTTTTATTATAGTAAATTTAAAAGTACAGTTTTTAACTGTATCTATAACCTTTTTTTCAACTAACCTCTATGAAACGAAACAGAATTGCCAACAAAAATTTTTTTTGACGATTTAATAACTATTTAATGGGTGTTTTGCTTATGTAGTGGCAAAAGAATTTAAAGAATGTTTGAGTTTACAATTGGCCTTTTAAAATTAATATATAAAAAGAATATATAAAAAAAATCTTAAGGTGAGTAAATTAGAGACAATTTATCCATGTAGACTGTCCCTCACAAGCTCAAATTTTTTGAAACACATTTTTTAGTTATAGAACTGAAATTAAAGGAAGTCAGAATATACTTATAATTTTAAAAATAAATTAATAGTTTGTGTATAAAGTACCCAATTAATGTTTCAAATATTTATAATCGTGCTAGAATGGTTATTAATATATCGCAATAGACTGCAAATAACTCATTTTGAGAGGAGACATAATATGTCTCCTCTCAAAATGAGTTATTTGCAGTCTATTGCCCTATGCAATTGCCATATTATGGCAATTGCATAGGGCAATTGCTCGTCTAATCTTGAAACCTACTCATGATCACTCTAAACTAGCTCTGGCTCTGACTAGTGCTCTAACTCTAAACCACATATAGATAGAGTTGTATTTTTCTATTATATACTTAGTTATATCACAGATACTGTGCTCTAAACAACCAAGCATTTGAAAAATTTTAATAAAAGCAGTTCGCATGTATTGGAGTAGATGGCGCAGATGGCTGCCTACTTAATTTTGAATATATCGGGTGTTCAGAAAATTCGTAGGTGTTGAACAAAAAATCGTATGTGCTGACTGAAGTCTATAATTTGTATTAACTATTAATTGTCATTTGTTGTCTGTCAATAATTGTCAAAATCGTACTATATCTCAAACATGACTTCAAACTTCTAATAATTACTTTGACTTCGAATTTTTCTGAACACTCTTTATTTCATTAGATTTATGTAACAGGTATTTAGTATGGGCAGAGCATAAGTTTACCTGCCGTTAATATCTGTCAACATAGCCATGATTGTATGACATTAAACACAAATCGTTTGTCGCTGTCGTAAAATATCATATAGGTACCTTTATTTTTTAAATAACAAATTTTTGCGGTTGGCGATTAAATTTTGTATGCACCACGTCAGTTAAGTGCCTTTATCGAACTCGTCTGTTACTCGCCTCGCTCGCTGGGTCACAAACACACTCGTTCTATAAATGATCACTTTACTGACTTGGTACATAAATAACTATCGGCAGTAAAAAACATTCATATCGGTTGTAAAGTAAATCACTATTGTACAATTTTGGTGTATGTTGGCTTGCATATGTTGCCACTAGTTGGCACCTGAGAGCGGAATGTGGAAATAATTGTACCATCACAATTTTGTTAACATTCGAAAGCAAAATAAAGTTTTGTTTTGCCTTATTACGAACGATTTCAGATAAATTTTAATGTGCAACTATACTCCATTCAGTCTAAGAATAAAGCATTGGGAAAGATAGGGCTTAAAATAAACGTTTGTGATTGGTTGAAATCGAGTGTGCATTTACACCGGCAAAATAATCGCATTTAGCTCGTTCTGTCAAAAATTTGTTTACTGACAGTTTTGTTAAAAGATTTTGTCGATTTCCGTATTTTACATAGTTATTTGTTGTTAATATTCTTAAAAAATAGTTCTTCTTAGAACTCGCAAGTGAAATATTCATTTGTTAAGGTATTTTATCAATTTCGTTAACTTTCTTTTCGTAATCGCTAATATTCTATAGTATGGCGGAAGCAGTTTTACCAGGTCCTTCAAAAAATCGTAAAGGGAAACACATAAGATCTGGACAAAGGCAAATGGCTTATAATGTGTACATTAAGGATAAAAACAATATGTCTAAAACAGCTGCAGTCAATCAAACAGCAGAGGAAGTGGGTATTAATAGGAATACAATGTACTGCATTATTAAAGAAATGGAATTATATGGAGTTCCAATTTCTCCTCCAAGAAAAAGAAATTATCGTCATACTTACAATAAATTGGATGAAGCACAAAAAAGTACAATTAGACGACATGTGCATTCCTTTTTCTTGAGGAATGAGTTACCAACTTGTATAAAAATGTACGTAAATGTCAAAATATAATGATATCAGATATGTATATCCCTGCTATCCATCTGACAGTAAACATATGTTTTACTTGTTTTCAAAATACAAAGTTCATCGTGTGTAAACTGTGCTCATATTGTAGCGCCATCTACTTTATTCTTAGACTGAATGGAGTATAGACAGTAAAGTTATTTTTCGTCAGTGGTTATTTACTAATTTTATTTTTTTGAGGTTGGTAACAAAAAAATGGAACCAAATCGTATTTAAATGTCAAATATAAACCTTTAATGTAACAGATATGTGCAATAGGAGTTCTAGAAAGAATAAAAAACACACATGCTAACATTTTATTTACTAATTAACAATATAAACTGTTAAGCAGAGTTGTATGATAAGTTTTCTAATGCTACTATAGAAATTTACTTCCCATGTTGAATAGTACAACTGTTATAAAAGTTTAAAGCCACTAGAAGATTTGTGTTCATTAATGGATATTCCACGCAGATTTTGGGAACACACTACGTTTTGTCTGTTGCTTCGCATTGACGTAGGTACGTTAATATTTGCCATATTATTTTCTTTACACCAACTTATACGTAAGTGCTGGTATTGTTTTTAATAAATATGTCGAGACTTTGTGACAAAAGATTTTGTAAATTGTCTTCTGCTATTTTGAGAATATCTGGGGGCGTGTAATTATTTATTTCGTCCTTTTTGTTGATAATTTGAAATAATTTATTGCATAAAACAGTCTAAATTTTAAATAAACTTACGTATATCACCTCCGTTAATCAAATATTTAAAATGTTTTTCTTACAAATCAGAATAACCAACTTCAAAAAACAAGATTTCTAAAATGTTCGAACAAAACATGTCTCTCATTTTAAGCATTTTTGAAGTTTTAATAATCGAAATAGGAAAAATAGTATAAAAGACACATTTTCCGCACTTGTTCTTTAGAAAACTCGCCTAGCGACTCGTGTTCTAAACTTGAACGCTTGCGCAAAAATTATCTCTTATGAAACTGGATTTTAATATACTATTATTGCCAACCGTCAATAAAGCGATGCGTTACCATAGCGTTTGCGGAGGTAAACAAGCACTTTATCGTACAATACAATAAAGTACTTTTCCTGCCGCTAATATCTGCCAATACAGACACGATTCTATGACATTAAACATAAATCGTTTGTCGCTGTCATGAAATGTCATAAGTTTGTTTTTTAAATTAGGAATTTTTGCGGTTGGCGATAAAATTTTGTCGTCAATAAAGTGCCTTAATCGAACTCGTCTTTTATTCGGCTTGCTCGCTTCGCTCATAAACCAGACTCGTTCGATAAAGTATCACTTTACTGACGAACGAGTCTGATTTATGAGCCAAACGAGCGAGGCGAATAACAGACGAGTTCGATAAAGGCACTTTACTGACGTGGTGCATACAAAATTTTATCGCCAACCGCAAATACTTGTAATTTAAAAAATAAAGATATATTAACTTATGGCATTTTATGACAGCGACAAATGATTTATGTTTAATGTCATACAATCACAAAGTACCATAAAGTGTTTGTTTACCTCTGTAAAACGCTATGGTAACGCATCGCTTTATTGACGGTTGGCGATAAAAGTTATTTGTTAACAATTTCATAAACAAGTGTTTAAAATGATAATATTGCGTATTCTATAATATTTTTGTATTCACGGGAAATATGTGTGAAATTCGGAAAAAAATATTTCACATCATACAGGTTTTTTTTTTCCAATTTTTCTCAAAAGTGATTATAATGGACACAGCTGTATAGTTCTAATTAAAAAATGTATGTTCGACTCATTACGAGCACAATGCATTCTCTGTTCAATAAAGCATCATCGTTATCATTTATCAAAAATCCATTTATATTATATATAAATAAAATAAATAAACAAATAAACATATAAAATAAACCAATAAACTTATACCGTTGATTGAAGGAATATACAAATGCGCAACGCTATAGTAAAATTGCGTGTCTTTCCGTTAAGTCGTCCCGCAAACCCCTTGCCGATAAACATCATCGCTGTCTCGGTTTGTTTCGAATCTCGGACTCAAACGACTGAAGCATCGCTATGGATCTCGGACCGAGTTTTGGCTACGCTCAGTGCTATGTAGTTGCGCATCTTTATGTATTCCTTCAATCAACGCTTATACTGTTGATCTCTGTCAGCCTAGACAAACACATTGCAGCCGCTAACATTTATGGAAACAGGGCATGTTCTATCTCAGTCTGTGCTTGAAATGTAGATGCAATACATGCATACATTTTTACATCATTGATGTGTATGATACACTTCATATTACCATGTTTGTTTTAATGTAAACAAGCTATTCTCCATAAAGAGTATTTGATTATTTATGTACATTCTGTTGTGGAATAACTGGCATTTCATTGCTTAATAATAATAAAGTATATATACAAAATATTCTTTATTTGCGGAAGTATATAATTATATATTACAATAAAATACAATAATTCTAGGTACATATACATAAATAAAAATTAACCCTCGGTATAAGCATTGCACATTACATTCATTTATAATACATATATATCTTAAATAAATAATTTATTTATAAGCCTCAGTAATTATATCCGGTTTGTGGACTGAATGAGGGCCGGGACGGTGAGAATCCACCTCCAAATGTCCCGCCCGGTCTATACTGGCCATCGTCGCCGCCCCCACTACCACCACCAAATCCACCGCCGAAACCTTCTTCTGCTCGGTTTTGCTCTAGTGATCTGAGAATGGCATCTGGAATTGGTGGCGGTGTTGGAAGATGAGCACCAACCGGTCTGAAACCGTTTTCATCAGCTGTATAGCTGATTGAGTATCGAGCGCCATCTGGACCGGTATACGAAAAGGATCCTTGTGCTGTTTGAGCTTCACCCCCACCACCTGCACCCTTCAGACGACCTTGTTCTTGTGCTTGAATTCCGTTTCCTGTTTCGTAAGCGTAACTATAGCTTCCATCTCCTTGGTTTGGATTGTTCTCGTATCGCAGAATTGGAATTTGTGGACCTCTTCCAAAACCACCTGAAATGATATGCATAAGGCAGTCGATTTTATTCTCTCTTTAACAAATAATTCATAAGATTTTTATCTGATATTTGATGCAATAAATTGTGTTAGTGTGGAAAATTGGTATAAAGGAAATAGAAAAAAAAATGTTGTACGTTCAAATAGACAAACCTTAAATAAAGATCTTATATATGCCCTATGTTTGAACGTATAATTCAAACAAAATTCTAATCCATGTAGTTTTAATTCTCATAGTTTTACCGAACATAGTAAATTTGTTAGGAAGCAACTGCTATGAAAACTTCTTGAGCTTTTCAGTATAGGAAATTATAATAATGCATAAGCTATACATGTAATTGTGTATTGTCATGTAAAGGTACGAAACCTATACTTTGTGGTTATGTTGTTAAATGAATTGTGTTGGAAAATCATTAAAAATGTTGATTCTTTTGAATTGATTGAAATTTATATTTTGAATGTTTGAAGACAAAGAATCAACGATCATAACACAGCAGGCATAATCTGTTGAAAATATGTTGGTGGACGTTTTATTTGTATGTCGTATATTAGGTACGAAATAATTTTATTCGAGTAGTTAGTATTCTTGATCGTACACTTCTTGTACTGTGTTAGCTGGATGATGTAGGTGCCCATTATTGTGTCAATATATATATAATACTTGAAATTTTTGTTAATACCCCGAAAAATTAAGTGGATATTATATTTATGAAAATTTGGGAATATAATATACACAAGAACTCTAAAAGTAGCCAACAAAACCTTAATTTATTTATCCCATTACACTACCCAACAAAATTTTCATCATAAGTCGCTAACTGATAAACTTCGGCATATACAAACTACCAATTAATTGAAAAGTGCTAGTATTGGGCTCAGCTCTGTTTATGGAGAAAATGCAGGTTGGGATTTGTTCAGACCTGATGTGACCCATTCTCTCAAGGGAGCAATAAGCATTGTTGTTCTAACCGGGTCGGCAAAGGAACAATTTTCATTTGTTTGTGTTTACCTACTTAAACATATAAACACTGTTACTTTTACGACGTATAATTTTCCTTTTAAGATACGCCGGCAGTTGGGAGAAGAAACGTTTATTATAACTTTAGTTAGTAGTTAGTGTTTCTTTCATATAATTCAAAGCTATAGTATAGATTGCACTTTCAGCGATCAGCGTAGTCTAATTGGCAGATTTCCGTTGTGCAGAAGTTTTGAGTTCAAGTTTCTCCGTTACTTTATTATCGATATTAATTAACAGTGTTTACGTTGAAAAGTCGTATTTTATCGACATTCCAGTAAATGATTATTTTCTTTGTGGTGGTTTTCTTGTTGTACTTCTAGTCGATTTGCTATTAAAATATTCAAATGTGCAAACCTCCAAATCCACCTCCTCCACCGCCGCCGCCTCCAAAACCAGCTCCCCCACCGAATCCTGGTCCTCCCCCTGTCCCAAAGCCTGGTCCGCCGCCAAAACCAGGACCTCCACCAAATCCACCACCAGCTCCGTATCCTCCTGCTCCGGCGGCTCCTGGTGGTGGTAGGTACGTACCATCCAAACGAGCGGCGAAGGAGACACCGAACAATGAGACGAAGATAAGCTGTAGAAAAGAAAAATAATTTTCTGTTAATATTACGAAAAGAATGTGATATACAATTGCTTTTAAGACTTATCTAGATGAGAGGATGTTCAGAGGAATAGTAATTATTTTTAAATATTATACTTTTCGAAATGACGTACGATTACAATTATAGAATGACTCAATGTTATTTAAAATTAACGAAAAATAGTAATACTATGCAGAAAAAAACTAAATTAATTACTCAATATTCAAGCTTTCGGAACGATTTTATCGCTTTCTCAGAGTGTATAACTAAAACAATTTAAATTTTTTGATTCTTGGATTAAAAATAATTATAATAATAAACACAACACAACGTCATCATATGTTCAACTTTAGTCTAAAGAACAAGTGCGAAAAATGTCTTATGAAACGAGTATTTTATACTACTTCTTCTATTTCGGGTATTAAAAGTATAGAAAAACTTAAAATAAGAGACATGTTTTGTTCGAGAATTTTAGAAATTTAGTTTATTTGCAGTTGGTTACACTAATTTTTAGCTATATAGATAGAACATTTGAAATATTTGAATATGGACTGTGTTGAAAAGTAAATTTCAATAACTCGATTAGAAATTTTACCATGCAACTCCGTTTAAGGAATTATAACGTTCATTAGTTTAAATAAAATTTTATTATGGGTCTTTTTTTATTCTTCATACAGCTGTTATATTAAAACGTTTATATTTGATATTTAAATATGGCTTGGTTCCAAAGAGATTGTAATATAATAGAGGAAGCATGAGTGCAGTTTGTTGGCGAGGTAAGTGATCGCAACAACTGCAGGTGGGGTAAGGGGAATTGATACACTGCCAAGCGATTATAGTCCTTAAGGTTGTCCGACTTCGTGCTGTCATTGGTCGAAATGTTGTGTTCGTACTTGGTACGTAGAATTTAACGAAATCATACGAACCAAGTACGAGCACGACATTTCGACCAATGACAGCACGAAGTCAGACAACCTTAAGCACTATAATCGCTTGGAAGTGTATCAATTCCCCTTACCCCACCTGCAGTTGTTGCGACCACTTACCTCGCCGACAAACTGCACTCATGCTTCCTCTATTATATCTCTTTGATTGGTTCCATATTTTTTGTGACCATCGTCAAAAAAATAAAATTAGCTTGCTATAAAGCAAGACTTACAACCAAAACGGGTGTCGTAAAGTGAACTTTATAGCAGCGAAATAGAAAAAAAGGAATTACCTATTTCAGTGTTTAAGGAATACAAACTGGACAATTAAAACTCAGTCAGTGCTAAATTAAAGAGTGTTTTTAAAACATTTTTATGTCAAATATTATATATAATATAAAATTTGCACGAAGTAAAAGACTTTTTACTGAAAAAGAGTACCAAAGTGTAACATATGAATGTATATCTAATGTATACAAAATAAACTGAAAAGTATTATTATTATAAGAAACTTATTTTTAATAAATTCTATTTTAAAATTGCCAATTAGGTATCATTAAATTTAGTAATAATAATAGAATATTTAATAGTATTTAAAAATATACTATTAGCGAAATTATTGGTAATTTATTTTGTATAGAACATCATGTCGTAGATTCAAATGGAGTCAAGTAAGAAGTCGATTATTAAAATATTATAAATTGAATCATTAATATTATTGAATTAAAAAAATTGTTTGTCTTGTTTTGAATACACGTGTTGGTATTAGTTAATTAAATAAAGACAAGTGTAAACTCAAGAATGTAATCTGTGGCTTTAACGAAACTATATTAATTATTCTCAGTATTTCGTTATTTCTTTAATGACTTCATCAAGAGATAAAACTACAATTTGTAAAGGACATCTGTTTTCAGGTATTAGCAACATGCAGATTCCAAATTATTAATTATTGGCGATGCATAGAACATGTTAAACTACTGATATTGTTATTTGATTGTAAAACTTGAATATCGAAAAGAAAATATTTAGGATTATTATTATCACTATTTCTTGAGCTTCTTGAATGTTACATTATTACAGTCACAGGAAAATAGCACAGCACAAGTTAGATTAAAATAAAGACACTACTCTTTTTTTTTATATATAATTCTAAAATATGTAAATTATTATAACACTTACAGGAAACATTTTGTTGTATTGCCGTGGACACTCTGAGTGTAAATTGATGAAATTTGCTTTAATTTATATAGATAGTCTGAAGTGTTGTTGATACTTCCCCTCCATATGAAAGAGCATCCTCGGCATTTCTAGAGGAAAAGAATCTGCCGGTAATCCAGATCATCATTCCATAACGCACAAGGCTACTCGAGATCGGCAATTAGATTTTCTTATTATTATTGTGTCAGGCGCGGCGGGTGAGGCTCAGAGAAAGGTGGATAAGAACCTGCAATAATATCATCTCCGCAGAATGTAATCGTTCGTGTATCTTCAAGGATTACAAAACGGAGAAGATCGGCCCAACAGAGTCATCCACAGTTACGCGGACTAATTCGAGAGACCAACCCATTTTCGTCGACGGATTTAAAATTTATCTCCGGTCGGCCGTGCTCAGATTATCCTTGACAAATTAAGGGGTGTCGAACATGAAAAATAGGCATATTTTATTAGCGAAGAAGAGCACGATTTGGACCATTTCTCTTCTAAATCGTACCTCTTCAAATTGTAAATGAGTATTAATGTTATTTATATACAGGCGTTTCTATTTTCAGTAACTTTTTTTTTGAGTTTGTGGATATATTGCTTACACGTAACCGATACTAGAAAAACAGTAGAACATTTTTAATACCCATGTTAAATCTGTTAGAAGTTTGATATTTTTTACATTTTAAAAGTTAGTGATGAAGTACACATGTACGCTCATAGAAATAATGCGTTCAATCAATGCAAAATGCATTCATCCAAGGATTCTTTAATGCATGTAACATAGAAAAACGCATAATTTTTCACGAAAGCGGTCAAACGGCTACAGATATCAATTCCAAATTTTGTATTTACGAGTATAATCTTCCTCTTGAGATCTGATTAGGTTTTCTGTAAAATCGGTAGAGCGGAAGTAGTACTTTACTTCAGTTAAAAAAAAACGACTTTTGCCAATATTTTGTCAACTGCTATGTTTAAACAAACTTATAAACGATTCAAATGAAAAAAAATTGTATTAAGAAAATCAGTTTTTTACTAATATCTCGGAAGTCATGCTTGATAGGCAGGTAAATTCCGAGTATAAAAGTATTTTGAACATAATTTTCAATTCATTTTCTATAATTATTTTTTTAAATGCAGACCGGAAGTAACACTAGTACATATTGCTGTGGCAACATAATTATTGGGTATAAAATAATTGTAGTATTGCCATACGTTAGGCATTGCCAAATAGATTATGCAGTGTGCTGTTCCAGCAACATAAATAATAAAAATAATGATAATTTTTATTATTTTAATATATTCATTTATTTTCTTAACAGCACGTACTTTATAAGTATACGTGAATTCTATCAGTGTATTCAACCTTCTTTTCTCCTGGTAAATCTCTTGTTTTTCTTTTATAGGGATAAGGTTATAGCTTATATTAAAGAAAAATCAGAATCTGTATAAAACATAATTGTATATTTTATTCAATATTTTTTTTTAGAATAGATAGCATCGCTATACTATATTCACCCAAGAATTATAAAAGAAAACATAATTGAAAGAAAACATTTGTACCGTGTTCGCGGTTGTAATGTTTTGTAGAACAAATATATCGATAATGCTTAATCAAAAATAAAATATTGAATTGATTCGGTCTTTACTTGATGAAGATCCATCGTATTAATTACTAAATAAACAACAAATGTTGGATTTTCACTATTTAATATTCGAAGTAATATTTGACAATTGTTTCAGAAATAAATAAAAATATTACACAAACACTTATATATCTAACAATATAGCACAATTTATGTAGAGGGGGTGATCTATTGAACAGTGTACATTATGAAAATAAATTTAATAAGAGGGAGTTATTAGTTTCTAACTGATCATTAAGTAAATTATTAGAGGGTCTATTTTTATTAATTTCAAGGGATTCTAGTAGGTTTAATTTAACACCTTTATTTTCTATATGTAGGATATCGAAATGATGACTAAAACTATGGCTTTCTTCTATGAGGTGGTTTGCGTATGAAGAATCAGTTTTCGTCATTTTGAAGGATCTAAAATGTTCTGACATCCTTTTCTCAAACGCTCTTCCTGTTTGGCCTATGTAAAACTTAGGGCAATCACTACATTTTAACTTATAGACTCCTGACTGTTGGTTTTTAGGTGTTTTATCTTTATTGTTCTTAATATATTTAGATAATTTGTTGTTTGTTCTAAAAGCTACTTTTATATTACTGTTATTTAAAAACTTAGCAACTTTTTCACTAGGTGGACCGACATCTGTAATGGTTTTATATCTATTATTTGTATCTTTTATTATCGGATAGACTTGTGAAATAGCTTTCTTAAATAATTTATTATGCAGAATTTTATCTATTATTTCCGGTTTATAATTATTATTTATTGCAATTTGTTTAATTATATTTAGCTCCTTTTCAAAATTAACTTTGGAAAGTGGTATACTTATGAGTCTATGTATCATACTATTATATGCCGCTAATTTGTGTTGTCTAGGGTGAGTTGAACTGTTAGTCGAGGCGCGCGCCAAAGTGGTGTGGCGATAGCGTGGAAGTGGCGTGGTGACAACGTGGCATGTGGCAATTTTTAAACGAGTGAAATCAGATGCGACAGTGCGCATCGATATGGCGTTGTGGCAAATGATTTCACTAGTTAAAAATTTTCCACATGCCACATTGTCACCACGCCACTTCCACGCCACGTACGTACAATTTCGGTGCGCGCCTCGACTTATGTATCGTTATGTCTGAGTGTGAGGGTTTTCTGTATATAGAAAAATCAAGTTTATTGTTAATTTTACTAATGGAAACGTCTAAAAAATTAATACAATTGTTAGTTTCAATTTCTTGTGTAAATTTGATATTTCTATGTAATGAATCTCGAAAAGTAGAATTCTTAATAACCTATTATTTGGCATAGGTACGTTGATGACATTTTAATCGGTTTTACTGGTACATCTAGACAATTGAACTTTCTTTTTAATTATATTAATTCATTACATACAAATATCAAATTTACACAAGAAATTGAAACTAACAATTGTATTAATTTTTTAGACGTTTGCATTAGTAAAATTAACAATAAACTTGATTTTTCTGTATACAGAAAACCCTCACACACAGACATAATGATACATAACAGTTCAACTCACCCTATAGACAACACAAATTAGCGGCATATAATAGTATGATACATAGACTCATAAGTATACCACTTTCCAAAGTTAATTTTGAAAAGGAGCTAAATATAATTAAACGAATTGCAATAAACAATAATTATAAACCGGAAATAATAGATAAAATTCTGCATAATAAATTATTTAAGAAAGCTATTTCACAAGTCTATCCGATAATAAAAGATACAAATAATAGATATAAAACCATTACATATGTCGGTCCACCTAGTGAAAAAGTTGCTAAGTTTTTAAATAACAGTAATATAAAAGTAGCTTTTAGAACAAACAACAAATTATCTAAATATATTAAGAACAATAAAGATAAAACACCTAAAAACCAACAGTCAGGAGTCTATAAGTTAAAATGTAGTGATTGCCCAAAGTTTTACATAGGTCAAACAGGAAGAACGTTTGAGAAAAGGATGTCAGAACATTTTAGATCCTTCAAAATGAAGAAAACTGATTCTTCATACGCAAACCACCTCATAAAAGAAAGCCATAGTTTTAGTCATCATTTCGATATCCTACATATAGAAAATAAAGGTGTTAAATTAAACCTACTAGAATCCCTTGAAATTAATAAAAATAGACCCTCTAATAATTTACTTAATGATCAGTTAGAAACTAATAACTCCCCCTTATTAAATTTATTTTCATAATGTACACTGTTCAATAGATCACCCCCTCTACATAAATTGTGCTATATTGTTAGATATATAAGTGTTTGTGTAATATTTTTATTTATTTCTGAAGAAGCCACTGTGTTGGCGAAACAATTGTCAAATATTACTTCGAATATTAAATAGTGAAAATCCAACATTTGTTGTTTATTTAGTAATCAAAAATAAAATATTATCCTGTTTTAAAATAAAGAAAAATTCAATTGAATATCAGTATTCTATTAATATTATGTTAATTCTATTCCATCAGAAACATTATATACGCACGTAATGCTCTGATAAACTTAGAACTTCGCAATGGTCAATGTTCGGAGTAAAAGCTTGAATTTGATCACTGGCAACAATCATTCGCACGTATTGCGACCAGCGTCTCAAAATCTGCCACCCAGAAACACTTTCCTTTTTGAAATATCTATTTTAAATTTTAAATTTGAAATCAAAAAAAATTGAATTGTGCGAATTAATGATGCTTAATAAAGTGTCAGAAAATATACATTCGCACGTTATATCCTCTTAACACCCAACACCATTAATAATTCTATTTGTCCCGTGTATTACTTTGTTTTCTAACTGTTTGATGGTGTCTTCAAAAGTCAAGGTTTTATCTTGTAAAGTCAGCATTGTATCAGTACAAGCACTATATTTAACTTTACAATCTTCCATTTTGTGTGAAAGTTGTTCAATCTGTTCTTAAACTATTCGGTATCTTCCAAAGTAGGTATATTTTTATTAATACAATTCTTCCTTGTATTTGTTTATGAACTTGTTACCTTCTTCATTATTTGCCACATACTTCCTTTTTCCATTCGCTAACACAATCCTTATTTTTCTTTTATTTGTTTCAGTATTCGGTAAAATTGGAAATATATAACAGGTATTCTTCTTCCAAGATTATTCGTACTATCACGATCCGTCTGGCCTGCTATTTCGTCGCTTGTTTGCACCCAAGACTTTTCTAATGGTGATATATTCATCTGTAAGAAACTACAAACGAAGTTTATACCACATTTTCTTTTTGTAGGTCTTCAAACCGCACAAATCTCTCTACAGCCTATGAAACATAGTGCTACACACACAAATTCATGAATGTATTTTACTTGCTCAGCTGCCGTTTATAAAAACATTACTACTGATTGTATGATATCGGAATATTTTAATTTATATCCTTTTTTGTTTGTTTATATATAGTCATAAGTTAGGTAAATTTTTATCCTTTTAGCATGACTTATTTTAAACTCTTTTATTGAATTTTTTTATTACCTTATGCACGTTTTCAAGTTCATATAATTTATTCAATTATATTTATCTATCGTGCATAGCGGATATGATCCTCTTCATTCAATTTTATTGCATTTAAATGACTAATTCTTTTCACTGTTCCATCCTTAAGCATAACCCTTTCTCGGTTGTTTGCTTTCATTACTCTTTTATTTTTAAACAACGGTCCATTATTCAAAATGTTTAATGCAATTTTCACGCATTTTGAAAAATTAGGTTGTTTTTCATTATACACAAACCATAAATCCTGTTTATCTTTTCTATAAAAGAAATATATATAGCTTAGATTTATCTCGTCTTTTATTTTGTACCTTTCTAATATTTAAATCGTAAATACTTATCTAACTTTTTTAATTGTAACAATAAATTTATTTTATGTCTGTGTTTTCTATACCTAAATGTATGCAACTTATTATACCCTTATGTTGAAATCTTTAAATACAATAAAATCTGATTCTTTACTGTTTCTTTTATATTTTTTATACTTAAATTAATTCTTAATGCTATTATTATTATTTTTAATATACAAGAGATCACGGCAATATGTCGTGAATTGTGCATTCAATATATATTTATCAAGAGTACAAAAGTATTTTCAGCTGGATTTGCAATATTTTTTGATCTGATTAGTTTTTCAATAAAATCGGTAGACCGCTAGTAGCAGTTTACTTCAGTGAAAAATTCGAATTTTGCCAATATTTCGTCAATTACTAAGTTTAAACAAATTTATAAAGAATTAAAATGTACTCAAAAGTAAATTTGAGACAAATTATCTTAAAAAAGTTTTTCGAAATTCCAACCCGAAGTAGGTCTTTTACTCTTATCGAAAATCAGTTTTTTGCGAATATCTCGCAAGTCATGCTTTTTAGGCAGGTACATTACGAGTATAAAAGTATTTAGATTATAATTTTAAATATCTTTTGTATAAAAAAAATTTCAAAATTCGGACCGGAAGTACCACTTTTACTCTTACCGAATAGCGATTTTTTGCAGAGATGTCGTAAATTATGCATTCTATATATATTTATTAAGAGTACAAAAGTATTTAGAGTTGAATTTGCAATATTTTTTGTATACATGAAATTTCAAAATTCGGACCGTAAGTGGCACTTTTACTCTTAGCGAGTAGTACTTTTTTTCGAATATCTTGCAAAGTATGCATTCTATAGCGATTTATTAAGAGAATGAAGGTACTTAGAATAGGACTTTGAATAAGTTTTGTATAAAAAAATTCTTAAAATTGTATAGTTTGAAACGCTCATACGTATAAGAAAGTCGTGTTGTGGCCACACCTCATTTTTTTCTATATAATGCTGTGCGAAGCCTGTATTCTTTTTGTGTTGTGTAATGTCGCTCTTTTATGTTCCTTTAATAGTATTTCTAACTTTGAAAAATTTTGTCCGATATATACCGGGTGTCCACACTTAAGTGCGCGCTATTGATAACTCTGTTATCTTTGGAGGTGCAGAATCGGTCAAATGGGCAAAGTAGTACCATTTTTTATGGCGGTTACAATTGTGAAAATAGAAAAACAATTGAACGTCGGGTTCTCTAGATATTCGACCAAACAAATTTTTTTTAAATGGAACACCCTGTATATTTTTTGGCGACTGGAAAGAGAATCGCAAACTGAACAAAAGAGTCTTAGTACACTAGTATAAAAAAATGTCAAATAAAGTAGTTACTGAGAAATCTGTATCTTTGCTTTGTTTGCATGAAATCGATATAGCTATGGAAAATTAAAGCGTCACATTGTCTAGTAGCTGTCAAATTATTTGTATTTGCTGTTGTTAAAGTTACTGTGTGGAAAAAGTACTGGTTTTACAATTTTTTCAACCGTAACAATGGCATTTACTCATTTGGAAAAGTGTAATATGTTGGAGTTGTACTTGAAGTTTAACAAAAATTCAGATAAAGCGCTCGAATGTTACATTCAGCAATTTCCTGATCGTGATGTACCAGATCGTCGCTATTTTTTAAAACTTTATCGAAGATTAAGAAGCAACGAAACAGTTTTTATAAAGAAGAGGATCAAAAATGATTTTATATTATCACAAGAGACAGAAATAAATGTATTGGCATATTTTCAGGTACATCCAAATAATTCTGTAAGGGATTTGTCCAGAGAATGAGGTGTTTCTCGTAGTACGATCCATAAAATTTTGAAAAAAAATAAATATGTTCCCTTTAAATATCAGCCTGTTCAAACTCTACTTTTGGGTGACTATCAAAGACGATTAACTTTTGCTCAATGGTTTATCAATGCTTTTGAAGAAAATCACAATTTCTTCAGACTCATTTTATGGAGTGATGAATCCAACTTTTCTAATCGCGGGATGATCAATAAAAGAAATAATCATTACTGGAGTCGTGAAAACCCATTTGTTGTTTATCCTTGTAATCCACAACACCGATTCAGTTTAAATGTTTGGTGTGGTATAATCGGATCCCGAATTGTTGGGCCATTTTTCTATCGGGGTTCTTTAACAGGAGAAAGATATGTGGCATTATTAACAGAAATTTTAGAAAATTTTCTGGATGAATTAAATTTGGTAGACAGACAGATTATTTACTTTCAACAAGATGGAGCGCCTGTCCATAATCACCGCGAGACAAGGGAGTTATTAGAAAGATTATTTGGCAATAGATGGATTGGCACAAATGGTCCTATTCAGTGGCCCGCACGTTCGCCTGACATGACGCCATTAGATTTTTTCTTGTGGGGAGCAGTAAAAAACTGTACAAACATAGATATGTAATAGTGGATGAGCTTCAGGAAAGAATTTCCAACATCATTAACGCCATCGATGGTAGGACCATTTTAGGAGCTACTCGTAATGTTCACACAAGATTGAGAAAATGTATTGAAATGGAAGGAGATGTCTTTGAACATTTAATTTGAATAATTTTCTTTACTATTTTTGTATTTATTTTTATTTGTTTATTAAATTAAAGGCTTTAATGAATGTTTAATTGTCCGTAGATATATCGATTTCATGCAAACAAAGCAAAGATACAGATTTCTCAGTAACTACTTTATTTGACATTTTTTTATACTAGTGTACTAAGACTCTTTTGTTCAGTTTGCGATTCTCTTTCCAATCGCCAAAAAATATACAGGGTGTTCCATTTAAAAAAAAATTGTTTGGTCGAATATCTAGAGAACCCGACGTTCAATTGTTTTTCTATTTTCACAATTGTAACCGCCATAAAGAATGGTACTACTTTGCCCATTTGACCGATTCTGCACCTCCAAAGATAACAGAGTTATCAATAGTGCGCACTTAAGTGTGGACACCCATGCCTGTACAATCATTACAATTTATTTGGTATACCCCTGATTTATCGAACTGTTTAGCCTTTTCGTGTTACGTAGTGCAGTACCAATAAGAGGCATGTGTCGTCTATTTTTGGGAAAAAGTTGCGTTCTCATCAATCTCGTTTGTTTGTTTCTTATTAGGATGTTATCTACAATGATTTCTTTGTATCTGTTGTTTTTTAATTTTATTATGGATAGCTCTTGATTAAAATTATCATTGCTTAAAGGAGTACTCAAGAGTCTGTTAATGAAAGTATGAATGTGCCATTTTTTTTCTAACTTTGATTGGGTTGTGCTGAATGATAGTATCTGTGTAAGAGGGTTTCTGTACATACTGAATGCTAGCTTTTCTTTTTCTCTTTCTATCGTAAATTGTATTTTATTATTTATTGAATTTAGATATGTCAAAAATTCTTCTGTTTGTCTTTCTGTCCCTAACCATATACAAAAAACATCGTTTACATACTTGGCCCAAAAGTGTATGAGTTTAATGTGTATATAAGTGCTATTGAATAATTTAAAAAGAAATAGCAACATAACATACTACAACGGTACTAATAATTTAGTTGACAACTAAGCCTACCTACCTATTAAGAACTTCTACGAACATTTTTAATAGCCACTTAGTATCATGTGATAAGGCTGCAAATATTTAACATGTTTTAGTTAAAAATCAGCGTAACCAATTAAAAATTAAAATTATTTTAAGTTCGGTTTTTTAACTTTTAATACCAGAAATAGAAGAAATAGTATAAAACACATGTGTTCATAAGACTTATGAAACATGTATTTTAATATATTATTACGTTTTTCAAACAAAAATATTTCCAGAAATATTAATTTTAACTATACAATATGCGTTAATACTAATACAAGAAAATCTTTGTTGTATAAAATTCCATAATCCTGCACTGTTTCTTTTTTGAACTTTTGACGTTTTGCTAATGATTGTCAGCTGTCAAAAACGAATAGCGATGAATAAACATTATTTTATACAATCGTATATTAAATTACCCAAGAAATTAAAAAATGTAATAATATATACATTGTTCTATTTGAAATTTTATGCTTATGATTGCGCTTAAACGAGACACTCTGTATAACTGAAAATAACCTAGCTTTTTTTTTATTTTTCATAACAGTAGGGATATTTAATACTATTGCGCTAATGTTACACCCTGTATGAATGTATATAGTATGTGGTGTTTGTTGTATGTACCAAATACACACAAACGCCAAACACAAAGGACCCCTAAGAATAGCATTATCTTTAGTTGCCCTTAAAGATATTTGTGGGAGAATAGTAACCTTCTCATGACTGCAGAATTTCCAATTATTTCTAACCAAACGATTCGCGTAAAATATCTATTTTATTTATAATCCTTAAATAGATACCACTAAAACGTATGGCGATGAAATTATCGTACTTCGCCTAGGGCGTTGCTCACGATATAAGATCCGCATAACCTGCTTACAATAGGAAATTTTTTTGAACTGTCAGGTACAACAGAATGTGAGAATCAATACTTATCATTGCAACACATTAGAAACGCCTTCGATTTTAAGAACACAGAAGATCCGAATCTTTTGATGAGATACAGTAACCATTCACGATTTCGCCAACAACGGGAGTCGGGTTTGACATTTATAATATTGTTCTTTTTTTACCATTTAAACCGCAAATCTTCCCTTTACGTCCACGATAACATAATTTAATAATCGCAAATTGCTCACGTATCGGGGGATACGTGAGCAATTTGCGAAAACGCTATTTGGGGAAATAGCGTTTAATTTTGTTGTTACATTACTGCAACTAACGGCGGATGACATGCAAGTAATTGAATTCACATTTTACAAAATATCGCGTTGCAGAGAATTTAATTGAAAAGCCACGCATTAACAGTACAAAATACATTTCAAATTAGATACTTAAGGTAATAAAACGTTCACGTTTAAAGTGCACGCTTCGTATGTTACGCATTATTCAGACGGTTAGTGTAATTTTATCGCCTAATTTATTCTGATGCCATGTATTAGTTGCAAAATTTATATCAAATCTAAATGCTGCATTTTTATATTTCGCTTAATATATGATAGAAAGTAGTATATAGGTATAGTATTAATTATTAGAAAATATTTCGAGTTGATCGCAAAGTTGAAAATACATCCAATAATATTCATTACGTTTAAATACTGTATGATCTAAATATTTTATATGCTAGAAAGGCATGCAATTATTTCTTCAAAAATATAGTAACATAAAATTCTTACATTTTTCATTTTAGTTTTTCCTTATTTCATAAGTATTTATAAAATCATAAAGATAATAATTATATATTTTTTCTTTATTTTGTTCCTTCTCTATTGTTGATTATTTCTTCCTTCTCATTCTTTGTTTTTTATGTCCTTTTCTGCATTCATTTGTATTCTAGGTAATCCTGCCTGTGCTTAACTTTGTTACTTTTCTATTTTCTTTTTAATCAGCAAAAAAAAAATACAATTAGAGAGTACTAATATATTACAATATAACTTAAGGGGGAGTGCTCACTACCTCAATCAGTTTCTTCCAAATCCGGATATTATTTTTTGAAATATTCTTTTGAATTACTTAAAAAAATAAAATAAATATCATAGCATAGTCCTTTTTCCGAAAATATATGTAGAAAAAAAAATAAAAACGGAAATCAGAAAAATATCCGAAAATTAACGATACCACAATAATTTAAAAAATATTCTGACCACGTCCTTGAAAGAGTTGAAAAAATATTTTCTTAATTAAACTTATGATTTGGAAAATAGAATACATTCTGCAAGACTAATTGTTGGAGAAATGTTAAAGTGAAACATGGTACGGTTTCGGCTAGCAGGTTTAGTTTCGCCAGACGAGATTTATCGGTTCTGAGTATACTCTAACAGAGGCATAAAGATAAGGGTTTTTCGATCCTCATTCATTGGGTGTTTAGACAAGATTTAAAATTTCGAATTGTTTGGAGCTTTACTTGATGTAAATCCATGATATCCAATTAAATTATAATAAAACAATATGAAGTTTTGAGATTTACACTAATTTAGACACTATAGCTGTTTCGCTACACAATAACTTTTTCAAGGGATAAATATAAACTAATATTACATACAAACTTCTACCTTTACATCAAGTGTTACCCCTATATTGGATTACTGACAAATATTACCGTAATTCCTTTTTGCGATCTTTAACAATACCTAATTACTTACTTAGGGAAAACCTTTATTTTTATTGTCTATACAGATTTAAGAACGGTGACAAATTAGTCTAATTTATCATTTAATAATAATTCTGAATGTTTTAGTTTGTTAATTTAATTTGTTAATAGTTTATATAAATTTTTTTGTTATTTTTTACTTTCTTATACGTAGTAGAGTAGAAAATTTTCAACCTCGAGATTTTTGCAGATGTTCACGTTTTGAAGTCCCCTAATACAAAAAATGAGGTGTGGCCACCACACGACTTTCTTATACGTATGAGCATTTCAAACTATACAATTTTTAGAATTTTTTTATACAAAAATTATTCAAAATCCTATTCTAAGTACTTTCATTCTCTTAATAAATCGCTATAAAATGCATCCTTTGCAAGATATTCGAAAAAAAGTGCTACTCGCTAAGAGTAAAAGTGCTACTTCCGGTCCGAATTTTGAAATTTCATGTATACAAAAAATATTGCAAATTCAACTCCAAATACTTTTGTACTCTTAATAAATATATATAGAATGCATAATTTACGACATATTTGCAAAAAACCGCTATTCGGTAAGAGTAAAAGAGGTACTTCCGGTCCGAATTTTGAAATTTTTTTTATACAAAAGATATTTAAAATTTTCATGTAAATACTTTTATACTCGTAATGTACCTACCTAGAAAGCATGACTTGCGAGATATTCGCAAAAAACCGATTTTCGATAAGAGTAAAAGACCTACTTCCGGTAGGAATTTCGAAAAACTTTTTAAATAAAATTGTTCTCAATTTTAATTTTAAGTACATATGAATTCTTTATAAATTTGTATAAACTTAGTATTTGACGAAATATTGGCAAAATTCGATTTTTATACTGAAGTAAACTGCTACTTCCGGTCTACCGATTTTACTGAAAAACTAATCAGATCTCAAGAGGGAGATTATACACGTAAATACAAAATTTGGAATTGATATCTCCAGCGGTTTGACCGCTATCGTGGTCACAGACAGACAGACACACAGACAGACAGACAGACACACACACACAGAGACATTTTTTAAAAACCACTTTTTTGGTATCAGGGGACCTCAAAACGTGGACATCTGCAAAAATCGCGAGGTCGAAAATTTTCATCATCACAATACTTCCTTATACTACGTATAAGAAAGTAAAAAAATGAGGTGTGGCCACCACACGACTTTCTTATACGTATGAGTGTTTCAAACTATACAATTTTAAGAATTTTTTTATACAAAACTTATTCAAAATCCTATTCTAAGTACTTTCATTCTCTTAATAAATCGCTATAGAATGCATACTTTGCAAGATATTCGAAAAAAAGTGCTACTCGCTAAGAGTAAAAGTGTCACTTCCGGTCCGAATTTTGAAACTTCATGTACACAAAAAATATTGCAAATTCAACTCTAAATACTTTTGTACTCTTAATAAATATATATAGAATGCATAATTTACGACATATCTGCAAAAAATCGATATTCGGTAAGAGTAAAAGTGGTACTTCCGGTCCGAATTTTGAAATTTTTTTATACAAAAGATATTTAAAATTATAATTTAAATACTTTTATACTCAGAATGTACCTGCCTAGAAAGCATGACTTGCGAAATATTCGCAAAAAACTGATTTTCGATAAGAGTAAAAGACCTACTTCCGGTTGGAATTTCGAAAATTTTTTTTAAGATACTTTGTCTCAAATTTAATTTTGAGTATATTTCAATTCTTTATAAATTTGTTTAAACTTAGTAATTGACGAAATATTGGCAAAATTCAATTTTTTCACTGAAGTAAACTGCTACTTCCGGTCTACCGATTTTACTGAAAAACTAATCAGATCTCAAGAGGGAGATTGTACACGTAAATACAAAATTTGGGATTGATATCTACAGCGGTTTGACCGCTATCGTGGTCACACACAGACACACAGACACACAGACACACAGACAGACAGACAGACAGACAGACAGACACACACACAGACATTTTTTAAAAACCACTTTTTCGGTATCAGGGGACTTCAAAACGTGGACATCTGCAAAAATCTCGAGGTCAAAAATTTTCATCATCACAATACTTCCTTATACTACGTATAAGAAAGTAAAAGTGGTTTTTAAAAAATGTCTGTGCGTGTGCCCACGATAGTGGTCAAGCCGCTGTAGATATCAATTCCAAATTTTGTATTTACGTGTACAATCTCCCTCTTGAGATCTGCTTAGTTTTTTCAATAAAATCGGTAGACCGGAAGTAGTAGTTTACTTCGGTGAAAAAATCGAATTTTGACAATATTTCGACAATTACTAAGTTTAAACAAATTTATAAAGGATTCAAAAGTACTCAGAATTAAATTTGAGAAAAATTGTGTTAAAAAAGCTTTTCGAAATTCCTACCGGAAGTAGGTCTTTTACTCTTATCGAAAATCAGTTTTTTGCGAATATCTCGTGTCATGCTTTTTAGGCAGGTGCATTATGAGTATAAAAGTATATAAAACATAATTTCAAATTGTATATATAAGGACAAGAAATACTTGTGTTTTGCATTGAAACTAGGCTGAGTTATATGTTTGTTATATTACCTAAATAAATATATATTGCAAACCAGTGGCGTAACTATACCCCCGCATGCCCCCGCGGTGCGGGGGGGGACGATCCCAGATACACCTATTTGTAGGATACACCAACGTAATAATTGGTTAGGTTGAGCTGGATGTTGCGGGGGGGGGGGGCAAAATTTGTAGTTACGCCACTGTTGCAAACGTAATTTGTGAATTTATATAAATTTTTTTGTTAATTTTTTATATAATAGTTTACATACTAAGGATAAGAAATGCTTTTGTTTTGTATTGAAACTAAGCTGTGTTATATTTTTGTTATATTACCTAAATAAATATATATTACAGATAGAATTTTGTGATTAAATTTTTAAATAATAATTTACTTACTAACGACAAGAAATATTTCTTGCAATATTTTGGGTGAAGAATAATAATTTTATCTGGTACCTGAAATAGCCTGTATTGTTTTGTGTCCCAACATTTTTATGGTTATACAACAGTCCACGTTGATTTGAGTGACACATACAACAAATCAAACGCACGGTACACTCATAAATCAGAGTGCCATAGGGTGCAACTTAACATAAATATTTCATCTCTTTCGCACCACTTGCGATTAGCATGACGGTCCAAAACGTACGTCGGTGTACAAAAATCGGAGAAACACAGGACACGCCTCTTTGAAATCCGAGTTTCTACAATCTGAGAACACAGCCTGAAAACAGTGGAAGCTTAGATCTATATCTTTGGCCTCCTCACATTATGAAGTAATAATGACACAAAAATCTGATTAACATACCTGTAAAAAAGAAGGGGAAAATAGTAGAAAGTACAAGTTTACAATACAGATTAATAAGAATCCCCTAAACCGACTCTTATTATATTCTAATTTATTGCAAAATAAATTAGAAGTTTCATTGTGAGATATCAAAATAATCAGCACTGTTATAATAATAACAAAAAAAAAACAAAAAACAAAAAAACAAATGTTACAGTTTGATACAATAAACGTTAAGGAGAAGAGACTAGATTAGTAAAAAAAAACTGCTAATTGTGGCTTGTCGGTAATATAGCACACAGTATTTATTTCTCCTTTGTTCGACTTTTTTAAAAATAAGATTGAACTGTTTTTCACTATTATTGTTTGTTTCTGGTACCTCATACTTTCAGGTTTCTCGTGTTCTGGTTTGGTGACAGTGCTGGACTTCTTGGCATTTAGCTGTGTTGAAGTACCTATAGTTAGTATGACCCCATATTTAATAGGCGAAATAGAAAGAAGAAGACATTATCTTTCGTTTTTGGTTTAGTAATTGACCAAGCTGTTTTCTGTTAGTTATGTGAATTAATTGACGTATATTACAGGATATTCCGTATATTTTTAAGGATTGTTTTATATATCCTTTTAAAAGCGGAACAGATAGCTGAAGGTTCCAACTGTTTTTGTGCTATTCTATCAAGCAAAGGTCATCACATGGATAAATGCCACATTTTTTAAAGACACTTTCCAGATTTTTTCCTTTTTGAAATTTGGATCTACGTTCTCAAGGACAGGTTTTAAAATAGATGGAAAGTATTGTTTTGACAGAAAAGTACAACTAATGCCCTCAGGAGTTGCTTTCCAATCAATTAAGACTTTTCTCCACGCCATTTTCATCGGTCGAAAAAATGCGACGTCCAAGGGTCGTGTGAGGTGATTTAAAAATGGCCACATTGAGGTGTGTGATTATCAGCCATGAAATCAGTTTTTGCTGTCAATATTTTCAGCCTAGGCAGCATAAGGCTTTCAAACCACTCGTTACATGCGACTCTATCAAACCAACCAGATTTGGTGCTTTGGTAGCGACAATGTTTTGGAGCTCTCTCCATCAAAGTATTCCACAGTTGAGTGGCTTTGTAAAGAACAAAAGGTGGCAGAAGTTCTACATCAGCGTTGCCACACATTATCACTGAAGTGCTAGAATTAGAAAAATTACAAACTTTTTCCGGGTGTTTTATTCTAGGGCGAATACTCGCCTCTTTCCCGAGTCGTCAGTTAAATTGGTTTCGTCCAGGTTCCATATGTTTTCCGCAGGTACGTCCTAGCCAAAATTTTTCGAGTTAGCATTGTAGTTCCGCATAGTTTTCTCATCAACAGCAGCTCTGCTACGTTTAACATTCGAGGCAAAACGTTTTTTCAGTCTGGGGTAACGCACCAAGAAAGATTGAATCCAGTCCTTTAACATGAACATTGTTTGAGAATCGCTTAATTTATTTGTCAGTTTTGTTCAAGCAAAAGGTAATGACAAAACGAAAATCTTGGTGAGTCGTAGTCACTCATAGCTTCAATATAAAAAACCAAAGTGTACTCTTCCTCTCCACAGTGCACTGGCTGGTAACACATATCTGGTAACTTGACATGATTTTGTTTAACTTTGTAATTCATTTTTCTCCTCGGTTTGCTGAAATGTGCTGCAGCTTTGCGTTGAGTGAAGATTCTAGACATTCTTCAAGTTTTTTTTTGGAGTAATCTGCATAATGACAATATCCTAGCTTCCACTTGTAGGCTCGTACCATCCTAAAACACCATCAAACTATTTGCAGTGGGCCTCTTGAAATAATTTTGTTATAGACACCCAATACTTCTGTGAGAGGTAATCAATAGGCAGCCTTACATATGTTTGCTCGTCAATAATGTTTACATTATTAAAGTGTGAATAAAAATATAGGTACCGACATTTTTAAAATTTGAATCAGAAGTAAAATGATGCATTCAGCACAAATAAAATTATTTAAAACTTCATTTAGAACTGTGCCCATACGTATAAGAACGTAGTGCGGTGTTCACTCCTTTTACTTTCTTATACGTAGTATAAGGAAGTATTGTGATGATGAAAATTTTCGACCTCGAGATTTTTGCAGATGTCCACGTTTTGAGGTCCCCTGATACCAAAAAAGTGGTTTTTAAAAAAATGTCTGTGTGTGTGTGTGTGTCTGTCTGTGTGTCTGTCTGTCTGTGTGTCTGTCTGTGACCACGATAGCGGTCAAACCGCTGGAGATATCAATTCCAAATTTTGTATTTACGTGTATAATCTCCCTCTTGAGATCTGATTAGTTTTTCAGTAAAATCGGTAGACCGGAAGTAGCAGTTTACTTCAGCGAAAAAATCGAATTTTGCGAATATTTCGTCAACTACTAAGTTTAAACAAATTTATAAAGAATTCATATATACTTAGAATTAAAATTGAGAATAATTTTATTTAAAAAGTTTTTCGAAATTCCTACCGGAAGTAGGTCTTTTACTCTTATCGAAAATCAGTTTTTTGCGAATATCTCGCAAGTCATGCTTTTTAGAGAAGTATGTTCCGAGTATAAAAGTATTTAGAACATAATTTTCAATATCTTTTGTATAAAAAAAATTTCAAAATTCAGACCGGAAGTACCACTTTTACTATTATCGAATAGCGATTTTTTGCAAATATATCGTAAATTATGCATTCTATATATATTTATCAAGAGTACAAAAGTATTTAGAACTGGATTTTCAATATTTTTTGTATATATGAAATTTCAAAATTCGGACCGGAAGTAGCACTTTTACTCTTAGCGAGTAGCACTTTTTTGATAATATCTTGCAAAGTATGCATTCTATAGCGATTTATTAAGAGAATGAAAGTACTTAGAATAGGATTTTGAATAAGTTTTGTATACAAAAAATCTTAAAATTGTATAGTTTCAAACGCTCATACGTATAAGAAAGTCGTGTGGTGGCCACACCTCATTTTTTTTGTTGTTTTCATCAGGCGCGCTTTTTCTTGGTCCTCTAGCGTTTAAAAATTAAAGATAGTTTCCTTACTAACACAACCGTAAAACGTTTTTCTGATTTTACTTTATATAGATACTTCGGAACAGACGAAAACATTGAACAAGATATACGAATAAAATCAGCAAAACTGTTTAAGAGGGGCGTTTATCTATCGAAAATTAAGGCATCGCCGTTTCGCGTTTTTTAAACTCATTTTGTAATTTTAGAATCTCAAATTTGGGTTAGTGATGTAAAAGGCGTAAATTTATAATGTCAAGGTCAGTTTTTGTACTAATTTAATTTCTTAAGAAAGTTATGTTTTAGAAATAACCACAAAAATGCATGAATTTGATTAATGTCTACTAACTAAGGCTGGTGTACAAAAGAAAAAAATGAGGTGTGGCCACCACACGACTTTCTCATACGTATGAGCGTTTCAAACTATCCAATTTTAAGAATTTTTTTATACAAAACTTATTCAAAATCCAATTCTAAGTACTTTCATTCTCTTAATAAATCGCTATAGAATGCATACTTTGCAAGATATTCGAAGAAAGAGCTACTCGCTAAGAATAAAAGTGCTACTTCCGGTCCGAATTTTGAAATTTAATGTATATAAAAAATATTGCAAATCCAACTCTAAATACTTTTGTACTCTTAATAAATATAGTGCGATTGACAGTTTGTAATTAAACTGTCACTCGCATTTAAATGTCATATACAGTGTGTCCAGATTTCGATGCTCACCATTGGTATATCGGTTATTAGAAGAGAGAGAAACCGTTAAATGGGGAATGTTTTACAGAATTCAATGCTCGCAACAAATCTCATTTCAAATTCATTCGGACTTTTTACAATTTTGAGATATTTTGAAAAACCAATATTTGCCGATTTCAATTTTCCTCAATAACTCGATAACGCCTAATGCGATCGCTTTTAAACTTTAACATTGTTCAGACACTTTTTTAAGACAAATTTTTTGGTGTTAACAGTAACTCCCGATTTTCGTTTGTTTCCAAGTTCTTAACGCTATCTTTTGTTTTTCTTATGGCGGCCATATTGGATTTTTAATTAGTTAGATAGTCCTTAAAAATAGCTTTTCAATAGTGTACAACATGCCTAATAAATCTTTATTTACACGAGAGATATGAACATTTGAATAAAATTTCACTCTAATACGGAATTAGTTGGCTATGAAATTAAATGGTAGTGTAAAACAGACGATAAATAGATAAATAAGCTCAGTCATTGTTGACATGTCAAAGTGCAGTGCAGTTGGTGGGAGATTTAGATCTTTGTGTTGTAATTATTGATAAGTAATACCGTTAAGCATTGAGATTAGAATAGATTAGATAAGAACTAATAATGGCACATACATTTTCAAATGAAGAAAAGGTTGATATGTTAGAAGTTTATTTCCAAGCAAATAGAAACTCTGAAAATGCTTGCACATTACGCTCAGCGCTTTCCGGAAAGACCACAACCACACCGGACAATTTTTAACAGAATAAGAAGAAATTTAGTGGACTATGGAAGCTTCGAACAAAAAAGATCCAACTATCAAGTTAACAATGCTGATGTACGTCAAAATAATATTTTGCAAAATGTTATAAACAATCCAAGTACATCAGTACGTCGAGTGGATCGAAAAACTGGAATTCCGAAATCTAGTGTTTATAGAACGTTGAGGAAAAACAAATACCACCTATACAAACCAACAATTGTACAGAGTTTAAGCGATAATACTATCAGCGAAGATTACAATTTAACAGGTGGTATCTACAAAAATGTGAAGATGATACTGATTTTCTTAGGAAAATACTTTGGACAGATGAAACACGGTTTACCAATTGTGGAGTGTTCAACAGGCACAATTATCATCACTGGTCAATTGATAATCCACATTTGGTAAATCAAAGAAGATTTCAAATTCGATTTGGTTTTAATCTCTGGTGGTTTGATTGGTACGAACTTTCATTGACATCTTCTTTGTTGTTTGAGTTTTTGTTTTTTCATTTTAGATAATCACTTAATAGGTCCTTTCATCTTTGATTACAATTTAACTGGTAATAGATATTTGGAGCTGCTAACGAACGAGATAATGCCTGCCGTAAGACAAATTATTAACCCTGAAAACATGCAAAACGTCTGGTTTCAGCAGGACGCACTGCCCATAATGCTCGTGACGTGCAACATTTTTTGAGAGAACATTTCAATGAGAGAGTTATTTCAGATAATGGACCAGTACAATGGCCTGCGAGATCGCCCGACCTTACCCTCCTTGACTTTTATTTGTGGGGTGCCACTAAAAACGAAGTATTTAATTTTGAACCACCAAAGAATCGGGAAATTTTAGAGCAGCGAGTGCTGGATGTGCTAAGATCATTAAACGAAAACACACTACGTAGAGTTTGTAACTCTGTTAAAACAAGGTACCAAAAGTGTGTGGAGCAGAATGGTCGACATATTGAACAGTTTATTTAAGTAAATCTGAACTTTTAATTTCGTATTAGAGTGAAATTTATTTCACATGTTCATATCTCTCATACAAATAAAGATTTATTAGGGAAGTTGTACATTGTTGAAAAGCTATTTTTAAGGACTATCTAACTAATTGAGAATGCAATATGGTCGCCATAAGAAAAACAAAAGATGGCGCTAAGAACGGGGCAACAAATGAATTACTTATCAATAAAGGGCGGAATATATGCACGTCAATTCAGTTAAAATATGCGCATATATATGCATCGTTTTTCTCTGAAATATGCAACAATATGCATTTATTTGTCAAAATATGCAATTATATGCCTTGAATATAACATGGAAAAATGGAAATAAAGAAACGCCGACTCTTACAAAAATTATTTATTTTAAGTAAAATTAAAAGAAAAACATTATAGGTACAATTTTCAACCTGAAATAGTATAAAATGCATTTATAACGATATATTTTTCAAAATTTTCCAATAAAAATGTTTGCCTTCTGTCTGTAAAAATATGTTTGTAAAAAGAAAAAGTTCTTTCAACATCTACCGATGTGATCTGGCAATATTTTAATTTGGGTAGTAAGTTATAAGGCCAAGGTATTACTTCGTTGGATGGTTTACTATCAAAAATATTTTTGACTTCCATTAAATACTTAAAGCCTTCATTCTTTCCCACAATAACTTCGAGTTTCCTTCTTACTTGATTTCCTACATCACTGGGAACTTTTTTGCATTTGTCGGACAAAGTTTCAACAATATTAATTGATTCTCTTAAACTTATATTCCTACTTTCTAACGAAGTTATTATATCTGGTACAAAACTAAAATTAACCTTAATAAAAACAAGTTCCTTAGCTAAATTTACATTTTTGAATAATGCTTGACTTTGCACTACACACTGCGAATTGTCTTCTAAATCTAAAACTAGTTCTTTAATGGCTTCAAAATGGTCTGCGTTGAATATCGCGGCCTTAATCCATGTTCCCCATCGAGTAATTACGGGCTCTGGAGGTAAACAAACTCCTGGCAATTTCTCTCTATAGATCTGCACTCTTAGAGGTGCTTTCAAAAACACTTTCTTTACATTTGAAATTAATTTGTTCACCAAGGGATATGCTGTTCTAATAATTTCTGCAACTCTGTTTATCCCGTGTAAAAGACAAGTGACATGTACCATATTGGGATAAAATATTTTTAAGTTTTGGCCTACTTTAACCATATACGGCGCTGCGTCAGACAAAAACACTAAAAACTCCTCTACTGGAACTGGATTTGGTAAAAAAAAATTTGATAGAGACTGCTGAATAAATCGAGTTACGGTCTCATTATTTGTTTTGTCTAACTGTTTAGAAGATATTAAATATGGTTTCCCTGGCTCATTTTCTTGAAGCCCTCCAATCATAAGATGTGCGATATATCGACCACATGAGTCTGTGCTTTCATCAACAATAATATAAAAATGTTCATCGCCCAGTGTAACTTTAATTTCTCCCATTACAGTTTCGTATACTGTTTGCACATTCTTCTTTCTAAGTGTGGATTCGTCAGGGATGTTTTGATTACAATATTTTTGCAAAAAATCTCTGAATTGTGTATTTTGCAGTTTCTTCAAAGGTATATTTGCTGCGACTAAAGCTTTGCATAAGTCTTGACGAAACACCTCCTTTTCACTCTTTGGTTTGACATTTTGAAATGCGGTTTGCACACACTGCTGAACAGGCACTGATTTATTTTTCTGCAACTTAGCTTTATGCATAGCTGTTTTCAAGTGTTGATCAATTTGGAACTTCTTTTCACAAACAATGATTTTGGCACAAACTTTGCAAAACACTTTATCCCCACTAAACTCCAACTCAGGAAAATTTTTAATCCACGAAGCGGCTTTCGGCATTTTAGGCGTTTGAAATAAAATATTTTCGAAATCACTCTTTTCACACTGGAATCTATCGACAAACTAAACTATACAATATAAATATAAAAGAATAGACCACATCTGCTCTCCATTAGGCAAGCTGATTACTTGGAAATTCCTAAACACCCAATAAATGCCGGCAATAAACCATATAATAATAAAAACTATACAATATAAATATAAAAGAATAGACCACATCTGCTCTGCATTAAGCAAGCTGATTACTTGGAAATTCCTAAACAGGGTCGCACTTAATCTTTTCATAAAACGAAAAACATAAAAATATGCACACAAATTTTATTTTTGCCGAAATATGCAATTTTTTGTGAAATTTGTTAAAATATGCAAAATATGCAAATATATGCACTTTGCATATATTCCGCCCTTTACTTATCAATAATTACTACACAAAGTTCTAAATCTTCCACCAATTGCACTGCACTTTTACATGTAACTAATGACAGAGCTTATTTATTGTTTTTTTTCTATTCCGGTGCTATAAAGTTCACTTTACGACACCCGTTTTGGTTGCATAAAGTATTCCTTTATCGCACGCTAATTTTATTTTTTTGAAGTTGGTAACAAAAAAAAATGAAACCAAATCGTATTTAAATGTCAAAATATAAGCCTTTAAAGTAACAAAAATGTGGAATAAAATTGTACAAAGAATAAAAAGCACACATGCTAACATTTCACTTACTAATTAGCAATATAAATTGTTAAGCAGAGTTGGATGATAAGTTTTCGGATGCTACTATTGACATTTACTTACCATGTGGAATAGTACAACTGTTATAAAAGTTTGTTTTGATAAATATGTAGAGAGTTTGTGGCCGAAAGATTTTGTAAATTGTTTTCTGCTATTTTGCGAATCTTTGGGGGGCGTACAGTTATTTATTTCGTCCTTTTTGTTGATAATTTGAAATAATTTATTGTATAAATCAGTCTGAATTTTAAACACAATTACATATAGCACCAGCGATATTCAAATATTTAAAACGTTCTACTTAAAAATCAGAGTAACCAACTTGAAAAAAGCAAAATTTCTAAAATATTCGAACAAAACATGTCTCTTATTTTAAGCTTTTTTGAACTTTTAATAACCGAAATAGAAAAAATAGTATAAAATACACGTTTCATAAGACATTTTGCGCACTTGTTCTTTAGAAAACTCGCCTAGCGGCTCGTTTTCTAAACTTGAACGCGTGCGCAAAAATCGTGTCTTATGAAACTTGTATTTTAATATACTATTTTTACACTAACATTTAATTTCATAGCCCACTAATTCCGTATTAGCGTGAAATTTTATTCAAATGTTCATATCTCTCGTGTAAATAAAGATTCATTAGGCATGTTGTAAATTATTGTAAAGCTATTTTTAATAATTTACAACACTAATTAATTAAAAATCCAATATGGCCGCCATAAGAAAAACAAAAGATAGCGCTAAGAACTTGGAAACAAATGAAAATCGGGGGTTACTGTTAACACCAAAAAATTTGTCTTAAAAAAGTGTCTCAACAATGTTAAGTTTAAAAGCGATCGCATTAGGCGTTATCGACTTATTGAGGAAAATTGAAATCGGCAAATATTGGGTTTTTCAAAATATCTCAAAATTGTAAAAAGTCCGAATGAATTTGATATGAGATTTGTTGCGATCATTGAATTCTGCAAAACATTCCCCATTTAACCGTTCCTCTATCTCTTCTAATAACCGATATACCAATGGTGAGCATCGAAATCTGGATAGACTGTATACCTATAATATTCGAGTGTATAATAATATAACAGTTATGGGCAAGCGAAAATTGGCTTATTATAAAACATCAACAACATCAACAGTTTCGTAAGTACTCATTCTTTATACATTATGTTTCCTATCTATAGTATTTCTTTATCTATGACAGAATCTGTGAATAAAACCGAAGCGCTGTGACAGAACGGAACATCGTCAACCTCCACCTACTCACACCCCCTTCCGTCTACCCGTCCCGCGAGTAATATAGGTTGCACAAGTTTCTATTTGTTGGTAAACGCCACGCATTATTATGATGTCGACATGAAGAGGATGCAAAAATATGTTTAATAGGCTTAATTTCATCAATTTTAGGGTTAGCTTTGCAGGACGTATGCTAAGGTCTTGAGGGTTGTCTGACACCGCCAGCTTCACTGAAGAATATACTTCCATAATCGATATTAAATGGTAGATTATATAGGTAACGAAGGGCTTAAAACATATGTTTACCTGTAATCACACCTGTACTATACATATAAAACATATCAGACATCTGTCATAAAAGCACAGCGTAAACACGTTTTACCAACATGGTATCTACAAGTCGTTAAATGTTTCCTTTGTTCTTAATGATAATAAACCATTATTACGAAACTGTATATTCTTTATTATAATTTCGTTAACGACTTTGCGGAATGCACTTGTGTGGGTGTTAGATCTTTGAGATGCACTTAATTCATGTAGGCATGAATTATTTTGAAATAAAGAGCAATTACAATAATCATAAAATTTCCTGTAATAATTACATTATGTAAGATCTACTGAAATTGATGTTCTCTCTTCCTTTTTTTATGTTATTCCACAACAGCTCGCTATACATATTAAGTTGAAATATATTCAGGTGTATACAGAAAAATACATGACATTTCATCGATAGACTAATTTGTAATTATATGTTCTGCTATATCTACTCGTATACTTGAAGAAAGCTCGAATGTGAATGCTTTAAATTTTGCTCGTTAATGGCAGATTGTCGAAGATGCTAGCAATACTTATGCTTGTAAAGGTAATTCATCAAAATACTCATCTGTAATTTGCTATAAATACATACCTATAGGAAAGAAGAATATAATGAAACGTAATGGACGTGCTCATTCTAATTTTTGTGTAACGAGATAATTAAAAGCATTTATTAGCATATTATATTGATTACATGGTGTGAAGTATTTATGAGTATATTATAGTAAAAACGTCGGCGATATATAGGAAATTTGATTATCATCCATTAAACGAATGATTACTAAAATATTTCATGAAGCCATTAGAATGTTTGATTGTGCTTTTCTAATATAATACTTACTGTTCATATACCTAAGCAATAAGGTTTATTTTGATTTATAATGCCATTAATTTTCTTTACTTAATAATTAACGTACATATTTGAAGACGCTAAAACTTTTTCATTAGGCGGTTAACGTAATTGTTTTTTTTTTACCATTTGACAGATGACAGTCATGCAATTTATTGTGTTGCAAAATGGAGACGTATACGCTACCAGAACACGGAATAATTGTTTCAATGTTGTTAAGGAATAATTTGTCAGCGATTTTAACTCAACGTGAATTTCGAAACAAATATCCGAATCGTCTGTTCAAACAATCAGACGTCTAATTATTGTGTAAGTAAAGCGGTATTAAAGCTGTTTTACATTTGTCAATTAATTCATGAATTCATTCATGAATTAATTTGTGACCGAAAATTGATGAATGTAATACAAGAATCGACATCAGTTCGAAATCATGAATTAATTGGTGAACAAATTCATGCTCTAAAATATCGTCAATTTTCTAGTAAGTTTAAGTCATTTTGACATTTTTATGTTATAATCGAAAGCAGAAAAAAGTAGACAAGAGATCTTCGACTTTGTAAACTTGGCTTTATTTACTTGTCATTAATGTCAAGTCATTATCCTATGGAATATCAAATAATTATCAAAACATCTTGTCATCTGATTAATACAAATCAAAATACTAATTAAAAATATGACGAAATATATGCATTAATATTGGTTATAGAACCGTTTTTGTTTAAAACTTCTTGCAATCTAGATATTTGGAATAAAGTTATAAAGGTTGGTACAACCTTGTTGCGAAATTTGTCTCATCAAAACTATGATGAGACCTTCCAACATTTGTATTGTTTTTGACAATATTATGTTGTGTTTCTGTATTCCCTTGATAACTCTGCTAATTTCTTTTAAGATATTTGCGCAAGCAACCAAATATGAAATAAATCGGAAATCTTTCACTGTACGAATGATATTGGAGTCCTCAGATTTTGTTTCTGGTGTATAGATTTCTTCTTGATTCAACTCAGTGAGAGCGCTAATTACTCCTTGAAAGAGCATGTACAACCTCAGGCTTAGCAGACCATCGTGTATCAGTGGTTCCTTTTAAATTCGTTTTTGTGTGTTTCTTCATGACTTCCCACCGTTGTATTGTTGAAACAAAATAAATGTATAATCTCTGGATTACTCCAAATACGTTCGCTGTTTTAGGAGATGTTGATGTAGCGTGTAGTCCCATCAGATTCAAGGAGAGGGCTATGCACGGGACAAATGTTGCTCATGGGTTGATATCCAAGAATCTAGCTTGAACTCCTTTATAAACACCACACATGTTCGACCCATTATCATATGTTTGGGCTCGACAATTTCTTATTTCTAACACATGTACCTCCAGCTTATGAAATATTGTATCTGTCAAGTGCTTCCCAGATTTTCCAATAACTGCTAAGCTGCAAGCTTTCTCTGATTACAAATTGGTCATTTTTATTCTTAGCAACATATCGGATTACTTGGCTCATTTGTTCTGTGTCTGATTTGTTAGGTGTGCAATGAAACAACACTGCATAATACTTTGCGTAGTATAGGTCATTCAGTATCTTTTTTTGAACATGATCTCCCATCATTTCAGTGATAGGAGATCACGACAACGAAAAGTCTGCTATTGGCACTGTCTTTTCCCGCCACCCCTCATCACTATAAGTCACAGGCCACTCTTTCCTCTCCTAGCTACCTGCTTGTTTTTTTGGCAAAGAAACATTCTCCACAAATCACATCAACGCAATTAGCGCTCTTCTGTTATTGAAAATACGCTTGTTTTACTTTTACGTAACCCCCACCAGTATAAAAAGAAAGTGATTTGATGTTATCTAAATTTTATGTTTTGATTTATATTTTTATAACACTAAAACTTATAAAAAAAGATCAATTTTTCAATTCCATTTTACCGCCCGCCGGAGATGCCGCCCAGGACACTTGCCCCCGTTTGCCCCCCGCTCTCAATCCGGCACTGCTTGTGTCCAGCCACTTTATGGAAAATTTTGCGTAAAGAACTTGGTTTACGTCCTTACAAGATTCAACTTGTAGAGGAATTGAAGCCACACGATCATCATTCGCGCCGTACAATTGATGAATCGGCCGAAGGAAATATTTCTATTGATCCACAACTTTATTTGAAAATTTCGTTCAGCCATTTAACCAAAAGTGTGCTTCATCACTTTTGGTTAAATGGCTTTATCAATAAAAGCAGAATTGTCGCATTTGGAGCGATGGGAATCCACAAGCCATTGTCGAAAACCCATTAGGTACATAGAGAAAAAGCCACCGCTTGGTACGCTTTATGGGCTGGTGGAATCATTGGTCCATATGTCTTCAAAAATCATAATGGTCATAACGTGACAATCTTTTCCTTGCTTCAATTGGCAATCATTAATGTTGCATACATGTGGTTTCAGCAGAACGGCATCACATGCCAAGTACAATTAATTTACTGCAAGAAACATTTGGCGAAAGATTAATTTGACGAATTGGCCATCTCGTTCAATGCGATAAACCAGAAACAATTGAGCACTTAGAAGCCAAAATTCGATGCGTTATTGTTGAAATACTGCGAAGAGTGTATGAAAATTAGACCTCCAGATTACGCCATGTATGCGCCAGCCGCGGCGGCCACATGCCCGAAATCATATTCAGACATTAATGCCATAAAATTATCTTTTGAATAAAACCTAATTAATAGATATTAAAAGCATTTTTCTGTGCTTTATTTCAATTTAAAGTTTTCCGCCTCTAAAAAAACATCCTTTATTATGTGCAGAACAAAATTCAAATTAATACAATTTATACGCAAATAAATCAAGTGAATACTCTGTAAATGTAGAAATAGGAAGCCTAAACAAGTATTATTGTTGCATTCCTTTTTAGATACACGGGCTCATATAATATGTATAGCGCCTGTGGCAATGTTTTATTTGGCAGAAAAATCCCTTGCGCATCTTATGTGATTAGCATTCTCTCCTACGCTAATTTCTATGGTTATACCTTGAAAATGATTTTTTATCAATTACTGACAATTAATAATTAGTTTTTAAAATTGTAAAGGAACTAAATAGTAATACAAGCAGAATCACGTCCACAAATATAAAAAACGAGGTGTGGGTGTCATACGACTTTCTTATACGTATTGCTATGATATTAGTACAATTGTTATAGGGTTGCCACGATCTAGCTCATAAAACAAAATTCTGTCTCTCTCAGGTTCCCTCGGCGAGACTGTACAATGTTCACGTCAGGAATCGTGATCTTAGGAAACAGTATAAAAAAACCACAAATTACTTGAAGACAAAAAAATGAAATAAATAATTAATTATCTTTTCTAAAATCTTTAATAAAAGTGAAAAACAGATCAGATATAATTTATTTATTACAAAAAAACAAAAAAAAAAAACTTTCATTAACAAATTCTCAAGAAAAAATCCTACCCACTAATTGACCAGATAGGATAAAAAAAACTTGTACTGACAAACGCGACAAAATTTACCTAATTAATTACTTAAAATAAATAAATTAAATACCTATAATTAAAATACATCAAATTATAGCAAACTGATACAGTAAAGAAAATTATCTAATTTAATAGCTTCTCAATAAATATAAAATATTTTCAAACACGTGCAGGAAACAAAATGACGGCTACGAGTCTACTTTTTACAATATTAAAATTTTCTCTTATTATCATAACGAATGCATTCTCTTACTTAAAAGTATATACTTAACTTGCATAACAGTAATAAAACTAATTCACAAACTTGATTAAATCTTGTCTCCGTAAAATAATGAAATTTATAACAATTTTTATTCAAACATCAATATCATTAATACAACTGTAATTGACGGAAGACCAAAATTTAATAATCAATATTCACCACAGGACAAGTCAAAGTCCAAATCCCTACCACGTCTCAATAACATTCCGCATGTATAGGTACTATATTATAATATCAAGTTGAGCGTAAATAATCTTCAGGCATCTTTTCTTTTAAATTCAAATAACAAAATAAATATTAATATACACAGATTACCAAAAGACTACTATACCTCCCAAATTCTTAAACAGAAACCAAAATACAGTGTGTACCAAAACATTTGCCCCACAGAAAAATAAATTTGAAGTAAATCAATTTATTTAATTTTACTTATCCATGGTATAAAAAAACCATAGCAGTATGTACGTTCCGAAATGTAATATACCGGTTGTGTAACGCAACACTTGATATAGCAAGTCCAAAATACATCAGAATTGTAACGTGGCGTACTGTATCCCGCTCTCGCTACATTTAACGGTGAAGCATCGACTGGCAATATAGCAGTTATCTCTCTCTCTACTCTCTCATGTCTTTCGTCGCACTCCCAATACTGCCAAAAAATACAACGTTGCAATAGTTACCTGGTAATATCAAGTGTTTCATTACACAAGCTGTATAAAAAAGTTGTACAAATTATTTTTTTAATTCTGTATCTTCGAATTTTTTTATACAAAAATTATTCCAATGCAGCTCTAAATACTTTTTTGTACTCACCACCTGTAAAGTGCCATTTGGCGCTTGTGTAGCTCGACTGGGAAATACGTTTTCCCGGTTGAGGCGACTGTAAAAATTGGAAAAAACACTAGCACTTTAGGCCATTTAAAAAAAAATCTAACTTGGCAGTAATAAAATTTAGTCTATAAAATACTACTTCCCTCCACTATTTTTCACTAAAAGTTGGGGAAATAGGAGTAATAATTAAAAATTCTTGGAAAAAAATGTGGCGCCATCTATTTGACGATATTTTAAGCGACATCTTAAGCAAGATTCAAGCGCCATCTATTTGTACCACATCGACATTCATATTGGCAGTTCGGAATTGTTTGTATTTAAACCAAAAAACGCAATAAATGTACTATAAATTTATAAATATAAGAATAAATACTTCATGTTTGCATTGTGTAAGAATATAATAACTTAATTTTAGGGAAAGGTGAGTAATAGTTACGTACATGAAATGCTTAAATTAATTAGGTAATCTATCTTAGGTTAGGTATGATACCAATGACATTAATCAATAATATTTTTTTAATTTAATGTTCGTACAAAAAATATTGTACAAACCACTTGCGTGAAGACATCTTTCACGCATTCGCGCAATTAAAAGCACTCGCTTCCTGCGGTCGCTCGTGCTTACAATGTGCGCTCATGCGGGAAAATAGTCTTCCCGCACTTGGTTCGTAAATAACTATTGTATTCTGACTATTCTTAGTTAATCTCTATAGAATGCAAAATTTCCGAGATATTTCAAAAAAAACTGCTATTACTTCCGGTCCAAATTTTAAAATTTCTCTTATACAAAAATTGTTCTAAATCTAGCTCTAAATACTTTTGCAGTTATAATAAATTTATATAAAATGCATAATTTGCGAGATATTCGCAAAAACTGCTATTCGATAAAAGTAAACGTGCTGTTAGTTCAGGTCCGAATTCTGACATTTTTCATGAACAAAAATTATTCCAATTCGGTATTATTTCTATTCCAGATAAATCTGTATAGAATACTTACATAATTTGCGAGATATTTCCAACAAACTGTCTGATATCATCTATTTGTACCACATCGACATTCATATTGGCAGTTCGGAATTGTTTGTATTTAAACCAAAAAACGCAATAAATGTACTATAAATTTATAAATATAAGAATAAATACTTCATGTTTGCATTGTGTAAGAATATAATAACTTAATTTTAGGGAAAGGTGAGTAATAGTTACGTACATGAAATGCTTAAATTAATTAGGTAATCTATCTTAGGTTAGGTATGATACCAATGACATTAATCAATAATATTTTTTTAATTTAATGTTCGTACAAAAAATATTGTACAAACCACTTGCGTGAAGACATCTTTCACGCATTCGCGCAATTAAAAGCACTCGCTTCCTGCGGTCGCTCGTGCTTACAATGTGCGCTCATGCGGGAAAATAGTCTTCCCGCACTTGGTTCGTAAATAACTATTGTATTCTGACTATTCTTAGTTAATCTCTATAGAATGCAAAATTTCCGAGATATTTCAAAAAAAACTGCTATTACTTCCGGTCCAAATTTTAAAATTTCTCTTATACAAAAATTGTTCTAAATCTAGCTCTAAATACTTTTGCAGTTATAATAAATTTATATAAAATGCATAATTTGCGAGATATTCGCAAAAACTGCTATTCGATAAAAGTAAACGTGCTGTTAGTTCAGGTCCGAATTCTGACATTTTTCATGAACAAAAATTATTCCAATTCGGTATTATTTCTATTCTAGATAAATCTGTATAGAATACTTACATAATTTGCGAGATATTTCCAACAAACTGTCTGAAATTTTCGAAAAACTTTTTTGATAAAATTTTTCTAATTTTCACTCTTTCGTCCTTTTGCTTTCTTTAGAAATTTGTTTAACTTAGTAGTTGCCGAGATACATATTAGTAAATTTTGATTTAGTAAACTACTTCAGAAAAAAAATCACAATATTATATCAACAGTTTGAAAGTTTAAAATTCATATAAATATCTTCATTACTTATTTTACACGAGTGCTACTTTGGATAGATAAGAAAAAAATATAGATCAATTATATTTCCCGAAAAAAATTGAGAAAGTTATAAAATGTTTTTATTCATTTTTAATACACAAATGTTGGATTATTTGAGAGACTTCAGGGACCAGACCATGACGTTTCTTTTAAAACTAGTTACCTGCCTATTGTGTAACGTATCTTTTTAAATTACCGATATCTGTATAAAAATAAACGTCTACTTTTGAAAAGTAGTGACAGTAAAGAGTTTATCGAACAGATGACTCTGTAGCGCAGGCTTAGCCCGTGACTTCGTTCTTCTTGAATCTTTTTACGGTTTAATTTTGTAGGGAGCCTAGTCAATAGGCCGGTTTTCGGAACTATCAAATTTGGGTTTTACAACACCGGGTAGCACTAATTAATGATTAAGAATGTTAATCGGACAAATATAGTCGATGTTTAACCGTGATCAGGATTTTTTACACATGCGCATAATCTAGTAAATTTGAATTAGTATTATTATTAACAACGGTTATGTTTCACATGCATTCGTTTGCTGTATGAAGTATTTTTTGAAATTAATTAATAATTATTTTCTTTAGTTAGTTATTGCTTCTTTTATAAATAAACAGTATAATTATAAAGAATAAATAATGTAATTTTTATATGTCATAAAAGAATACAAGTGTAATTAATTGATAGCTACGAATACGAATACCTACATTATTTTCCCTGATGAGAACAAACGAGTTTTGGTATTCGATTAAAATTCTGAGAATTTGTCACAATTACTGGGGATTCTATTTTTATGGCAATTACAAAGGGAATTGTGTGTAATTGCATTTAACAGTACCTTATTAAAACTAATTTTTTCTCAAACATATCTTGGACTTACTCTAGATATGTATGATAATCAAATATCTAGAGTGGGAAAACTATATTGAAAAATTGCAAATGAAAATGAAAACATGGAGGATATTCTACAGAACCCTAACAACATTTTTCGAATATCGCGGGTGTTTTAAGTTAACACTATACGCAACAGAATAATATACAAAGGTGTACTCGATGATATTTCACTGCAAACGGAGTGAATAGAAATGTAATTTTATCAATAAATATTTCTACATCTATTTCTTGACCAATCTCTGTTTGTTTAGTAATTTCGTATTAAAATGTGAATTGGTCTACCTGTATTCTAGGCGGTTGTCTTCGTAGCCAATTTAAAATACCCGCGAAATTCTACGTGAACCTACCAGTCACGTGGGTATAAGTCGACGAGCGCACCGAAATCGAACGTACGTGACGTGGTCTTGTGTAATAATAGGTTTGTTCGAACCTGCAGTTCTGAACGGTTCTAGAACTAGTGCGCATGTCATTTAAGAAAAAGACTGTTCGGACCATGCAGTTCTGGAACTGCAAATTCTGAGAACTGGTAGTTCAGTGTTCGGTCTTTCAGAACTAGTAATTCAAGAACCGTTCGGAACGGTTGTAACAGTTCTCGATGATGGGCTAGTAGGTTTGTTCGGGTTTAATATTACGAACGGTTCTAACACAGTTCTGTTACTGCGCAGAACTGTATGCGTCATAGTACACCGTTCGGAACGGTCTGGGAACGGTTCCGAACGATTCGATGCCTTTATCCCGAATTAGTTCTACAGTTCTAGAACGGTTCCAGAACTGACAATCAGAAACCAAAACACGAAATTTTTAGTTCCAGAACAGTTCCGGAAACCCGAACACTTAACATATTTCTGCGCATGACGTGAACTGTTCTGGAATCGTTCTTAGCGAAACAAAAACAAACCTAGTATTTCAAATTCTGATAAATCCGGAGCATGCGTAATTGTCATTCGTATCAGCTTTGTCATTTTTCTGGTTATGTTTATCGTATTTATTATGGTATTTATGTTGAACTTCAGAGTTTGGAGTTGTAGGTTAGTTTTTAAGTTGTCGTTCAAGTACCTATTTGTTTTTTATTTTAGTTTGTGATATTATTAGAGTATTGGTGTGATTCAGTTCATCAAACCTATTTTTAATTTTTTTACAGTTTTTATTCATACCCATTATATCAATTTTGTACTAGCCAAAGTAAACAGCTATAAGTATGTGACTAAACATTAGTTTCTTCAAATGATGGTTTATTGTTTTAGAAATTACTTCATTGACTACCATGTTCTTGAGTCCAGCAAGTGATTCTTCTTGTAAGAATAAAGTGAATGTACAATTATAGGAACTTGCAAACATGTGAAAAGTTAATTTATAATTATCATATATTCGTAGAGAAACTGACATATTTGTTAAACTTAGACAAAATAGTATTTAATATTATGTAAACCAAACTTATATTTTTTGGTTTGATGTGCCCCCCTTGAGATTTAAGAAAAATAAAGGGAATTTGTGATATCAATATATTAGATATCCGAACAATCTATTATATGTATGTGTTTGTACCAGCTTGTTACGTCATGAAAATTATAATAAATTGCAAGTTAATGTGACTCCCAGACTTGTGACACAAAACGTTCAGAGTCTGATTGATGTAAATACCAAATCATGTAGGTATCGCAATTCAAATTACCAAAAAGGCTTCAATTCTCCAAAATGGATTGAAAGAGTGTACTACCTCACAGATTAAAAAAAAGAAGAGGAGTTGGCTTTGAACATTGAAAATGTATTGAAATATATTTACTGTGTCTTAGATATATACCTTTATACGTAAAACGTATATGTATATATGCATGTGTTTGAGATACACACATACATTAAGTGCCATTGTCGATAATCGAACGCACAGACACCGGTGTTTCGACCTATGAGGTCTCATCAGTGTGCGTGGAGATTCTCGACAATAGCTTCAAGACTTAAATCGCTGCCTATGTCATTTTTGCATGTTAAATGTAGTGAGAGTATCACAGCGACATCTAACACCCATCGCTTTTTTCCGTGTCATCTTTTGGGTGTTAGATGTCGCTGTGATACTCTCACTACATTTAACATGCAAAAATGACATAGGCAGCGATTTAAGTCTTGAAGCTTTGTCGAGAATCTCCACGCACACTGATGAGACCTCATAGGTCGAAACACCGGTGTCTGTGCGTTCGATTATCGACAATGGCACTTAATGTATGTGTGTATCTCAAACACATGCATATATACATATACGTTTTACGTATAAAGGTATATATGTAAGACACAGTAATTATTTACTGCTTGATGTTAGTTTTTTTTAACATCCATGTGTTCACACTTTTCATTTTCGTTTTGATTGGTGACGCCATCTATGGCTCTATTACACGAGATACACTATTAACATACAGGCCTCTGTATAGCAGAACATGCTGTCAGAAGCCATCGCTTTTTTCCGTGTCATCTTTTGGGTGTTAGATGTCGCTGTGATACTCTCATTACATTTAACATGCAAAAATGACATAGGCAGCGATTTAAGTCTTGAAGCTTTGTCGAGAATCTTCACGCACACTGATGAGACCTCATAGGTCGAAACACCGGTGTCTGTGCGTTCGATTATCGACAATGGCACTTAATGTATGTGTGTATCTCAAACACATGCATATATACATACCATAAGACCGCGTGCGTCTGCATGATCGCGATACCTGTAGAGTAAGCGAAACAGATAGAGATGTCTGTGTATTAGAACGGTAAACAAGTAGACGCAGTGTTATACTGGATTACAACAGAGCTAGTATTTCGCATATGCCTATGATGCACTCGTATTTGTCCAAAAAATCCACATTCGCGCTTCCACATATGGGCGTCAGTTCGAGTTTTATTATTACTTAAGAATAACATTTTTTTAGCTAATTACAGGTTAATTGCAATGTTGAATTACAATTCGTTTTAAGAAGTAAATATTTTATGTTTCAGTATTTTATTATAGTTGAGTTTTTAGATTATAATATTTGTTGAAAAATATTATTTTAGTTAAGAAGTTTTTTTTATTTTAAAGTCTAGGAGTTATTTATTATTTATTTTTGCTCTTTTATGTTGTTTATGAAGCTGTGATGAGTTACTTCACTGACATATTATCAGTGATTATCTGATGCTTCAAACAACTACAAATAATTACTTACAACGGGAACGCAATACCTATTACACTGCTCTTCACTTGATTTGCCTACGAATACATTTATACGTATAACTTATACGCCCGCTGTCGGTGTGGCAATTCAAGTTGGCACGCCCATTTATAGTCGACCAGTAGTTACTAATACATGCATCGAGCTATGAACGGCGGCCACACGGTATACGTTTTACGTATAAAGGTATATATGTAAGACACAGTAATTATTTATTGCTTGATGTTAGTTTTAACATCCATGTGTTCACACTTTTCATTTTCGTTTTGAAATATATTTGTTTAAATTCATCATGATTGTTGATTTTATAGTTATGTAATACATATTTATTAATGTGTGTGTGCATTTGATGCACGTGCCAATTATTAATAACAGCGTGTATTAAAAATCCTTGTTTATTTACCCGGTTTATCAGAAATATCCATTACAAAATTTTGAAAAATGTACTTCTGAACAACTTCTTCATTACTTTTTAAATCCTGTCGCAATTTTGAGATGTAACATTTAAATGTTAATTACGATTGACATTTGTCCACCAGTTTGGTGTTTTTTTAAAAAATGCAGAAATATCCATAATAAAATTTAGAAAAATGTATTTCTTATAAACAACTTTTTCACTACTTTTTAAATCCTGTCGCAATTTTGGTGGTTAGATGCAGATGCAGTAACATTTAAATGTTCATTACGATTGATATTTGTCCACCAGTTTGGTTTTTTGTAATATATAAATATATTGCTTATATAAAAAATGCAGAATTATCCATTATAAAATGTAGGAAAACGTATTTCATATAAACAACTTTTTCATTAGTTTTTAAATCCTGTCGCAATTTTGGTAGTTAGATGCATTAGCTATAAACTTTGAAATATTATAATAATGTTAAAACGTTTCAGTACGGCGAATACGTTTCTATGTGAATGATATGTTGTGCGAGACTAATTCTTAAGTCTTACCTTTCGTTTTTACTTTTAGAATTATGGGTATTTATTTTGTTGTCCTTGCAGAATTATATATACCTTTATTTTTAGGACTTCATGTATGCAAATTATTAACTATTGTAATGATCTTTCTTCTTAACATGTTTGTGTAATAATGTATTGTAGTTGGCAATAATGCAACACTAAGTCACGTGATGACGCGATGCATGATATACAAAATGTCGAATAAAGATGTACACAAAGTACATTGTGGATTTTATTTTGTATTTATATTTATTTGGTATTAAATAACACATGGTGTCAGGTGAAACAAAGAAAATATTTGATTAATACAAATATCAAGGAAATGGATGCTGTGTTTAAACCTCCGGAGCCTATGATATTAGACGGCAATTTAGCTGATCAATGGAAGAAGTTTAAGCAACGTTTTGAATTGTTTATGACAGCAATTGATCTGTATGAGAAAACAGAAGAAAGGAAGGTAGCCATATTATTGAGTTTAATTGGAGAAGATGGCTTGGAATTATTCAATTCATTTGCACTGACGCCAGAGGAAAAAAAGAACTTGGATAGCATAATTAAAAAGTTTGATGATCACTGTGGCCCGAAGAAAAATGTGATTTTTGAAAGGTTTAGATTCAATTCAATTAGTCAAAAAGAAGGACAAGGATTTGATAGTTTTCTAACAGAGTTAAGAAAAGCTGTGAAGTCAACTGAATATAAAGATGAAGAGGACATGGTACGAGATCGAATTGTCATGGGTATTTTGGATAAAGGAACTCAAGAAAGATTGTTACGAGAGTCAGGATTAACCTTAAGTAAAGTTGTAGAATACTGCAGAACAGTTGAAGCGAGCAAGTTACAGTCGAAAGCATTACAGAATGAAGTAGTTGTGAATGCAGTAAAAAAGTGGGAAAGGCGAAGTAAAGAGAAAATGAAAGATGATCAAGTCCATCGTCAATGTGGATATTGTGGCTATAAACATTCAAAAGGTAAATGCCCTTCATATGGAAAGAATTGTGACGAGTGCAATGCGAAGAATCATTTTGCATCAGTTTGCAGAAAAAAGAATAATGTGTCTAGCAAAAATGACCAAGTGAAAACTGACACGTTGAATAAACGAAGAATGAAAAGAGTTAATGAGGTGTCAACAGAAGAAAAATTGGCTGAAAGTGATAAAGAAGATGAGTTCTACATAAGCTCTGTGGTAAAGAATGTGAGTGAGACTAATAAAGGAAACGAGTGTATGTGGACAAAAAATATAGACGTAGAAGGTAAGAAAATAAACTTTAAATTGGACACTGGAGCTGAAGTGAGTGTATTACCACTTACATTCTTAGATAAGACTAAACATTATAGAAAAATAGTAGCTTCTAACATAATATTAATGTCATATGGTGATTCTAATTTTAGAATTAAGCCCGTAGGTGAAGTAGTGTTAAGATGTTGTGTTAATCAGTATGTAGCAGATGTTTCATTTGTTATTGTTCAGAATGACCAAATGCCTCTTTTAGGCTTGCCAGGTTGTTTAAGCCTTAATTTAGTTAAGCGGGTAGATACTATTAACAAAAGTTTCAAATGTTTAGATGATGTTATTGTTTCATATCCTAATGTATTTAAAGGTCTAGGTCAGATTCCTAAGGAACACAGAATTGTTCTTAAAGAAAATTCTGTACCACATGTAGCAGCTTTGAGACGCATTCCGCAAGCGTTGAATAACAGAGTCAAATGCAAGCTAGATGAGCTTGAACAGGAAGGTATAATCCGAAGAGTTGAAAAGCCAACAGAATGGTTGAACCCCTTGGTTATAGTCGAGAAGAAAAATGGAGATTTAAGGCTGTGTTTGGATCCTATGTTTTTGAATGAGGCTATACAACGGGAACATTTTTTGATTCCGACAGCAGAAGAAATATCTAGCAGATTATGTAACAAAGAGTTTTTTACTGTTTTAGATATGAAAGATGGTTACTTCCAGGTAAAAATAGATGATGAATCAGCGGATTTATGTACTTTCGGAACTCCTTTTGGAAGGTACCAATTTCTGAGGCTTCCATTTGGCATCACGTCGGCTCCTGAAGTATTTCAAAGGAAGAATTTTGAACTATTTGGTGATATAGATGGAATGGGAATATATTTTGATGATTTAATCATCACAGGTGAGACAGAGTCAGAACATGATAAGAATTTGCAATTAGTACTAGAACGCGCGTTAAAATATAATATTAAATTTAACAAGGAAAAAATTCAATTTAAGTCAAAACAAGTCAAATTTTTAGGACAAGTATTCTCTAAAGAAGGAATTAGTACTAATGAATCTTATGTTAAGGCTATAGTTGACATGCAAAAACCAATGAATAAAAGTGATTTATTGAGACTGCTGGGCGTGACTAAGTATTTGGGAAAATTTGTACCAAACATGTCCAAGGTGACAGCTCCTTTGAGACATTTAACACGTAATGATGTTGAGTGGTGTTGGGATCAGTCTCAAGACAGTGCGCTTGTACGGTTGAAACACTTACTGACAAATGCACCAGTTTTATCATTTTTTAACCCATCACTAGACATAGAAATAGAAACAGATGCTTCTAAAGATGGCCTGGGAGCATGTATTTTACAAAATGGTCATCCAGTCGCATTTGCTTCTCGTACGTTGACAAAAAGCGAAATTAGGTACGCGCAAATAGAAAAAGAGCTCCTCGCTATTGTATTTAGTTGTGAAAAGTTTCATTATTTTATATATGGCATGAAGAATGTTAAGGTTTGCTCAGATCACAAACCATTAGAATCCATTTTTAAAAAGAGTCTAGCAACTGTACCTCCGCGACTACAACGAATGTTGCTGAAAGTATTACATTATGATTTAAAGGTAACATATAAACCTGGAAAATATCTGTATATTGCAGATACCTTATCACGTGCGTTTGTGAATGAACATGTACATGATGATCCAGAAATAGTATTTGCTGTACATTCACTAGCTAGATACCTACCAATGTCTGACGAAAAGAAGTCGTCATTTAAAGAAGCAACTGCAAAAGACCCTGAGCTTCAAACAATAATTAATTTTGTGGAGTCTGAATGGCCTAGAAATAAAAACCACATTCCAATATTCGCACGTCATTTTTACAAGTTGAAGGATTGTCTTTTCATTTCAGATGGCCTCTTGTTTTACAACAGTAAACTAGTTGTACCACTTGAGCTAAGAAATGATATGTTAATCAAGTTACATGAGGGTCATATGGGTATGGAAAAAATGAAATGCCGTGCTAGACAAATTTTTTATTGGCCATTACTGAATCAAGATATCGAGGATTTTGTTAAGAGGTGTCGCATATGCGAGCGTTTCGCTAGAAGGAATCCCAAAGAGACGTTATTACCATACTTGATTCCAGAGAGACCATGGGAAAGAATAGCCGCAGATATATTTACATATGCAGCTCGTTCGTACCTTGTGGTAATGGATTCATACTCAAATTGGCTCGAATTTGTTTCCTTGCGTAACAAGTCAGCTGTAGAAATTATTATTAAGTTAAAATCTATCTTTTCTAAGTATGGCTGTCCAGATACTTTAATTTGTGATAATATTCCTTTTAGTAGCTTTTCATTTAAAGAATGTGCCAGGGAATGGAATTTCAATATTACAACACGAAGCCCTAATTATCCAAAGTCGAATGGTTTAGCTGAAAAAGCTGTGGGTATTGCTAAAAATTTACTTAAAAAATCATTAGAGGAGGGTAAAGAGATATTTGAGGCATTGTTGCAGTATCGAAATTCTCCTTTAAAATATATAGGTTATTCACCAGCACAGTTACTTATGGGTCGAATTTGTAAGACCAAAATACCAATATGTGCAGATCTATTAAAGCCCATGTTATGTGAAAATGTATCAGAAAAGTTAAAATTTAGACAAAGTCAATATAAGCATTGCTATAATAGGGCTGCATCAGATCTGAAACATTTAGAGCCTGAACAAAATGTTACTGTTTATAATCATGTTGAAAATGTATGGGAACCCGCAAAGGTTTTAAATCTTGACAGAACGCCTAGATCTTATAAAGTTTTAAATAAGTCTGGTAATATTATAAGACGAAACCGAGTGGATTTGAGGGAATCTCTGAATCAGCCTAATGTAGAGCATAATATTAGTTGTGACAAGTTTGCGTTTGAGAGTGACACTTGTCATGATAAAGTTATAAGTAACAAAACTCATACTGAGTTGGAGAACTCCCTTAAATGTTCTCAGCCTAGTATAGAAACTAGTAATGTATCCGATGATGTGTGTGTGACTTCATCTAGATCCAGATATGGACGGTTGGTTAAGAAACCAATTAAATTAAATTTGTAAGTTTTATGTTAGAAGGGGGGATGTGTAATAATGTATTGTAGTTGGCAATAATGCAACACTAAGTCACGTGATGACGCGATGCATGATATACAAAATGTCGAATAAAGATGTACACAAAGTACATTGTGGATTTTATTTTGTATTTATATTTTATTGGTATTAAATAACACAATGTTTTTTGTGAATTCTGGAAGTTTTCATTAAGTTTCTGTATCGAATATATTTGAATTTGCAATAAAACCAAATATTGTTTTTAATGTTCTTTTTATTTTTAATATAAGTATATATTTATCAAAACAAACCACTGTTCATGTAATAAAAAAATAACTTCATTTATATAAAAATATGCATGAGTGATTACCTATCCTTCAGTTCTCGTAAGTCATTCAAATTCATTGGAAATATAACAAACTGCCCATTACTTGATTTAAAATATTTGTAACTGTCCTAATAGCCCTAGTAGCAGTACTTTAACTAACTGCAGTAAATAGGGTCTTATCAACGCCAGCTTGTTTTATATTCGTTTTTTTAATATTAATTTCGACGCTAATAACGGACGTTCAGGTTGGTTGTTTAGCATATCCAGAAATAATATCAATGATATAATCTCGTTGTTTCTTTGTTTAAACGAAATAATTTTCTAAATTGTATATCAGATAAGTTAAACGCATTTTCCCGCATATAAAAACGACGCCGAGGACGTTGATAGAGTTCCTCTGCTTCCGCAACATCGATTAGTAAATCATTCACTATAAAAATCTCTTCTTCAACCATGTTACTCCAAGCATGCATAATGCCGTAATAATGCACGTATAGTACCTATTCTACAGTACTGTCTATGACTATACCATAACCTATGCTGCTCTTCTATATGCATTCATCGCTGTCACATGTACCTACAAAATAATTTAATTTAAGCCGATATGCACCTGTTTCCTTTAACTTTTAATATGTTCTCTTGACTTGAACCGATAGATATAAATTCTCACAACTCTTGAGAGAAGGGATCTATCTTTCAAGTTCAAGAATACGATATTTAAATCATACCTCGTTTACATTCAGCTCACTTCGGCGGCAGGGAGCAGGAAAGTAGGCAGGGAAGTGGGCAGGACGAGTATGTGAACACGATACTTCTCATGCCCCTGCCACTGCTACTCGCGCTGCCCGGTGCTGCCCAAAAGAGCGGTTTTTCGTGCGGAAGTCAAAGGACGGGCAGCGCGAGCGTAATTATTTCGACGTCTCACATAGGGGTATTTTAGCAATTTAGGCGGCCAAAATTATATGTTTGTTTTTATATACTTTAAATCGATTTTTATGTCTATTTATAGTTGTAAAAGGCTTTTGGAATAAGTTGTTGTTAATAAAAAACATTTAAACATAAAAACAGTATATTAATAGAAAGAACATTGTAGCTAAAAACTAAAAAAAAAATATTTACGTTGAAATCTCTTCGTCAAAGCTCCATTCCTCAATTTCCTCTGTTGATTCCTCTGGAGAACAATCGTCATCGGTGGTACTAGGCCCAGCAGAAATAAGCATTTGCATGGCTTCCTTGCTATACGCCATTGATCTTTTTTTTTGTTTCGGTCTCATACTCGTAATTAGGGGATCAGAGCTGATCAATAATCTATTAATAATATGTAAATTGCACTGCTCTCTTGAGAATTTCCTGGCAAAATTCATCCGATACAAACGAAAGTGTTTATTTCGTGCCTCTGCTGCTTCCTCGGACAGCAGGCCAATTGGCAACAGTGCTTTTTCGATTACCAGTGCACCGTGTATCAATATCTTGTGCATTGTAGGGGTCATGGGATGCCAAGGATATAATCCAACGTAAATTTTGGCAGTCTCATATCCGTAATTAGAAAATTTTTTGAAATCGACTTTATGACCGCTCGATATTACCTCTAGAATAATTTTCAAACGTTTTATGAGGTTGCAGTCCACACCGGTAATTTCTGCTGCCATCTCTGGACTGGCAAAAAATCTCCTGCTTGTGTTGCCATCGTTGGTGTTGCCGAAACCAGCTTTGGGCACATCAACAATCAAGCCTGTTTTCTTTTGGAATTCCGCCTGTATCTCTGCCTTTCTCTGCTTTACAATTTCTTTGTCATTGTCTGACCTTAACTGCCACTTTTGCACGGGAATTTTATAGGATAAATGCAGAATACTTTCGAATAACCGTATTCTAGCGTGCAATATAGATAGGCCAAACTGTAATGCGTCTGCGTCGGCAGTCCTTTTTTCATTGAGGTTATTGAAATCCTTTGAAGTAGCACCACAAATGTAACACCTCATAGTTGAGATAGTTGAGGTAGCTGCATTGCATATCTTGGCATCGACCATAGTGAACGTCAATACATGTTCTATAGAAATCGAAGTCTCTCCAAGTACAAATTCGCTATTTTGCAAAGATTTTATAGCGTCTTCTATATAAGCGATTTCAGATTTTGTGATGTCTTCTGTTTCTTTAACAAACCTGATCCTTATGGGTCGACAGTATCGTGGCGAAGAGGGTGTTGGATTTTGCCAAACAATTCTATTATTTATTGTACAAGCCAACTGTAATGGAACAAAGCAACTTTGAAAAATGTTGCTGTCAATGGAATGATCATCTTGCATTTTTTGTTTAAATTGTGCCTGTTGAGATCCGTCACAACCCCATTTCGAAATCAGTGTCAACGATTGACGCTCTTCTAACTTTAATTGTATCAGTACATCCTCCAGATAGGTAGCTGTATGGTTTAATAAATGCTGCAAATTAATTTCAGCACATGTTTCGGTTACTAGATAGGCTTCTTTGTCTGGATAACAAGTCCTCTTTTCTTGTTGTAATACAGTATAACTCGGATAATACTTCTTATTAGTATTTCTTACAATTTCATATTGTCGTCTTGAGAGGTCGGCTTCTACAAACATTGAGAGGGCGGCCTTTGAATCTAGTTGTGACCTTTTTTCGTACTTGGATTTTTTATACGCTTTGTGGTAAGCTTGAGCTATCTCAGGAGAGTTTGATCTTTAAGAATACTCGCCGCAGTTCTCTCTCCAGAACTTTGAAGAGATGTTTGAGCAGCACGCATTAACATTTTTTGTCAACGGCACTGCGTACTTCAATTGTTTTTCTGCGTTTACTTCTTTCACTTGATTCTTCAAATGATTTTTTTGGCCGCCCAGAAGAAGGCCGTTTAACTCTTGGTAATGTACCTTGTAACCATTTGTCATTCTTTTTTTAGGAAAATATCCACTTTTCTATTCGCTTTTGTCCACCTCTCTTTAAATTGAGACTTCAAATAGGAGAACTTATGCTTAACATCCTTCCTTTGTTCTTCACAATATTCTTCTTGCGATAAAATATATCTCTGAAGATAGTTCAACTTTTCGTCAAAATTTGGCAGGTCATGCTCCTGCATTTTATCAAAAAGTATCCTACGCGTTACCACTCGAGCCCCCGAAGTACCCTCGGAACCTGGAATAAGGCAAAACCTATTTAGTGTCAAATAATAAATTAATATAAAATCAGATGGTTATGTAACGACTAATTTAATAAAACTAAAAACCACGATTTCGCGGGAGATCGCAGCTAATTTTGATATATCTACATAGTACAAAGGCACATTTTTCTCTTAAAATATACAAAACCACTGGGACGCACCCTGAAGTATAACAAAAACGTTTTTGAAAATTAAAAAAGGGGTTATCCCTTGTTAATTTCCAGTACCGTTTTCTTTCCCTTAGAATTATTACTAATTATTCGAAAGATTTACCAAAAACCGATTAATATATGTACTCTTACCTGATACATGCGAATCCATCACAATTTTCTTCAAATCAAACTAACACAAAAAAATATTCACTTTTGAAATAATTGTTGTTTAGCGTATGCCGAGAACAGATACATGCACTTAAACCAACGATTAAATTCGAACTGACGCTACAGCGCGCACTCGTACAAACAGGTAACGGGAAGGGTTGTCCAGTGTTCTATACCTATTCAACATTCTCCATTATCTTTTATTTTCTACCTGGAACGAGTTTTAAGAAATCGATTTATGGCCGCCTAATTAGCTTGAATACCCGCGTCTGCCAGTTGATAGCGAAGTGAGTAGTAGAGTAGTATGTAAACACGTACTTCTCTCGATCCTGCTACGGCAGTATTATGGGAATTATTGACGGCAGCGCGAGGAGCAGCGGCAGGGGCTGAATGTAAACGAGGTATCATTTCTTGAAATGTTAAGAATCCCCTCCTCTATTCTCTCAAAATCTCCGTTCTCTCGACTCGAGAATCAGGCCCAAGGAGTGGCAGTGGTTAGATGTTATATATTTGACGTGGTGCTACTCGGTCGCCAATGCATTCTGACAAGCTTAATCTAGAGTGGCGTGTAGTGTCTGGCAGACAATATTTTTTCACTCCAGCTAAAGGGAATATACTGGCTCTACCAACAGAACAAGTATCTGATGAATTTACTAAGGATGTCTCCTCAGACGTTGATTTCGTAGATGAAAAGGGAAAGAAAATCGAAGAAAATACAGTGAATTATGATGTAGAAGTATTATTATTTAACGAAGAAGACGATCAACATGTGTTCTAGGCAGATTTTACTACAAGTAAGTAAACTGGGAAATGGTAGAAAAACGAATGTGATCCAGGATTTATTCGGTAGCAGAACAAAACAACGTAAAGGCATTCAAAATCGAATTACTTTAGATAATATAAAGAAATCGGTTTTGAATATTTTGAAAGAAAAAGACGAGGATCATACAGGGTGCCCAATGTCTCGATATACTAGGACGCTGATGCACACTTTTCCTTAAGTGTACTGCCAGAGTTAAAAGATGACAGACAGGCAGAAACGATCTTTTAATAAGGGGATTTTTACTTCGACGTTCATCTACGATATGTAGCCACTATCCATCTTCAATAGAGGAGACGAGTTCAAACCTTGCTGAGGAGTTATTTTCACGGCAGATACACATACCAGATAAGCAACCTTCTATACGAAATGCACTAAATGTATTATATGAGAACGATCCATATGCGGAAGTAAAGGGCTTTTTAAATTAGAATTATGTTTTAATATATGATTATGTTGTGTGTTTCGTTTCTTCCTCATTACAGGGCCTACTTCTTGAATTAATCTGCAAAAAGTAGTCTTTTTCATGCGTAAAGAGCTTTCACCGATTTAAACAAATGCGAAAGCATCGTCACTCTCGGATGACGACATTGCGACAGCATAATCACAATAGTGATATGGTTTGGCTGCCACTTCGGTGCGCATTAAACCACTTTGCAATCATATTAGCGCTATTCCACAGCCACACCACTTTCGTGCCACTCCTATATCACTACTTGCCATTCCAAATCCACACCATCGCCACGCCACTTGGGTGCGCGCCTTGACTTATTCAGTTAAATTCTACACTAAGCATTACTACCGGCACTCATTACGACTTTCTTCAGAACATAACATTAAATACGTTGAAATCATGTAAACCAGTTTGGAAACATGGCTTTCTTAATCAACCTTTTTGGTTAAAGGTATTTGGACTAAAATTAGTTAGAATGGAATGTTTTTTTTTGTAAATATGACCAATAAAAGCACATGCTTTTACTCATCATAAAGAAATTTGGTGCAAGTTAAATCGTCTTAGATATAGCAATGGAATATGAAATATCTTATACAGTTAGAATGTGATTGATACTTCAGCTCGAGATTGTATACGCAGAATTTAATGTTTCAACAAACTAGTTTTGTATTTGTTAATAGGGGTTTTCAAGAAATTTGTTTCAGTATCAGTGAAGTTTGTTTCTCTTTGCCTTTTAATTCATAATATAAATTAAATACGCAGTATGTATACAAAAAACCTCACACGTTATATTCACATAGTAAATTTCTACAGTGTCTTAATCAATAATTAGTTCAGACAGTATTTTAACCTCCTCATTCCCAACTTTGGATTGGCAGTCCTAGAAACTTAACGTGGATTTTTTTTAGTTGTTCAGAAGTTATATAACAACGCAAAACCAAAACAAATTTTTTTTTCAAAAACTTTTTCAAAAAGTGAAGTATCAAATATGATACTTTGGAACTCAAACAGCCACAAAAAAAATAATGTTGGATAATTTATTTTCTTAAAAAATATTTAACAACACTTTTTTTCTAGCATAAAGAAAAAATCCCTTTGATTAACAAAATAATACTAATTTTTTCTTAAAATCAAATATTTTCATAAAATTTAATTTTCGTTGAATTTGGAGAAACAGTTTCTACTTGTTGAAAAACAGAGAAAAACATTGCAGGTTTTACACCTTACAAAAGTTAACATCTTACAGCCAGGGTATCTACATTTTGAACGTGTTTTCTGAACTTCAGCCATATTTTTTGGCGTATGTTTTGCATGTTTTCTTCTGGAGCTACGATCTGGAAGTGACCTTCGTTTTTGAGGCCGCATATCATTGTCATTACCCGAATACAAGAGCCCAAAAGTTCTGCTCCACATACAGAAGATGCAAAATGAACTGGTCTTGAATCAAACCATTTTATAGCACATATATTTTTATCTTCTCTGATTAGGAGAATGAAGGAACCTCTTCCAGCTTTTTTGAGTTCATTATCTTTCTTGAAAAAAAATTCCTTCGAGATACGGTTGTTCATTATTGTACAGCTAACGTAATAGAACGTTGAAGTAGTGTGTCAATATGCGAAATTGACGTAAAGTACCTATCTGTGTACACTGATGTTCCATGCGGTAGGGTATCTGTCAATTTCAGGACCATTCGACCACCAATATCTAGTTTTTCCGGTGTAGGAATCAAAGCAGACTCTATGGTATGTCCTTTGCCTTCATACAAATAAAAGTCTAGAGGTATTCCTCCTGGAGTGATCATTACAAAGTTTTTTAGGCTAACGGGATTCGGTTTACCACGCACGTACTGTTTCATGGCTACTTTTCCATAGAATGGTACCATTTCCTTGTCAATCGATATCTCTTGAGGTCGGAAGTTTTCCTTGCAAGCCTTTTGAATCATGTCTAACTTTGGACGTATCTTCCAAAACCTGTCTGCTTCTTTCTGTTCTTTACTAACGATATTGTCATCAACTATCTTTAGACGAGTTCGAAGAGAATAAAGCGGTTACGGGAAATATTGTCCGAAATAATAGGGACTCGGAATTCTCTCTGCCAGAACATTTTTAACCTATAGGCAATTTGTAAATGCTAATAATGATACAGCAAGCAAAGAACACTTTCATTTCTTTTGCAGTAGTATCTAATGATTTCCCGGTAACAAGAACTTCTCGCATATTTGTAAATGTAGCTAATGCTTCAAAAAAACTATCGCCGAGGTATCGAGTGAAATAGTCACTTGGCTGTTGGACTTCTCTAACTTCCCGATTGCGGCCAAATTGTCTAGGCGGGGCATGAAAGTTACCACGAAGCCATATTCTTTTTGTAGAGTTTACAAAATTTGCAAGAGGCACATCATCATCAGACGAGTCACTATCTGCACCATCTTCTGGATCTGGAGCGTCATTCCTTGGTGCTAAAACTGCCTTATCTTCGTCCTCACTGGAATCAGACAAAATATCGTCCGATTGATCTAAGTTTATGTTCGCGGCAATTTCCTCTAGCTCAGGTTGTGTTAGCCACTGATCTAGAAATTAAAAAAAATGCATTCCTATCGCATGTCCCCCTCAAGCAGAACCTCTAATTGTTCATAAAATTCTTGGATTCAAAGAAAAAAAAGATCTTAAACCGTAACCCCAACCCTTAAAAGCCCTGAAAAGTATGCCCAGTACAGCCTATGTCACTACGCTACTAAAAAAATTAAAAAAAAGAACAAAACCGAACAAACATCGTTTTACAAAACAATTAGCTAAATACCATTACGCCCACAGTATCACTTATGATACTCCAGCACAATGACACCAGCATCGTTACAAAATACAATTTTTCATTACATAAATACACTACACTTGTTCCTAAACTCTGACATCACTAACATCAAATAAAATATAATTTAAAAATTGATCACTTACTGGTTTTTGTAGGCTTTTTTTGCGGAGCACTCATTTTGTACAAAATATACTAAAAACATTTGAACAAAAGTGAGGTTACGATTATTTTTACGAAGCTGCTCCGATTTTCTATGATAGGCAAGTAGTGTATCATATGTGATATGCCCGAGAACAAGCTTTAAAACGACCTAGTGCTCGCTGTAGAAAATTTAAAACCGTAGTATCATATAAGATACCTGGGAACTGAGGAGGTTAATAGGAGTTGGAATAACCGGTTCTTGATTTATAGGTTTTTGCTTCAAAATTTTAAGTTTGTGCAATTTTTTTCCTGCAATTTGACATCTTTTTAATATCAATTTGAGGCATTCAAAAAAATGATATAATTACTGTCAGATGTTACTTTAGTTTACAAAATAAAAATTAACAAGTGATAATGTAATATATGTTCATGTTGAATAACAGGATCGAAGAGTTAGAAATATTTAACAAAACCACTACTTATGTTTGATTCTGGTTTTTTGCAATACTTAAGCAGTGGTGATCGGGACGTTTCGCAGTACATACTAGTCTAACATAAGAAAAAAATGATAAAATATCATTTATGTCACTTACATTTGTCAACGTTTTAATTGTGATCGATATCAGAATAACTTTAAAAGTCAATTCATCTTCTTGTATGTCTAACCTCATTGTAATACCAATTATGTAAAAAAAAAAGAACGCTATGATATTTATATACTTAGAATAAAAGGCTATGTTTGTAACTAATCTTTCGACTGTAGTTAAGATATTGGTTATCACTGCAACTAATTTATTCAAATCTATGAAGATAAAAATTGAAATGTTTTGGTTATAATCAATCCATTTTGGTAAAAACCAAATTCATATACTACGTGATCATTTTGAAATTGAATTATTGTTTTTGAACAGGACAATGTACATCAAATTAACAATGCTTAATGTTTACTAAAAGCAAATATTTTCACATAGTACTCTTAGCTCGTCTAACACCATTAATTATTCACTATTCGAATAATTTCTCTTATAACTTACTTAATTTCGTCATATATTCTATCGAATTCTGCCTTGTTAATGTCTTCAATTTTCTTAAAGTAATATTACAAAAAAGTTATTTGAATGCAAATTAATTAATAATTAAGCAAACTAAATTGAAACTGAATTCTAAATCTTAATACATTTAAGTATATGGTAAGTCGAAAAGTAGTGTATGTTCACCCTACTCTTATTCGCTCCCACGAAGAATTTATTTCTTTGAAGATTTTCACGTTTTCTTAGCTCGAAATACAAATTTCTTCTCTAACATGTTGATTCCTGTCTAGCCTTTATATATCAAAAAAACAAATCCCATCGACAATTTGCAACGCTTCTATTGTCGAACTAAAATTTAGGTTGGGATTGATTTTGAATGTTTGTGATGAAATCTTTCTTTTCTTCCAGTTATCGTCCCCACACCAATACACATGCACTGTTCTTGACAGTTTTCATACTACCTAATGGCGGCACTTGATATATTTATCATTGAGAGTTTTTCACAAACTTTTTTTTTCATATTCTTCTTTCTTCTTAATATAATCCCTCATTGTACTTGTATATAAACACATTGCTCTTTTCACTGTTTTGTACATATTTTCTTTTTCCATTAATAATTTTATCCTTATTTTCTTTTTAGAAACATCTTGATTAGGTAATACTAGGAATACGTTATAGACACCTGGAATTTTTCTCTCCAACCCTGCACCATTAAGACCAGTCGCCCCTGTCATATTGTCTCCAGATTCTATCCAGGCTTTCGCTTCTGGAAACATTAACACTGTTTTTTCTCTTTTGTAGGTTTTAAAACCATACATGGCTATTTTCACAGTCTTTGAAGTCTTTGTTTTATACATATAGAAACTAATAAAAGTATATTCTAATTCATACCAATACTGTTCACATGTCTTGATTTATATATTCGTTTTTCTGTTCATAGTTATAAGTACAGGTATTTACTATATCTTAAGCATTATCATTAAATATTTCTCATGAATTGGTACCATTATGCATATCTAAATTTACATTTATTTATTCAAAATCGTATTCTCATCTCGAGCATACCGAATATGATCTTGCTCATATAACTTGATGGCATTTAAATGATTTACTCTTTTGACTGTTCCATCCTTTAAGATAATTATTTCTCTATTGTTTACTTTCAATATATTTTTGTTTTTAAATAATGGTCCATTTCTTAAAATGTTTAAAGCTGTTCTAACGTCTTGTGAGAAATTTGGTTCTGTCTCTTTATATACAAACCATATTTCGTGTTTCTCTTCTCTACAAAATATAGAATGCATAGATTTATTTTGTGTTTGTTTTTATACCTGGAGTTTTTAGTATTTATTCAACTTAATTTCTATATATATATATATTTATTCTTAATACAAGATTTTTCCCTTTTTTAAATATAGGCATTTTTATTTAATGCCTACATCTTGAAAATAAACGTTTTTAAAGTAAAATTAATGTTCTTTTTCACCAATTAAGCTAATCCTTAACCCTTTTATTTTTATATGATTTGAAGATCACAGCAATATGTATGTTTGTTTTCAGTGCCTTATGAGTACTTCCGTAGGAAATACCTACAATTTAAATACATAATGCTGTATAACAAATTACATTTAACTTAATTAGATCTCTTTACCAGTTTGAGTAGATAGCTTTCGTACATATTTTGTGGGACTAATATCCATTCACTGCCTAATGTCTGCGACAACATCTTCAGTTAAAACTGTTGGTTCTTTTACAGGTTTACATTTACAAACACTCCCCCTTTCCTTAAACCTTTCAATCACGGTCTAGCACAACCCGCCGCCGTCGACTCGCCGCCGTCATCTCGCCGCCGTCATCTTGCCGCGGGGACAACTCGCCGCCGTCGACTCGCCTCGCGGACAACTCGCCGCCGTCGACTGAAAATGTAGGTTATTTAGTGTGATTTAGTTAAATGAATAAACAAATACTATTCTGAATAATTTTGCTGCTAAAGAATACAATAGCCTTGTCAATAGAGGTAATGTGGTCTTTTAAATAATAATAAATAATAACGGATAATCATTAAGACAGGTACTTATGTGTCATAAACGTGCCGAGTAAAAAGAACGTAGTAAGTAATATTTATTTGAGAGAAAAACTCACTTAATTGTATTTACATTACGTTTGGATATTATAACGAAGTTAATGGTAACGGTAGATTCAAGTGCTTCTTAATTACCCGCTGCAGCTCGAGGAAAGGGTTTCTCTTTAATCCGGATTATCAGCTTATACAAGTCGCTCATATTGCTTGAAACGAACTATATTTCAGGTAATGTGGTCTTTTAAATAATAACAAGTTAATCAGTTAGGAATCTTTCTAAAATGAAAATTGATATATAAACAGCTAATGTAGGTGTCGGACGTTTAGTGTTAGCAGATTTTTCGCATAGAGACATTGAGCCATGGAAGCAACAAATGTAATATCGCAACGCAACAAAAGTAAGTTCGTGAGTGAAGGTTTCATTTATGTGTTAGATAAAGTTTCAAAAGACGGTTCTACGGAATTCTGGCGATGCGAACGAAGAGGACAGTGCAAAGGCAGAATTCATGTTCGGGAAGGAAGTGTCGTTCATGTGGTTAATGGCCACTCTCATGAGGCAAATGCAGCTAAAGTCGAAGCTGATAAGGTTGTCGGTGATATCAAGCGATGAGCTGCGTCAACTTTAGAAAGCACATCACAAGTGATCAATTCGTGTACGGAAAATTTGATACTCGCTTGCCAGGGTGCTTTACCTAAGCAAGATGCTCTGAAGAGAATTGTGAGAAGAAAACGCAACGAGGTTATTTCCGCTCCGCCCAATCCAAGCGATTTAACAACGCTAGTAATCCTGGACGCATATAAAATAATTAAAATGGCCGAAGGGGTTGAAGAAAATTTTTTACTATTTGATAGTGGCCCAAACACCGATAGAATTTTAATTTTTGGTAAGCAAGGAAATCTCCACACTTTTAAAGATTGCGACACCTTTTTCGTGGATGGCACTTTCAAAATATCGCCTCCGTTATTTTGCCAAGTGTTTGTTATACTCGTTAAGAAGCATGGTGGAGTGCATCCAATGTTTTATGCATTACTGCCCAACAAGTTGCGTGGCACATATGAAAAGCTATTTCGTGCAATTAAGGATCTACAACCCAAACTGGAACCTACTTCAGTTTCATGCGATTTTGAGTCGGCCATTTTAAAAAGTATTTCAGAAGTGTTTCCAAACGCGCAGATACAAGGATGCTTTTTCTACTTGGCGCAGAATATGAAAAAACATCTGTGTTCGTTGGGTCTTATTAACAATTACAACACAAATGCAGAATTTGCCTTATTTGCTCGAATGATAACTGCGCTAGCATTTGTGCCAGTTCAAGATATCGACGAAGCACTTGGTGCTCTTGGAGATGTTATTCCAGAAGATCTACGTCCACTTTTAGATTGGCTAGAAGATAATTACGTTGGACGTCCTAACAGACGCGGTCAAGGACGTCGTCGTACATTATTTGCACCCGAAACATGGAACGTCTACAATAGGACCATAAATGCGCAAGACAGAACTAACAACTTCGCCGAAGCCGCCCATCGTCGACTACAAGTTGAACTGGGCATGAATCATCCGACTATCTGGAAGTTCATAGATGCTCTAAAAAAAATACAGCACGGACGAGATTTATTTTATGAACAATTGATTGCTTGACATAATCCACCACTAAAATTGAAACGCTACAGAGACGCAGATGAAAGAATTTTATTCATTGTGAATAACTACGACCGTCGAGATATTATCGAGTATTTGAGGGGAATCGCTCATAATTTTGAAATGGAACAATAATTTACAGCGGTTGATTAATAACGTATAAGTGCGTGTGTAAGGCGTGTATATAATATATTCCACTAACTCTTTTGACAAGGCTATTAACATAGCCGCTTTAAATGTACAACTTTAGACAATTTTATATTAGAGTAATCGATTTTAGTTGTGCTATAAGGCGACTTGTTGACTTCATCTTTTTATTGCCTGAAACCGTAAAAACACTTTTGAAAGACTCAGAATAAATAATTTTTTTTTTAATTTTATTATTTCATTTTATTATTTAGCAGCAAAATTATTCAGAATAGTATTCATTACACATTAAATAACCTACATTTTCAGTCGACGGCGGCGAGTTGTCCGCGAGGCGAGTCGACGGCGGCGAGTTGTCCCCGCGGCGAGATGACGGCGGCGAGATGACGGCGGCGTGTCGACGGCGGCGGGTTGTCCGATTCCGTTTCAATCACCCTATTTCGATGACAAGTGAATGTGTCCAAGTTTCTTTCCAGATTTCCATTTTTCTTCACAAATTGTTGAAAACACGATCCAAATGAATATTTCCATAATGTTCCACAGCGAAAGTGTGACATTACGATAAACGTATCCTGTTGTATCGTAAAAGGCATGGTATACGAGGTCTTTGTCTTGAAATAGACAGAAAAGCGACAATAAAACAATGAAAGTACAAGACACTTCAATATATTATGGTTTTGATATTTGACATGTAAATTTAGTATGGGCATTTCACGGAAGTAAATATTTCCTAGTTTTTCATAATACTGGGCCTTTTTTGTTGCCAACCCAGGACAGTTCAAAATGATCTCTTTGTATAAATATGTATAAATACACAACAAAAGAAAGCTTCAGTTGTCGACCATGATTTATATCCTCCTGATTATTGGATCTCCCATACTGACACCGCACATTTAGGTAAATGTGCATATAGGACGGAATATGTACTAACAAAAGATATATACGTATATGTTGACTTATTAGAACATGTTGACTCAATTGTAGGAAAGCGTACATGACGTACTATGTATCGTCAGCCAGGGGGCATGCGGAGCTGACCTAGAAAGTAACCTTATTGGCAATTAATTCTTCTGGCAACTCATATAGAGTCACACTATTTATATTTATGTTTTAAATACATTTCATAATTGAAAACGCATGATAACTATTCAGTAATAGGTATAAAGCAAATCATTACTACCTACATATATTAGCAAAAATCTTAATCCCACTGGGTTCATAATTCAACGGGCAATATTAAATAGTCGCATTTGTGGCTTATAATTTATTACAGTTAATTTAAATTCAATTACCGTCATTAAATTACTAACCTTTAGTGATAATTATATGTGTATATTCCTTCGGCGTGAATTCTTTAATTTAATGAACCCTTTAGTTCATGTTCATCATGGTATATGAATATTTTTATACATAGTGCCTATTTATTCCGTAATCTGTTATATTAACCTGAGTGATGATATGCAATATATGTATAGATTAATGTGTGTTGGTGTTGATAAATAACAGAAGTGACAATTTCATGTTCCAGATCTGTATAGTATTCGTTGATAAGTTATTATTAAAGTGCAATTTTTCTGTTGAGCTGTATGCATATATAGAGGAAACGCGTTACATTCAATTGCACGTCATACTAGATCCATGACGACTCGTCTTGTTTATGTTGCCGGATCTATTTTTATTTGTCAGTGACATTTGATATAACCAAAAAAAAGTAATTTAGTAATTGAAATGCTCTAAGACTTCAGTCTTTCTCAACTTCCGTCTTTCATAACGTAATGAAAGCAAAAATAAACACGAAAAGTTGAAAGCAAAAATATACACAACGCACGCCTTTTTGACAGATATGATTTATCTACCAACACCGAATTGAACTACTAGTCTATTAAAAATATGTAATGGAGAAAATTAATGTTGAAACGGAAATTATGTGTTTATTTGCCATGAATGCGTATATTACGACCAATATATACATTTTCTATTTTAACTAATGACATAAAAGCCCTCAAATATAATTTAATAAAGTAACTTTTTTAGTTTCTCTAATACAGTTATCACAACATGTAAACGTCATCAATGACGTACAGTTGAATATAACGCGACTTCTCTATATGTAATAACCAAGGAGGATAGAAAAGAAGGAGAGAGCATTGTCGACAAAAAGGGATGCCGAGAGGTGTATGTTTACATCCGCCAGTGGTGGGTCATTACCTGTTTATTTGTCTAATATATATTTTGAATTTTATTCTTTATTATTGTGAATTACAAACTTCTTATGTTCATATATACTTTATTTTTTATTTAATACCTTCAATGTAATCAAATCATTTGTTCTTAATTAGTTTAAGGTTAAGAATTTCCATTTCATTTTACTTTCTTATACGTAGTATAAGGAAGTATTGTGATGACGAAAATTTTCGACCTCGAGATTTTTGCAGATGTCCACGTTTTAAAGTCCTCTGATACCAAAAAAGTGGTTTTTAAAAAATGTCTGTGTGTGTCTGTCTGCCTGTGTGTGTGTGTGTCTGTCTGTCTGTGTGTGTGTGTGTGTGACAACGATAGCGGTCAAACCGCTGTTGATATCAATTCCAAATTTTGTATTTAGGTGTATAATCTGCCTCTTGAGATCTGATTAGTTTTTCAGTAAAATCGGTAGACCGAAAGTAATACTTTACTTCAGTGAAAAAATCGAATTTTGCAAATATTTCGTGAACCATTTTATTTAAAAAGTTTTTCAAAATTACTGCCGGAAGTAGGTCTTTTACTCTTATCAAAAATCAGTTTTTTGCCAATATTTTGCAAGTCATGCTTTTTAGACAGGTATGCTACTAATATAAAAGTATTTAGAACTTAATTTCCAATATTTTTTGTACAAAAAAAATTTCAAAATTCGGACCGGAAGTATCACTTTTACTCTTACCGAATAACGATTTTTTGCAAATATGTCGTAAATTATGCATTCTATATATATTTATTAAGAGTACAAAAGTATTTAGAATTGGATTTGCAATATTTTTTGTATACATGAAATTTCAAAATTCGAACCGGAAGTAGCACTTTTATTCTAAGCGAGTAGCACTTTTTTTCGAATATCTGGGAAAGTATGCATTCTATAGCGATTTATTAAGAGAATGAAAGTACTTAGAATAGGATTTTGAATAAGTTTTGTATAAAAAAATTCTTAAAATTGTATAGTTTGAAACGCTCATACGTATAAGAAAGTCGCGTGGTGGCCACACCTCATTTTTTATTAAGGATTTAGTATCTACTTAGTATTTAATATAGTTTGATCTGCCGCTTTTCGTTGCACAAATGGAGTAGCAAGAAGAGTGCAAAACAATTAGAGGCAGAGAAGAGGACTATTTTAACTTTCTGCAATTGTATAGGTAGTTATATAAAGTTATTAATTTCATCCATAATTTGTTGAATATAAATCTTTTAACATTGAACATTGTTGATTATAGGATACCAAAAGAGCCCATTAGAGGGAATCTGTGAATAAAGAAAATACATAGGCCAAATTGGGTTTCAAAGGAGCAGTATACTTTGGGGTAAGCATTTTGGGGAGAATTGCTATTATAAATACACTCTAACTACTATAATAATATACTGTAGTGAAGTGCTATACAAACATAAATTGTGAAGCAAGTCCATCATTTTTTTTGGTTGCAGTGGAATTGTTTATTAAATATTTGTATCAACGAGTGAAAGTGAATCAAACTTGCCATCAAGAGATCCATAAGAACTTGACAAAAAGCTTTTAGATGTTATTATATTGTAAATAAAATTATGAAATAAAACATCGTATACAGGGTGTCATTTTGAAAACGTACTACCCTCTATATTTTGGCCCCTATAGAAATTCCAAAAATATGCAAAAACACGTCAAACTTATTTTTAAGGGGCACATTTTGTAGGCTGGTTTTCAATTAAATTACATCAACCCTCTAGCGGGGGTGGACATAACCTCTAAAAATTTAAATGGAAATGGGGGTTGAGTGATACCTCATTTTAAAGGTCGTTTAACCCGCTTTTCAAAAATGCTAATTTCTTGTCCTTTATTTTTAATACTTTTGAAGAAATCAAGTCAATCCATGAACATACAAGTATCAAGTGTTTTGCAATAAAACATTAAAAAACTAATAAAAAGTAACTTATTTTATAAAATTTTAAATGCTAAATTCTTGCCTTTTCTTTTTAGCAGTTCGCGAGATATTTGGTGAAAACTGTAAAGAAGTTTAGATATCAAAAACACTTTGTGATATTGCCTTAATGAATTAAAATAAATGAAATTGAGGTATTACATAACGGTAAATTTTTAAACTATTTTTACTTCTAATATCCAACGAAATAATAAAGACGCATACTATTCAGTTAAACATTATTATTGGAAAGAATGTGATTTACCTGAACTAGTACTTGTGATAGTCGTACAGGTAGTTTAACGTAGAAAAAAAAAGCCCTGGTTTAAGCATTCTTGACATTCTTGTCAAATTTTTCTTTACTTGTCACTCCATTTATTTTAGCCAAAATTACCTTATTGTAAAATTAGTTTTGCGAGGTAAAAGTTGCGATTTTATTACATTATTTTTAAAAATGGTGTTTACTCTTCAACAAAGAATTGAAATTATTCTTATTTATGGGGAATGTGGAAGATGCGCAAGAAGAACGTCAAGAATGTTTAATGAAAGGTATCCGAATAGTAATTTAAATAATAAGTATGTTCTACAATTAGTCGCTAAGTTTAGTGAAACTGGTTCCGTTGCTAACAAAAAAAGAAATATTAGCCGTGTCTTGGATGAAGTAGCACAAATAGAAGTATTAGGCACCTTTACTGCAAATCCCTCCACATCACTTCGCATTGTGGCACGCCAAGTAGGAATGTCTCACGAAACAGTAAGGAAAGCACTAAAGTTAAATAAGTTTCACCCCTATAAAATGCAAATTCTACAACAGCTTTTTGACGACGATTTCGACAGAAGGATTGAATTTTGTGAAACAATGACGGATTTTATAAATGAAAACCAAAATATCTTGCACAATATTTGCTTTACTGATGAGTGTACTTTTTTTCTTAATGGGCATGTTAACAAGCAAAATTGTCGCTACTGGAGCGGTGAAAATCCGCGACTTTTTAGGGAAGGTCACACACAGTATCCAGAAAAAGTTAACGTTTGGGCTGGTATCCTTGGGAATACTATTACTGGACCTGCCTTCATTGAAGGAAATCTAACTGGTGAGCTCTACTTAAATTTGCTTGCAGAAATAATAGACCCCTTAATAACAACTACTTTGGAAAATCAAATTGACGCGGCTGGTAACATGGTTTTGCAAGAAGATCTTCTACACTTCCAACAAGATGGAGCTCCACCACACTACTATCTTTCAGTTAGACAGTGGCTAAATGATAGATTTCCTGGCAGATGGATTGGTCGAAGAGGAGCAATAGAATGGCCACCACGATCACCCGACTTATCGCCTTTAGATTTCTTCCTATGGGGGCATCTAAAATCGATTGTTTATAAAACACCGCCTCGAGATTTGCAAGATTTAAAGAGAAGAATAACAGCTACATGTAGAGAACTTCAGGCAGAAGTGTTTCGAAATGTTAGAGAGGAGTTTGAGAGTAGACTTTATCACGGTTTAGAAAATAATGGACAACATTTCGAAAATTACTTTTTATTAGTTTTTTAATGTTTTATTGCAAAACACTTGATACATGTATGTTCATGGTTTGACTTGATTTCTTCAAAAGTATTAAAAATAAAGGACAAGAAATTAGCATTTTTGAAAAGCGGGTTAAACGACCTTTAAAATGAGGTATCACTCAACCCCCATTTCCATTTAAATTTTTAGAGGTTATGTCCACCCCCGCTAGAGGGTTGATGTAATTTAATTGAAAACCAGCCTACAAAATGTCCCCCTTAAAAATAAGTTTGACGTGTTTTTGCATATTTTTGGAATTTCTATAGGGGCCGAAATATAGAGGGTGGTACGTTTTCAAAATGACACCCTGTATGTAAATTCAAGCAGCTAGTTAAATGTTGAAGTATGTAGATACCGTATAATAGTAATAAATATATATGTATATAAATTTACTGTTATGTACGTTCTTTATGCTATTGCTAACCTAAATACGCACACACATTTTTAATTATATTTCAGTTTTACATAGAGTAAATATTGAGTGAATATTACAGTTGAATAACACACATTTCTATGCTTCCAGAACTATTAATTGTACTGAAAGGCATCTTTAGAAATAACATTTTTATTTCAATTGTGTATTGAAAGTTTATGAGTAATTCATGGGCACTAACAAATATTTATTTTTAGAAAAATCTATAATTTATTTTTTCAAAGTATAATTATTAGAGAAGTAGCTTTTATTTAAGAAGAATTAAAAAACAATAATATTCGAATTTATATAATTTAATAAATTTTATTACATATGATACCTAACGGTAGGCAACCCGCCAAGGTTGCAACATTTTTACCCTGCCCGTACCCCACTAGGCTTTACTTTTTTTGTCTACAAACTGACATTATGCTCTATCTATATATCTTACTTACTCTAAGGCAGTCTAAGGTAATAACTTACTACTTTACTTATTAGCAGGCAAAGTGTGGTGTTTACCAAAGAGTAGTTAGGACATCACTCTTCATACATTTATTTTACACTTACAATTTACAGTTTAACTGTAAATTTTCAGATTAAGTATAAATTGAAAGCGTATAATTGAGAGTCAATCTGTAAATTTACAGTTGAGGAGTAAATTTATAGTTAAACTGTCAATTATACGCTTTACATTTAGATTTAATCTGAAAATTTATAGTTAAACTGTAACTTGTAGGGGTAAACTAAATGTGTGAAAAGTGATATCCTAACTAGGCTTTCGTAGGTGTTCATTCTGTTAATAAAACGATCAGAAAGAGGAAAAATATAGAATCTGTCACAAGTAGTTAAGTGTATTAGTAAGAGTAATATTAGTTGAACTGATTGACGTCTAAAAAAAGTTAAAATAAAAATAAACATGGATACTACATCGCCCAATGATCTTATACAATCACGATAGTGTATTCGTAATTAGTGGGTTTATTCAGCACTAAAGCTTAGGACGTGTTATACTTGACGTATTTATATTCTTAGTTTAAGGTGTTAACCATTTTTGAATATAGGCTTGGTAGACTGCCGGAGTGGGTCTTTCTTTAGAACCTACATTTTGCTAATGTTTTGCAATCGAGGTTAACACGACAAGTTCTTACATCTGCTTCAGTACATGATCACCGATAAAGATATTCATATTCTGCATGTTTTCTAAGTGCAGAGTGTCATGTAATAAGTTCTGATCAGGGTTCTGGTTAGCTGCCATGTTTTACCAGTCAGTCACGATTACAATCATCTGATAATGTGTTGTTTCTAAAGTGCAGTTTCAGCAATATTTTTATTATATTTACCCCTCAGAAAACCGCCTATTAAGGCTTAATTTCTAACCCAGTAATCACAACTCCGGAACATCCACCATTTCTGTCAACATTTTATTTTATACTGGGTTACTTCTTGAGGAAAAAAATCTCACCGAAAGTGATAAAAAGTACACCAAAGAAATCTTTATCAGCTTCGTATCTGCGTGTTTCTCATCAGAAATGTATTTATGCTTTTGTTTTTATTTTTCTCAATAGATTATATGTCAAAAAAAAAACAAAAAAATCATCCTCGTGCATTGAAAAATAATTTATTGTTACTGTTCTAGTCTCTAGTTTTTATGTCTAGTTTACGGATTTAAAAACGGCCTTTCTTCAAAGAAAACTAACATACAACGACTGAATTAATACTTGTTCACAGAGGTTGCTAGTGCTATACATATATGTATTTCGAAAGAATCAGCAGTTAACATTACAAAAATTTTTTAAGCGGATGCACTAGAAATTGGTATATCAGTTGACTTATGAATAAGTGAATTATCTAATAAATTGAAGAGGTGATTTATATCTAAAGCATTTACACAATGAAGATACAAATTATATTAATGTAAAGGTCACCTACACAATCCATTTCATAAACTGTCTTTTTTTAAACATATCAATACATATATGGCATACGATGCGGCAATAATTGTACTTACGTGCATTAACAGTGATTAGATCTAATTTCACTATATGTGCGTACCGCCTTCAGACAATATTAAACTTTAACGACCATTATCGTCTGATTCTTTTTTCCAACCAGAAGAATGAATATGTCTGTAGATGTGATGTACTTTTTTTCAGTCTTGACCCAAAAATATATATAGCGGGATAATCAGCCGCCAGTTTTACAATATCGCCTACCAAATGTGTATATACATATATGTAATGTAATACATACATACATTTGGAAAGGTTAAAAACACATAAATAAACACATGCGTATAAAGATATATATTAACAAGATGAAATTAATACCGTGTCATTATGCTCCTAAAGTATTTCATTTGTATCCTTCTGAGTTCGTGAAACTTCTTCGTGACTGTCTAATTATGTGTTTCACTTCGTAATTATTTTTACAATTGATTTCTTAGAGTGGTTAACATATTGAGAGCTTGCAACTTCATTACGAATAAATACTTTGATAATTTGTATATATAGATAAGCAATATGTCTTGTATTATCAACTCTATCACATATAATGCTGTTGGTTGTGAAGACATTTCTCTGAGTATGATTAAGAGGCTACATCAGTCCCACTTTGTTGTATGTTCTTGCTGAACAATTTCTTACAGTTATTATTAACTTAAATTAAAAATGGTTTTTATAAAAAAGACTGGAAGATAAATAAAAAATTTGGGAAAGTTATTTTCAAAAATTTTAATTAAGAAAAACATATTTTTTATAGTTGCGGCAATGTAATTTATTTTCCCACAGAGTGCATTTTTTCTAGGATTTACCCCATGTTCTAAATTCTCATTTTTTCCTTTACATTTTTTCATAAAATTTTTTATTAACAAATAACCGTCGGCTGGCGCCCCATGCGGTGAGTCGATGTACTAGGATGGTTACACATAAACGCTTCTTCCTGCAATATAAAAATGGTTTTTGCGTGAATAGTCCAATTGGTATTAATACTATTGGAAAAGTACCAAAAAATATTGCTACTTACTTAAATTTACCTAATCCTGAGGGCTTTACTGGACATTGCTTTAGACACTCCAGTCTGACACACCTGGCTAATAGTGGAGGTGACTTAATAACAATTAAGCGCCATGGAGGATGGAAGTCCTCAGGAGTGGCATAGATAATTCCACAAAGAAAAAAGTTGAGGTTTCACAAATACTGTCAAGTTAATTTAATACATCCACTAAAATCATTGAGAATCCATCGACTTCTGGTACAAGAGGCAGTGATATGTCAGTCAATGCGAATCAACAAGAATTCATAGTGTTCCCAAAATATGCCTATAGAAAATGATGTGCTTTTATTATACGTAATAACAACTTTTTGTTGGGCCAGGATCTCTGGAACAGCTTTTATGATAAAAATATTCCACTTTGTATTAACGTTAATTTCTCCTGTTTTTTTCTCGCTCTCTTACAAAATAACACATTTTACGTATTTCAAACGAATCTGTATTTTGAGTTCGAGACTGTTCATTTGAACTTGGCATGGTGTTGCGTGCTTTTGGCACTTCTGACTAATTTAATTTCAAAATGTTAAATAATATCTGTTTATTTAAATTAACAAGTACTAAATTACTTAAGAATTCCAAATCAATTATAATATCATTCTTTTGGCTCCTACTGTACACAGTTATTGGTCTTGATACGTAAAATATATTCAAAGTTTAAAAATATACATATGTCATAAATACCACAGCCAAGCTTGTTCAAATTCTTGAAGAAATTATTCCTTATATCTTATTTTCAAATACGTAGTTATTTCTTAAAAATAACATCTGAATAACAACGTTTATAATCGAAAGTAAAATTCTCTTTATAAAGTAAATGTTATAGTCACGTACAACAATTTTTCTCAAGTACCCCTTTGTATGACACGATGAAAACTAGATTTCGGCGCCACGAATATGCTCGTGTTATCAATAGCCTTTTATTTTAAAATACCCTGGGAACCGAGCAATTGAATATACTGCATCGTGCGCGCCGTGTGCAAAAATTCCTTCTTAGAGAATTCTCGAAGATTCTGGAAGGGTGGAAATGACGTAGCTTTTTCCTTATTCCCACTCCAACGGTACTAATAAAAAGGCAAGAACGCTTAAAAATTAGAATTCATTAGTAACCGCATAGTGACAGTCGACACATCTGAGTAATTTCAAGTGTGAGCCGTTGGTCCGGTTGGTACCCATTAGATGCTTGATAAGTAGTTCGGTGTTGAGTTAAAAATTAAGATTGGTACCCTAGAATACGTAATATAGCTGTGCAAAGCCCGTCTAGTGACGATTTAACGTGCCTAGTGGTGTTAAATTATCGAAAAATCATTAGTCCAGTCTAAGAGAAGATTGGCCGATTTCGATAATTTCCCTTTTGTGGAATTTGAAGCAATCTTAGTGTCGAGCCATTGCCGTCGGACTACGTCCGGAATCAAGCTACCGAAGAAGCACATCTTTTCTTCGCGGGAAATTCATCGACTCTCCAACTTCGACCTTCGGCATCCACGGTTATTTAAATATTGTTTGTGTCTCAGAGTGCTTAAAAATTATTGTACCGTCGCTAAAGCCAAGTCAAAGGCCATTCTTTCTGGAGCTGTAACGATAAATTTGTATTAAATAGTTCCGTCGCATAATGCCAAACTAACTTTGAGGGTTAATCTGTAGTTCTTTAGTCATAATGCTATTTGGATAGTATTCTTAAATAATGATATTGATCTAAAATCTGGAGTTCGCCATCATAATCTTTGTTACTATTGCTTATAATATCATAACCTTAAGCTAATATTTTAAGTTACAATAATAATTATTCATTTTGTCATAATAATACATGCATTAGTAGTTGTATTCTGTTCTAAATTCAAGGTTCGATTTTTAATTTACCATTTGTATATTTAACTATGATATTGTAATCCTTTATATCTATTAATATTTGTGTAATAATAATATCTCCGTCTGGCCAGATTATTGACTGAAGAATTGTGTAATCTGATGTGATATGTTGAAAGAGAAATCTGTTTATTATTATTGAATGTTCATTGTACTTTTGTTTAACTTATTTCATGTAATAAACATTGTTAAGTTTACGTCACTTGTGTTATAAATTAATTATCCTTCGTTCCATGTGGTAACTCGACAGGCTCAGTGAATGTTTCTTACTTTCTTTCACTAATAAACGTAAAGCCACGATTTGCTGATTCTAGTGATAATAAAAACAAAGCTGTTAAATAATTCAAAGTAGGTGACGCCCGACAATAACTTAATAAATAGTCACTAAATCATTCAAGTAAAAATTAGCCATCGAAAAGGACCAACACCTGTTGCCCGGGGAAACACTCATTGTATTGACCGAGCATAAGGCTCGATACAGTTAAGGTATGTGAGTTTTGTCATTTACTTAAATATATGCATTCACTCCTGGTTAGTTTAATTATTAATCATAAAGGTTCTATTGCAATAATAAATAATAAACGACCCTGAGATACTGGATGCAGACTGTGCTACTGGGCTAATTACTTTGTTCTCGCATCCAGTACCATTGCTGATTGGAAAATATTTATTTAACAAATCATTTCACCATTTATTACATTAAACAAATTTAGTATAGCAACTAATTAGCAACATTTTTTTGAAATTAAATTAGTCAGAAGTGCCAAAAGCACGCAACAATGGTAACGAAGAAAAGTCGAAAGGTATTGTTACGTTGTAAATTTACTTTATTTATAGTTCTCGAAAGATTGGGTGCCTTTGTCTAAATACGTGGAATTTTGTATAGAGATCGTGACTTTTTGAGCGTACCCTGTATATTGCCTATTGCTCCGGCTACTAAGACTGCCTGCCGTATGCTTCCGTGGGTATTAAACCTACTATTGAGCCCTCACCGCTCTAAACCATGTACCGCGAATATGACAGATATATTTTGTGTAAGATCGGGCATTTACACCCTGTTTTTGTGTAAGCCTTTATGTCTGAGTAACCAACTCTAATTATCTTAGTTCTAGCTTATTCTAACCTACCTGTAGTTTCGTATTTTCCGCAGTTGCAATTACTTTTACGCCTTGCGTAAGTTTTCTTAAAAGAATATCTACTTATTCATTACGTCCGATCCCTACCTAATGCATTTATTGTGGTTTGTAAACGCTTTGAGACGATAGTCAAGTTTTGTGTTAACTGTTTCACATGTTTTGCGTATTGCCAAACACAGTATCTCGAGCAGGCCGTTTAGTACTGTTTTCTTCTTTTCTTCGCAGACGGCTCTCTAAAAAAAGTAAGGAGTATTAATTAAAGAAATGCTTGGAGTAGAGGGCATACTTTTAATTGTTGCCGATCACTTGCTGCTCTATCTTCGATATTCTAGTATTAGGAACTTCTGTTAATTCGTCCCCAGAACCATCGTAGGGGTTAGGGTCGTGATTTTTCTGTAACATAAGTTTAAGATCGGTCTTTCCACCGTCTTTTGCAGCGTTTTGATATTAAAGCTTTGGTACTTCGTTATTTACCTGCAGAGATTCTGTCCTTTCGCATAGTAAATAGAAATTACGGGTGGAAGAATGTTTGTTGATGTCTGTCAAACCTATCGGTCATGTTGCACAGGTCTGTCTACACACGCGGTTTTGCCAACGTCGAGCATGAAATACCCTCTCGTGCCGTCGACTTTATATTTTCTACTTACAATTGTTGAGTATTTCGCTTATGGTTTTCCGTCTAAGTTATGTGTAGGGTTACGTTTAATTGTGTTTAAGTCACGATGTCGTCTCCTTTTTTTGTCAGATTAGTTGTGTGTTTATTATGTTTATTTGAAAACTCCCGCCTTTAGTTTGAATCCTTTCCAGTGACGCATTGAGCGTGCGTGTTCTTGGGTTGTACGTATCTACCGAAAAGGTCACGGTTGGGTCACTTTCGAAGTCAAGCTTGTTATAAGTGCATGGGCACGATATGCTTATTTTCTTTTGGTGAATTTATCACTTTGTCTAAAGTTAGACTAACGCTTAAGCGGCTTTAATGAAATGAGTTTAAGTTATCGATACCTTAATTAGGTGTTTATCGTGAATTAATTTTTATCGCAATACCGCTATCTAAATTTACGAATGCCACGAGGTGGATTTTGAATTATTTTCGTGCAATGTGTGACTTCTGAGTCCTTACCGTGGAATCTCCATCGTTCAACCTTGGGGTAAGTTCTCAAAACTCTGTGTTAAATTTTCGGGATTTTATCTTTGGTTTTTTTTCTCTCTAAATTTTAATAGGATTCTTTTGTCGGGCACAAAGCCCTCTGACGCCCTAATTCTGGTGGGATAGTCCCGCATATACGTCAAAGAGCGTGGTGTTTCTTCCGACGCATCAGAAGACGCTTCATAATATCCAGCCCACCTGTTGAATTGGAAATTCTCCATCAAGGGAGTCGCCGCCATTTTGGGATTTCTGTAGCGTCCTTCCGGCAACCATCTTGCCAGCTAAGGTTGTAATTTTTACCTCATATTTTTCGTCTGATTTTCGACGTTTTACGCCTGAGTGCAAGACTTATTTTTGGCGTAATTAATACCAAGAATTTTGAGTGGCTAAATAACTATCGCACCTCTTAGTAATCTGCGTGGTCACAATTTAATCCTTTTTTTTTTAAATTACCGTTATAATTTCTCTTTGTTTTATTATGTATAAATCAGATTAACCTGAATTTTGGCTTTGCCACTACCGAATCTCTGTAGCCCTATATCGAGGCAAATATCTAATTAAAACTAATTCTAGTACATGTAATATATTATCACCTTATCTTTTGGGTGGTTATTATTTTATTAGTAATTTACCTAGTGTTATCTCTTCTGATACTATAATTGTATGTTACATGATGTGTCGCATTTAAGTAATCTAAAATTGGTTAATAATTTTGCACGTTTATATTTTGCTGTAAGATTGTAAATTTTGCCTTTCCGTTGATCAATTAATTTACCTGAGCTAGATTAATTCTTTTCTGTAGTAGCAAACTTTGATTCTCGAAGCTCAGGGTTTTATTGTTTTTATGTAATTTCTTTTCTAAATTTTACCTTTAACTTTTGACTTAAATATTTGACTTTGTTAATAAATAACCTTCATTTAATTTAATTTAGTTCATGTAATCAAACCTGGCGTTTTTTATATATTTAGCGAATTTTTCTCATTTTAGACTAAGTCTTTGTACTGACTTATTAATTCTCTTGCGCTTATAAATTTATATATATTTACACCTTTGTATTGACATTGCCGTTGTGGCGTGTCCTTGAAAACACATGTACACCTTATGTGAGGTGAAGGAAACGTTTCTGCAACCGACCAACTTCTGCTGAAGCGCAGAGTATATGTTAAATCATTAAGTTTTTTTATACTTTCAAAATTTTGTAATTGTCATCTAACGTTTGTTTTTTTATTTATCAACTGTCTAGCTTAATTACTCTTTATTCAAATTTAACTTTTCATCCAACGTTTGTTCTTTTTTTTTATTGCCTAACTGCACAAATTAAATTTTTCTTTTTTTAAAAAAAAACATGCAGCACATCAAATTTAATTAAATTTTGTTACATTACGAATACCTTATCTTTTATTTCTTTTACCCCTGCTTATCTCGAATATTATTGTGACAAGCACGTACATAAGATTAGGTGCTTCAAATATACAGGGTGTTCAATAGGTATCCTACTGGAGGGACACAGCCAGTGGTAGTTCGTAGGAGGCGCAGGTAGGTTATCTGTAGATAGCATAGTGTCCTGGTGCCCGGACAACGTCGCAAGCGTCGTTGCCGACCGACGCTCTACTTATAGGTGTTCTTATTTTCTTGAACCGTCACGCCGTCTGCGACAGAGTTAGCTCGGCCCTGCGTTATCCTGTTTAAGAACCCCTATTGCGACTCTCCGTTTCATTTCCGAATTCTGCCGTTACCTTAATGCGACGTAGATCCGGTAGCAAAAAATTTGGCGCCCAACGTTTCGGCCGATTTTTGACCATCTTCCGGAATTTTTTTTTGAAATTTTCAAATTTATCGCCTTGTCCTTGGTGGACCACGTTTCGGAAAAATTTTGACCATCTTCCGGAACATTTTCTTGAATTTCGCAAATTATCTCCCTGTCTTTAACAACCAACGTTTCGATAATTTTTTTTTTTGGGCCTTTCTTTCGATAATAAGGGAAAAGTCTGGTGCCCTAGCGTCTGGACCTTTCTTTCGGTGATAGGAAAAATTTTGGCACCAACGTTTCGACCAACTTTCCGCCATCTTCAATTTTTCTTTATTATTACTTTTGTGTGTCAACCAAGTTTCGGCCAATTTTCCGCCAACTTCAAAATTTCTTTTCCTGCCCCTTAACATTCAGACAAGTTTTCTTCCCCTTCCGCACGAATTGACACACCAACGTTTCTGCCCTCTTTTCTCCACCTTCCGGAGCCAAGTTTCTCCTTCGCTACCCAATGCTCCAACGAAGTTTTCGCTACCTTCTTAACAATTAGATGCCTTCGTTGTGGGCCTAACGTACAACATTTCGCACCTACGTTTCGGTTAAGTTTTCGCCGCCCTCAAATTTTCTTTTCCTCGTGTGTGTCATCCATTGACTCATAAGTTGACACCGAACGTTTCGACCTAGCTTCCGCCATCTTCAGGGAAATTTCTCGTCTTTTCCAATTTTCCTTGGTCTTGGTTGCCTTGACGTGACAACGTGTCGTTGCCTAACGTTTCGGACAAGTTTTCTCCATCTTCCGGAATATTTTCCTTACCTTTAAGTATTTCAACCACTAACATTTCGTCGTACCGCACAGTGGTGCTATACTTTGGAGAAACTACTTGTTTTGTATCAACGTTTCGGTCCTGACCATCTTCAGGAATAAATTTTGAATTTTCTCGACTTAAGCCCGTTTCTCGTTTTAGGTGGGCAAGTGGACGTTAAGTTTTCTTACTGCTCAGTTTTTTTGTTCTTCCGTCTACTCCCTCACCTAATCTAACTTCGACTGTTTATATTTCTTTTTCTTCCCTTTTTTTTTGGGAAAAGTTATCACCTCACGTTACAATTTTATCTTAGGTTCTGAACTACCTTGTCTACCAGAATATATTTGTGTGTCTTCGGACTCGAGGCTTTGCTTGCTGATCCCGGTACCGCCATTACTTTTTATATTTCTTTCTTTTCGACTTTCCGCTGAATTAACTTCCGCCATGTCTCCTAAATTTGAGATCAATCGTCTTTTAAAGGAAGACCTTGAGTACTTACTGACTGTTCTGGGTGCTGAGGTGCCATCTACTTTGGATGAAATGCGACGAATGTATCGACGTCTGCTAGGGTATGCTAGGTCTTATCCGTCGGATACTAAGCTTACGTATCCATTCACATATGCGGAAGACGCCGCGGCCATTAAGGATAAGCTTACGGTTATCGAAGGGCTCATCGATCAGTTCATAGGGAATCGTGAGTCTTCCGAGTTTAAAAAAATTTCTACTGCCCTTGCTTTCGTAATGAGTCGCATTCAGAACTCCGTCCCACATTCGCCAGAGGAGGTTAAAGAATACCATGCGTTTAGGAGTCGCGTTGCTAAACTAGAAGATTGCATCCGCGATAAGGTTCGCACCCTTGAACGTGCCTCAACGTTCAGTATGTTACAGTCACCCACTGCCGGTAACCCTGGTCCTCAAGGGAGTGAAGAGGAGTTTAGTGAAGAGGAGGATCCTATTCGATCTCCGGTTAACGCTTTTACTGGTCCCGTTCACTCGACTTTCGCTAGTTCTTCTCCTAAACCCGTTCCCGTTGCCTCTTGGAATATTACATTTACAGGGCAAAAGAACTTTTCGGTCAGTGCTTTTCTGGAGCGTGTAGCTGAGCTTAAAATCGCTCGTAATACCTCGGACCAGTTGTTGTTCAATTCCGCTATAGACTTATTTAAGGATCGTGCCTTGGTGTGGTATCGGGCTAATCGTCATCTTTACTCTAATTGGTCAGAGTTAGCTGCCGGTCTACGGGAAGAGTTTCAAGCCGTAGATTATGACGACCGTCTTATGGACGAAATTAAGCATCGGACTCAAGGTCCTAATGAACCTATTGGACTATACGTATCGGTCATGAAAAATCTTTTTTCCCGTCTTTCTGATTCAGTTCCCGAAAAAACTCAATTACGAATGTTGCAACGTAATATTCTGCCTTTCTATCAAACGCAGTTGGGGTTAACTGAAGTCAATTCTATCGCGGAACTCCTTAAATATGGGAAAGTTCTCGAAGCCCGCAAGGCCTCTGCTGAAGCTTATGTACCGCCTCCCTTGCGTGCTAAAACACTCGAGCCGGATTTGGCTTATGTCAATGCCGAACCAGTCCCGAGTTATTCTCGAAGTCGTGAGACACCCGTTACTCCCGTCTCTAACCGCCCTCGTGTCCGTGTGGCACCCGTTTCAGCAAATCCTGTCACATGTTGGAATTGTCGTCAGACAGGACATCGTTACTCCCAATGCGCTTTACCTCGTAAACGCTTTTGTTATCGTTGTGGTCGTCCAGAGACCATTGTATCTTCTTGTCCGCAGTGTTCGGGAAACGCCCGACGTGCGCACTAAGTGGCCGTCCCGTGCGTACAGTATACACAGCGGCCTATCGACAAATTAGAGCCCGGTTAGATTTTATTCTCGCACAAACCATAGGGGATGAACGCCCCTATCTTAAAGTTCAAATCTTTGGTAAAGAGTTTCTCGGTCTTTTGGACACAGGTTCATCACGCACTATTTTAGGTGAAGCAGGTTGGTCCGTTTTAAAGGGTTTTGTTCCGCTTAAATCCTCTATGTCCTTTTGCACTGTTGCCAACGGATCACGATGCCGAATATCAGGTGAAGTTGCCTTGCCTATTACTGTTAGGAATCGTTCTAAGGTCTTTGACGTTTTGGTGGTACCTGAACTACCGCATCAACTTATCTTGGGCGCAGACTTCTGGCGAGATATGGGAATCGTCATAAACATGCGCAGTGGCGATTGGGTATTTTCAGACGCACCCAACGTGTCTTCTGTCGATGTCGAACCACAGGTGTTGTCTGATGAGCGTCAACGTCAGCTCGAGGCTATCATCAATCAAAATTTTCCTAACGTCGATAAGGAGGTGTTAGGTTGTGCCAAAGGTGTAGAGCACACTATTATCACTAGTAGCCCTCCGATTAAGCAACGCTACTATCCGATATCTCCGGCGGTGCAGAAAGTAGTCGACGCCGAATTAGAGAAGATGTTGGCTCTCGGTGTCGTTGAGAGGTCTCAGAGTGGTTGGTCTTCACCCATTCTTCTCGTGCCTAAGAAGGATAAGACGTTTCGGTTTTGTGTCGATTATCGGAAGCTCAATCAGGCCACTGAGAGAGATGCCTATCCCCTTCCCTATGTTTCGAATACCTTAGATAAATTACGAGACGCCAAATACCTTACGTCTCTCGATATAAAAAGTGCGTATTGGCAGATTCCTGTTGCCGAGTCTTCCCGTCAGTATACCGCCTTCACTGTGCCGAATCGAGGCTTGTTCCAGTTTTGTCGTCTTCCGTATGGTCTCCACAACGCACCTGCCTCCTGGCAGCGTTTTATTGATAGAGTTTTAGGTCCTGAATTAGAACCTTACGTTTTCGTTTATCTGGATGATATCATAATTGTCACTCCTACCTTTGAAAAACACTTGACTATCTTAGAGCAAGTTTTATCTCGCCTGCGTGACGCTGGCTTAACGCTTAATAGAGACAAATGTCAGTTTTGTCGCGACGAATTGAAGTACCTGGGTTATGTGGTTAATCGTCGTGGGTTGATGGTCGACCCTGACAAAGTCAAGGCTATCATCGGAATTGCCACACCCAAAAATGTTTCTGAAGTCAGACGCTTAGTAGGTATGGCTTCATGGTATCGACGTTTCGTCCCTAATTTCTCTACTGTTATCTCTCCGCTTACTGATTTGTTACGGAAAAATCGTCCCTTCGTTTGGACGTTAGCTTGCGAAGAAGCCTGGACATCTTTGCGTGAACGCTTGGTTTCCTCCCCGATTTTGACATGTCCCGATTTCCAATATGAATTCATCATTCAAACTGATGCTAGCGACTATGGTCTCGGAGCCGTATTGACTCAAGACATAGACGGACAGGAGAAAGTAATTAGTTATCTAAGCCGTTCTTTAACACCTGCCGAACGTAAATTCTCTACGGTTGAGAAAGAATGCCTTGCCGTCCTTTGGGCTATAGAAAAGCTTCGCCCATATATCGAATGCTCTCACTTTACGGTGATAACGGATCATTATTCCCTCTGCTGGCTGAACTCTCTTAATTCTCCGTCGGGTAGATTGGCTCGATGGGCCGTACGTCTTCAGCAGTACGACTTCACTATCATCCACCGTAAAGGAAAATTCAATGTCGTTCCGGACACTCTCTCCCGTTCAGTCCCCAAATTGGATATCGTTCAGGTCAATCCTAGAAGCCAAGACAAATGTTACGTTCGTATCTTAGAACAAATTAAGAGACATCCCGAGAAGTACCCTCAATTTCAACTTATCGGTGGGATACTTCGACGTTACGTACCGCCTAATAGTACTTTTCCCGCTGAGGATTCTGATTCGTGGAAAATCTATATTCCTAAGGAACAACGACAAGAGGTCTTGTTAGAATGTCATAACGAGCCCACAAGTGGTCATCTGGGCATTGCGAAGACTCTCGCTCGCATATTGCAACACTACTATTGGCCCAAGATGTTAGGTGATGTGATTCGTCATATCAAAGCCTGTCCTAACTGCAATAAGGCGAAACCTCTTCAAAGAGCTCCTGTTGGTCGTATGGGTGGACATTCTAAAGTTACTAAACCATGGGAAGTACTCAGTGTCGACATTGTTGGTCCTCTTCCGAGGTCCAAGCGTGGTTTTAATTACATTTTAGTGGTCTCTGATATCTTCAGTAAGTTTGTTCTGACTTTCCCGTTACGTAAAGCTTCCTCCAAGTCTATTATCCGACATCTTGAAGAAGATGTGTTCCTGATTTTTGGCGTACCTCGTTCCGTAATTTCCGATAATGGCGTGCAGTTTCGTTCTAACGACTACCGTTCTAAGTTAAAAGAATATAAAGTACGTCCATGCTATACTGCGAATTACCATCCTCAAGCGAATCCCGTGGAACGTGTGAATAGGGTTATCAAAACCATGTTGATCTCGTATGTCTCTGACAATCATCGCGAGTGGGACGTCTATCTTCCCAAAGTCACTTGCGCCTTGCGCACTGGTAGACACGAAGTCACCGGACATACGCCCTATTTCATTAACTTCGGTCGTGAGATGAATCTCACTGGAGAAAGAATTTCCGATGCCCCTATCTCTGACGGAACTCCACTTGTCGAGGTCCGCGATCCGGAAAAACTAATAGAGCGTTCCGAAGGATTCTCTAAACTTTATCGTGACATCAAATCCCGCTTGCAGAAAGCATACGAGCGTGCTAAGGCGCGCTACGATACTCGTCATAGACGAGATGAATTCTTGGTAAACCAGTTGGTCTGGCGTAAAAATTTCGTCCTTTCAGATGCCGCCAAGTTCTATACCGCCAAATTGGCTGACAAATATGTCGGGCCCTTTCAAATTAGTAAACGTATCTCCACTGACATTTACGAACTGAAAACTTGCGAAGGTAAATTGCTGCCCGGGGCGTGGCATGCAAATTTACTGAAACCTCAACCGAGTGATGATTAAGATCTATCTTCTCACGTGTCCATCTGCCTAAAATTATCGCTTATCTCGATTTTGTCTTTTTATTACTTGTACCTACCGCTACCTTTACGGCCTGTAGTGAGGGCTGAAAGAATTCTCCTACCGTGATCCTGCGTGAAGTAAAAGGCTTCTAAAGGGACTCGGACCTCTATTGTTCCCTATCACCCCGGAACAACCGCTTTCTGTCCCTTTCGGACTCTCTCCCTCTCTCGTGTTGTCGTCATCGGGTCTTCCGTTTCGGATCTCCCGGGTCGGATCTTCTGTGTCTGCCACTGCCCTCTCCTGCTTGCGGTTGTCTCCTCGTGCGGCTGTGTGTACGTCCTCTTCCGCGCGGTTACCGTTCCATTTGGGAAAATTTTTCCCATAACCCGCAATTACTAACTAAATGGCTTTGATAGATCAAGAAGCTATCGCCTCAGGACAAACATGTTTCCTTTTAACGACTTTTCGTTAGTGTGATTTCCGGCCCCATTGCACAGCTTGTATCTGTGATTCCGTCTATGCATATATCTTCCCGTGCCTTTATCGCTTCCGTATGTTTCGGATCTCCCGTGTCTCTGCATATATGGAGTGGCAGCCTTGCTAGGGGAGTCCACACTATATTTCGTTTACCCTATCTGACATGACTACCTTTTAAGCTAACTAGTGTTGCTTAACTACCGGATTTGACGTTCTTATTTGAGGAGGTATAAAGAGTGATGGTCCCTTTTGTGTGATAATCCTCAGCCTTCCCAGGTCGTGTCCTGGCGACCTTCTTGCTTTTCTTACGTTCAAAATGTTACTACCAGGAATCGGAAATGACTTCAGCCTTTATGGTTTATCGTTGCCTTCAGCATTTTAGTCGGGACAACGCCGGTCCAGACTTTAAACTTTTGCTCTCTAATATCTATTTTTGTTTGGCGATCCTCTCTCGTTTTGTTGTCATCGGATGTTTGGTTGTCGTAACGGCATATCTGTACCTCTGGGTAGTTGCACCATTCTGAGCTTACCTTACCTTTAGTTACCTCTTCCTTATTCCGCTTTGTATCCCGTATCTGTAGTAATAAACCCGTTTTTAGTTGTCCTTTTATTTTATTTGTTTTGAGATACCGAGGGCCTTACCCAAGGGTCTCTTTTACCGTCGCGTGCCTGCAGAGTGTCGTCTCGGGGGTTGCCTTTCCCGCATCTTGGCCTATTGGTAGTGCCCACTCCACATTCCTGTGCCTTCGACCGTCGTAAGGATCACCGCCGGCCGGGCACACCGTTATTTAACCCGTCTTTACCCGTTTCCCCCGTGATGCTACCAATAGTGCTGGGCTGTCGGTTGGACAGGTCTCGGGGCGCGTCTGTGCAGAATCTCGACACCCTTGTTTTTTTTATTTTCCGTTACTTTCCCGTACCGGCCGAATGCCGAAGGGCCACGTGGTGGTTTTGGCCAAGCTGTTTGGTGTTGCTGTGACTGAGTGTGGATATGTGCGTTGGTATAGTAGATAACGTCCGTTTTAGCGTTCTCGCTTACCCTTTTCACTACCTCTATTCCGTCAGCCTATGTCCTCGGTGCAAGAAATTGCTCTGCGATCAATTTCTTTTCGCTGGAAAGGGGGGAATTTGTTACGTTGTAAATTTACTTTATTTATAGTTCTCGAAAGATTGGGTGCCTTTGTCTAAATACGTGGAATTTTGTATAGAGATCGTGACTTTTTGAGCGTACCCTGTATATTGCCTATTGCTCCGGCTACTAAGACTGCCTGCCGTATGCTTCCGTGGGTATTAAACCTACTATTGAGCCCTCACCGCTCTAAACCATGTACCGCGAATATGACAGATATATTTTGTGTAAGATCGGGCATTTACACCCTGTTTTTGTGTAAGCCTTTATGTCTGAGTAACCAACTCTAATTATCTTAGTTCTAGCTTATTCTAACCTACCTGTAGTTTCGTATTTTCCGCAGTTGCAATTACTTTTACGCCTTGCGTAAGTTTTCTTAAAAGAATATCTACTTATTCATTACGTCCGATCCCTACCTAATGCATTTATTGTGGTTTGTAAACGCTTTGAGACGATAGTCAAGTTTTGTGTTAACTGTTTCACATGTTTTGCGTATTGCCAAACACAGTATCTCGAGCAGGCCGTTTAGTACTGTTTTCTTCTTTTCTTCGCAGACGGCTCTCTAAAAAAAGTAAGGAGTATTAATTAAAGAAATGCTTGGAGTAGAGGGCATACTTTTAATTGTTGCCGATCACTTGCTGCTCTATCTTCGATATTCTAGTATTAGGAACTTCTGTTAATTCGTCCCCAGAACCATCGTAGGGGTTAGGGTCGTGATTTTTCTGTAACATAAGTTTAAGATCGGTCTTTCCACCGTCTTTTGCAGCGTTTTGATATTAAAGCTTTGGTACTTCGTTATTTACCTGCAGAGATTCTGTCCTTTCGCATAGTAAATAGAAATTACGGGTGGAAGAATGTTTGTTGATGTCTGTCAAACCTATCGGTCATGTTGCACAGGTCTGTCTACACACGCGGTTTTGCCAACGTCGAGCATGAAATACCCTCTCGTGCCGTCGACTTTATATTTTCTACTTACAATTGTTGAGTATTTCGCTTATGGTTTTCCGTCTAAGTTATGTGTAGGGTTACGTTTAATTGTGTTTAAGTCACGATGTCGTCTCCTTTTTTTGTCAGATTAGTTGTGTGTTTATTATGTTTATTTGAAAACTCCCGCCTTTAGTTTGAATCCTTTCCAGTGACGCATTGAGCGTGCGTGTTCTTGGGTTGTACGTATCTACCGAAAAGGTCACGGTTGGGTCACTTTCGAAGTCAAGCTTGTTATAAGTGCATGGGCACGATATGCTTATTTTCTTTTGGTGAATTTATCACTTTGTCTAAAGTTAGACTAACGCTTAAGCGGCTTTAATGAAATGAGTTTAAGTTATCGATACCTTAATTAGGTGTTTATCGTGAATTAATTTTTATCGCAATACCGCTATCTAAATTTACGAATGCCACGAGGTGGATTTTGAATTATTTTCGTGCAATGTGTGACTTCTGAGTCCTTACCGTGGAATCTCCATCGTTCAACCTTGGGGTAAGTTCTCAAAACTCTGTGTTAAATTTTCGGGATTTTATCTTTGGTTTTTTTTCTCTCTAAATTTTAATAGGATTCTTTTGTCGGGCACAAAGCCCTCTGACGCCCTAATTCTGGTGGGATAGTCCCGCATATACGTCAAAGAGCGTGGTGTTTCTTCCGACGCATCAGAAGACGCTTCATAATATCCAGCCCACCTGTTGAATTGGAAATTCTCCATCAAGGGAGTCGCCGCCATTTTGGGATTTCTGTAGCGTCCTTCCGGCAACCATCTTGCCAGCTAAGGTTGTAATTTTTACCTCATATTTTTCGTCTGATTTTCGACGTTTTACGCCTGAGTGCAAGACTTATTTTTGGCGTAATTAATACCAAGAATTTTGAGTGGCTAAATAACTATCGCACCTCTTAGTAATCTGCGTGGTCACAATTTAATCCTTTTTTTTTTAAATTACCGTTATAATTTCTCTTTGTTTTATTATGTATAAATCAGATTAACCTGAATTTTGGCTTTGCCACTACCGAATCTCTGTAGCCCTATATCGAGGCAAATATCTAATTAAAACTAATTCTAGTACATGTAATATATTATCACCTTATCTTTTGGGTGGTTATTATTTTATTAGTAATTTACCTAGTGTTATCTCTTCTGATACTATAATTGTATGTTACATGATGTGTCGCATTTAAGTAATCTAAAATTGGTTAATAATTTTGCACGTTTATATTTTGCTGTAAGATTGTAAATTTTGCCTTTCCGTTGATCAATTAATTTACCTGAGCTAGATTAATTCTTTTCTGTAGTAGCAAACTTTGATTCTCGAAGCTCAGGGTTTTATTGTTTTTATGTAATTTCTTTTCTAAATTTTACCTTTAACTTTTGACTTAAATATTTGACTTTGTTAATAAATAACCTTCATTTAATTTAATTTAGTTCATGTAATCAAACCTGGCGTTTTTTATATATTTAGCGAATTTTTCTCATTTTAGACTAAGTCTTTGTACTGACTTATTAATTCTCTTGCGCTTATAAATTTATATATATTTACACCTTTGTATTGACATTGCCGTTGTGGCGTGTCCTTGAAAACACATGTACACCTTATGTGAGGTGAAGGAAACGTTTCTGCAACCGACCAACTTCTGCTGAAGCGCAGAGTATATGTTAAATCATTAAGTTTTTTTATACTTTCAAAATTTTGTAATTGTCATCTAACGTTTGTTTTTTTTATTTATCAACTGTCTAGCTTAATTACTCTTTATTCAAATTTAACTTTTCATCCAACGTTTGTTCTTTTTTTTATTGCCTAACTGCACAAATTAAATTTTTCTTTTTTTAAAAAAAAACATGCAGCACATCAAATTTAATTAAATTTTGTTACATTACGAATACCTTATCTTTTATTTCTTTTACCCCTGCTTATCTCGAATATTATTGTGACAAGCACGTACATAAGATTAGGTGCTTCAAATATACAGGGTGTTCAATAGGTATCCTACTGGAGGGACACAGCCAGTGGTAGTTCGTAGGAGGCGCAGGTAGGTTATCTGTAGATAGCATAGTGTCCTGGTGCCCGGACAACGTCGCAAGCGTCGTTGCCGACCGACGCTCTACTTATAGGTGTTCTTATTTTCTTGAACCGTCACGCCGTCTGCGACAGAGTTAGCTCGGCCCTGCGTTATCCTGTTTAACAACCCCTATTGCGACTCTCCGTTTCATTTCCGAATTCTGCCGTTACCTTAATGCGACGTAGATCCGGTAGCAGTATTAATTTTGGAGTAGTAATATTTATTTGGCTAATGTATGAACTTCGACAAGATATATGAAATTTAAAATGTGTAATACCAGGTAATATATATTGCATTTTTATGGACAAGCATATGTTTGGCAAATTCGTCTTATCTAGATTCAGTTGCTTTTACTGACGCCTAGCTTTATGATTTATAAAAACATCATCAGGGAAAACTACATACCGCATGTGTCAAATATCATTAGGTAAGGGATTCAATGTTTACGTGCGATATATACGTATGAATGTAATACGTGGCAACGTGGTACCCCTATCGTCCGTCACCAATGCCGACAACAACCGACATCACAACGATATTCTCCGATCTCGACCCAGATTTTACATTCAATGTTTAGCTGGGAACACGTTGCGGTCCCTGACCGTCTTATTACTAGAACGGGCAACATCAAATGGCCTCCGCGATCTACTGATCTCTCTCCAAATGATTGTTTATACCCATAAAGCTGGTAGAGCAGAAAACATAGTTGCCTTGAGAGAAAAAATAATTGAGGCTGCTAATTCAGTAACTGCTCACATGTTAGAAAACGTAATAGTAAATTTCTACGACCGCCTAGAGCAATGTTTTGCTGTGCAGGAAAGAATCCTTTTTTATTTATTTTATTATGGTTATTTTTTAATTTTATTAGAATTACGCTTTTGTTTGTGCCATACAGCGTGAACGCAGCTTAATAATTCTCTGCATTTACTGAAAGGAAAAAGAAAAACAAATCCTTGCAACTCGTAAATATTATTTCTGAACGCATTAGAAACACCCGAGTCGGTCGTCCAATGGTTACTGCTAACTTGCATTTGCGAGCATGTATCGGTTGTCGCGTCGCTGGCATTGGAAAGGAAGTAGGAGTACCACGTTGCCACGTATTGCATGGATTGATCGCCTATGGCTAATGAAAATTGACACATGCGGTATACAGGTTTTGCAATGCATATCCAGAAACGCTATTGGATTGTCATACTCAGGCTTTTTGAAATTTACGGGGAACCATTGCCAAGATTTGAGTTAGAAGGTGCCACTGCGGGGTGGGTTTTTCTGCGCATGCGAAAAATTTTAAAACAATAAATAACAACAACAAACGCAAAGTAAATAAATTTGAGAAAATATATCTCGCGAGTGCGATGAGGTTAGAATGGCGCTCGTCACAACATCCCGCGATGTAACAATAAGTAGAAAATAAAATACTGGACGAATTTAACCGAATATTTCGTTGCAGATGGTATTGACATTTTTGACATTTATATTTATTATTTCTGTAAATTTTCACTATACTTTCTTATTTACATATAATATTTTTTATAATGTTATGGAAATAAAAAGCGAACATTAACATTTCTTTCTCATTTAACGTTTAATGATCTCTTTATTTTATTTATTGTTATATAACAAATCCGTTTGTTACGTTTTTCGTATTATTGATGACTTCGGTTCTGCAGAGCATGAATGTAAATATTTTTTTACCGAGCACCACAGCCGAGCACCCACATTAACGTTTGCATAATCATCGCAATTTCAGGCTAATGACGTCTCGTTATGACTAATAAATACTACAGATTTTTAGAGTGCAAACGTGGTCATGACAGGGATAGATCATCATCCACCGGTCAATTGAAATTTACGTGCATTCTCGCTAATAAAACAGCCGGAGGCGCGGTGCCTGGTTGATCATAGCGTCGTCGATGCCCGTGTTTATGTTGGCTGCAATTCGCGAATGCATTTCGACTGACGGATGCATAATATTTACCGATATAGTGGCCTACATACGTCGAGACTTTATAGATCACGTCCGTACGCTTAAATGTTAATTCTTGATGGATCTCGTTCACGTTGAAAACATCGTGATACCCACTAATAATTTTTAAAGTTCATCAAATATGCCGATTATTTGCAATGTGTAAAATTGTGGTTTTAATTTACGAAGATGTAGCGATCAAAAATGCAAACCAAGCTCTAGAAGAGAATGCTTATCATTTATTTTAGACAAACTGAAAACTTGAAAAAAAATTAAATATATTTTGCATATATTAAACATAGATATGTTTATATACAGAATTTTGTTATGCGGTGGTTGGTTAATGTAAGGATATCGGGGGCAAAGAAGATATTGGGTCAACATTTCTTTTGAAAAGTAAGGAAAATAAATAGATACACTTTTTAACATCTTTATTCATATTTAATACGAGAATATCAGATTCGATACATATGGATCTTTTGTGTGTTACCCTCAAAATATAGCTGCTCTATATTTTTCAAATAATCTTTTGCATTCTGTTTCATGGTAAGTAGTATTGATGCAGTTCAAAATAATATTAGTAGGTATATTTAAGTCACTTTTATCCATATCAAGAATGGCCTCTTTGGCTTTTTTTTGTATTGCCTAGCAATTCCATGTTAGGCCACAAGTTTCCCCACGAACCAATAACAATCTATATACAGTGTGGAAACCACTTATGGAATAAATTTAGTAACTTCCAAACTAATGACATTTGTCGAAAACGCTGAAACAGGTCAATTTTTATTTTAAATTGCGCTAGTTTTAAATCACTGCACCTATTAGTGACGTCATCTTCTTGAGAGCTGTGACGTCATACGCATTTTTTTTAATGGATTGCTATATTTTTTTATAAATTCGTAGATAGTACTATTAAATACCTTTTCAATGAACTAACACAAGTTAACTTTATTTTCAACAATTTTTGAGATTTTTACATTTAAAAAAAAATTAAAAAAAAGAAAAAACACGAAAAAACTGTGTGATGAAATTGATAGCACCTGACAGTAGTAGATTACATGAAAGATAGTAATTTTGCTTTGATCAAAAAAGAATAAATTAGTAAACTTTGACGTTTTCATAATTGTTGTTGGAACGTAAAAATGTAAAAATCTCTAAAAATCTCAAAAATTGTTGAAAATAAAGTTAACTTGTGTTAGTTCATTGAAAAGGTATTTAATAGTACTATCTACGAATTTATAAAAAGATATAGCAATCCATTAAAAAAAATGCGTATGACGTCACAGCTCTCAAGAAGATGACGTCACTAATAGGTGCAGTGATTTAAAACTAGCGTAATTTAAAATAAAAATTGACCTGTTTCAGCGTTTTCGACAAATGTCATTAGTTTAGAAGTTACTGAATTTATTCCATAAGTGGTTTCCACACTGTATACCGTTCCTTCACATACTTTCCTCATTAGAGTAGTTTTTTTAAGCTTTTTAAGTAATTAGTCTTGGTATACATGCTAAGCTTTTGAAAACATGAAATTCTGACAGGTGTCATACTTAATAATCCAAAATTGAAATCATAGGCGCATATTATTATTTACATGACGTAACCAAATTATCAAAATTATGCACAGTCACCAACCATTAAAAATATGCATGGCCGTCTCTAATGAGGAAAGTATATAGATTATATTTATTATTATTAATCTATTTTAATAACATTTTGTTTGTGTTCCTTATGTTGTGTGGAAGGTTGTGATCATATTGTTTTTTCATATTTTTCGGAAAATATTAAAAAAATAACAACGTGTGAACTATAATATATAATTGTTGGTGCGTCTGTTTGTGATCGTGTAACTTCTGAAAGACTTGACCGACTGAGTTTATAAAAATATATTTGTTTCGTCGAAACGATGGTTCATAGCTATGCTAAGATCCGATAGATAGCGCTGTAGTCAAGTTATTAGTAAATTCTATATTTATGGACCAAGATGACTCGTATTCACAATATATATTGGTTTAGTGTCAGAAAAGAAAATCTCAAAATCTGGACTCGGTAGGTGGCGCTGTAGTCAAGTTATTAACAAATTCTATATTTATGGGCCAAAATTACTCATTTTCACAATATACGTTGGTTTTGTAGAAAATCACAAAATCTGTACCCGATAGGTAGCGCTATGGTCGAATCATTTATAAATTTAACAAAATCTAGAGTGCCTTTATGATTATAGTTGTGACACCGATTAAATTCGTTCTGATAGGTTGACGCAAATTGTACCCACATAATGGCATCTTGTGCAAAAATGTATTTTACAGTTACATTCTTATCTTCATCTATCACGCTTTTTAAATACATATTCATTTAATACGCAAATTATAAGGTTATTAAATCAATCCATATTTAATATATTATAATATTTTTGAATAATAATAAAAGTTACACTTTGACATACCACAGTAGGGAGCCAGTTAATTTTTATAAATAATTCAGCGTAAAATTGGTACCTACAAAGAAGAAAATAACAATATAATGTGTTAAATAAATTAAAAACGAGTATATTTAGGTACCAAGAAAGTATATAGCAGTAATTTCAGAATATCTGAAAATTCAGACAGAAGGTATTCAACATTTTAATGCAATGCATACCCATCCAGGTGTATATTATCCCAAATTTAAATTACAAGGAATCACATTCCTACTTATTGTTGTATTAAAAACCATTTCGAAGAAATAGTTGATTCAAAAGTTATAAAATCTGTAATGTCATAGATACAAAACATATAATTATTGTAAAATTTTTAAAGTAGGGGTTGTCAGTTGAAATTAGTGCCAGACAATATAAAAATATCTGGTTAATTAATATTTTGTTATTTTAATTTTCTTACATACAATCTGTTAGTTTATTTTGTCTAGTTAGTTTATATAAGATAGTTAAGCAAAATCTTTTCAAATATTAATTATTTTGTTGCTTCATGTTAAAAGGTATTTTTTTATTGCACTAGATATTACTTGTTACTAGAATTTTATAAAGATTACATAAGCATAGAAATGTAAAATATACATATCCTTTTAACAAACATTTGTCTTCTTCAACATGAACAATCCAACAAATGTTTAGTATTTTTCTTTTTAATATAACTGCATTCGATTTCATCATCGGATCACGACACACGAACCTTCGCTTAAGAGCAATATAAGTTTTAAAGTACAAATAACCAGTAAGTATAAATATAAGTTCATTTTAATTACTAATCGTGGGCAGATCAAATTTATTATCAAATCCAACCCGTTATAGTAATACGGTAAAATCAAATAGTTTTCTAAATTATTGTATTATAATTTCACATTCCATTACCAATGTAACTAACTTTGTTTTTTCCTTGTATGTACTTAGCAGATTCATTTGCCGAATTACTGGAATTAATAAAAATATATTTAAAAAAAAATTATATTTTATCGACGTTTTAATTGAATAGTATTAGTGAGAATCATTTATTTTGTATATTGCATCGATTTGTTATTATAAAGTTTACGAAACAGGAAAAGCTTTTTACCAAGTGAATAGATGCAGTAATAATACCGTACAAATAGGATTATTAATAATCAAGGTAAAAATAATTTCAATATTAACCACTTCTGAGTACTATTCGCATACACTTATTAATGAAAAGAAATTAATACATCAGCACTATGTAATACCAATTTAATCGTTCGCGAAGATGTTCTCAAAGATCGAGTTTATCTGTTTCACACACTATTATGAGTAAAATTGTTGGTTAAAAAATTCGCTTTTTGTTATTTACTCACGTTTTAATGAGCCTTAAAATTACATAAATAACAATTGTTATACATACAAATTGATGTATGTACTTACCTTTCCCTAATAAAGCTAGAGTTATTTCTCGTACTTTCGCTACAGGTTAAGTAATACCATCATAAATAACTACTTTATCGTTTTAACATATTAAGTCGATATTAATTATATACAATTGACAGCATACAACAATCATAGCACAGAGATCAATAAAGTCTTTATTTCTATGTGAAATTTATATTCTGTTAGTGTGTCTTTAGAAAAGATAATACAAATCTTCAATGATTCATTTGCAAAGTAAATAAAATAATATATTGCCTCTTAAAAAATATTTATTTCAAAATGTCGATAAAAGGTTTTACGATAATTACATATGGAATGGAATTTACAACTACAAACATCTACTATATAGTCCATTCATATGTTTGCTAATACGATTTATACCGGCCTTAATAATAATAATAATAATATTCTTTATCGCCAATCGTTAATAAAGCGATGCATTACCATACCGTTTTATGGAGGTAAACAAACTTTAATGAATTGTAAAATAAATACTTTACCTGCCGCTAATATATGTCAAAGTAGCCATGACTGATGACTTTAAACATAAATCGTCTGTCACTGTCATTAAATGTGATAAATCATTATATCTTTATTTTTTTTACAAATTTTTATGGTTGGTGATAAAATTTTGTATGCAGCACGTCAGTAAAGTGCCTTTATCGAACTCGCCTGTTACTCGACTCGTTCGCTTTGCTTGTTTGGCCCATATATCATACTTGTTCTATAAATGATCACTTTACTAACGTGGTACATAAATAACTATTATTGCCCAACTGAATATTACAAACTTCAATTACTGGACTATTTTTAAAATAATATAAAATATATTTTAATGAAATAACAAGTGACACTTCCAAAGAAAATATTTGGTATTATACCAAATTATTGAAAATAAGTAGCAGCACTTTTCACAGCATTAATAGATAAGTGAAACATATCACAATGCGAGGAAATCGTATTGAAATGAGTACACCTCATGTAAATGGGAGACTTCAATAACAAATTTGTGCGCGTAAATGGTAAGTAGGTGCTGGAATAACGAGCGCTAAAATGTGGAACGCGGAAATCTAGCATTTTGAGTAAAACTGGAATGTAAAAATAATAAACTGGAACAAATGTGTCTAAAATTAAGAGAATGCAAGCAAATACGCGATATATAGAACGAACAGTCTGATCAATATTCCTTGCCGGATAATGTCTATTCAAACGAAACCGCATAAATTTGGTAATGTAAGTTACATAGCAAGGACTCCAAACGACAGCCGCATACTCCAAGCGAGATGTCACGTGAGCGAAGTATAATGCTTTCAAAGCTATGACATTAGAAAAAGTACCACAATTGCGGATTACGAAACCCAGCATTCTTCTAGCAGTGTTAGTGGTGTATTCAATATGTTACGCAAATGTAAGTTTAGTGTCAAATATAACACCATGGTTCTTAATCAGATTCACACGTTCCACATCCACGCTCTTCAGGTTATATTTAAAAATAATAGGAGAAGAACTACAGGAAAACGTAATTGTTTTACACGTCCTGCTGTTCGGTGGTAAGGTGTTTAAAGTACACCAATATCTCCAAGATCGTGCTGAAGTAAAGTGCAATCCTCTACAGTAGTTATCTCGCGAAATAATTTAAGATCATCAACATAGATCATGTTCTGTGACACCAACTTCTTGGTGATGTCGTTAATTAACACGATGAAAAGCAATGGAACAAAATCTTAGAATAGACCCCTGAGGGACCCCTGAGGTAGTAGCAACATATTCGTTCGAAGCGTAACCGTTGTAGAATACATGCTAACGCCTCTTAGATAGGTATGACATGAAAAAAGAAATGAACGACGCGCTGAATCCACACCAACTGAGTATAGACGGAATAGTAGTGATCAATGGGATCAAACGCTTTAGAAAGGTCAGTGTACAAGACATCGACTTTTCAGTTACCATAAATATGTAAAATATATGACTTGTAACAAAATCATAAAAGTGGGAATAGTTTGTTGAAAAAGAAAACAGTCTCTAGGGTCTTATGCTGGATTATCAATCACTTTCTAATGGTATAAGCAATAGCATATCTAACACGATTTAACTTTTACCAAACGTCTCTAGGATGATAATTTTTTTTTTATTTACTGAAAGATTACATATGAGCTGCTTATTAAAAACAATACATTCTACCTAATTTTATGTCCTTTAATCAAAGAAGGTTAATTAAGAAACCTTGTTTCCAAATTGGTTTACGATTTCAACTTAAAAAATGTTTTAGAGAAATTAGAGTGAGCTTGCAGTAATAATTATTAGTGTAGAATTTAACGGCATGTACACTTTATAAGCATACCGTGCCTTCAAATACTTTCCGCATTAGAGTAGGCTGTTTTTGAAGTTTCTAAGTAATCAATGTTGGTGTACATGCTAATTTTTTGAAAACTTCAAATTCTGACAGTTGTCATACGTAAATTCAAATTATAGACGTCTATTATTATTTACATGACATAACCAGTGCTTGAAATGGACTTTTTCACGAACCGGAACGCTTCCGAATTTTTTTTTATAAGGTAAATAATAAAAATAAAGTGAAACTTGTAACTTCTAGTATGTAATTTTTTTAAGAATATTACATTAGTCGTAATGTTCAGTGAACTATTGTATTTGGGCCTTTTTTGTACCTCTAGTCACATCCTTAGAAGCTGTGTCCAAATGTTCACAAAGTGCTTGGTAGTTATGTAATACAACATTAATTGTACGTTTGCTTGATGCATCCCATTGAACAGATAAAATTCTTCCGATTCTTAAAATTTGCGCCTCAAACGAAGCTGTTGTCTTTTTGAGCTCATTTTGGGTTTTGGGCGATTGCTCGTACAAGTTATATAATTTATCAATAAAGATTTTGAAATGGTTGATACCACTGACTTCATTAACGCAGTCATTGACAGCAAGGTCTAATCTGTGATTAGAACAGTGCCACTCTAATAAATTTGGAAATATTGTTTGCAACCGTGTTTCTACTCCAGAGTTCTTTTTAATCATAACCGAGGGTCCATCACAGGCAAAAGCTATGAGGCACTCTTCCAGAAAAGTTTGATCAAAGCCATATTTATTTAGGCACGTCAAAAGGTCCTTTGTGATATTTTCGGCAGCCGTATCAGTCAGCTCAATTAAATCAAGGATAAAGACATAGGTGTCTTCTAGATTTGAAGAAGAATCTTCGAAATATGACCTTATTACTACAACTAAAGTAGTTTTTTTGCTTAGGGTTGTTGACTCGTCTATCAAGACAGATTTTCTTTTTATTGTCAATAATATTTTTGCATATAGCGTTTATCATTTCAAATGCAATATGAGTCACAATGTCATGACACGTTTTGTCGAAATGTAAAATCTAACCCATCAACAGGCAGATCAGTAAACGGCCTTTGATTTTTCGCCATTTTGTAAATAGTTCTGATAACTCGTTCAGTGGTAGTAAATAATGTTTCATTCATTTTGCCAATGCCTCCTTCAATAGTCTTTTTTTAGACAGCTCTAATAAATCTATGGCTCTATTATGAGCTCCTGAACGTTTGTGTCCAAATATTTTTTTATATAGGCTTGATTGCTGTGACTCATGAGTCTTTCCATTTTTACTGAACATTCTTGCCACAGTTTTAAAACTATTTTATATTTATCACTGTGAATGGCGAAAGAATCCACTTTGCACCAAACTAAACAGCTCAGCCTTGAATGCCTCGTACTGTCTGATATTCCAACAAGCAGGTATGTGTGATAAAATCACTGTTCTCGTCGATGTTACTCGTGCGACTTGTGCTGGGAAGATTTTGATAATCTTTTTCAACTACTGTTTTCTTATTGTTGATCGAACTAGTCTCGTGTGACCTCTTTTTAAGCCAGTTTTTTAATAGGAAACCGAAGCCGATATTACATATGAGGAAAACTTTTAGGAAACGGAACAGTGATTTCACGAACCGGAACGGCGATTTCACGAACCGGAACGGCGATCCCGTGCGTTCCGGTCCATTTCGAGCACTGGACATAACGAAACTATTAAAATTATGCACTGTCACCAACCATTAAAAAAAAGCATGGCCTTCTCTAATGCGGAAAGTATTTGAATGCACGGTATATACATTATTCATCCAAATCCAGTTCAGCCAAAAGTACTTAAAGTGTCTGCATAAGATCTCAACGTAAACTCGCCAGTTTCTGTAGAATTTCTTCCATGTTTTTAATTTGTATTTTTACTTTCTTATACGTAGTATAAGGAAGTATTGTGATGATGAAAATTTTCGACCTCGAGATTTTTGCAGATGTCCACGTTTTGAAGTCCCCTGATACCGAAAAAGTGGTTTTTAAAAAATGTCTGTCTGTCTGTCTGTGTCTGTCTGTCTGTCTGTCTGTCTGTCTGTGTGTGTGTGTGTGTGTGTGTGTGTGACCACGATAGCGGCCAAACCGCTGTATATATCAATTCCAAATTTTGTATTTACGTGTATAATCTCCCTCCTGAGATCTGATTAGTTTTTCAGTAAAATCGGTAGACCGGAAGTAGCAGTTTACTTCAGCGAAAAAATCGAATTTTGCCAATATTTCGTCAACTACTAAGTTTAAACAAATTTATATAGAATTCATATATACTTAAAATTAAAATTTTGAATAATTTTATTTAAAAAGTTTTTCGAAATTCCTACCGGAAGTAGGTGTTTTACTCTTATCGAAAATCAGTTTTTTGCGAATATTTCGCAAGTCATGCTTTTTAGACAAGTACGTTACGGGTATAAAAGTATTTAAAACATAATTTTCAATATATTTTGTATAAAAAAAATTTCAAAATTCAGACCGAAAGTACCACTTTTACTCTTATCGGATAGCGATTTTTTGCAAATATGACGTAAGTTATGCATTCTATATATATTTAGCAAGAGTACAAAAGTATTTAGAACTGGATTTGCAATATTTTTTGTATATATGAAATTTCAAAATTCGGACCGGAAGGTAGCACTTTTACTCTTCGCGAGGAGCACTTTTTTGATAATATCTTGCAAAGTATGCATTCTATAGCGATTTATTAAGACAATGAAAGTACTTAGAATAGGATTTTAAATAAGTTTTGTATTAAAAAAATTCTTAAAATTGTACAGTTTGAAACGCTCATACGTATAAGAAAGTCGTGTGGTGGCCACACCTCATTTTTTCAATATAGTATAGTACCGCGCGATCATTTAAATTCTAAATTAGAGCAGGCTGTGAAATTTAAATTAAGTTGGTATATAAGTACTAATTTACAATTTGAATTGTCAAAGTGACGTTTCAAAATGTTAATTAATCAATAATTGACATTCTGGACAACCTAATAAAAAAAATCCCGCCTGCTATAATTTAGAATTTAAATGATCGCGTGGTATGTTAATGACATATCTAGAGTGAGTCCAAATATGTTCGACTAAAATGATGTTTTAATAAGGTGCTGTTAAATGCAATTACAAAGAGGAGAAGAGCAAACGCAAGAATAAATTGCCACAGAATATTTAGGATATTTACGAATTGAGATAAATTCCCAGAAAAGAAGTAAAATTAAAAAACTTCCAAAACTGAATCGTCCTCATCAGAAAAGACAATGTAATGTTATCAATTAATTATATTTTTGTAGTAAGTAAAAGTGACATATTCAATATTATGTTATTTTTATTTTTAATTAAACTGTTTATTTCAATTATAGAAGGAGCAATTCAATTATTGAATCACTGATGAAAATAATTTTTAATTAATTCCGAGAAATACTTTCATGCAGCAAGCAAATGCATTTGAAAACGTCAAAAATAATACAAATTCAAATTATTCAGAATATTTAGGATATTTACGAATTGAGATAAATTCCCAGAAAAGAAGTAAAATAATACAAATTCAAATTATTCAGAATATTTAGGATATTTACGAATTGAGATAAATTCCCAGAAAAGAAGTAAAATTAAAAAACTTCCAAAACTGAATCGTCCTCATCAGAAAAGACAATGTAATGTTATCAATTAATTATATTTTTGTAGTAAGTAAAAGTGACATATTCAATATTATGTTATTTTTATTTTTAATTAAACTGTTTATTTCAATTATAGAAGGAGCAATTCAATTATTGAATCACTGATGAAAATAATTTTTAATTAATTCCGAGAAATACTTTCATGCAGCAAGCAAATGCATTTGAAAACGTCGCGCATGTGTAAATAATCCTAATCACTGTTTAATACAAGGTGGCGCAAAAGTCGTCACCAGATGTTCTTTGGCTGTAATTTTTTTATGAATGAAAAACTTTGGTTCTGCTTTTGGATTATGTTTATTTGATGTCTTAAATTTTTTTAACATTAAGTCGAGAAAATAATATCGGCCAAGTAGCTGCCGCCAGAATTGATGACCATACAGGCCCGATTTATTTTCCATCACTCTTGCCAGAACTTCCGGTGATAGGTTCTCGCATTTCATGACGGATATTCTCTTTGAGGGCTTCAAGATTCTGAGGTTTGTTGAGATAGACTTGTGACTGCAAAAGAAAAAACCACAAAAAGAAGTCTGGAACGAATAAATCGGGAGGTCTTGCCGGCCAGTGCAAATCGCTAAAACGAGAGATAAGGCGACCCGGAAATGCAGCCATCACAATATCGGTTGTGGCACGTTCAATATGCACCGTTGCTCCATCCTGATGGAACCACATGTTCTCCAGTCCCAATTTATCCAAATGAGGAAGGAGAAAGTTGTTGAGCATGGCTCTGAAGCGCTCGCCATCAACAGCAGTCGTTTGGCCCGCGGCGTTTTCAAAAAAATAAGGCCCGATGACGCCTACAGCATAAATAGCACACCATGCAGTAACTTTGAACGGCTGTAATGGCTCTTCGTGCGTTATACGCGGATTTTGGGTGCCCCAGAAGCGATAATTTTGCTTATCCACATACCCACAGAGATTTAAATGGGCCTTTTCGCTCATGATAATTTCCGATGAAAAGTTGTCTTCCTCGTGGTTGAGATCCAGGATGGCTTGAGCTTAGGTTACGCACGCGTTTGGTGGTCAACAGCTAACAACTGATGCGCTGTCTGTACTTTATGGGAACAACTTCAAGTCCTTCACAAAAATTCTCTGTTAAGACCGCCGATTGATGCCCAATTGCGTGGCACGTCGTCTGGTCGATACTCCGGGGTCCTCTGCGACACCTTTAGCCACAGCCGCGATATTCTTAGCAGAAAGGCTGCTCCGGGACCGGCCAGACCTGGCATCTCGTGTTGGCCCATACTTGTATAGGCGAGCGGCTAAACGCCGTAGTGTTTGTCCAGTTGGTGTCGGACGACCGGGATATATGCGCCGAAATTCACACTGCGCCAGCACCACCTACGAATTATTCGGCAAAAAAAATTGAAACAATTATTCAGCGTTCTTGAGGAGTATAGCGATCCATGTCTTGTTGGTGTGTATTTTGTATCTGTTTACTTCACAAATGTCAAAGCAGAATTCACATTTGTCGCCATTTGCAAAAAGTATAGCATCTTCCGATAGGGTGATGACTTTTGGGCCACCTAGTATTTTATCAGGTACTCCAAAGTTCGCTTAAAATTTATTCGATTAACGAAGTTCTTAATCAATAGTTAGCGGTAACCGGTGTTGGAAAAACGCAAATTTGTACTAAGCGGTTTTATCAATGATTACGCTAACCGGCCTTTTAATCGGAGTTTGGAAAACCGGTCCTAAGTTTACCAAACGTCCAACTGTATCTAGGCATTTTACAAGGTCTGTAATTTTAGCCGACAGGCTATAATAATATTATTGAGTTAGTGTAAAACTAGAAATAGGAGAATAGTCACACTTTTTATATCTATGTACATACAGAAAAATCTTGATATTCTGCAGCAATTAAAAGTAGTTGCGTAAAGATTCACAGCGTGACAAAGTAAAAAATTGAGTGATAATATTATCACTCAAAAGTGGTACATATAGGCCCACACTCCCGAGAGTTGCTTTACCAAGCATTTTCAAATGTAACTGCGATTTTACCGGCTTGAAAACCTAGTTATTCTACAGGTCAACCAATCCTGGTGAGCGCTTTGTTATCAAAAACTACTACTAGGTGATGAAAACCTAACACTGGAGTTTTCTTGCGTATAGTAGAAAATAATAAATACTTTCGTTTGGCATGCATATATGTTTAATGTCCTAAATGTAGGAAAGCCATATTATAAGTTATAAAATTGATAACTGTTGACCTGCTCCTACTTAAGAGACAACAAGAAATAACATTTCTGAAATACCCAAAAAAGTTTAAGGCATATCTGGGTTAACCTTGTTTTATTTGGTCTGGTTTGATTTGCAGACTGTAAATTATAATGATTGATGCTTTGCTTGAAGTGTATCCCGCTTTTACGTGTAACTAATATGTAAGAGAGAAATAAAAAAAAATGAAAAAAATCAAAACAAATTAATCAAACATTTACTTGAACATGATATTAAACACTATACTGTATAATTTATAATTTGTTGTAAATAACTCTTTGTTCCTAGATCTACATCGATAATTGGTAATAATATGCAAATAAAGCCGTACACAACAAACAGGAATTAAAAATATAAATATGTTTACGATGCTGAAGAACTATAATTTTCAGTAATTTCAATTGCGATATAAATGCGCTAACTTATCTCTAACGAATGTGGTTAAATTAAATTGCCAGCGTTTAAATATCACCACATAAATCAATTTAGTAAATACTAGCGTCTTGAGAGTGCATCGTGAAGAATATAATGGATCTTTTCAATTAAATGTATCAAATGTATTAAAGAAAAGTTAAGTAAGAGGATGTTTTTACTTGTTATAGTGCATCATTTTTTTTAAGATTTGCTCTTAGCTAATTAGAGTTATAATGGTAAATGTCAGTAGGAAAAAAGAACGTCTTTTAAACTTTGCAGGTCGGCAGTAAAAAATAATTATGAAAATAAATTGAAATGTTTATACATATATGTATGCTAATGTTGAAATAGTTTTTTTGTGATAGTAATTGCATTTAAAAGAATGCGTCCTTCATTTTTTAATGTGCGAAATGGGATCAAGCAGTAACATAATATGTAGAAGTTCCGCGTATTTGGGTACTTTTCAATTTCTCTGTAATAGGTATGTAAGTTAAGATTAATAATTCCTATTTGAATTATGCAAAATTTGATAGAAAATTGCGACGATGACCTTGTTGTCATAAAGGTACTACTATAACCCTTTGCCTCCACGAACTTACAATTGTGACTTCCTTATTTATTATCTTCATAAGAGCTGCAGACTTTTCACTCTTGATTGACTCCCGATTCATATGATTGTGAGGTCTGGTAGGAACAAATCAGCCATTTTACCGGTTGTTTCTTGTTCAGTAATGTTTTGGTCACTGTCGAAATGCATTGTTTTATGCAGTCATGGCAACTAAAAGTAAGCACATTATTATTTCTATGTTTTAGAACTATTTACGCTCTGTAACCACTCTAGATAAAAGATATAGTGTCGTGGAATAGAGTAATAAAACTTTCACGTCAAAATTTAAAGATTTGTAGTTTCAGGGCACGTTTGATTTTGAAACTCACAATTGTTTATTCCTGGAGTGAACAAAGTTCATCAGGTCTATTCACAAAACTAATTTGTTTGTTTTGTAGATAGCCTGTTTGATCTGAAACGATTGGAAGAGAATCCCGATGAGCTTTTTGAATTACTAAGCGAGATTGGATCAGACTTAGAACTTGATGAAGATCAAGATGAAGGCGATAATGTTGACATCTCAAATTTATGTGAAAATAATGAAGTTATTGAGGAAGAAAGAACTCTATTTGACTCTGCTGACTGGAGCAGTGAAGACGATGAACCACTTTCGCATTTTCACAAAGGAATGTGGAAGAGAGACCCTTTTTAATCTAAAGCAGATCCTGAAGATGAAAATGTACCAAGTGATCTTGAAATGCTGTCACCTTGGCAATACTTCAAAAAATATGTAGATGATGACGTTTTCCAAATGGGGCTGAATTTTCAGCTAGATATTATGTTCAATAGACGGGAAAGACTGTAACAATTTTACCCGAAGATATTAAAACAATGTTTGGCTTGCACGCAATCATGGGAGCTACCAACTTTCCCACAATTCGTATATATTGGAATGCTAATTTTAAGTTTCCTTTGATAACCAACGTTATGCCTCGAGACTGCTTTATTTACTAAGAGTAAATTTTCACGTAGTAGACAAGCTGTCACTGACGAGATGAAAACAAACAAACTTTGGAAAGTGCAGCTCATGATAGATCGAATAAGAAATAGATGCCTCCAGTTGTCAAGAAAGCAGAATGCATCATACTGATGACCAAATGATCCCTTTTCTTAGCAGATGTCCTGTGCGTCAATACGTAAAAAATAAGCCACGAACTGTAGGATTGAAAAACTTTGTTCTCACTACATGTACAGGACTTGTACTTGATTTCGAAATTTATCAAGGAACAACAACAAATTTATAAAACAAGGGACTAGGTTTAGGCCCATCGGTAAATTTGAGATTGGTAGAAACTGTTCCGGAAGGAAGCTCCGTATTTTTTGATAGATATTTTAGTACTCTAATGCTGATGGAAAAATTGGCTGATATTAACATCAATGGAGCTGCCACAATAATGTCCAATAGAGTTAAGGGTTGTGAGTTCCGGAAAGATAAGATATGAATCGTGGAGACAGTGATCAATTTGTTCGAAATGATAAAAGTATCTGTGTTACCAAATGGATGTATAACAAACGAGCATTGCAAAAAATAATAATTTCTTCTTCAAATGTTTTAGTAAAATAAATTACAATATTTTCAACCCTGTAAAATCTTACAATTTCGCATAATTTATTATTATTCTCCAAATTTGACACTTTACAAATTAAGATAAAGTATGGTATAAATTTATACAGGGTGTAACAAAATAAGTGTAAAACATTTCAGGGGGTGATTCCTTTGCGAAAAAGAGATAGGGTCTTTCATATAAAAAAACTTCAATGGAGCATCCCTTGTTAAGATACAGCCCCATAAAGGGGGTACATAAAATTTGTTTTACAATTTTTCTCACATACACTAAAAATGTAATTTATTTCCAATGTAACTTTTTGTCTGATTATTTGTTTACCATTTAAAAATTTATTCCCCATAGCTTGTTTCATTCGAAACAAAAAATGTCTCTTGAATTTTTTGCCCAAAAGTAATCAGTTCGCAGCAAAAAATTATTTTACGATCAACTACACAGATACATCGTCATAAAACGAAAATGTAAAACTAATTTATTTAGTAGGCCGCTAGTAGTGGTATCACGCCGTCAGTTTGTAAATTTTTGAAATTAAATTAATACTTAATTGTGTGTCGTTGTTTTGTTTGTAATTTGTTAGTCTAGTAATTCATTTGTTATTAAAATGGCATACACAAATGAGGAAATGGCTGATATGCATTACGTTTACTGTCTGTCGCAGGGGAATGGGTTAGAAGCTTCTAGAAGATATGCTGAAATGTATCCTCAACGGCAGCTTCCTTCGCATAGAATATTTGCCCGACTTCATCAACGATTACGAGAATATGGTTCATTCGACAAAAGAACGCAGGATTGTGGTCGCCATCGAGAAGTTAGAACAACACATCTTGAAGAACAGTACTTAATTTGGTTGAAGAACAACCTACTAGCAGTACTAGAAAGATTGCTTTCGAGTTAAATGTTGATCATATGACGGTATTTCGAATTTTAAAGGAACAACTCTTATACCCTTACCATCTGCAACGAGTACAGGCACTGTTACAGCGAGATTTTCCGAACCGTCTTGAATTTTCCAATTGGATGCTGGAAATGATTAGAAGAAATCCTGACTTTCTGAAGACGATCGAATTCACAGACGAATGTACTTTTTCTCGGGACAAGATAATTAATTTTCATAATAACCACATATGGGCTGATGAAAACCCTCACGCTATTGTACAAGCTAACCATCAAGAACACTTTTCTCTTAACGTGTGGCTCGGAGTTATTGGGGATTATTTAATTGGCCCTCATTTTCTACCGCCTCGATTAAATAGTGAGGCATACACTCAATTTTTAAGAGAAGTGCATCCAGTACTGCTGGAGGAAGTTCCTTTGGGCGTCAGAAGGGATATGTTTTTTATGCATGATGGGGCTCCCGCCCATTTTAGTCAAGCAGCACGTCAGCATTTAACCCAAACATATCCAAATCATTGGATAGGTCGAGGAGGACCACAGAATTGGCCCGCTCGATCCCCGGATCTCAATCCTCTCGATTTCTCTACTTGGGGCCATTTACAGACTTTGGTTTATCCTACTCCTGTTCGCGATGTAGAGGACTTAAGAAACCGCATCATCGATGCGTGCAGGGTAATTAGAGAGAATCCAGGAATATTTGAGCGAATACGTGGCTCAATGCGCCGACGTCTAGACGCATGTGTAATGACTGAAGGTGGGACATATTGAACATTTACTATGATTTCTACATGTTTTGTGTTTTGTTATTAATAAATTAGTTTTGTTTATTCATCTTTAATCATATGTATTTTGATGCAGGTAGTAACTACAAAATAACAATACTAATCCAGTTCGCATTTATGACGATGTATCTCTGTAGTTGTTCGTAAAATATTTTTTTGCTGCGAACTGATTACTTTTGGGCAAAAAATTCAAGAGACATTTTTTGTTTCGAATGAAACAAGGTATTGGAAATAGATTTTTAAATGGTAAACAAATAATCAGACAAAAAGTTACATTGGAAATAAATTACATTTTTAGTGTTTGTGAGAAAAATTGTAAAACAAATTTTATGTACCCCCTTTATGGGGCTGTATGTTAACAAGGGATGCTCCATTGAAGTTTTTTTTATATGAAAGACCCTATCTCTTTTTCGCTAAGGAATCACCCCCTGAAATGTTTTACACTTATTTTGTTACACCCTGTATATTTTCAGGCAGAATTGATACGCTTTTAGTTCTTATATAATATCCACTCTATGTATGTATCTGATTCTTCTAGGGATTCGTAATTTGGTCTTTTCATGTACAAGATCTTTAATTGCCATCTAATAAAATCACATGACTGCATTTGCAGCTTCTGTTTTACTCGATAAATAAATACCCCATAATTATACTGTCACTCAGGTACATTTGAATCACATGGCACATGTGTGTGTGTGCATACATAATACATACATACACACATTATTTTGTAACTTTAGCTTCAGGTACTAGACATGACTAGGTACACTATTACGATTTTAACGGTTCTCTGGAAAAGGTCAGATGCATTGCTAATCTAATTTTTTTACTATCAGGAAGTCATGTTTTTAAAATACATTTAATGTGTACGTATCTCATTAAAATACCATAAATTCACCTCGAATATAGTCTCTGCAGATGCTTTAGTATTAATATGGTTTATTTTATGTAGAGCTTGCATTTGGATGTTCATAAAAGTGTTTCATCATACAATTGAGATGCCATTATTTTACGAAATTATTGCCACATCTAATTTTTAAATTAATATGCATTAAGTATTTGTGTAATTCGTTTTTGTATGAAATAAAAGGATAACAGTTTAATTAGTTTAAAAACATTTACAGTGACTAGTATTTCTTAATATTTCTAAAGATCACCTTATTTCATATATAGGTATGTACTAAATGCTTAAGAAAGTCATGCTTTTACGTACAATAAAATTAGGTTGATTATATACAATCGTATACAATTGATTTTTCTAAATGCCAGCTTATTTTAAAGCAAAGATACATCATTACATTTTGTAATAATGTTTTCGATCTTACGACACATTGATAATCTTTTTCTGATTTCCTATAATTAGGGGGATTATATGATGAAAATGTGCTTGACATGAGAAGTTCATATTGAAAATTTCAAGAAATAATTGTTGAAATCGTTAATGTAACATAATAGCCATTCATAATAACTAGTGTGCCTAAAGCTAGTCGGGCACGTGGTCATAGCTTTCGTATAAGTTAGGCTTTAAATGCTTTCTTTTAAATATAGAAAATGGTGTGAAACCTAGCAAATAAAAATAATTTACCTAATAATAAATTGATTGAGTTTCCACTGACAACGAAAAATTTTAATTCTATTTTGCACGGTTTTATGAAAAATTAAGGTGGTTGATACAGTGCACTAAACAATTTTCAAAATTGGCGTGTGTTTTAAGTTTGCACTGGAAGAAATGTAATAAAATATGGAGGTCTACCCATTAATATTTTACTGCAAAGTTAGTGAATAGAAGTGTAATTTCATCAATAAAAGTTTTTACATCTATTTTACGACCAATCTTCTGTTTGAATACAAGGTTTGTCTAGTAATTTCACAATAAGATGTGAACCTGTATTTCCTGTATTCTATTCAATTGTCCGTAGTTATAAACTCGCGAAAAACGTATTAACAGATTTTATAATTATTTATTACATTGATAAAGACACTTTTCGACTGGTCCGTTTATTGATTGGTTGATAGGCCTTGACTTTTATCAACCGCACAGTCCTATTAAATAACTATTTCAATCATATTTGATGAGTATAGAACTTGTAGTTAATTAAGTTGTATCAGTGAGTTCGATATATAAAATCAGGAATCCCTCAAGGTTCGATACTAGAACCAACTGGTTCATTGTTGTAATATTAATGATTTAGGACCTTTTTGCTAGTTTTAGTATTATAGTGTGTTGTTTTCTGTATAATAATAATAAAATGAATTACATCAATTTGAAGTTCTATTATAATTTTTTTTCGTAGTACTAAAATTTTATGAAATAGATCTTGAATTAACATTCGGCTTGAAAATATTAACACTTTGTATAAGGCGTATGTTTTTTCATGTTTAATCATACGTTCCGTCTCGAAGATATTTGATGCCAAATTGTAAGTGGCCTGTGCTATATTTCTTGAATAACTCCGGGCAATTCATTAAAAACTTTTATAGCTTAATTTGAGAACTTTTCTCATTCAAAATATGTTCGTGAATTATTATGCTGTACTGTATATTTCTGCAGATATAAGTACTTTCTTTTAATTTGGGCTACTTATCAATTTCTTTTTCTAGCATATCTGAAAGCAGGTGCCGAATATTGGACGTCAGGTAGAATAATTATATTAATTCTCCAATATACTTTTGCGTTGCATAACTGGTACATCAATTCTAGTATCTTGTCTATATTATATTTTGCAATAATTACGCTAGGTTCACCCTAATCAAGAGAAATTAGGCATTATTATAGTACATGCATGATACTATTCTGCCAAAACTTTATAACCTGGCTTTATATCAATGGTCGCCAAACTTTGAAGCCAGCATACTGTAAATATTACTGTGAGCTACCAAAGGTGTAACATCAGTCAATCTGTTTCTGTATTTGTTTTTTTTTATAAATTTTATACTGATAAAAAACCTCGTACAGATATGTAGTGCTGAACATTGTCATCACTCTTAGACCAACCTGAACCAAAAGTAGGATATTTTTCCATATGAACAAAAGATCAAATATTTTCTGAGCTTGACTTGAGTGATTTTAAAAAAAGGCCATTTTGAAAATCAATCAGTTGCTTATCCAGTTTAGCGTTGTTTTCTTCAAAATATTGCATGACATAAGTCGCTAATTCTTTAGTATCAATCTCCATAAAAGAAAATTAGAAAGTATTGCGCTACAATTAAAATGCTTTTGAAGTCTCGAAATCGTTGATTGAATTGACTTTTCAAATCTGAAAGAATTGCAACATATTCTTTGTTGTAGAAAGGGGGCTGTTAGGGGTCTTGCTTGTCAACGGTTTTCTTCAAACAGGCAAAATGCTTGTAATTTACTTAGATGAGATCCCCCCCTCCCGCCAATCAACTAGTATCTTTATTTTTACTTTTATATCACTTTACGGTGATATCTGGAGGAAAAGCAAAATCTTGCAGCCAAAAGTTTGGGGAAATACTAAAGCAGAAAGCAACTCTTTTGAAACATTGCAAAACTATGCCTCTGCTAAGCAATAGATCACCATACTGGCATTCTAACTCTTCAGTCACTGTCCTAAAGAAACGTCTCTGAAGTGCATGTGCTCTCACTTTGTTTATTACTTTTACGACTGTTTTCATTACATTGTTCATACTTAAGAACTTTCCACATACTGAATTACTGCTGATGTATTAAACAACGGTAAGTCAAAAATTTCGGAAAGCTGTTGTCTTTACGGCAATGAATCCCTTCTTCCCAACTACCATCGCAGGAGCATCCATCGGTTGTAAGCCCATCTACTTCTTTACAGGAATATTTTCAGAATCGATAAGCTTTATAAATGCTAAAAATATGTCCCTGTCCCGTAGTATGTTACAAAAGCGACCAATTGAACTGTTTCACCTATATCCGTCGATTCGTCCGGTTTCAATGTGGAGTTACATCAGAATTCAAAGCTTCAACTGTTCTCATTATTGTATTTGCAGAAAGCAGTACTGATTTAATAGCGAACATTATATCAAATTTCTTTTGAATTTGTCAAATAATGTTTTTGCAGCTTCTGAAATTCCATCCCATCAACTTAATACGGATTCTTGTTTTGGACGATCACTTTGGAAATTCGGAATGTTTTGAAGAAAGTAAGGTGTTGAGCGTTTAGTCAAGATTTTAACTAAATTACCTTTTTTCCTTAACACAGAATTCAGTGGGAAATCCTAATGTTAATTAACTGAAAAATCAAGACGTTAAGTGATATCGGTATCTTACTATATATTAGGTGATTGTTATGGAAATATTTACGCCCATGAAGATAGGCAGCCTTGTTCGCTCTTATCTATAGAATCTCCTTAAGCGCTGCAGAGGTCGCTGATGTATGAAATGCGTATGTTTTTGTTCTTACCTGTCAAAGTAAATTAATACGGCAGTGACTTATAAAGACTGTGCTTAATTAATACAAACACTTTGTGGAAGAAAGAAGAACGCACGTCTTGCTCAACAACTACTTCTGTCGGAGAAAAGAAACTGTAGGTCCAATAGCATCCTTATTAATTAATATCTACGAAATTTTATATACCTACATAAAATAAAAGTCAACATGGTTAAATGCTATTTGATTTATTTATATACGTTTAAAATAAATTATAACTGCAATTAAACGACTTACAGAAATACATAAATAGAGAACTAAGATATATAGTTAGAATTTGCATTTATCATATTACAAAGTAAAAAGAGAATACGGCAGTTCTAATATGAACAATTATCCTACAGAAGTACATGATATGTATATAAATCTCTTACAGTTTTGATCGACATACACATAAACGTATGCTCGATAAAATGACTTCGCGGAGGTTTAATGTTGATTGCTAAGGAAGAAATGTATTTGATATACGTAGAAATAACGGACTTTACAGAAAATAAAATATACATGGATTAAAGCCAATGTGACAAATGATCTCGTGGGTGCACAGACCTTTTGTTTTGAGGTACGGAAATTATCCATTCAATGACAAGTGCATCTTCATAGATAATTAACGGGAAGCGTGGAACCGGATTTTCGATTTTAGTTAATCTTGTAGTGACAGAATAAATAGGACCCATTTACTCACGTGGGGACTGAATAAATGTAGGAAGACCATTTATCCACGTCATGACTAGATAAATGACAATTTTACACATAAAATTATTCCTTGTATAGGCGCTTTTTCGAGCAAATAATGCTTAAAAATAGTATTTTTAACTAAATAAACGACATGATCGCGTGCAACTGCATACATTGGACACCTACGTCAGAGCAATAGATATGTTTACGGTTACGTGTACCATCGTAAAGTCATTATCCTTTTAAATGATGCTTATTGACACACAGTTAATTAATTTTTAATTGAGGGGACTGTGTTTATACAAAAATATCGAATCTTTTAAGCTAAGAATGAACGTTATTGCTTAATATATAATATTACCTTATTTATGTACAGTGACGGATGAAAGTTCATTACATGCTTTAAACATATAACAGTTGCATGAATATTGGTATAAAAATGTTAAACGCATTACCTAAAGTATGATCAAAATGCGTTTTGAGTGAACTGTTGGAGGTATCCTATTATAATGTCATATCGTAACTAAAGAAATTTTTGAAATATATACGAATTATATATTATTGCATTATGCAATTTATTGTAATTTGACATCTACTTCTAATTATAATACGTAATACTTCCGTTTGATTATACATACAGCAACCATATCCACATCTACCACTACTGAGTGTAAACAGGCAAAAACACGGACATTTTATGTCATCATCAGTGTGCCTCCTGTACACGAAGCAGAATATAGTTTGTGCTTGTGAAAATTGGCATTTGCAAAATCAGAAACTGTACGGTATTATTATTCTAACTTATTGAATTTATTTCTACTGACCGTAAGAAAGCATTTTCATTTAGTCTTACGGCAAGGCTCTCGGCGCCGTCATGTATTGCTGCTGGAAACGTTAGGACAGTAAAATTTGTTCCTTATCTGTGTAAATAAATGCAACAAATTAAAAGGGCAGAATGGAATGTAATTAACACAGACATAAATACTTCAAATAAAATAATTTTGACATTATCCTTTCAATTACAGAAAGAATGAATTGCTAGCCCTTAAAATTTAGTATTGTCTACTCGCGCTATACTAAACTTATGATCATTTATAAGATAAGATTGATTTTTATTACTAGGATTAGCCATATACATTTAAAAACTTAGCTTTACAGTTGATATGCAAAACTTGTGTATGAACAAAACTGAAAACAAAATAAAACCCTTCAATCAGAAGTTAATACTGATAAAACATTTTATGCACATACCAACGTTTAAATGTGCATTACGCAACTCAAAAAACACCTGCTTAAAATTTTATTTTATTATTTATCAAAAGCAAATCAATTAGAGTTAGTTACATTAAATTAAACCAACTAACATTTACATATGTTAGAGAAAGTAATTACTATCAAGCTCTTTTAGTAAAAACATTTATATATGTAGTTTTAGATCTCCAAGTGCTATTAGCATTTAACCTTAATGTAACTGGGTTTAATTTCCTTAAATCTCTGCACTCGAGTTGACTTTGTATAAATATTCAATGAATATTGCGTGTTTATTTCACGGAGTAAAGTGCCAAGCGCTGTATATTTTACGCTTCCTTTTTTTCCTCGTGGTAAAGACACATTTAAGATTCTTCGTTTATGTAAATGCAAGCACATCCATTCAAATCGTTAAGTGATGATAGATAATGTCGTTGCTACCACATACACTCGTAATTAATCTTATTTAAATATCTTTGATTTGCTTAACTTGAAAAGTACTTATACGTTTATTTTTCACAAACAAGCTTTGGTAGATACGTATATCATTCGATAATTAATTTCATTGATTTAGGACTTTCTGTTGCATTAATTTATTCGTCTATTATTAGCAGTCTATTTGAAATAAACAGGTACAATAAACACATTTAACATTTTATTTATTGATTTGTTTTATAATAATTGTTTATTAATGTTTTATAATATTAATAAGTATTAAAGAATAAATCTGCATATGTTACTTCTAACTGCAGTTTGAATATGCTCTACAAATTGAAAAGCTTAAGATTCGAGTCCGTTACGAAGTCTGAACTTACATCTGTGATTAACCCTTAATTAGTCGCGTGGGGTCATTGTGACCCCACAGCGCATGATCGCCGCTGTAACTTTGAACTCAGGAAGTGTATAACCGTTTCCTCTGCTGTACCTTTCTAAATAGACATCTACTCAAGGTTCTTATGATCAATATTGTTCTGAGTGTCAAAGAATGTTGTCTGTCGCATAATATAAACCTTTTTGACTCCCCGCGACTGACTGTGTAACATTTGTTGTGCGACTTTCTGCCATCAGATATAGTAAAGCGATTGGTTGAACCCATCAAAAATTCAAAACGCAATATTACCACAGACAACTGGTATACCAGTATCCCTCTAGTAAGGTCATTGCTTAGTGATTATAAATTGACAATGGTTGGCACGCTTAGAAAAAATAAAAAAGGAATTCCGAAGGAATTTTTGCCGCAGAAAGGTAAATCAGATAGAACTAGCATTTTTGGTTTCACAGAGGAAATGACAATTGCCTCATACATGCCTAAAACATCAAAAAGTGTTAACTTGATGTCAAGCATGCACCATGATGACAAAATAGACGAATCCACAGGAGATCTTCAGAAGCCAGAATAGATAACGTTTTATAATTGCACAAAATCTGATGTTGATGTTTGCGACCAGCTCCCTGCTACTTATAATGTTGGAAGACGAACCAAAAGATGGGCACTAGCTGTTTTCTTTCATTTTTTAAACGTTGCTGCAATTAATTCTTGTGTTATATATAAAGCAAACGTGAACAGTTTGTCACAGGAATTAGTGAAAAGTCACCAAGTATCTTGCAGTTCTTCCAATTTTATTCCAAAAAATTTGCGAACACGTATCGGCCTGCATCAAAATATATCTGACAATATATTACTTCAACCCAATGTACCTGGACCTTCCCGAGAGAGATGTGGAGACTGCCCAAGGAAAAACGATAACAAACTGTCTATTAGATGCAGTGAATGCAACAATTTTATTTGCAAAGCACACAGAAAAGATTTTTTGTAGCGATTGTGTTGATAGCTGTTAGAGTATTTTTAAGAATATTTCTATGTTGTTTTTACTAAAATGTTTATGTTTCGACCTGCAATGTATGATTTTCTTCAATTAAAGTTTATTCATTAGTGAATTTAAAAAAGAAAACATCATTCTGGACATTGGGTCATAATGACCCCACGCGACCAGATACGTAATTTTCGATGACGCGACTAACTAAGGGTTAAGGGGCTAAATCAACCGCACTAAGTGGTCCTTTCTTGCTGAACAATTTTTTACAGTTATTATTAATTTAAATTAAAAATGGTTTTTATAAAAAAGAATGGAAAAGAAATAAAGAATATGGGAAAGTAATATTCGAACATTTTAATTAAAAATTTTTTTTTTTTACTTTTAAATGAAAGTAGTTACGGCAATATAACTTACTTTCTCAAAAAGTGCATTTTTTTCTGGGATTTTTCTCATGTTCTAATTTCTATTTTATTGTGACATTTTTTCATAAAATGCTTCTTCAATTTTTATTAAAAAATCACCGTCCGCTGGCGCCCTATGCGGTGAGTCGATGCAGTAGAATGATTTAAGGGGAAGTTCCCAGTTGTAAAAAACGGCGTAGTCGGGCTGCCTGAAATATATTGAATATATTTGCCGAGTTTAAAATGCTTGTGTACTAAGACCAGCGATGTGAAGCGATGACTGGTCAACTGGAAAGCAAATAAATTTCACATGTTTGTCTCCTGTATTTAAATTCATTGCTTTTTCTCTTTCTAATTACTCCTCTGGCTGGTATCTATTCGGTTTTATTAAGACTTCCGTTTTATGTAATTTGTAATTATTTTAATGATATTTGCCGGAATTAATTGGATATTAAGTTTTATTCTGCAATAAATTTATAGTTTTATTATTATTATTATGATTATTAATTATTTAAGTTGCACTTCTTATTATTTCTCACCATGATTTGTATTTACTTTACATGTTGAGGCTTTTTAGTAATATGAGTAGTATTTTAGAGAAAACTAAAATCTGACAAAAACAATTTTATATTGTAACAACAGTGCTGGTGTTTCTTACAAAATCTAAAAATATTTATATTCTCGAAGTAGCGAATGTTTTAGATTATTGAAAATTATATTCTTCACAATCGACATTAATATTGTTAATTAGCAAGATTAAATTATAACAATTTCACCGTCGGTAAGATACGAACTTAGAGGTTTGCCGGATTCTTCGAAGTAATCGCATTGATTGGAAGCAAATTTTAATACTACAATTTACAATCGATTGTTATAAATATTTTTTTTTATTAATATCTTAAATTCACTCCTTTCCGCACTACCTTAGAGGTAGAATGTAAAACGCGTTTTTGTTCTCATAGTGTCCCCAATAAGCCTAAACCAAGTTTTTTTTTTAGAAAAAGAGATGTTTTCAAAAACATAGAAAGGAATAAGCAAGTAGCCAAGTAGCCCACTGCAAAGTACTCAAGGCCATTTTATATATTTAATTAACAGATGTAATTTCTTGACATCCGCGCGTTTTTGTCTAAACGTGTGACAATCAGTATTAATTGTCCGATTTAACGCCCCTACCTAATTTGTCGTTTTCTCAAAATGCGAGGATCCATAATTCCAGGTAGTAAAGCAAGAAAATTCCCTTCGCAGTCCAGACTATGAAATAACATAAATCTTCCTTAGAGTTATGTTCGACTATTCCTGTATTTTGTATGTAATGATGCCTAGGTTTTAAACGTAATTCAGCATTTCGAATTTACATCAATAACTGCGTTTTAATTAATAATTATTCCGTCCTGAGATATCGCTAAAAATCTATATATGTATATGATGAATAAAAAGACCATCAAAATCGACTTTTAGGTTTGCAGAAATTTCAAGAGCTTTTACAGCGTGCTCTTCTTGTACATTACCGTATCGTGTCGCAAAAGTTCCTGCAAATTCCTGGTATAATAAACCCTTCGCAGTACTGGCCGTAGATGTGTTTTTTTTTCTATTTAATTACCCTGCCAAAATTTGATGCCGTTAATCTTTTTACCCTTATTTCTTTCCACAGTTTATCTTTTTGCCCTTTCGTTAAATTATGAATTTTTGGCACTCTTATGTTCGTAACTATCTTACCGAAGTTGAAATTTTTATAATTCAATTTTGCTAATTGACAATATCAGTGAACGTATCAGAATAGATAGTAGAACTTCGAAAAATGATAACCTTAGACGTTCACCAAAAAGGACGTGCTAATATTGAAAGGTAGCAACATAATACAATTGACGATGTTAGAAATGATTCGTACTTATGTCTCCGCTGTAAACCAGTTGGTTCGTTCGGCTATCTAGAACTTACTCCGAGAAACAAACAATATTCTATAACTAACATCATGTTGTATATGTTTTGGCGTTGCTGCTGATAATGTAAAAAAAATGTAAACAGTTCTAAATAACAATCCATGAATTCATATTATATGCCGAATTGACTTGTTTACTGGTAAAGAAGTAGAACTTTCCGAACTGGAGTAAAAATGTCGGCGATAAAAAACTTTATGTACTTTATATGTACCCCTATTATAACGGTAGATATTGAACGGTCGTTTTCAATGTATAAATGTCTTCACGGTGACAGACAATTATTAACACCTGAGCATATGGAGCAGTTAATGGTGACTGACTTTCACTGTGAGCTCTTAACGTGAACATTAAACAGTCAGGATGAGTGATATGTTTTATAAATTCTGCAGTATTGCTTCTGAAGACTATGTATTTACTGTTAGTTGGTAAGTATTTGTTTCTCTATACGTATTTTGATTCGAGTGTGAAAAATATCAAATCGGGATTTATGATGTCCTCGATACGTCTGCGGTATTGACATAATGTACCCTTGACTTCCGATACCTAAATTATAGGTCTTAAGGGTGTTGTATAGGAACATTTTCAAATATTTACAGATTAAAGGCTACCTTTAAACTTTATGCAAAAATGATTTAGATGAAATATTCTTATAATGTTAATCTACACGTCCCTAAGCATTTTGTTTTTTCAATTCTTTATTAATTGTTATAAAAAATTAAATATAAATAGACCATCGAAAAATAAAATGCGTACCGACGTATAACATATTATTGTGAACATTAATTTCTAGCAAAATTTTTTCGTATTTATTAAGATAAATGTGTAATTTGATAAGAAAGAAATGCATTTTTGGCACTGCTTTAGTACGCCACCTGCAGTCAAATATTTGATATATCCTTGCAATCCAAGACAGGGCGGAGTTACTTTGTTTAGGCGGGGATTCACTTTACGAGCGATATTCGGAATACAGAAATCGTTGTTACGGTTTTGAGTAGGTATTTGATTAAACATTTTTTATATTATTTTACATATCATAAAATTGAAAACATTATCGCGTAAGCTTGATTTAACTTTATAAAATTAATATATATTTTCTTTTTGTAAAATTTACTTATATTATTTTGTATAACATTTCATAAAATTGTACACATTGGCTGGCAGGCTTTCATAACTTTTACATAAATACAAACTTAAACAAAAACATTACATATGATTCATAAATAATACTAGCTTTTTTAGTTCTTCCACTATTTTACATTTATCAAGATAAAATACTACTGACATTTATAAGTGAGTTAAAAATAATGTAAAACTAATATAGAAAATGAGATAGATATAGATGGTGCCTACTTCCTCTGTACAGATATTGTACCAGACTGGTAGACGTTCAAAAGATTAATTTACGACCTAGCAAAAAATTACTCTCAAACGATTCAGTGTTCGGACAGTTATAAAAAGATTTGAAGTAAACCAGAAATTGCTCGGAAAGGATATCTTTTATTTTAAAAATTTAGCTAGATTACTTTTCCTGTTATGGCAAATAAAGAACAGACAGAAACAGGACTTATTATTTTACAGATGTAGTTACATAATAATAATGAATAAACATTAAACTTTAAATAATTTATATATAATAATAAAATAATGAAATTCCATTCAATACATGATATTATAGTACAGTCATTCTGTATTTTTTTAGAAAAAAATATGCGAGACTATTTTATTTGATTAATCGTTAGTGGGGTATGCGACGACTCTAAAACCAAACAGTTGGAACCCCCCCTTCCCTCCTTGTGGGTTTTTGGTAATCTCAAAAAGTTTTTGAATGGAGTTTCCGAGTAAATGGTTGGTCGAACAACAAATTTTTTTAACAAAAAAAAATATTATCTACAAATTATCTAATGTACTCGCTGCGATAATGAAGATGGCAGTAAAGTTAAAGAGATACCACGTGACTTGGTTCCGGCGCATTCAACAATTTCAACAATCTTGAAGGACAGGACTAGAGTAAAAGATGCATTAAAATCATCGACAGGTTTTAGAGCCGTAATAACTGGGCAGCGGAAAGGTCTGATTCTTGAGATGGAAAAGCTCCTCGCGATTTGGTTGATGACCAGATACAAAATAGAATGCCGATGAACCTACTAATTATATATATTCAGGCAAAGGCGCGAATGATCTCTGAAGTTTAATAGAAGTATTAGCGGTGAAGCAGCAAGCGTTGACGTCGAAGCAGTGGAATAATTTATTGAGCAATTTGATAAAATTATGGATGAAAAAATGTAAAATTTCAGAAAGTGTTCACGAATAATTTAGATTTTGACAAAGACGAGTACACTAATGCCATACATAAAGTAGTGGAACTTACTAACATACTTAATTTAGAAGCTGAAGTGGGGGATATTGAAGCATTAGTTGAGTATATTGAGGGAGAATTAACAAACGAAGATTTAATAGAGTTGGAAGTACAACGGCTCTCGGAAGAGGAACCAGTAGAGGAAAGTGAATGAAATTACTAAAACTAGAAGATATGGATTCAAATATTGAACGGTTCACGAAAGTTGAACGGCCAATAAGTGAAGTTTTACAAGTTACAAAGCATACTACATTAACGACATTCTTTTCAAAAGCTATAACCAGAACTCCTGCCCTTGTAAATACTTCTATTTCTTCGCCTCCATCTCCCTTACCAGGCCCCTCTACAGCTTTTGATAGCTCTGGTGATAAATACAATGACGACGTTGATGAACCACATTTTGCACTACATATCATGAATAGATTCTTCGTTTTTCACACAATGAATTTAAATGTTTTAATACGTCACTTTTTAATTTTTGTATGTATTCTTATGTTCTGTAATATATAAGGGATGCAATTAAAAAGTTTCCTTAATGATTCACTATAGAATGCACACTTTGCAAGATATTCGAAAATAATTAATAAATCTTTTTATACAAAAATTATTCAAATTCCAATTTTGTATAATTTGAAACGCTCATATGTACAAGAAAGTCGTGTGGTGGCTACACTTCATTATTTATAATGGTCCTCCGGCCCATTGTGGAAGAGGTGTCACTAATTTTCTCAATGAACAGTCTCCAAATCGATGGATAGGTCGTGGTGGTTCCATAGCTTAGCCACCGCGATTTCCGGATCTCTACCCACTAGATTTTCTCATATGGGACATGAAAAAATCTAGACACTTACATATTCAAGGGGAAAGCCTAAAAATACCGGCTCATCCATAAGATTCATGACATTTTATGAGGCGAAAAACAATATGGAGAACTACAACTGGGAACGAGGACTCTGACGGAAGATTTAGTTATGCATTGTACAATGCGGTGGCCACATTGAGCTGCTTTAATAATGCTCCGTAGGCTTCCCATAAAATAAATCACATTTTCTTCTAAACCCTCTAGTAATTAATTACAGCTTCGAACACCGATATTTCAAGAACCGTTAGGAATTCGGAAAAAGTGAATAAGAACATTTTTGCTTAAAATTAGTCATTGAATTCATGTACGAGGTTTCTCGGAACCTTGCCGACCACCTTGTATAATAATAGTACCTATAGATATAAATAATTATCCTGTGATTTTCAATACGGCCAATGGAAAAGATAATCAAGACGATGACATTAGTGCCTTTCAACAAAATATTATTATTATTATATAGTATTCATAGGCACTAAGTAATATTTCTTTTAATCAGAATTCCCTCATACATATTAACTTATTGAACACATGTCAGACTAAAAAAATTTACGATCTACATTCCTGTAGCGCCAAGACACCAGACTAAATAAATCATACAACATATTACTAGCACCTACGTTACGTAGAGTATGTGTAGCCTGAACAGAGACAATTAGCACTTAACGCATCAGACGTATGTCATTTCGAATGCATCGCTCCATAAGGGCGGTACTTATAAACTGGGAACTGTACAATTTAGATTTTTACTATAGCATTTAGCAAAACAGTACATGGTAGTGGGGTATTGGCAAGTCCCACCCATGAGCACTACCCCCCGATACCCGCGCCGAAGATGTCGAAATTTTTAGTTTGCTATACAACACCCTTAAAGTTATTATTATCGAAAGACTTACTTATTTACTTACACATTTTTCTAGGTCAATGTAAATCAATAAAGATCTTCCATATGTTACAATAATTGAAGGATTGAATTGATATTTTTATTCTTTGTTGAATTAAGCAAAAAACTGATGCGGCATTATACTATTTTCTTACACATACAAGTGGTGAAATGATAAAATGCGCATTGAAGAAAATCAATTATTATTATTATTATTAAAAAAATATTTCCTATAATCATAAGTAGTTTCAGATGTAATAACTATTTTAAAGCAAATAGAGTAAGCGCATTAATAGTTTTATCGTTACAAAGAATGTCTGACATAATTTATGTAGTCTCCTATCTCCATCGAGAAACTTCAGTTCCAGGAAGCATTTGTATTTTTTTCTCCCTGATATATTACCGACTAGCATTATTTATTTTTATTGTTTAACAGGAGTTACATCGTTTTTATTCTGATTCGTGATGTGCTCTTATTGTCTGAGCATTGGTCATGGGTATTTATTATTTGGGAAAGCTAATCAATTTTGTATGAGAATATCGTACTTAATAAAATATAAAGTTTACATAACAATCCTTGGACGTTTTCTGTAGATGACTGCAATTATTAGAAATTACTGTCTGCAATTATTAGAACTGTATATATTTTTTTGTCGATTTTCAAGATGATTTTGCGGAACAAGAGCATGAGTTATAGAATTATATTTTTAAACTATTATTATTATTATTATACAAGTTATATATAATATTTTACAAACAAATTATCGTCTTTTCAAGGGAAAGGTGGAAGTTATGTCTATACGTTGGTCGCCAAATCATACCCCCGTAACAATTGGCGCCCAACGTATAGGCATAACGCTCACTTTTCCTCTGGAGAACACATAAATAATGTTGTACTTACGTATATTAATATATAATATAAATATGTGAATATCAACGTAACTTACAATTAACTTCAAATATAATATGTTAGTCCGCTCCATTACGGATTTACTTTGCTGTCGTGACTGTCTCTTACATAAGTCTTCGGTGAATCTGTAATTTACTTAGTTTACGCTCTTTGTCTTCAGTCTTTTGTGTAAATCGAGTCAAGACAAGTTAGATATCCTGTCAGTAATTATCCTAGCGGCGTTAATTTCTGTTGTTGTGCATGAAAAGTAGTCGACTAGTAGATTATAGCTCAGGTGTTATCTGAGTCATATAATAATGGACACGTAATATACGTAACTAAAGTAAATGGAAGGAGTAGCTTGTAATCTGCTTAAAACGTTTCTTTCCTTGTGCGGAGGATTCCTACAATAAATTCGGTTGTCTCTTTACATTAGCGATACAGTCAAGCTAAGCAATTTCACAATGGGTAATTTTAAATATCATTTTACTTTCTTATACGTAGTATGTATAAGGAAGTATTGTGATGACGAAGATTTTTGACCTCGAGATTTTTACAGATGTCCCCTGATACCAAAAAAGTGATTTTTAAAAAATGTCTCTCTCTCTGTTAGTGTGTGTGTGTGTGTGTGTGTGACCACGATAGCGGTCAAACACACGCAAAGTATGCATTCTATAGAGATTTATTAAGAGAACAGTATTTATAATAAGATTTTGAATAATTTTTATATAAAAAAATCTTAAAATTTGGCTTATTTTTCTATGAAATAAAATTATTTGAAAGAATTTTGTATAATTTGAAACGCTCATACGTATAAGAAAGTCGTGTGGTGGTCACACCTCATTTTTTATATTATGCTACCATATCCGTTAAATTAGACTAATAAGTCAGATTTAATGCATAACTCAGTACATTTTGGCATGAACTTTTTTAAAATTGATCGATTCGTATTGAAGATTTTCAAAAATATCTTTTGGTTTGTTTAATTTTTTGTTTTTTGTTTTAGGCTTAAATATCAATTACTCAAACTTTAACTGCTTAAAATGTCTTATTTTTGTTTTCCTTTGCGTTCTCCTAAGCTTACTCGGAAAATGTGTTGCAGTCTCGGATTTGTCTTCAACAACTGTGGGTTTATGGGACAAAAGCATTTTTATTACTTTTAATCGGTAATCATAGAAGCCCTCCCCTCCAAAGCACCATCGACTCATCCAAGGAAAGTGCCTTTTCAGGATAATACACCTCCTCCATTCGTTTATTGAAATAATCCTGCATATATCTTATCTTGTGTAGACGATCGCCGTAACCTGGGTCTCCCTCGTTACTTGAATTTTTCGAGAAATGGGTGCACCTCATTATTACCATGACTCGATTTCTGCCCATATATTTTGGTAAGCCGGGAATTGCAAAACGTTCATCTTTCTTCCAATAGTCCTGTAGGCGATTGAGACGTATGTTTCCCATATGAAACAATATGCCAAAGAAAATCTTCAATTCGTCTAAGGTGAGGAATTTCCAATCCGTGCTTCTTGATGTTTCTGACGTAGATTCACTGAGAAAAATTTCCTCTGCAGAAATGTTCGTTTGCTCCATAATATGGTTTAGCAAATCGTCTGTGACTAGCAACTTGAAGAAATCATAAGGACGGGTACCTATGGGCGTTATGCGTAAGGCAGGATTTCCCGAAAACAAAAATGTTTTTAGATCTGCGGTATTACTCCAGGGTGAAATTGGAGTTCCTTCAGTTTTCGCGCCGCTTTCGTCGCTGCTTGAAATATCTCCGAGATGGTTAACAGCATCAGAATCCACTCTGTCGTCTTAGTCATGCGCCCCTGACCAGGAGTCTTCTGATTCCACAAATGGATCATCATCCGAGCTTTCAAATAGCTTGTCTTCCATCTCCTGAATCCCTTTTTCCGCCAACGGCTTCTTTTTCCTCCAGTCTATACACTGCTTCTTAGATCTAGACGGTCCTGGAACGGCAGGATCCATAACTACGCGAAAAATTCTCAAAACCCGAAACCGTCGCCACACAAATGTACAACAAGACGTATTTGCGAGGCCGACACTACCACAACCTTACACGCGAACAGCCAAGAAAATACTGTGTGTCACCGGCACTGAAAGTGTTAATATATAGAAGTGATGAATGTTATAGACCTCAAGACTTTTGCAGATATCCAGGTTTTGAATTTACCTCATAATGAAAAAGTGATTTTTTGCCAATATGTCTGTGTCTCTCTCTGTATGGGAGAAAGTAACCACGATAGCGGCCAAACGGTTGCGAGACGAGACTATGCGAAGTTATATATTAATAATATATTGTGTATGTGATTTTCTCTCAGAGTGGAATATAAATAAAATATTATTTAACTGCTATTAGTATATATTCTTTTTTCTACTCCCATACTATAATTGTATTATTAGATATGCTAAAGCTGTACTTTAATGATGTCCATTACGGTACAGATTTTCATTACGATACAAGTTTATATTCAATATGGCGACTGCATATCTGACAGATATAAAAATTAATGAAATGTGACAGTTCTCTGCAATTTACAAGTAAGTACTTAAAATTTGTGCTTTTTTGAAAATATAAACGGTAAAAATGAGGGATAATGACAGTGAAATGTAATATTTGACTCCACCAGAAATTATGGAACAAGCCTTAGTAGCCACGAACAATTTATTACCAGCCAAATTCACAATAAAGTACGGAAAATTTTACGCTCAATTTATGAAATGGATTGTTCAAAAAATATGTTTTATTATGGGGTCGTAGAAAAAATAGTGTATGCAACTCTCATTTAATGGCTATTAAGACACTCGTATTCATTACAATACTCGGCTTCGCCTCGTATTGTAATTCTCTTACTCGTGTCTTAATAGCTATCATTAAATGCTCATTGCATAATATACTATTTAGTAATGATACTACATTTTATATGATCAGAATTATTAATAATACGTATATAGAAATTAAATCAAATTAATTCATTGGATAACTGCGCCACCTATATACTGAAAACAAAATTAAGAGACTATTATGTGGTTCACGGTTTGATTCTTGACTGATTTGTTAATTACCCTCACCATATGTGGCCATTTGAAACACTATCGACTACTGGCGTTGACGTCCAAAATGTTAATTTTAGGCGTTAGCTTTCTCTTATGAGAAATCTTCTTAAAGTATAATCAATGTCTTAGCGTATTTCAGTGAATCAGGTATAGTTGATAATCTTAATGCAGTTCATACTATGAATGCATTAAGATTAAATTTCAAAAAGCTTTTCAGATATATTTTCTCGTATTACAGTTGTATTACTCACATCCACACTTATTATTTCAATCATGTAATCCGATGTGTCTGGACAAATTCTTGAATATGTTATCAATACATGTATTAAAGATGGCTACTCATATGCAACAAAACATGCTAACGTAACACTCTCGTGAATCAAGTCTGGATGTAAACTAGCAACAGCGTAACATCGACACATAACGTCGTCCCATTAGTTGTTGGTTCTTCGCCGTCGCATCTGAGAAATGATACGCATCCACGTTGCGCCACGTGTTCGTATGTCTGGACGTACCTGGTCAACATTATGGCAAAAAAAATGAACGGAAGAAGCTATTCTTCATTTTATTTGCGCAGGCTTGTCAAGGAATTTTCGATTGTCAGAAAAAGAATTGTAGCTGCTAACCTTTCAACAACATCGCATGTGACCGACGATCAAAATGAATTTAGTAGTTTTGCTGAGGTAACTGCCGGTCCCAAGCCCGGATAAAGTGTGGACGGTTCTTATGTTAGGTTAGCTCTCTGCCTAAGGTAAAAAAAAACCCTACGGCTCGAAAAAGAAGACCAAGCCAAACGGATTGATCTCTTTGGGTATGACCCATGCTCAGAAAAGGATTTGGTGAAAACGGAGAATTACTAGAGTGGATTGCTAGAATGTCATCTCATGGAACGGAAAAGACCAAGAAATACTCACAGAGAACATAAACAAAGATAAGATATCTATCTTATATGTGGACTTTCTGAGACAAAACGTAAAGGACGGGTCATGACAATGTATGAAAGAAAGAGCCCTCTCAGGAGTAGGCATTCACTTACATGAAAGAGACGTTGACATAATAGAAAATGCGAATACGTACGCGATAGAATACTGAAGGTCACACTTACCTTCCCTGGAACCTACTGTACCTTTTAAGCAAATACACCCCGGACATGTCCAAACCAAGACAGGAATCATATAGTTTCTATTTATATAGAGAGCTACAAAACACCGTTGACCATATTAAGAACAGTAATGGAAAAATAATACTATTCGGAGCTTTTAACGCTAGAACCAGCTCAGAGGAACTCTTTGGACTTAAACAAAGATTCAACAAGCCTGTATTAAACGAAAACAGAGACTTATTGAAATATTTCTGAGCTAGAAACGAGCTACGGATAAACAATACATACTTTCCTCACAAGGAGCAACATGAATACACTTTCTGCAACTCAATCAATCTTCGATTATATAATAACGAATAGATGTACCACACCTGATGAAATACAAAACATAACCTCTGTTAACACTGGTACAGACTACAACCTAGTTCTCGGAAAATTCATCATTGAGAAGCATGGGAGAAGAAGGCAAAAGCAAACAATGATACACCTTAGAATCATTACATAATAACTTTACCAAACATCTGTACGAAAGCAGACCAACTGGAAAACTTATATTGGAAAATTTAGCAGAGAGCGTAGATGATAGCTGGAATACAATTAAAATATGTATACATGAGGCGGTCAATTAATCAATGGGAAAAATAAATACAAATCTAAACTCGAATAATAAGATTAAACACTAGTTCAATTGGTGGTGAAGAAGTTGGCAGAAGAAAAAAAAGAAAAGCGACCTTCTACATTAAAGTATGTCGACAGAGGAAAACTACAGGCAAATAAGAAATAGATTCAATTTGGTAATTAGAAAATACTGGGAGAAATTCACCACAGACATGGAGCGCGGTCTTTATGGTGCCCAGAGGAAAGTATAGAAGATGCATAAAAATAGAAATAAACCAGTAAACGAGTACATCCAGACCAAAAAGGTGCTACTGAACGAGTGGGAAATATATGTTAGAAAACTATACGACGACACTGATAATCCGGAAGTTCAAATATAGAAAACGAAAAACGAGATGGTGAATGAAATAACAGTCACGGAGGAGGTTAAGTTGAAAATGAAAAACCGAAAAACCCGAAAACCTCGAGGAGTATATGACATCCCCAATGAATTAACAAGGCGATTAACAGGTCTGTTTAAGAAAATAATAACCACATCCAGCATACCAACAGAATGGCACAAGAGTATAACCCTACTAATTTTCAAAAAAGGACAAAAAAGCAACCCCTAGTACTACAGAGGAATAATATTCATGAACTGATCATGGGAGGATGGGACGGCATTATGTTGCACTGATGTTACGCGACGATGTTATATTGCACCTCAAAACTTCATCACACCGTAAAGGTGGCTACACACATGCAACAAACCATCGTGCCGAACTCCGTCGCGTCTCAAGTGTGGACGCAACCACGCAAGAGTGCAACAGCGCAACATCGCAACATAACGGCGTCCTATCAGTTGTCAGTTTTCTGCCGTCGCATCAAAGAAATGTTGCGCGTTCACGTTGCGCTACATGGTCGCATGTCTGGACGGGCCTGGCGAACAAATAATGAATGCTCGATATTATTTTTAATTTCACTTAAATTTACTGAGGAAAAGTGTTTATGGCGTGGGAACGTTCCTTCCAAATAATTCAAAACATCTGTGTTCATTTTTCATCTCAAAATAATTCTAAACATCTGTGTCATATTTTGTGGAAGAAAATGCATTTTCTTACTTTTTCAAGGAATTTACGTCCGATTGAGTTTAATCAGACTGAATAAGATATCGTTTCGGTATGGAGTGAACGGGGGATGTGATTCTTGCTTTTATCGACATTTATCGAGGAAAAGTAATTTTGTGGAATACCATAGCATCTCAAATAAAGTTAAAAAAAAATGTGTCTGTCACTAACGTCTTGGTCTACGTTTTTTCTTTTCCACTAAATGCATAACTATATACGCTGCAGCCGCAATGTTCATCTTGCTTGGAAAACATTCATGAACTGATCAAGAACGATGGGACGGCATTATGTTCGCGTTGATGTCACGCAACGATGTTCTGTTGCACCTCAAAACTTCATCACTCCGCAACTTCGTCGCGCAACAAGGAATGTTGCCCGACGGAGTTCGGTACTATGTTTTGTTCATGTGTGTAGCCAATTTAACTTCGTCGCACAACGAGAATTGTTGCGTGAAGGAGTTACGTTACGATGTTCTGTTGCATGTGTGTAGCATGCTTGTGACTATGGAATATTCATAAAACATTTTATGAAAATGCCAGTGGCTGATTGATGAATCACTAAAATACACGATTGATGTTGAGGAAAGCAGCTGTTAAAAATATATATTACATATTTATTCTAAATATCAGATACAATACTGTCACGATTGGGGTTACAAAGTACACACACATACTTCATATATTTCGCTATATAACTAATCAATCACACTCATCGATGTAGAGGTTAATTATATTCAAACAATTTATCTCTATATCTTCACTAACAGTAATGCCTCAAGCAAAAATACCAGTCTACGACTCTGTGATATCATAATGAACTAATATGCGCCACTATAAATCATCTTTTTTTATAACTTAATTTAATCTAATATACTTAGAAGTCTATATACGTATTTTAAACTAAATATTCACGGATTTGCAAACATTCTTTTAAACAAAACTATAAACCCACGTACGTAAACTTTAACATCCCGCTAATTTTGCACGAGCAGCCAAAGGCATCCGCGGTCCATGCAATGAGAATATAACATCGTCGTAATGATCATCATTACATATTATGATCTTCTGACCCAGATCTTCGCTTAATCATCTCTTGCGAATCCAGATATTAGCTTGAAGAATAATCATAGAATGTTAAGCCGTCGTTACGTAACATAATACCGGGACGCCAGAACACATCAGAGCAATACCGGTTGACGGGTGATGAGAATATGTTCTGTACTGGTTCTCGGTCAGCCTAACAAATGTTGTGCAAGTGCAATAATTATTCTTTAAGTACGTAATAAAGATTATTTGTGTATAATTGGTTTTAAATAAAATAAATGACGTTTTAATTAGTAACCAAATATAGAAAATATATTCACGTAATGTTAGTTTATGCGCTACGATTTTATTATTTTCTGCCCATGTATTTTAATAGTTATTCGAATTTGTATTACACGGCTTTGACATTACTTATTTTTATACATTTCTTTTAAGTTGATTTTAAAACATTCAATTTTACAAAGACAAAGTTTGTGTACATATCGAAGTTCTTCAAAAAAATACCCTTTTGTTCAAAGATGTTGGCAATGTAATTGGTGTTCGGAGTATTATAAATTTGGAGTTGTTAACGGTTTTCAATCTATCACACAAATTAGGTGTTCTAACTCTGACTAAATGTTCGCACATGCGTGCTTACTTATTTCAAGTAGAATTCCTTTAATTACGTTGTGGTTGGTAGTGTTAGTTATATCTAGGTGTTATCAATCACAATTGCTTTATTTGTTGTTGTACATAGTAGAAATATACAGTGCGTTCATGATGAAAGGAACAAATTCGTTTAAAATTCAAGTAATTATTTTGCAGAAAAACGCTCGGACAGGTCGATTAGTATTTTTAGTTTAGAATTTTTTGACATAAGAAAATTATGTACAGGGTGTCTAAAGAAGAACATATGCAGCAATATTTGGTTTTTTTAAATGAAACAACCCGTATATTATGCCATTTTTGAATTGTAGGGTAAATTCTAAACACATTAAACACATTTTTGTGTAACATACCATATTCCCAAAAATCAGCGGTTTTCGGAATAATGAGTTTTGTAATAAATTAGAATACACATAGGTAATGAAATAAAATGTTTAAATTGAACAAGGACACCTTGAACATTTTTTTAAAAGCCAACAAAAACAACGTGGAATTGCAAATTTTATCTTCAACAAAAAACTCTACTTCAAATTAATCGATTTTCATGTATTTTTTTAATTTATCACATTTCAAACGTCTTTATTCCGAAAACCGCTGATTTTGGGGATATGGTATTGTAACGTTTTCGGGTTCCAATAAACAACTCGTGCAATTATTTATTTAAAACAGTATGTATATTTATATAACTTAAAATTAATTACAATATAAAAATGTAAAACTAATGTATCACACTCAACTACTATTAATAAATTAAAATTAACACTTGTATTTATTTAACACGGCACTACTTATTTATTTCTTTGGCTACCACTATTTATTTCTTCGCACTCGAGACTACTTAAGGACTTCCTTTCCCGAAACTATTCCGCAATTACTCATCCCGCAATGAATCCAGCCGCCTTATATACACATACGAAACATCTCGAAGCATTCGTGTAAAACTCCATACTTCTCTCGATGTCTGTAGAACATTCGTCCGACATTCTGTCGCCGCGGCACACGTGATTCACTGCTTTATGATGCCTACCAGTCGCGTCGAGATGATTTATGGCCCCCTTTTTTTTTATTGTCGCTCGAATGTCTGCTGGTTTCGTTACAGTATGTTACACAAAAAGTGTTGAGAATTTACCATACAATTCAAATATGGCATAATATACAGTATGTTACATTAAGAAAAAACAATGATTACTGCATACGTTATTTTTTACACACCCTGTATATAATTTTCTTATGTCAAAAAATTCACAACTAAAAATACTAATCGACTTGTCCGAGCGTTTTTCTGCAAAATAATTACTTGAATTTTAAACGAATTTGTTCCTTTCATCATGAACGCACTGTATAGCCTCAGTTTATATTCATATGCATATAAGATAACTTTGTATACAAAGAAAATATATAAAGGACCATCTTGAAAAACAGAAACGATTATATACAATAAAGTGTATAAAAACAAAATAAATACATCCTATTAATATTAATAATTTTGTATCATCATAGGTCCATAATGTATATATATTCATTTTCTACAGATTGCCTCTCAGTTTTAATGCTATTGCTAGTACCTATACCTACTTGGAAACATTAAAACTACTTCTATTAAATCTTTTAAGTAAACTTTTTTTAAAATTTTATTCATCACGTATTGCGCATGTGATTTAAAATTTAAATTCTCATCAATTATAGTCCCAAGATATTTCATTTCTCTTACCTTATCCAGTTCATAATCATTTATTTTAATTTTAACATTACTAACATCGAATCTACTTAATTTATAATTGCTACCTACAATCATGTACTTTGATTTACTAGCATTAATACATAATTTATTATTACAAAGTCACTTGAATAACGATGATAAACCTTCACTAATTTCAATAACCATTTGATCTAAATTGTCGCCACATACATATATCATGGTGTCATCTGCGAACATACAAATATTGCAATGTTTCACATTCATAACTAAGTCATTCACGTACATAGTAAATAGTAGTGGACCCAGTACCGTTCCTTGAGGAACACCAAAGTTAATTTTTATTGCATCTGATGTACAGCCATTATACTTTACTTTTTGTAGTCTATTTGTCATATATGATTGTAACCAATGTCCAACATTGTCCTTAATTCCTAAACCCTCTAATTAATAAGTCCCTATCAATAGTCTCAAAAGCTCTACGCAAATCTATAAATACTGCCACTACAAAACGCTCGTCATCTATTGTTTTTAACCACTTATCACAAATGTCCATAATAACAGTTTCACAAGAATTATTCTTTCTAAAACCCGATTGATTAGAAACTATGATATTGTTTTTGTCACAGTAGTCATCAAGTTGATTTTTTACACAAATCTCGAGTACTTTTTCATATACCGGAACAGTATTAATTGGACGGAACTCGTTACACAATTTTCCACAGGAATCACGTAAAAAGTCTTCCATTCTTCTGGAAATACACCTGATGTCAAGGAAGTATTTATCACGTCCAATAATCTATTAACGGAAACCATGCACACATCCTGCAAAATTCTGCAAGTAATGCCATTCCCCGCAACATCTCCCGTATTTTTTAAAGAAATTAATACTTTTTTCATGTTATACATTGAAAGTGTCCTGAACTGAGTAAATTCCGCAATTGTCGTTTTCTGCGTCAAGGAATATGTTTCAGCACTTTTTGGTATACTGTTTACTATGTCCTGTACACTAGACACAAAGTAGGGTAATTCGAGGAGAGTTGGACCACTTTTTTTGAAAAATCTGCAAAAATTTTATTTTCAATGGTGAGGTAATAATTACTCGTGGGATCCTAACATAGGCTTTATTCTTCTAATTGACATTCTTAAGAAGAGAATTAAACGTTACATTCGAACAAAAAAAAATAAAATAAAATGTGACTAATCAGTCCGTCTCTCCTACAGGGCAAGGCGAGATGGTCCACACAATAAAAAAAGAAGTAAAATAGTATTTTAAACAAAAAGAACAAAAAATATATATTGTAGTGGCATTTAAATACAAGAAAATTTTTATTTCTTGGCATGTTTGCCACAAATATCGCAAAAATTCAAATATTTGGTGCAGTTTTCGTGCATCCATCGTCCACATCGAATACACTTGATCCAGTCTTCAACTTTTTTTGTTTTTATGTAGTTCTCCCCACAACCAGCGCAGGTGGTTTCATAATCTTCATCTCCACTATCTTCAGAGTCATTCAATTCTGGACTCTCGTAATCCATCGACGAATCTGAGTTTTCAGGCGATTGAATTTTTTTCTTGGTTTTCCTTTTCATTTGATTTTGTTTTGCACCCATCTTTGCTGTGTTCTTTACATTTTTCTTTTTCTTCTGTTTTGAATCACTTTTTTCTTTCATGGCTTTAATATTCTTACTTGAATTAAGGACTGTTGCCACATTTCTTCCACGTTTTCTTACTTCACTTAAGGGTTTAATTTCTGGGATCGGGGAAACTTCATCCAGCAATTTTCCTGGAGTTTTCTTTGGTGTTTCTACCAATACTTGATTGTTAGTCCGAGAATGTTGAATCGGCGGAGTGCAAGATCGCCGAGTTTCATATTCGTGTGATGGGCCCGGTTGTGGTGAGTTTGAACGATTCGGTGATGGTTGGAATGAATTTGGTGGCTGAACGTTATCATCATCGAGCATTAAAGAGGCATACTCAGGAATTGCATCTTGGTTAAGTGGCACAACACCAGTAGCCCTAAAGGCAGAAATGGCATTTTGCGCGGTGGCTGCTTTGTTCTACGAATCTCCAAATAGTTTTCCAAACACTGTTCTATTCAATTTTCTTGTTGGTTTGATTCTTATAAATTTATTGCATTCCGCATAGTAATGCGACTTCAACGATTTAAAAAAAGCTCGATCCAGTGGTTGCAAATAATGAGTGGTATGACCCGGAAAGCACAATAGAATTATCTCATTTTCTTCAGCAAATTCTAACACATCAATCGAATTAGTATGCGAAGTGTGTCCGTCCAGTAGTAAAAGTACTTTACCAGGTCTTTTTCTAGGGACAAAATGATTTTTTAACCAATCAAGAAAAATTTCACTGTTAACGTATGCCGACTTGGGGGACATCCTAATAAAAGAACCAGGTGGCATACCGTCAGCCCAGTTGTCCTTCTTATTTTTCCCTTTAAAAATGCAATACGGGGACAAAAATGACTCTTCAGCATTACAACAAGCTACAACACTGATTGTTTCTCCTTTTTCGCCAGAAGTTATAGCAGAGATGGTTTTAGAGCCTTTTGCAGCGACCACATGTCCGGCCTTATTATTGAGTTGAAGGCCGGTTTCATCCATGTTGTAAATATTTCCGGGTTTTTCCAATAAGTCGTTTTCTATAAGAGTGTTTTCTAGAAGTTTAAAATAATCTGATACAGCTTTTCTTGACATTCCCTGTGAGCGAAGAAGGGATACTCCCTCCGACTTTCGCACCGATAGATCCGGATGGCGCCTTAAAAACAACTGAAGCCAAACGAACCCTGCTTTACCAGTGGCTCTGTTAAACTTGTGTTTAATATTCATCTTTTCAGCCAAGTCATACGCCATTCTACGGAGTACATCCCTGGTAGGAGCAAAACCAAATTTTTGAAGCTTTTTGATATGTCGCACTAATTTGATTTCTGCATCCTCGCCCAAAGACGATGGCGGACCGAGACGATTTTGTTTCGTAGGATTACCATTTCGTTTTCTACGTTTCAATGTGGTTGCTGGTATTCCAAAATTTCTAGCAGCTTTGTTCAACCCCATTGCTCCATTTGCTACTGCAGTTAAGGCATCTTGAAGTGCTCTGGACGTCCAGTTTCCTCGGTGTACATTACCTTTCCTTGTGTAAATATTTGGCATATTCGGTCCTACAAAACATTGGAGCTTTACGCTTGTACTTTGTACCTACCTATACTGTTATAGACTATTTAATGGAAGTATTTTTTTTTCAATAAGAACTGAATGTAATGACGCCGTGTTTAAGAAATGTAGGTAAATTTTATTGCAAATTAAAGCAGGTCCAACTATCCCATAAAAAAATGGTCCATCTATCCTAAACGCATAGGAGAGATGGACCACTTCGTCTTTTCATTGGTAAAGACGAATTCGATGTTTTGTGAGGTTAGGTACGTCTACGAAGCCTATACTAATTAGATAATTACAGCAAAGTTCTAAAAACTTACTATAAGTAACGCAGTTGATGAAAACGTCCGAGCGCTAAAAATTTTCAGCAGTCGTCAAATAATGACTCAGTAATAACACAGCTAATTCTTAATAATGCTCTCTTCCACACACAAGTCGTTTGAGACTATGCAGTTCGCTTATGGTAGCATAGCGCCATCTGACAAGAAACAGTTCAGATTTTCGAACTGGACCATCTCTCCGCGTGGTCCAACTATCCTCGAATTACCCTATTTGTTGAAATTCCGCGCTATCTCCATATCATTCATAATTGCTTTATTCTGAAATACAATAGATTTACTAATAATTTTTTATCATCTGAAAGCATCATTTTTAAATTTTTCCACAGGTCTTTTGTTTGTATTGTTATCCAGTAATATTTCTAAATATGTTTCCTTTGCTTTTTTTATTAAATTTGAAACTATTTTTCTGTAAGTCTTATAATCATTCCACGACTCTTCGCTTTTGCTATTTTGTATTTTGTGTCTCTAATTTTCATTTCTTCTATTATTTGTGTATTAATCCATTTGTTTCTCATATATCTACCTGGTACACTCACCTCCTTCATTGGACACATTGTATGAATAATATCAGTAATTGATCCAACATAACTTAACTGTTTTAGTGAAAAGATGTAATAAAACTAGTCAGGACTCGCACAGGTTTATGTTTCGTTTGTTACCCCTCCATCGGCCGTGCCTAGTCATATTTCGAAAGAGTTGCCTGAAAAACTTGTTACTGAAGACGACTTGGATTTACTTCTTAATCAGCAGGACCATGACATTATTTTAACACCAGAAGACTTACCAGCAGCTTCCTTAAAGAACAACAACTACGCTTCAACTTGAAAAGATTTACCAGCATCTGAATTAATTGATTAGACTGCTTCAACTTCCAATGATCTATCAATAGTTAAATCAACCAACAATAACACTTCAATATCACACGATCTACTGGCAGCTGATTTACTCACTAAAAAGTCTTTAAATTTAGAGGATCTACCAGAAATTGGTTCAATTTCAGAATCGACAACAAGACAACTCGAACCAGTAACAACTCTAGTTCAACTCCTGCTTCAACAGATAAAGCATCTGTAGTGTTACTTGCATCAGAAGGGAAAGCAGCAGTCAGCGACAGTAAAGCATGTTGTGTTGTTTGTGGAATGGAATCTACTGGAGCCCATTCATGTGACATTTGAAAAAATCCGGTGCACGCAAAATGTGGGAATACGGTAAGAGAAGAAGGATATGAATCGAAAATTCTATGCTGTTTATGCCAAAAAGAAGAGTGCATTAGAGATCAAAGGGAAAATGCTGCAAAACACCAGAGAAGATCAGCAGAAAAAATGAAAAAGTTTCTTTGAAGAAATTAAAGACGTGTTAGTGGATTCCACAGTTTTGGTGTATGTACGGCCCATCAGATGGAAATAACATTGTGGGGATTGTAAAAAAAATAATTTATATCAAATTGGTACCTCAGTTAGATTTATAAAAGATTAGCTACCTAGAAAAGTTCTTTAAATAGCTACTACAACATTTACCGAAACATTTCCCCGGACTAACTTAAGTCTGCGTGAGATTGCAGAAAATTATTTTTATTTGGAAGTCAAGGATTTAAGAAGTGTTTCTGTGAACAGTCCAAAATACAATGTAAAACAAAAAGATGTATCTGTAAAAAAAGCAACTTACTTTTTAACTCGCGATGCCACAAATCAACTACGTGTTTTAATAAAAATGAATAACCATTAGGTATTATTTATTAATTACATTCATTAAAAATGTTTAAAATTTCACTAAAAATATCTTTTTTGTTTCTAAAAATATCAGCCTATTTCTTTTGTTAATAAGTTTCGAATAAATAATTTGTGTTTCAGTGACTACTGTTGTATTACCTACCTACTCTACATTTAATAATGCATGGTTTACTAAATAAATTCTTTTAATATCTAAAGAATATAATTTCATCTTTTCACTAAAACAGTTAAGGGATTTGATCAAATCACTTTCTTTCTTTAGAGAAATGACCCCACAGAGTTGTTATTTTAACATCTTCCGAGAATTGATAATTTACTTTAGGGATTTGATCAAATCTCCATTTTCATCATGTCCCAGCGACATACATATATGTATTTAAAAATAAACCTAGTCAACATTAGTAAGCAAAGCGTTCGTTCTGCCAAAATCTCAAACTGGTTTGATATTAAACTTTTATTGGCGTATGCCCATTAGAAACGGCAGGAACTGTCTTATTAATTATCACAAATTCTCTCTACGAACAAACCTATTAACAAATCCTTATTTGACAGTGACTGCCAAATTAATGGCTTTTAAGTTTTTACGACGTATTGCATTTTACTCCTGTGTATTTCTTAAACACTTAAAAAATATATTTTTCCACTCTTTAATAAGGCTGGTGAACGTAGTTTTAAATATTATGTATAGCAAAGATATTTTAGAGTGACGATTTGACACTTTCTGATTATTATTCCACTACAATACATTTGAATCAATCCGTTAACTTTAATTAATTAACTTCAAGTTACTAATAATTTACAGGCTTTTTATTCATTATTACAAGTTTTAAAAATTACTGATTTCCTTTTTCTAATTTATAATTTTCAGATTAAAATGAGTTTAAGATTAAAAAAAAACGGTAGAGATGTCTCCCGAGAGGCCAAATAATTGTAGTGAAGATATGACCGATATAGCTACTATTGATTCAAATAATGATTTTTATGTGACGGAATTAGAGAAGGAATTTCTTAATTGTAAACATTAACTGAATCTCTATTGGAAAACTTTGATAATAATAATATATGAGAGGTTGGTATGTGCAGTACGAAAGATATTGACGAAGGGGTTTCCCATAATATGATGATTAATGAGGAAAAGGGTAATGGTGGTAACAATTAGAGCCGAATTATACAGCAAGATGTTTCGTTTAGAGAAATGCTTTGAAATGGAAAAAAAGGTCATGATAGAAAACAAGTAGAAATTGAGGTTTGGCACAAAGAGAAAGCGTGAATAACTGGGAGTTTTTTCCATCGCTGATGTCTGGGAGATTCTTCTATTGCTGATGTCTTAAGGGGCCCACACACTGCGTTTTTGTTCGACAGTTTTGTTCGACGAACAAGTCTGTTCGAACAAAAACGACGCAAAACCGAAGTGTGTGGGTCGAAAACCGTCGTTGATGTTGGCGTACAAAGCTGCTAAAAATAATCTGGTTTGACCTGTTTATGTCCGTCGAACATGTTCATCGAACAAAACCGTCGAACAAATCTGAAGTGTGTGGGGTAAACAGTTTTAAAAGACGACGATTTTTTGCAGTGGTGTAGTTCTATATAGTTCATAACCAACGTTTTGCCGAACAAAACAGCCGGACAAAACTGCTGTGGGCAACTCAAGTTCGTCGCTTTTGTTCGACAGACTTGTTCGAACGCAGTGTGTGGGCCCCTTTAGTCTTTCTCTTATCCTCTCATTTCTGTTTTATTCAGTTTAGTAGCGCCCCCTATTTTCCTAAAAATTCTGATGTCAACTGATCACTGTCGTAGCATAGTATCGAAAAGAATATAGTCTTGTATATTTTTGTTTTAGTTTCCTTGTTGACCTCTCTCTTACTTCGATATAAGTACTTTTTATATAATGCAATCCGCTATCAACTTTTATTCTGTTACTAACGTCTTATTCGACGTTTCTTTCGTTGTTCATTATGTTTCCAAGATATTTTTCGTGACATTTATTATGTGGCCATTTATTGTGATATCTACATGTTCTTTTCCTTTCTGTTTAGCGACTGTCAATATTTGTGACTTTTCTTTCTTAGTCATTTAAAGTTTCATGCTATATTTTTATATTTATTTGTAGAACATTTTTGTTACGAGCTGCACTTATCCAGTCGTCGTCGGTTGTACACTTTTTGATCCTAAGCAAATAGCTTTTGTTAGATTACTGGCATATCTTGCAATATAGTCGAAGACACTTTTTATGTAGAATAAAATGTATCAATTTTTATAAACCCAAACCAGCTCCCCATTCCCAATAATAAGCGAGATCCATATGGAGAAGGCGTAACATGAATCAACTTGTATATGTAATTTCAATTATTTATAATAAATTACAATTATAAACGATCTGTTGTTATATCTCGAATGCAAGAGTTGTTTTGTCATGAGTTTCCTTCAATAGAATGCAAAATCTAATTTTTACACTTTAGTTCTCTTCTATATATATTATAGACTATAATAGTCCATAGTAATTTATCACTGCCAAGGAGCATAAATTATATACATCTTAATTACGATAAAATTTAAAAATCAGTTGGCACACTTTCTAAGAATACTCATCTATTCAAACGCATGTACGTATTTAAAATGCAATTAAGTATGGAAAATAGTAAATGAAGTATGAAAATCTAAGATTGTATCCTAAAACTTCTAATAAATAAATCAATCAAGAACCGAAATGACATACTTAAGAAACATATGTAAGGAATTTCATGTATAATAATGACTATTCAATTCACCTGTCATTGTTCAAATATGAACCAATAAAATAGCAAATATTTACTTTCGTATCATAGCAACAGAAAATTTCAGCGATTATATCTTCCTAGAAGGTATTCAAGTGGATATTTTAAACAAGTGAAAGTTTTTATTAATGTAACTCATTTACTAACAATATTGAAGGTACAATTAGAAAAACTAACATTACTGCAGTGCTGCAGCAGACATTCTGGAACAGAGCTATCACTGGGAGTACCCGAGGGAGTACCTTTCTCTTGTAGCTTAATACCGTCACTATTACTGACAGATGTCGAAGTTGTACATGACACATTTGTTGTTGTAAAATTTCTTCGCATTTTGGTGATAATCGACTCGTGGTGCTCATCATCAAGCTGCAAGTACGATTTTATGGAATTCAGATTTTGGTGTCCCGTTATTTTCATCAGTTGTTGCTCTCCGACTCCAGCTTTCGCCAGAGATGATACAGTTGAAGAGCGTACCGAATGATTTGATATCTTCCTTCTTTTAACATCTAATCCAGTTTTTTCAGCTAATAACTTCACCCATTTACTGATCTCACATATACCAACTGGACTGTTCTTTTACCACACCGCATTCTCAACTTTATCCCAAAACGGATTCGGTGTGAAAAACATCCTTTCTGTTTTCACATTTTTTCCTCTCTTCGATTTCAGTAGATAATACAATCTAAATAACAGAAGAATATTAATTATACCGTCTTGAAATTAAATATAAATAGGTTACCTAACTGGACACATATCGGTATTGCTTTTATTCTCTATCAACCACTTGCTGCCTGTCAATGATTTAGTTCCCCCCTGCGCAGTTTTCGAAAATACTGGATTATACTCAATTCTACCAGTTCTTCTTCCCTTGTTATCGAGTTCCTCCTTGAAGTAATAGGTGAAACAGTTGCTCCCTTCTCCTCCCCGCCAAGCTAGTTCGTAAGATGCTATTAAGAAAAACTTTTTCTGTAAACCGTCTGGGGTACTCTCATCTAATATGCGTATCATATTTAAGTATTCTGGTTCTGTAAGTGCCGCCGCGTTGCTGGTTCTTTTTTCAGGACACGCTTGCAGTTTTCTTCTTGTAGCATCCCTGGCGTCACGTGCTGACTTAAATATTGCATCAGAAAACGGGTTTACGTTTATTTTCCACTTATTGAAGAACATTTCTTGAACCATTTTCGCCGTCACGTTCCACATGTGCTTGATGACGCCTTCTTTATAATCGGACCCATCTTTTTTCTTCATATTACATGCCCACGACTTTAAGATGACATTTAAGTCCACAGGAGAAGTAGATTGATCCAGTTTATAGCCTTTTGCTGTTAAAAATGTACTAAATTGTCTCCATACTGAATCTTTGGATTTCTTCGTGTTCCAAGGGATATTTTCGCAAATTTCAGCATCGATTTCGTCTTCAGATTTCGTGCCAAATCTTTTCTCAGTTCCCATTATTTAGAAACACCAGTTTTTATTCAACGAAACGAACTAAATAGGAACACGATTCCAAAAATTTTAATGACAAACATAAATGTTTTTTTGTTGACATGGAAACGTAATCATGTGTAACTAAATTTTGAGTCATTTTAATATGAAAAATTGATTTGGTTCATTGAATAGTCTCTCGAATACGATTCGTAGTCAAAGTTGAGTCTACTATTTTTGTGGTGCTTTACACTCATGCCTTTCATAATTGCGAATACTACTCGTGCTCCGCACTCGTAGTATTTAAATGCAATCATGAAAGACATTCGTGTAACCACCACAAAAATAATCGACATAACTTTGACTACTCATGGTATTATAAGTGATAATTAATAATTACTATTTTTAATCAATAGTGCAATCCTTAAGAGTCATGTATTTTAACATCGTGAAACCACCTTTTCATTGAAGAAAACGATTCTTTGTTTGATAATAATTATATCTAATGGGCAGATATTCTATGTAAATGTTAGACTCCACATAAATCAAGATATATGCTTTTACTAAAATTTCATGAAATGCAAAACGTTAAGTAATAGTTCGTGTTCATATTTAGAAATAAGTAAAGAAAGCCTTACCACATCTTCAATGCATATTCTTTTTATTTGTTTCTTTCAAATACTCGAAGCATTAATACCTATGTAATATATACAGAGCAGAACTATTTTATAACATTTCAATATTAAATATTGAGAAGCACTTATTCGTTTTTTTTGGACAACCTCCAAACGAAATAAGAAATCAGGTGATGTAATTTATCGTATCATCATGTCTTCGTTATACTTTTGTTATAAATCATAGTTCGAATGTTTCTACGTTTTAAATTTCGAAGGTCAAATTATAATTTATTTCATGTCATAGATGGATACAATGTGCCTTTTTTTCGTGTCTGTATTTTATATATATATACATATAGACATATATAGCACTATATACATACTTATATCTACAGGGCTAAGATTAACCAATTAAAATTTTAAAGCAATTATCAGATTCCGCCGTAGGGGACAACCTCTCTGCAAGTTCGCATTCCATTCATAAAGACAAACTGTTTGTCTGTCGATATTATAATACCACTTAGATAATCTCGTATGTATTACTGTAAATATACATCTATACATGTGTCTACTGTCAAACCAACGAAACGTTACCCTTCGAGCAGCATCGTCGGTTTGTTGTTTACATTCCCAGACAAAAACTGAGCGCGCCAGTATTTAAATTAGTCGTATCGTGTCAAATGTTGTTACACCAATTAGTTAAGAATCTTGTAATTTGAATATGCATATACATGCTATTTGAGAAATTTAGAGAAAACAACAATTATAAATGTCATTTCTTCAAAGATAGTAAAGTAAAACAAGAATTAATTGATATGCAATGAAGATATATTGCACTATATATACTATATAATTTTTAAAATGATGTTTCATCATCTGATTGTAACCAATCCGTTTCTGAATCTGTTTCACCTAATCTAATAATAAATTCTTCATGAATATCCATTAATTTGTCCCTTTAGATGTATTCTTTTTATATTTTCTGTACGTGTTTGCATTCTGCTTGCCACAAATTCGAAGTGATTTCATCAAACGCCTGCAAAATTAATGCCTCAACATTGTAACTCCCATCAACATTTTTTGAGGCTAACTTTCTTTTCACTATGCATCCAATTATTTCTATCGGGTCAAGGTTACAGTGATACGGGTATTCTGGTTTATTGCGTCTAACTAATTCGAGCAATTCACACTTTAACATTTCGGGGTGATATGGTATATTTTTCAACAACTGCAGCAGGATATAATATCTGCCTTTTTTGATAAAGATGTAGGTGCTTTATTGATTTAGACACTGTGATATGGTGCGTTATCCATAACTATAATTGAATTTTGTGGTAAATTTGGTATTAATTGTGTTTTGAACCACTTTAAAAAATTTTCATAGTTCATTTCCTTGAGGTAATCCCCACTTTTTCTTTTCGATTTGAATAGAAGCAAAGCTCCGTCAGTAAATCCCATTTCACCACTATCATGACATAAAATCCATCGTTGTCCTGCGCCTTCTTTCTTTAGCACTCCTTTTTCGTCTGAACTTTGCCAGCACTTTGACACAGTATAGTTTTTGTGCACGTAACTCTCATCCAGATATACCAAGGGTCTCTTGTTTTCTCAACAATAATTTTTCGCCATGTTTCTTCTGCAACCGGAGAATTCAGTTTCAGATTTCATATAAGTGTAAAGTAGATACAATCTTACTGACGGTGTACATGGATGTGATTCTGTTCTGCAGTACAGATCTACAATTTAGATTAAAATAAATGTAAAGTATGTTAAATATATAAATAAATTACATTGTCCGCATCATCTAGTATAATTTTGAACCAGGAGAAAACGTAGCAAGAAATTAAAACAACGATTTGATAAACAAGAAAACAATCAGTACATAAAACGGGACTGCACACAGCTGTCAAACATGACAAGTGTGGGCTAGGGTGGGAACGGAGCAAGACATTGTTATATCAGTTTGCATATTTTCCGGGTGACAGACTCGCTTGGACGCGCTAACTACTACACGTTCCCAAACCTACTCAACTGATTTAAATCCAAGGAGATATTAACTTTGTGACTTTTAATATAAAAGCTAGGTATATCTGTCGTTGCAGTTATAAGAGTCATATCATCAAGATTTTGTATCATGTAGTTCGCAAGTTTATGAGTGTCACCATATAAGCATGTACAAAAAATTATGTATATGGGTCTTTTAGTTAAACAGGTCAAAGGTTGCTTCAAATGTGAACCGCTTAACATTGTTTCTGCAATATTTATTTCATATACATAAATAATAAGTGCTTTGCTTAATAATTAAAATAGCATAAAATAATTTTGGCTAATAATACAATAATAATAAATTTTTATTGCTACTAAAATAACAAATATCGTAAGGCACTTAATTAAATTAAAAATACATATTAAAAGCAAAATGAATTTTAAAACGTTACAATATAAACAGCAAACACAGTCTAGATACTACTATTTTAAAATGGCTTCTACAAGACTGCCTATATCTTAAACATAACATTGAGTGACGTATTCTTTTTTATAAAATAAAAATACGATAAATATCACACAATGATCCCATACAGCATGTGTCAATTTTCATTAGCCATAGGCGATCAATTCATGCAATACGTGACAACGTAGCACCCCTACTTTCCTCTCCAATGCCAGCGCGACCGATATATGCTCGAAAATACAAGTTAGCAGTAACTATTGGACCACTGACTTGGGTGTTTGTAATGCATTCAGAAATAATATTTACGAGTTGCAAGGATTTGTTTTTCTTTTTCCTTTCAGTAAATGCAGAGAATTATTAAGCTGCGTTCACCCTGCATGACACAAACAAAAGCGTAATTCTAATAAAATTAAAAAATAACCCTAATAAGGTAAATAAAAAAGGATTCTGAAAATAATAATAAACTACTAGATCAGGAGATCGCCGCGGCCATTTGATGTTTCCCGTTCCAGTAATAAGACGGCTTTCATTGCAGACTAGATCGCAACGTGTTCGCAGCTAAACATTGAATGTAAAATCTGGTGGGGAGAAGTGGGAAGATCGGAGAAAATCGTTGTGATGTCGGTTGTTGCCGGGATTGGTGACGTACAGTAGGGGTGCCACGTTGCCATGTATTACTTGTATACGTATAAATCGCACGTAAACATTGAATCCCTATACCTTAGTTTTTTGCACGTGCAATTAATATTCTTTGACAATTTCACGCGGTTATCAATAGTTACACGTAGTAAAGAGACAGAATCTTGAATAGGGTATGTATAGGAGTAGAGGGTTGGGTTGCTGGGAAGACTACCGTTGTATTTGGTTTCAAATAAAATTAATTGGTTTTGTCATAGTTAATTTGTAAATGATTTGTCTGTAGCAAGTGTTTGATAGCTTTCATGCAAGAAGCGATACTGTGGGTAACAGATTGGAAAACCTTTTCCGAAATTAAAAGAGAGCATAATTGACCACGAAGGCTTTATTATTAAAACAATAATTTATAATAACTTTGTCGTAAACGCCATTAAAATATAATACGAAAGGAAGAGGACCTAGGTTACTACCTTAAGGAACTCCAGATATATACATATTTTCAGGGTTAGACCGTGCTCTGGTACAGTCATAATTCAAGCTAACTATTTCTTATTAAATACGAGGCAACCCAGAAAAGGACTATATGCTTAAAATTGTATCGTCCAAATTTTTGTTAAAAGTATTTGATTGTTGACACTATCAAATGTTCTAGACAAGTCCAATAGTACACCACAAGGAAATTTCTTAGTTTCCACAGCGGCAAGAACTGCATCTGTATATTCACATAAGGCAATATCCACATTCTTAACCTTAAAGCAACCGTGCTGATGGGCCCAATAAGATCATACTTTACTAGAAAATTTTATATGCAGCTATAGGCAAGTTTTTTTAAAGAGTTTGAAAACCCAAAAGATTATAGGAATTATCGTGAAATTGTGGGATTGTAGATTATTATTTGATGGTTAAATGCATTTAGAGCTCTTGCCCCGTTTTTAATAATACGCCGCATGACTCTATTTTTATTCGTAGCATTTAATAATTGCTGGTCAATAACGCTTTTACAATAAATAAAAGCGCCACGGTACTCCGCATCATAGGTCGTCCAGCTAATAATAGCAAGACATAGCTTAAACTTTCTTCGTTTAGAGAAGCTGTAAAATTTGAGTTGAAAAAACTTCTAGCAAATTGTCTTTATCTTCAACTGATAACATTTGAGAAATAATTTCTACAAATGAAATGAAAATCCACATGTTATCTTTTAGAATTTCGTATGGAAAACAGTCTGGAAATTTAGTTTAAGTTTCTGTAAATACTTTTTAACAAGGCAACAAATTACATATCGTTGCGTGTCAGTCAATTTCTTTTCTTCTCTTAATTAATAGTTAACTTAATTTAAAAAACATTCATTTCAATTTTATTCTCGAATAATTTTGAAGAAAGATTTCCTTGGAAGATGCTGTCATATATACGTTCGACTGAAACATGAAATGAGTAACGACGATATTCACGTAATTGTAACCGCCATCTAAATTTTGTGAAATATTATTTTTGAATATCTTGTATAATCAATCATATTTGATTAATACGTGACGGTGTACCAGACTGTATATTTACTTACTGTCTAATTTTGAAGCAATCTGAATATTGAATAGTGACTGGTATAATAGTTTCCTTACGAATAATGTTATTTATTGCAATACTCTTAAAGATAAACTCCTTTTCATTAATCGCTTAGAAGTATAAAAGTTTGATTTTAATTAAATCAAAGTATAAAACTTTAATTGCGTACTTCTGCTGTTATGTATATAAGCAACCTACGATAAACTCTCGCAGTTTTTAATTAATTAAAATTTTATTTAATGCAAATCTTTTGTTTGTCATCTGCAAATAACACACCAGTTTGTTTTCAGAGACGTAGCAGAAAGTTTTTACCAATCATCATAACATTAAAAGAAGTTCTGCTTATTTGATATGTTTTGATGAGGGTCGAAATAAAATTTTCGATACAAGATATGTTGACATCTCATTTGAAAGACTACCTGCTATGCTTGGATAATAATTGTTTACCTTTCAAAGTACGTTTTGTTTATTTTGTCAAGTTTATACTTATTTACCTGTAAACACAATTTAAATATTTAAACCTACATTTTCATATAATTAACTTGGCTCCTAACAAGTTCCTCCCCGAGAAGATTTCAAACCTCTCTTAATTCACATTGGAGGGTATTTAAATATTTTTCTTTGTGATACATATAAAAATTTGAGGTAACACTTTAAAAATATTAATTCTCCGTATAATTTATTTAATTAACACAATTATTCAGAATATAATGTTGTTATGTAGGATTTCTTTGAGTTTTCTTCCAAAAGTTGCTGTTCGATTGATGGCTTCTATATTCAGTTTCCTATATATTTATTGTCTATCTTTTTAATATAATTCGAGTTTAATCTGTAACATCTAGTGAGGCTACTTAAACCATATTCACGTGTATCTTCTAATATTGACTATAACTTGTCGAAGTACGAAACTATTTGTGTCTAAACTGCACAAATGAAATTAAACATATAATTATGAATTATTTATTTTTGCATATCTGCTCTATTAATTATGTCATGTGATCACTTGCAAACTAATTTTATAAAACTACTTGGAGCACTTTCGAAAGAAAGATTTTATTTCATTATTATAGCTAAAGAAATATTAACATGTGTGAAATTTGCCACAATCGAACATTGAGTAATAAAGTAGAAAGTTATTGTTTTATTCCGATAGTTATTTGAAGCTAATTATAGTAAAATACGTCTTAAAAAAAATGGTGTGAATATAATCAAGATACCAGAAACTTAACAATATGAAGATGTCGCAGAATAAGAAATTTATACTTGAAAACACATATAACCTTCTGTAGACAATTAGATTACATGTAAACATTAAAATTATTCAGTATTACTTTTAGCTTGTATTTGGTAAGAAATTGGATAGTGGTATCAAGTAGTTTTAAAAAAAGGTGAATATATGATATGCCTTGAATGCGATAATAAATACATTGTTGCGTGATATAAAGACATTATTAGGTTATTGGATGACTTGACTTTGGCCTGAAATGCAACAACAGTTGCTTCTGTAAAACATATTTCATTGCTACGGACATTTGACAAGATAATGTAACTGGTTGTGACTCATCATTTCTATTTAATGCAGGCTAACAAAAGTATCAAAAAATACATATAAATAGTTTGTAAAGATTTGTGCATGATTATGAGATAAGAAAACATTTTACAGATATAAATAGAATAGTACATACTAATTTTTGTGTTCCTCGATGTCGTTACCTCTTTATCTACACGTGCTACTATATTTTCAGATAAAACGTTAGCAATACTTGAAAAGTGCTACAACGAAGCACTGTTAGAAACACAGCGCAATAGATTCAGATGTCCACGTTTGGAAGTCCCCTCCTGATACCACGATAGCGGTCAAACCGCTATAGGTATCAATTTCAAATTTTGTATTTACGTGTATAATCTTCCTCTAGAGACTTTAGTTAAAAAATCGAATTTTGCCATAATTTCGTCAACTACTAAGTTTAAACAAATTTATAAAGAATTCATATGTACTTAAAATTAAAATTGAGAACAATTTTATTTAAAAAGTTTTTCGAAATACCTACCGGAAGTAGGTCTTTTACTCTTATCACAAAACAGTTTTTCACTAATACTTCGCAAGTCATGCTTTTTAGACAGGTACGCAAATTTCAAATATATTGAAAAAGACTATTATCCATACAATGAAAAGGAATAGCTACAGAAAAATAAAACCTCAAAAATTGCTTTAAACACTAACCTTCCCATAAACAGTGACGGTTCAAACGCAGCTCTATTTTTGTTGTTGAAAGTTTGGATATAACATTCGAAATTCGATGTGGTGCACCTGTAGTATCTTAAATTGTTTTTATTTTGTGGATAACCACTCAATATTCGTTTATTTTGTATATACATACACATCTTTGCTGATGTTAACACCATGAGGATTAAATCAATCTGCAGATGACAACGGCGTAATTAAAGAAAATCAGGTAATTTTTTTAATATTGTGAAGTAGTTTTTTTTTTATATAGGACTGAACCAATCGAGACAACTATACAGGCTGTGCAAATTATCTTATTTCCTATTACTTTAATTGAAAAATATTGCAAGCAAAAAAGAGGACTGATATTTAATAGTATTATACGTTATAATAATCTGTATTAACAGATTCATATTAAATTTGTGTAATACTGTGTATTACATTTTTTTGCTGTCACTATACGTAATACAAAATTTAACACCTACTATTATATTTCTAATAGCATGTATTATACAGTTTTATCTGTGTTGTAAAAACCTCTGTAACAGTTGTGTTGTACTTACTTAATTGTAAAAAAAGAGTTTCAGTAAGTAGAGATTGATTCGTTTTCCGACCTTTTCGTTTTTAATGGTTAATCTAAATTTCGTTTATATTTAAAATGTTGCTCGCTATACATATTTGGTATAATTTAGCAATTATATCGAAATTGTCTACAACTTCCAGAATTTACAACACACAAGTTGTAGGTATATTTTGCTGATAGAGATGAAAACAAATCAATTGAGTTACTATTTATAAAATAAGGAATCATGATACTCGTAGCTAGGTACTTGGATATTTGAAAAAATCTTCATTGATCGTTGATCTTTTTACTTTCTTATACATAGTATAAGGAAGTATTGTGATGATGAATGTCAATGGGACTCTCTGAAGGTGGAGGATGGCCTACTCAAGCGTGTTGTGGAGAACCCAAATGGAGAAGACTACGTCAGCGGACCCAGGCGAAGGTTGGAGGATGCCCACAAACGAGTACGCCATCACACTCAGGATGCCAGCGACAGGACGAAGAATCGTTACGACGTGCAAGCCGAGAGAGGTGGTTACCGAGAAGGAGACCTTGTTTGGTTATATAATCCCCAACGTTGCCGAGGCCTGTCCTCAAAGCTCCAACAATACTGGGAGGGACCATGCGAAATACTAGAGCGAATAGATGACGTGGTTTATCGCATAAGACTAACACTCCATAGTGAGCCAGGGGTGGTGCGTTTCAACCAATTGGCCCCATACCATGGACGTGACAGCGGTGAAGTGGCGGATGTACGACAAATTACCGGAAAACCTAGAGAGCCAACTTATGGGAATCCCTTGTCGATTTACGAGGACGAGCAATCGAACAAAATATAAGGAGGCTGGCAATTCCGAAGCTGGGCTGCGGATTAGACCGTCTGGAATGAAGAATCGCAAGAAACATGCTGGAGGCGGTGTTTCGCCATACTGGTATGGAAATGGTCGTGTGCGGCTGTCGGCCCAATCAGCCCGTTGTGCAGCCTGGGACGGTGGATTGCCATTTCCACAAGACGGCTGGGTGCACCCGTGGGCCCCGGTTGGATTTCGCCATCCGCCAGCGACAAGAACATGGAATAGTGTGTTTCGGGACAAAACGCAGTTTTTAAGAAGGGGGCAATGTAATGAAACAAGCCCACAGAGAAGCAGACATTCGGCGCGACTGGTAAACATCGTAAAGCAATAAATCATCCACTTTCTATGTACTGCGAAGAGACAGAATGTCTGTCGAATGTTCTACAAACATCGAGAGGAAGATGGAGTTTACGCGAATGCTTCCAGAAGTTTCGTATGTGTATATAAAGGCAGTGGAACGGATGGATGAGTAATTCCGGAATAAGAAAGTCCTTAAGTAGTCGACGCGCGGAACAGACCAAAGTTGAAATAAATATAAGAAATAAATAAATAGTTTTTTGAGTGGTAGTCGAAGGATAAACATAAATATAGTGTAATAAAGACATAAATATACAGTGTCATATAAATAGTAGTAGTAAATAAATACCTGTGTTAATTTAAATCGTAGTTTAAGTGTGATACATTAGTTTCATATTTTTATATTATAATTAATTTTACGTGTGTAAATATACAGACTGTTTTAAATAAATAAATTGCACGAGTTGTTTATTGCGAACCCGAAAACGTTACATTATTGCAAGTTGGGTTTCTCCAGATTCGATTATAATATTGTCGTTGATATATTTATCTTATTAATTAATTTAGAAAAACACTTTGCTTATCTCTCCATCTATTCCACTTTACTGGCTTCACTGCTATATTAAATTTTATAGATGAAATTGAGGTTCGCATTTTTTTCATTTTTTGTAAATTTTTTTTTGCAATAATCTTCTAATTCTAGCATAAATCAAATTTTAATAATAACTTACAAATTATGACATTCTCAAGAGAGTTACTTTTTTTTAAATTTATTTTTTCATTATTTTATTTTGTTTGTAGCTATGGCGGTGTAAAAACATTCGCCAACTTTTATAAATATCACTACAAAAAAATCTTTTGCCTTTGTTCAGCGAATAATATCAAGGGGTTACAAGTTTTTGACCTTATCATCAATCACTGTGATTCATAATAAAGAGTGATTAGACGTCGACGTGAATATCAACAACATCTGTTTAACAAAATACTTAAGGAAGCACCTTTCATTTAGATCAACAAATATTACGCATACCGATTGCATACGACATAAAGATTGCCTATTGTTGAATATCTGTGAATTCTACCTTCACAATTGTTACATCTTACACCTTGCTTGTCTTATGTAAGTACAATGGAATTCTTTGTAATATAGTGCATCTAATAACGTGTGTGTATGTACTTGTATTTTGAATGTATATATGGTAACGGATACACTTCAACCGTTCAAGATGAATGTCGGCATGGTATAGGAAGGCTCAAGGATAAGTTCCTGCGAAGATCAAAGTCCCGCTTTTATGATGCGATTCTGTGCAAATGTGCTTCCTACAGTGTTGACACACATATTTAACTTACCGTCACACATCAACCTTTCTCACAGTAAGGACAACCATTATTCCTGTTGGACAAACTGACAATTCTACGAAATATCGAATTATCGTCCTATTCCTATTTTGAGCAACACTGCTAAGATTTTTGAAATACACTATACTCATATTTATTTCTGTCTATTAAGAAAAATATCACCATACATCATGGTTTTATAGAGAAAAGAGCAACAGTCTCAAACCTAGTTTTACACAGACTTCAGGCGGGCACCATCTTCACCGGTTTTTGCCAGGGCATTCAACCGAGTAGATATTGTATTCCAAATTAAACAGTTCTGGGTTTAGAAAACCACTAATCCGTCTTATTTCTGGGGTTACGCAGGGTTCAAACTTAGGCCCACTAACCTTCAATATTTTCATCAGCGATATTATCGATATTCAAAACAAGAAAACTTCTGTTCGCTGGTGATTTAAAGTTATATCGATGTATTACCAATACAAATGATGCCTTGTAACTTACTTACTAATTGATCTGGTAAATATATAGAACTGGTGTGCAATATACAACATACCTCTGAATTCTGCTAAATATAAAAAGGTACTACCTTCACCAGAATGATGGAAACTGTTCGCAGTAGATATTTACCGGGACATGTTGACGTAGAAGGGATTGATTATAGACTTGGAGATTACTTTTTATTTCCTTTAATATATTGTAATTCAAAATTCAAATCTAACTATATTATCTTTTGATTTACAAATTATTTCTTAATTTTACTTTTTAAATGACCCCTGTATATACTACTACTATTATTCAAATTAATAAATAAATGAATACTTGAATTTCTAATTCTATTATTATATTCCCGATTAGCTCAATTATATAATCTATTTTATATATATGTTTTTTTTATTTTATCGATAACTATCTTTACTATTATAATAATTCACAAAGTCTAAATCCTTTTCTTACCTTTATATTATTCTAAATACTATATGTACTCAATACGGTTCTGCTTCTTCTATTTCAAATATACCTCTAATATAGTATATTCATTGTTATGAAGTAGGCATCAATATGTCCAATTATCGATACGTAACTGATTACAATTAAGTATTTAATACTACACTCATCGAACAAATTAACTACTCGTGCAATATGAATGAATTCGCCTCAACTGTTTATAATACTGTTCAAGCTATGATATCTAACATCTTACGAATATTCAAAAAGGTAAGTAAACCGTTAAATTTCCGATCTATATATAACATAGATAATGTAATGTGTATTTTCCTTTCGGTTATAAGATGCATCTACTATCAACCTTGAACTTGAACTAGTTTCTACCGCGCGATCATTTAAATTCTAAATTAGACCAGTTTGTGAAATTTAAATTAAGTTGGTATATAAGTACTAATTTACAATTTGAATTGTCAAAGTGACGTTTCAAAATGTTTGATTTAGAACATAAGATTGTTCTTACTGAAAGTTATTTTAAAAACGCCGAACGACAAGAGAATGGTGAATGGACATATTCAGTACCGCACTGCATCAATGATTTTCAAAATGCCTTCCCTAATTTTCCTGCGGATTATCAAAAATTAGTCCAAGAAATTTACACATGTGTGGCGAAATTTCGTAATGTTGGAACTGTAGGTAGGAAAGCTGGTAGTGGCGCGCCCAAAAAAAGGACTCCTGAGATTGTGGCAGATGTTGCAGAAAGAATGGAACAGTCTCCCAAAAAATCTCTTCGCAGATTAGCCCAAGAAATAAACCTTTCATACGGAACTTGTCAAAAAATTTTAAAAGAAAATTTAAATCTTTATCTCTATAAGATTAACGTCGTTCAAGAGCTATTCCCTCGAGATTTTTCTGTACGAATAGAATACTGTCAGTGGTTTTTGAATAATTTAAATAACAACACTTTGGATTTAACATTTTTTTCTGACGAAGCATGGTTTCACCTATCCGGCTATATAAACAAACAAAATATGCGTATTTGGTCTTCGGAGAATCCTCATGAGTTTATTCAATCGCCTCTCCATTCGCAGAAAATTGGTGTTTGGCTAGCGGTTTCTAGAAGGCGTATATTTGGACCTGTGTTTTTTGAAGGAACGATAAATGCTGAGAGATATCGAAATAATTTACTTGAACTGTTTTTACAAAATCTTCATGATGACGAACTTTTACATGGGTATTTCCAACAGGACAATGCAACAGCTCACAAAACATGGGAAAGTATGGCTCGAATTCGCGAGTTTTATGATAATCGAGTCATTGAATTTCCGCCTCGCAGTCCGGACTTAACGATTCTTGATTATTTCATTTATCCGTATCTGAAAAACACAGTTTACAAAAACAACCCACAAAATCTTGAAGAACTACAAGAGGCAATTTCTAATGCATGTAACGTTATAACCGTTCAGATGTTGGCAAATGCTTTTGAAAATATGAAACGGAGGGTTAACAGTTGCATTGCAACAGGGGGAGAACACTTTGAACACCTTTTGTAATTCACAATAAAACTAATTTATCTTGTAATGCTTTCCTTTCCATTAAATTTAAATCGATTACACATAAGATTCACAAATGTCACAAAGTATAACATAACCGCAAATTTCAAATCAATAATTGACATTCTGGACAACCTAATAAAAAAAATCCCGCGTGCTATAATTTAGAATTTAAATGATCGCGTGGTACTATTATGATAATAAAACAATAATCTTTCTATATATACTTCGTTTTAATAAATACCAAATATATTCGATGATGTTGAAATTTAACAAGGATGACAATTAATTACAATATTTCATCAATAGTAAACCAAATAATTGACGTTAAGAAGTGTCATTATAATGTGAATATTTATTCATTGACAGCTAACCTATCACGGTAATCTTTCGTATGATTTAAATTTGCTATGTAAATAATCGTACAGTTTCATATAATTAATCTCTTGATAAATACATGTAATTATTCTTTTCCAATAACAAATAATAAATTTTCTTAATAACTTTATTAGTATAGTATTATGACTTTCTTTGAATGGTGAAATTATATATGACCTTGAAATACTTCCGAAAATTAGAGATTCAAATTTCAAGTTGTTAAACTGATTACATCTGATGTTTTAAATTACTTTTAAACTTTTTATATATTATTAATAATATCATATAATAGTCATTCCTATTATAACGATAATATAAGTATTTTTTTTAACGATCTTCCTTAAATTTGATAATATTATTAGTAAAAATTTGAAATACTTAAAGTGTTCTTCTTGTAGGTAGATATCCCAATTTCCTGATGAATGTGATGATGCCTAAAGTCTTTTCGAAGTTCTCGGTACACGAAATCTAGATGAAATCTTGATGAATTTAACAGCAATCTAATTTGCGTTGGATCTTGTTCGATACCTTCTGGAAATTACCTCTACAGAATACTGGACCTTTTCTGGAATCTATCAGCCTTATTTTTAATTGGAATAAGCAACCCCTTGAAATGTCGGATCTCTTAGAATATAGCAGCCTACTTTGAATATCAGACTTCTTAGGATATAGCAGCCCTCACTACCGGTTAATGGCAACCTTGATACATTCTTATTGTAGAATCTCACTCGTAACTGGATTACTCTTCAATTCGGTAAGTAATATAGCTTTAATTATTATAGCGTAGTAAATCTATCATAAAATTTCTTCTTTCACTTTTTATATTACATACACTTGTAGCAATACGTATTAATATACAAAACAAACACTTTTCTACTATATTTGAATTAATATCGTGTTTAAATCGGAAAAGATATTCACTTTCCCAAAAACACATCTACTTCTTTTAAGAATTTTCATTTTATTTATCTTTAATATCCTTGATGATTTAAAAATATTTTTCTTTAGCCAATGAACATTTTCCACCAGTATTTTCTATCAACAACATAGCTTTAAAATCCTTTTATGTTCCTTAAATACTCCCTAAAGTTACATAAACTTATTATTTTAATTCTTTCTATAATTTTAATAACATTTTCTAGCACTTAATGTATCAAGAACTCATTTCTATTCAATTAATATTCAAAATGTCAAATAGATGACAGTTCCGATATTTAAATTATTCCCGCGAACTTATCATCAATATTATTGATTCATCTTATAAAATTAAATTCTTATTTTCCTATCACACCATTAACGTCAATTACACAAGTTTTTACAAATTCATAATACATACTATAATATAACAATTAATATTTAAATCTCTTCTTTCCAGATTATGGTAGACTACAATGAAAAATGAAACTGTACGATCTTTCCTTATACAGGAGTTTGAATGAATATACACAAATGAAGTAATTTATATATTCTATACAATTCTTAACTATCCATGCAATAAACTTGTTCCAACATCATAATAAAACAATCTTCATTAATTTTACTAATTTTCAAGAAAATAACATTTGATAATATATTGTTATACCTTGTCTCAGAATAAGAAGGAGTGATTCAAATATCCCGCCAAAACATGGAACACATAGCTTAAAATTTAGTAAACAATTTGATATGACAATTGAGGTTAGATGAACTGTATTAATACTAACTTAGGATTTAGCTGTTTTGTGGTTCATTTACTACTTTCATTAAAATAGATGGATGTGCCGCTTTTCATTCTACCAGTCAAAGCAGCAATGCGAGTGCACGGAAATTGGAAAGTTATAAACACAAGTAGGTGCATACATCTATAATTTGATGAATATAAATCTCTTAACATTCAAATCTGTTCATTCTAGTTTTTCAAAAAAAATCATTAGAAGAATCTATGGATAAAGATATAGGCCCAATTTACAAATGAAAAGAGTAGACTTTGTTCTGAGCGTTTTGAGAAGGATTGCCATTATAAATATATAATTACTGCACATTTTAGTGAATGTGCTATATCAACATGAAAATTGTGAATCAAGTCTATTTATTATTAAATATTTGTATCAGCGAGCAAGAATGAATCAAACCTTTTACCTTTTATCAAAACGTCCTTAAGAACTTGCAGAAAAATGTGTGCTTATTAGTTTCCATTGTAAATATCAATAAAGAACTTGTACAGATAAATCATTCGTATTACTGCTACAAACCTTGAGGAGGTAAATTCAAGCAACTACTCTTGGAAATGTGAAGCTTACATAGAACAGTAATAAATTGAAAAATTTACATCGGCTGAAGTTGTTTACACGACCTGCAAAGATAATTACATATACCTACACATTACTAATTATTCTTCTCTATTAAAATTGATGTATTTTGAAAATATATAAAGTATAACACATTTTTATTTCTATTATATATTGGAAATTAACAATAATTTAGTGTTCACAAAATTAAAAATTTACATGGTCGGCACAATTTTTCCAAATACTTATTGTAACATTTGTAATTGCTTCTGTCAAAAGTTCTCGAATAACTGATATTCTGAAAGGGGATTTTTTTGAAGTAACTTCACCTTATGTATCAATTCAGAATGTATATGAAGTATTCCTAATTGCCTATGTTTATCGGTATGGCTTTTTAATCATACAGGTTTTCAGCAAAGCTTGTCGTGCACTCATTATACTTGTGGCAATCCAAACTTTTTCCCAAATATTCTCCACCAGATATTTTCACCTTTTTCTATTAGTACAGGTTTCTTTACGTTTGACATATCTGAAATATAACATGTATATGAAGAACATGTGGTAATATAATTAGTATTTAATTAACACTTACTTCAAATTAATGCGTCAATTCTAGAATATATGTGAGTTGTTCAGTTCATTTATGGTATGAACTCATCTACGGTTATTTTTGCAGTGATATTAATTGTTGGACGTTTGATTTTTGCACTGTCGTACAGTATTTTTGACAGATTCATCAAATTCAAAGTTTTAAATGCCTGATCACTTGTTCCTTAGGTCTTAAGCCGTCTGATCAACTCATGCTCGTGTTGTACATAAAAGTACGGATTTTATTTAATAACACAATAAACTATAATAAGCCGAAGTAAAAATGTAAGAGACTAGGTTATGGCTTGACTATAAACATAAAATGACGTTTTGTCAAACTTATTTTCCCATGTTAAACTTGCCTACGCAAGAACCAATGAAATACCTTAAAAATATACGCCATTTTGGCGCGATATTTGAATCACTCCTTCTTATTCTGAGACAAGGTTTAGTATATGTCTTCATACTATAACAATATCTAAGCTTGTCTAAGCTAGCAAGATAAACTTCAGGATTTGTCATTTGTAAGTGCAGTTTTCTTTTTGAAATACATGTGCACTAAAAGCCTTATCCACTAAGTTACTCCAAAACTATTATCATTACTAACTTCCTGCTTCCATAATTATTCACCCTATGGCTCGGTATTGACTATTAGCTAACAATTTAGAGTTCTATTCTTCATCTATTATTAGCTAATAATAGATGAAGAATAGAACTCAGAGAATACAGAGCTCTACAAACTGAAAAACATACAGTAATAGAGAACGTCCGTAAAGAATGTGGACCATTTTAAAATAATCTGAGAAATAAAGAGGTAGACAGTTAAAGTTTTGACCATTGAGACGAAAGAGCGGCCACGAAAAGAAAATGACAAAGAGTCGACGTAAGTTACAGTTCACGATATTAATTCGAAATCATGTTATCTAACAATAAGTAAAACCCACAACAGGTAAGCTAGTTAGAAAATGATAGACATATCTGGATATCGGTCGATTGCTAGGAAAGATATCAATTTATCTTCTGCATTCAGGTAGCACTAACACTTTGTCTTCATATTTATTGTGCTTGTTAACTCATAGCAATTTCGAACACGAATTTACCTTATGTGATATGGATTCTGCATTAGTTCTTTCTGGTCTCTTAGATGCAAGTAGATGTGTAGACGTTGCTGAGTTGCTGTCCATCATCTCAACCAAAACATTTGCAATACTGTTTCCTTTAACATCAGTAGTTTCATCTACTGACACACAAATATATTTATCATTATTGAATCATCGTACATAGGGGACAAATAATATTTCCTTAAGATAGATTTTGTGGGCACACGTAAGTCAGTATATTTATCGTGCACATAATTTTGTAAAAACTAAGTAAACTCAGGATAATTCACCGTATTCCATGGAATGTTACACGCTTTAAGTCTATTCGAATTAAACGCTTTCTGTCTTTTGTAAGCAGTTGCAAAAACAGTAGTACGTGCTTTGTGCGTATCCGGCGACACATGTTTTACTACGTGGGTTTTAACTTGCCACGACAATAATAAATTGCAAATTTTACATCGGAGTTGAATACCATCGAATGCTATGCAATAGAACAGATGTAACTGCCAAAATAAGCAATAGATTGGCCCCTTACACACAGCGCTTACGATTTAACTAAAATACTTGCGACGCAAAAGCTCGCCCTTTAACGTCGCCTACATTCGCCGCGATAGATTAACATACTTTTATATATACATATTGTAACTTGTAAACATCGTTATTGAAGGCAAGGAGAGCGAAGACAGCTGCGTCGCGTTGACGAACCCGCGCGTGAAGAATTAGATAGAAATAATGTCTTTATTTGTTTCCAAATAGGAAGAGTAATTTTTGATGAGGAATAATGTTTACACATTTTTACATATTTTCAGCCATTTACTAATTATGTACAAATGTCTTACTTACAATTAGTTTTTTTAATCTAATGAATCTAGTATTCTTGTAATTTAGTGAAATTGTTATATTCTTAATTACATAACTATTAAAATAACTAGTAAAGTTGAATACCTATAATAAAGATGTGTAAACAGGAAGGGTGATGTCTTTTGCCTATTATTCGTCGTCGTCATTTGCTGCTGCATGTCTTGACAAGTCACCACGAGTCGGTACATAAAGTTGCACGCATGCTATAAATTCAGATTACACCTATACTGTCTTCATTTGAGTTTTATATCTCTCATATAATGGATCGTTGGATTAATATCTAACGCAAAAAAAGTTATAGTGAGGGAGTTCCTTCATGTTATAAAACTAATAATCCAAAACAGAAATGTCGGAAATATAATAGTGACTTGTTAATCTATGTTTCACATGTATAGATCAAGCTCATGCACAACAGTCGTAATGCATTTTATGTTACGAGGTTTTGTCTAATGAAGCTATGAAACCCTCAAAATTATGAAAGCATTTTGAAACCAAGCACATGAAGCATGTCTCTAAAAACATAGATTTTTTTTTAAGATAAAGAATATGAACTGCGAACTAGTAAAAAATATATAACAAAGGCTGCAATTGGTTGCAATAATGAAATAGCAGCGTAGCATCACTTGAAGAAGCTCTGTTGATAGCGAAAACGGGACAATCCCAAACAATTGCTGAAGAACTGATATTACTTGATGTGAAGAAGAATGGTAAGTGAAAAAGCTGCTACGGATAGCCTTGTCCAATGTCACTATTAAGAAGCGAATTGACTATATGTCCGCAAATAATAAGGAGAAAGGTGAAATGCATTTAATGTGTTTCGGAAACGAGAGATGGCGCTGATTTTATTTCCCATGTTTTTCAAAAACTATACAATATATTATAAATTTCATTGATTGTATATATAGTTAAGTGTATTTAGAAATGATACAATGTTTTACTTTTTTTATATTTTATTCTATAAAAAAAATATATTTTATAACATCCAAAAAAACAGACAAAAAGAAAATTCGAGAAAGGGCGATTTTATTGTTTTTCTACGATGAATATTAACGTCCGAAACGGATATTTTCATAATTTTCCGTCCCTTTACACCCCTCACCAATACCCATTCCGAACGCGCGAGATCACGATGATCGGTCGTAACAACATGTCTTGATTCAAAACTGTCACGCACCTGATGCAGCACAAGTTATCAATTTAAAGTTTTCGCGTTTGTGAGTTCAGTTCTGTAGTGATAAAACAGACAGGAATGACATGGATAAAAGATACTCGACTAAGGGAAGAAACCATCTTCGACTTAGTGCCAAACGTAATAATGAGGTGTGGCCACCTTATTCTTATACGTATGAGCGTTCCATATTATACAAAATTATTCTAAATTGTTTTAAATAGTTTTATCTTCTTAGAAAAATAAGACAAATTTTAAGAATTTTTTCATATAAAAATTATTCAAAATCCTATTATAAGTACTTCTATTCTCTTAACAAATCTTTATAGAATGCATACTTTGCGAGATATTCGAAAAAAATTGCTACTCGCTAAGAGTAAAAGTTTTACTTCCGGTCCGAATTTTGAAATTTCACTTATGCAAAAAATATTCCAAAGTCAGCTCTAAATGCTTTTGTACTCATGATAAAAATATATACAGGGTGTTTAAAAAAGATGCGGCAATATTGAAGGGGTTGATTGTCCAGGTCATTTTATACAAAAAAGTTTATAATAAACAAGGTCCGCAAACGCTTCGTTGTTGATCTACAGCGTGTTGAAGTTTAATAAAAAGAAACAGTAAAAATTAGATTTCTCCAAGACGGCATTAAAGATTATAATGAAATTTTAGGCGTGTTATTTTTCAAGAAAAAAATAGGACGCCGCTGATTTCTCTAAAAATAAAAATATGTTTCTATTCTTTGTTCAATTGTGAAGAAAAAAGCTCTCTTAACATTCTATCATACGACGTACCGTTTTTTAGTAAAAAAAAACACATTAGATCGGTAACGAAGCGTTTGCGGACCTTGTTTATTATAAACTTTTTTGTATAAAATGACCTGGACAATCAACCCCTTTAATATTGCCGCATCTTTTTTAAACACCCTGTAGAATGCATAATTTACGACATATTTGCACAAAATCGCTTTTCGATAAGAGTAAAAGTGTTATTTCCGGTCCGAATTTTGAATTTTTTTTTTTTATAGAAAAGGTATTTCAAATTACGTTCTAAATACTTTTATACTCGTAACGTACCTGTTTAAAAAGCACGATTGTTATTACCAGGTACAGGGGCAACTTCATGTAAAAAAAAAATCTATGAATTTGTTGTGTGCACCCCGAAAGAGATACATGTTGAAAGAACTTTTCCAGACCAGAAACTATGGGAAAACAAGATGCTTCCAAAATATTTTTTTTTGAAAAAGCTCTCTTGCCCGAAATTTTAAACCCTATAAAAAGAAGGAGCATGAATATAAGGGAACCACACAATTGATTGCCTCCAATTTTTCACCAATATCCTTGCTATCAAAGTGTAACATGTTCTGTGGAGCCGTAATTTCTGTTGATATCTTTTGTCAATGTTGTTTATTCGAATGTAGTTTTCGTGAAGTCTTTACCGATGAGGATGGTAAACAATAGAGATGAGAGCAGATATTGGTCACAGTGATTTTTCACAGTGATTTCCTAATCACTGTTTTCACCGTTTGCAAATCACACTAGCTGTAACGTAGCAAGTCGAAGTCGATTACGTTCTAACAACGTTAGTAAACTTTTTTCATTATAATTAATAATCTTTAATAATGTAGTTTAATAAATTAATAATTAAAAAAAAAAAAATATTAGAAGAGAAACTGAAATGTATTTAATTATAGCATATAGGTACATTAAACTGACCAAATAATAAATAAAATATACTTCATTGCTTGGAGTTACTTTTTACTTATTTTCTGTTTTGTACGTTATAGTTAATTTATTATCCATACACATTTTGTATAAATATTTATGTATGTACATAAATGATCATCTTTATAACTAAAAACAATTCATCATGTTACTTACTATATATTATTAATTTAAATCTTTTTGCACATTCGTGTGTTTTATATACATACTTATAAAACATAAATTAAAAGCAAATACCTACTGATATACCTAATATGCGTATATTAATATTTTATAACCTGGGTAGTTTATCAACAAATCAATAATTTCCATTATATAACGCGAGTTTGTGTTAAGATATTCATTTTCACTACGCATATAGTTAAACAGTTCAAAGAGCTGTCTAAAATCGAACGGCAAAACATGGGCGAAAGCAGGAACCGTTTATTTTCACCGAACCCAAACAGCTCGGAGAACGATGATTAAAAGGGCTCTTTCAAATAAAGCGAACGGCGAAAGCAAGAACCGTTTATTTTAACGGTTTTTCCGCCGTTTGTTTTCACCGTTTATTTTCACCGCTCACAGTAAACAGCTCGGAGGAACCCTTTACAATGCGCGAAGAAAATAAACGGTGAAAACAAACGGTGAAAGCAAACAGTGAAAACAAACGGTGAAAATAAATGGCTCCTGCTTTCGCTGTGATTAAAAGAGCTGTTTAAAATCACCGCGATTTTGAAATCACCGTTTGCTTTAGAACGGTGAATGAAAAATCACCGTTAAGACCATCTCTAGTAAACAAAGTGTCGACTGGCATTGTTTTTTAGTATGCGAATATTTTCTGGTTCATAATTCAATAGATGCTGCTTCAGACGAAATTCAAAACTAGTGGTGTATATGACAAATGCATGCTAAAATAAAAAAAGAATTAAAAATTAAAGAAAGGAACCTTCCTGTCGAATTGTAATACAACAAATTTGGATTAAAATTATTTAAAAACTGCATAACATCGCATACTTAAATGATAATAACTAATCGAGTCGATCGCAATAACTGATAAATTACACACATATAAAAATAGTAATAAATACCCAAACATGAAAACAAATCGTACTGCTCCTTCGAAGATGACGTCATGACAATAAGTCAGATTTCTGACACGTCCTTATACTTATATCACGGTGTTTTTGTCATTTAATTTAAAAATCACCCACCTATCTAAAAAATGTAGTATACAACACGCTTTTAAAATAAATTCTTATAAAACATACCATAGTTACTAGTTTTGAAAACCCGAGTGCGAAACGAACGAGGGATTTTCAAAGCCGGTAATTGGTCTGACTATAGCCTTTTTGGACTTCTATCATATAACCTATTTTTCTTCACTATTTATTTAATTAATTAATTTAAATTAATTCCATTAGTGTGAAGACATACTGTTCTATTTTAGTAACTCAAATCAGTTGTCCCATATTTACTTCTTTTACTATTGTATAATTTTAAAAATTATCAAACGATCCATGCACTAAACATTTACGTAGACATTTCCACACCTCCCGGTCTCATAATCACGCATAATGGAATAGAATCATAACCGACCGTTTGCTGTAAAAAAACTACATGAAAAAAAGCATTATAGAAAATTACTATTTGCGTTTCGGTTTGTTTATAAAAACGGGAATAATTTTCCGAAGAAGTGTTTAATTAGGTGAATGAATTCATGACATCTAATGAAATTGATTGGTTAAAATGCATAGGGAGTAGTAGTATTGATGGGACGCGCGCAATGTCCGGAAAATGTGCTGGACTTCTAACACGTATTCACTATAACAACCCATCCGTAACCTGGTATCATAGCTGCATTCATAGACAAGCCTTGGTTGTTAAAAAAATACCGAATGCATTGAAAGAAACCTTGCATGAAGCTGTAAACATTGTTAGTTTTAAAAAGGCTAGATCATTAAATTCAAGACTTTTTGAACAGTTGTGCAAGGCTATGGTTAGTGAACATCATCAATTGTTGTTGCAGACGGAAGTGGGATGGTTATCTCGGGGAAAAGTTTGTCTCGATTTTTGAGTTGAGAAGTGAGATAACAATATTTTTCACAGAACACTTCCCTGCGCATTTATTAAGCGAATGTCTTCATTATTTTTTCTGGTTATGTAAACTAGCATACTTCTTAGATACCTTTTCTCGTTTAAACACTCTCAATTTAAGCCTTAAAGGAGTAAATATAACAATTTTTGAACCGAGGATAAAGCTGAAGCTAGGTAAAAAAAAAATAGAGTTGTGGAACCACCGTTTATCAAATCAAAATTACTATTCACTTCTAAATCTTATATGTTTTGTTGTAATTACTGAGAAAAACCTGTCTAATGAAAATTTACAAACTTTCACAAAACATATGGAAGATCTTCGGAGCACCTTTCGTGATTATTATCCTGTAACAGATGCACACAAAAATTGTACAAGAAGGACTAACTTCACTAGACAAAAATAGTTTCATAGAAATATTGACAGATAGGGCAATGAAACTGCAGTTTAATCAAACGACACTTCAAAATTTCATGTTAAGTGTACAAAATGACCATCAGGGGTGCGTTCAGAAAAGGAAAGAATGTTATCCAAGTGTCACTCCAATTTCACACTTGCCGTTCAGAAACAAAAAGATGTCCCAAAATTATGACGTCATTGCCGTTCAGAAATGATTGGTGCGACACTCGGAGTGTTCCTTCTATCACCCACCTATTTGTGATGGTTAAGAGCGGGCGATTCATGGGCATTCGGGTCGGGGTATTTAAAGCGCGGTTCTGAGTGTATTTTAAGGCTATACTTTCATGTCATTTCATATCATATGGTGATATGTGTGTTTCATATGGTCATCAGTTTCTTTTTGGACAATTTTAATTTGATCAAAAAATTTTTTTCGATTATGATCCATTGTTCTAATTAGTTTTAGTTTTCGACTTATTTCTTTGATGACTTTATTTCTTCATACATAACCTCTAAATCTGCAATGTTTAGCTTTGACCTTTGACTTTTGCCACAAACTAACTCGACTCACTCTACGGCGTTCAGAATTGTAAAGCTCTCCAAGTTTACCAAGTGGATGACGTCATAAAATATGACCTGGCCATTCCAGTATCCTATCCAACATTTCTGAACGCACCCCAGGAGTTATCCAGTAAGGTCCTGAAGATTCTGATACCGTTCCCTACTATATATCTTCGAGAAAAAGCTTTTTCATCTCTTGTATTCATTAAAAATAGGTATAGAAACCGTTTAAAGAATGTCAAGTCAGAACTGAGAATTCTATCAGACTTCTCATTAATAAAAATTAATGTTAAATTTCAATAAATATTTTATTTTAGTAAAAATATGATCAATTTTCTGTGTTTCTAGATACATAATGTACCTAATTTATTATTATTATACATTATATTAAATTTCTTCATAATGTAAGTTGTATGGGGGGCCCTCATTTGTAGATATTTAAAAAAGGGGTCATTGATTCACAAAAGGGTAAAAACCGCTGTATTACTGTATTACTGCTATTACTGTGTCCAGTTTCGAATTATATTATTCATTTAAGTCCAGTACTGTGTCACTGTACCCTATAAATCACATCCGCTTACATAAACTGAAAATTTATTGAATCAGCCCATGCCTAAATGCATAAAACGGTCATGAAATAAAGATGTTAATTCTGTGTTAAACTTAATTTTCGAACGTTCTTCAGGTGTTGCAATTCTCATTAAAAGATTTATATATCACAATGTTATTTACGATGCAGCCCATAAATTATTTGCAAATAGTTTTGACATTAATAAAGAACTATCTAACAGCCTCTGAATCTACATTTGAGAATGGTAAAAATCATCATTATTAGTAATTGAAACAGAAGTTTACGCATCTGACATACTTAATATCTATTACTTTGTATTACTTCACATAAAATATGTACTATTCTATCTTTTAAGTTTATATTGCCCAATTCTTGGTTTAAATATGTTACATGAGGCGCGCTCTGACACATGTGTTCGTTTTGCGCTTCTTCAGTAGATTGACATTTATAGTATTTATGGCATGCATAGACTGCATTCCATGTCGTTATTATTTTTAAGACATGTGAAGCGATATTATTATTGCGCAAACATGACCGCATCTGAAACATTACGGATTCGAAAATAATTAGAACTGATTGAGTAGTACCTCTAGCTCCGGGTGATATTCGGATTTTTACTAATTATTTTTTGTAGTTGCTTATTATACGGATCATTATATATTTGGTATTTTCAAGAGTCAGATGATGCTTGTAAGCAATAATGATTAATTAGAGATGATTTAATCGTTTTTTAATAACTTATCCTGTAATAAAATTCAATTACTCCTTGTATGCACGTTTTGTACTAATATGTAGTTATTGTTTGTTTTGATTAATTCAAAATAGCCTTTGGCAAGACAACTAACTTGTAGTCTTTACCTGTATACAGTTTGGACGCATGTAGACTGCAGTAGCTCTGGTCTTAACGCTTGTGAATTTCACTTGGTGCTAGAGGTGAATCGAAACTTTTTACATTTCAAATTCACTTTTCTACAAAGCGTTTGCATCGGTCGTTTGAAACTGTTTTCTCGAGAACGAAATGTGGTATAAATAGCAGTTTTTCGTGCGTTAGAAAGAAGAATCTACAAAATTGATGCCTTCAGTAAAAAGATAAAGGTTTCACGAATTGAACGAGTATAATGTTTCGTAAATTAACTTAAAATATAAGTGGCAAATAAACTGGAAGTCAGTGATGTTATATCCACTAGAAAAAAAATAGCTACATTTTTAAAACTTGTACTGTAAATTGTGTCTAATATAGCTACTTTACTGCGTATTTAAAATTTGGAAGTAAAAATAGTAACAGTAGCTAGGCATGTGTGTCTTTTTAAGATAAAAATGAGGTAATGATTATTATAATTAATGTATGCTATTTAGAAATATCTATTACATCTACGTTACATTACAGTGCAGCTGATATAGTATAGATGGCGGTAATATCTTGATGTCCCGAGACCAACTGGATCTTGCTATCACTAGGCGATATAAGACCGTCACATAACGAGATTTTTCTGATTCTGGTAACCTCAAAAAGGGCTTTCCAGTTAGAGATTAAAATGAACTAGGTCAAAATGAACCTACCCTCGCCGGAAAACGTAATTATTAAGATGTGGATAAGTTCGTTATTTTCAGCTTGTTTAATTATTATCATAAATAAGAGAGATTATTACGCACTACAAAACAGGCAGTAACCAAATTGCTTTTGATATAAAATACAGCCGAGCATGCGTGGGTCTTTCTGAACCAATTTCAAAGTTGGTCCTTGAGGGGCGAAAGTAAGTAACATCAGCGCCAAGGAGATCAGAACGATACTGACAAAAAGAACAAGCAGGGGGGAGGGGGGGATAGTAGAAGTTGCGGTTGAGGTAACTCTGTACTTACTCTGACCATAACGGGAAAGCGCTTAATATCGATCCTTAAGTAACGCCATCTAACCAAAGCATTATAAACTACTTGGAGTATTTTTAAAATCACGTGCAAAAAATATGAAATATGATTTGATTATATCGAGCCTATTGCTATCGACAATGGATTGATTTGTCGTTATGTAGTCTATTCTTTTCTGCTAAATCTCTTTTCATAATACAAACATTCAGCAGATTTATTTAATATGTAGAGTGAAAACATTTAGAGAATATCACATACGAATTCATTATATTCCATCCGATCCAGTTTAGGGGTGTTAGTATAACAGTAGCATGGTGCCTACAATTACGTTATATTGGATATGTTTTGTCGTTGCTTCTTTGAATTTAGTAAAATATTGTTCTTTAAATAATGATCTTTATCAAGACATTTAAAAATACTGATATATTATTTGATCTGTTAGTTTAAAAAGTTTTAAACTATCGTAAAAACATAATTTTCACAATTATAAAGTTCTTAAAAATCATCCCTAATACCTATGCCCTTTCAATCACCTACGCCTCTGGCACTTTTTCTTCGCGCAGCTTTGTGATGATGTATGTGATATTCTCTAAATGTTTTCGCTCTACTACATACATAACTACAGTACACAGACCGAGTCCCGAGCGATGGGAGGAGCGTCGACCTATAAGTCGCGCAGATTTATAGGTCAGAACATTTGTTCATCATCGCATACATTAGCCGGACGAACAAGTAAATGCAGATAAGAAACTGTAAATACTGAAAAGAGATACATATATGTGTAACGCTTGACAATTTTTCCAGACTGCTCGTGCTTATCCTAATATTATAGGGATCCAACGCGCATCTTATGGGAGGGGCATCTCACCGGTCAGCTCTCGGTCTGCGAGCTGTACTATAATATATTTTGGAAGTTACGACAAGTACCAATAAAAACTATATCTAGTTTTTCCACGGAAAAAATGTGAGTCATTTAGTTCTTACCAAAATAGTCTATGTTGAAAGGCAAGTAATTCTCAGGGTAGTTCGGAAATGAGAATTCATTATTCGAAATGTAGTATAAGGAGAATTCTTGGTAAATAGCTATATTTTTTTGCATTTTTTGGTTACATTTATATGATAGTATTTGTAGATGTGTAAAGAGATTTTTTTTAAAATTCTAATGGAAAAATTGCTGTGCTGAAGTGAAGCAGCTTTGGAAGACGTTATTTGCTCAGTAATATTAACAATAAGCCTGAATACGTTACCAGTCAGGTATTTGACGGCTGATGGAGTGCAGTTTAAAAAAGGACAGAAGTGGGTTCATTTTGAATAATTCAACATTGCCAATTTTTGTCCTGTAATTAGACTTGTATCTGCTGGATAAAGATGCTACTGTAATTATTACCAATAATGCAGCTTGCTATCATCGTAAAGTTGAAAAGTGCCAAGAAGTGATTAGTGTTAAAGCAAATTTTGGTCTGTCTAGAAATGTGTGCATATAAATACAACAGATTTGGTATAGGCAGCGCCAAAGAGTGGGTCACTGTAACTAACTAAATTAGCAAATTGTAATAGTGCCAAAGTGTAATATGTACCGAAATACACAAAAAAATAAGTTTAGAGAATACCTATAACATTTTAACCAGTGTTATTTGAAAATATTCTATATTTCTTTTAAAAAATGTGTAAATATGTACAACATCAGCTTAATGTAATGTTTGAGTATACACACCATCGAAATTCGATAATTACAAGAAGTACGCGCTTCCAAACTCCAACTTACAGCTACAAATAATACATGGGAAAATTTAAACGCAAATTAATGAGGACCAGTCGAAATTACCAGAGACTCATGCTTCTCTAGCCGTAATTAATAGAGAAAGTTCTCGTTCAAGTTCTATACGAAAAATCAGAAATCAGTCAATTATACATCGATAACGACAGAATCCATACACTAATCAATACCCAGTTCACCGAATTAAATTCTCTTCAACAAGACAAAGTCACTTGTGTCAAAGAAGTAAGGTTGAATCGTCAGAAGCCGACTCCAAACTCTATTAATCAAGCCCAGACCCTATCAAAACTATTAAATCAAATCAAAAAGCACACGTTATGCCTATTACAAGCAGTTTTTCTTGGAAAACCCAATGCCAATAAAGAACGAACAAAAACTCGTGAAATACACTATATGTATAGTAAAGAGGTAAAAGAGCTTCCTATACTTTTCGTACACCAGGCGCCGACTTAAGCTATCAGTTTGGACCAAAGTGGCAGTATGACAAAATGAAAAAAAGAACAGATAAAAGTCCTTCTTGTGTCTTAAAAAAACATGCACAGCGCAAGTCCAAACAGTACAGCAGCGTCAAGCGATGTATTTTTACATCGAAGAAACCAAGAAACAAACAGAATGTTAGTACAGAAGGGCAAAAGGATTGCGGCAAGAACTGTCAAAAACCTGATATGGACGTAGACCATTTCCGCAGAGAAATAAGAGATTTCATATCAAGTATGAACGTGACAACCGAGAAGCGTGATGCCATCGAAAGAACTACAAGAGAACAAAGTGGAAGTGACATTTGGTTTGCAGAACGAAGATACAGACTTACTGCTTTTGAAATAGGGTAGATGGGTAAACGCAGGAAATCCTGTCTGCGGGTTCCACTACTTCGATCATTTTGTACGATCGACCTTTTAGCACAATCGCCACACAATATTGTATAGCCAGTGAGGCAAAAGCCAAAGAGGTAAAAATGGAACTTCTTCATTGACTTGGGTTTTGGATTCTTAGGAGCATCCCCCGATGGCCGCATTGATGTGAATGGCATTATTGAAATAAAATACCCCTTCTCTGCAAGAAACAAAACAATTGAAGAGTGGAAATTCAAAAGGGTCTAAGTGCCAATTCCAGCAAATTTTAGGTAACATGTGTTTAGGGGTGTATGTGCCAACGCCAATAGCATTCAAAACGGTCTATGTGCCTAACGCTGTATCAAGTTGTTTTGTGTGGCGTCAAAACCTGCGCGCGGTCTATGTGTAAATGTCCGTTTTACGTTAAAAGGGTCCAAGTGCCTAATTATTAACATTGTAGTATACGACATGAATACCTCTAATGACGTACAACTCGGCAATATTGCCGTAAAAAGGCGCCATAAAGATGCCGAGAGTGTTAGAAAAGAAAGAAAAAGGTGCAGAAATAGTGGTTTGCAACATACAAATTATAAAAATGTCGTTGTGCCGGCTAAAAATCAACCTGAACTTGTGGTAAACAATTCTAACCTCTAAATATACGCCAATTTATATTACGCTCGTGTTACAGGTAACGTGTTCTTGTAAATATGGCTGCAAATCTTTAACATTTGAGCAAAGAAGCTCACTATTTCGCCAGTACTATGAAGCTAGTAATTATGATAAGCAGAGTACGTTTCTTTCGGGGCTGATTCAAGTTATACCTATACGTCGCAGGAGACATGGCACGTATAATACTCCAGAGCAAAGTCGTCGCCAATGTACGAATACTTATACTGCTCCCGATGGTTGTGGAGAGCATGTACAAGTTTGCCGAAAGACTTTTTCTAATATATTTGTGCTAAGCCATAAGAAAGTGCAAGTACTCGTCGAAAAAAAGAAAAGAGGGCAAACTACGTACACAGATCAGCGTGGTAAAGGAACGAAAATAAAAAAATATTTGCCAGAACTGCGTCAGCAGGTCAGGGATCACATCCATAGTTTTCCTCGCGAGGAAAATCACTATAGCCGAAATAAATCTATAAAAGAATTTCTGAGTCCAGATTTAAATCAAAATCGCATGTTTTTGGTATACAAGCGAAAATATCCAAACTCAACTGTTACTTATAAGTACTACTCTCTAGTATTGCAAAAGGACTTTCCAAATCTCAGATTCGGGCGGCCTAGGTCAGATACATGTTCGAAGTGTGATCTTTATCAAAATAAGATCAAGTCAATTCCATCAACCAACCCACAGAGAAGACAAGAAACACAGAAACTAGAATTACATCATCGCAAGGCGGAAAAGGCAAGAACAGCAATGAATTCGGATATTACAAAATCACAAACTATAGATAGTCAAGACAATATTATTTCGATTGATTTAGAACAAGTGCTTTTTATTCCCACTCTAAGCCATTCTGACATGTTCTACAGTAGACAACTGTCCTGTTTTAACTTCGGAGTTCATCTCTCTGATACAGATGATGCGTTTATGTGCATATGGGATGAATCTGTTACAGGGAGAAGTGGAAACGAAATCGCCTCTTGTCTGCTAAAAGTCATTGCGCATCCAAATTTTCGGAAACGAAGTAATCTAGTAATATGGAGTGATAATTGCATCGGGCAAAACAAAAATAAGATCATTCTAATGTTGCTCATTTACTTAGTTTCTAAGGGTATCTACGAAAAGGTCGAGCAAAAGTTTCTGGTAAGTGACCATTCTTACCTCACTTGCGATAGGGATTTTGCCCTAATCGAAAAAAGAAAACGCGTCCTAAAAAATTACACTCCTGAACACATAGGGAAGATGATAGCAGAAGCACGCCATCAGAGACCTTTTAATGTACTCCACATGCAAAGAAACGATTTTAAAGATTTTCAAAGCATGGCTGACGAATATCTAAATACGACAAAACTTCAAATTTCCCAAGTAGTCTGGATTAAAGTTGAACAAGGACAAGAAACTTTAGTAAAAACCAAGAAAACGTTCTCTGATATAGAACAATGGACTACTTGTAATGTCCTGAAGAAAGGAAAAAGGGCTGCTGGCATTCCCCTAGCAGTGCTTCGCGACCTCGACTGCAAAAACCGTATTTCAGCCGAGAAGTTACAAAATCTAAAAGATATGATGGATTACCTATATCCCTTTACGATATTGCCCCTTTTATGAAGATCTCATAGAAAGAACACAATCACAGTAAAAGGTTTCTTTGGACATAGACCCCTTTTGAGTTTTGTTATACTGGGCACTTAGGACCTTCTAATGGTTGTGATGTTTAGGTTAGTTTTTCATGACAGTTTTTTTTTAACTGTGTAACAATGTAACCAGTTTGTGTAACCGTGTTTTCTTTATTTAATAAAACGATTTCAACAAAGATTTTCAACTTATTTTATTTTTTAGACATATTTTGTTTAATATCTTAGTTTCATTTTTTTGGCGCTTAGACCCTTTTGAATTTCTACTCTTCAATTGAAGAAGCTATTAGAGATCTACCTAATTTTTGTCTATATAAAAATGGAACATTAAAAAAGAACCGTGATTATTTTACTAAATGCAGACGCAACTTCATGTAACAACAAAGAAATATTCTGATTTTGTTCTTAGAACGGAAAAAAAAGTTAAAATATAGCATCTATATCCGGATACAGATTTTTGGGTCGACATTTTTCCGAAGTTGAAATATTTTTACATAAAAGCGCGTGTACCTGATTGATCCTCGAATTTGCAGGTCGATGAAAATCAGAGAACCAGCAGAAGTCGTTGATTATTCCTCAGACGAAGACAATTTACCCCTTTCGCATTTTGTTAATAAGAAATAGGTACAATTTTACATGATGCTTGTTTCTTCAAAATAAAGCTTGTTTTTCCCATTTATTTCTTTATAAGGGAACCAAAATTTTGATTGTTGTATTTTTGACATTAATATGTTAGTTGTCTTTCTTAATATATTACAAAAAGAGTTCAATTATGATGATATAAATATGGATACGAAGAATGCTGTTATTGTGATGTAATTATTAAATATTTTTATTATAATATAATGCACTTACTACCGCGCGATCATTTAAATTCTAAATTAGAGCAGTTTGTGAAATTTAAATTAAGTTGGTATATAAGTACTAATTTACAATTTGAATTGTCAAAGTGACGTTTCAAAATGTTTGATTTAGAACATAAGATTTTTCTTACTGAAAGTTATTTCAAAAACCCCGAACGACAAGAGAATGGTGAATGGACATATTCAGTACCGCACTGCATCAATGATTTTCAAAATCCCTTCCCTAATTTTCCTGCGGATTATCAAAAATTAGACCAAGAAATTTACACATGTGTGGCGAAATTTCGTAATGTTGGAACTGTAGGTAGGAAAGTTGGTAGTGGCGCGCCCAAAAAAAGGACTCCTGAGATTGTGGCAGATGTTACAGAAAGAATGGAACAGTCTCCCAAAAAATCTCTTCGCAGATTAGCCCAAGAAATAAACCTTTCATATGGAACTTGTCAAAAAATTTTAAAAGAAAATTTAAATCTTTATCCCTATAAGATTAACGTCGTTCCAGAGCTATTCCCTCGAGATTTTCCTGTACGAATAGAATACTGTCAGTGGTTTTTGAATAATTTAAATAACAACAACACTTTGGATTTAACATTTTTTTCTGACGAAGCATGGTTTCACCTATCCGGCTATATAAATAAACAAAATATGCGTATTTGGTCTTCGGAGAATCCTCATGAGTTTATTCAATCGCCTCTCCATCTGCAGAAAATTGGTGTTTGGCTAGCGGTTTCTAGAAGGCGTATATTTGGACCTGTGTTTTTTGAAGGAACGATAAATGCTGAGAGATATCGAAATAATTTACTTGAACCGTTTTTACAAAATCTTCATGATGACGAACTTTTACATGGGTTTTTCCAACAGGACAATGCAACAGCTCACAAAACATGGGAAAGTATGGCTCGAATTCGCGAGTTTTATGATAATCGAGTCATTGAATTTTCGCCTCGCAGTCCGGACTTAACGATTCTTGATTATTTCATTTATCCGTATCTGAAGAACACAGTTTACAAAAATAATGCACAAAATCTTGAAGAACTACAAGAGGCAATTTCTAATGCATGTAACGCTTTAACCGTTCAGATGTTGGCAAATGCTTTTGAAAATATGAAACGGAGGGTTAACAGTTGCATTGCAACAGGGGGAGAACACTTTGAACACCTTTTGTAATTCACTATAAAACTAATTTATCTTGTAATGCTTTCATTTCCATTAAATTTAAATCGATTACACATAAGATTCACAAATGTCACAAAGTATAACATAACCGCAAATTTCAATTAATCAATAATTGACATTCTGGGCAACCTAATAAAAAAAATCTCGCCTGCTATAATTTAGAATTTAAATGATCGCGTGGTACTAATTTACAATTTGAATTGTCAAAGTGACGTTTCAAAATGTTAATTAATCAATAATTGACATTCTGGACAATCTAATAAAAAAAATCCCGCCTGCTATAATTTAGAATTTAAATGATCGCGTGGTATTTTAATTAATTTTCTTCACTATAACAGCATTCGTCTTATTCAAACAAAACTGTAAAAGTGTATATTGTACTAGCACTTTAGAAATGGAATAATAAATAATTTCTGTTTGTATACATGCCAAAGTTTTTTATACTTTTTTCACGAACTTATTTTTAACTTTATCAACTATAGCTTTGTTTCATGTAAGATAGAAAAATATAAAATGTATATTTTCTAATAGAAGTTAGTCATTTCCACCATTTTTAACATTGCTGCAGCAAAAATTGTCAAAAACAAAATGTAAATTAGCGTTTAGGTCGAAATTAATAATGATTTTTTTAAAAGTTTATTTGGATCTGGCATAATATATTGCATTAGCGCTATTGGCGAGTTTTGTCATTTTATCATCGCTTCCATGAAAAGCGCACTTTCAAAAAGAGTAGCGTAAATGCTAAACATTGCTTCAGTACAAATCAATTTTCAAATTATAAATAAGTTTCAAAAATATACTTGTTTTTGGCGGTTGTTGGTTGAAATTCTTCGTCCCCTTTATCCTTAAGAATATTTTCTACGAAAATTTAAATAATGCGCAAAGAAATAAATGTTCACAAAGATCTGTGTATAATATCATTACAATCGCAGTAGACCGACTGGTAAGATTAATACGAAAACATATCTCAATACTGTTTCGTATTTTACAGTGCATTTACTTTATTCGTAAGGCATTCTACATACGTCCGTCTACGAAAGACAATAGATTCTCGTCTTTACTCATCACGTGTCTTTTCCTTTGAGCACGATTACACGCGTTCTTCATCTCACAGATCGAACGTTTGGAACTCTACTACGAGTACTACGACGCGACTAGTGTACATATGTATGGTAAGATATGTAAGTGAGCAAGAGACACGTAAATGATGAACTTCACTTTGAGACTATTATTTCTCTAACGTGTGATTTATGCGATGAAAGTCGGACGCAGAATACCAAATTGGAGATCGTCCGTGTAAGGTACTCATTGATCTTTATAAACTGTTTCATGCAAGTGCACTTATGGATGGGGTCGCCGATCACGTATGCATATTTAATTTCAATTATGCCATCTAATTTTTCACGCAAATATGCGGTGAACGGTCTGGTTTAATGTGACCACAATTGCTTTTGGATAATGCCGGTAATATTAAATGTTGCACTGTGCGATAGGCGGTTTGATAATATTTTATTTACAACCATACGCGTAGTATTGGCATTTCTGACTTTTTATAAGTTTGGAAGTGTGACTTTGTTCACGTTTACTTCCCGCCCTCTATGTATTACTGCCCTCATTTCCCAACCTCAATGTCAATCACAAAACTGTCAACTCGATATGTCAAAACCTTATCGGCATTTTTATCACAAATAATTATTAATTGTATGGTTGTAAATAAAATTAATTGTTACATTAGAATTATTGGAAGCTTGAACCCATGTAGATAGACCGCCCTGCTATTGCTGATATGATGATATAGTGAATTCTTGTCCTGCTCCATTTGAGCTAAGATATCCGGTTTGCTTCGGGAAGACAGTTTTTGTACTCACCGCCTGTAAAGTGACATTTGGCGCATGTGTAGCTCGACTGGGAAATACGTTTTCCCGGTTGAGGCGACTGTAAAAATTGAAAAAAACACTGGAACTTTGGGACATTAAAAAAAAATCTAACTAGGTAGTAATAAAATTTAGTCTATAAAATACTACTTCCCTCCACTATTCTTCACTAAAAGTTGGGGAAATAGGAGTAATAATTAAAAATTCTTCCAAAATAATTGTGTCGCCATCTATTTGACGACAGTCGCCATCTATTTGATGACATTTTAAGCGACATCTTAAGCAAGATTCAAGCGCCATCTATTTGAACCACATCGACATTCATATTGGCAGTTCGGAATTGTTTGTATTTAAACCAAAAAACACAATAAATGTACTATAAATTCATAAGTATAAGAATAAATACCTCATGTTTGCCATCTGTAAGAATATAATAACTTAATTTTAGGGACAGGTGAGTAATACTTACGTACATGAAATGCTTAAATTAATTAGGTAATCTATTTTAGGTTAGGTATGATACTAATGACATTAATCAATAATATTTCTTTAATTTAATGTTCGTACAAAAAATATTGTACAAACCACTTGCGTGAAGACATCTTCCACGCATTCGCGCAATTAAAAGCACTCGCTTCCTGCGGTCGCTCATGCTTACAATGTGCGCTCATGCGGGAAAACAGTCTTCCCGCACTTGGTTCGTAAATAACTATTCCCTCAGTTCCAGTGGAGTGCAATCCTTGAAGACTTTACTACTCAACATTTCTTTTATAATCTATTCACCGCAAAAACTGACGTACATTTATTTGATGTTTACGATAGAATATCACAAATCTGACAATTCAATATGTCAAAACCTTCACCGGAATTTTTATTACAAATAAATATAATAATTATGGTTGTAAATAAAATAGTATACAAACCTCGGTGAAAAGTTTCATTTCTGTCTACTTAATCTCTCGACAGTAATGAAACACTTTCCATCTCGGTATGTAATATACTATTTTCTACGAGCGAACGGAAAATTGAATTTTCCACACACATTTTAGTGTGGAAAATTAATTTTCCCGCACCGTGCGGAAATAATTTTCCCGCACCGTGCGGAAATAATTTTTCGCACCGTGTGGAAATAATTTTCCATCTAAATATGTCAAATTAATAATAAGCCGGTATATTATGGTGGTTGCGAAATGCTTTAGTTACCATGTGTAACTAACCAGTTATTTACTTTCATTTTTAATCTAACAAAATATGTTTCTAAATAAAATATAAGCACGTATACACAGTTAAAAATATCTCAACTTTTGATTAGTTCTGTTGACTTTTTTCACGCTCGTAGAAAAACTATTGTACCTAACACTTGCGGAAAATGTTTTTTCCGCACTCGGCTGCTTTACCGAATTACGCGTCGTTCAGTGAACGGCAGACTCGTGCGGAAAAATTCATTTTCCGCACTTGTTGGGTAAATGGCTATTTTGTACTCGCTTATTAAAACATGTCATTTCGCGCATGCATTTGAGTGCGGGAAATTGGCTTTCCCGCACTAGTGCGGGAAGTAAAAATTGCATTAAGGAAGTAAATTATTATTACAGTAATAAAGTATAATTGCAAAAATGTCCATTTCAACCAAACTTGGTGTATTATAACTTGTAAATTTAACAAAATTAATTAAAAATTAAAAAAATAATAATGGCGCCATCTATTACATAGTATTTACAAAGTTTCGTTTTTTCAAAAGTATTATGTGGAAATATTTTGCAGCAATATGTTAAAAGAGGTACGTATGCAAATTATTTAATACATCTTTTCATAATACACCTGACAGCAATGAATGACAGTTAGGAGTCATTCTTTTTTGCGTTACTCTACAAAAAAGTAGTACCGATATAATTTATATTAATAAAATTATTGACATTTTGCTCGTTACAAAAAATATTGTACAAAGTTCGTGCGTGAAACATTTCGCGCACTTGGTAAATAACTAAAACTTAATGGATATGTGAGTAATAAGTACGTACATACATAAAATGCTTAAATTAATTAGGTAGGTAATCCATTTTAGGTTAGGTATGATACTAACCCCTTTAATCATAGTTTTTAACTTAATGCTCGTATAAAAAATATTGTACAAACCACTTGCGTGAAGACATCTTCCACGCATTTGCGCAATTAAAAGCACTTGCTTCCTTCGATCGCTCGTGCTTTCAAAGTGCGCTCATGTAGGAACATAGTCTTCCCGCACTTGGTTTATAAATAACTAAATTGTTTTCGCTCGTAATTCTAAACAAATTTCGAGAATTCGAGTATCCATTTATCCAAATTTTACATATAGATTTTGAGGTTATTAAATTTGCATCGACTATGTAATAATAATCCATAACTAAAAATATCTTTAAGCCAGTTATAGGCGGCGTCTACGCCCATGGGTACTGATTTGAAAGATGTCTACTAGTGCATCCTACTGTTTTCGTGAAGCACTTAGAAACACAATATTTGCGTAAAGTGGATTCATCAGATACTTTGCGACCAGCATATTTTTGAAAAAATGTTTTGAAAGTGGGATTGTCAAGTTTCTTTAATGGGATATTAGCCGCCATTAAAGCTTCACAGAGTTCTTCGTTAAAAGTGTCAGCTTTTAGCAGGTCCAATTTCTGTGTATGTTTTAGCGATGCTAAGTGACAATGTTCAATGTAATAAAGACTGTAATAGTGTTTGATGTAAAACAGGCTTATGTATTAGGTTGTCAGTGTGTAGATTCATAATAAACATGTTATACCAGTATGATGTATGTGTCATTATTTCTTAAGTATAAAAGAATAAAACAAGTGTAAAATATAAATATAAATATAAAACATGGCGCAGTCATTAAAGTGATAAATTATCGAAAGGAAATATGTACAACTGAAAGTTAATATACCGTAAATATAACAAGTATATAAGAAAAAAAAAAATGGCTAACCCAAGCTCAGGCACAGTAAAATTACCGCCAGATTTTAATTTACAAGGAAGTAACGCATCGAAAGAATGGAAATTTTGGAAAATAACCTTTGAAGATTACCTTATAGCGACAGGGCAAAATGAATCTGCTGATAGGATTAAACTTTCGATTTTGAGGAACATCATAGGAACAGAATCTGCAAAATTGATGTCAACATTGGTTATTCCGCAAGAAGAAGAAGACAAATATGATAGTGTTATCAAAGCAATTGACAAATATGTTAACCCACGGGTAAATGAATGTTTTGAACGATACAAGTTCATGAAACGTATGCAGCAGGAAGGCGAATCGTTTGAACAATTTTTAACAGAATGCAGACACTTAATAAAGACTTGTAACTATGATGAAGTAGATGATAAGGAAACTGCAGAAAATAAATCACTAAGGGATAAGATTGTAACGGGAATTAGGGACTCGAATACAAGAGAAGCTTTATTGAGAATCGACCAATTAACATTAGAGAAGGCGATACAATTATGCAGGACCAGTGAACAAAGTCGGAGTCAAAACGAACAATTCCAGCAGGGAACAAGTGGTGAGATCAATATGGTAAGAAGACAACAGAGAAAGTATAATGTAAGTAATAGTGATAAGTTTAAATCACATCATAAAAGAGACAAAAGTGACACTCGAGTTAAAAGGACTGATACATTCAAGTGTAGACGATGTAGTAAAACACATGGACAACGAGAATGTCCAGCATACAATAAAAAATGTAGAAAATGTGGTTTATTGAATCATTTTGCTATATCGTGTAGAGTTAGAAATGTAAAATATGTAGACCAAGAATGTAACAGTGATTGTTCTAGTGAAATATACATAGGTAATGTAAATGTTAAGAAAAATAAATGTAACCGTAATGTAAATATTCATCATGTAAATAACATTTGGGATGAAATTATTAATATTGAAGGTAAAAAAGTTAGAATCAAAATCGACACAGGTGCAGATATAAATATCATGCCATTAAATATATTTGAAAATGTTAATAAACAATTTAGGGTTAGACCGACAAATTATGTATTAAAAGCTTTTGAAGGTACACAGACCAAACCAAAAGGTATTGTTAATTTAAACTGTAAATATAGAAGTTCAGACATATATGAAGATTTTGTAATTGTTGATAAAGCTAAATATGTACTTTTAAGTGGACGAACATGTGTAAATTTGAACTTGATAAAAAGAATTAATAATGCTAGGTTGGAGGGTAATAATGTTAAAAAAGAAAGATTTATAAAGCAAAATATAAAAATATTTGAAGGTTCGGGAAAATTTTCAGAAAAATATAAAATTACTACTATTGATAAATTTGAAACAGTGAGTCATCCACCAACAAGAATTCCTCTCGCGATACGTCCAGCACTAAAAAACGAATTAGACAGATTAGTAAAAAGAAATGCGATTGTTAAAGTTAATGAAATTGATGCACGCGCAAATATAAATAGAGTTGTAATTGTTGAGAAACCCAATGGAAAATTGAGACTCTGTTTAGACCCATCGGATTTAAATAAACAAATAGTTCGAAAACCAGGATTAATTCACAATATTGAGGAAATATGTTCAAATTTAAGAAACAAGAGTTTTTTTTCAGTTTTTGATTTATCGGAGGGCTATCACCATCTGGAATTGGTTGAAGAATCCTCTTGGAAGTGTTGTTTTGCGACACCATTTGGGATATATAGATATGTGGTATTGCCATATGGTTTGTCAAATTCACAAGATTTATTTCAAGAAGCAGTTGCTTCAAAATTCAGTGATATTGAGAATGTTCTAATTTGCCACGATGACATGATAATAGCAGGTAAGACTGAAGAAGAGCATGACGAAATAATAAGACAAGTAGTCGACCGTGCCAACAAAGTAAATGCGAAATTTAATAAAGAAAAATTTCAATACAAACAACAACAAGTTAAGTTTATGGGTCAGATATTTTCAAGGGATGGAATGCAAATAGATCCTGATAGAATAGAAGCATTGAAAAAGTTAGAAAGCCCAAAAGGCAAAGTAGAGTTACAAAGAATTATAGGCTCTTTTAATTATATTAGACGATATATACCAAATATGGCAGATTATTTGCATCCTCTGTGTGAATTATTAAAATCTAGTATAGAATGGAAATGGATGCCAAAACACCAGGAAGCCTTCGAGAATTTAAAGAAAATAATATGTAATACACCAGCTTTGGTACCGTTTGATCCTGATAGAAAGACAATTTTACAATGTGATGCATCCAAAAATGGACTGGGATGTTGCATGTTTCAGGAATACGAAAATAAAACACTCAAATTAGTAGCTTGTTCATCACGTAGCATGAATGACCATGAAATAAACTATAGTCAAACAGAAAAAGAATTATTAGGGATTTATTTCGGTACACAAAAATTTCACCAATTTATTTATCATTGTGTTGTTGATGTGCAAACGGATCATAAACCTATCATTGCCATTATGAAAAAGCCTATCTGTAAAATAGGATCTGTTAGATTACAGCGACTAAGATTAAAACTTATGAAATATTCTCTTAATGTATATTATGTACCAGGTAAGGAAATACACTTTGCAGACATGTTATCAAGATCATTTTTACCACACGTAACATACGACGCAGAAATGATAGAGATGATACATTCTGTATCCAGACACTTACCCATGAGTGATGAGAAGAAATCCGAATTTAGAACAGTAACATCAAATGATCAGGTATTAGTAAAAATAATTGATTATTATTTTAATGGATGGCCCAAATCAAACAAGGTTGAATCGAAATTGAGACCATACTACAATATCAAAGAAGATATATATGTTGAAGCAGGTATTGTATTTGTAAACGACAAAATTGTGGTTCCTAAAAAACTTAGAATGTCAATCATAAAAGTATTGCATAAAGGTCATATTGGTATGAGCAAAACAATAAACAAAGCGAGGAGTTTGTTCTTCTGGCCAAGTTTAACTGAGGATATTAAATTATATATTAAACAATGTAGAACTTGCGAAATGTTTATGCCGCATGATTTCAAAGAACCTCTATTGCCTCACGAAGCTCCTAAACTAAGATTCAATAAAATAGGTGTTGATATATTGGAATTTGGAGGAAAAGCGTACTTAACGTTAATTGATCATTTTTCACATTGGATTGAAATACGAGCAATGCCAGACAAGACAGCAGAATCTACTATAAATATTATGCAAGATGTTTTTACAAGATTTGGATATCCGGAGTACATAGTAGCAGATAATATACCATTTCTGTCAAATAAATGTAAAGAGTATTACAGAAATAAAGACATCACCATAGTAACGTGTTCTCCGCACCACCATCAAAGTAATGGTAGCACAGAAAAGGCTGTTAGTATAGGCAAACAAATATTACGCAAAAGTTTCATGAAAATACCGACTACAGAGAAGCATTAATGGAATATAACAACTCGCCAATAATATATTTAAAGGCATCTCCAAGTCAAATTCTCCAAAGTAGACGACTGAAGACACAATTACCAATAACTAGTAAAATGTTAGAACCTAAAATTCAAAACCAAATTTATCCACAGCTTTGCAAACAGAAAGAACATACGAAGTTACACTACGATAAAAGAAGCCGTAAACGAATTCAAGAGTATAAGAACGGAGATAAAATAGTAATTAAAAGTTCCAAGGACAAGATTTGGTATAAAGCAGTTGTCATTGAAAAGGCAAAAGAACCAAGATCATACTGGGTACGGAAAGAGTGCAACAATAAAATTGTGAGACGCAACTCAAGTCAAATAAAAATATCAATAACAAAACCCCAGCCAGGTGACTTGAAATTATTACCAGAACTACAAATAGACCAACACCCGGAAAAAGAACATGCAAATGAAAAAATAAAATCACAAGGTACACATAGTGATAGTAATAACCATGAAAACCAAGAGATAGACGAACCAACTTTGGTCCCAAATCATAATGTTGAAATACCTTCACAGCTTGCATGTAAAACAAATGTTATTAGTAATAAGATCACTCGACATGGACGCCAAGTGTTACCACCCCAACGACTAGATCTTTGAGGGGAAGGTGTTCAATGTAATAAAGACTGTAATAGTGTTTGATGTAAAACAGGCTTATGTATTAGGTTGTCAGTGTGTAGATTCATAATAAACATGTTATACCAGTATGATGTATGTGTCATTATTTCTTAAGTATAAAAGAATAAAACAAGTGTAAAATATAAATATAAATATAAAACAGACAATGTACGTGGCTTTTTTGGGCATTCTGTAACGATATTTTACAGACTATGCAATAAATTTCGGAATCACTGACAATGAATTAAGATGCCATTCTCGACGCTTTTCCATATCACAGTAACATAAACAATGTTCTAGATCGAAATAAATGATAACTAAAAATGTATGCCTATGTTATTGAAACTTAACAAAATCTAATGCACACTTACGTCGAGATAATTGGGAGAAATAGATTCAATGAAACGGTATTAAACAGGATCTATTATAAAAATTACGAAGTACAGTCAATGAAAAAACGAAACTAACTCTCCGTACTGTATTTATCTTACGAAATATGAGGTAAATATAATACATTTTAAAAACCGCTCACGCTCCTATATACGCCGATGAAAATAGGAAATTTACGAGTTAAATAGTCTTTTTTTATGTCGTTTTCCCGTCAACATGTGAGTCAACAATAGATGTTGCAGTTCACCATATGAATAATGCTATTCAGTAACTACGTGTTTACATTATTTCTTTGCTCCGTTGTAACTCCGTTGTACTTTAAACCTGGGACGTCCGCTCCCTAATAATTACATTTACTTAAACTTTAAATAGATCTTTTATATATAGAGCCTATATACACATGATCAATTACATTTTTTAGTAAATAAATGTATAAGACTCTCAACCATGTTTTTCAAAAGTTTGGTGTATTTGAAATCTATTAGATATAACACTGTACGAATTCTGTCTAATTGTTTGATCTATTTCTATATCAGAGAAGAGATTCCAATCAAATTATTTAAATTATCTAATATTTGTTCGTTGAATGTTTACTAAAATTGTATTAAATTGGCTTTGTTATTGTTATTATATGTAGGAGAAATGAAATTGTATTTAAATTTAGTTTATATTTAGTTATAAATGATATAAATATGCATAAAATCATAACCTTACTAATTATAATTTTTTGCTTTTGCAGTGATTTAATTAGGTAAATTTAATTTTAAAAATTTACTTGCAGGTGGGATGCGAACCCATACTCCCCGATCTCTAGCCAGGTGCATTTTCCTCCGCGCCACCGCCGGTGTGCGTGTTTGAGTTTTTGGAAATCGTACTGAATCATATCAAGTAGCGTATATATGTATTGTTGGCAGTCCGACGTTTCTACTAAACTTTAAAAAAAAATTTAAATTTAAATTTACCTAATTAAATAACTATAATTATCAGTGCAAAAGCAGAAAATTATAATTAGAATTTTTAAAACTAAAAACGAGAATTATTGAAAATTTAGTACACATAATAATCATAACCTTAATTTATACTTCAAAAATTAGGTGTGAGCAAAAGTTGTTCCAAAATAAATTACTACTTTTATCTTCTTAATAAAGCAAAACTGTGTTATTTCCGGTGCAAATTTTTAATTTCTCTTATACAAAAATTATTCTAGATATTCAAAACCTTTTTTTCAGTATCAGGGGACTTCAGAACGTGAACATCTGCAAACATTTTTGTCGAAAATGAAAGTAAAAACAATCAAACAATATACTATTTCTAGGTTTATTTTAAATGGTTATAAAACTTTAATTGTCTTTTTCCATACTTGGGTTCAGGTGGAGTCAAATAGATATTCACTTTAATACTGACATCTTATTATTTATAGCTGTTTTAGAGTAACATTTAATTTCTAATTACTTTATGCATTTTCAGAAATATCAAGTTACAAATAATACGAAAGAAAAACTGTAAAGTTCCAGACAATGAAATTTGGATCGATTTAATTAAATAATAGAGACTAAATTGGTTTAGTTATTAATATGTAGTTATAATTGTCAGACCTTCGGTGGGTAGATATTGATATGCTAATTTGCCTTCCGGTAGGAAGTTTTCTAGACTGCCTTTGTTTTCGCAATGGACATAGAGTATAATAACATATTAATTTTATGTTACCATTTCTGCTAATTGTTAATTCAAGTAATTTACAATTAAATATTGTATCAAAGAGATATTTAGCAACTAAAATAGAAATTAATTATACGTTATGCCTATACAATCATTAAAAAAAATATTCGAAAATGAGTATATGTATATAAAAGCATAAAATGTCAGACGAAAGTAAAATATTATACATCTCGCTAATGTTTATGTAGCACTAGATGCGCGTGCTTCATAAACATTAGCGAGAATATACCAAAAGGAATTTCTAGAAAAAAGTGAATTGCTGGATGCATCGTTGGAATGACTAGAATTAGGTGTGTAAATGTAAATATATATTTGATGATAGTACAAGATATAAATCTTTTATTTCACGCCTCCGAAGAGAACCGAGTGTGCCCTTTAAAGTGCTTAAATAAACCGTATTTTACTACAATTATTAGCAGCAATTTAACATCATCAATTACGATAAGAAAACATTTAATAATAGTAAATGTAAGATAATTATCATGAACATAAAATCTGACGCGATGTGGCGTTAGAGTTATGATGATGACAGCCAGAATAAAGACGTTTATGAATTAAACGAGCCTAAGTAGTGAAGACTACGGTCAGCTAGTATTATATAAGAGATTTCATATATTTGTGATAAGGATGGCATCTCTTTTACGAGTAAATGGAAATATCCAATTTATGTTGAGTATCATTTGAATTAGGCACATAATAATTAAAATACGAATACTTTACTAATAATAACAGTTTATTTCCAACATTACAATAAGCTCAATGTACAGTTTTGTGCAATAAACTGGCGTACACTTAATATACGATTATGTGAATATGACTTTTGTTTTCAATTTGTTATATAGCGTCAATTCAATTTGTCATACTTTTGTCATATTTAACTGACAGATACAGCTATTCAATATGTCCGCATATTTAGATTTGATAAGTAAATCTCGTCTTATAGCAAAAAAACGAAGATAACTGGTCAATTAGAACAGTAGTACAGCAATTTGGCATAAATAAATCTACTGTGATAAAAATTAAGAAACGCTGGGAGGAGGAAAGAACATTATGTACAATCGTGGTCAGATAAATGTAGTACAACCTTAAAATTCATATACGTCAAAAATCTGAAATTTTATTATTGTGAGTCGAACTTCAACTTAAGCTGCTTGTCATAATATGTAAAATCAAATGTGATCAAATGTCAGATCATACACTATAACAATTTATTTAAAAAAGCTTGTACTACATTTATCTGGCCACGACTGTATGTGAGGTGGTTCTGCTCGATAATTTTAAATAAAATAATCGTTAAAATAAAGGTTAATTGGAACCAATCAATTTGACAACTAATGTCAATAATGAAGGAATATTAAATAACCTTTCAAGTACAGGAAAAAATAAGCCATTTTCACATTGATAAAATAATGTCAAAATTAGCAATAAGACGTGTACGCCACACAGAACTGTACAACCAGGATTTATTACATAATTTAATTTTGACTTACAATTTACAAAGAGGCAAACGAAAAAAATGTTGGAAAGCACACGATATACAGGTGAGTCGGGTAAGGCCGATTATGCCTTTATGAGTAAAGATATTGCAAAGCGGGTTTTTTCTTTTGATAGCTGCTCATTAGCAGCACATTTTAAAAATATTTTGTATTATACAGAGCGTTCCGTAACTTGGTGGCTACCCATAGTTATGGTTTTTAAATGGAACACCCTATATATTATTAAATTTTTGATTTCCCCTTATAATTTTTAGTCAGAAAGTAATAAGATAGTATAGGCCTTTGTATAAAATTATATTTCTCGAAAATGACGTATTAGATGAACACAATGTTTTGCAGTATTGTTCGCAATAAGAGGTCCTAACAGAAGCATATTTTGTTCTAATTTCTAGTTGACAGGTGAAATTTCTTGATTCTATTAATCTTAAAATAATTGAAGTGATTTTATAATGAGGTTTTCTAAAGAAGAGCTTACAGATATGATTTTTGTACTGGGGTAAAGTCAAAGAAATTATTTATTAGCTCAGATAGTTTACCGGCAGTATTACCCTGGAAAAAGATGTCCCAGAACATATGCCTTTTGAAGTGTAATGGTCACTTTCATTACTACTGGCAATGTTGCTTGTGTTATTTCGTAGTATCTTTTTCACTAATTACAGATCTGTTGATACCTCCTAATTCCTGTCTCTGCACTTACTGTATTTAAGGTATTACATAATTTGTTTTTCTTTTTAAAATTTGTTTATTGTACAGTTACAGACAGAAAAAAAAGTGGGACAACTCTTACATAAAATTTTGCTTTATTTTAGTTGTTATTGCTGGCTTTTAAAATTTTACCGAATAGAACATAGTAGTTCCAACTTAACATAAATGTCATTAATTTGTCAACGATACATGTTTTCGTAAAAATGTCACACGTTAATATTGTTGATAAGGCAAGAATAATTGCTAATGCAAAATTTCTAAATAAACTATTGGCTCGTATTATTCAAGTAAGAAATGTTCGACCACAAAATGTGGAAGACTTATTGGAAACAATTAATATTGTGTTATGATAATTCGGATCACTATTGTTAAAGTTTATTTAATTCTCTGCCGCCAAAAAGTACCTAGTAGATGTTATAAATCGAAATGGAGCAATGACTAAATATTAATAAAATAATACTTAAGAGACAATGTGATTTTGAATAAAGTATTGTTTATTGACGTTTGTCTTTCAAAATCGCAGCACATTACGCAAAAAAAAACTGTCCCACTTTTATTTGTCCGTAACTGTACCATATTCTACATATTTTATGAAATATATTGCTGGCATAGAGTGTAGTAAGTACATTATATCCAATTTTTGTATAAATATGTAGATATAGAAATGAGACACCTACCAAGATTTCAGAAGTAAAAGAAAAAAGAAGAGTAATGATATATTATATATTTTTGGAATGCAGTTTTATAAATAACTGAAAATCTTAAACTAGTAAACATTTTTTTTGTCATTCCCCGAATACGTATAAAAATCATATCTCTAAGTTAATTTTTAGAAACATGCATTATAAAATCATGCTTGTCAACCGAGTAACAATTTAATAAATGACATCCATTCAATTATCAATGTTGCAACAAATATCACTATACCGTATTCAAATAAAAAGCTTAAAGTTGTCAAAATTATATCGAAAAACGACAATAGCTCAGTAATAGACACTTTTAAAGTATTAACGTCTTACATGTTTTTATGTGAAATTTAATAAGAAATTCAAAAATGAACTGATATACAGAGTGTTCCATTTGAAAAAATTGAGTTTTATACAAAGACGTATCAGGTAATTTTAATCCAGTTTTCTGCACATGCAATTAGTAACTGAAAAAAAAAATAAAATATGCTTCTATTAGGATCTCTTATTATGAAAAATACTACAAAAAAATGCGCCCATCCAATACGTCGTTTTCGAGAAATTTAATTTTATAAAAACTTTGAATTTTTCAGAAAAAAAAAACTTTAGATTTTAGGCCTATACTATCTTATTACTTTTTGCCTAAAAATTATACGGAGAATAGAAAAATGTAATAATACGTAGGGTGTTCCCTTTAAAAAACTATAACTATGGTCAGCCACCAAGTTATGGAACACTCTGTACAATACAAAATATTTTTAAAATGTGCTCCTAATGAGCAGCTATCACAATAAAAAAACCGCTTCAAAGTATTTTTACTCGTAAAGGCACAATCGGTCTTACTCGCGGAGATGATTCACCCTGTATATTTACTGTGCTAATAATAATAACTAGAACAATGACCGCGAAATATCAAATTCACCATCCAAAGAGCGCCACTGCAAGATTTCATATCGCAAGGAATCGTGGTGGGAGTGGAATTCAAAATATCCCGCTTTATTGGCTGCGGTGCAAATAGGAGACGTAAAGGGGCCCACACACTGCGGTTCTGTTCGACAGTTTTGTTCGACGAACAAGTCTGTCGAACAAAACCGTCGAACAAATCTGAAGTGTGTGGGTCGAAAACCGTCGTTGATGTTGGCGTACAAAGCTGCTGAAAATATCTGGTTCGGCCTGTTTATATAGGGGCCCACACACTGCGGTGTCGGAGAGGCCTAGCGACAAAAAAAAAACAATATTGTGCCATATAAAAATAATAAAATTACTTATTAATGATGAAGTTATCCTTAAGGCTTCTTTGGTCTTATGCAACATATAACATAGTATCATATTTACATACATTAAATTTCGGTGCGTGTATATTACCGATAATAAACGAATCAGTCTTGTCTATGTAATTGCTCCAATTAAGCGTTCTCACCAGCCGCCACTGGTGTGATCTTGATGTAACAGTATTTGTATGTGATATCCTTTAGTGATATTGCTTTCATTCAGCAGACACAACAGTTGCGCAACTGTTCAGTGATCATGTCCAGTAGACGAGCGCTCACTCTGAACATGTTCAGGAGCGGCCGCCATTTTTGTGAACGGAAAAATTCTACACTCACTTAGTGAGCGTATTCTGTACGCATGCGCCACTGATGTATTCCAAGACCAACCTAATACATAATTTTGAAGAAAGTTACTAGAAAAGTAGGATACAGCCAATTAAAGGTATTGTGTAGAAATAAATGTATTAAAATATTGTAGTTTACCCAGTATTTTATTCGGGGTTGGAAAAACCAACCCTTCCACTAAAAACTACGGCAAAAATTAATGCAGAAAAACAATTTATTATTATTGTTTATTAGGTTTAATCTCTATAATTTTAACATATGGCAGCAATGAAAAGTACCAGATGATAGACGATGACATAAAGGTGAGCGGTCCTGTCCAGCAAACACTCAACTGTTGTGAAGTGAACGGTTGGAGCGGGATCGGTTCCCGATCTGCCTGCTGAATGAAAGCATTGTTTACATTTGTTGTGGCTAACTTCATTTAGACATATATTCTTCTTGCTTGTTGTATACACATATAATCGTAGTACCAACAGTTTTTCAGATAACCGGTTATTTTGGGACATAATTAATACAACAGCCCGCACATTATACAAGTGTGCAATCTGTTTTATTATTATTATTAAAAGAGAATCGAAAATTTAATTTTGGACATCAACATTGGAATTTATAAATGTCGAAGTTAAAAAAAAAGTAATTACTCTACAAATTCAAATAATAAATTTATATCTAATAGACATACAATTAAAAATATTGTACGTATTAATAATATTAACCCATTTGATCCCGTTGTACCTATTTGAGTACAAAACAAATATGTTCCAACTAGCGACCCCTGTTATTGTATGGCCATATTTATTGTATTACAAAAGATGGAAGATGGTATATTACAGTATTTTTGAAGCAAGTTTGCTGCCATGTGCAGATTCATTACCGACAGATGGCACAATGAAACTTTATTTCTTCCGTTGCAAATTTGTTCATGCTCCTACTTGTCGCAGAACTTTTGTTTTTGCAAAATTGCTCATTCTACGCCGTTTTTTTTACTTTTTTTGAAAGTTTTCCTTTGAATAAGACGTCACTGAACGTAAGTACCTAATTTTCATCATTATTTTATTTTTGATTAGTTTTTCACATATCAATAAATAGTGGTGTACCTGTATGAGTACAATGGGCAAATTGTTACCTCTTTTGCAGAAAAATGGATTGTGACGAAGAAATGCAATTTCAGCCCATTTCATCAAATACTTTTTATGGAAAACGTTACAAGACATTGGCTAGTGCTATAGACAATATTAGGTCCATTGAGACGGATGAACCCGTTGATCTCGTAATAGTTCCACCGGAGGTTGTTGATTATCAAACAGATGAAGAAGAGTTTGATGACAACAATAATACTGAAAGTCAATCGCTCCAGCTTCTTCATGATGTCGCTGGTGAAATTGAAATTCAATATGATATTCAAAGCGAGGATGAGGATGAAGATAATGTTCCATTAGCTAGTCTCAAAAGACAGCTAATAAATGAAAAAACAAAATCCAAGGTAAGGCCAGAACCTAAGTGGACTAGGAATATTGGGGATATGGAAATGCCTTCTACCTCAGGATACAACGATCGTCGGGAAATTCTTGCGTCAGAACTTCAAGTCATGGAACCAGTTGATGTGTTTGAGAAATTATGGGACGAGAAAGTTACTGAACACATTGTTACAGAAACCAACGTATATTCTAATCAGAAAAATAACCATAGCTTCTTTATTTCCAAATCCGACCTAAAGCAATTCCTCGGTATTCTTTTACTAAGTGGATATCACAGACTGCCGCGCGAAAGATTATATTGGAGTCTCGACGAAGATGTTGGAGTAAAACTGGTCGCTGATGCAATGTCACGAAACAGATTCCAGGAGATAAAACGTTACATTCACTTGGCAAACAATAATAGTTTAGACCAAGAAGATAAACTTGCAAAGATTAGACCACTTATTGACCTTTTGAATCAAAGATTTCAGCAATGGGGTATTTTTGAACGGGACTTATCAATAGATGAGGCAATGATCAAATACTTCGGACACCACTCAGCCAAGCAATTTATTCGAGGCAAGCCTGTTCGATTTGGCTATAAAGGCTGGATGTTATGCAGTTCGTCAGGATACTGTTATTCTTTTGATATATACTGTGGTGCAAAACAAAAACCTCGTGCAAACCAAAATTTACCGCTTGGATCTCAAGTGGTACTAGATCTTCTAAAAGCAGTAGCCGTACCCAGCGATCAGATTGTATTTTTTGACAACTATTTTACCAGTTACGATCTTTTGGCTACGCTGAGAGAACAAGGACATAAGGCCACTGGAACAATCAGAGAAAATAGAACCAGAAAATGCCCTTTAACAAATGTTAAAGAATTTAAAAAAAAAACTCGCGGAACGTATGAGTACAGGTATGATTCAACGTCTAAATTATTATTTGTCAGATGGACAGACAATAATGTAGTTACCATGGCTACGAATTATGATTCAGTAACTCCTCTTGGTTCTGTTAAAAGATGGTCAACTGCTGACAAGCGAAAAATAGATGTACCACAACCATTTTTATTTCAAAATTACAATCGTTGTATGGGAGGAGTTGATCTGTTGGATCAAGCGGTAAACAACTACAGAATCACCATAGGTGGAAAAAAATGGTGGTGGGTTCTATTTACCCATATGATCAACGTTACTGTAGTAAATGCATGGAGACTCTATCAACTTGCAGTAGACGGATCAATGGACTTATTACAATTTCAAAGACAAATCGTACGTCATTATCTTCGCTATTATAACAGAAGTAATAATAGGCCTGCAGCCGTGGTTCCTGCAAGTGTTAGAAGACATGAAGGTGGTCATTTTCCTAAGAAATTGGATAAACCTCGACGCTGTGCCCACTGCCATATGAGAGTTCGCTGGGGTTGCTGCAAGTGTAATGTAACATTATGCATAGAAAGAAACTGTTTTATTACATATCACTCGCAGTAACTTTTCCACTGATTTGATTCTATATTGATATGTTACATTAAAATGCATTTTTTAAATAAATTTGTGTTGCGTGTTCTGAAACCGACATATTACCTTTACCGCCCAGTGTACTCATTTGGGTACATATATATATCTCATTTGTTTTTGTTTTTTTTTATATAGTGTCCTATATCAAAATGCTCAGTAAAATTAGTAGATTAAGACAACAAACTATTAAATTCTAATTAGAAAAAAAATATCTTGGGATCAAATGGGTTAAGGAATTAAGTTATAGAGAGAAATTGAATAAAATTTGAAGAAAGTGACCAATAGCGCGAAATAACATCAAACAATAAAGTTATTTATTTATAGTATTGTACAACTGGGGTGAACTAAATATTGCAATTATCGTTGTAAAACAGTTATGAATATATGATACTTACAATTCATACAATACCATATGATCAAATAAATTTATCCTCTAGCAAGCCATGAAAATATTTCTACTTTAGATTTTATCAGTTGGTAGTATAAGTTTAGGTGGTGCAATTCACAGATTAGTTTTGCCGATTTCACAAATAACTACATCCAAACGTTTCAGTTGAAAAAGTAAAAAGTTTAATAATAAAAAAAGTCACAGTAAATGTTCAAAGTGAGCTCCTTTATTTTCTATACATAAAGCCACTTCGTTTTATGTTATTGAAGGCATTCCTTATATTATGTGGTGTAATTTCTTCACAAACATTTCGGATAGCTTCAGTAAATTATTCATTTGTATTGGGACGTTTTGTATATATTTTATTTTTTAGGTGTGGATAAATGAAATAATCCATAATTGTCTAATCCGCAGATTGCGGTGGAAAGTCTACTACCCTAATATCAAAGAATTCATACTATAATCCCATCGTTTCCCTTGTCTTATGTGGTGATGAATTATTTTGCAGGAAATATGCCTCGCGAAGTTCATCGTCATGTAATTGATTTACAAATGGCTGTAATGGATTACAGCCATTTATAAGTATTAAGGAATATTCGATCAATAATCCGTCTACGAGAAAAAGCAAGCCAACGCATATTTTTGAAGAATGCAAGGGTCTTTCAAGAATTTCATGTAGATTTTTACTAGACCAGATGCGCATTGTTTGTTTATTTATATATTCTGATAAATGACACCATGTGTTAAGAACTTAACACTACCACTAACTGCTTTTCGGGACACATGCCTTGGTTCACGGAATTTTGCAACTGATTCTTGAAACAATTTCCGGAAACTGTTATATGTTACAGGAACATTTAGAAATTCTGGCCAAAATCCTTCTATACATGAATGCAAAGAGTACGACCATTCTCTAATTTCTAATTTTACACAATTTCTTAAGTATGGTGTTCATGGCCTGCTAAAGGATAAATTTATTCCATCAAATGTATTAGCTAAATTTATTTCTATATACATTTTCTATTTAAAAATAAAACGACAGTAGGCCTTCTCCAAAACTCTTTGTTGTGGTTATACAATAGTATATATGATGTTTCAAATTTTATTGTGCTCAATTTTATTATAGGGATGTTCTTGAATACACGCGGGCATATTTCCATTCTTGTTCATTCTGTAAGCCGTTACGAACAAAGGCTCATTTTTCAGTGACACTATCCCCAATTATCTCACTGTAGTTTGACAAATGCATAATTACTTTCAACTGTCGTGCTTTTAACCACATTTCAGTAATTTCCCTAAAAGGCTAACTTCACACTAAAAAGTGGAAGTAGATATCGACGTGAAACACTCGGAAAGTAGATAGTTACTATCGTTAGTGACTATCGATAATGCTTACCCTACTACTACTACAAAATAAATATATTTTTTACCCATAGTTGGATTGATTTAGTGCTGCTAAGTTAGGAACGATATTTTCTGTGACAATGAATAATTTTCCGTAATACGCATTAAATTAGGTACCGTTAACTACATATTCGCAAAAACAATTGCGTAACATTCACGATGCTTCAAGCGCGACTAATCAGATCCATTAAATTATACCGTAATTATTTTTGTGATCTTGACAGCTTTGGCGATAGGAAAGTTGAATCGCGACTTAATGGAACGCATATCTGTATGGATATTTTGTATGTAACTACGTATAAATACCAACACAATAAGATGCATAAGATGTTAATGGACGGTCGAATTTTTAATGAAAGTAAATTTTGCAACAAATTCGATTTACTTAAGATTTGTTTGAGATTTATTTACAAAGTCGGTCTTCTTCTTTTCAAGGAAATAATTAGCCCATTGTTATGTTGTGCTATTCAGTTCCTCATGTTTTCGTATTGTAAAACTTACGAAAGAGTAAGTACCTGTTACAATCGATGCTAATGCGCAATAAATTTAGTGATTCTTTGTGTCATATTCTCTTCAGTGTGAATGAGAGTTCATTTTATAAAAGACAATGACAGAATTATGTCAGCGCCTTCGTTTCCTGCAGTTTTTCCACAGATAAAGTAGTCGTGTAAAGTATGGCAAGTTCTACGTTACTGTGTCGGATTATAAGGAAGCCAAGTTCAGAGTTTTCATGTAATATGCATTATATTTTTCTATTATTGTGTAATAAGTGTACATATTTAACTCTGTCGGCATGGATTTTTTATTTTGACATCCATCACGTCCAATTGGAGTAACTGACTGCAGAAGAAATAAATACAAAAATACAGTTATTAAAAATATATAAATAGTAATTTCAATCCAAAATATACCATCTGTAGCAATAAACGCCAGATAGTCAAAAGACTATCCATAAATAATAAAAAATAAAAAGCAAAAAGACTAACATGGTAATATAATTTAATAACACTGTTCAAATTTCACCTAAACCAACACTTTAAATATCTTTTGCTTAAGAAGATACTGGGTAACTTTTAGATCTTATTCTCTGGTACCCATACATATAAAATTATAAAAGAAATGCGAAAGTACTTAAACAAAGAATTTAGGTGGCGCAATGAGCGTGATTTGATTTAAGTCCCCGTATAAGAAAGTCTGGATAGAAGAGATGGTAGGCCCGATTGGAGAATAGGCAAAGGGACTGAAAACTGGCTACACCAATGATGAAGCGCGTAGAAACATAACTCGACAACAGTGACACCTACTGAGACCAGATTATGTGATTTTCTTTGTTTCACTAAACCAACATATATTGTGAATATGAGTCATTTTGGTTCAGAAATATAGAATTTGTTAATAACTTGACTACAGCGCCACCTATCAGATCCTAGCATAACACACACCAGCGATAATATATACATACATACATACAGTAGACAGACTGAGTCTTGGCCGTTGGGCGGAGTCTTATAGGTCAGTGCGAGACAGAGAAAGTATTCGGAAAAAGGAAATGACAAGCTGCTCGTGCTTATCCTGATATTATAAGAATTCACTGCGCATCTTGTGGGAAGGGCATCTCATCGGCCAGGTCTCAGTCTGCGAGCAGTACACTAAGAAAAGACAAAAATTTACAAAATATTTCCGTTTTTATTCACGGTGTATCTACATTGCATTGTTTACATAGGCCGGAATTTTTTTGTTTTTTGTGCTCATTGTATTTTTTTTAATACAGGGCGAGTCATTAGTAGCCGCTTCTTCGATTGCTCTTTTGTGTTTTAAATAAAAGAAAAAACAATTAGTGGAAGATCCATGGTTGCTTGTGGCGCATGTTGAAAAAAATACTTTAAGCTCTGACGCGCTTCCGGTTTCACCGAAAATGCACGGAACTTATTTTTTTTAAATGACTCACCCTATATATTTTTGTATTTTCTTGAACTGCTTTAAATTCTCTGTTAAACTATTTTTTCTTTTTCAAAATTGAGCCAATAGTTTTTGAGTTATTAATTTTTTTTGAAAATATTTGACCAAAACACGTGTCAGAAAAAAACATTTTCACATTGTTTTTAAAAGTAAAAACATTAATTTTGGTGGTGCTTGTAGCCAAGAAAATTCTGCATTATTTGGTAAAGTTGCACTCGACAATACCTCAAAAAACGTTGTTTTTTCAAAGCCTACTTCCTGAAATTTTCACATACCAAAAACTTATTTTTTTTTAAATAGAACACCCAGTATTTTATTGAGGCATTTTGTTCCTTTTTTTATTCTCTTTCATTTTTGTTAACAATGTCCTATACCTATTTTTTTTAATTTCTGAGATAATCACTATAGGAGCAATTAGCGGTATGGGCTTTTGGTTGTTTTTGCTAACCTAAAAATTCTGTCCTCTACCTCGCTCCATCTGTCCTAAGGATTATAAACTATTTGTACAATCGCGGTTCATCTTTTAAATCACATGCTAGAGGTATGCAATATGATTGGATTATACCGAGCTCAGTATATATATTTAATTTATTCATGTTATTGACATTTGATTGGTTTTACTTATATTTTATATATTTTCAATTGTTTTTCTATTTAAAGTCTTCTGATACTACAAACATTCAGCCTTTTCATTTAAAGTGTGTTACATATTTACTATAATATATTCTGGAAAATAAGGCGTAGGTACATGTAGTTTTTCCACCGAAAAAAGCATGGATGTTCTGGTCATATAGTTTTTACTAGAATAGCCTATGTCAAAACGCAAATAATTCTCAAGGCATATTAGAAAATGAGAAATGATTATCCGGAAAAGTAGTGTTAAAAACATTCATAATAAATAGCCATAATGATGCACTTTTAGGTTAAAATTAGAAATATTGTTCTGTCTTGAAATGTGCGAATAAATCTAATACAGCCAGCACCAAATAGTATATTAAAATACAAGTTTCATAAGACACGATTTTTGCGCACGCGTTCAAGTTTAGAAAACGAGCCGCCAGGCGAGTTTTCTAAAGAACAAGTGCGCAAAATGTCTTATGAAACGTGTATTTTATACTATTTTTTCTATTTCGGTTATTAAAAGTTCAAAAAAGCTTAAAATAAGAGACATGTTTTGTTCGAATATTTTAAAAATTTTGCTTTTTTGAAGTTGGTTACTCTGATTTTTAAGTAGAACGTTTTAAATATTTGAATATCGGTGGTGCTATATGTAATTGTGTTTAAAATTCAGACTGATTTATACAATAAATTATTTCAAATTATCAACAAAATGGACGAAATAAATAACTGTATGCCCCCAGAGATTCGCAAAATAGCAGAAGACAATTTACAAAATCTTTCGTCCACAAATTCTCTACATATTTATCAAAACAAACTTTTATAACAGTTGTACTATTCAACATGGTAAGTAAATGTCAATAGTAGCTTCCGAAAACTTATCATCCAACTCTGCTTAACAATTTATATTGCTAATTAGTAAGTGAAATGTTAGCATGTGTGCTTTTTATTCTTTGTACAATTTTATTGCACATTTTTGTTACTTTAAAGGCTTATATTTTGACAGTTAAATACGATTTGGTTCCATTATTTTTGTTACCAACTTCAAAAAAATAAAATTAGCGTGCGATAAAGTAATACTTTATGCAACCAAAACGGGTGTCGTAAAGTGAACTTTATAGCACCGGAATAGAAAAAAGTATGTATCATATTAAGAAATTGTAATAGTGCCAAAGTGGAAAAAAGTACGTCAAATATGCACAAAAATGGGAAGAAACAATAAGTTTAGAGAATATTATATTTTTAACATGTTATTTGGTAATATTCTATATTTCTTTTAATAAATATACAGGGTGATTCTTAATATATGCGACAAACTTTAGGAGCTGATTCCTGGGGTTATTTTGATCATAAAAGTTCATAAGAACATATGTCCAAAACCGCTTAGTTCAGAAGTTATACAATGTTTAATAGAAAGTTAAAATAATAAATGGTTTTATTATAAATTAACAAAATAATCAGTAAAACAAAATTAAGTTCAGAAGTTATACAATGTTTAATAGAAAGTTAAAATAATAAATGGTTTTATTATAAATTAACAAAATAATTAGTAAAACCCTAAAAACCATAAATACCCCTGGTATTTTCGAACGGACTCGCCAGTCAATACGACGGAGGATAGCAGCTTGTAGTACAGTTGGGGGCGGTCAATTTCAACAGTTACTATAAGTTAATTTTGTTTTACTAATTATTTTGTTAATTTATAATAAAACCATTTATTATTTTAACTTTCTATTAAACATTGTATAACTTCTGAACTAAGCTGTTTTGGACATATGTTCTTCTGAACTTTTATGATCAAAATAACCCCAGGAATCAGCTCCTAAAGTTTGTCGCATATATTAAGAATCAGCCTGTATATGTATGTATTAGTTTATTTTAATATTTGAGTATAATGTACAGAGAGATCATAAATGCTTGACTGTGCCGCTTCATCGATATATCAACTTTAACTCGAGTTTGCCACACGTTCATTGTTGTAGTATGAATATTTAGTTTGTATCTAACTTCGCTAAAGTGGCTATCACTCCAATATTCTGTCATTTATTCGTTATCATTTTTGTTTAATTTTAAAGTTGCGTTGAAATCAACAATGCCATTTACGGAAGAACAAGATAAGTTTATTGTGGAGGCTTATTTCCGTAGTAACTGTTACCGAATGCAGAGTAGAAATATTCTACTGATTCATGTAGACAATAGTGTCACACTCGATTCCCAGAAATGGAATTCCAACATGATATTTTTGCAAGATATATCAACTGTCTTATTAGTCATTTTCAAGAAACTGGCAGTGTATCTAAGAAACACTCTTCTGGTAGACCTACTTTACTAACAGGAGAAGTGCTAGAAGATGTTCAAGAACGGCTGGACGTGAGTCTTAAGAAATCATAAGGCGACTATCAGTGCATACAGGTAAAATATTACTTTGATTGATATACAGAAAATTTATTAATTCTGATTTTATGTTCACATAGGACTATCTTATGGAATATCCCATAAAGCCACTAAAAAACTACACTTACATCCATATAAGGTATCTGTTGTACAGAAATTCTTGCCAACAGACTTTGAGAAACGCATATAATTTTGTACGTGGTTTAATAATAATCTTGCGGATGATAATTTGTTGGACATCACAATTTTCTCAGATGAGGCCTGGTTTCATCTAAGTGGATATGTCAATTCCCAAAATTATCGACACTGGTCATCTGTAAAACCACATGTTTTTATTGAAACTGACATGCATCCTATTATAATAGGTGTATGGTGTGCAATATCCGAAGAAGAATAATAGAGCCAATTTTCTTCCATGATAGAATAAATGCGGAACGATGTAGAACACTTCTTTTAGAACCATTTATAAGACAAGCCGACGATAATGAAAGACAATTTGGCTATTTTCAGCAGGATGGTGCTACCGCTGACACTGCACATGCTACAATCGAATTCATCCAAAGATATTTTAATAATAACCGACTGAATAGCAGAAATAGATGGCTTCCTAGATCACCAGATTTGACTCCTTTGAATTTTTTTCTATTTGGGTACTTAAAGAACACTGTTTTAAGACTCCACTACATACATTACCAGAACTACAAGATGCTATTACAAGTGCTGTTAACAGTGTAACAGATGAAATGATTCAAAATGTTTTCAATTCTCTCAAAACACGTATAAATGTGTGTCTACAAAATGAAGGATCTCATTTTGAACATATGTTATAATATTTCTAAATATGTAATGTTACCTATATGCAATATCGATCTTTATATTAAATTATTTTTAATAAAGATATTTTCAATTATTAAATGTATTTCTTGAGTTATTAAAACGAATAAATTTAACAAAGATTCTTGAAAATAGTTCACACGTAAAATAATAGATGTCGCTCGAACGAAATACATACAATTCAGAATATGATATATGCGGCAATTACACCATGACTATGAAGCGACACGGTCAACCATTTACGATCTCTATGTATAAGAAACTTAGAATTTTATTATGTCTTAACTTCAGTTAGTTCCGATGTTGTAGAAGGCATGTCCTCAGATGTTAAGCTCATTTGACATTTATCAGTTTTCTAGAACTAGGTCTAAATAAATGCCAAGTCGAGTGTTTACATCTAGTTCAACTCTAGGTTTTTGTAACTGACGCGTGTAAAGGGCTATATTTTACACAATTTTGGTGACCTTTAATTTAATTAAATTTAATAAATTGGCAGATGTAAAACAAGCTTTAGGCTTAAAAGAGGTGCAAATGATGCTACCGATGCCAAAGCAGCTGAATATGCTTTGAGGCAAATACTGCACTGTGGAATAGTAAAAGCTTCTACATTTTCCAATACATTTGAAACGTTAGTACCGCAACAATTTCAAATATCCAACATACACTTTACAATATAATAGATCCCCATTTAATTTTGTCTTTTGAGCTATTAAAAAGAGTTGAAAATATAAGTAAAATTGTTATCACTGAAACTACCCAACAACTTAATTTTTATCAACTTTTTCAAATTTTATTTTGTTCTATTTTATTATTTTAACATTATTAATATTAATTATAGTAAGATTAATGTTTGAAGTGTTATTTTAAAGTTTGTTTCCATAAAAACTGAGAAATCATTCTTTTTGGATTTATTTTCTACTACTAGAGGGCGTTAAATACAGGACGATATTTTGAGGTTATCAGAATCAATTTCAACAATGTAAATCGAATTTATGTTATGAACATGATACCATGCAGCGGTAACGAGATCAAGTTGGCCATGCACGGGCAAATCAACTAAACAATGGTTTGCATATCACAACATAAGAGTTCTATCATAGCTATCAAGGTGCCCTGAAATCGATATTATTGAAACTTTGTGGCATCGTGTAAAAGGTTAATTCAGAAATAATCCACAAAAAACAACAAATGCTTTCCAGACCAGTCAGGACATGTGAGGAATAATTACGTTAGATTACTGAAGGTTATTGTCGGAAAATATGCCAGTTTCAATTAAGCTGTTCTTAAGACCATTTTTTGCTGCACATGTAGCTTTTAATATTGTATTATTCCTAATTTTTGCACATAACAATGAATTAACACTTGGAAATATACAAATTGTATATATTTATCAAAATTCTCATACACCGAAATTTATGTTGTTAGGGCTCGTATTATAATAAAGAAAACTAACTAATCATACATTTATTAATAACCTATAGAATTTCAATATTGCAATCCATCGAGCGTGTTATTGAAGTCTATTTCCACATACCAAATTTTTGCGAGGAATACTCATAATACTAATCGTGACCTAATGCAGATATTGCCTGCAGAAACTAGGCAATTAATACTGAAATCTTATGCATCATATGTGATATTAAAGAGGACTGTGCACTATTATTATTTTCAAAATTTCTAGGGCATTACATTCTTCTTGCACTTATGGTGCGCCTTGCCACGCAAATCGAGATTGTCCTCTATCGGTAGAAAAATGAAGTAGTGAGTGTAGTCATGACTCTTTCCTATTACGATAATTATTCATGAAATATTAACATGTGAAGCGTGATGGGATATTATACAGTTCTGCGTTTAAAACGAAAAAGATACGCCCTGCAGCGTGCACATCCTTGTTACAACATGTATGACTATAAAATTGTATGAGAGGTGTATTGATCAATAAAATTGTTTTGCTGTATCAACCTTGCCTCCACCATAGAAGAAATGTTTTAGATCCATGCTTTATATATCTATATTTTGACCTCTTCGTAAAAATCATCAATGCCACATACATCATGCATTCCGATCTTCATCATCTTGTTTGTGAGAACATCCATAGATGTAATATTTACGGGTACTTTAACGGATTTAATTGCAAATAAATACGTACGATTACTTTTCAATGTCGTAATTGATGGGTTAAATGTAGTGCTCGAAACTAGTCTAGGTTATAATTATTGTAACGAAATGTATTTATAAACTTGACATTTATGTGTTACTACAGTTACATTTCAATTTATAATTGTATATTTGCATATGTAAATACATACTATATTTATGAATCTATTTTATTTATTGCTACTAACATTATTATTTATGGTACATTATTTTTTGTAAATGAAAAGCTTTGATAATTAATTTTTTTTCTACGTCTATTTCTGAATGCTTATAATGTAATATTGTAACTCATGAACTTCCTTCTATTTGGTGATTGAATATAAAACATTCTCTTGTAAAAAAAACCGGAAGTTAATCATTAGATATGATTATGTATATAAAATTTAATATTTGACATATTCAATTCGATCAATTTTGTGTTTGATAATATCATAAGTATGATCCAATAGTCATTACAACGTATTGTCATTCCTATCATTAACATCTGCCAAAACAAATCTTTTACTATTTTTTCTTATATAGTTTCATACAGAAACTCTAAGGATATCTATTATATAAAAGTAATAATCATAACATATATTTTACACATTACCTAACATTTCTACTAATACCAAACCGCACTTGAAAAATGAATAAATCGCATCGCTTACATTTCATAACTTGTCACTCGCTCTATACCCTCTTCCTTAAATCTATCAAAACAATCAATTACTTTATCCCCCCAAGTGGACTATATTTCAATACGATTATTGCATTACAAACAATTATAATTCTGCTACAGCTTCTGATTATAGCACCACATTATGGCACCCAACGTGAGGGGCATCGTTGGGTGTTACAACGTAGTTATGGTTTTTCTCTCTGCATATTTTTATTCCCTCAACCAAGACCTTTCTTTTTTAATAAATTCTATATCATAAAATTCATTTAAAATAGATAATACGTCCTACAAAAAGTACAAATGTAAGAGTCAATATAAAATATGTTAAAAGAAACAGGTGTAGAAATAAAAAAAAACTCATAAAAAACTGTCATTTGACATTTCCACATACATAATATATAAATATAAATAATTTAATACTACGCATTGTGGACATAGACTTCTAGGTATTTCTCGGCGCTGTAGTAACTGGCGCTTTACGGAAAACGGGAATAAAGTTTTACACCTTAATAGTCATCTCTATGCTATGAGGCTCTAAGTTCATGGTGTGGGACAACGAAAGCCGTATATTATATCCGTGAAAGTTCTAACAACGACTTACTTTGCTCTTCCATATCAGTATACCATATGAAGCTATGCTATGGAATTTCCATAGTATTTGCTACTTGGTGGGTCGCTATATTTTTAATTGTTCTTATTGTACATATAGCTGTGTTTAAATATTTTCAGTGTCTCTGTATGATTCATATTGTCCATACTTAGACCTAAGTCTCTTATCTACATTGGTAGATAGTACATCCATCGTCTGTGTCTTCTCTAGAATCAATTTGAATTTATTTGTTTTGAACTAGTATTAGCACTCTCGATGCCTTTGCCTTTGATCGATTGTTCTTCATCAGTCTTTTTTGAAGGCTATGATCAAGGTGTCATCTACTTTGTAATTTAAGATATTAGATATAATAAATAGCAACGGGCCAAGAATAGATCCCTATGGCACTCCAGCATTAACATTTTCTACTTTAGAATAACCACCCTGCTACTATACCATTTGCATTATATCTTATTGTTGTGAGGGCATCATCGGAATCATGAATCAAACCCTTCATAATAATAATAATAATAATAATAATAATAATAACTTTATTAATTACCCAACAGAAAACTCCAAATGGGGCAATACAATTACAGAAATGCTCGATAATACAATGTTCAAATTATGAAATGATGTATCACATGATTACAACAAAAACAACAATTAATAAATTGGAAAATTGACACTAAAATCGCACAAGTTACTCATGACGATTATTGAAATTTATAGCAGCGTGATATAAGGGCGCTTTGTATAGAATATTCGTCCTGGGCGTCGGAACCATAATTAACTTGCTTGCCCTCGACTGAAGACGTGGAACCAGGATGTTCACCCTAGAAAGCAACTCCGGAGCATCCAATACACTCAAGAGTAAGTTATTCATGAAGGAAGCGCTGATGTCAGTTCTTCTTTCGGATAGTGCTCTAAAATTATGTCTCAAGAGCAATGCGCCGTAGTCAGTATTCTGAATCGGATAGAAGCCATCTAGTTTAAATGATAGGTATTTCAGGAACCTTCTTTGCACCCGTTCAATTGCGTTCGAGTAAACATGATATATCGGGAACCACACCTCAGATGCGTATTCTAGTTTGCTGATAACGAGGGCATAGAAAAGGGAACATATCGTTTGTAAGTTAGAAAAACAATTACAGGTACGAATAATGAAGCCAAGTATTCTATGCGCAGAAGCGGTAACGGATGATATATGCTCAGAAAACGTAAGTGCACAATCAAAAAAAAACACCCAGGTCTTTAACGGATGACAAAGTAGATATATATATATATATATATGTTGTCAATATGATACTCTGAACGAATGAAATTTATCTTCCTAGTATAAGTGACAGAGCAGCACTTGTCTATATTGAGATATAGCTTATTGCTCCTGCACCAGGCAAAAATTATATCCAAGTTTCGCTGAAGTATATCGACATCCGAAGAAGTCGCTATTCTATGATAAATTTTTATATCGTCAGCATAAGCCAAAACAGGACATTGAATCGTGCTAATAAGATCGTTAACAAATAGATTAAATAAAAGAGGACCCAGATTCGAGCCCTGTGGTACACCAGATGATGACACATACTGAAGGGATCTGAAGCCATTATAATAGACATAGTTCTGGCGGTTTGACAGGTAAGATTTAAAAAAGCAGAATAGTGCGTTATCAAAGCCCAAATAACTCAGTTTGCGGAGCAATATTGAGTAGTCAATACTGTCAAAGGCACTTGAGAAATCCGTGTATATCACATCCAATTGTCCACCCATGTCCAGCGTCTCAGCTATTTCTTGGGATAATGTGGTTAAATTGGTGATTGTTGATCTTCTTGATGTAAATCCATGCTGGTGGAAGGACATACACGATTTGGTGAGAAAGGCGACTCGTTCATTAATAATTGATTCAAAGATCTTTGCAAAAACAGGGATAATGGCAATAGGGCGGTAGTTGTTGGGGTTGTTAGCGTCACCTTTTTTAAAAACTGGACAGATCCTCGCAATCTTCCAAACATCCGGAAAGACGCACGTGCGTAGAGCCAAGTTGAAAATCTCACATAAAGGTTTAGCGAAAATAGTAGCACAGTCCCTCACCAAAAAACAAGGAAGGTTGTCATTTCCTGAAGTAGATTTATTTTTAAGTCGTTTACAATGCCGAATGACTTCTTCAAGGCCGATATCCGAGACATGTACCAACGGATAATTAGACAGCGAATCAGGTAAGTCATCAATTACGCCACCACGCACGAAAGCACCAGAGAAAGCCAATGCAAAGGCATCAACAATGGCAGATGGTGTGTTATATTCCTGCGCGGAATCATTAAGTTTACTTGGAATTCTACTAGTACATTTTTTTGATCTAACATAGTCCCAAAAGGAACGTGGATCAGTATATAACTTGTGTTGGATATTGTTATTGTAACACATATAAGCTTCAGAGATCTTGGCCTTAACTATTTTGCGTAGTCCCTCAAATTCTCGTCTAAAATACATGTCACCGGTTTTTTTCCACTTTACATGATAATACCTCTTAACTGATAATTCATTCTTTATATCAACAGTGAACCATGGCGGGTATTTTAAAGAATTAGAACTTGCAACTGACTTAGGCACCGACAAGTCGAGAATGCCATAAATTATTCCATAAAACTCATGTACTGCCTCGTTAACATCAGTACAACTTTTTAGAATGGACCAGTCAGCATGTAAGAAATCTGAATAAAGATTATTGTAATTGGCTTTATAAAAATTGTATCATTTGTTATGATTAGATATAAAAGCTGGACATTTTGAAATTGATCTATATGTGAAACTTATACTCAAAGCAGGATGATAAGTATCTTCATACCATAATGACATTGTTTTGTAAGCTAGATCTCATGTGAGGCACAGTCCAAGGCTTTACTCAACTCGTATGTTACTACATATTGCAAAACATTCTTGTTCATCCCTCGATTTACGAATAGCTTCAATCACATCTGAAATTTTATTGTTAACATTTAATCTAAGTTAATGAGGTTCTTATAATATTTTCTGATAATATCTAAAAAAATATGACAGTCTTGCTTACTCTAATTTTATTTTGAGTACATTTAGGACTTCTGCCGTGCCATGGTAAAACACTGTATCTGAAAAAATGTGTTTTTTAGGTTTTGCGCGTCTCCGATTTAACTTTTTTCACTCTATCTCTACCTTCTATTTGCATTTTTCTATCATGATTTATAACGAAATTATGAAGATGGCTAAACAGTGTAACATGATTGCACCTCTTTACATACTTAGGTAAAACAACGCATAAGGCTAAAAAAACACATTTATGCAATGGTAAAACGACTTTATGTCTTTAAATTAGTTTTTTTCTAAGTTTTTCCGATGTCATACTTTGGCAAAACAAATTAAAATACCATACAGCGTTTTACCTTTGCAAGTGTATGGAATTTCTGATGGAAAAACACTGTATCTTCTTCATATAACTTCTTTTGCCGTTGTTTCGGTAGGTGAAGTGCATTTGTAAGGTTATGTCTCAATTGGTTCCTCACATTCGTGTTGTGTGCTGGTCCAAATGGCCCTAGAACCTGATAATCAACGAGAAGTTAATAAATACCAATGTAAGATCTAATCGACAAAAAATTTACTACACTTGGACGTAACTACACTTTTATCACCGATTGTTTATAAGCAAGCTTTCGTTAGCAGCCTGTTAAGCACATTTTTTTGTGATTTACTTTTTTTTTAGAAAACATATGAAGAATATACAGATGACTCTATTAAAGATAAAGATTATATTCCATCTTCAGACTACTCGAGCACTGAAGAAAGAGAATCAAAACACCACAAAACAAACGTTGAACGTGTAAAAAGAAAAATAATGAAAGAGCCGACTGATATTTCTAGTGATTCCAAAAACAATAATGTTCATGTTCAGAATAATAATGTCTCTGAAATGTGTAAATACATCTTGGCAAGTGGAAAACATCCAGAAAGACGGAAAAAGCAACACTTGCTTGTTAGTTTCAACATATAAAATACAAAAGGAAGTTGGTCAACAGTTACCAGAAAGCGAAAATGATGGTGAAGACGGGCTAATGTTAAGTGAGGAAGAAACAACAAAAGATCAAGAGCTTTAGAAAAAGAGAGTAAGAGAGACTTTTGGAACTTAAACAAACACGAACAGCGAATATGGATAGCTTGCCATATTTCTGAGGTACCCTCAAAAAGAAACATAGAAAATTGTAAAACAAAATTTACTAGCATCTTCAAAGTTCCAAAAGAAGGGAGTGAAAATGTAATCGTGTGTAAAATTTTTTTTATGAACACTGGGATACACCAATTGCGCTATTATAGACTCCTTTTTAAAAGCCTGCAAGGACGGCTACAGTAATAAGCTTCAGATACCAATACCGGGCCAAAGAGGATGTCATGAACCACCACAAAAAGTGGCATCGACTCCCGTAAAGAATTCATGCTCCAAATAGTCAATTAAAATAATGTATAGCGACTATTGTGAGATTCATCGAGAAAATAAGATTTCGTATGAGAAATACCGGCGGACATTAGATGACATGAATATTTCGTTTTATGAGTATCACGCAGATAAATGTGGCTTTTGCATTCAGAAACTCCTAAATCCCAGTGAAGAAAATTTAAAATTTAAACAAAAACATCTTGACGAGGGCAGTAATGACATTTTGCCTTATATAATTATTTTATGAAGGTTTGTAAAACCAGAAATAAATACCTTGTCCTTAATGAGACTTTTGCTGCGATGAATAAAAAAGTGACCACTTCTGCATTATATGGTAGGAAGCAATAACGGGGAGACGGGTCGAAGATATCGCAAGTGCCTTTATAAAATTCCTGGAACTAAATCGAGATTTCAAGCATATTATCTTATGGTTAGATAATTGCAGAGGTCAAAATAAGAACAATATTTTGTTTTCTGAGTTGATATCTCATTTAAATTCTCCTTTTTGTACAATTGAGACACTTATTTTGAACTATTTGATCAGTGGTCACACTTATATGGCCGCTTACATGGAAAAATTGAACAAGTCATTCGCAAAAAAGGAAACGTGGAAGATTTCACTGATTTCCAAGAAGTTTGTAATATGAGTTCTAAGAGAACAAAAGCGGTACCAATGCAAATTGGAGACTTTATGAAATTTGAAAATAAGTTCAAAACAAATAATAGAAAGAAAACCAACGATCAAGAAACGTTCCCTTACTTTAAAGACCTACTAAGTGTAAAACTTGTCAAAGGATCGTTGCAGCTTTATTTTAAGACCGATTTTGATAAGTGGAGTATAAATCATGCAATGTGTTAGGAAACAGATGTACTTTGACACTTCCAGAAAAACTACAAAACCCTCGTGGCATATCAATACAAGTAAAAAGATCATAATTGATAATTGAAAATAGGAGGGTATTTTGGATTAATTTGTCAGAAAATGAAACGGCAGCTGATTTATTAGAAGAAGATGTTTAAGCTTTGTATCTTGTAAATTTTTATTATTTATGTAATATTACTTTCAAATTTGTTGAAATTAAATAAACTTCTCAATAAAATATATATTTATGCATATTGCACCTTTATACTAGTAATAATTATAATTTGGAATGAAAAAGAAAAGAAATTTAAAATGAAGGTAAGAGACATTACATCGTTTCAAATGAAAATTACTTCTGGATAACTTTAGATATTACAACGCCAAAAGAAGTTAAAGCAATATACCTTGTTTTCATCATTAATGACAATTTTATTTAAAAAAATACATAAAATGGTAAACAAATTTAAGCGACACAAAATGTGTCAAAATTGTGTTTATGCTTTTAAATGCACGAAAAATGATGAAGACTAGTGTTTGAAGTCTTACACTATAATTTCGCTAACATCGAAACAAAAATGTGTAAATGGCAACAATTCAAACTTTAAACGCTTCTCCTGAAAACTAACATTTTTTCGTATACAGTGTTTTACCATGGCACGGCAGACTTTTAACTTAGAGTAAAACTTGTTTGCAGTGTAAGCTATAATAATACTCGCAACAATAAAATATTTGATGTGACTATAGGGCAGTAATAAATACTTAGTATGATGGTATTCGCCTGCTTATTATGCTATCGTCATTTATAAGCTTTATCACCAAAATCTCTTTTATAACATAAAAAGGAATACTACACCGTATCAGTAGAAATATAACGTGAATTGCATTAAAATAGAATAATAACTAAAGGAGGCAGAAAAATTAACGGAAAACTATATGAAATTATCGGGAAATAATCGGTAAATAGATGGAAAATAATGGGAAATAATTGAAAAAACCAAAAAATAGCAGAGAAATAAGAGGATAATAACAGAATAATAACTTAAAAGTAACAGAAAAAACACAGGAAAAATTGAAAAATATCGGAAAAATAATAAGAAAATAATAAAAAATTGAAAAATATCCGAAAAATAAATTAAAATAGAATAATAAACTAAAGGTGGCAGAAAAATTAACGGAAAACTATAGGAAATTATCGGGAAATAATCGATAAATAGATGGAAAATAATGGGAAATAATTGAAATTAACCAAAAAATAGCAGAGAAATAAGAGGATAATAACAGAATAATAACTTAAAAGTAACAGGAAAAACACAGGAAAAATTGAAAATATCGGAAAAATAATAAGAAAATAATAACGAAATCATCGGGAAATAAGGGGATAATAGCAGAAAAATAATAGGAAGGAATGGGAAATTTAGTGGAAAATAGTCGATAATAATCGAAAAATATATGGAAAATAATAAAAAATTGAAAAATATCCAAAAAATAACTTCATAACAATCGAAAATCTATCGAAATAATATTAAAATAACATCAACTTAGCGGAAAACTAACCGATAATAAAAACATTTTTAGAAAAAAGCGATATTCTGATGACAACATTTTTCGACTTTGAGATTTTTGCAGTCCCTTGATACCAAAAAAGTGGTTTTTGAAAATCTTGCACTTTCTTTCTCTCACTGTCTATGAAGATAACGGCCAAACGTATAAACCTATCGACGCCAAAGTTTATATTTATGAGTATAATCTTTTTGTCGAGAACCCATTAGATTTTCAGTGAAATGGGTAGACAGAAAATAGCTTAGGTAAAGAAATCAAATTTCATCAATATTTTGGGAACTACTAAATTCAAACGAAAGTACGTAAAGCTTGATTTTAAATATATGTTGTTTAAAAAAAAATTATAATCTTGACCGGAAGTAACATTTTTTACTTTTATCGAATAGCAGTTTTTGCAAATATCACTCAAATTATGCATTTTATACAGATTTATTAAGAGTATAGAACTATTTAGTAATGTATTTGGAATCATTCTTGTATAAAAAAATCAAAATTCAGACCGGTAGTAACAATTTTACTGACAAAGTAATTTTTTTAAGAAGATAAAAATATTTAAAACTTAAGTTGGAAAAACTGATTTAAAAAATTCTGAACAAACATACGTGTAAGAAAGTCGTGTGGTGTCCACACCTCATTTTTTAGTATTTGAAATAATAAAAATATTCATTCTTTTAATCACAAATCTATATTATTGTATTTTAATCCTGCTATTAACGCAAATAAACTAACTAAACTAATCGAACTGAACTAATCGAATTTTAAAATTCCGTCAAAATGATGTGTAACCTTATTTTGTACCTGTGTCAGACATCTCTAAAGCAATCAAATTTGTTCGAAGTAGGTCATCAATCGTACAAAATAGTACATTTTAAAATCGATAACATTCTTCAAGAAATTTGCGAAAACTGTACATACAAATGTTGTATTGTACCCGAGACTAGATGCACATTAATTATAAAAAACATTTGAATTACGGCCGAGTCTATTAATTTATATGGGAATGCTTGAAGGCGAAGTCCACGAAGGACAAACATTTTAAACACTTTTTTTACAAATTCTTAATAAAGGTATTTACCACTAGACTCTATATAATTATAAATGCCCGGTAATGTATAGTAAAGTTTTACAGAGTTGTTTAATTTGTGTACAACAACCCAATAATGTATGCAATTTTTGTATAATGCCTCCAATCAAACTGTTTGTTACACATTTTAAGGACTATGAGACAAAACCCCTCACATTTACCTATGAAAAGTTGAGTTTATGTTAGTCAATATAAGTACAATTTCAAGAAGAAACATTCCGCATCCTGTGTCCTAGAAACAGCTACGATCATATTGTAACGAAACTAGTAGACATCCGGGCGACAACAAAAGAAAGGCACACTTCCGAGCGACAATAAAAAGAAGTTGTAAATCATCTCGACGCGACTGGTAAACATCATAAAGCAATAAATCATCCATTTGCGTTGTACTGCAAAGAGACAGAATGTCTCTTGTATGTTCTACAGGCATCGAGAGAGAGATACGCGAATGCTCCAGATGTTTCGTATGTGTATATAAGGCGACTGGATCACCGATGGGGATTCAATTGCGGAATTAATTCCGGAATAAGAAAGTCCTTAAGAGGTAGCCGACGCGCATAGAAATAAATACAGTCGTACAGTAGAAATAAATAGTTCTTAAGTGCCGTGTTATATAAATAGAAGTGTTATATAAATATACGGACGGACATATTAGTAATAGAAATAAATAAATACAAATGTTAAATTAAACTGTAGTAGTTTAAGTGTGATACGTTAGTGTTTATATTTTTATATTGTAATAATTTTAAGTTACATAAATATACAGACTGTTTTAAATAAATAATTGCACGAGTTGTTTATTGGAACCCGAAAACGTTACAATATGTTAAATTCCATATTTCTTGATCAAATAAGCTCATTTAATATTGAATTCTATTTGTCGCATACTAAGACAGTCTAGTGGATAAATTTAAAAGATTTACCGACATGCATTGGTTATTTAAAGGGTTTTACGTCGATGTGACTCTGTCAATTAATCAAACATGTTTATAATATATAATAATAAGACGGGATTGATAAATTTTGATAATTATGACTGAATTCAAGCAGAACTACAAACTATACAACGTGAAGTTCACTAAGATACCAATTATTATCTTAATAACGTATTGTTTTCTTTTCGAAAGGGTTTTATTGCTCTCTAAGTTCGAAATAAGACGTCTTTAGGAAAATCACCTAAGAAAGAAAACATCTTAAAATAATTTAAGCGATAATCCCCTGAATTTATATCTCATATTCAGCAAACACTTGGTATAACATTATTGAGCTAATCATTTTCAAAGAAATGGAATCGTAATTCAGAAAACACAAAATATGTTTCTACAAGAAACTGATTGCAAGAAATACATAAAATGACTATGCGAGATATAGCAATAATAGAATTACATGTCTTACATAAAGTTTTCACAATTTCTGTAACTCTCCTTGTGTGTTTGTTGTCTCTGTTCAGGATATGCATTGATGTAAACGATTTATCTCCAATTAATAAAATATGTGGGTTATATAATAACTATTATCAGTTCATTGATATTTTTAATGTCTCTAAACAGGCTATCGACAAATCCTCCAGGTATGTAATTTTCTGTCGAGATTATTGGTATTATAATATCCTTGCGTGTTCCCTGACGGCATTTTTATCATTGAGGCATTTTAATACGTAGTATTGCATTGCATTAGTATTGTTTACGTTAATTCTTTTAATGTTTATCTATCCTTAGATAATTTTAATTGTAATTTAAATTTATATGTTATATAGAAACAATAGCATAGGTATTCTTATTGCTTTCTATGAAATAAAATATAGAATGTTGTCATTAGGTTTTTTAAACACTTCAGAGTAGGTACACCAATACCAATCAATATTTCTCTTAAGTTAATAATTGTACCGCTGTATTAAATTTAATAATGCTATCATAAATTATTACATAAAATATATAATAAGTAACAAAATCATAAAAATAGGGATATTGTTTGTTGAAAAAGAATGTATTTCCAGTCAGCTTCGCAGCATTGCACCATTTTATTCCACGATGTAGGAAAAACTGGAAAAACCTTAACCATAGTGCTAAACATTACTGACCCTTAAACGTTACGTTTTAAAATCCACTTAATAGCATCTGGAGACATGAGCGTAGCCATATTTTGGGTAGGGGAGGGCAAGGTTTAGATGTATTAATGGGTGAAGTAGCGACATCTACTCATTTATTTCATCTCTATAAAACTGGACGGAAAATGACACAACTTTGGATTTTTGGCTACACCTTTTAATAAAATGTTTAATACAAGATGAAAACTAGTAAATGCTTTTACTTTTCTGGGCATAGGCAGGATTTGCAATATGGAGATCGAAATGACGAAAATCGTAAATTGTTAAAAGAATAATTTTACCAACCCAAATAAACATAAACAAACAAATAAAATGTAAAACATTGAACCAAATGCAATTTCCTTACATCTTATGAAAATGGCGACAACTTTTTCTTTCAAAAGTGGTTTGTATGTACTTCCGTAATATGATTGACGTTATTAAACACATGTATAGCTTGTAGTTATAAGAACAGTAAAAATAAGTTCTTTAGCAAATTTTTCCCCAAATATTTTTTGTGTTATATAGGTAAAATTTTGCAAAATTTCAGCTTCCGTACACGTTGCAGTAATGTACAAAATGATTATAATTTTTCACAAGAACGTACATATTCAGTTTTGGCGTAACATATTTTATTATGGTTACAATTATTTTTATTTTATCTAGCCTTAGAATCGTTGCCCCAATGCAATTATTTTATTATTTTTATTACATTTCAATAGAAACTTTATCTGTATTCTTTTGCTCGTTGTATAATTATTTTGGCTTTCAGAGGGGAGCAGGTGACCAGATCTGACTATTGAATTTAAAAAATCAAAACTCTTCTTCTCTGCATTTTTGGTACTAGGAATTGCGAGCATGTATCCCATAAGCTGCTTGAATGTGGTTGGCTTGATATAAGGCAAAGACATGATCTGTAAGGGTTTGTGTTTGTCTCACAAAAGAATGTCTTGTATTGAAAAATATGTTTTCGTTTCGATGTGTACAACATTACAACTCGCTGTCTTAATCTTGTCTCCCCACCAGTGGCGGCCCGTGATTTTTTGGAACGGGAGGGCACCGGGGGGGGGGTCTGAGTGTTTAATATCAAAAATTAAGTACAGACAAAAAAATAAACTCAATATGTTATTTAATTGGCTTGTTTGAAAATAAAATCCATTCGCCGTTCCTTACGATTAGCAAAATGATTAATAACTAATTCAATGAAATTTGGTGTTGATGTCAGTAATTGTTTTTCAATGGAACACATTGCTCAGGCACATATTGTCTGCTTTCCTGCATGGTATTTCTAGAAAATGTTTTTACAGTGCTTTTCATTTGCTTTTCCCCTTTTGTCGATTGTGTTTCACTATTTTTCAAATGAGTTTCCCATATCTTGTCACATTGACATTATATGTCAAATAAGATTCCCCTTTTATCAAAACAGATTCACTTTATATCAAATGCTTTTCACATTTATTGAACAGTACAGAATACCAATACATTATGTTACATATAAGTATAAGAAAAAACAGCATGCAACGAAAGCTGTCTGGTTAATATTACTAAAACATTGAAATAAACTTTGGGTAACTACAACTATATTAATTTAATATCTCAGTTCTGTTTAAACAATCCCCCAAATAGGATTCCATGTGCCGAATATAATTATTGCAATTTTGTTCATTTATTGCTTCTGATGCGATATGTACCGCGTTGTATAGTTCATCTTCGTTGTTCGGTTCTCTTCTTTTAATTAAACATTTCCACTGATTAAATAATTCTTCGATGGGATTTAAGAATGGACTGTATGGGGGAAGAAATATTGGAAAATGTCCGTGGGCTCTTATTAGTTGCAAGATTTCTTCGGTTCGATGAAATCTAACATTATCCATGACGAAATGAGCGCCTTGGATATCATCTTCTTGTAAATGATTTATTAAATTAGTTAAAAATTCTCCAAAATGTTCTGCATTATAGGGTCTGTCCTGTATTTGAAATAAGTACAGTGAAGAACTATTCATTGCTGCAGCAATAGAATAATTTCTTCCTCTTATCTGGGCTTTGACTTTCGTTGCTCTGGTATTTTTTCTCGTTCAACCATTATTCTGTTGTACTGAACAGCATAATCAAATCTTGCTTGAATAGTTTTCGGTGTGTTGCATCTTTCTGGTACAAATGAAATTCGTTTCATGGAATAGTGAAATTCCCTGAAAGCCCTACTTATGGTGGATATGCAAACTTGCAATTGAGGATTTTCTTCTAATAATTTAGTTCTTAACTTTTGAAGTGTTAGGGAACAATCTTCATCAATCCAATTGCAAAGAGCTTCCTTTTGCTCTATAGTTAATTTTTTTGGCCGATGACCGCCACTTTTCTTTTTAATTTGATTTGTTTTTCGATAATTGGCATACATTTTTCGTACCGTATTGGGTCGTACACTAAACTGTTGCCCTATAAAGGTTGACGAATGTCCGCTAGTCATACCTCTAATAATAAGAGAACGCACCTCATCACTTATTACAGCTTTTCTTCGTCTTTCACCATTCATGTTGTTTACAACTGAATGTGTGAAACTGAATTGACAAAAAGTGATATATATTTGACATATGAGGAAATTATTTGACATGCATAGCAACTACTAACAGAATGGGGGAAATTCATTTGAAAAATAGTGAAACACAATTGACAAAAGAGGAAAAGCAAATGAAAAGCACTGTATTCTCTTCAAAATTGAAAAACAATATTGCAATATTCTTATTATTATTAACTGCATTAAATTTAACAACAATTGCCAGTTCTTTTAATAAATTCTGTCACAAAGCCCTAGAAAGTATTGTAAATTCTCCTGTTTAGGATAGGATTTCATTTTAGATTTAGTAGCTACAACTCGATGCTGTTTTAGAGATTTACTCAGTCATTTATTTCTGGGTATGGGCAGAGAGATTTTTTTCTGTTTGTTGTAGTAGGAATTTCCATAACTGCTAAAATACAATTAAAAAATTATACATTTCATTAAATACAAATTAATTGTATGTGTGTAACTGAAAAGTTCTAAATTATTCTACTTTATACTAGGTTAAATACATATGTGTTGAATTTTTCTTCAAAAATGACTTCGAATTCCTTAGTTAAACAACTAAACGTCTTTTATGTTTTGCTCATAATATAATTTTGTATTGTAAATATTAGTTGTCATACTTATAGGTGGTTCACTTTCTGCTAAATTTTGGGATCCAATATCATTTGTGCTAGGAGCATTCATAGTTTCCAGACATTCTAAAATACATTTTGAAATCAGTATGTTTTTAAAATTTCAAATAATACTTAGTTTTTATAAAATAATATTTTATAATAAACATTTACCTGTAGATAGTTCCTTAACCGGTGAGGTTTGAATTGATTTCTTTTCAATATGGTCATGGCTGTGAGATATAACGATGTTCTCTAAAATTCTTATTTTCGAAGGAGGTTCCTTTACAATATAAAAAGATAAAAACCACATTAGAAGCATTTATTTTGCTTGTGCTTCATCTTTAATAAAAACTTTAATTATAAGTGCAAACCTTATCAAAACATATTTAACAATGATAAATAAGATCATATATTTTTTGTAGTAGTAAATAAGTTTACAAATTTAAATTACGAAATATCTTATTAGAGAAATTAAAGTAAAAAATTGTTATCATCATGTACAGATTTTTTGGAATATTTCAAATTATAAAGTCATGTTATTATATTTATTCTACTCCAATGATGATGTATGAAGTTACATATTTTAAAATTACAATGCAACGGTATTGCAATTTAATATAGACAAAATTGTTGAATATATAAAAGGTAAATGATAACAAATAATTTTGGAAATATTTTAATTTTATGATAGTTTATATTAAAAACACTTTTATGAAAAATAACCTACCCGTGTGAAATTTTGCATCAAAAGCTGTTGTTTCTGGTGTTTCCGTGCAGATTGAGAGAAATAATGCGGGAAGTGCATTGGATTCCTTCAATCATTTAAACACATGTGTGATTCAAAGTGTTTACCACACACAAATGTTGTTTGCCATAATTTTGACAGATCTTTATTTAGCAGGTCATTCCGGTTACAGCTGGTGATCCAGTGTAAGACACTACAAAAAAGATGAATTATTACAAATTAACTGTTACTCAAAAGCTATAACTTACCGATTTTCTTCTTTAAGAAACGAAAAGAAACTGTAGAATATATTTTGTTGCTGAATATTTTTACAAGTAAAAATACAACATCTAAGTACGTCAGATTTCTTCTTTCGTACAGTTTCCAATATTTATATCAACAACAAATTAACTGGCACCTTTACTTATTATTCTTTAATAAATTATAAGTTATAAAACTTAGACAGGTTATATTTATACAACAATATACAAGTATACAACAAAAACAAAACATGCCATTTTGAAATGTGCCCTTGTTTGATTTTGCGCACAAATATAGGAGATATGCAAGTGAGCTTTTGTCACTTCTGTTATTCTGTGATATTACATACTGGATGTCATCCAGCATCACCGAGTAGTGCCCGCTCGCTGACATACATCGCTCTCGCCCAGTGCCACTTTTTATCTACTCGATTTCTAATACAAACGGTGCATTCGCTTACGTCAGACTGTGATTTTTAAACGCGCTGAAGAGACGGACTGTTACTTCCGAAAAAAACCAAAAGCAGCAAAATCACAATTTTAAAGAAGGATAAAAATATATATTTGCTAATGTAGGACAAGTCTGCATATAGTGGTTTTGCTGCTAGGGATATTATTTGTTATCAAGAATATACAGGGTTAGCTTTAAATAGCGTCATTAAAAAAAGGGGCTGAAAGAAAAATATGAGCAATGCCCGTACAAGAAAAACGCCTTCCAATGTACACGCAGTGACGAGAAATTGAATTGATTGATTTTTCTTTTTTTGAGTGCAAGCCTGTCGGGGTTAATATACAATCATAATAATTTTTGTATAGAGGAATTTAAGTTTCAAAATAATATACTTCTATTTAACGAAAAAAAAAGCATGGTAATGCACCGAGGTTGTCGACTTTTTCCACATAAAAAAACATCGCTATAGAAAATCTTTTCAATTGTCATTCATTCTCAAAGGTTGTAACTATTTGCATTTTATCGTTTTTTTAAAAGAACTTTAAACTGGAATTACTACTAGTGGCATATACGTAAATGCGCGTAGGATAAACAAAGTTATGGACCGACTTTAACTACATTTTGGCCCTAAAAATTTACAAATTTTTGATGAGTTACAAATAAATTTCTTTTTTGATTTTCAGTTAGACATTTATACATATTCTTCAGATTCGCATAGCCTGGTACCTATTTAGCGGTAACCCTGTATAGTGAGCTTTTCGTCACTCGTACAATATTAATTTTAGCTTTTTAACTTAAGTATATTTTATAAGCCATTTTTGTTAGGACCTAAAAAGAAACTTCAATATTAGGATATAAGTTTGGTAGCAGACTTTGTTTGAACTTCGCCTTGTGTTTTGCTTAAGCTATTTATGTAAATGAATATTGAATTTTGAACTTCTGTTCTTTACTTTTATTTTATTTTAATTTACATTATATGTAATGTGCTTATTTAAGCGAATAAAGTGAATTATTATTATTATTATTATTTGATATTTGAATAAAACATATAATTATTATAACCCTGATGTTTTTTCTTCTTAATTTTGAACATGACTTTACAGCTACAAATGAACAAAGGATATTCAAATAGCCGCATCAACTGCTCTGGCATGATCTTATTCGTTTAGCCAAATTTTCCATAATGCTGGTACATAAACTTGGCTATATTTCTCGAGTAACACGTTGAATATTTTCTTTTAGGTTAACGATTGTTGCTGGCTTATTGGTGTACAAGAGAGTTATGATTTTACGTGCTGTACGGCATGTTGCACCGTTTTGTCGAAACCACTTTAGTCATCAATTTGGTGAAAAAAGACATACCGTGACAGCTTTACCAACCTCATCTTCGAAAAAGTATGATCCGTTTTCACCACCACTCCAAAGAGCGCACCAAACTTTCAGAGCGTAAAGAGCAAGTGATTTTTTTCATCCCAAATATGACAATTTTGTTTATTGACTCTTCCATTAAGATAAAAATCTGCCTCATCTCTTAGAAAAAAATTGTTGCAAGTCTCTTCAAATGTCTTGATTAAAGCAAGAAATTTTAACTCTGTAGGCGCTTCGTTTCGTCCTAATATTGTGTGAATTTTTTTGAATGCAATCGTAAATAATCTTTTATTTTCATAAAACAGTTGTACACAAAATATTTGTTGTTCAACAATTATTCGCATCAACTTTGTTTTGTTTTGATATTATGTAGATGGACCATCACATAAAAAAATTGCAGTTTTCTATTCTGGCACCAAATTAAACACTTCTTCTATTATGGGCTCTAAGTGAGTGCAAATGATGCATGATGCAAGTCAGATGTCGTTTTTGTTCTTTATATTTTATTTCTAACTGCTGTTGAATTATCTCAGAAAGAAATAGTTTACGCTTTACAGCTGGAGTTACCTGCTGCCCCTGCTATAGCATCAAATCTGATACTATTTTATATGGGGTAATTTATTTTTGCGTATTCGATGCACCTTTTTTTTATATTTTTCGATTTTTGTTTTTGATGCAGAAAGTTGTCTTTCTAGGTCAATTATTTTATTTTGCAAATTCTTTTTATTACGACTAATTTTTCCTGATGAGGCCTGCCTAAGCAGCTTCTTTCTTCTTGAGTTATAATTATTATTGGTTCCCCTGCTATAGGACTGCAAAGTGGAATCTTTTCCTGAATGTTTTTTCAAGTTGGTTCTTCATTTTTCTGATATCGTAACCTTTTTTGCTCTTGGCTTTCGACTTTTATCTTATTAAATTTTGAGTGAAATCGTTAGCTAGGAAATAGTAGTTAACTTCAGAAAAAAAATCAAATTTTACCATTATCTTGTTAACTACTTTTAGATTGTTTAAACAAATTTAATTTTAAGGAAAATAAAACTACCCAAAAGAAAATACGTGATATTTTATATAAGAAATTGTTAGAAATTTCTACCGGAAGCAAATTCTTTACTTTTATCAAAAAATAGTTTTTCAAGAATATCAAGCAATTATGCTTTCTAAACTCATATATTAAGAGTAAGAAAGTATTTAGCTTGATTTACAATAATTTTTGAATAAAAAATTTCAAAATTCGGACTGAAAGTAGCACTTTCGCTGTTATCTAATATCAGCTCTTTGTAAATATCTCGCAAATTATGCGTTCTATACAGATTTATCAAGAATATAATAGTAGATAGATAGCTATTAAGACACGAGTAAGAAAATTACAATACGAGCCGAAGACGAGTATTGTAATGAATACGAGTGTCTTAATAGCCATTAAATGCGAGTTGCATACACTATTTTTTCTACTACCCCATAATAAAACATTATTTTTTGAACATTACATTTCACAAATTTTAACTACTTATTAGTAAATTGCAGAGAACTGTCACATTTGATTAATTTTTATATCTCTCAGATATACAGTCGCCATATTGAATATTGATTGAATATGGGAATGTCACATTCCTATTGGATATAAACTTGTATCTTAATGAAAAATCTGTATTCCTATTGGACATAAACTTGTATTTTAATGAAAATCTGCATCTTAATGGACATCATTTAAGTACAGGTTCGGCATATCTAATAATACAATTAAAGTATGGGAGTAGAATTTTTTGTTTCGAAACTTGAAGCTGAAGTAACGCTTTTACTCACAGGTTTATTTTATTCAGATGATAGAGTTTCAAACTTAATTTGGAACGCATATCAGCTAAGAAAAGCGTGGTTCCCACGCCCTATTTTTTGCTGTTTATAAAAAAGTATTTTAACTCTGTACCAAATTTTAGTACAAAAAATGCTAAATTTTGAGGTAATTTTTTTGTTTAATTTTGGATTAAATATGATGACATTATTGTTTCAATATCATAGTTACAAGGATCGTTAATGGGGTGAGCTCTCATATGCTGTAGTCAGTGCAAATGCGTTGAAGGGAAGTTCTTCCATATCCTAGATAACACACTTTTCACATTAAATATTAACGAAACAAGATTTTGAGCTGGAACTCAAAAATGTACATTTTCGCCAGAATGACCAATGACGTACTAATTTTTTCATATCAGTTTTGCATAGGCATGAAAAATATGTACCATAGATACATAAAACAAACTCTTTTTCGCTATTATAGAGTATGCAGGTCACATTCCGATACTTATTTCATACACTAAATAGACAAATGTCTTTAATTTATACTTTTTAGTTTTATGTTTTTATCTTTATCTCTTGTATTTGAGGTACATTTCATGACGTTTGCTTACTATTGTTACATACATTAATAGATGAATGGTTAAAAAATTGGACAGGCAATACCCATCGATTCTTATTTGAATTAATTTATCTAGGCTTTGATTATTTAAACTATAGCAAGTAATCCAATTGTCAGTACAATGTTAGATAGAGATAATAATTACATATTTGTGTATTCTAGCATTTGTACTTTACAAAGGGGTATGTTGCATATACAATATGTGATTACCGATTATCGTGTGAATCTATTGTTAGTGTTAATGCGTTACAATTTATAATTATATACCCGATGTCAAGATATTGAGTAAATGTATGTAATGCACTCGTCTGTAGGTACAGGATTAAATCAATGGTGCAATTATTTTTACACATATCTGTTTTGGTTTACAAGTTTTGGTTATTGATGAATAATATGAAATTCAACCCGCTAATGTATATGTAATCACTTTAATAATATGACGGTTCGAATTTAATGTTTACGACCTTGCCCCGACGTAAGATAATTCACTCTATAGGTAACACATTCCAAATTGTAAAGATGAACATAAAGTGTTGGGGTAGGGAGTTGCAAATATATATATATACACCGCGGTCTCATCACTAGTAACATCATCACTTTTACTCTTCTTTGATCAATTAGATCTAGCACCAGTTCGAAATGAAACATGTGAGTTTTGTAAAGATTTAAACTAACGCATCTTATAAGTAAATGCAAAATAAATTATTGGTTGTTTGTTTGTTGTAGTTACTGTTAGCTGTCGCTTTGGTAAGCGCGGCCACTTGTGCTCGCCTGGATAATAGTAACAAATATCTACCGCCTGGACGTGGTGGTCCGGGGCCTTTCCCCGGAGCCGGCGGCGCTCCGAAATTCCCAGGTGGCGGCGGCGGCGGTGGTGGTGGAGGTTTTGGTAGACCCGGAGCAGGTGGATTTGGTGGCGGTTCCGGTGGATCAGGCGGGTTCGGTGGTGCTGGACGACCAGGTGGATTTGGAGGCGGTTCTGGAGGACAAGGCGGTTATGGAGGTGGTGCTGGAGGACAGGGTGGATTTGGAGGCGGTGCTGGTGGACAAGGAGGTTTTGGAGCTGGTGCAGGTGGTGCTGGTGGAGCTGGTGGATATACTGGTGGTGGAGGCTCAGGCTCTTATAGTGGTGGTGGTGGTAAGTAATCATCATAGAAGCACTGATATTGTGTTAGAAACATTAAGTTTAAGAAATGTTGCTTTCATTGCATATTTGGACAGTTATTATACTTTTAAAGAATGACATTTATACAGGCTGATTCATTTGCTTTACGACAAAGGTTAGGAGATAAAAACTACTGCAATTTTAATGAAAAATCTAAGGGCAAAATGCCGATTCTTAAAGATAAAGTTAGATTTTTTGTTTATCTAATTTATATTATAGAATTATAATTATTAGCTTTTTTCAAATCGCCCACTTTTTTTTAAATCGTTTAATCATATCATTTAATCACGAGCTCAACTTAAAATGTTCTAAATGTAGATTGTCATAATACATTTCAATTATTTAATATTATAGGTTTTTATTTTTACGTAATAAAGAAGACCATATGAATTAAATTCGAAATTTCAAAATAAAATTATAAAATACTACGTAGTAATAGACGATATTGTAACTATTAGGCACCATTTTTATAATAATATTAATATTTTTTAGGCTAAATATGGAGATAGAAATTAGACTTTCTTTCTAAATATTTCTTTAGCATTTTAGAACTATACGGAAACATATGAATTCACTTACGAGTATATAAATGTTACCAATCTAAAGGGGATTTCCCAAAATTTATCGAGCACAGAAACATGTCAGAAAAACAAGTAACAAGGGAATGAATTCGTTTAAAAAGAAACCGTAAAACGTTGTTAATATTCAGTTTTATTTATCTAATTAATCTATGAACCAGAGATACACACATATTCTGATGATTTTCATATGAGAAAGGATTTGATTCTTCAATGTGTTCGTTTTTTGGAGAGTTGTCACGATTGGTATGACATCAATCATGGCATGCCTCCATATATTGATAATGATATCCAACAATCATACCGTTTACAGTTTTTACACATCCTGTTAACGCATAATCTAACGCACAAAAGTATATACTGTGCCTTCAAATACTTTCCTCGTTAGAGATGGCCATGCTTTTTTTTAATGGTTGGTGACAGTGCATGTAATCGCGACACAAACGCATAATTTTGATAGTTTGGTTATGGCTTGTATGTGTCTGTAATTTAAATTTAAGTATGACAACTGTCAGAATTTGAAGTTTTCAAAAGCTTAGCATGTACACCAACATTGATTACTTAGAAAACTTTAAAAACAGCCTACTCTAATGGTGGAAGTATTTGAATGCACGGTAAATGCTAACAAGGAAATACATACGTTTATGAAACATTTGTTGTATATCTCCATTAATTTATATTATTTGTGATAATCATTACATGAGTATTCGAAATCCAGATATCCGTGATGGGACAATATATTCTTTTGATGTTCATAATTTTAACATTCGCGGTACTGTTTCTTTCAGCAATTTTCTAATGGACTTTGTTTAGAATGTAACAACCATCCTCTCTGATGGACGATGTTTATAACGTTTTTTGTAAATTACAATCGGCTCAGCCTGTAGTTATGGATATTTAATGTGTGTTTGTAATTGACTTACGCATTGCGATTTAGAAATTTTCATGTTTTTCAATTGGCCACTTAGATAATCTTTCCTTCATTTTTTTTGCCGCAAGTGTGTGTTTGCTGCAAATATAACGTTGGAGGCGTACATGGTCTAAGAGATTGTGACAACAGAAAATTTGTTTTCTAAAATGTCCTAACCAAAATAGCTAAACCGGAACCCCAAAGAACTGAGCGATTTTCCCTTAGAAATTCAAATTTTAAATTTCGAATATCTTGAAAACGAATCATGTAATTAATGATTTCTCAAGCATTAGGTGATACAAAAAAAAAACAATTGAGTTTTCGAATTCTCCATTGAGGTTTCACAAACTGACAAACCATACACAATCTCGTTGTATTCTTAGTCTTCCTTGGGATTCAATTAAAATTTTGCATGGTTATAAATCTTGTGCAGATGGCAATAATACGTTAGAAATATACAAAATGATCTTACTCTTCGACTGCAATGTCATTATAAATATTAGCAAATTTTTAAAATAAAAAAAATCTTTATAATATTTTTTGAGAGGTTATCAATAAGTCTTCTTCTTGGATCTAGTTGATAGGCATCTATATACATTTAACACCATAAATATCTAAGTCTAAGGACATTTTGACTTTCCAAGTACTATTCAAAAGTCGAAAACAATTTTTCCTCCGAAAATTTGAAAATATATCGAATACTTTTTTTAAAATCAAATGAAGATAGGTAATATTGATTTGTTACATTTAATTTAGTAGTTTGCCAACAACGTCGAAGGTGTAGATTTTTTTGTTTTATTAAGAAATGCTCTTCATCTAGTTCAAACAACACTGCGATATGATTATTGTCTTTCCTACATTGTATTATATATATATATCTCGGAGTCCTTTTCAAGATCTCAATCTCAAGTGACAATTTTTTCCACAATCTAAATACACGCAATCTTGGCTGCCGTAACTTAATTGAAAAATAAGTCGCTGTTATATATTATGTATTGTGTAAAAGCATACATAATATGTTTAGATGAGATTCAGTTCATGTCCAGTCCATAGGTACTTCACTTCTAAGAACCCAAGAGCTGTTGACAGAGGGTATTCTAAAAAAAACAAAAAAAAAAACGCAAAATTGAAATAAGTCGTATTGTTTCTGACAGCTGCGAAAGATATTATTTTTGCAAATATTGAAAGGAAATTTTTGTCCTGAATATTATTATATATCATTATATAACAGCATGTCAAAAAATAGATGAAGTGATACAAAAATAATCCTGTAAAGATGATATAAAAATATTCTGTAGAAAGTTATAATGCTTAAAATCACCTTATAATTGTATCCAAGCCATTGGATAATTAATGACAATGTTTTCAATTATTCGATTATTTACATTATTTTTTTGGCTAAAAAGTAAAAACATATTTATATAGGCTAGCTTCTCTCGCTATTTTCATCAGTAATATTATTTGAAGTATTTTTTTACGAAATCACGTCCATTTCAATAATTAATTACCTATCTACAGAAGACAAATTATTATTTTTAGCAAAGAAACAATTACTAATGGCATCAATGATCTAAGGAAACTTATATTTTTCATCTTGCAGAACTAATGAACGAAGCGAGAATTGTTCATTTATCACATTAGTACATCATTAATATGTTCGCGGGCCATTTATTCCTAAACAAAGCAGACTGATAATTAGTTATTGCACAAAGCTTTCCTAATCATTTGGAGTTAATTGTAAAACGGAGCCAAAGAAGCACAAACATTATAAATTAGCGTAAAGTTGTAGCATATTTATGTGACAAAAAGCGCAAAATTAGAATAGAATGGAATTTGGATGATGTGTTTCTTTAAATCTCTTTCGGTCAAAATATATATCAGGATTTTGTTTGAAAAGTCGTTTATATTTGGTTTTAGTTCACTTTTTTTTATTTAAGACCTCGACTTGACGCAATGAGAATCGAACCATTGGCATCTTGTTGATTATGCAAAAACAGAATATAGTATATTCTGTATTTGAAGATTCTGTATCAATAAGTAATAGAATAAGAAAATATAACTAGAGATAGTTTATAGCAAAATACTCAATGGATAAAATAAAGTTATCCGTCTTTACACTTATTACTACATCTTTTATGTTTACCATTAATTCAGACAACTGAACAGAGCCAATGTGTTATCGTCTATTCATTACACACTAATTATTGATTATATATATATATATATATATATCTATATTGTCAATTTATGCTAACTGCCCTTTAGAATTCTGTACATTATTGTATTAATGCACTTAGGTTTTGGAGGTGGCCCACAAATTCCAATCTTGAGATACGACAATGTCAATAACGGCGATGGTAGCTACAATTACGCGTATGAAACTGGAAACGGAATCCAAGCACAAGAACAAGGTTACCAAAAAGCTCCAGATACCCAATACGCAGAAGGTTCATTCTCCTACACCGGCACAGACGGCGCCCAATACGCTATCAGTTACACCGCTGACGAAAACGGATTCCAACCACAAGGAGCTCATTTACCAACACCACCACCAATTCCAGAAGAAATCCTCCGTTCCGTAGAACAAAACTTGGCTGATGAAGCTAGAGGAATCGTAGATGACGGTCAATACAAAGAAGAACCTCAAAGACAATACGGAGCACCTGGTGGATCTGGAGGATTTGGTGGAGCAGGATCTGGAGGATTCGGCGGAGCAGGATCTGGAGGATTCGGCGGAGCAGGATCTGGAGGATTCGGTGGAGCAGGATCTGGAGGATTTGGCGGAGCAGGTAGCGGTGGTGGTAAATTTGGCGGATCCGGTGGATTTGGAGGTGGTGCTGGAGGAGCTGGCGGCTTTGGCGGAAGTGGTGGATTTGGCGGAGCAGGTTCTGGTGCTGGAGGTGGTAAATTCGGCGGCCAAGGTGGATCTGGTGGATTTGGTGGATCAGGATCATTTGGAGGTGCAGGAAGTGGCGGTAACGCGGCAAATGGTGGCTACAGATACTAGTCTAGTGCAAAACAAAATGGATAAGTCAATACGTACATGCTGTATATATATTTTATAGTTTTTTAAATAAATTTATCTTTTTTTATAAACATTTGTTTTATATACGACTTAGAGGTCATGTGTTGAAACATATCATTTTGTTTAATTTTTTTATATAATTGTGTCTCATATACTTGTTTAAATAACTTTACATACTCCAAACAAAGTCGCCTTCTCTGGCAGTATAACATAGTTCGAAAGCCGATTGAAGAGTGATTAGTAATTTTTCCCTTTTCGTTTTAGCATGTGGTGGTCAACGGAAATTTCAAATTCATGACACAACATGCATATAAGCAAGTTTTTCAAAAATGAGGTTTTTGACCTATTTATTTGCATATAATTCTGTATAATAAAGTGTCATTCTAAATTATTGGTGCTGAATAAAAAGTGTATAAATTGTTTTCATATCATGAATGAAATACTACAAATGCTATAAACCATGGAACAAAATAATGATAAAGGTTATAATAAATATACTACTAGTCAAGAAGACATCAAAATTTTAAATTAAAATAGTAGACTATGATTAATATAATTATGTACAACTACTTTTTTCATTTGCGTGATTCTGCTTTTATTAAATCTCGTAGCATCCTTTACTCATACATATAAGTAATTCATCTTCACAGCTAGCTGCTTCCATTTTTGTGTCGGTATTTGTTAGTATCCATCTTCAACATCTAAAAGTGTATATAAATGTACACAGCATAGTAAACATTTAATTTGATTTTTCTTGTTTATAAAACTCGTGTTTCTTTGAAATATTTAAGTTTCACAAGTATACTCATAACATAAATACAAATAAGCAGTATATCAATGGCCAATTAGAAGCAAGATTGTTATGAACTCATTTACGATAATTTTATCTTTTGTGTCAACAGAGACATTGTAGTATTGAAGCAATAGAATTATTACACATTTAATTATAGCGCACATATTCTTAACTGTTTTAGTAATGACCTTTACACATAACTGGTCTCAAAGCTCGTTTATAACATCTCCGGCATCTAATTATTATAAAGGGGCCCACACACTGCGGTTTTGTTCGACAGTTTTGTTCGACGAACAAGTCTGTTCGAACAAAAATGACGAACGTCAGTTGCCCACAGACTACAGTTTTGTTCAGCAGTTTTGTTCGACAGTTTAATAATATGAAGACAATATATGTGTGTGCAGTGGCGGCGGCATTAGCCATAAAATCAAAAGAGAAAAAAAAAAGAAACGGGCAAAATGGGCGAAGGAAGGAATTGCAATACCATTACAAAGGATTATAAGATCAGGGTGATACACAGTTTGGATTTTCCGAAAGTTGTTAATAGATGTTTACAAAATCTCTAATGTGGGGAATAATTACCTTCGGAGAATTGTGTTATAGGTGCAGTAATTTAAATCTTGTAAAATATTTGTATGTTTTAAATTACATTATTTGATTACAATAAGTTCGTGTACAGATCTTGAAATTACGTAGATTAACTAAACTTGAAATGGTAAAGATTTTACTGTTATAGTAACACGACTTAAATAAATATGAATATATAATACTACATAGAACTACACCACTGCAAAAAATCGTCGTCTTTTAAAACTGTTTACCCCACACACTTCAGATTTGTTCGACGGTTTTGTTCGACGGACATAAACAGGCCGAACCAGATTATTTTCAACAGATTTGTACGCCAACATCAACGACGGTTTTCGACCCACACACTTCAGTTTTGCGACGTTTTTGTTCGAACAGACTTGTTCGTCGAACAAACACGCAGTGTGTGGGCCCCTTAATGGGGGTGCATACTAGTTGGCTCCGGCGGTCAATTTTTAATCCTCTTGTGCAAAAAGGTTACAGGTAAATTGGCTCCGAAAATATTTGCTAATTAGGTCCCGTTAATCCTCCACCGCGGATTAACATGGAAACTTAAAATGTCATTTAGAAGCACCTAAACTGTGTTATTAAGAAAAGAAGTAAACAAATCCCACCCTCTCATTATAAATCCCACTTACAGTGTATGAAAAATTTGAGGTATATAAATTAAGAATTAGAACTATGAAAATTAGTTTACTTTTACCGTAAAATGGAGTGTGTCGAAAAAATGTTGAGTGAAAAAGGGAAACCTGTAATTGTTTTAAATAATTTTAAATATAATTTTCACAAAATATTGTGCGAGAATGTGCAAAGATGGCAATGTGCAAAACGTGGGTGTAAATCATTCATTAAAACTCAGGGTTCAAATGACTGCATAATGGAACATAACGACGTACATAACCATGATCCTGTAAGTGTACAAACTTTAAATCGTCAAAAAATAAGCAATTCCGTTAAGAGAAAAGCAGTTGACGGCATTTGTGAAAGACCCATGAAGATCCTTCATCAAGAACTGAAAACGTGCGACGCTGATACAATAACTGTGACGGATGTAAACTTAATACGAAAGTGTATGTACAATGGTCGGAAAAGTGTGATTCCAAAAATTCCGAAAAATTTAAAGGATGTTCATGATGTTTTGAATAGTATAGACATAAAAACAAATAAGGGAGAATTATTTCTTCATCAAAACGATGTTAACAACAATTTTGTGGCTTTTTTGTGTGAAACAAACATAAAATTTTTAAGTAAAATGTCAACAATCTACGTTGATGGAACATTCAAATGTGCAACAAATTTTTTTTATCAACTTTTTACTGTTCATGGTCTAGAAAACGATCACTATATACCTCTCGCCTTTTTTTGTTGTCGAACAAACAAATTATTTCAACCCTGTATCTGTTTATGCCGATTTTGAAATAAACATCCACAAAGCAGTCTACAGTGTTTTTCCATCTGCTGTAGTAAAAGGATGTAGATTTCATCTGGGTCAATCATGGTAAGTCAAAATTTTAAGTCAAAAAGTAGTAAAATACATTATTTCATGTTTTGTAGGTGGCGTAAAATACAAGAAGTAGGGCTACGCTCAGAATATTTGCAAGATTCTGAAATTGGAAAATATCTCCAATACATTTTCGGGCTTCCATTTCTGAAACCAACCGCTGTGGGGGATTGCTTCGCCTTGGACTTCGCCGAAATTCAGCCCGACAGCAAGAAAGTTAGGGATTTTGCAGATTATCTGGTCGACACGTACATTTCTGAGGAAGCACTGTTTCCACCACGTATGTGGGCAGAATGCAGTTCCTCGTTGGAACGGACCACGAACGCGTGTGAATCGTTTCATTCCAAGTTTAATTCCCTTTTTTACACAGCACATCCTAATATCTACCAGTTTGTTGAAGTTTTAAAAAATATTCAAATTGACACATACATTAAAATCTTCAGCTCATCAACTAAAAAAAAAGTGTACAGGAGAAAAAAAAAATCACAGAAAGATTTTATTGACAGCAAAATAGAATTGTTAAATAAAAATATAATTACTAATTTTGAATTTGTAAAATGCGTATCGCAAAAGTTCAAACGATAAATTATTGTTTAAAATGTCACTTAGCTACATTATATACATGCATTATACATTAAATACATTTATTTTCCGCGTAATGTTTTATTTAAGTTTATTTAATCCTATAAACACCTGGGAGCCAACTATTATATGAGCCGGGAGCCAACTAGTACAAAGTATGGGAGCCAACTTACCCACCATCCCTTCCTAAAAACTGACCGCGGGAGCCAACTAATATGTTGGCCTTAATGGTTGTAAAAGGATAATGTGATTTCAATCTTTGTGGAATTGGGACTCATTTTTATTAATTCCATTTCTATAGATATAAATAGTTGTTGAGTAAATGAGAAATAATATAGTACAATTTACATAATCTATAATAGAGAGATCTAAGGTAATATACATATATACATGTTGAAACATAGTTAAAAGAACATTTATCTTTAATAAGACAGCATTATTTTTTCTTATAATTATGAACAGATAGTTGCAAACATATGGAAATTACCACAGTTTTTTTTTAATGTAATTTTAACAATAATATGAGTGTATTTTATAATGAGTGTTTATTTAAATCAAACAGGATACAGAAATAATTACCCAGGTCAAATTAAGTGAATATTTAAAATTAAAATTTGTTATTGATGGTGCATGACGGATTCCTTTGTTCATCTATTTCTATGCTTTTATATGTATTAATTTAAAAGAACTTTATATAAAACTTCACATGTACTCGTACATATGTAGTGTATATACATACGTAAATTTTAACGATTGACACAAAAGTTCTTATTATTAGTACTTTATGTCCATACCTTAGAACATTACTGTCTTGACTTTCATAATTTGAAATATTTTACAATCTATATTTCGTCCTGAAATTTAAAATTTCTGAAATGAGACTGTAAGTGTGACCTAAATAATACAAGAACACTGTAGTTTTATCTTAAACTGATAAAGAACAAAACATGACAGACTTATTATTTTGCCTTTGCAATAAATAATTACACTTTAATTTAAGCAATAAATAAATAATAATTTTCTATCGTATGACTCATCAATTCAACCTGTGCTGGTGCTTTTTACTCGCTGACAGGAACTGGTCTCAAGTCAAAATCCTCTGCAATAAAAGGCTATCTTATAATATAACACCTACACACATTTTGTCCAAAATTGATTTGTTGTTTCTTTTATTAAAATGTTCTTTAAAAGTACACTATATATTGGACAATTAATGTTTCACTGTTAAACAATTTTTGGTAGGAATTGGACATCCATCGTCAACATTGTTCAATTTTGGACAAATTATGTGTAGGTGTAATATTAACTGTCAACAAAGCTATTTTCAAAGATAAAATTTGAAGATAACATTTGTTGTTTTTTTTATTTAAATGTTCTTTAAAAGTACATTAGTTGTCCAATATATAATACAACTAATGTTCGCTGTAAAACAATTTTTGGTAGAAATTAGACATCCATCCGCAACAGTGTTCAATTTTGGACTTAATATGTGTAGTTGTTATATTAACTGTCAACAAAGCTATCTTCAAAAATAAACTTTGAAGATAACTCTGTTGTTCTTTGTTCTTTAATAGTACACTACATATTGGACAATTAATGTTCGCCTGTTAAACAATTTTTTGTAGGTATTGGACATCCATTCTCAACAATGTTCAATTTTGGACAAAATATGTGTTGGTGTTATATTAGCTGTCAACAAAGCTATTTTCAAAGATAAACTTTGAAGATGGCTTTGTTGTTTTTTTTATTAAGTTGTTCTATAAGAATACACTAAATATTGGACAATTAATGTTCGCCTGTTAAACAATTGTTGTTAGGAATTAGACATCCATCGTCAGCATTGTTCAATTTTGCATAAAATATGTGCAGGTGTGTTACATTAACTGTCAATAAAGCTATTTTCAAAGATAAACTTTGATGACGGCTTTGTTTTTTATTTTATTAAAATGTTCTTTAGGGGTACCTACACTTTATATTGGATAATTAATGTTTGCCTGTTAAACAATTTTTGGTAGAAATTGGACATCCATTCTCAACAATGTTCAATTTTGGACAAAATATGTGTAGGTTTTGAAGATAGCTTTGTTGTTTCTTTTATTAAAATGCACTTTAAGAGTACACTTTATACTGGATAATTAATGTTCGCTTGTTAAATAATTGTTGGTAGGAATTGGACAGCCATCGTCAACATTGTTCAATTGTGGACAAAATATGTGTAGGTGTTACACTAACTGTCAACAAAGCTATCTTCAAAGATACACTTTAAATATAGCATTCCTGTTTCTTTTATTAATATGTTCGTTAAGACTACACTATTAATTTGGACAATTAATGTTTGCCCGTTAAGCAATTTTTGGTAGAAATTGGACATCCATCCTCAACATTGTTCAATTTTGGACAACATATGTGGAGGTGTTATATTAACTGTCAATAGAGCTGTTTTCAAAGATAAACTTCGAAGATAGCTTTGTTGTTTCTTTTATTAAAATGTCCTTTAAGAGTATACTATATACTGGGCAATTCATGTTCGCCTGTTAATTAATTGTTGGTAGGAATTGGACAGCCATCGTCAACATTGTTCAATTTTAGACAAAACATGTGTAGGTTTTATATTAACTGTCATTACTTTTTGTTATCAGTTATATGGAATTGATTGTCTTTAGTATTGTACCTGAGTTAATACAATAAAAATGTACCAAATATGATTTTGGAACAATATTTTTATATCCTTTATTGTAACATATATGAGATCATTTAAACAAAAATTATTGTATTTCTGACTTTAATAGAATTTTGAATTTTCTCAATGGATAATCACAAATTAGGCAATGTAAGACAGCACCATATAATTTAAGATTGAAGTAATAGGTATAGGCATTGTTTTGCGTGTATTATACATAAGCGGCATATATAAATATAGATGAAGAGAACTAATATTCACCATTTACTTTCGCATTTCGATTTTAAATGACAAGTGTAGATCATTTCGATGCACATGAACACATAAAATTATGACGAACCAATTTGGACCCACGCGTTACATAATAGCGCAATTATTTGTTGCAAATTTGTGAATAGCTGAATAGGCTGTAGTTCAAAGTGAAAAGATCATTCATTATACCTTGCGCAATTGTACTAATGTATGTCGGTGTGCAAGTAACTCTCACATTTTGTGAGAATCACACACGGAATAAGTGTACATACATTCGTATATATATTTTAAGCTGAACAATAAGTAAATATTAACGTAAGTATAGCACTGTATGTGCTTAACTATTTAAATACAAACAATATATTTAAATACCGAATGATTGTACAATATTTTAAATGGCAACACTGATTAATTGATTTGCTTTATTTCTTTTAAACACATCCTATGCCAAGTTTTTGTGATATCGTAGTAGAATGTCGTTTTATAAATTGGCGTTATTCGATGACAGAATATAATAATAAAAGTAATAACTTTATTTAATTTTTACATACAAGTGGTCTCTATGGTAACGGGATATCTTGAAATCGTTATTATTTTGAAACTACGCATAGGTTGCTATGGATTTATTTGTCAAATCATTTGACATTTTATGCCATTCAGTAATCATGGAGCAGTGGTCTTTTATAATCAAAATGTATTGCAAAAACAATAACCCTGTAGTCGCAGTACAGTGAAAATTTCAGATTAATTTCAATATTCCTCGTCACGGCAGAGTTCCATTTGGTCACGCCATAAAAGAATGGGTTAGTAAATTTGAGGAAAGCTATACAGCGCAGTCCAATCTTATAAGATCCACATTGTTCAAGCACTTAAGTCAACAAATCATCCTCTTCGCCTGCATTTCACTGAAAGCATGTTACAGCAAGAAATTGATGTTTATAATTCATGGATGTCTGATGAAGCGCCTTTCAATTTATCAGGCTATACCGATAAGCAAAACAGCAGTTACTGGTCTTCACACTATGCTGACAAGAAAAACCAATTTCTCACAAAGCAATTGAACTTTCTTCCACAAAACAACCAGAATACATGGTTTCAGCAAAACGGTGCTACTGCACATACCACAAGGGTATCAATGAGTACTGTACGACGACTGTTTTCAGATCGCATGTTTCTAAAGACGGGGACATTGAGTGGCTTCCAAGATCGCCAGACTTAACGGCATGCGATTACTTTTTGTGGGGATATCTTAAAATCAAGGTTTTTATTGATAAACTACGAGATATTCCGGAGGTGAAAAGAAAAATTATTCAAGAAATTGGCAACATTCCTTTAGATACGTTGCGCCGTGTTATGCAGAATTTCAACGACCGACTTCAAGAGGTTACAGAAAAAAACGACCGCCATTTGCCGGGCATAATTTTTAAGAAATAAAAATGGCCAATATTTGTCTTTTTACTGGTATACTGTGTTTTAGTTAAGTTCTGTAGCTTTTCCAATAATAAATTTCTCAAAAATACCATGGATCACCTTGTATAATGTTTAGAATACGTCAGAAAAGTTAAAAGTATAAAAGTAATGGCCATATACAAACTAAAACTTATACATGATAAACTCTTTCAATTTGTGAAAAGCACAGTTATTAGTATGATGTTAAGTATTTTCTTAAAAATATTCTTTGGTAAGTTTTTCGAATGATAAGGTGATTATATATTTTTTGTACTCGCCGCCTGTAAAGTCACATTTGGCGCACGTGTAGCTCGACTGGGAAATACGTTTTCCTGGTTGAGGCGACTGTAAACATTGAAATAATAATAATAATAATAATAATAATAATAATAGTTTATTACCAACAACAACAACAAAGAAAAAAAAATAAGTACATTGTAAAGAACTGAATTACAAAATATAGTAACACATAAGAAATACTGAATAAGAGCAAAAAGAGAACAACAAACATTGAAAAACTCATTTCAAGGTTTGTGTTATATACATAATAAAGATTTATTAATATACATGTAACCAATATTGCAGCAAATTTAAATTGAAGGTAAAAGGACTAAGAATCAGTCGAAGACTGGTCTTCCAGGTCTTCCTCTCAGCCCTGTGACTTAACTAAGCATAGCAGTTAACAGATGACAGATGACAGACGCGGCCAAGGCTCAAAGTACGCAATGCACACATGCTCGGCAAAGTTCATTCAGAAATGGTGCCAAAGACTTCCATAGCCATCACTTGCCCACGCCAACGGCGCCCGCTCCCGAAGCAAAATTGTTTTCAAATTATATTTAAGTACAGGAAGGCTCATGCTTCTGAGATCATCGGGCAATGAGTTATAGCAAACGTAAACACATTACGAGAAGCCACGCTCATATAGAGTTGTTTTGTGAAATGGCGGGGAAATTAAGCCTCTCGTACGGATGTTCACATTATGCACATCAGCCTGAAATCTAATTTTTGCTGTCAAATAGGGCGGACAACCAGATTTTATGATTTTAAGAAAAAATACAGTAGACTGCAACCGTGCCCTATTCCCCATACTAAGCCAACCAGCATCATGCAGCTTGTGCGAAATATGGTCAAACTTACGGATTCCATACATGATGCGAAGACACGAATTCTGCACCAGCTGGACCCGTCTTCTATCAGAGCAATCAAGGCAAGGTGCTATTACAGGAGAGCAGAATTGAAAATGTGACAACACCAGGGAATCGCACAGCAACTTCTTAGTCTCCACAGTTAAGTACGATCTATGCGGATAGAGTAGCTTAAGAGCTGAATAACAACGCTTAATGCATTGAGAGATATGCGATTTAAATCGTAGAGACGTGTCTAATATCACCCCTAAATTTTTAGCCTCATTTACTATCGGCAATGTTATGCCATTAGCCGATACAGTAATGGAATCCAATAATGCCTGTGACTTGCAACCGAAAACCAGCACAGAAGACTTGGCCGGGTTCAAGAACAGAGAATGCTTCGCCGAAACTTCACATAGAGCATTCAAGTCCTCATTCATGTTATTGACAGCTCGCGATACGTCCACAGCACTGAATGAATGGTAGACCTGCGTATCATCGGCATACATATGAAACTCACAGACACGCAAAGATATCGGAAGTCTGCAAGTGTATATAGTAAATAGAAGAGGGCCCAATACTGAGCCCTGAGGCACTCCACTAACCACCGGAAGATCACTAGAGCACTTTCCATTCAAGGAAACTCTTTGACGCCGATCCCGAAGATAGCTAGCGAAGAACCCAATAGCAACATCATCGAAGCCCACGAAACGCAAAACTGCAAGAAGCAGCTCATGGTTTATGGTATCGAAGGCCTTACTGTAATCCAGTAATACCAAAACCGACAGTATACCAATATCCAGATTAGAGATGATATCATCAGTCACCTTCGCCAGGGCCGTCGCACAACTGTGCATGGGTCTGAAACCAGACTGATTCATTGGCAGCAGATCATTAACTAATAAATGTTCACGTACCTGTGCGTCCACAACCCTTTCCAAAATTTTAGAAAGACAAGGAAGAATACTGATTGGACGAAGATCTTTAAAGTCCTTAGGATTTGCACATTTAGGTATAGGAGTAATTAACGCTGTTTTCCATTGATCAGGAAAAACTCCTTCAGCCAGACAGTAATTCAGAATGTGAGTGATGAACGGGATTATATACGGACAACACATCCTCAGCATAATAATATTTACTCCATCACAACCAGTTGCACGAGATGAAATAGTGATGATGATTTTAGTGACCTCATGTTCAAGTACTGGCTTGAAACCAAAAGAAGATTTAAGATTAGGGTGTTTATTATCCAGATAACCCCGCAATGTATCAGCATCACATGTCAAAGGAATATTAGAAACTGACGATACAAAGTAGTCGTTAATGCAATGTGAATCTCCCAGGTTTGCAGGGATAGATGTCAATTTTTTCCTACAGATATTTAGTTTCTTCAATTCCTCCCAACATATCTTTTGACTGGAAGTTGAGAATTTATGATTCAAATAGGCTGTCTTTTCAGACTTAATAACAGAAGTGCAGAAATTTCGTAAGGACTGGCACTTTGGGACATTTAAAAAAAAATCTAACTTGGTAGTAATAAAATTTAGTCCATAAAATGCTACTTCCCTCCACTGTTCTTCACTAAAAGTTGGGGAAATAGGAGTAATAATTAAAAATTCATCCATAAAAATTGTGGCGCCATCTATTTGACGATATTTTAAGCGACATCTTAAGCAAGATTCACGCGCCATCTATTTGTACCACATCGACATTCATATTGGCAGTTCGGAATTGTTTGTATTTTAACCAAAAAACGCAATAAATGTACTATAAATTTATAAATATAAGAATAAATACCTCATGTTTGCATTGTGTAAGAATATAATAACTTAATTTTAGGGAAAGGTGAGTAATAGTTACGTACATGAAATGCTTAAATTAATTAGGTAATCTATCTTAGGTTAGGTATGATACCAATGACATTAATAAATAATATTTTTTTAATTTTATGTTCATACAAAAAATATTGTATAAACCACTTGCGTGAAGACATCTTCCACGCATTCGCGCAACTAAAAGCACTCGCTTCCTGCGGTCGCTCGTGCTTACAATGTGCACTCATGCGGGAAAATAGTCTTCCCGCACTTGGTTCGTAAATAACTATTTACTATTTGCCTAGATGCACTCTTCTGCACAACACTTTCAGTAGTCTATGGTGGTAAAAGAGAAGCCTGTGTTGTTTCCCTGGTTCCATGACAGTGGCGAACTTCTTGCTGTTCAAATAATTCGTAATTTTACTTCACGTGCAGAGCACATTCCAACACGCACAGGCACCGCAACGTATGTATATTTTTTTCTTTAAAAACTTCCCTGCAAGAATCCGTTCTTCCCATTTCAAAAATGTTCCTAATAGATAATTTCTGGAGGATGAATATCCTATAGACACATCCGCAGATGCTCCCCAAATACACAATACCATACCGTAGCGTTGACTCAACAAGCGTAATAGACAGAAAGACTTGCCTGCTCATCTACTGACGTAGTAATGCCTAGTTATAAAATAAGGTGTGGCCACCACACGAGTTTCTTATACGTATTAGCGTTTCAAATTATACAAAATTGTTCTAAATTGTTTTATCTTCTTAGAAAAATAAGCCGAATTTTAAGAATTTTTTTATATACAAATTATTCAAAATCCTATTATAAGTACTTCTATTCTCTTAATAAATCTCTATAGAATGCATATTCTGCGAGATTTTCGAAAGAAAGTGCTACTCGCTAAGATTAAAAGTGGTACTTCCGGTCCGAATTTTGACATTTCATATATACAAAAAATATTGCAAATCTAGTTTGTACTCTTGACAAATATATGTATAGAATTCATAATTTACGACATATTTGCAAACAACCGCTATTCGATAAGAGTAAAAGTGGTACTTCCGGTCTGAATTTTGAAATTTTTTTTTTACAAGAAATATTCAAAATCCAGCTCTAAATACTTTTGTACTCTTGATAAATACATACAGAATGCATAATTTACGACATATTTGCCAAATTGCTAATCGATAAGAGCAAAAGTGTTACTTCCGGTCCGATTTTTGATTTTTTTTTATACAGAACGACCACATCAAATTAAGTTCTTCGTAACGTACCTGTCTAAATAGCATGACTTGGGGAATATTAGCAAAAAACTGATTTTTGTTAAGGTAGGAATTTGGTAAAACTTTCATAATAAAATTCTCCTGAAATTTAATTTTGAGTACATATGAATCTTTTATAAATTTGTTTAAACTTAGTAGTTGACGAAATATTGGCGAAATTCGATTTTTTCACTGAAATACACTACTACTTCTGGTATGTCGATTTTACTGGAAATCTAATTAGATCTCAAGAAGGAGATAATACTCGTAAATAAAACATTTGGAATTGATAGCTATATCGGTTTGACCGCTATCGTGGTCACACACACACTGACAGACAGACACACAGACATTCTTTAAAAACTGCTTTTTCGGTATCAGGTGAAGTCCCCTGATAACGAAAAAGTGGACATCTGCAAAAATCTCGAGATCCAAACATTTTCATCATCATAATACTTCCTTATACTACGTACAAGAAAGTAAAAATATATTTTAGCCGCAAGTACTCAACATGTTTTTCCAGTTCGATTGCGAAGCCACTTGCAGCCGCAAAAAATTCAAATCATCCCCAGTTCTTATTTCTTGATGTTGGTACTCTATAATTGAAGGATCCAATTTGAAGTACGCAAAATGTTTTTTTTCCCACAGGTCCTGTAAATGATTCTGGTGAAACCAATTATGAAATAAAGATAATGTATCAGGTGTTTCTATGTTGATTTTATTATTTTGACTTTGTATTACAACTGAGGTGTCATCAGCGAAAAGTATAGTTGTATACGTCCTTACCGATGGCAAATCATATAATAAATTAAAAATAGGAGAGGTCCCAATACCAATCCCTTTGGTACTCGTTTCTCCACAGATATCCATGCAAACTTCAAGTCACTCCACTATCAATCATACACAGCTATATGCTGCACAAGTACGATCGAATTAATTCCAGAACCATTCCACTAACACCTACTAGATCTAATTTTTGGTACATTACGTCGTAATTCACAGTATCGAAAGCTTTTGGTAAATTTAAAAATATTTCAACCGTGCATTGTTATTAATGATTTCATTGATTATACCCGCTAGCACCTGATAAATTGCTCTTGATGTAGATCTACCAGATATATACCCATTTAGCTGCGGTGATAAGATACTATATTTGTGTAAAAAAAATTGTAAGACGCTTGAAGATTATCCTCTCCACAATTTTGGCAAGGTGCGACAAATAGGCAGCGGTATGTAATTTTTGATATCAACCCATTTCCCTTCTTCTGAATTAGAATTATATTAGATTTTTTAATTCATTGGGAAATATTTCATTTTTTAAGCATTTATTCACTATCGTTTCCAGATGTAAGGCAAATTCAAGTGCACATCACTTTTAGTAATTTTATTGGTATTTCATCATCACATACGCTATTATGTAGTATCTTTCATTTCTAAAATTATACTGTACAACGCCTTACTACTTGTTGAGAATATCTTGAAAGTGTAATGATTATATTCGATTCTGTTCATATCCGATACAACATCTTTCCTCAAGTTATCACACATTCCTATTAATTGCTTATTATTAAATCACATATCAAAATTATTTTTAATAGTGGGAAGTAGGGTACTTTGGAGAGTTCTGGGACCACCACCCCCCACTCCTACTACCCCCCCCCTCCCCCCCTCCCCGCTAGATAGGTAGAACCCTCTGCCAACCCAACTGATGTGGCGCCCCCTCGCGGTCGCCAACCCAACTAAAAATTACAGATTTCATCATTACCAACCCAACTAAAATTACAGATTTCATCATTACCAACCCAAGTGATGTGGCGCCCCTCGCGGCCTCCAACCCAACTAAAAATTGCAGATTTCATCATTACCAACCCAACTAAAAATTGCAGATTTCATCATTACCAACCCAACTAAAAATTGCAGATTTCATCATTACCAACCCAACTAAAAATTGCGGATTTCATCATTACCAACCCAATGTGGCGCCCTCTGACGGCCACTAACCAAACTAAGAAATGGCAGATTTCATCATTACCAACCCAATGTGACGCCCTCTCACAGCCACTAACCAAGAAATGGCATCTCTCATGATTACCATAATGCAGCATCCTCTCACGGTCGCTATCCAAACTAAGGTGACGTCAGACAAAATGGCGGACCATCAAGATGGTCTTTGTTTCTAGAGAATTCCTGAATAAATTACCAGGCTTGCTATCGCGCTTCTCAATGTACTTCAAACAGGTCTAAACATGTTTCCAGCGGAAACCGCAACGGCTGTCTGCTTCTGTGATAGCCGCATGCGCAGAAATGCATATCTTACTTATAAAATAAAATAAAACAAACAATGTATTTATTATTATTAATTAACAACATGACCAAGTTTCATACCCTCAAGATGGTCTTTGCTTCTAGAGAATTCCTGAATAAATTACCAGGCTGGCTATCGCGCTTCTCAATGTATTTCAAACAGGTCTAAACATGTTTCCAGCGGAAACCGCAACGGCTGTCTGCTTCTGTGATAGCCGCACGCTTGAAATGCATATCTTACTTATAAAATAAAATAAAACAAACAATGTATTTATTATTATTAATTAACAATATGACCAAGTTTCATACCCTCAAGATGGTCGATAAAAATATAAACTTTATATCTAAGATCGGTATACCATTTCAAAATTATAAAATAAATATACAGTATGCTACTGGACGAGATAGCAACCAAGTATGAATATACAGGACGTTTCAAAGGTAGGGATTTTTAGAAAAGCAAGATGGCGAATCCAAGATGGCCGCCAAAAATCTAATAAACTAATGTCACGTCAAGCATCCAATCTATCAAAACCATGCACTCGAACTCCTATGAAACATCATCTCAAAACCATCGCTAGAATCAGCTCACGTCATGAAGCAGTTCTGAAACCCCTATATTAAAACCACACATTCAAACCACTATCAAATCCCTCTTTTCTCAAAAAGCCATCCAACCAGCCATCCATCCATACATCCATACATCCATCCATCCATCCATCCATCCATCCAACAATCAATCCATCCATACATCCATCCATCCATCCATCCAACCATCCATCCTCAAAACAATACTTTCAAGTCCATTAATCCATCCATCCATCTGGACGAGATAGCAACCAAGTATAAATATACAGGACGTTTCAAAGGTAGGGATTTTTAGAAAAGCAAGATGGCGAATCCAAGATGGCCGCCAAAAATCTAATAAACTAAGGTGACGTCAGGCATCCAATCTATCAAAACCATGCACTCAAACTCCTATGAAACATCATTTCAAAACCATCGCTAGAATCAGCTCACGTCATGAAGCGGTTCTGAAACCCCTATATTAAAACCACACATTCAAACCACTATCAAATCCCTCTTTTCTCAAAAAGCCATCCAACCATCCATCAATCCATCCATCCATCCATCCATCCATACATCCATACATCCATCCATCCATCCATCCATCCATCCATCCATACATACATCCATCCAACCATCCATCAATCCATCCATCCATCCATCCATACATCCATACATCCATCCATCCATCCATCCATCCATCAATCCATCCATCCATACATCCATCCAACCATCCATCCAACCATCCATCCATCCAACCATCCATTAATCCATCCATCCATCTGGACGAGATAGCAACCAAGTATGAATATACAGGACGTTTCAAAGGTAGGGATTTTTAGAAAAGCAAGATGGCGAATCCAAGATGGCCGCCAAAAATCTAATAAACTAAGGTGACGTCAGGCATCCAATCTATCAAAACCATGTACTCAAACTCCTATGAAACATCATTTCAAAACCATCGCTAAAATTAACTCACAACCGGATCATGAAGCGGTTCTGAAACCCCTATATTAAAACCACACATTCAAACCACTATCAAATCCCTCTTTTCTCAAAAAGCCATCCAACCAGCCATCAATCCATCCATCCATCCATCCATCCATCCATACATCCATACATCCATCCATCCATCCATCCATCCAACAATCAATCCATCCATCCATCCATCCATACATCCAACCATCCATCCATCCATCCATACATCCATACATCCATCCATCCATCCATCCAACAATCAATCCATCCATCCATCCATCCATACATCCATCCATCCATCCATCCATCCAACCATCCAACCATCCATCCATCCATCCATCCATCTGGATAACATAGCAACCAAATATTAATATACAGAACATTTCAAAGGTAGGGATTTTTAGAAAAGTAAGATAGCGAATCCAAGATGGCCGCCAAAAAATCTAATAAACTAAGGTGACGTCAGGCGAAATGGCCGACTATCAATATGATCGATCAAAATATAAACTCAACTTCTAGAAAATACCCAACTCCATATCACGCATCACAACAACAACCACCACCACAACCACCCAACATAGTTTCAAACACCACAACACCAGACCAACTTAGGAAGATACATCTAGGTCAAACCCCAACACAACATACTTTCAAACGCCACCACCGCGGATTTACATCTAAGATCGGCATACTTTGTCAAAATCATAAAATAAATATATAGTATGGTACTGGATAACATAGCAACCAAACATGAATATACAGGACATTTCAAAAGTAAGACTTTTAGAAAAGTAAAATAATGAGCCCATATTTTTAAGAAAACAATTTATTAAAAATAAAACAACTACACACATCAAACAAACCTCAACCATACTTTCAATTTCACAAATATCAAAATTTAAACAAAACAATCAAATGCAAAGGCAAGGAATGTTCTCGAGATGACCCATATAGTGCAATATAACAATGCAGTAAAACGATAGAGGTGAGATACATGGTCTATCATAAAAATTTTTTACCCACTTTTTTCAGCAATCAAAACTTTTTTTGACAAAACACTATACATATGAAAATAGACATAACATTAAATATTTCCATTTTAGAGATACCCCAGTTTAATCTCAATTTTAAATAACATAAATTCTTAAATTGATTTAGTTAACTTTCTTATAATATTTAAAAAAAGGTTGAAAAAGAAAACATACTAAGTCCCACAACAGATAAAATATGTACTATCTTTTTACACTTCATGTTTAGTACTATCATTAGAAGAAATATGCTTGAGGTACAGCTTTTAATATGAAATTTAGAGGTTTTTATGCAAAATACATAGTTTATCACTAATAAAACTAATTTTGAAACACATTGTCCACATAGCAAATACCACTTCCTGTACATTTTAAAAAATAACAATTTTTATATATCATAAAAGAACCAAACAAAAAACTAATATAAAGACAGCATTAACGTTCTAACTAAAAGATTTACAAAAATATTAAATATATACTTGTTCTAAAAATGCTTCTATCTCTCTTTTACAGTTTATGTTTGTACAGCAGCGAATGTATTACATTTCCTTTGAAATTACATAAAAATCCATGCAATACACTTAAAACATTTGAAAAATCATGTTTGGTAAGCCCACTATATATCAATATTTAAGACAAAAAATTATTATTAATTTTCCATCTACAGATACCCCTGCTTAATATCAATTTGAATTAACATAAATTCATAAAATGAGTCTATCTTTTACAGTTCGTGGGTTGTACTATCATTAGAAGAAATATGATTGACGAGCGGCTTTTAATATGAAATTTAGAGGTTTTTACACAAAAACATAGTTTATGCCTAATAAAAACTAATTTTGAAACACATTGTACACATAGCAAATACCACTTCCTATACATTTAAAAAATAACAATGTTTATACATCATAAAAGAACGAAACAAAAAAACTAATATAAAGACAGCATTAACGTTCTAACCGAATTCGAGCCATACTTTCCCATGTTTTGTGAGCTGTTGCATTGTCCTGTTGGAAATACCCATGTAAAAGTTCACCATCATGAAGATTTTGTAAAAACGGTTCAAGTAAATTATTTCGATATCTCTCAGCATTTATCGATCCTTCAAAAAACACAGGTCCAAATATACGCCTTCTAGAAACCGCTAGCCAAACACCAATTTTCTGCGGATGGAGAGGCGATTGAATAAACTCATGAGGATTCTCCGAAGACCAAATACGCATATTTTGTTTGTTTATATAGCCGGATAGGTAAAACCATTCTTTTTTGTATATATTTGTAGAGTAAAAGCAGCATTCGATCGACTAAGAAATAGTAGCACTTAAAACATTTGAAAAATCATGTTTGGTAAGCCTACTATTTAAGACAAAAATTATTATTTATTTCCATTTACAACAGATAGCCCACTATTTATCAATATTTAAGGGTAAAAAATTATTATTAATTTCCCCATTTACAACAGATTTCCTTGTTTAATCTCAATTTTTGAATAACATAAATTCTTAAATTGATTTAGTTAACTTTATTATAATATTTAAAAAAGGGCGAGAAAGAAAACATACTAAGTCTCACAACGGATAAAATATATGCTATCTTTTTACAGTTCATGTTTTTGTACTATCATTACAAGAAATAAGCCTCGCGATTAGCTTTTAATCTGAAATTTAGATGCTTCATAAAACCACCTCAGAGACACTAAAAAATTATGATTTTCAGCTCAACCAACCATTCAAAAAGTTGATACATCAAATTCGTGAATATTAATATCACTCTACACTCTTAATAAAAAATTTAGCAGAAGTCTCACATTAAATGAATACAAAATTTATATATGCACTACATTAAATGAGGATTGAATTTTATACACTGCTTATATCACCAGAAATTTTGTTACAAGATTATATGATTAGATAGACTCATGACTAAGCCTAAACGGACACCAGGCCTTCAATATGTAGTAAAGTTTTTTTCTTCATACATTTAATATAAACTAATGATCTATCTTTAGAAAGCATCCACAGGTCCATTAGAACTTGTGGGTGGTGCAACATCTACTTTAACCCTCTTCTTAGGCGGTCCGGCAACATGCTCACATGTATCCACACCCTCCCTACAAATACCGCAAACAAAATTGCGGTGGAGGGTATTCACATGTCGCTCCATGTTATCACGCCGGGTGAAGGATTTTCCGCAAATGATGTAATTCATTCTATGAAAAACAAATTAAAAATAATTAATATAATAAATTTAAGAGAATAAAAAGCTATTGAAACCTAATTTTTAATATATCGAAATTGCTAATTTATTTGACTGATCCGCATGCATTTAACTAAAAATACCTGTATTATTCAGATTTTATTTAAATTATTAAAAAAAAATCTCTTTAAAGAACCATATAAAATAATTAACTTAATTATATAAATTTACATACTTATACATTAAAAACAATTTAAAGAAAGCACTAAATGCAAAAAATACTTGTATTATACAAAATTTATTTAAATTATTGAAAAAATCTTTTAAAGAACCGTATAAAATAATCAACTTAATTATATAAATTTACACGCTTAAACGTTAAAAACAATATAAAGAAGCTACTAAATGCATATAAAATACTTTGAGGCACCCTGGATTAATTGTATATAAAAATAATATTCAATAAAATATTCAATAAAATTGGCACCATTAAATTATAAAGAATAGCCTTATAATTGAAAAACAATTTTTAAAAAGTCCTATAAAATTTTAGAGTGGTAGAAAAACTATGATCCGCGCATATTTAACTAAAAATACCTGTATTATTGAGAATTTATTGATAAAACCTTATAAAATAATCAATTTAATAATATAAATTTACGCACCTAAAAATTTAAAAAAAAGAAAAAAAAAACAATATAAAGAAGCTACTAAATACAAATAAAATACTTGAAACATATCCTGGATTAATTGTATATAAAAATAATATTCAATAAAATATTAATAAAATTTACGCCATTAAATTATTAAAAATAGTCTAATTGAAAAACAATTTTTAAAAAAGTCCTATGAAATTTTAGAGTGGTAGAAAAACTAATGAAAAATATTGCAAGTTAATATTATATAAATTAGGGTTTCTAAATACCTTATAGTAAACACAAACAAGCACTAAAAACGATGTTGACTGTTTAAAGACACTGGTTATAATAAAATTAAATATGCCAATCTACGTATATATAGATACACATCTGTTTTTTCCCGCGCATACATATATATACATATATACGTATGCGACCAGAGGTAATTTAGCGCTGTAAAATTCATTTCTCACGGTGGTCCGGCTACAATAGGCCCTTTTTTTCCCACACACACACACACACACACATATATATATATATATATATATATGTATATGTATGTATGTGAACGGGGGCAATTAGCTGAGGCCACATTCCAGTCCCATGGTCGGGCCGTGTTTTAAGGAATGCACTTAAATTTTTCGGTCTCATACCTGCATCCAATGAGGGTTTCGAGTCCGGGAATTTCGTCTTTCTACCTGTACAGATAGATCTGTCTTTATATAAAATTCGTATATATTAACTATGATTTTAGTTTTAAAATAAAAAATGATAAGAAGGTTAAAATAATTCGTTATTTTGTAGATAGTTGCATAGAGCTAAAACATTATTTTGCATGCATATACATTCTCCAGTAGTTTTATTATTATGATAAAAACAATGATTGACATTTTTAATAAGCTTTGGTACATCATTAAAATATTCCAGTAAATTAAATGCTAATGATGTAAAAATACCTAAAAATATTTCGTAAAACAAGAGTATTTTAGTTAAATATACGGAGATCCATATGAAAAACTACGAAAGTTATATTAATGTTAAATATTAAATAATTTAATTAAATGAAAACACATCGTTTCACAAAAATTATGTTTTATTAAACACAAGATGTACATTTCATTTACCATAACAGTACATTATAAACCTTTCTTAATATTGATGATACAGGATCAGTTAAATTAGTATGGTTGTTAAGAAATTGGAGGAGCATTTGATAGTATTTTCTTCATAAAAGTAGTATGTATTATAATATAAGATAGTGTTATAAACTATACAATAAATATTATTCAGTATTGGAATACACAATGAATAACACAAATTTGAGTATAGAAAGATAAATATTTCTAATTGCACATGTGTGAATTTGAATTTATCGGGAATATACAGAGTAATTATTTACATCTGATGGTGAAACATGGTCGCGTATTTTATATCATTCAGTAATTTAATTTGCTCTATAGCTAGACAATGAGGTGGATGCTAAGCATTAATTTGTACACACGTAATGTTATGATCGTCAGTGTAACATATATATTCAAGTCTAACACAAACTTTTTGATTTATTGAAACCCCAATAGAAATTATCACTATTTCGAGAAGAATAGTCATGTACCTGTACATATTCAAAGCCGCTGAAGTATGAGTACATTAACAGCTGTATACGCGTGTCTTTATCATCCACTTTAATGTGTTACTGTAATTCCAGTTACTTTTTTTTTTTATTTATACATACATATATTGTGAATTATTACACTAATTATAAAACAAAATTAATTATAGATAGACAAACATTATACAGGTATATTGCAAACATGTAATGCTAAGATAATCAGAGTGATATATACATACATGTAAAGAAATTTATAATTTATTCAATCTCTTATTAAAAGAGTTATTAATATTTTTCAAATGAATACCTGACAGTGGTGGAAAACTGTTGAAATTTGGATAGATTAATAGTTACATATGCGAGCTTCAGAATAGCTTCTGAACATGTTGGGTTGTAATTTGGTATACAATAAAAGGCAGCGGGGAACTGAACCACCTCCCAAAAAAAGGTATTTAATATTAAATCATCGTTTTCCCATCACAGAAAAATAGTGTATTATACAATGGAAAAAATTAGATTTTAGCTCTCGGTAATTTATCTTACCTCGAGCTAAAATCTAATACTTTTTTCCCTTGTATAATACACTATTTTTCTGTGATGGGAAAACGATGATTTAATATTAAATACCTTTTTTTGGGAGGTGGTTCAGTTCCCCGCTGCCTTTTATTGTATACCAAATTACAACCCAACATGTTCAGAAGCTATTCTGAAGCTCGCATATGTAACTATTAATCTATCCAAATTTCAACAGTTTTCCACCACTGTCAGGTATTCATTTGAAAAATATTAATAACTCTTTTAATAAGAGATTGAATAAATTATAAATTTCTTTACATGTATGTATATATCACTCTGATTATCTTAGCATTACATGTTTGCAATATACCTGTATAATGTTTGTCTATCTATAATTAATTTTGTTTTATAATTAGTGTAATAATTCACAATATATGTATGTATAAATAAAAAAAAAAAGTAACTGGAATTACAGTAACACATTAAAGTGGATGATAAAGACACGCGTATACAGCTGTTAATGTACTCATACTTCAGCGGCTTTGAATATGTACAGGTACATGACTATTCTTCTCGAAATAGTGATAATTTCTATTGGGGTTTCAATAAATCAAAAAGTTTGTGTTAGACTTGAATATATATGTTACACTGACGATCATAACATTACGTGTGTACAAATTAATGCTTAGCATCCACCTCATTGTCTAGCTATAGAGCAAATTAAATTACTGAATGATATAAAATACGCGACCATGTTTCACCATCAGATGTAAATAATTACTCTGTATATTCCCGATAAATTCAAATTCACACATGTGCAATTAGAAATATTTATCTTTCTATACTCAAATTTGTGTTATTCATTGTGTATTCCAATACTGAATAATATTTATTGTATAGTTTATAACACTATCTTATATTATAATACATACTACTTTTATGAAGAAAATACTATCAAATGCTCCTCCAATTTCTTAACAACCATACTAATTTAACTGATCCTGTATCATCAATATTAAGAAAGGTTTATAATGTACTGTTATGGTAAATGAAATGTACATCTTGTGTTTAATAAAACATAATTTTTGTGAAACGATGTGTTTTCATTTAATTAAATTATTTAATATTTAACATTAATATAACTTTCGTAGTTTTTCATATGGATCTCCGTATATTTAACTAAAATACTCTTGTTTTACGAAATATTTTTAGGTATTTTTACATCATTAGCATTTAATTTACTGGAATATTTTAATGATGTACCAAAGCTTATTAAAAATGTCAATCATTGTTTTTATCATAATAATAAAACTACTGGAGAATGTATATGCATGCAAAATAATGTTTTAGCTCTATGCAACTATCTACAAAATAACGAATTATTTTAACCTTCTTATCATTTTTTATTTTAAAACTAAAATCATAGTTAATATATACGAATTTTATATAAAGACAGATCTATCTGTACAGGTAGAAAGACGAAATTCCCGGACTCGAAACCCTCATTGGATGCAGGTATGAGACCGAAAAATTTAAGTGCATTCCTTAAAACACGGCCCGACCATGGGACTGGAATGTGGCCTCAGCTAATTGCCCCCGTTCACATACATACATATACATATATATATATATATATATATATGTGTGTGTGTGTGTGTGTGTGGGAAAAAAAGGGCCTATTGTAGCCGGACCACCGTGAGAAATGAATTTTACAGCGCTAAATTACCTCTGGTCGCATACGTATATATGTATATATATGTATGCGCGGGAAAAAACAGATGTGTATCTATATATACGTAGATTGGCATATTTAATTTTATTATAACCAGTGTCTTTAAACAGTCAACATCGTTTTTAGTGCTTGTTTGTGTTTACTATAAGGTATTTAGAAACCCTAATTTATATAATATTAACTTGCAATATTTTTCATTAGTTTTTCTACCACTCTAAAATTTCATAGGACTTTTTTAAAAATTGTTTTTCAATTAGACTATTTTTAATAATTTAATGGCGTAAATTTTATTAATATTTTATTGAATATTATTTTTATATACAATTAATCCAGGATATGTTTCAAGTATTTTATTTGTATTTAGTAGCTTCTTTATATTGTTTTTTTTTTCTTTTTTTTAAATTTTTAGGTGCGTAAATTTATATTATTAAATTGATTATTTTATAAGGTTTTATCAATAAATTCTCAATAATACAGGTATTTTTAGTTAAATATGCGCGGATCATAGTTTTTCTACCACTCTAAAATTTTATAGGACTTTTTAAAAATTGTTTTTCAATTATAAGGCTATTCTTTATAATTTAATGGTGCCAATTTTATTGAATATTTTATTGAATATTATTTTTATATACAATTAATCCAGGGTGCCTCAAAGTATTTTATATGCATTTAGTAGCTTCTTTATATTGTTTTTAACGTTTAAGCGTGTAAATTTATATAATTAAGTTGATTATTTTATACGGTTCTTTAAAAGATTTTTTCAATAATTTAAATAAATTTTGTATAATACAAGTATTTTTTGCATTTAGTGCTTTCTTTAAATTGTTTTTAATGTATAAGTATGTAAATTTATATAATTAAGTTAATTATTTTATATGGTTCTTTAAAGAGATTTTTTTTTAATAATTTAAATAAAATCTGAATAATACAGGTATTTTTAGTTAAATGCATGCGGATCAGTCAAATAAATTAGCAATTTCGATATATTAAAAATTAGGTTTCAATAGCTTTTTATTCTCTTAAATTTATTATATTAATTATTTTTAATTTGTTTTTCATAGAATGAATTACATCATTTGCGGAAAATCCTTCACCCGGCGTGATAACATGGAGCGACATGTGAATACCCTCCACCGCAATTTTGTTTGCGGTATTTGTAGGGAGGGTGTGGATACATGTGAGCATGTTGCCGGACCGCCTAAGAAGAGGGTTAAAGTAGATGTTGCACCACCCACAAGTTCTAATGGACCTGTGGATGCTTTCTAAAGATAGATCATTAGTTTATATTAAATGTATGAAGAAAAAAACTTTACTACATATTGAAGGCCTGGTGTCCGTTTAGGCTTAGTCATGAGTCTATCTAATCATATAATCTTGTAACAAAATTTCTGGTGATATAAGCAGTGTATAAAATTCAATCCTCATTTAATGTAGTGCATATATAAATTTTGTATTCATTTAATGTGAGACTTCTGCTAAATTTTTTATTAAGAGTGTAGAGTGATATTAATATTCACGAATTTGATGTATCAACTTTTTGAATGGTTGGTTGAGCTGAAAATCATAATTTTTTAGTGTCTCTGAGGTGGTTTTATGAAGCATCTAAATTTCAGATTAAAAGCTAATCGCGAGGCTTATTTCTTGTAATGATAGTACAAAAACATGAACTGTAAAAAGATAGCATATATTTTATCCGTTGTGAGACTTAGTATGTTTTCTTTCTCGCCCTTTTTTAAATATTATAATAAAGTTAACTAAATCAATTTAAGAATTTATGTTATTCAAAAATTGAGATTAAACAAGGAAATCTGTTGTAAATGGGGAAATTAATAATAATTTTTTACCCTTAAATATTGATAAATAGTGGGCTATCTGTTGTAAATGGAAATAAATAATAATTTTTGTCTTAAATAGTAGGCTTACCAAACATGATTTTTCAAATGTTTTAAGTGCTACTATTTCTTAGTCGATCGAATGCTGCTTTTACTCTACAAATATATACAAAAAAGAATGGTTTTACCTATCCGGCTATATAAACAAACAAAATATGCGTATTTGGTCTTCGGAGAATCCTCATGAGTTTATTCAATCGCCTCTCCATCCGCAGAAAATTGGTGTTTGGCTAGCGGTTTCTAGAAGGCGTATATTTGGACCTGTGTTTTTTGAAGGATCGATAAATGCTGAGAGATATCGAAATAATTTACTTGAACCGTTTTTACAAAATCTTCATGATGGTGAACTTTTACATGGGTATTTCCAACAGGACAATGCAACAGCTCACAAAACATGGGAAAGTATGGCTCGAATTCGGTTAGAACGTTAATGCTGTCTTTATATTAGTTTTTTTGTTTCGTTCTTTTATGATGTATAAACATTGTTATTTTTTAAATGTATAGGAAGTGGTATTTGCTATGTGTACAATGTGTTTCAAAATTAGTTTTTATTAGGCATAAACTATGTTTTTGTGTAAAAACCTCTAAATTTCATATTAAAAGCCGCTCGTCAATCATATTTCTTCTAATGATAGTACAACCCACGAACTGTAAAAGATAGACTCATTTTATGAATTTATGTTAATTCAAATTGATATTAAGCAGGGGTATCTGTAGATGGAAAATTAATAATAATTTTTTGTCTTAAATATTGATATATAGTGGGCTTACCAAACATGATTTTTCAAATGTTTTAAGTGTATTGCATGGATTTTTATGTAATTTCAAAGGAAATGTAATACATTCGCTGCTGTACAAACATAAACTGTAAAAGAGAGATAGAAGCATTTTTAGAACAAGTATATATTTAATATTTTTGTAAATCTTTTAGTTAGAACGTTAATGCTGTCTTTATATTAGTTTTTTGTTTGGTTCTTTTATGATATATAAAAATTGTTATTTTTTAAAATGTACAGGAAGTGGTATTTGCTATGTGGACAATGTGTTTCAAAATTAGTTTTATTAGTGATAAACTATGTATTTTGCATAAAAACCTCTAAATTTCATATTAAAAGCTGTACCTCAAGCATATTTCTTCTAATGATAGTACTAAACATGAAGTGTAAAAAGATAGTACATATTTTATCTGTTGTGGGACTTAGTATGTTTTCTTTTTCAACCTTTTTTTAAATATTATAAGAAAGTTAACTAAATCAATTTAAGAATTTATGTTATTTAAAATTGAGATTAAACTGGGGTATCTCTAAAATGGAAATATTTAATGTTATGTCTATTTTCATATGTATAGTGTTTTGTCAAAAAAAGTTTTGATTGCTGAAAAAAGTGGGTAAAAAATTTTTATGATAGACCATGTATCTCACCTCTATCGTTTTACTGCATTGTTATATTGCACTATATGGGTCATCTCGAGAACATTCCTTGCCTTTGCATTTGATTGTTTTGTTTAAATTTTGATATTTGTGAAATTGAAAGTATGGTTGAGGTTTGTTTGATGTGTGTAGTTGTTTTATTTTTAATAAATTGTTTTCTTAAAAATATGGGCTCATTATTTTACTTTTCTAAAAGTCTTACTTTTGAAATGTCCTGTATATTCATGTTTGGTTGCTATGTTATCCAGTACCATACTATATATTTATTTTATGATTTTGACAAAGTATGCCGATCTTAGATGTAAATCCGCGGTGGTGGCGTTTGAAAGTATGTTGTGTTGGGGTTTGACCTAGATGTATCTTCCTAAGTTGGTCTGGTGTTGTGGTGTATGAAACTATGTTGGGTGGTTGTGGTGGTGGTTGTTGTTGTGATGCGTGATATGGAGTTGGGTATTTTCTAGAAGTTGAGTTTATATTTTGATCGATCATATTGATAGTCGGCCATTTCGCCTGACGTCACCTTAGTTTATTAGATTTTTTGGCGGCCATCTTGGATTCGCTATCTTACTTTTCTAAAAATCCCTACCTTTGAAATGTTCTGTATATTAATATTTGGTTGCTATGTTATCCAGATGGATGGATGGATGGATGGATGGTTGGATGGTTGGATAGATGGATGGATGGATGGATGTATGGATGGATGGATGGATGGATTGATTGTTGGATGGATGGATGGATGGATGTATGGATGTATGGATGGATGGATGGATGGTTGGATGTATGGATGGATGGATGGATGGATTGATTGTTGGATGGATGGATGGATGGATGGATGTATGGATGTATGGATGGATGGATGGATGGATGGATGGATTGATGGCTGGTTGGATGGCTTTTTGAGAAAAGAGGGATTTGATAGTGGTTTGAATGTGTGGTTTTAATATAGGGGTTTCAGAACCGCTTCATGATCCGGTTGTGAGTTAATTTTAGCGATGGTTTTGAAATGATGTTTCATAGGAGTTTGAGTACATGGTTTTGATAGATTGGATGCCTGACGTCACCTTAGTTTATTAGATTTTTGGCGGCCATCTTGGATTCGCCATCTTGCTTTTCTAAAAATCCCTACCTTTGAAACGTCCTGTATATTCATACTTGGTTGCTATCTCGTCCAGATGGATGGATGGATTAATGGATGGTTGGATGGATGGATGGTTGGATGGATGGTTGGATGGATGTATGGATGGATGGATTGATGGATGGATGGATGGATGGATGGATGTATGGATGTATGGATGGATGGATGGATGGATTGATGGATGGTTGGATGGATGTATGTATGGATGGATGGATGGATGGATGGATGGATGGATGTATGGATGTATGGATGGATGGATGGATGGATGGATTGATGGATGGTTGGATGGCTTTTTGAGAAAAGAGGGATTTGATAGTGGTTTGAATGTGTGGTTTTAATATAGGGGTTTCAGAACCGCTTCATGACGTGAGCTGATTCTAGCGATGGTTTTGAAATGATGTTTCATAGGAGTTTGAGTGCATGGTTTTGATAGATTGGATGCCTGACGTCACCTTAGTTTATTAGATTTTTGGCGGCCATCTTGGATTCGCCATCTTGCTTTTCTAAAAATCCCTACCTTTGAAACGTCCTGTATATTTATACTTGGTTGTTATCTCGTCCAGATGGATGGATGGATTAATGGACTTGAAAGTATTGTTTTGAGGATGGATGGTTGGATGGATGGATGGATGGATGTATGGATGGATTGATTGTTGGATGGATGGATGGATGGATGGATGGATGTATGGATGTATGGATGGATGGCTGGTTGGATGGCTTTTTGAGAAAAGAGGGATTTGATAGTGGTTTGAATGTGTGGTTTTAATATAGGGGTTTCAGAACTGCTTCATGACGTGAGCTGATTCTAGCGATGGTTTTGAGATGATGTTTCATAGGAGTTCGAGTGCATGGTTTTGATAGATTGGATGCTTGACGTGACATTAGTTTATTAGATTTTTGGCGGCCATCTTGGATTCGCCATCTTGCTTTTCTAAAAATCCCTACCTTTGAAACGTCCTGTATATTCATACTTGGTTGCTATCTCGTCCAGTAGCATACTGTATATTTATTTTATAATTTTGAAATGGTATACCGATCTTAGATATAAAGTTTATATTTTTATCGACCATCTTGAGGGTATGAAACTTGGTCATATTGTTAATTAATAATAATAAATACATTGTTTGTTTTATTTTATTTTATAAGTAAGATATGCATTTCAAGCGTGCGGCTATCACAGAAGCAGACAGCCGTTGCGGTTTCCGCTGGAAACATGTTTAGACCTGTTTGAAATACATTGAGAAGCGCGATAGCAAGCCTGGTAATTTATTCAGGAATTCTCTAGAAGCAAAGACCATCTTGAGGGTATGAAACTTGGTCATGTTGTTAATTAATAATAATAAATACATTGTTTGTTTTATTTTATTTTATAAGTAAGATATGCATTTCTGCGCATGCGGCTATCACAGAAGCAGACAGCCGTTGCGGTTTCCGCTGGAAACATGTTTAGACCTGTTTGAAGTACATTGAGAAGCGCGATAGCAAGCCTTGTAATTTATTCAGGAATTCTCTAGAAACAAAGACCATCTTGATGGTCCGCCATTTTGTCTGACGTCACCTTAGTTTGGATAGCGACCGTGAGAGGATGCTGCATTATGGTAATCATGAGAGATGCCATTTCTTGGTTAGTGGCTGTGAGAGGGCGTCACATTGGGTTGGTAATGATGAAATCTGCCATTTCTTAGTTTGGTTAGTGGCCGTCAGAGGGCGCCACATTGGGTTGGTAATGATGAAATCCGCAATTTTTAGTTGGGTTGGTAATGATGAAATCTGCAATTTTTAGTTGGGTTGGTAATGATGAAATCTGCAATTTTTAGTTGGGTTGGTAATGATGAAATCTGCAATTTTTAGTTGGGTTGGAGGCCGCGAGGGGCGCCACATCACTTGGGTTGGTAATGATGAAATCTGTAATTTTAGTTGGGTTGGTAATGATGAAATCTGTAATTTTTAGTTGGGTTGGCGACCGCGAGGGGGCGCCACATCAGTTGGGTTGGCAGAGGGTTCTACCTATCTAGCGGGGAGGGGGGGAGGGGGGGGTAGTAGGAGTGGGGGGTGGTGGTCCCAGAACTCTCCAAAGTACCCTACTGTGGGAGAATATTAAAAAGAGTTATCTGCCTATTTCATGTACTTGCAAAATGTAAAAAGGGACTATATTCCTTCTTAACGACACATTTTCGAACTTTAATTCCTTAACTGCTCTTGTAAAAATATTCCATATGAGTAGTACTATGTTTTTTGCAAGAAGTTTTTAATTATTTAGCCACAAACATATCCGAAACCATTTTGCGCGGAACTTAGCATTTCTTGAGTGTAATTTCTATTAATCCTATGGAATTTCATTAGAAATTATAATTCCAATATGACTCCTTTTTCCGTGGCCCGTATTTAATATGCAATACAGTAATCAAATATTAATCCTGTATATATTTTTAAAGAAATTCTCTAAACAATTAGCGTCTAATGTGTTGATCGATTGATTGAGAATAATTTTCTTAAATAAATTGATAGATGTTTGTAGTAATTTAGATTACAAACCTGGTGTTGTGAGTATTACATAAATTTTTCGCTTTCAATAGGTGTTTCCCATAAAATATATTAAAAATATTAAATTTGGCAATAAACAACATATGTTGTTGTTTATGGGTTTGGTTTTGTATAGTTGAAAGTTAGGCATCCCAATATAAAACTTACGAAATGTTAAATATATAAGACAGTTTAATAACGAACATTAAGATGTAGTAATTCGTTTTTGTATGTATACAAATATACACATTACGCAGTTTACATCGAAATAGCATACTTTGAGTTCTCGCCCATCAGATCTTCTGTTGAACAAAGGAAGCGCTCATTCGGGCTCCATAAATAGATGCTTACCTGGTAGATTTTTTAAACGATAAATTAATTTAATGAAGCAACAAACGTTTCACGGTTCACAGACTGCCTTCAATTCTTGGCCGATGAGTCGTGAGTTATGCAACATTTGTACTCTGCAAAGAAACCGTAATTTCGCAATCCGGTGCACTCTGTAGTATATATAATATCTATAACGCTCTGAACATATTCGTAGATGATATCTTCGTCTTTCGGTGCAACATTTTCCGTTTGACACGAAGCTATTTGGATTTTTTCATCTTAATCTGTCATAATTTTACTTATCTATGTTACCTAATTATGTGTATCAGTGTTAATCTTCCTGAAGGAATGTTAAAAGTTAATAACGAAATAAATTGTAAGCTTATATATAAAATCACGAGCTCCTTTTTCAGAACTTGTATTTGCAATTTGCAACAATAATAAGTTGTGCGTTTTTTATATATAAGTTACGGCATTTCTTCTTCAATACTTATATTGACGACGAATTGTCTGCGTCCGGCGTATTCAGATGATCCAAAATATTTTCTAAAGCCCGTTTTGGACTATCACACCTATAAAATTATCCCAAAAAATTGTATACTATTTTGTAGTACAATGTAAAACGTCATACAATTTTCTTGTATAAGATTATTGTATCAATTTCAACAGGTTTATGTGCTACTATCATCTTAAGAGTATTATAATAAAGGGGTAAATTAGTAAATTTTGGTATTATTCTTATATATCTGTATTCTGTACTTACAAGTATCGTTTTTATACTTTGCAAATAACAGAAAAAATGTTGAAGCTTACTAAATGTATTTGTTGGCACGGTTGAGATCCACAAAAGTTGACTTTAAAAAAAAAGTTAAATATACTATGTATTTACAACAATTGGAAATTAGAACTCATGAGAATTACACTAGACGACAAGGAAGAAAAGAGGAAGAAGGTAACAAACGAAAAAATAAAGTGCTATAAGTTAAAAGATAATAACATACAAAAAAGATATCAAGAATATATAAATAAAGAAACAGCTAATAGGATCAATACCTCAAAGAATATACATGATAAATGGATCCAATTTAAAGGAATTATTCTACAGGCGGCACAAGCTGGACGCGGAGTAATAAGAACTGCAAAGAAAAGCAAATGGTGGACAACAGATATTCAGCAAAAAGTGAAGGACAAGAAAAGAAAGTGGAAGACGTACATACAAACAAGATTAGAAGAGGATTATAATATATTATTCTGTTTGGGGCGCCATGGGTCCTGGGGGTCTGATTGTTGCTCACATTAATATTAGATCACTGGTTGCCCATTTCGTTGACTTCGCTGAATACTTGAGGGGTTCCGATGTTGATATAGTTGGTATCACTGAGTCATGGCTGAGTGATAATGTAGCTTCTGAATCCGTAAGTGTAGCTAGCTATGATTTAGTTCGCAGAGACAGGCGTGGCAGGGGCGGTGGGGTGTGCTTCTTCGTCCGCTCGAATATAAATTATAAAATTTTGCCGGTTGAATCGGATCTGGAGGACTTATGGATTTTGGTGAGCGTGCGTGCTAAGCAGTATATTATTGGAGTTGTGTACCGTCCGCCTTCTAGTATTATTTCTAAGTTTTTGGATAGTTTTGAGTCGTCAATAACACACGTTTTGCCGATGGCTGATGAATTTTATTGTCTGGGGGACTTCAATGTGGATTTCCTTCGCCCTGGGAATCCCTTCCAGAGCTTTTTTGAGGGACTCGGTCTTGTGCAGGTTATTGATTCTCCTACAAGGATTACACAGACGTCACGTACCCTTCTTGATTATATAATTACAACGGCGGAGAATTCTATTGTGGATTTTGGCACTTCGGATGGTTTTGCGGATCACCAAATTGTCTACTGTAAATTATCGATATCTGCAGAAAATCAAAACGTGCCTTTCTATTATCGCGATTTCAAACACATTAATCATGCTGCTTTTTTAGATGACTTATTTCTGTTGCCACTACATTATGTTTATTATATTGATAACATTGATGATAAAGTAAATTTCTTCAATGATCATTTGGTAGCTTTGCAAAATATTCATGCTCCACTTTTACGATGCGATAAACCTAGAAGGACAGCAGCCCCATGGTTGTCTGAGAACACCAAGTACCTGATGTCGCTAAGGGACGGCGCATACAAACGTTTCAAGAGGACAAAGCAGAATGGTCACTGGTTGTATTATAAATAGCTTCGTAATTTTTGTAATTCTGTTGTTCAGAATGATAAGAGGGCGTACTTTAATTTTAAACTCAGTACAGTTAACAACAGATACCTGTGGAAGCAGTTACGCAGGTATAATATTTGGCTGATGTGGAGGAACTTAATAATTTCTTCTTGGGTAGTATCCCCTCTACAGTGCATGGTGATAACGATAAACTAAAACACTTCTATAACGATAATAAACACCCTAATTTAACAAGAACTTTTTCTTTTAGAGTTATAAGCGAGAGTGAGGTCGTAAAGGTTATAAATGGAATATCTACTAAGGCGACTGGAGTTGATAATATTTCTATTGACTTTATTAGGCTCTGCTGCCCGTACATTATTCAGTTTATCACGCACTTAGTTAATTTTTGTATATTCGAGGGTGTCTTTCCTCGATGTTGGAAAATGGCATCGGTGGTACCTATACCAAAAAAGAAATCTGTTGAAACATTTTCTGACCTTAGACCGGTCAGTCTTTTGGCGGTGCTGTCGAAGGTCCTGTAGCGGGCAGTTGAGATGCAACTTCGTCACCACTTGGAAATTAATGATATTTTGCCCCAGTACCAATCAGGTTTCAGACCTAATCACAGTTGTGCCACTGCTTTGACTATGGTGACCGATGATATTATATCGGCCGTTGATCAGGGTGACTGTGTGATTTTGGTTTTGCTAGACTACAGCAGAGCATTTGACACTATAGATCATGAGGTGTTGCTGTCGGTCCTTCAGTATATAGGGTTGGGGGAGGTGGCCTTGAGGTTCTTTAGGGGTTATTTGGGTGGTCGGTGCCAGTGTGTTAAGGTGAGGGATCATCTTTCGAACTTTAGGTGTTTGGAGGCTGGTGTGCCGCAGGGCTCTATTCTCGGTCCGTTACTGTTTAGTATTTACACTTGTAATATAATGAGCTGTTTACGTACCTGCAAGTATCACATGTATGCCGACGACTCTCAGATATATCACAGGTTTAGACGGGATGACCTTCTTGAGGCGGTTGCTGCTCTTAATACCGATTTGGATTCACTGCTTAATCATTCCCGTAGACATTCACTGCATCTGAATTCTTCCAAAACACTTGTGATGGTTTTCGGCAACATTTCTGTTGAACTTAGACAATCAATTCGACTGTTGGTTGATGGAGAGACTCTTAAACTTGTTGATGGATGTCGCAGTCTAGGGGTTTTTATAGACACCTCGCTACGGTTCCGGACTCATGTTGCTAATTGCATACAAAAAGCGTATGCTGCATTGCGAATGATGTATCCGCATAGATCATACTTGAGCTACAGTACAAAGATTTCGCTCTGTCAGTCTTTGGTCTTGTCTCAGTTCTCATTCTGCTTACCTATGATCTGGCCGTGCTTGGATGCTCTCACTAAGAGGCGAGTCCAGGGGGTGCAGAATTCCTGTCTGCGTTTCATATTCGGAATTCGCAAATTTTCTCCAATATCGCATAAGTTGTCTGACATTGGGTGGTTAAACATGGAAAATAGATATAGATTTATTGGCAGTGTTTTCTACCAATAGGGTATTACCTTGAATAAACCAGCATATTTAACTTTTAAAATTAAATATAGGACTGATGTGCACAATATTAATGTCAGATTTAAAAACATCATTTCTGTTCCATTGCATAGAACCGCTTATTTCGAAAGAAGTTTCTCCTACACGATATCTAAGCTGTATAATTCCGTTCCTGGTGGATTGAAGTCTCTGCCCGTGACTGTCTTTAGGCGAAGTATGTTTAAATATTTATATTCAGGGCAGGCAGTCAGTTGACCTTGCTTATTGGTGTAACTGCATTCGGACGCATATACACGGTTTTACTTTTATTTTAGCTACCACGTTTTTTTTTCTTTTCGATTTATTGTATTACACAATCTTCTGAGTCTTGCCGATACCTTGATACCTGGGTGCACTTTTCTCATCTAGTTCATAGATTATATACAGGGTGTCTCTAAAAGGTGCGGAAAAAACGCTACCACACATTTCTGAGGGCGATCTAACCCAACTTACCTCAGTCCAAAAGTGGATGCACCATTGCATTGAATTGCCACAAGAATAACACCCAAATTACAGAAGCATATGTGTTCATATACGGAATGATTTTTTTATATCCAGATTACTCATAAACGGCTGCTCCAATCAACTCCTACCAGGTATACCTTTTCTAGGTAAAAAACATTGGAGAATAAGAATTTTTATTTAAAAGTTAAATACAGTGTGTCTCAAAAAATTTATTACGTTTTAAATGGATACAATATGCCGCAGGTGGCGCCCTCTACATTTTGCAATGAAAATGAGAGCAGATTTAAATTTTTTACCCCACGAAACCCCCCCTACCCAAATATTGTGACAATATACCAATTATTACAGAAATTATTTATAAAAAACTAAAACCAAATTGAACTTTTGACACTCTGTATCTCCGAAAGCATCCACTTTTGGACTGAGGTAATTTGGGTTAGATCGTCATATTTTGCCCTCAGAAATGTGTGGTAGTGTTTTTTCCGCACCTTTTAGAGACACCCCAGTATATGTGTGAGTTATATTATTATTATTAGTAAAGATACATGTATGGTGTGTGCTTTGTTTATCTGATGAGGGGGGCAATGGTAGAACAAGCATAGCTTGAATTGCCTCCCTTTTCCATCATCTTTCACTTATTCAACTTATTGTAAGTTTCTTTTTTTTTTGTTACCTTTTAGGTTGTAATTTTGATTTTGATGGAAATAAACACTATTATTATTATTATTATTATTATTATTATTATTATTATTATTATTATTATTATTATTATTATTATTATTATTATTATTATTATTATTATTATTATTATTATTATTATTATTATTATTATTATTATTATTATTATTATTATTATTATTATTATTATTATTATTATTATTATTATTATAACAAGCAGTTGAGGACGGAGGTAAATAAAATGGTTAAGCTTGCAAAGACACAGCCATGGGAAGAATTTCGTCATATGAGGGAAAATTACGCAGAAAATCAGAAACTGTTCTATAGCATATTCAAGAACCTACGACAAAAGAAACAAATAAAACTGAAAAATATAAAGGACAAGGATGGAAACATAGTAACAGAGGAAAAACTAATAATGAGAATATGTAGGGAGCACTTCAGAGAACTAACAGAAACAAATAGCGAAGCGCACGATAAAGAAGAAAACATACAAGTAGAATATAGTACAGAAACAAATATTCAGCCAATAACAAAAGAAGAAGTAATAGAAGCCATTAATAAACTGAAATCGGGAAAGGCACCTGGGGAGGATAAAATAACAGCAGATATGATAAAATATATGGGAGACGAAGCAGCAACTGAATTTTGTAATCTGCTGAACGATATACTAACAAAACAGGAAATACCCAAATATTGGAACATGGCAATAATACTACCACTTTATAAGAAAGGGCGACATGAGAGAATGCGCAAACTATTGGGGAATTGCATTAACTAGTATACCTGGAAAAGTACTAACAAGGATACTAGAAAAGAGACCAAGCGATATAATAGAACCAACACTAGAAGAACAACAGCATGGATTTGGAAGAGGTAGAAGTGCACAAGATCTAATATTCAAAGTTAGACAATTAGGAGAGAAATTTGTGACAAAAGGAAACGAAATACATATCTGCTTTATCGACCTACAAACGGCGTTCGATAGAATTAAAAGAGAAGACATCTGGAAACCTCTAGAAAAAAGGGGGATAGAAGGATATATTATCGATACAATAAAGGCCCTGTATAAAGGCAATAAAAATAAAGTTAGAACACATAATGAAGAATCAACAGAATTTGAAACAAAAATAGGATTTAAACAGGGTTGTGTTCTTAGCCCCCTTCTATTCACGATATTAATGGACGATGTTATAAAAAGTTGTAAACAGAGATGTGAGAAACTGATAATTGGTAGCTGGAGAATGCACCAAAGCGCCCTACGCGAATTATTGTTCGCAGACGACATGATTGTACTAGCAGATTCAGAAAAGAATCTACAACAGAATCTAAATATATACCAATCAGAATTCAGGAAAATAAACATGTAAATTAATATAAGCAAAACAAAAAACGATGATAATGTCAGGAAAGGAAAAGAAACACAAAATATGCTTAGAGGGAAGACAGCTAGAACAAGTTAAAAGCTTCAACTATTTAGGCACAGTAATAGCAGTAAATGGATGGATAAAGCAATAGCAGAGAGAATAGGAAAGACAGGGACATGCTTAAAGACACATTTTTTGGAAAAAAGGAAGTATCAAAGGAAATAAAAACAGAGATATATAAAAAAGTAGTAAGTCCTTCACTAGTATAGAGTTGTGAGTCTTGAACGATTTCAGATAGAAATAAAAGCAGAATAACAGCAGCAGAAATGAGATTCCTGAGAAAAATTGGTGTATGAAGCCAGAGTACAGGAAAGGAATAGAATAGGACGACCTAGAATACAATGGGAAGAACAAGTACGATAGGCAGCCGCACAAGGTGGTATACAATGGTATGAAACAAGGAACTTGGCACACAACAGAAACTTGTGGAAGGAAAGAGTAAATGCAATAGTAACATGAAATGTAGTAATAAAATCCGACACCTAACGGTACAAGGATGTATAGTTTAAATAAATAATAAATTTACAGCAAATACTGAATTAAATAAACTTTATATGTAGTATTTTATATGAAAACATATAAGGGTCAGAAAGGATATATATATATATAACGAGGCGATCAGCTTCAAGAGCAACTTTCCAGCTATTGGAAGAGATTTTAAATGGTATAAATAACAAGGCTTTCGCCTTCATGGATTTGTCAAAGGTTTTCGATTGCACCATCAGGTACATTTGGACAACCTTGAGAAGATGTGTTTCCGGGAGATGGCGCTGAATTTGATACAGTCTTAGCTGATTAGCAGGAGGCAGTGCGTGTCAACTAATGATGAGTCTAGAGATAATATCACATTATTATATGTGTTGTAAATGGTCTTGCAGTTATACTATATGCAAATGATACCTCATGCACACCAAGAGAGCGTACTCTAAGAAAAGTAACACATATGATGGAGAACAATCTTCGAAACTTGGGATTGCGGTTTGAGAGTAACAACCTCAGACTAAGTATTACCTTTTGATGTCGGTGTGGGAGATCTGATTGTGAGGTATGGAGGAGAAACACTCAAGTGTGAGAATCAGATGCTGTTCCTCGGTGTTGATATCAACGATAGACCTTCCTGATGACCTCAAATAGCGTCTTTTGCGGCAAAAGAGAAGTGTGTTTTGCATTGCGAGTGTTTGCGCGTAGTGGTATCGTTGAGCTTGTGTTATGCATGTGTGCAGTCGTGTCTCAGGTATGGCTTTATATTTTGGGAGAATGCTGTGGATATCAGAAGAATTTTTGAATTGCAAAAGGCATGTGTACGAGATGTGCTTAATTTGAAGCCTCGTGACTCATGTAAATAGGTATTTATAAAAAATAAGATACTCACCTTAGCGTATTTTTATATTTAATTTTTGTAAAGGCCGACTACTATAACCTTTAAAAAAATATGAAGTGATTCTTGCGCAACGCACTAGGACTAATAAGCGCAATCACTTGACACATTGTATGAAAATATTTGTTCAATCCTGCCTTTGAAACACGTTGTTTCTCCACTGGTTGCTAAGCCCGAAAGCGTCTATTTACCTCACTCGGAGTGAGGTAATGGATTTTCGCTCACTCATATGTCAAATTTGACAATTTAGTTTTCAATATTTTTAGATAAGTAGTGCAAGAGTAGTATTGAATAAAAGGTACATTAGAATACAATTCGTATAATTTATTCAAAACATACCTACAATTAACTAGTAAGAAATATTGAAATTAACAGTACAATTATTAAAAATATTATTAGATGCAATGGCTGTATGGGTATCTTTCACAAAATCAGTTTTATTTGTTTGTGCTTGAATGTTTTTAGTCGTGCCCTCTTCACCAGTAATTAATTTTCTTGCAATTTTAATTTTATTGCTCTCTGACTCTTCTACATAACCTTCTGCCACAGACGTCGATCGCCAACCTCCGTGCCGTTTAAGCGTTAAAATATCACCTGAAAAGTGGGCTAGTAATGTTGCTGAGGTTCGTCGAAAGGAAAGTCCTGTATATAAATGAGCATCATTCATCCCCAAATATTCTGCCACTAGTCTAGGTATCTTTGATATCGTGTTTATACCTACAGGTTGCACTGTACATTTACCATAATAGTAACTCAGGAAAAATCTTCCCTCACCAAGCATTATTGAAGAACGTAACGCAGCATATTTTCTATATGTTTCTAAACCATTAAAACCTCCTCCTTCAACATCGGTAATAACAAAAGAGCGAGGTTTATAATTTTTGGTTTTCAAAACATTAACCACCACTATAGAGTGTTTATTTACTATATCCGTCATTTTGAGATTAACTAGCTCATCGCACCTACAAGCGCCCATAATTCCCATAACAACAACAATTTTCATCAGCAAGTACTTCTCATCGGGGGCTTCGTTTAAGAACTTCTGTACATCTTCATACTCAAACACTTTGGCTTTCTTAGGTTGATATCCTTTAGATTTACTTTTCAAAATCGAAAACAATGTCTTATACCTATAAATTATTACAAATTTAGATCAAATAAATCAAAAAATATGATACTATAAACTTACTTACTGATATCTATCTTCTCAAAAACAAATAAAATAGATTTCAACATAGAATATGTGGACCACAAAGAAGACGGTGCATACTTCTCTAATAACACTGATAGACACATAATTTGTGACATGAAAATTTTTAGGTGTTTCTAATGCAGTTTGATACCCTGAAGTCAAATCTGAAAAGAGAATTTTTCTATCACCCACAGATATTCTGTACCCTGCGGCTTTATAATTTACAATACGTAAAATTTTATTATATTGCATCATCTCATACTTTCATATAATCAGGGATATATCCGGTTTAGACAGGTTTCTACCTGCTTGTTCGAAGTAAACAGCGTGTTTTCCGATCATTTTATTTTACAAACTTTATCATTTATCAGTAGACTAACAGTATACGAATCGGTTACGTCTTCTGAGTTTGGATAGCAGAGTTTTTGAGTTAACATTCTTTTACGTTTTTTAAATTACTGTGTCTAAGATTTTTACGTACAATGCCTAGACACTGCGTAAAAAGTGCCAACAGTTTTTGTTATGTGTGCGGAGAACTAACTTTTAAATCACAAAAACGTAATTTTACACCGCTTGTGCTAAAAGCTTACAAACTGTATTTTGGTGTTAAAGTTGGGGACCAAGACAAAGCATGGGCCCCTCATATCGCTTGTAAAACTTGTATAACATTGTTAACAGCTTGGTTAAAAGGTTCAAATCGTAAAATGCCTTTCGCAGTGCCAATGGTTTGGAGAGAACCTAAAGACCATGTTACAGACTGCTATTTATGCCTCACGAATATTAAAGGTATTGGACTAAATTGGACTGTCTAAACATACTGTTAAGTACTGTAATTTACCATCAGCTTTAAGACCTATCAAACACAGTGAACAACTTCCTATTCCAAAAGCACCAGAATCTTGGAGTCTCGATGAAGAACTAGAATCGACTACTTCTTTAAGTGATGATACAGAAACCGCAAAGGAAATGACAACCGATCCTTTATTTGATTTACCAGGATGTTCAACAGCGCCGCATCTAATTTCACAGGGTGAACTTAATGACTTAGTTCGAGATCTAAACCTTCCAAAATCGCAGTCCGAACTTTTAGCATCCAGACTAAAAGGTTGGAATCTTCTCCAAAGTGATGTAAATATTACTTTTTACAGAAAAAGGCAGAAAGACCTCACGCATTGCTTTCTTCAAGAAGGGGATCTAGTATACTGTTCAGAAGTCAACCTTTTGTTTAACGCACTAGGACAGAAACATGATCCATGTGATTGGCGTCTATTCATTGATTCCTCTAAACTTAGTTTAAAGGCGGTATTGCTTCATAACGGTAACGAATATCCATCTGTGCCCTTAGCTCATGCGGTTCATATGAAGGAATCATATGAGAATATGAGAGTTCTTTTAGAGCATATCCGTTATCATGAATATGGTTGGCCAATATGTGGAGACCTAAAAGTAATAGCCCTTCTTCTTGGAATGCAACTAGGTTATACGAAATATTGTTGCTTCTTTTGCGAATGGGACAGCCGTGCGCGAGACCGTCATTATGTACAGAAGCAGTGGCCAGTACGTCAGGCACTAACTCCGGGTCAAAAAAACGTTAGTAATGAACCTCTAGTTGATCCCAAAAAGGTATTACTTCCACCTTTGCATATTAAATTGGGTTTAATGAAGAATTTCGTGAAAGCAATGGACAGAAATGGAAGAGGGTTCTTGTATCTGAGACAAAAATTTCCAAGAATCAGTGACGCAAAAGTGAAGGAAGGCATATTTGTGGGTCCGCAAATAAGAGAAGTAATGAAAGATGAAACATTTGAGGAAATGCTGAATGAAACTGAACTACGAGCCTGGGGTGCTTTTAAAAACATTGTTGCAAAGTTTCTTGGAAATGTGAAAGCTGACAATTACAAAGATCTTGTGACTGAACTACTTACTGCCTATAAGGAAATGGGTTGTAACATGTCCCTTAAAATTCACTTTCTGGACTCCCATCTGGATTTCTTCCCCAAAAATTTAGGGGCTGTAAGTGACGAACTTGGGGAACGGTCCACCAAGACATTTCTGCGATGGAGAAACGGTACCAAGGCAAGTGGAGTGCCAGTTTGCTTGCCGATTACTGCTGGACATTGTTAAGGGATACTCCAAAAACAAAATATCGCCGAAAAACATCGACAGTAACATTTTAATGTACTCTTTGGTTAATAAAATAATATAACAATAATATATCTATCGCTGTTTGCTTAAAAAACAAAAATACCTCATAGCAAAAAAAGTATAGGTGATAGAAGAAATCTGTAGCTATTTTCAGCTTTTGTGTCAATTTTTACGTAATAAACACTTTGTTTTGTTCATGTCACAACAAACAAGTGGATTTTTGTCTACCAGTGTAATCCGTTAAAATACGCTAGGAGTACTTGCTCCGTTATAAGAGTAACACTTTTTATATTCATCCACTCATGAAATTTTCTACTCATTTATATACCTTTCTTTAGATTTTGGCGGCAATAAATTGAATACAACAGCATTCGCTTCATTTACAACATCTCTTGGTACAGCTTCTTGTTCCATATTTTTGTTAAATATTGAAATTAATGACAAATTTACTCTAAACAAAGCAAAAATAAAATTTTGTTGACAACATAGCTAATTTTTATTTTATCGTAACCAGGTAACTATACCAACGGTAAAACCCGCTATCTATGCTATATTATTTGATCACAATTAATATTGACATGAATCAACATGAATGCAATATGAATGATATTATAACTGTCAGACAAATTGAAATTTTTAATCTTTGACACCTTTAGATAGGTAATTTAGCAGGATTGAACAAAACGCTATACAGCACTCGTGAAGAAACTACATTCGCTCGAGTACTTTTTTCACTTGTACTGTAATATAACTATTAATCATGTCCAAAACTTTTTGAAGAGAATGACAATGACACAATATATGCATTAAGCAAAATTTTTTACTCTATTCAGTATTTTTTATCAGTGTCCTGTCCGCACTATTTGTATGGATTTCCTTTGATGTTGATGAGGATGGTGGCCATGAGATTGCATACCAAAGTTTCTCGCATTTGTCCATTTGTGAGTTCAAAAATTTGCTTGCGGCTGATGGCGCGCCCACCGGCTTCGGCGGCGCTGACGTAGATAAGGCATTTGACGGTTTTTTGTTACACTTTCAGTGGTGCTTTAATACTGTTTTTTAAAAAAAAATACAAACGATTTTCATTATCAGCCAAGAGCAGCAAAAAAAACTGCGTTTTTCTGGTGAGTTACAAGTTGAGCTATATAACCTTAGAGAACTTAATTGGCTGCGCCAGAGGATGAATAACACTGAATTGACAAACAACTATAAGATTATGAAATGAAATATTAACAATACAATCATAATCAAACACGAAAAAGAAGCGCACTATGGTGATGTAATTTATCGGTCTGACAATAAATTTAGAGCTCTTTGGCGTATTGTTAATGATTTTAACGGGAAGACTAGGGTTAACTGCGATATTATTCTGAATTACGATGACCGTTGTGTCGAGGATTCGAAGGAGGTGGCCAACTTGTTTGGCAATTACTTTTCGTCCGTTGTCGAATGCGATGTGGGATCTCGTTTTGGAGCTGGTGACGGCGTTGGCTGTACTACTGGTTGTATTGTGCCTTGCACGATGTTTTGCGGTCCTGTCGTTGCTGGAGACATTATAGATATTATAAAGCGTTTACCCAATAAAACAAGTACAGGTCTTGACGACATTCCCGTAAGTGTTATAAAGGCCTGTGCGAAGGAGGTAGTAGAAGATCTCTCCCACTTGGTAAATCTATCGATTACTTTGGGCAAATTTCCTACAGTTTTGAAATCGTCTGCTGTAATTCCTATACATAAAAGAAATGATCGCTCCAATATTGAGAACTGCAGGCCTATCGCGCTAACTAGTGTCTTCTCTAAAATTATTGAAAAAATTATTGCTGATAAAATATTTAATTTTCTAAACAAACATAATCTCATTACCCCCTGTCAGCACGGTTTTCGGAGTGGTTTCTCTACTGAGACTGGTGTTGTGGAATGTACGCAGCATATTCTTGATGAAATGGATATAGGATGATACACCGTGTTGATCTTGTTTGATCTACCCAGAGCCTTTGACTCCGTTAATTGTCATTTTGTTAGTAGTAAGATCTATAACCTGGGAATTCGCGGGGAACTGAACAAATAGATTGTCTCATTTTTAAAAGACAGAAAAATCGTTGTTAGACTTGGTGACGTCAGATCGGAGGAATATGATGTGGACGTTGGAGTTCCACAGGGCAGTGTCCTGGGTCCATTAATATTTTTATCATTTATAAATGACCTACCTAGTTTCATCAACTATGGCAAAATATTTCTGTATGCGGACGATACAGCAATAGTGGTTTCCCACTCGGATCTAGAACAGCTCAACAATAATATCAATACAGCTCTACAAAGTTTTGAGGACTGGTGTTGTGCCAACAAATTAATAATCAACCATAATAAGACGGTTATTATTGAATTTTTCAACAAACATAGAACACGCTCAGGTTTAGACATAACATTTAAAAATCAAATTATTGAGGTCTCTAGAAATTGTAAATTCTTACGTACAATACTTGATGAAAATATGTCATGGGAAAACCAGGTTGATTACGTGTGCGGTAAACTTCAGAGGGCATATTATGTTTTACACACTTTGAAAACATTCTTGAATGCCGAATCCCTTCTCAGCGTTTATTATGCTTATGCCTACTCTATAATTTCCTATAATATTATTGTATGGGGCCAAGCAAGGGATATACAAAGAGTGTTTCTTCTGCAAAAGCGTATCATCAGACTTATTTTTGATTTGCCCTACCATGAGTCTTGTAGGGGCACCTTCCGTTCAAAGAGAATATTTACCGTTACCTCTTTCTATGCTTATAAATTATTAACATATATTTTTAATAACAAGCATAGATTTTCAGTAATAAGTGAGAAGCATAATTACAGGACTCGTAATAGAAATAACTTAGTTGTGGACAGATCATATCACTTGTTTCATCAAAAATCCCCACTCATAACTGGCTTTACAATTTGTAAATTGACGAAGTCTATATCCAGTGGATCTGAGACTAATAAAGCATTATTATTATTATTATTATTATTATTATAAATGTATGATTATTTAAATTTATGTGACATAGTCTATGTTTTATACATTATTGAATTAATAACGTTATTATTATTAGTTATGCTGACCGCGTTGTTTAATTTTCGAAAACGCCTATAGATTGGTGGTTCTGTGAATTTTTAAAGATATATTTGTATTTCAAGTCGTGCTTGAATAACGTGTTATTGATTACTGAATTATTTTGAGCGCAGAAGTAAAAGAACAAGTTACCGATATCGTTGTTGGCTTCTTCACTGAAATGTTGTTTTAAATGTTGTAGTGGAACAATTTTTTGAATAATAGGTATCGCATCGATTTTATTTTCTACTTCCTAGTAAAATTTTCTTCTTTCCCTTTGTGATGAGTCAGGAGCATAAACACTAATGATAAGTAAATATTTATTATCTATTTTATTTCTCAGAGTCTCAGTATACGGTTGGAATTTTAATCGTAATAGCATCATAACATGCTTTTACCTTGTTTTTTCGTTTTTCGCTTTTCCGCTGTTTATAAGTATGTAGTTATTAATTATGTGCATTCCTTTGCTTTTTTATCGATTCAGAGATGCTGTAGAGATTTCTATATTTATCTCTAATTTCCGTTAGTATTTCTTGTTCCTTGATGGATTTAACATTCCAATTTCGGAGTCTAGGGACCGATTTTTCTGTTTTTTTACTTTTTTTGTCCTAATTATTGGGCGTGTCTTCGTCGATTTGCCCGTCATGTTTTCAGAGTCATGCACGATTCTTTAACCGTTTTTTTCTTACGGTGGGCAAATTGTTAATCTAACCCACCAACCCTCCTCTTTTATTCGAGTTTTTGACCGAGAGTGATGTCCTTGCTGTACTTGGTCGTTGAAATAACTTGTGAACGGAACAGTTACAAATAACAACATTTTATAAAGGCAGCAAGAGTTTCTAGATTTCTGAAAGATGTGGCCTGGAAAAGAAATATCTCACAATAGAGACCAAGTGATCTATTGAGCAGAAACCCCGATAGGAATAAAATTATAAAAGAGGAATGTGGAATTGGATGCCGAGGGAAGAGAAGAGCATGGAATGAGTATGTCCAAAGAGCAGATGAGGAAATATTAGAAAAAGTAGCAAGACATCTGTTTACTTCCGAGCAAACTTTGAAATTACTTTTTTGTTATTATACACTCTGTATAGAATATTTACGTTAATCTTCGAACCAGACCCTTTTCTTGAATTGCATACCACATCTGCTATTTGTTAGAGATTGTAAATTATTGTTCCCTATATACACTCAACTTTTTCTTTATTGTATCTTATTTTATTACTTTATGGTACTCCACCGAAACTAAGGGCCCACTTGACCCCTAATAAATATTGTAGGCATTTAGAAATATTTAAAGATAGTTCAACTGTAATTTCATGTTATGAATTTTAGTGTACGCATCCCTTTGTGGCCATAAATCAATACTCGTTTTCTATAGTGTATATGAAATTGGCTAGCAAGAAATTGTATACTTTTGTTTAACTTCTTAGAAACCTCCGTTAAAATATCATGCGGACTCTTCTTGTAAGAAAAATAAATTTGAAGTCAGTTCCTTAAAATACATCTAAGCTTCAAGAAGGGCTCCGCATTTTCTGTAATAACAAATTAACAGTACAGTGTGTAATGCGCCATTTATTTCTAATATTATTAGGGTGATACTTTGTTTATTTTAATAATTAAAAACTTATGCATTTACCATTTTGATTGAGTTATCTACACAAATATACGAAGTTTAGTGAGTTTGTGTCTTTTTAATCTAACTAACTGTCGCCGATCAACTAACAAATACAGCCTATACGGCCTTACAACCCGTGGGTGGTGAACTCATTGAACATTACGCCTTTGGCATAATAAATTATCATCGTCAAATAGTGCTAGTGTTCGCAATAACAACATCAAAGGTCAGCAGAAAAAAAACGATACTGGAGGATCGTTGAAAGCATTAACCGAAACCTGAAGAAAAACAGGTTTCGACCTAAATACACAGAGAAGAAGAAGGCTTAGTTACAATTCATTAATTTCAAAACAATATTTATTTTTTGACATTGCATTGTAAAAAAAATATCATAAATAATTTGTTTTGTTTTAGGATTTTAAAATTCCAAATAGTTTCATACAAAATTATAGGTTACAATATATGAATTCAAAATTAAATATTATATCTTTTCATCCGTATATGATTGGATATCAATACACTATGTAATCTATTTTTCATTACGCCAAGTGTAAAGAGATTCTTATATAAAGTATAGGAAGTATATTTCCTAAAAGATACAATGGCTCTTGAGTTAAATAGAATCGGACGTTACATGATAAAAATATTTCTGATATTATTAATGGTCGTAATTATTAAATTAGATAATAACTTACATTATAAAATAATTTCCTTTTCATGAGATTTATTGCGACTATTTATATATATATATATCCTCTGCACGGGGTAATTTAAGTGGTTTCGATTTTTTCCCTAGAGAAATATTAAAGAAACGAAAGCAAATTATATGTATATACATACATTATATGAACACAAGTACAAATAAGTAGATACATTTTTTTATTACTATTATTTTTAAGTACGTATATTTCATTTGTTATTATCTATAATTTTTATACCGATATCAATGATAATATGTATATACATCTAGAATCTAATTATCTATAGAGTGGTCCAGAATAAGCGATATATGCATTTTTAAAGTCAATATTACAGATGAAAAGCGGTATCACATAGTTTTAAAAGAAATGTAAATATCTATAATTCTCAGATTATGAAAACAGAGATATTGCAACACGATATACAGACAAAATTCTAAGTATTAGTTATTGGATTTTACTTTGATCACAAAAGAAACAGAAGCTGCTTCTCTAAAAGATTTTCCACTGAGAACATGTGACATAATATAACATAACTAGCTCTATCTTGCCGTTCCTATTTAATAAAGGATTGGAAGCTCTACAAAAGTTTGAGGAGATACAAACTCTTTGTGAAGATGAAACAAGAACAACTTGTGAACGTAGTGAAAATGGAATGACGCAGACTAATTTTATGTAGGTATAAGTTTATCCATACATTGTTCTCTATTTTCAAATAAAGCGTTAATAACAGTTGAGCAGTCCTACACCGAGAAAGTGTTAGGTCATTCCAATACATCCAATTAATTGCAGCTACATAGTAGATGAATCTGAAGTTGCAGTCATATTGCTGGTGTATTTTACGATATTATGGAACATATACATACATATATGATGAAGTTACTATATTGGTAAATCAATTGTTATATTCTATTTTGTATAGTATTATATAGCATGAAATTGTAAAAATCTCGGTATCAGTTGTGTTAATTAATTGCAGAAAATTAATTTCAGTAAGTAAATGCTGCCTCTTTTTAATTATTGCCTGTATCCACTTCTGACCTTTTTACTTTTAAACGTTTATTTAAATTTACTTTATATGATATGCAGCTTGCTAAATATTTTATATCTTTAAAACATTTACCGGATTTCCACAATTTACAATAGGCAACTATTCTTACAAAATACTTAAACAAAAATAGCTACAACAGTTTATTTACGACGATGAAACAAACTACAATGAATTAAATTAATATTCAAGTTATTGGAACGTATAAATATTACGTAAAAGTGGCGCAATAAGAATAGTTGCACATACGCGTAAACACGTTAAAAGCATGGCTACAGGCGGCCATGATGGTTTCAGTTTGACAAATAAAATAAATAAAATAAGAAAATAAAATATCTGCTATTTGACGTCATTTTCCCCATAACAGTATTTGCCGTAATAGTGCACGTTGTAGCTTTTTGTTTCGGCTACATTTTGTGATTAATTATAATCAATGTTAAACTAAACGCAATTGTTAGGTAGCTGATATTTTGTTCTCAAATCATTTTATCCCTTGAAGTTTCAAAATTACGTAGCTGCAAAGAATACGTTCACGCCAGACTACTTAATTCTATTTTTAGGTTCGCCATTTTCCATCCGATATGAAATTTCTAATTTACCAGTAAATTAATAATGATAAAAGACAAAATAAAGATAAAAGTAAAAATATTGTACATGAAAGCTGTTCTTATACCTGCTGTTATCGCTGCTAATTATTACAAAAACATAATTGTAACGTTTTCGGGTTCGCAATAAACAACTCGTGCAATTTATTTATTTAAAACAGTCTGTATATTTATACACGTAAAATTAATTACAATATAAAAATATAAAACTAATGTATCACACTTAAACTACTACGATTTAAATTAACACAGGTATTTATTTCTATTACTAATATTTATGTAACACTACCGTATTTATATCACTTCTATTTATATAACACCGTACCACGCAAGGAACTATTTATTTATTTCTTATATTTATTTTTACTGTTCTGCACGAGACTACTTAAGGACTTTCTTATTCCGGAATTACTCATCCATCGGTGACCCAGCCGCCTTATATACACATACGAAACATCTGGAAGCATTCCCGTAAACTCCATCTTCCTCTCGATGTTTGTAGCACATTCGGTAGACATTCTGCCTCTTTGCAGTACGACGCAAATGGATGATTTATTGCTTTATGAGGTTTACCAGTCGCGTCGAGATGATTTACAACCTCTTTTTATTGTCGCTCGGAAGTGTGCCTTTCTTTTGTTGTCGCCCGGATGTCTACTGGTTTCGTTACATAATGTTCTTAATAACTAGTTTTCTTTTATTTTAGAAAATTTATCATCAAATAATACTTTGAGCAAATGGGAGATCCAATCTTTTGAAGCACTTGAATGTTATACTTCAGCAGAAATAATTGAAGTAACATTTATCACAGAAATATATATCATATTAACTGGAAGTGAAATATAAATTGAAGGTAATACAAATGTGCAATTACATGAAATATTTTAATTTTCTCGTAATCGAAATTTTTTTATTAAATTTTCACAACCAGTGAATCTAGACGACCAACTGCCAATGATTCTGGCTGGGTAGCTACATCCGATAAAGGTAACAGACTCGCTGGTTGTGAAAATGTTGTACTTTCAGACTCTTTGAAAGAAGAAATGGAAAACAAGGCTTAAACCTCAAAACTTCTTAACCGAAGCGTAAAAGAAACAGTGTACTACAGATGGATTCGTACGATGTCTGTTAAATACAGTTGATCTTGCAAGAAGTATTAGAAATCATTACAATCACCGTGCAGTGCAATTGGGGCAAAACCATCAACAGCAAAATCAGAAATTAAGAGGGACTCAAGTCGAAAATTCATATGTGCCAAAATTACCGAAGATCTGCACAAAACGGTGTCGAAGTTAGAGTGTACATATCCTTTTTTTCAAAACACTATTTTATTATGAGATGACATATTCACTCGGTGGACAACTTTTGGACTTAGAAATAAGGACGACAACTTAACTGATAGGCACGCTTGCCAGACGGTCCCGGTTTGACCGGGATAATCCCGGTTTTCAGACAAAATCCCAGTGTCCCGGCCGGTTTACTTCACGTCCCGCTAAAAATAAAAATTAAAATTTGATTTTATAGATGACCAAAAAAGTCTAAAAATAATTAACTGTGAAGGATTATTAGAATCTTACAGATTCTTGAATGTCTAAAGCAGCGATTCTCGAACTTTTTTAACCACGGAGCACTTCTTAAACCATAAGTTTCCTGTGGAGCCCTAAGTTTATATATATATTAGGGGAGTAGGCAAACATATATGATATGAAAACTCATTTTTATAATTTATACGTTTTATTCCATATTTTTTTTTATATAATAAAAATCATACAAACGTAGGTACGTTATATGAATATGTATCAACAAATAAAAAATAACACAAAGATAGAGTGTATATTAGTTGTTACCATTTAATGGGAGGTATGTAGTTGCTTTTTATTTTCGACCAACTGTTTAATGTCAGGCTTCATAGAAGAAAGTTGCACACGCATGTCAGGTTCAGCAGCCAGTCTATTACGGTATTTCGATTTTGTAGCTGCATATGTCGAGAATCCTGTTTCACACAAGTATGTGTGTGAACAGAAGAAGAACAGTCAGAGCTTATGTGCCAAGTTGTGGATATTCATCATGAACCCTCCACCAAAAGTTATCGAGTGACATTGTTTTGAATAGTGATTCCATGCTTGAATCTGATGTCATTTCTAAAAAGGATTCATAGATTTTGTTTGACATATTTCCTGGCTTCTGCAAATTCGGTACAAAAGGATTCTGAACCCATGAATTCATTTTCAGTTCTTTATTCTGCTCTTCCGGAAAATACCTCTCAAAAGATGTGTGCATATCATTAAGACATTGGATTACTTCTTCAAATATTTCATTTGGTAATTGTGCTGTCTCACCAACGAACTCATTCAGTGTTGAAAAGCTTTTTAGTTCTCTGTTGCCAACACAAAAAATCCAAAACTCTAAATTTTTTTTGAAGGTAGTTATTTTGTTATTAGAATTGAACACTGTAGTCTGTTTTCCTTGTAAAGATAGATTTAATTCATTAATTTTTCCAAATATATCTGCTAAAAAAGCTAGTCTGGACAACCAAGTCACATCACTCAAACAGTCTTAATTTAAACGAAATATCAGTCATAAAAGCTTGTAATTCAGTTCTTATTTCGAATAGTCTTCTTAAGGTCTTACCCCGAGATAAACATCTAACTTCAGTGTGGAGTAGTAGTGTTTTATGTCTGCTTCCATAATCTTCACACAATATTGAAAACAATGGGGACTGAAGAGGACGTGATTTGATGTAATTGATTATTTTTACTGATTCATCAAGAACCATTTTTAGATTTGGTGGCATCTTCTTTACGGCAAGTGCTTGTCTATGTAGGATACAATGGCTAGAACTAAATTTTGGCGCTTTACCTTTTATATACCGCTCCAGCTGTTTTACCAGTCATTGCCTTGGCCCCATCTGTACAAATATCGATACAATTGTTCCAATCGAGATTGTGTGTTTCAAAAAAAGTGTCAATCGTCTTAAAAATTTCTTCTCCGGTAGTGCTAGTCGGCAACGGTGCGCACATAAGCAAGTCTTCTTCGATTGAATGTATATATGGATATCGTACAATTATCAGCAAGACGGCCAGTCCAGCAACATCAGTCGAATCATCCATTTGCAGAACAAATTTGTTACGTTTAAGGCGACCAACTAGCTCTTGTTTGATGTAGCTTGCGAGGTCGTTAATTCGACGCGAAGCAGTGTCGTTCAAAAGCGGCACTGTAGAAAGACGCTTTGCAGATTTTTCATCCAGCATACACTGTGTTATGTCTACCACACATGGTTTTATTAATTTATCAGTAATAGTGTGTGCTTCGTCCGCTTGTGCAATACGATAGCTGACCAAATAGGATGCCTCCGTGGCTTCTTCATTCACAGTCTGGGTCGCATATGTCATAGTTTCTTGACTTCTTAATAATTGTTCTTTCTTACGTATAAAAAGATTCTTTATTTTTGTCTTTGCAATCAGGGTGTATAGTTTCTTAATGTCTGCGCATCTTAGCAGGTACCATGGAACTATTTGGAAGTAGCTTGCTACATAATATGCAGAAAGGCGAGCTGTTAGAATCAACAAATCCGAGATTGATGTAAGATTCGTCATATCTTCTTTTTCTCGCCTTTAGTGAGTCCTTAAATTTAGATATCTTACTGCAAACCGCCATATTACCTTGAATCTCATCTTCTTGATCGTAACTCTTTGAAGTTGGTGCAGCATTTTCCGGGCAAACCATCTTCGAACTTTCTAAACTAAATCTTGTTGAAACACCAGCCACCGCTCCATTCTATCTTTTAAGATCATAAGTTTAATTTCACAATATAAAAAACAGAATAATATCATCACAAGATATTTTACAACCGTTAATAAGAAACACAAATTAAATATACTGTAGCCCGAGAGCGGTGCTTGGATTGGAGATCCTTCGAGGCGGTTCTAGGATTTTCTGGACGAGAGTGATGGAGGGGGGACACGTTGTGGAATGTTTGCAGCGTGTCTAGATGAGTCACCTCACAGAGAGAGAGAGAGTGAGAGGGTGAGAGCCTCAACATGCCACTTGTGATAAAGTAGTGACGAGTATCGAATCACCACATATCTAATCGTACAAACTAAACTCCTTTGTTTATAGTTTTTGATCGTAACATTATTGTATATTTATGCTGCTTGCCACCTCATTTTCTGCTATTGCGTACTGACAAAATAATAAATTCTATAAAATCAACATTGGTATAATTTTTTTTCTCAGTGTGTGACAAGACTTGATGTGCTTTGTTTTTTATGTTAATGTTATTTTGGCGGAGCCCCTCGTCGAGCTTCGCGGAGCCCCAGGGTTCCGCGGAGCACACTTTGAGTAACGCTGGTCTAAAGCATTTGTTAGACGATGAAATGTGCCCATCAACAATAAAAAACTTGTTTACTGATTTAACGAGCGTGGTTTGTCCACGGGCAGCTTGCACAGTTTAACAAGGCCATCCAGGTAATGAAAAAAGATAACATTACAGCTTTTGAGGTTGCTGAAGCTCATAAAGCTCTCAAAAGAAACCTGACAGAAAGAAAGGCTTCAAACTTAATCCCTATGAGCGCGAAGAACTTCTATAGGAATCTAGATGAGCAAGTCCGTACCAGTATAATAGAAGAATTTGATGGCATTTATGAAAGATGCATTGCATGCTTGGACTTCTGGGAGAATAGTTTTGGAAACGCTGAACAGTTTTCATGCGTCAATCTGACCAAAACAAATGCTTCTTAATACCCGAAATGAAAATAAACATTGATCAGATGCTTGACGAAGTTGTATTTGCAGTCAAATTGGGAACAGTGGAAGCAAGAAGAGACTACCAGAGATGTGATTATTTCAAGTAAAAAAATATGGCTCAGGCTGTTTGGTCGCTTCAATGAGAATCACATAGCAGCCCCCAATCTGATCAAGATGGTTGAGTATGCCTTCTGCTTACCTGAGAGATCAGCACTAGTTGAGAGAGTATTATTATCTTTGCTGAACAACGCATGGACTGATGATAGGGGTTTGATGAAGGAATCTACGGTTAAAGGCTTGATGAATGTAAAATTAATATCGGATTAGCTTGTGAATATTTTTACAACAATATCAACAGACTTTCTAAATAAAGTCCTAGCCAATAAAAAGTGTATGTAAATATTGTTCAAATTTGTGTTGTACCTTTGAATACCCGCGACGCTGGGGGGCCTTCCGGTGTCCCGGTTGAACATTTCAGAAATCTGGCAAGCCTACTGATAGGAAATCAGATTCGTTTACACTGCTTCCAAAGTTTATTATTGTAAAATTTATCTTTTCGTTGATATTCTGTTTATGAAAGTTGGTGTAAAGAAAATTATTTTTTTTTGTAATGTGTCACGAAGTACTTTCACAATTATTCTGGAACAACAAAAATATTAACATTAGACGATGAGATATTTTATTACTTTTTCGGTACATATTCATAAAGTTTCACAAAGCATCTACTTCATTCACGAACAATAAATTTCTTTAGAATTGCTTTAAAGCTTTGCAACTGTAGTATTTATATACCATATTCACAGAAAAAACACCGCTAATTACTTTATCATGTCCTTATACAGAACGTGTTTACATTAAAATGCGAATAAAAACTTTTCAGATTTAATTGCAAGCTATACTTATTTGGGATCGTGATTTTAATTATGTCTTTTCTTTTCGCTTCTTTATTTGTTACAAACAAGGTTCGAAAAGATGATGCATGTAACGAATTTATTACCGGCTCGTTAGATGCGGCCGAGCAATAATATATATCTGCTATAAATGGGTGAATGTTTCGACGTATGAAAATATACTTCGTCATATTCGAATAAGTCTCGGCGATTTGTTTTAAAAGAAGTGATTTACTTACGTAATGGAAACGGCTGAGAAAAGAAACTTAAAGTTCAATCTCAGCGGCGCAAGATGCGATTATGTGTAGTACTTCTTCCACTTTGCAGACACCAAAAACTCATTCAGTCGGTGATGACCTAACGAAATCGTTATAAAATAGCGTCATAATTTAATGTGTCTGTTGCCTGCAACAATTCTCATTTTGATATTAGTATAATAATGCGAACTAGGTGGGTGGCATTGTACACATTGCTTCGTGAAATAACGCTTTATAAATCTGTCATCGCATTGTCGTCAGCTATTCCCATTTTAGATGACTTGGTGATCATAATAAGTTACGTTTGTAAGTTTAGGTGTATAATTACCATTAAGTTTCACAGACACATATAATTTCTGTTACAGCAACAGGTGAGATAAGTAAAAACAATAGGGCAATATAGCAGTAGAACATAAACTATCGACATCGTACTCAATTACAAAACAAATCTAATTATGACAAATAGATGTATAGATGGATAGATTTATTTGTGCGTGACATTTTACAGAACGTATATACGAGGTAGGCGCCATAAATTCTCGGCCTGACAGGCTTATGCAAGTTCAAACGTGTTTAAACTTCGCCACGTGATGCATGCACATACGCGATGTGTACAATATAAATATAACGGTTCGAAGTCTAGTAGTTTTTAGTAACCAGCAAACCAACGTGACTAGCGCAAGAAAATGTCTGAAATAACGAAAATTGAGTAATTAAGTTTTTAACAAAAGAAGGGCATACACCTTATCACATTAAACAACGTTTAGACGGCGTTTATGGTGATTCATCTCGTTCGTATTTAACTGTAAAAAAAGTGGGCAAATGTTTCCGTTTGGGACAAGAATCGCTGGAAGATGCTGATCGGTCGGGTCGACCAGTTGATGTGATAACGCCTCAACAAATTTCAATTATTGAACATTAAGTGCTAGTAGATCGCCGTTTGAAAGTGAAGGAATTAGCAGTGATAACAAACATTTCCGAAACAAGTGTTCGCCTAATTCTCCATAGCCATTTGGGTATGAATAAAATTAGTGCTAAATGGGTACCGCGACTTCTTTCCGCTCTCCAACGTGAACGTCGAGTCGAATGTGCGCAGTCGTTTTTAAACATGTGTGGAGACAACCCAACACCGATTTTGGAGTCCATTGTCACAGGAGATGAAACAATGGTTTCGTTTTACGATCTTCTATTGAAAAGGGAGTCCATGGAATGGCGGAGACATGACGAACCTCGTCCCAGAAAGGTGGAAGTCGTTCAATCAACGAAAAAGATGATGGCCACAATATTCTGAGATTGTGAGGGCATTTTGCTAATTGACTTTAAAGAGCGCAATACAAGTGTGAACGGCATCTTTATTGCATAAATTAAGGGACAGTATTCGTGCAAAACGTCGTGGAAAATTGACAAAATGTGTGCGATTATTGCACGACAAAGCACCCGTCCATACCGCCGCCATTTCACAAGCTGCCATCCGTGAATACGGTTTTCAAGAATTGAAACATCCACCGTATAGTTCGGACATGGCTTCCTATGATTCTTTGTTTTCTAATTTAAAAAAGATCTTAGAGGACGTAGTTTTAAGGCTACCACACGACTTTCTTATACGTATAAGTGTTTCAAATTACACCATTTTAAGAATTTTTTATATTAAAAACTATTTAAAATCCTTTTTTAAGTAATTCTATTCTCTTAATAATCTCTATAGAATGCATGCTTTGCATGATATTCGAAAAAATCGCTATTCCATAAGAATAAAAGTGTTACTTGATATTACCACTTTTTCGGCATCAGGGAACTTCAAAACGTGGACATCCGCAAAAATCTCGAGGTCGAAAATTTTCATCATCACAATACTACTACTATTTTAAGTACTTCTGTTCTCTTAATAAATCTCTATAGAATGCATACTTTGCAAGATATTACAAGAAAAGTGCTACTCACTAAAAGCAAAAATGCTACTTCCGGTCCGAATTTTGAAATTTCATTTATACAAAAAACATTGCAAATCTAACTCTAAATACTTTTGTACTCTTGATAAATATATACAAAATGCATAATTTACGACATATTTGCAAAAAGTCGCTATTCGGTAAGAGTAAAAGTGTTACTTCCGGTCCGAATTTTGAAATTTCTTTTATACAAAAGATATTCAAAATTATGTGCTAAATACTTTTATACTGATAATGTATCTCCCTAGAAAGCATAACTTACGATATATTTACAAAAAACTGATTTTCGATAAGAGTAAAAGACCTACTTCCGGTAGGAATTTCAAAAAACTTGTTTAAGACAATTTTTCTCAAATTTAATTATGAGTACATTTGAATTCTTTATTAATTTGTTTAAACTTAGTAATTGACGAAATATTTGCAAAATTTGATTTTTTTACTGAAGTAAACTACTACTTCCGGTCTACCGATTTTACTGAAAAACTAATCATATCTTAAGACGTAGATTATACATGTAAATACAAAATTTGGAATAGATATCTACAGCGGTTTGACCGCTATCGTGGTCATACACACAGAGAATGAGACACACAGATTTTTTTTAAAAACTACTTTTTTGGTATCAGGGGACTACAAAACGTGGGCATCCGCAAAAATCTCGAGGTCGAAAATTTTCATCATCACAAAACTTCCTTATACTACGTATAAGAAAGTAAAAGACCTTAGGAGACGTAGTTTTAAGGACGGCAGTGAGTTATAAGCAGCTGTTATAGAACATTTTGACGGAAAAACATCAGATTATTTCTACAAGGGTATCAAATTATTAATTAATCGTTGTAATAAATGTATAGAAGTTAGGGGAGATTATATTGAAAAACAAAAATTCTTATATTGTTCCAAGTTTCTTTTTTGTATATCAGGCCGAGGATTTATCAATACAATGTATATAAAAATTTTAGTTTAAAAAATGGTGTACATCTCACAGAAGCAACACAAAATACAGAGAAAGTTATATGACAATTTGACCGTATGTTCAACAAACTCCTGGATTTCATGCTAAGGATCATCTTTGGAGAAATTTTTATTGTCTACCTATATTTTTCGTTACTCAGTACCCTGCATGAATTTGGCAACGTATTAACTTTATATTAAAATGACTAAATGAATTCATGTTTTTTGATAGTCTGAAGTATGGGTATTTTATGTGGTTACGTCTTTTGTCATGTTGCGAAATACGGTGGTACGAATTTATATTATCTTTCCAAAACATTAAGCATTGAAATATTAAATTGATTGGAATATGTTAATATTTCAGGTGTTTAAAAAAGGTACACCAAATTCCAGATTTCTGAATATCATCAGCATGTATATGTGCGTGGTAGGTTTACTCTTACCTGTCTTGTTACAATTTTCTGTATCGAATTCCCTACATTAGTAGGGAATTCGATATCATTTGGAAAGTTGACGTTATCTATACCGATTGCAGTACTGCTTTTGATGTTATTGAATTTGGTATATTACTTAAGAAAATCTCTACATTTGATCTTAGTCTTTTATATTCTTATTTACATAATAGATTGATTTATATATTTTATAATGGTTACAGGTCCTTTAAATTTTGTCTTACTTCTGGTATGTTACAGGGCTCCAACTGGGCCCACATGTCCTATCTTGCCTACGCCTATGATTTGAATATATAAGGCTTGTCTGTTGTTGCTGATGAGTACTTGGTTTATAAACTCACGATAAGTATCAACAAATGCTACTGCTTCTTCCACCAAAAACCTTGTTTCGACAATGGCAATTTACAATGACACACAAAATTGACATTACCATAGATCTCAGTGTAACATTCGATTTGCAATTAAGCTTTGTTCCAAATAGAACTAAAGTTTGCAATTCTGCTTCTCGAATATCATGATTTGTCATGCGATCTGCTAATTACTTTTTTAAAAGTGTTATTCTTCTGCTTCGTTGTAAAGAAACGTGAAAATTGTTTTGTTCTGCGATTTTCGTGTTATATTTCTCCCCAATTTGGGACCTGCAGTCTCTGAGTATACGACGTGAGAGGCACGATTTTAGATGGTGACTTCTTCATGACTTCCTCCAGTACTTTTTTTTAGCATATCCCATGTCAAACATTCTTCTTAGCTCTCCTTTATTAAGAATGTGTTGCGCAACTGATATGCGCTCCAAAGGTATGTTTAAGTTTAATTCTTCAAGTAATATTATGTTTGTCACTGAATTAAAAACATTAACAACATAAAACATAAAAATTATTAATGAATTACCAAAACTTTGACGAATATCTTGGCGGCAAGTATTGCACATTTCACAAAACAACAAAATTGCCTAGCAAATATGAAAATATACCAAGATATTACATTATTGACTGCTAAGCTATTACTGAATTTTTTATTTCTGTTCAGTCATTGTTGTGTTTCTTTATTTCAATTAGTTTCAGAATATTTCTAGTTTTGTAATTTTTTCTTTATATAAATTTTTTATTTCATCATATTTAAAATGTTGTGTTACAGATGTGTTCTTCTCAAAAGCAATAATGTTTCTTGCATATTTATGGCCATTTAATCTAGGCGATAATAATATAATAAGAAATATAATAATTTAATAACGAAAAATTTGCTGCATATGTCGTTCCTTCAGTATATGCGAACAGAAAGCCTATCAAACCAAACTGGCTAAGTAAGACTAACAAACCTGGTATGATAGCGTCACAGGTGTTTTAGCTAGGTTAGGAATACAATCGATTTATTGCGAAATTACTACTATCAATGAAATTCCAAAAGGAAAGCTTTTGGTTTATAAAAATGAAATAAAAGTAAACTAAATATTAAATAATTTTTAAAATTAATCTCAGTGTTGATAATAATTATAATTTTCTGCTTTTAAATGTACCTACGGGTGAGATTCGAACGTACGCCCTCCCGATCTCTAGTCAGGTGTGCTTACCTCCGCATAACAGCGGGTGTCTGAGTTTGAGTCTTTAAATCGTACTGAATCATATCAAGTAACAGATAGATATATGTACTGTCGGCAGTCCGACGATTACGAGGAATAAGTTTTGAGAATAAGAAAATCTAGTAGACTATGAAAAACAATCATACAGTGTTTAATTAGAGCAACTTTTTATCTGTCATTTGACGTTTAGTTGTTGAAGTTACTATGATTTTAAAAGAGCGCTTATAAGTGCAAAGAGAGTTTAGATTCAGTTTTTTGTGAACAAGCACCTTCCTTGGTTACAATTTAGGTATAAGGAATTTGAACGCGAAATAAATTCTTTTCAGCATCTAAAAAATTAATTGAAGAGGACAATAAAGCCCTTCTGCGTTAATAGAGCATCAACTTAAGATTGAATCCTCATCGGTTAAAACAGTCATACACTCATGCACGATCGCCTGCATGTAAAAAAAAAGTCGTAAGTTGTTTTGTGCCCCATCATCTTTCTGACATCTAAAAAGCAGAGCGTCTGAGAATTTGCCATGAAACTTTAAATTTATTTAATAATAGCGGGCATAAAATTTGACTCCAATTTTTGCAATGTCTGATTTTTGGAAATTATTTGGGCTTAAACGCAATTTGCAGGGTATAGAAGGTTTTCGTAGGAAGAGGAGATTGAGACTGCAGTTCACGCTTATTTTTGAAGGTAAACCGAATGAAGATTAGTTGGGAGCTTTTAAATAGCGGAAAGAAAGAATGGTCAAGTGTATCATTGGCTGAAGAGAATTACTTAGAGCATATTTAAAATAAAACCCTAGAAAATATTAACAGTGTTATTTATTTTCAATAATTTTAGCTTGTCCCTTATATTACATACTTAATTTTAAATTATTTTTAAAAATAGCTTTTTCTCAGTGTTGAAAATTCTAATTATAATTTTCTGCTTTTGCACTGATAATTATTTAATTAGCGGTGGCGTGGTGGTAAGGGCACCTGACAAGAGATCGGATATTTAGAAATTAAAAATGTACCTAATTAAATACATAATTATCATTGCTAAAACTGAAAATTATAATTTAAGATCAGAGCAATGTCTAGAATGCTTTCTAATTGTCTATATCAAAGGCATATAATATATTTCGAAACTGGTACAAGCAGGAATGAATGGAATATTAATTAATTTTACATTATAATGTGTACAAAAAATATCTTAAACTTTTTTTGAATATTTTTATAATAATGTTGTTAGGGAACATTTCCTGAAATTGAGGAATTTACTATTTTCGGTTATATTGCAGAAGCGGTTAAAGATTACAGACTTTTGTTTTGTTCGTGCTTAATTTACGAAAGTTATGAACAACTCTGAATAACATAAAATTATTTTAAAATGTGAATTTTTTGTTCGACGTATTTTATTAATTGAATTGAATAGAATTCCAGAATAGCACATTTTATGTTGAGCACTGTGACAAGCAGGAAGACACTACCCACAATACTAAAAGTACTTTATTGCTGTATATTTAGTTGCAGACGTGACGGAGGTGAATATTCATGGTAGAACGTGATTAAACTTTGTAGGTGTATTATTAAAAGTAAATGAAGATATTTATATTTTAGTAACGGATAGGTAAATTTAATTCTCTTCTAAATAAATGGGTTTCTCCTATTGCATAATAAATTGATTTGGAGAATACAGGTTATTATAATAATTTGCTTCTTGTAAATATATATTTATGTATTTTACAATACATACATATGCAGGTTTACCGGTCGATGTTGTAATCTCTTCGCAGCCGATTAAGACTGTCAACGACCCCTAGGCCTATACCTTAGGCAATTGATCATTTACTATACACGTACAATTTATTTTAATAAACATACAACACAAATTATTATTTATAAAATATAAAATTCAACGAAGTGAAGACTCAGAAATGAATTTTCATACATTTCAGTTGACGTATACTCTTCATAAATACTTTCAAATTGAATAGGATCTAAAAACACTGGTTCTATCGGTTAAAGTTGCAAGGTGAACTAACTTTTCATGGGCCTACGTTTTTAATCCAATTAAGGGTAGAAAATAATCTTTGCCTTGAAAAACTGGTATCAGGTACGCCCAAAACGAGTCGCAGGGTAATATCTACATTAGACAAAGTAGATTACTTTTCTTTTCGCATGACTTAACCTTTGCCTTACTAAAGCTGGGTCATAATTGACCCAAAATTTTGTTTTTCCCTTGTGACTTTTTAAAAAAATTTTTTTATTTTTTTCCATTCGAGAATTCTCCTAAAATTCTGTATTGAACCATAAGCATTAATAACCAAATCTAAAATTATCAAAGTTTGAGAATAATTCGCACTTTGTTGCTCTGGGTCAGTTGAGACCCGATTTTGGGATGTTATGTTTTAATTCGAACGAACATATTGTAGCGTTTTCGGGATCGTACGAATACTACTGAATCAATGAATGAATCATCCCCGGCTCCAGCTGCTCTTATATCGGCATCGTAAAAGGGCTAGAAGCTGCCAGAAACTTCGTACTCATCCTGGATAGGCCGGGAGCCTTCTAGAGAAATGCCGCCTATCCGGTTCACACATGTCGATGATTTATGGAGTGTGTTTTTATCGTCGTCGTGCTAATATTTGTTTTTCTTTCTTTCATTTTTTTGTGAAGCTTATTTCATTACAATATTTTCAAACAAGTTGAGACGTGTTCATCTGCTCACGGCTGAAATTTTAATGTTTTTCAATTCAGTTTACTTTTATACGTGATAGTGTACTGTTGTATCAGTGGTTCATCGTTGTGCAATGGCACCTAAAAGGGCTTTATCTGATGAAGAAGTTTTTTCTATTCTGATGAACGATTCAGAAGACGAAAATGACACGACTGAGGAAACATTTAGTGATGGGTCTGAAGAAGTAGAAGATATTATAGAGGAAAATGAAGTAAATTTTCATAACAGTAATTACTCGATTGAGGAAAATGATAACAGTGATGAATTTGAGGAGAATTGGACCGCAATATTGAAGTTGCTGGTCGCACATGGAAATATTTAGCTCCTAAAAAAGGTAAAACGAGGACATCAAATTTCATTCGTAAATAAAAAGGTTTGACAGAAAAAAGTAAGGATATCGGATCGATCCTGGATTGTTTTTCTTTATTTATATCTGAGGAAATTTTTGAAATTATTGTGAAATTTACTAATCAAAGAGCAAAAGGAATTATAAGTAAATGTAATGTGAATCATGAAGGAAATTTATTCAAATCATGGAAAGAAGTAGATGTTATCGAAATACGTGCTTTCTGAGCAATACTTATTTTATCAGGAAGATTAAGAGAAGCAAAAGAAAGCCCAGTTAATTTGTGGTCATCAACAAGTAAATCTTTGACAAGGCCAATACCCAATACATCAAGTTTGTATGAGCCGATATAGATTTTGCCATATTTTACGCTTCCTACGTTTTGACGATATTTGCACAAGAATAGAAAGAAAAATTCTAGATAAACTTGCACCTATTCGCGATGTAATTGATATTTTCACAAAAAAATTGCAGAGAATCTTATCATCAGCTTATGGAACAATGGACGAACAGCTGGTAAGTTTTAGAGGCCGATGTCCATTTAAGGTTTATATACCAAGCAAGCACGGCAAATATGGGATTAATTTTTGGGCATTATATGATGCAACAACATTTTACTGCTGTAATTTTGAAGTATGCCTAGGAAAAGAAGGAGAAACAGCTGAAAAAAATCAAGGACCTCGCATAGTTAAAACTTTATCAAACCATTTGTACGGAAGTGGCCGCAATATAACGACATTAATTGGATCTGTGCGCAAAAATAGGAAGAACTTACCCAAGAAGCTTTTGGATATAAAATCACGTGCAGTATATTATCCTCATTTTCTCTTTAGTAGAGACTTAACATTAGTGTCCTATGTTAATAAACCTTAAAAATTCGTTATTTTACTTTCCTCTACGCATCACGAACATGACATTGCTGATGAAAACGAAAAATTTAAACCTAATATCATTTTGGAATACAATGAAACAAAAAATGGCGTTGATATTTTAGACAAACTTGTGCGTGAGTATTCATGCAAAAGAAATACAAGAAGATGGCCACTGAGACTGTTTTTTAATTTGATTGACATAGCATGTTATAATGCTTTTGATTTGTGGATTATAGACAATCCTGATTCATCCATATCATATCGAAGAAAAATATTTCTTCGAGATATGGGGATGGAACTTGCTAGGCCAAATCTTGACAGAAGAGCAAAAAAAATTGAAGAGGATGGCCGGGGCTTTCCAAAGGTAGTGATTGCAGCTATAGGAAGTACTGGAAGAGAAATAAGGAAAGATTGTGAGGATGACACCGTTACTCAAGGTACTAAAAGAGGACGTTGTCGCATATGTCGTGGAAATGATAATAAATATTCTAAACGATGCCGCGATGCGACAAATGCAATAAATTTGTGTGCGCTCAACATAGCAAATCTATTACCATAAAAGAGACGACATGCACCTACTGCTCATAAGATGAAGATGGGGAACCATATTAAAGGTACATAATCAATATAATAATTATAGCTACTCATAATATATCATTTTTGGTTTCCAAATTCCACCTAACGAAGAATAATGTTTTTTTTTTTAATTAAGAAGAATATATTAGCTTGTATTTTTATATGTTTTTATATAACCAATAAAAAGTATTGAATTGAATTACTAAATTCATTGTTTTATTTAAATATTCATAAGAAATAATAATACCAAAATTTGTATATTTCATGATATATTTATTATATAAGAATAAAATCAGTGGGTCAATATTGACCCTATTTTGGTAAACAAAGATTTGTAGATATTACGGTCACGTAAAGGTTAAAGCATACTCGTCACATAAAATCACTACTTTTTACATTAGTCACTGCTGAATACATGCTGGAATACATTCTTCAGGAAAGCTTTCATTTAAGTCATGTTTTCCAAATTTGTTGCGGTTCTGGTTGCAGTTCAGTAGTTTGGATATAAATACAAAATTCTTCCCAAAACTGTGTACGCGCCTTTCCTTTTGGAAAGTTCATTAGTTATTTTAATAATTACAACGTAAAATATATTAATTTTCATATTTATTAGACCATCAGAAATAGGTTCACATTAACTTGCGTGTCCGCTTTGAGCGAATTTTTCTTTGTTCCGTGTTAACGAATTAATTGTTTTACATGAAATGAATGAAAATAGAATCATACACTCCATCAATATCCGATTGACCATGGAAGTAGAGACTAAAATTCCCTTCCTTTCCTTAATATACTTGTAATGACGTGGTCGGCGACATCATACACTAGGAAAAACTGTATACAGCAAACCAGGTCTCAAACAGACACCTCAGTGCCTAGACACATCACATCCTTCCTCAAAAATAATTCGTCATTGACTCTTTAATAAACACTGCCTTTGCCTATTCGATCACAACGCACTACTATACTTTCCAAAGGCACACCTTCTTCTTCGTATGTTGCTTCTGTGACTTCCTGAGAAAAATTCCAGGAGTGGAATGGAGATTTCAACAGATTTGCGACTATAATAATGGGAATCTTTGGATCGAATTTTTTTAGAATCAAATTACATCTGATGGTCAGTTTCCAAGCAGAAACAATGTTCTGTTGGAAAACATGAATAGTGATAATCTATAGTTTTATCTCGTCGATGTGCACGATCCGCACGAACATGAAGGTCAAATTGTCATTGACAGAAGAAATCAGATTGATTAGTTAAGATTGGGATTTGAATATGATTATGATATCGTGTTTGTTAAGGATTTTGCTGATGTGACCGGTTACAGTAACAGTGGAAGATGAGACGAAACAAAACCAAGAAATCATACTCAATGACAATCGTGGAAGCCTAAGACATAGATAAAAAAACATAATTTAGAGATCGGCCCGTCAATATGCCGTTTATATGCTGTTGTGTAAATGCGTATAAATCTGTTGTTTACATTTCGATCTATTCTCGTATAGTGTTAATCAAGGTCAAGTTAGCGGCAATATAAAAACCTTACCTGCAGACGCCTAATATATTATCGAAACATCAGAATAAACACGCTTTATATCACTAAATAAAAGGCGACTTTAAACATATTTCATTCAATCTGAAGAAAACGTAATACATCCATAAGAATAAACATCTATTTGAGATGGATATGTATACATTCCGGGAAGTATATCCGCTCTTACTTCCGAACAGATACAAATAAAAAAGGAATTATTATGTGACAGTCACCTCAATAAATATCTGCAGTGTCCTTCTAAATTTCTCTTCCATATTTCCGTTACGAATTTATTACCAGTTTGTGTCCATATTTCACAGCAATGAGCAGAGAAATAACATTTACCAAGATAAATGACTACGAGTGGCAGTTTTACGAACTGTGGTTGTCATAAAAAGACACTAAAAAATAAGACGAAGAAGGTAATATAAAAATGTTATATTACAAGGGGCAACCATCATAATCTTGATAATCCAATACGTATTTTATATATATCAAGAGATATGTTTATTATGTTTGTGCAAGAAGTTTCAATTCTTAATTACGCTTAATAAAAAATAATCTTTGTTTTCCAAATTTCCTTAGGAATAATATAGTAATAGAAGTATACAGCATGTGTCAATTTTCATTAGCCATAGGCGATTAATTCATGCAATACGTGACAACATGGCACTCCTACTTTCCTCTCCAATACCCAATGCGAACGCGACCGATACAAGCTCAAGTTATAGCAGTAACTGTTGGACCATTGACTTTTACCTTATTTTTAATTTTATTAGAATTACGCTTTTGTTTGTGTCATGCAGCGTGAACGCAGCTTAATAATTCTCTGCATTTACTGAAAGGAAAAAGAAAAACAAATCCTTGCAAGGCGTAAATATTATTTCTGACGCATTACAAACGCCCATGTAATGCGTCAGAAATAATATTTACGCGTTGCAAGGATTTGTTTTTCTTTTTCCTTTCAGTAAATGCAGAGAATTATTAAGCTGCGTTCACGCTGCATGACACAAACAAAAGCGTAATTCTAATAAAATTAAAAATAAGGTAAATAAAAAAGGATTCTGAAAATAATAATAAACTAGTAGATCAGGAGATCGCGGCGGCCATTTGATGTTTCCCGTTCCAGTAATAAGACGGCTTTTATGGCAGACTAGATCGCAACGTGTTCGCAGCTAAAGATTGAATGTAAAATCTGGTGGTGAGATCGGAGAAAATCGTTGTAATGTCGATTGTTGCCGGGATTGGTGACGGAGAGTAGGGGCGACACACGTTGCCACATATTATTTGTATACGTATAAATCGCACGTAAACATTGAATCCCTATACCTAATGAAAATTGAGACATACGGTATATCAGGCCCTTACGGCATAATGTTGTTGGGCAGGTGTATGTGTAAACTAGGTCTAGTTAGATTAATATGTGTAAACTTTAGAGAAATGAGTAATTATTATATTTTGTTCATTGCATATCATCAAACTCAATTAAAAGCAATGGAAATTCTAGAGCATTCTTTCTGAAACATTTATTATCGTTACTTAAAATTACTATTTCGGAAAGAATTGTGGAAATTGAACAGAAATGTCTTTAGGCAATGAAATAACTTTAAATATTATTTGAATTTGATTAATGACTAAATCTTAAACTCGTAAAATAATCACCTTGCCATACTGGGAACTGTCGTTTTTAAATTCTGTTTTTTTTTTAACTCGAATAAGAAAGACTGAATTTTATTGTTTAGTTTTTTAGAAAGCACAACTTGTTTATAACGTCATCGGTTATAGCGGTCTCTGGAATTACCTATAATAGACAACCTAAAAAACATTGCATATAACGGCATCAAATTTTGGTGAACCTCGGGTTTTACGTCAGCTGATATACATATGTTGTACATAAGTATGTATGTTACATATTGCTGTAACTTTAGCGCTACAAAGATTGCATAAATATTTTTAATGAATGCTGAGAATGCATTAAATATCTTCATATCTTTACCTATAAGTCTATTCCCTAACAGCCTTTCATTTATTCCTGTGAGTTCTAGCAGTGATCTTTCTTCTTTTACTCTGGCGTGTCTCTTATTTAGTTTATATTTGAATAAAGTCAATAATAAAAATAAAGTTTAAATTTCATAAAAATATTTATAATTCTCTTTTAGAAAAACAGTAACAAAACATTGTTATCATGTGGCTATATCAAGTATTTTTCTTTTACAATAAAAGAACATAAAAAAACATATAATTTTTTATACTGATATGAAAAAAAATATTATCTTGCTATTTTTATTTTAATATAACAATATTTATTTATTGATTAAAAAAAAATCTTTTCCATACGAAGCTAATTTTATTTCAACAAAGACATACATTCGCACATAGTGCCTTTAATGATATAAAACTTCGCAACGAGAATGTCTTGAAAATGACCCATACCAATCGCTACTAAATGCAAATATTCGCACATAGTACATTTAACAGCTTGGCGCTTGTCCATCAAGAACATCCCTGTCTATTCGTATTCACTTATTTGAAAATTTTGATTAAGACTGACTAAAATAATCGTTAATGATGCCTAATGATTCACTGAAAGCAAATATTTGCATATAGTACTTCCAGTGTACTCAACACCATTAACTAACTTCCCACTATTACAACAAGAATTAATCCAATTTAACAAGACAATATTTATTTAAATTAATGATGCTCAACGCCTTGCTAAAAGCAAATATTCTCACATAGTGCTTTTAGAGTATGTCTTACACCATCAATTATTTAAAATTGAATATTCATTTCAAAAATTTACTTAAGTTTATCATACAATTTGTCAAATTCCATTTTATTCATGTTCTCCATTTTAAAAAATCTTATAATAGAACATAGAAATGAAATTATTAAATGCAAAAATTAACTAACAATAATAAAACTAAAATTTAACTTGAATTCAAAAACAAAAACTTAATACATTGAAAACTAATAATGAATTTGTAGTAGTGTATAAAACATCTACTCTCATTCTTTCTTACTATCGCAAAAGATCTCAAAAATTTGTACGTCTAACAAGTTCAAAGGACAGGATTCATCTCCCTCTCCATTCATTTTCGCGGCCTTATATAATTTAAAACAAAAGATTGCTACTTATTCACAGCGCCACGTCTCTTCAACTAACATTTATGTTGGTATCGTCTGGTTCATTTTTTACTTCCTTTAAGTTTTCTCAATCACATAAACACATATCCCGCATTTGACAGTTAATGTATATACAAATGGTGTTACTCAAAAATTGTCTATTGAAAGTTCACGCACACTTGCTATTATTTGTTTTCTGTGGGTATGTTCTTTTTTTCTTTCTTAATACCATCCCTCATTATACTTGTATACCATAGGTTCCCAAAGTGGGCGATAACGCCCCCTTGTGGGCGCTGCAGGTCTAGAGGGGGGCGGTAAGAGACCCAGAAAAAAAATGGGGGCGTTGTGTAAAGGCTTAGGGGGCGATTTGTAATTTCATCTAGAATCTAGGAGGACTCTTAGACACCGACTGAGCTCTCGACTCTCGACTAGGGATGGGCGATAAACATCGATGTTCATTGAACATCGATATTTTAGGATCGATGTTCGATGTTTTTGCATCGATGTTTGCAATTTAGATTTATCGATAAACTATCGATGTTAGAAGAAATATAGTGAACATCGAACTTTTAAGCTTGACAAAATGTATTTGCACTAATCACAAAATAAAACAGCGTCCTCTGTTGACAAATACAAAAATGTTTCCAAATTAACAGCTCACATACAGGCTACGAGGATGTAAAATTGTCTACGAATAAAAGAAGTATTTAAATTACACAGTGCTATATCATATAAATTCGAATATTTCATTTTAGGCTCTTTTAAATATTACTCAGTATAAATATTTAAATAATATATAATTAAATACATAAATTTATAGTACTTTTAATGTGCAGAATAAAAGTTAAATTATGTATGCATGCAGAATAAGTGAAGGAGGTAAACGTATTTTCATAGAAAAAGAAGGGAGATAGACATTACCGATGTATACTTCTTCGGGAAATTCCCTAGTGCGTACAATCATACACGACGATACACGTATTAAATGCAAGATGACACATCGGAAATATAAAACCATATCCATATGTATCTCGGTATTTGCCAGCGTAGTCAAAAAAAATGCAAGACTATAAAATCCCAAATAAAAATCGTTCTCTTAAAAAGCTTTGATACACGTAAATGTATATATTTTTTAAGTATCAGACGATTTAAGTCATGTGGTTGTTTCATGCGTAATTGCATAATATTGTTTTTTTATATAGTTTTTTTTGAGTAGTTTCTAAAGTTAACTACATATTATAAATGTATATATTTCTTTTATTATTTTTTTTGAATAGTGATATCTTTTATATCATTTTGTTAAGGACGTAAATTAATTAAGTTATAATAAAGTTTTTGTTAAACTGCCAAAAAATAAATCTATAAATATAATTATCGATGTTTAAAAACATCGATGTTTGGTAGTCGATATTTTGCAACCATCGATGTTGATCAACGATGTTAACATCGATGTTTGATATCGATGTTTACCCACCGATGTCCCATCCCTACTCTCGACTACAGCTTGTGAACATCAACTAATATTAATTAAGAGATTGCTCAAACCAACTCGGTTCGATATTTCTCTCCGAGTAGTTCATATATCTGTCCTGTTTTATTGAATAAATAAAATAAAAAACATATCAATCGGTCGCTCCGTTTCGAAACGAAAAGAGACACAAACAAACAAATAAAAAGGCAACTGTATCAATCGGCTGGTTCATAGAATACTTGTTCTTACTTGTTGAGTACGATTGAGCGTCGAATGAGATAAACGAGTTTATGCATGTTTGTCTTATTCCTGTTGGTGCGTGCTGCTTATGCAATCCTATATAAACAACGTAATATTTATTTTATTTTCATTTGCGGTTTCGCGCGTAATAGATAAGCAGTACTTAAGTTCAACACTTATACTTACGTATTTCTCAAAACAAAACAATGTCGGAAGTAAAAAAGAAGAGACGGCAATACTGTGCGGAATATATTAAATTCGAATTCATTGAAAATCCTACAAACCCATCGTCGCCTTTGTGCCTTCTATGCCTAAAAACATTTTCGAATGAAGCAATGAAGCCTTCAAGACTTCAAGATCATTTGAATAAAATGCATCCAGATAAGAAAGACAAGAATGTAGCATATTTTCAAGACCTAGAGAAGAAGCATAATACTCGGCCAAGTGTAGCAAAACTCTTTTCGGCGGCTGCTAAGCAAGATGACGACGGACTTCGAGCTTCGTACAACATCTCTTTGTTAATTGCTCAAAAAGGCAAACCACACAACATCGGAGAAGTGTTAATTTTGCCAGCAATAAAGGAAGTAATAACTACTGTGCTTCATAAACCGGCCGCAGATATTATCGGAAAAATTCCTTTGAGTAATAATTCTGTGCAAAGACGAATTGATGAAATGGCCGGAAACATAGAAGAATCATTGTGCAATCATCTGAGGACTAGTCAATTCTCAATTCAGCTCGATGAGTCCACTTTACCAACTAATGAAGCATTGTTGCTGTCTTACGTGAGGTTTATTAAAGATGAGAAAATATGTGAAGAACTATTGTTTGCTAGAAATTTAGAGACCGATACAAAAGGCGAAACCATATTCAATACATTGGAAAAGTTTTGTGATGAGAAAGAGATTCCCTTGAAAATATTATATCAGTTGCTACGGATGGCGCTCCGGCTATGACAGGGTGCCATAAAGGCTTCATAGCGTACGTAAAAAATAAAATTCCAGATGTCCTTGCTGTACATTGCGTTATTCATAGACAACATTTGGTTGCTAGAAATTTAAGTGAACGACTATTTCAATCACTGCAATATGTCATCAAAGCAGTCAATAAAATCCGTAACTGCTCTTTGAATGATAGATTATTTCATCAGCTTTGTGTTACTAATGACGAAGATTTCAACCGTTTGTTGTTTCATACCGAAGTTCGTTGGCTATCAAGAGGCAATTGTCTGACTCGATTTTACAACCTGTTTGACTCTGTGATAGAGTTTTTGGAAACTAAAGATACAGAATTGCGCAACAAGCTCATTACATCAAAAAATGATATAGCTTACATGACAGACCTGTATAAATTGTTCAACAACATGAATCTCCAACTGCAAGGCGATGAACTAAATTTAATTAAAACAAAAAATGTCGTTGCTGCTTTCGCAGCCAAACTGCTTCTACACAAAAAGAATATGGGCAGACGTGAGTTTCATAATTTTCCGAATTTATCAGTATCCTGCAGTAACGACGACTTGTTTGCCTACTGCCAACATTTGGAAAAGCTCCACATTGACTTCACCGAACGATACCAGGATATTTTGAACTTGGAAATACCAGACTGGGTGTTGGATCCGTTTTCAAATGTCAACACAGCAATATCACCACATCTGGAAGAAGAACTTATAGAATTGACAACGAACGAGGAAATAAAAATCAAGTTCAAAAATGGCTACCAAGAATTTTGGCTACAAAAACCGATCCCGCAATTGTACCCTGGATTGTGGTCAATCATTCAACGATTCTTGATAGCATTCCCATCGTCATATTTGTGTGAACGTGGATTTAGTGCTGTAGCAACGCTGCTTACTAAAAAGAGAAATCGTTTGCATGTTACCGAACGTGGTGACTTGCGGCTGTTCTTGAGTAAATTCGAACCTGATATCAACAAACTTATTAAACAGCATCAGATTCATCCTTCACATTAGTTTTTATATTAGAATCGATTATGTTTGTTTTATTTTGAATTTTGAATAAAAGATACTTTGTCTGAATACTATAAAGTTGCGTTTCAATAATCATTCTCATTGGCAGGTGTAGCCCGTAAAAGTTAACTTGAGACCTGAGCGCCGTTGTGTACTACCTACTACGCTCAGGTCTCAAGTTAACTCATTCATTCTAAACGAGACTTTTACTATAACCCATAGTAAAAGTCTCGTTTAGAATGAATGTTTAATCTCCGCTAATATAGCTCACAATAATTAATTTAATTTGAAGTTATAGTGGTTTTTGAGTAGGTGAAAAAATGGGGGCGCTAAAAAATAATTTATTCTCAAAGTGGGCAGTAGGCAAAATAAGTTTGGGAACCACTGTTGTATACGAATGTATTGCCTCTCTCATTGTTAGTTATATATTTCTTTCTCCCATTGATTAAAGTTATTCTTATTTTCTTTTTGTAGATACCTTTATTGGATACAATCGGGAACACGTTATGTACAACTGGAATTTTTCTTCATGAAAACTGTATTACAAAGAGTACTCGCATCCACCGCACTACTTTCAAGCTCTATCCAGTTTTTCTCTGCTTCTAGTATGTCGATTTGCAGACAACTACAAACAATATTAATGTTATTTCTTCTTTGCAGGTTTGTTTAAAACCATACATGATTTGCTCTGCTATTTTTGAAGCCCTTGTGTTTGTACATACAAAACTTCTAAAAAGCATTTTGACTTCTGCATTTATTAAAACATAAAACTCATCAAAGTGTCGTCTCGAATAAAGAGTACTTTTCCGTATACATATATCCTTTTAATGTTTTTAGTTATAAGAATCAGGTATTTACTACACTTTTAAATATGATCATAAAACTCTCTCCTGAATTGAGATTATTGTACAAGTCTGAAATCTATTTTTATCCATTTAAATTAATGTTTTCATCGTTATTTTTATATATACATTTTCTTAATGACATTACCCCTTAAAGGTTAGGGAACCCATTTTTATTTGTTGTAATACTTTTAACTTATGCTTATTCTATAACTTAACTATTTGATAAGCTTTATAATTCTTAAAAATATAAAGATCACAGCAATATGTAGGCATAACTACTCGGCATTTGCTTATTTACAAAGGCACTTTGTAGGAAATAACGATGACCTCATTTATTAGAATTTATAAACCATCTAACAATACGGTACTACCTAACTTACAGTTTGAATGAATATGTAATTCATAAACCGTTGCCAAAGAAATTCTTGATATGATTTTTGTGCAGTTTTACGTTTGTTGTAATGTAAAATATGTAATAAAGTATGTCACGTAACGCATTAGTATTGCACAATTTTTTTATAACGTCAAGAAATTGTCGGTCCCAATGATGACGCTATAACCGTGTTCTACATAGGCAAAAAACGAAATGGTTATGAAAAAACAATAAATGAAAGACAAGCAATCAGACTATGATCGCAATCACGAGTTGTTTTATAAGATTGATAGGTAGTTTTTATGTACCAGTTATTTAATACTGGAATAAAAGTTATTGAATTCTATCTTTACAATATGCAATGTCGGATAGTTTATTTATAAATATAGGCGCAAGAGGAAATGGTCACGAGCAAGCAATAAATTAAGAATAAACAATGAAGCTGTGATGGCAGAATCATGAAATGCTTTCCATGATTGGCAGATAATTTTTATGTAGGAGACTATCTCAGGAAATGTGTCTCCCGTATGTTGCAAATTGGTTTCGGAGATTATCTACTTCAATTTAGTTTTTCAAGGGTGGCTACTTAATTAAGGCGTTTTCTGATATAACATGAAGTTCTTTTTCTTTACCCCATTCTTCAAATTTCAATACCGCTTCTCATAATTCCTACGAGATTTAGTGGCAAGTAAATTAATCACGGCATTTTTAGCAATTCCTTTAATTTTAGGTGGTGTACGTGAAATATTTGCACTCATTTTATATTAAATTTAAGAAGTATCAAGTACAGAATATAAAAATCGCGATATATTCAAATTTTGATATTGCCGTCCAATGTTATATTAACATAACATAACATTTTGAAATTCCTATTATTTTTATAAGAAAAAAAAATTATAAGAAGAGGCAGATTAGATAATAGTATATTATGCAATGAGCATTTAATGATAGCTATTAAGGCACGAGAATGAAAATTACAATACGAGCCGAAGGCGAGTATTGTAATGAATACGAGTGTCTTAATAGCCATTAAATGCGAGTTGCATACGCTCTCTTTTCTACGACAACATAATAAAACATTATTTTTTGAACATTCCATTTCATAAATTGAGCGTAAAATTTTCCGTACGTTTTTGCGAATTTAGCTGGTAATAAATTGTTTGTGGCTACTAAGGCTTGTTCCATAATTTCTGGTGGAGCCAAATTTTACATTTCACTGTTATTATCCCTCATTTTTACCGTTTATATTTTTAAAAAAGCACAAATTTTAACTACTTACTTGTAAATTGCAGAGAACTGTCACGTTTGATTAATTTTTATATCTGTCAGATATGCAGTCGCCATATTGAATATTGTTTGAATATTGGAATATCGCATTCCTATTGGATATAAACTTGTATCATAATGAAAATCTGTATCGTAATGGACATCATTAAAGTACAGGTTCAGCATATCTAATAAAATACAATTAAAGTATGGGAGTAGAAAAAATAACATATAGAACTCGTGCCATAAGGCACTTATTGCACTCGTCGTATCCTAAACCCTTGCTCGTGCAATAGTACGTGTCTTATGATACTCGTTCTTTAATATACTACAAACATATTTGGATGAGGACTGTAAACAAATGGGTTATATTTGGAAAGAAATTACTCATATGCGCTAGTAGTTTTTAACAGAGAGGATGAATGTTGAACGGACATACATTTGAGGAGAAAATTAGGAGATTTCATCAATAAATGCGTAACCCCAAAGGATTGTTTCTAATTATGGTAATACTGATACTTAAGATAGGCTCGAACTGTGCGCCGATAATTTGGTCACGACGTTTTGGGTCGGCCAAATAACGATGCGGGATGCTGGTTCATATCTTTTAAATCGTACTGAATCATATCAACTAATAGAAGAGAAGATGTCGGTAGTTGGATGTATTGATTAAATTTAATTAATAATTTTTAAAATTAGTTTTTCTCAGTGTTTGAAAATTCTGCTCCGTATTAGCATTAACACTAGTATATACTTACGACTAACTAACATGTCTCATAACTTGTTTATTGTGGAAAAAATAATTAAAATCTCCATACTTAGGCGTTACGTTTAAAATTAAATATAACGTTTATATTTTCCTGAACATCACTGTATATTAAATTATATAACCAAGTACGACTGACAAACGCTTCGAGAAGATTACTAAGATAGATAATTATATATTTTTCCAATTTGTTGCTGTAATTAATTAAATTGTTGAATTTGAACAAATTAAGCAATACTAATGAAATGTTTTTTTAGCCGAAATTTAATAACTTTAATGTAACGCAAAATGCTTATATTATACAGTGCAATTTCAATAAAAGCTTTTTCTCATCAAAGCACCGACGAAAAAACCCTATTTCCCTTTAGTGGGTCCTCAGATATTCAAAAGAAGTAATTTTTACCGACAGAATACTTAAGAGGCCTCTTCTCACTCGCAAAAGACAGCCTTATAAAAGTGGGCATTCTACTCCAAGGAAACAGTTTTATCTGAATTATATTCTATTTAAGTGCAAGATATACATGTCTGCGTTTTATTAAAAAAAAATGAGGTATGGGCACCACACGATTTCCTTATACGTATATGCGTTCCGAAATCAGTATACAAAAGTTAATTCAAATTCTGTATCTTCTTAATAAACTAAACCTCTGAGTAAAAGTGTGTTTTCTGATCCAAATTTTAAGATTTTTTTATACCAAAATTATTCGAAATGTAGTTCTGGATACTTAATAAATCTGTATAAAATGCAAAATTTGTGAGATATTTACAAAAAACTGCTATTTAATAAGATTATAATTACTACTTCCGGTCCAAATGTTAAAGTTTCTTTTTCAAAAAATTTGTTCCAAATCTAGCTCTAAATAAATAATTTTTCACATAATACCTAATTTCTTACAAAAGCCATAATTTTGGAGATATTCAGAAAAACTGCTAGTCGATAAGAGTGCAAGTGTTATTTCTGATACATATGATGCAATTTTGTATAAAAAAAATTCAATTCGTCTCTTAATCCTTTTGTATTCGTGATAACTCTGTATAGAATGATAATTTGTAGGGCGCCGACATGACCGGTTTAAAGTACGACGAAGTTACAATGGAGCAAAGAAATAATGTAAACAACACACGCTTACTGAATAGCTCTAATTCATATGCTAAACTGCAACATCTGTTTACGCCCGAGAAGTGCCCGAGAATGAGAGCAAAAAATGCCCATAAAATAAGGAGTTTATGAGTAAAATCCTTTTTTCATCGGCGTAGATAGGAGCGTCAGGGGTTTTTGAAATTTATTATATTTACCTTATATTTCGCAAGAAATAAAATTTTCATTCATACTTACGTTAGTTTCGTTTTTTCATTGTTTTCATTGTTAATTACGTATTTCGTAATTTTTGTAATAGTCTCTTTAATACCGGTTTATTGAATCGACTTCTCCCAATTATCTAGACGTAAATGTGCACTGGATTTCGTTTAGTTTCAATAACATACGCGTACATTTTTAGTTATCATTTATTTAGATCTAGAACGTTGTCTATGTTACTTTTTCTGATATGAAAATGAATTGTCAGTGATTCCGAAATCTATTACAAAGTCTGTAAAGTATCGTTACAAAATGTCAAAATATCACACGTTCGTCACTTAGCTTTGCTAAAACATACACAGAAATAGTTTTTATGCAGAGAATTTCGATAGTTTACAAAATTTCGTTACATGTTTAAATGACGATGCTCGAAGTATTTCTGAGTGTAAGGAACTAACACAAATTCCAAATTTTAAAAATCAGTTGTTATTCCTTCAGGAACACTTTGGAAATTTGCCTAAACTAATCACATATTTTGAAAATCGAAATCTCAAATTAGAAGATGGATTTTAATAATTACAAAAGTCGTCCAAGTGACTTCGGATGTGACCTTCGGCAAAAGTTAGACGCAGTTTTTAATAGAAATTCAGATTTATTTACATTGCGGCAATTGTGTATGGGAACAATGAATGACACAAAATCTAAATGCTAAATACGCTGAAATAAACGAATATTTCCTGTATGCACCTATGTATAACCAGTTGCGGTATAGAAAGGACGTTTTCTATCTGCATGGATGTACTTCATTCAAAAAGAACAAAACTTACAGAAGAGAACCTTGAGAAAGTATTGGTATATACAGCGTTAGTAAAAAGTCCCGGAACGGTCGAATAATTTTGTTATTTGAAAATTCTGATTTCTGAAATTTGGTATGGGGTATAGTTAATATAAATGCATTTTATGCAATACAGTTAATATTTTTTTCACTTCCGGTTTAATCGGCAATACGTCCAACTTTTTTTTTTTAAATGGAACGCCCAGATTTTTTTAACACTTTTGAATGCAAAATAAAAAACTACGTTCAGGAAGTATTAAGATGTTTGTTTTTATTCACAAGAAAACAGTTAAAAAATTAAAAAAGTGTCCTAATACAGAAAAATCAAGATACCTGTCTATTCAGGTTGCGATTACAATAATTGTTCAAAATGCTCTCCATTTACAATTTGACAAAAATGTAAACGGTCAGTAAAATTTCTTATTGAATTTTGTATTTGTTCTGGAGTGATGCGATTGGCTTCTTGAACTATTCTCTCTTCCAATTGTTCAAGATTATGGGGACGATTTTTGTACACTTGACATTTCAAGTGACCCCAAAAGAAAAAATCTAATGGCGAGAGATCTGGCGAACGTGCTGGCCATTCGAATGCTCCTCTACGTCCGATCCAACGTCCCGGAAAAATTTCATTCAAATAATCGCGGACATTATGGACAAAATGGGGGGGAGCTCCATCTAGTTGAAACCAAAAATGTGCATTAGGGTGATCACCTATGTTTGCATTTGGAAAGAGAACCGCAAGTGCTGGAACAACCTCATTTCGCAATAAATTTAAGTAGACGTTGCCAGTTAAATTTCCTCTTATAAAAAATGGTCCTATGATGTTGTTTCCAACAAGACCAGCCCAGACATTCATCTTTTGAGGACGCTGTGTATGGACATCTTCAATCCAATGCGGATTTTCAATTGACCAGTAGCGACAATTATGTCTGTTCACAGTGCCGTTGAGACAAAACGTTGCCTCATCTGAAAAAATGATGTGATCTAAAACATTAGGCTGCTGCTCGATCAATTCCGTCATTGTTTCGCAAAATTGTAGTCTACGATCTGGATCATCTTCAGTTAACTCATGGACGGGATACATTTTATAGGCTTTCATTCTTGCTGATTTAAGAATATTATGAGCAGATTTTTGAGAGATCTCATGAATTTGACCTAATTATGTTGTGGACACGTGATGATTTTCTTCCACTGTAAGTGACACATTCAAACTAGTTTCTTCATCTGTTGCTGTTAATAGACGTCCCCTTCTAGGTAAATCCTTCACCTGACGAAAGACTTCAAACTTTTGAATTGTTCGGCATACCGTACTTGTTAATAAATGAACGTACCTTGGAATAGACAAGAATGGAACATTTATTTAGTTGTTATTTAATTGTTATTGTTGTTGAAAGACCTTTTCGAATGTCAGTTTTAGTTTTGATATTGTCAAAAAATATAGAGTGACATATTGACAGCTTAATAGTTTTTATAATAGAAATAGTTAAAAATATAGTCAGATATAGCCAGATAGTAATAGAAAATAACATTGTGGTCCTTCGACGAACTTTATTCAGCCCTATAGATGTACAGATAGAAGAATTATGGATAATAGATCGAGAAAGTCAGATGATGTCATGTCCGACAGCAGAAAAAATTCGTCAAATTTAGGAGAAACTTTACAAAATAGGAATGAGAAAGAGAGTACCGAAGATTTTTTTGGGTTCAGTAATGCCTCTATACTCCATTCAAAACATTTAATGCAAAATATGATGAAAAGTAATGATGACAAAGGTACCAGTAGTAAAAATAAACCTAATAGCACAATTACCTCAAGCAGTAAAGGTACGAAAAAATCTTCATTGTTACCTAGTCAAATACTATGTTTACAGTTAGAACATCAGAAAAAGTTAGCTAATATAGAACTACAAGAAAAACAGCTTAAATATAAACGAGACTTAGAAGAAAGACAACGACAATTAGAAGAAAGGCGACTTAAATTTGAGCGAGAATTAGAAGAAGCAAGACTTCGGAAAGAAAAAGAATTTTTAGATTTAGAACTACAAATACAGTTAAGCAAAGGAAACTCGATAATAAATGAATTTGTTGAAAATAGAGGAAGACTGAAAGAAGTCTCTGAAGGTAGGAATAATATATTTGAAAAAGAGGAACAAGGTAGTTTGCAGAAAGTAAAAACTTGGCTTGAAACTAACAAAAATGATTTAAAAACAGAAAGTTGTAATAGCAGCCATAGAGATGTAGTAGATTCTAGTAAAAATGATTTAGAAATGGAGACATTTTGTCAAGATGACAGATTAGAAAAAATTCTTCTTAGACAGACAATAGATAAAGAACTGCCAATTTTTTCGGGAAATGGTAAGGAGTGGCCAAGCTTTTATAGTAATTACACCTACACAACAAAAGCTCTAGGACTATCAGACGAAGAAAATATTTGTAGGCTAAGAAAAAGCCTAAAGGGTGATGCCCTTAGATCTGTACAAGGTCTGTTAATTTCCATGTCGGTTCCTGCCACAGATATAATAGATATTCTACGAAATAAATATGGCAGACCTGATATTATTGTCAGAAACATGGTAAGTGAAGCTAAAAACTTACCTATCGTAAAAAACAATGATTTTGTTGCACTTACCCAATTTTCGGAAACTGTATCAAATCTTGTCCTGACTTTTGAATCACTCAGTATGGAAAACTACCTGTCATGCCCCCAGTTAATGGACGACTTAATGCAGAAACTACCATTTGGTATGCAGCTATCATGGGGTGAGAAAGTTGCGAACAATAAAGGTAAATACTCACTTCGTGATTTTAAGAAATGGGTAAACGAAAAAGCCAATGCTGCTAGCTACGTTCAAAGCATGTCATCACAAAGACAGCTAAATCCGAATTTTAAAAGGACTTTAGTTGTAGCAGGAAATAAACAAGAAAATAAATGCCTTTTATGCAAAGAAAATCATAACTTAGACATGTGCAAAAGATTTATAGAAAAATCAATAGAAGATAAATGGAAAATAGTCAAAGAAAATAAGGTATGCTTTTGTTGTCTAAAAAGCTACCATAGAATTAGTAATTGCCGAAATAAAAGAAAGTGTACTATTGATGACTGTCAAAAAATTCACCATAAACTTCTACACTTCAAAACAAATAAAACGGAACCTAGAGCAAGAGCTGATGCAAGAAATTTACAGAATGAAAATATTTTTGAAACAGGAAATCATATAGTGGGACATACATTACAAAATTATAGAAAAGAAGTGTTACTGAAAATTGTTCCAGTAATTTTAAGAACAGAAACAATTGAAATTGAAATTTATGCTCTATTAGATGATGGTGCCACTGTCAGTCTACTTGATGAAAGTTTGGCAAATGAACTTAATCTGGTCGGAGAAGAAACTATTCTGCGCTTAAAATGGACTGACCAGCATACAACAAAACAGTCAAGATCAAGAAAAGTGTCCTTCAGCATTTCGAATATTGACAGAGATAAATTTTACCCAATGGAAAATATATATACCTCAAAAGATTTAGATTTGCCCATACAAAATGTTGATTCAAGGCGCATTAAAAGCAACTGGAAACATTTAGAACATATTAATTTTCCAAACATTGAGAGTATTAAACCAAAACTGCTAATTGGCCAGGACTATTGGGAACTGATAACAACCAGAGAACTTATAGAAGGCCCCAAAAATTCCCCAGCCTTGTCACGTACTAAGCTCGGATGGATAGTCCACGGAAATGTAGCCCAATTTAAAGGAAGATTAGACCATTATGTAAATTTCCTTGTTCGAGACGACGAAGCTCACAGTGAAGATCTCCACGATATGGTAAAATATTTTTTTACAATTGAATCTTTAGGGGTAAAATATCAAGACACAAAATCAATAAAAGAAGATGAGGAAGCCGAAAACTTAATAAAAAATATTTCAAGAAGAAAAAATGGTAGATGGGAAACAGGATTGTTATGGAAAGATACAGAAGAAACACTTCCCGACAGTAAAAATGTAGCACTTCAACGCTTTAGGTTTATAGAAAGAAAAATGAGTTTAGATCAAGATTTCGGACAAGCTTATTCTCAGAAAATAAAAGAATATAAAGAGAAAGAATACATTAGAAAACTATCTATTGAAGAAGAAGAAGAATCTCACAAAAAAATATGGTACTTACCTCATTTTGGTGTAGTAAACCCAAATAAGCCTGGTAAAATTCGTTTAGTTATGGATGCTGCTTCAAAAGTCGACGGAAAATGTCTAAATGATTTTTTATACAAAGGTCCAGATTTGCTCAATTCACTTATCAGCGTAATTGCAAAGTTTAGAGAAAAGCCCATAGCCTTCTCAGCTGACATACGAGAGATGTTTCATATGGTTGAAATAAATGATGAAGACCAGCATGCTCAACGAATTATATGGAGAGATTCCCCGGCAAACGATTTTGAGACATACGTTGTTCAGGTGATGATTTTTGGAGCGGTGTCATCACCATACAGCGCCCAATATATCAAGAATATTAATGCCCTAGAATATGAAAAGGTGTACCCTGAAGCTGTTGACGCCATTATTAATCAACACTACATGGATGACTACATTGATAGTTCAGAATCTCCAGAAAAAGCATCAAAATTAATAAATGAAGTAATAGCTATCCATAAGATGGGCGGTTTTGAGCTAAGAGGATGGATTTCTAACTCGGAGGAAGTTTTTCAAAATATACCCGAAGAATTACGTACGGCAGAAAAAATATTTGAAGATTCTGCACCCCAAAGAATATTAGGACTAAGATGGCTACCAAAAGAAGATGTGTTAAGCTTTTGCATTAGCTTACATAAAGTAGATCAAAATATTTTAGATGGAAAAAAAATACCTACAAAAAGAGAAATGTTAAGCGTTATCATGTCTTTGTTTGACCCATTAGGAATCCTTGGAAATTATATTGTGAAAGCGAAAATCTTAATGCAAGATATTTGGAAAAGTGGAATAAAATGGGATGATCAGATTTCAGATGCACAAAATAAAAAATGGAAACTTTGGCTTAATGGTTTGGAGAAAATAAAATCCTTCACAGTTCAAAGATGCTATGTTTCCAATTATTTTCAAGTAAAAAATATACAGCTACACTTGTTTTGTGATGCAAGTAAACAAGCCTTTGCAGCAGTCGCTTATTTCAGATTTGAAGTAGGAGAAAAAATTGAAATTTCATTAGTTATGTCTCGCAATCAAGTATGTCCACTAAAAACCCTGACGATACCCCGTTTAGAGCTACAAGCAGCAGTACTTGCAAGCCGTTTGGCAAAAACAATCCAACACCAACATACACTTAAAATAAATAGAATTGTATTTTGGTCAGACTCCACGACTGTTCTAAATTGGTTACGAACGGACTCAAAGAAATTACCGTCTTTTGTTAGTAACAGAGTAGGAGAAATTTTAGAAAACACTGACGTTTCACAATGGAAATGGGTACCTTCGAAATTAAATATAGTTGACGAAGCGACAAGAGACGATAAAGAAGCTGATCTTAGAAGTGGAAGCCCATGGTTAAAAGGTCCTGAGTTCTTGTATCAGTCACCATGTTTTTGGCCAGAAGAAAATATTGAGCATCATCTAAGCAAAAATTACATTGAAGAATCGCAAATACTCCTTTTAAGTCATGCAGAAGAAAATATTAAAAATTCGTACCTACCTGACATATCAAAATTTTCATCTTTAAGAAAACTATTGAATTCCACAGCCTATGTATTCCGATTCATAAGACAAGTCCAAAAGAAACCATATTTTTCAGATAAAGAAAAATATTTAACATGTTCAGAAATTCAGAATGCGAAAAAACTTTGGTGTCTTCAGTCACAAAAAGTCTCCTTTTGTCAAGAATATAGGACACTAGTAAAAGGAAAATCAGTTAATAAAGATAGCAAGCTTTTCCCACTTTCACCATGTTTAAATGATAATCTAATATGCTTAAAAGGAAGAATAGATAACTGCCCCGAATTAAAGATGGAGACAAAACGACCCATTATTTTAAGTCACAGTCACCCTTTTACACGGCTCCTTGTACGGGAATATCACGAAAGAAATGGACATGCAGGGACACAATTAGTTCTTAATGAAATAAGACAAGAATATTGGATAACCCAAGCAAGGAAACTTATAGCCTCAGTAATAAATAGCTGTAATTTTTGCAAAATTAAGAAAGCAAAGCCTATAATGCCGGAAATGGGTCAGCTTCCATTAGAAAGATTACAACAACCCCCAAGAGCTTTCTTTTTTGTGGGAATTGATTATTTTGGGCCAATAGATGTTGTAATAGGCCGAAGACATGAAAAAAGATATGGTGTACTGTTCACTTGTTTATCTGTCAGAGCTGTCCACTTAGAACTTGCGGAATCTCTTAATACAGGTTCGGCTATCTTAGCTATAAGAAGATTTATCGCAAGAAGAGGACAACCAGTTTGTATATGGAGTGACAATGGAACTAACCTTTGTTCAGCAGACAGAGAACTGCGTAAAGCTTTAAATGAAGTAGATGATGAAGAAATTAAGAAAAATTGTTTGGCACAAAATATCGATTGGAAATTTATAGCTCCAGCAAGTCCTCACATGGGAGGTGCTTGGGAGAGGATGGTACGAACAGTAAAACAAACACTAAAGATTATTTTAAGGGAAAGAATTCCAAAATTAGAAGTTTTACAGACAGTTTTAGTAGAAGCAGAGAACATAGTTAACAGCAGACCTCTGACTTATGTGTCGTCAAATGAAAATGATTTTGAAAGTATAACTCCAAATCATTTTTTGATCGGAACATCGAGCATTGTTAAACCACCAGGAATATTTGAACAAAAATTTGATTTGAGAAAGCAATGGAGATTTGCCCAACAGTTGGTAGACAGATTTTGGCACAGATGGGTAAGGGAATATTTGCCTACTCTAACTGCTAGGTCCAAATGGTTGCAAGAAACAAGAAATATAGAAGTAGGTGAAGTAGTCGTACTGATGGATAATCAGTTACCAAGAAACAATTGGCCATTAGGAAGAATAACTGCTGTTTATCCAGGAAAAGACCAGAAAGTGCGTGTGGTAGACATTAAAACAAATACAGGGACCTACAGAAGATCAGTATCAAAGATTTGTCCAATTGGCCTAATTGAAGGTGAAAATGTTTTGTGATTTCAAGGGGGAGAAATGTTAATAAATGAACGTACCTTGGAATAGACAAGAATGGAACATTTATTTAGTTGTTATTTAATTGTTATTGTTGTTGAAAGACCTTTTCGAATGTCAGTTTTAGTTTTGATATTGTCAAAAAATATAGAGTGACATATTGACAGCTTAATAGTTTTTATAATAGAAATAGTTAAAAATATAGTCAGATATAGCCAGATAGTAATAGAAAATAACAGTACTTTTACTAATGTGACGATCCGGATAAACAGTATTAAACAAAATACGAACCTCTTCAAAAGAACGTTCACGATCACCGCACCCACGCATCATTAATATCTCAATTCGGTCTGATTCAGTAAGTTTTACTGCCATTTTCAAATGTGTCAATGTCTAAAATAAGTAAATTTATAGCGATGCAAAAGTTAAAACGCTTTTAAAATTGTCAAATGTGACGGCAAAAAGAATGCAAACACTAAACAACAACTTTTTTCAAAGGTACCTTGATTTTTCTGTATTAGGACACTTTTTTTAATTTTTTAACTGTTTTCTTGTGAATAAAAATAAACATCTTAATACTTCCTGAACGTAGTTTTTTATTTTGCATTCAAAAGTGTTAAAAAAATCTGGGCGTTCCATTTAAAAAAAAAAGTTGGACGTATTGCCGATTAAACCGGAAGTGAAAAAAATATTAACTGTATTGCATAAAATGCATTTATATTAACTATACCCCCATACCAAATTTCAGAAATCATAATTTTCAAATAACAAAGTTATTCGACCGTTCCGGGACTTTTTACTAACGCTGTATATTAATATTCCTTTACTCGAGTTGAACTACAAAATGAACAAATAATAACGTACTTTGTATTTTATAGATCACCACCCACATGCAAATATATAAATAAAATTAAAACCTCTTTATAAATACAACATTTCAATAGCACGCCCATGGGCGATCAGTCATCGGCCGTTCGTGTCCGGTCTATATTCATAAGATAAGACATACTATCGCGTAATACTTACATACATTCAAATTACTTATCTCTTAGAAAAAGTTGCTATATTTTTGGCCAATGTCGCATATATTTATTGAAATAAATACATCATTATTTTATTTATATCATTAGTCGGTATAAGAAGAGATGAACATCCTAAATTTCAACAAGTATGTATTACCAAGTTTGGAAATGCAAGTATATTTAGAGGTTCATTTTGTCTTGTTTTTAAATCCTTTAGATATAGCATATAAGTAAAAACAAATTGATCTCAATTCCTCTTAATGTTATACGACTTTAAAATTCAGCAGTGTCCTAGTACCTACTTGCATCTACTTTAAAAGTTTATTCATTGTCGATTTTGTGACCTGTCGTGCAATACGCTACTCTTGCAACTGCATTACGTAACGACGAATTGATCGTTACCATTTTTACCGGCGATGACATTGACCTTGCTCCTGCGTTTATCAGTTCCTGCAACGTTAAATGTTTCCTCCGCGGTTTTGTTAACGCGAACAGGCGTTAAGCTGATGCGATAGTTACTCTCCTATCACCAGCACCAGCAGTAGTAAGAGGAGTAGCCGCAAAACTTTCGCATTGTCCGATACGTCGACAGCGCACACTGATGATAGCCCACCAGTTGCTGACCGAACGGCTTTGCATCTAGACGCTTAGCGTCACTCGTACTGCTGTCGTCGTCGTCGTTGTTTCGACGTCGTGACGCGTTTACACGTGCACTTCGGCATCTCTTCATCTTCGACATTGTTTACTTTCTCTTGAGCTTCTAGTTACAATGATTCAAGGTATGATAGACGTATGTAAATAAATGGAATTAGTTTAACTTTGTTAGAAGAAATACTTCGCACTCGTAAAGAAAACTGCCGCAAATTTAAATATATTTTTTTAATTCAATACATACTGTATAGACGATAATATAAAACTACTTGACTATTTACAGATATTTTCTATAATGTTCTTACTTCTTTTATGTCATTCAGAATATTCCATTGTTGTTGGAGAAACCCATTAACTGACCTAAAATTCATTTCAAAGTCGTAACTTTTGGACTGCATTTTATACGCACGGAAATAATTAGAAGTTAAAGTAGTTTTTAGTAGTTTAGTGGTAGGTATGTACTTATTTACGGAAGGGATATCCAGAGCTTTTTTATACTGTGAGATTTTAATTTCGAAAAGTAGTTTTTCCTATTATTTAATTTCTTTGCCAGTGTAGGCTGGAATATTATACTAACTAATCCTATAAGGATGTACTTAATTGCTGTTCTTTACTATCGCTTATATTCATAAATGAAATTTTATCATACGTAGAAATCAATTCTGTTTGTAGATATATCTTCCGGAAAAATGCGAAAATCTAAACAGAAAGCAATAACAAATAAATAATTTCTCTGAAAAAGAAATTAAATTAGAAGAAACTGAAAAAATTAATTTTATGCACATGTGTTACTGTCACAGAAAATAATTAGAACATCAGAATCTCGGTTATTATAAGATATTGACCAGATGCTCTACACTGTCTTTGAGCTTGAATCGCCTCTTCTGGCCCACTACACCTTTTTGAAGCTTTTTAAATAGTTCCTCTTTGGCAACGCAACCACTGAAATCATTAATCATAGAATATTCAAGTGATAGAGAGAAATCATAATATAGAATTTGGCGGGCGCTGTATGTATTATATTAACCTCTAAGTTATAGCTTTATTCTGTCTTTTATATTGTCAAATGTTTCTAATCTTTTGACTCATCCTGTATTTATAATTATACCTTATTCCAAAAAGGGAGAGATTCAATTCTGAACAGACTCCCAGTCCAAATTACAACCTGTAACTGTAAAATCAATTTTAGGCGGTAAAATTAAATTTAAATATCTGTCTGAAATATGAAATCTGTACTAAATTAAATTGTATATAGATTCTTTAGAGATTAATCCACTGATACGGCAACAGAATAGAAACTGTAGTAATCACAACACATGAAAGTAAATAAATTTGTCTAGAAAACAAACAGTGTCAAAGATGTCAAAATATTTGACAATTGATACCAAAAAGTAAATATAGTACGGTGTTATTTCGCCTTGTCGTCAACCAATAATAAATAACTATCACTTGGGTTTGTTCAGAATTTAGTCTCTCTCTTTTTGGAATAAGGTATAGTGGGATACCTATACAAAGTGAGCATTTTGAACTGTCCTAAGTTGGCCATACTGATTTTAATATAGGAACACAGTGTAATTGGCAAGCCTTTTTTAATTATTTTTGTGGTTAGGTTTGTTATTCAAACATTTCTTGTGATAAATGTCAATGAAATAGGGTTAGTTTTAAGTTGAATTATATGAAAGAATTTTTTAGAAATATAGTAATTACACTTTATTTTTTATTATAAACAATAATAAATACGTTACAACTTTATTACAGTAAAACATAATCACATAATAATGTAAACAAATGTATACATTTCATAAAAGTTATTCGAAATGTCCGTTATTCTCAATGCATAGATTGACACATCTTCTCATGTTATTGAACACATTGTGGAGTAGGAAACTGAACGAGTCTGTGGCTTGAAACTACACAAAAACACTAAAACACCTTCACCACACTAAAGCACAAAAATGGCTAAATACGCATTTCAACAACTAAGGTGTCATCATCAGTAGCACTGATTAAAAATCGCGCGTAACAGAACAACACTGTTATTGAAATGCGTATTTAGCCATTTTTGTGCTTTAGTATGGTGAAGGTGTTTTAGTGTTTTTGTGTACATTGTGGAGTGTTTCCGGTGAAAAATTTTGCAATTATATTGTAATTGCCTCTTCAAGTTCATCGAGATTATGCAGTCTGTTCTGAAACATTTTATTTTTTACATGACCAAAAAGAAAAAAGTCCAGTAGGGTTAAATCAGGAGAATTGGTTGGCCATCGATTTCGACTAATGAATGGGTTACCACAGTATTCTTGCAAATAATTAATAGTTTGTTGCGCAGTATGTTCAGTTGTCCCATCTTGTTGGAAGTAACCTAGGTTTAATTCATCAGTGTGAAGGCTGTTAATAAAGGGTTCCAATATTTGTTGTCGATATCGTATTGCCTTAATTGTCTAATGAAAAAAAAATGGTCCAATAATCCGTCTTTCCAACATTGCAAACCAAACACCAATTTTGATAAGATGGAGATTATTTTCAACAAAAACATGTCGATTCTTTGTTGACCAGGTACGGTAATTTTGATAGTTGATATACCCCAACAAATGGATCCAAGCTTTATCCGAAAAGAAAGTGCGATTCAACTCTTCGTCATGTAATATTTCATTGAACCAGTTGCAATAATTCAATCTATGCTCCTGATGTTGCTCCGTAAATGTTGTAGTACAGAAACGTTATATGGGTGCATATGTAAGTTTGTTTTCAGTGCCTTATGAACACTTCCATAGGGAATACCTACAATTTAAATACATAATGCTGTATAACAAATTACGTTTAAGTTAATTAGATCTATTTACTAGTTTGACCAGACAGCTTTCGTACTGATTTTGTAGGGCTAACTTCCATTCGCTGCCTAATGCCTGCGACAACATTTTCAGTTAAAACTGTTGGTTCTCTGTACGTTTACAAACACTCCCCGTTTCCTTAAACCTTTCAATCACCCAATTGTGATGACGAGTGAATGTGTCCAAATTTATTTCCAGATTTGCATATTCCATTGCAAATTGCTGAAAACACGATCCCAATAAATCCTCTTGTAATATTCCACTCCATAAGTGCTACGTTACGATAAACCTATACTGTAGTATCGTAAAAGGCATGGTATACGAAGTATATTGTCTTGAAATAGACAGAAAAGCGACAATAAAACAAAGAAAATACGAAAGTACAAGACACTTCAATACTTTATGGTTTTGACATTTGACACGTAAATTTAGTATAGACCAGGTATGGACAATTCACGGAAGTAAGTATTTCCTAGTTTTTGATAATACTGGGACTTTTTTGTTGCCAACCCAGGACAGTTCAAAATGCTCACGTAGTATACTTTTTAATTAAAAACTTGTCAATGAAATCTTCATAATATTATGTTCAAAATTTTGTTTCACTCGTAAGTATGCCTTCAAACACTACCATATAATTGAATTAACATTTCAAATACTTCAAAATATTTTGTTGACGATTAAATTGTTTTGTGTAGCTGAATCGTTTTGATAACCGATACGGAAAGTAAGAACTAAAGACGACGATTCAATGCAATACAAATTCCTATCGAACAGAATAATTTCAAAGCAATATAATTAAACTAATTAATTAATATCTAAGGGTCTATAGCTTCCGCTACTAAAATACTATTACATGAAAGTCCTTAGAAATTGAATATTATAATTAAAGTTATTAAATATTACTTGTCCATATATTTTATTTAGTACTTGGCTATTCTGCATTGTTGAAGGATTTGTATTATTTGGATGCCAATTATAACAAACGTCAAAAGATAATTATAACAAATGTTAAAAGGTGTATAAATATTACTATTTATGATAGCCTTGAAATGACTTTTGTAGATTATATTACTTGACATAAAATTTTGCAGCATCTCCAATTCACCAATGTTTTAATTCTTTCTTCATATTAAATATATAATACACTGACACTTTTTGTGTCAAGTTTTACGGTAAATATCGCCCGAATTCCAAATACTTTTGCAAACTGTCACCGCGACAACACTTTCTTGACATTTATTCGTTGACGTAAGCTTCAAATTTATTGAGTGAATCAGATGAAAAATTCAATATTATAGTAGGGGAGGTCGGGTACAGTTGTAACAATTTGTACAGATTTTTTTTTGAAGCTATGTTATAAATTTTCCAAATTCAAAAATATAATTCGATATTTGTTACAATACAGCTATAAGTAAAAATTATAATATTGATGTTTATCACTTTAATAACAGAAGAAAAAATATATGAATGCTTGAACGCAGAATGTTATATATGTACCCGTGGCTGGACAAATGTAACACCCATGGGGGTCAATTGTAACAATGTTTTAATGTTTCAGATATTATTTTTTATTAGTGAATAAAACATGCTTATGCAACATTTAGAGGGTAATTAAACTAATCACTTCCAACATCATTATCATCATCGCAGTTTAAGCAGAAGAAAAAATCCGGTCGTAGTTAATGAACACAATTTTCGTGCGCCCATCCTTTACATTTGTAGCACTGAATCCACGTTGCTCCAGGTTTATTGCTAAATGGTTCTAAACAATACAAACAAAATGAATCTTCCCCTTCGTCATCAGAGAGCATTTCATCTACTGCTATGTGTTTTTTATCTCTCTCAGGAGATTTTTGTTTGTTTGTATTAATTTTTTTTGTTCGTTCTTCATCAATTTTAACTAATTTTCTTTTCATTTTGGATGATTTTTGTTTTCTTATTTTCTGTTCTAGTTCTAGTACCAGTTTCTCTGGCGTATCTGTCAATATAGCGCTGTGTTTTCTTCTTCTTTTTGGCAATTGTTTTTGGGGACGTGACGCCTTTGGAAGTGGCCGAATGCTTTCAAGACCTTCAAAGGATGCATCTGCATCTCCTGTAGTAACCGGCTTTGTGCTGGAACCTGCTGTTGCCATCTCTGCGATACCTTTGTTATTTTCCACTCGGGCGTTGTCAGTGGATACAACTTCTGCTTGGGTGTTCATTGGTAGATCCCTGTCGGTTACTAATGACGGGGAAAATTCGTCGTCGCAGAAAATGTCCTTGTTATATAGCCAAATTCCAGACACCCTAAATCCTCCCATAATATGCATTGGAGTTGTCGCTTTTGGAAAAGCCTCAGCAACTACAGCCGGTATGTCGTAGATGGTCATTGTTTGACCAGGATGTGATTTCATCCAATTATCCTTAGCGCCATTCACATAATGTTTAAAAGGGCCGTACACGCCACGATCTAGGGGCTGCAACTTGTGCGACGTATGTGGGGGAAAAGATAAAAGCACTATTCCATTTGCCTTACAAAGGTCTATAGTTGGAACATATAGATGGGAATTATGGTTGTCCAATAATAGCAAAACTGTTTTTTCGGGCGAAGGTCTTACATGCTTTACAAAGTGATTTATGAAAATCTGAAAAGTTTCTTCATTCATCCAGCCTGAGCCATTTGCCTCGCCAATGCATCCAGGAGGTCCGCCTAGTATAAAATGGGTTTGAAATTTTTTTCGAGGAAAGAGAAATAATGGTGGCACGGTATTTCCGACAGCACTTACAGCTGTGCAAACAGTCACCAAAGTGCCTCGCTCTCCAGAGGTAATGGCACCTATTTGTTTCGAACCTTTTATAGCGACGACCTTGTTCGGCTTTTGCACGGTTGTGACCCCTGTTTCGTCGACATTGTATATATCAGAGGCTTCAAATTTGTATCTCTCAAAAAGGAGGGAAAGTTTATCAAAAAAATTTCAGACATTTGTTTTGTTAAAATTAATCGCTCGTGCATAAATTGTCGCCTCTGGGGTTCTTATAGAGAGACTGGGGTGTCTCCTCATGAAATTCGTAAACCAGTCCTTACCAGCTAGCCCGTTTTCTGACCATTTGGGAGGAACGGTTGTTTCATTTTGTATAGCGAATTGAAAAACCTGTGGACAATTTTTAAATTATATAACATTTTTTCTTATTCTGATTGTTAGTTGATCTACTAACCAATTTGCGTATTTCCTTTGGCGTTAACCCAAAATAAATAAGTGAGGAAATCCGTATATATCTCAAAAACGCTTGCTCTTGTTCTTCTGATAGAATTTTGGTATGTGGATTGTAACCCATTTCTGGCGAACCTCCATTATTTAATTTTTTCATGTAACGGTTAAGTGTTACATGGCATATATTCAGATCTTTGGCTACTTGTCGTTGAGATTTATTTCCCTCTATAATTAGATTAGCCGCCCTTTTCATAAGTTCATTTGAGGGTCCTCTATTGGTTTTTCGGATTCTTTGATGCGGCATTGTCTCCTACACAATAATGTATAATTAATTCAATATCAAAAGTTTCATGGGTACAAATGTAACATGTTACAATTGTACCAGCTACTAATGTTACATTTGTACCCCCGTGACATTTTTATATATTTGGCTTCAATACAAAAGCTAGACAATACCTAACCACAAAATACCGGCAGAATATTTTAAAGGTATATCTACGCTAAACATTCACTACGAACTCATTCGAAGAAATAGTAACATGCAGAGGTTATCCTAAATACAAAAAAAGATTTAAAATTTACTTACCTGACTTTAAAATAAACAATCTGTAGTAACTTCTTAATAATAATATACTTCTCGCTCAAACTAACATGTAATGGAGTCCGTCACCTGGTCTGCTCATGCGCCGGGTTGCCAAATTTAGAGACTGCGCTAACACATTTTAGAACTGTTGTTACATTCGTACCGCGTTACAATTGTACCCGACCTCCCCTACTTACTTATCGACCTTAACCATATTATCGTCCCGACTGTCATTGCTATTTTAAAAATTAACAATATAAACCAATCAACTTTACTAAATTATCGATTTAAAGTCGCGGGTTTTTAATAAAATTAATTATTTTTATTTACTAAATTTAAAAGTATGATCGAAAGCATCCCGTCGTATTGCAAGACTGGCACGATTCTGTCCGTCCATTCTGACTTTTCCGCCAAGTGTCATCGCGAATTGAAATTGATTTGTCATTTGGAGGTTTATAACCTGAAATCTAATCCAACTGTTTTTGCAAATGAATTGTCAGATGATCGTTTGTCCGACAATTCTAACGTTGTTACATTTTTACAAACCTAACATGGGCGTTCAAGTGCCATCGTCAGCTGTGCGGCCGACCTCTACCAATTTGTGTAGATCAGGAGTGATGGCCAACAAAAAAATCAGTAAGTAATTGCAAGTAGCTGTACGGCGTAAATGTAAAAATAATGTAAAAATTGCAACTATATGGGATAAGTCGCTAATATATATTATCGTAATTATAGAAATTATTTAAAATACTGTTTGAAAAAGGCAGCACATCCTTAATTAGAGCAGTGCGGGAGTCGACTTGACTCCCGCACGCTCGGCCAACAAGCGAGGAGATACTGATGTAACATAGGTGATGGATGGTTCATGGCCAGGCCCACCTGTAATTTTATCAAATCGCCCAAATTAAATAATTACTTTAAAAGAAATGTATTTACTTTTTCCTTGTTTAATAAAACGCGGACATAAAAAATAAGTAAAATGGCTACTTATTCTCTATTTCTTTATTCATTTTAAAATATAGTGTTAAGAGAATAACAGCATTATTGCAATTTTTTGCTTATTTCGCAATTTTCATTCATCACCATTTAGTACTGGCATATTCGGCTTGAGCTGAAATATATTTTATAGTAGACGGGCCTAACCAGAGGGCTTGCTTCTGTGTACGTAATACAGTGGGATCCGGGCGGATTTGTTAAGGTTAAGAGCGAAGAAACGGCTTGAAAAACCAGGGACTATGTCTAATATTTATCATGTTTTATTGGACTGACAAGGAAGATCAATTTAAATCTTTCTCTAGTAAAAAATATATATACCGAATGACAATTTCTTAAAACTGAGGCATGTTCAAATTATTTTGTTAATATATTCTCATAACCGATATAAAGATATGCATACCGTAAATTATTGACCATTTTAATAAAAGAGATTGTACTAAGCACTTTTATAGTAATACAAAAACAACTTATGATTATTTCTTGGAAATTAATCATATCTAACATCAGACTATTATATTCGATGCAAATGAAATGCAATTCCAAATATTTTGTCTATTCATGATTCTATATTTGACGTGTAGATGTACGTAATCCTCTCCCTGGGGATACATTTTTCTCCATTAAGCTTGCTAATTTGCAGTCACCAGTTGATGATATATGGCGGGAGTTTCCTCTAGAGTGCTCTCCAGTTTAATATATACTCATTTCAGTGAAAATAGATATTGGGTTTTTCGCAAAGCCGCACTTATACAGTCTTCATAGTGTTACTCGTTAATGGATTAATATCCTGATAGCCATATAATTGGTGAAGTAACTCTTTCTTGAGCCATGAAGAACACCGCCCGGAAAACTATTTTTTCCTTTATATAAAACCCCTATTGATGTGAAAACTTCTAAGGGCGCGTTGATGCATTGATTCTTGGGCACTGAACGAGACTGAGCCGTTACGCTCGGAATGTTGCGCTAGTTCGGGTAAAGTCGGCTCGACGCTCGGCTTTGTATTATAATACAAACTAGCGATATTTAATTTCAATTAAATTGAAATTTAGAATAAATACGCGAAATATTGTATTTTTATTTTCTGAAAAATTCTTGTCCGCGTGCAGATGAGAACCCGAGCCGCTCGGGTATAAGGCCGGCACGTTACCATTAGACCAGCGCGGGTACTCGTATGAGAATTATAATATTTGTATATATACATGCGTACGTATGAATTTTTGAAGTGAAAACTTGATTAGATCGAGCGAAATGTACTAGAATAATGTATACACAATAATAATAAATATATGTTTTTTAAATGTAATATAGAACGAAAATGGAAAATGGAAAATGTAAATGTAAATGAATATAGAACAAAAAAAAAGTTGTATTTCGTATTATTAACCTCGCCTTGATGAAGTTTTCACTTCTGCCGTGAAACCAAAAATTTTTTTTTTCTATGAATTTATACCGCGAGATCAAAAATAATATTGATAGAGGTTTGCCGTGGAATGTAAAACGTTTGTCTTAAGTTATATCATTAAGTGTCATACTGTCATTATATATTTACAAATTTTATGTCAGTCAAATGTCAGTATGACACTTAATGATATAACTTAAGACAGACGTTTTACATTCCATGGCAAACCTCTATCAACATAATTTTTGATCTCGCGGCAGATAGTCTATATGGTGTATTACTACAAACTATAATATGCATTTTGGTATGTACCGGGTGGCCAACTAAGAATGGCCGCCGGCTACATCTCAGAAACCAGTAGTCATATTGCTTCCGGGTAAAAAAAATTCAGGTAAAAGTGCCCAAGAGAAAATGCTGGAAATTATTTTGGAGTTTGTAAAATGTCCGCAAGGGGGCTTAACAGTCAGGATCAATGTTAAAATTTAGAATTTCTTCATATTTTTACTAATTAAGGGGTATTGAAAATTTCTAAACTTTATTCCTTACACATTCTTTAATACTTTTAGTCTTGCACATTTTTCACTATCTAGTGAAATAAAGTGGTGGGGGCAGTTCAGATGTTTTTTTTATATAAACTGGGATTACTCCCGTTTGGCTTAACCGATGTGAATAAGTTTGGTCTCATTTAAAAGAGCCTTATTTGCTCTACAAACTGCACTTGTGTTTTTGTATCTCGAACTTTTGCCGTCACCAGTAGATGGCGTTAACTGAAATGTCAACAAATATTAACCTTTTTTCAAAAAAGTTAAATGCAATGATATATTTCTTTTTACATAAGTTAATAAAAAATTAAAATCTCTACATTTCGGTAAAAAAGCGAAATTTGTATGTTTTTTAGAACAGGAGATATTGGCAAAAATAGATGAAAATGCATGAATTCTCTTGTTTTAATTGTCTTCTTTTTGTTATATATATATATATATATATATATATATATATATATATATATATATATGTATATATATATATCATAAATTCAGTAAAATTCTAACACGCAGACCAAATAATAAAATGTCACAAAAGCGGAAGAAATTTGAAAGGCATTCCTGTAATACCGATGCAAAATATATAAAAATATATTAAATAAAAATATGTACATATAACATTTCGTTAGTTCCTGTTTAAGAAACCAAAATTACATAAATGTAATTTATGTAAACGTTCGAAAATCATGTAAGTATTTCAAATTTTCATATACTATGATTTAAACACTAAAATAACTACAGTTACATTACTGTAAAGATTGATTTGCAAAATTTTAAATGACGGCCTAATTGTTCAAAATGGAGCCCATCATTGTTAATGTAAGCCTGCAACCTTTCCCGCGTGGATAAAACAGAAGTTTCAATTTCCGCCTCCGATAAATTTCGTACTGCTGCTATAATTATATTTTGTCTTGTTGTAGGCCGGTTTTCAAAAACAATGTCGTTAACTCTCCCCCAAAAATAAAAATCTAGGATGTTGAAGTTGGTGACCTGGCAGGCCAGGGAAATATACTACCCCGTCCAATTCATTTGCCAGGATATGTCTGATCTGAGAAATCCCGGACGCTTGCCGCAAAATGCGCCGGGCACCCATCGTGCTGAAAAAACTTATCACGACGAACGTCCCGAGGGACATCTTCTGCTAGAAGGAGCAGCTCATTCATAAAAAAATTTAAATAAACCTCTCCAGTGAGATGTCGGTTAAAGAAAAGGGGTTTTACCTCCTAGAATACCGCACCACACGTTTACCGACCAGCGGCCTTGATGCTAAACTTCCTGCATCCAACGCGGATTTGTCCTGGACCAATAGTTCATATTGTGCAAGTTCACACCACCATTGCTATTAAATGTTGCCTCATCCGTCCATAGGACGCGAGAAAGAATTTCGGGGTTTGCGCTACCATATTTAATAGCCATTAACAATAGTCAATCCGGCGATCGAAATCTTCAGCCGTTAAAGATTGATGAAGAACGATGTAATAAGGATACATCCTGAAAATAATATGGCAAACGTGAACGAAACTGTGAGATCAAATTTATTCAAACTTGTTAGACACTGTTTTAGGTAACTTACTATTATAAAGTATTACTGTGGTCTATATAAACGGCATCGGATAAAAATGGCCGTGACCGGTAAACAGACAATAAATAGGCAGATGAACAACTGTTATGCTTAATGCTTAAAAGTATTAAAACAAACTGTAGGAGATAAAGCAAATCTAACAAAGGCCCTACAAAAAAATCTCGAAATAAAGTTTGTCTTATTTTTAACTTAAATCTTTCAATATATTTGGGACCGTAGTTCTACAAATGCCCAACTCTCTACTTGTGGTTTCGGTCACTACATGTGGATTAAATTCAATATATTCTAATACTTTTATAGCATTTTCTTCGGTTCGACCAGTAGGTTGCCTTCTATACACCGGAAGATTAATATTTCCGGTGGTCCAAAGCCTTTCCACTAACCTACGAAAAACACTGCTCGCATAATGTCGTCTTCCAGCGAACTGCGTAGCATACACTCTGAAAGCAAATGTAACAATTCGCATGCATTCGAAATACACACCAATCATATCGAATGTCCCTTCATTCGCTAACCGCATCTCACTAAAAGAGAACTTTTCCCAAACACAAAAAAGTAAACGGAATCAATCAAAAACTGACAATAATATTTATTATTTTCACAATTGGTCGTTTTAACACAGAGTTATTGTTTTATTTTTTCATAGCTTACTTTTTTATTTTCAATGGTATATTTTTTGGATTAAAATAAGTATTAAAAATAATCTTGCTTTATTAAACAGCGTCTTTCAAAATGGTATAACATTTTTCTTGATAATAATAATATGTTAGATAATAATAATATATGTAGGTCAAAATTGTTAGCTTCATAAAAAAAAAGGCCAGTAAAACAGGAGAACATGAATTTTGATCTATTTTTGTCAATATCTCCTGTTCTAAAAAACATACAAATTTGGTTTTTTTACCGAAATGTAGAGGATTTAATTCTTTATTAGCTTATGTAAAAAGAAACATATCATTGTATTTAACTTTTTTGAAAAAGAGCCTAATATTTGCTTACATTTCAAATAACGCCATCTATCGGTGACAGCCAAAGTCCGAGATACAAAAACGCAAGTTCAGTTTGTAGAGCAAACAAGGCTCTTTTAAATGAGATCAAACTTATTCAAATCGGTTAAGCCAAACGGGAGTAATCCTATTTTATTTAAATAAACATCTGAACTGCCCCCACCACTTTATTTCACTAGATAGTGAAAAATGTGCAATACTAAAAGTATTAAAGAATGTGTAAGGAATAAAATTTAGAAATTTTCAATACGCCTTAATTAGTAAAAATATGAAGAAATTCTAAATTTAACATTGATCCTGACTGTTACGCCCCCTTGCGGACATTTTACAAACTCCAAAATAATTTCCAGCATTTTCTCTTGGGCACTTTTACTTGAAATTTTTTTACCCGGAAGCAATATGACTACTGGTTTCTGAGATATAGCCGGCGGCCATTCTTAGTTGGCCACCCGGTACAGACTAAAATTAAGATTATTGTCTTAGTTTATACTAATAAGAGATATGGGGCAACCAGATAATTCGGATTTTGATGAAATTGTAGAGAAGTCAAAAAATTGCCACAGCTGTGGTTCTTATACGTAGTATAAGGAAGTATTGTGATGATGAAAATTTTTACAGATGTCCATGTTTTGAAGTCCCTTAATGGTTTTAAAAAATGTCTCTCTCTCTCTCAATCGAATTTTGCCAATATTTCGTCAACTACTAAGTTTAAACAAATTTATAAAGAATTCATATGTATTCAGAATTAAATTTCAGAAGAATTTTATTATGAAAGCTTTTCGAAATTCCTACCTTACTCATATCGAAAATCAGTATTTTGCCAATATTTTGGAAGTGAGGATGTGAGGATTACAAAAGTTTTTAGAGTTGGTTTTGAAATTTTTTTTGTATAAATGAAATTTGAAAATTCTGACCGGAAGTAATACTTTCACTCTTAGCGAGTAGCACTTTCTTTCGAATATCTCGCGAAGTATGCATTCTATAGAGATTTATTAAGAGAATAGAAGTACTTATAATAAGATTTTGAATAATTTTTATGATAAATTTCTTAAAATTTGGCTTATTTTTCTATGAAATAAAACTATTTAAAACAATTTTGTATAATTTGAAACGCTCATACGTATAAGAAAGTCGCGTGGTGGCCAGACTTCTTTTTTTTATATTGGTCGAATTACATTTTAGTTATCATCAATTTCTTCGTGTTTGAACGTATATACCTAGAAAGCTAGTTTACACTCATTTTCCGTTTTTAGTATGCTTGTATATGAGATTTTCCGAAATTCGAAAAATCCTTAATTATGTTCACTAGTTACCTTAAACAAGTACGAGGTAGGCGCCATAAATTCTCGGCTTGACAGGCTTATACAGTTGTTAGTAACCAGCCAACCAACGTAACTAACGCACAAACATGTCTGAAGTAACAAAAATTGAGTACCGCGAAGTCATTAAATTTTTAACAAAAGAAAGGCATACACCTTATCATATTAAACAACGTTTAGACGGCGTTTACGGCGATTCATCCCCTTCGTATTCAACTGTAAAAAAAAGTGGGCAAAATGTTTCCGTTTGGGACAAGAATGTTTGGAAGATACTGATCGGTCGGGTCGACCAAGTGAAGTGATAACGTCTCTACAAATTTCAATTATTGAACATTTAGTGCTAGAAGAACGCCGTTTGAAAGTGAAGGAATTAGCAGTGATAACAAACATTTCAGAAACAAGTGTTCGCCGAATTCTCCATGACCATTTGGGTATAAATAAAATTAGTGCTAGATGGGAACCGTGACTTCTTTCTGCTCTCCAACGTGAACGTCGAGTCGAATGTTCGCAGTCGTTTTTAAACATGTGTGGAGACGACCTAAAACCGATTTTGGAGTCCATTATCACAGGGGATGAAACAGTGGGTCTGTTTAACGATCCTCTATCGAAAAGATGGTGCCCTCAATATTCTGGGATTGTGAGGGCATTTTGCTAATTGACTTTAAGGAGCGCAATACGAGTGTGAACGGCGTCCTTATTGCATAAATTAAGGGACAGTATTTGTGCAAAACGTCGTGGAAAATTGACAAAAGGTGTGCGATTATTGCACGACAATGCTCCCGTCCATACTGCCGCCTTTTCACAAGCTGCCATCCGCAAATGCGGCTTTCAAGAATTGGAACATACACCGTATGGTCCGGATGTGGCTCCTTGTGATTTTTGTTTGTTTTCTAATTTAAAAAAAGACCGTAGGGGACGTAGTGTTAGGGTCGACAGTGAGTTGCAAGCAGCTGTTATAGAACATTTTGACGGAAAAACGTCAGATTATTTTTACAGGGGTATCGAATTATTAATTAATTGTTGTAATAAATATATAGATGTTAGGAGAGATGACATTGAAAAATAAAAATTCTTATATTATTCCAAGTTTCTTTTTTGTATATCAGGCCGAGAATTTATGGCGCCTACCTCGTATGAATGTGATTAATTTGGACTATGAAATACCTGAATTTAATATAGTTAGGAAATGCTTTTCGATGTGTCAAAATTGAACGTCGCTGCTCTGATTTTCTTAACAAATGGATGATACGCAATCTTCCGAATTTGGCCGAAGTGGAAAAAAGAACTGCGCCTTCCTTGAACTTTTTCAATATATTTTGTCAATACTGGTAGTTTCTTCAAAGATAGAATCGTTTTTAATTTCTTTAGCCCTTTATACTATTATTTTCTTCTTTGTAGATAATAATTTATCGTAGAATTATTTATAATTATTATTATCCGTCCGTAGAAAGCGAAAATACTCCCCCATTAACATTTTAATCAAAGAAATAATGTCCAATTATGTAACTGCCCACTATTCCTCCCCTCACATTTAACGACCAACGATTTTGAAAGTTTGCTGGTGTGATAAAGTGAGGGTTTTTATGTGTTATAATAACGAAAATTGTGACGATGAACATATTCACTTTAATAGAAGGTGGCTTCGTCGATAAACAACAAAAAATTGAGGAAGCCAGGATAATTTATCTGCTGCCCATTGACAAAAATGTAAGCGATTCTGAAAATTTCTTTCATCTAACCCTGTGTATGAATATGCTACGGATGAATTACATATTTCCTAATTATTCTGGATTCTCAAATTTGACTTATATCTAACTGACGACTAATTTTCGTAGTACTAGTATGGAGGTGTTCGACTACACTCGCAACTACCATAAACGTCTTGTCCTCACCAGTTGTTGCTCTTTCCGCGCTATTTTTCATATTCAATACTTTCTGTTCATTCAAACCGTTCCTTTATACGTTCGACGGTTTCTAGCTTCGGTTAATTTCTACCAGGGATTGCTGTGCATAAAATCTGGATGCTAGCAAAGAGTTTCTTTCAGATTCACCCAAAACGCCAATCATATATATTAATTCTTCATAAGAATAATTCATTTGGATGATAACTAATAGTGATGCTTTTATAAGTTTGACATAAATGTGTACCGACTTTCTTTAACAGTTGACTCAGGCAGTTGGCCGCCTTCCAGCCTTTATTGGACAAACATTTGGGTGCATAGAACAGCGTTTGCAGTTTTTTATTTGACCGCTAATTGTTCCTATAGTGATTATCTCAGAAATTACAAAAGATAGGTATAGAACATTGTTAACAAAAACGAAAGAGAATAAAAGAGGGAACAAAATGCCACAATAAAATACTGGGTGTACTTATATCAAATGATGCAGAATTATCTTGGCTACAAGTATCACCAAAGTTAATGTTTTTACTTTTAAAAACAATTAAAAAATGTTTTTTTTCTGAACACGTGTTTTCGTCAAAAATTTTCAAAAAAAAATAACTCAAAAACTATTGGCTCAATTTAGAAAAACAAAAACTGATAAATAGACAATTTAAAACGGTACTAGAAAATCTAAAAATATATAGTGTGAGTCATTTAAAAATATTAAATTTCATACATTTCCGTTGAAACAGGAAGTGCGTCAGAGCTTAGTGTATTTTTAGAATATGCACCCCAAGCAACCATGAATCTTCCACTAATTGTGTTTTCTTTTATTTAAAATACAAAAGAGCAATCAAAGAAGCGGCTACTAATTACTGACCCTGTATGTATAGAACAAAAGCTTTAATCAAAACACAATTAATAGACGCAACAATATTTTTTGAGTTATTCTCTAAAACAATTCTTAGTACCGTAAATGTGGATATATGTATGTTTGAGAAAACTAGGTAACTTACCGAAAGACGTTAAAATTTTTAAATTAACTTTGACGCCATACTATAAAATGTGTGTATTACTATACTGTATATTTGTTCATCCGGAAGTTTGCATTTTTGAAACAAATGAATGGTGTAATATAAACATAAATATGAAAAAATGTTTCATATAAAAGTTTGGGTATAACTTTTATATGAAACATTTTTTATATTTTTATCACAAATTGGAATCAACAAAGAATATATTGGAGATATTCTGCAGAGATTTGCATAGTATGTCCAGCAAGAGTAATGTGAGCGCTCAAGAATTTTTACCACCAGTTATTTAATTAATTTACACAATGAATATCGAAACACTGGATATTTCGCCGGCCATTTAGCTTTATTGAATGTATATTGCGCAATAATGGATAATAAAAGAAAGATACAATCGCGAAGAAAGACATTGTCTAGTTTTTCCACGCCACCGTTCGTAACTTTTAATTATTACTAATGGGTCTGATCTATATTTATCCGCACTTGCACACAACAATAATTACAAGCAATTGTTTATTGGCTAATTTTGTGAAGTAAGCACAAATCGTAAAAGGAAACTAAATATAAACTGTGACGATTATAGTCCGCTTATTTGCATTTTATAGACATGAATTGCGATCCATGTAGTCGCTATTAATACCCGAAACGAGTTAAACATACATACTTTACGGTTGACCAAATCTATTTTTTGTTATAAGTACAATGGTCGTAATTAATTTTTATAATAGGACGTATTTCGGCCATTTACATATTGTAAATCACTCTTTGACATTAATAATAATTATCATTACATAGTTTATTGCAAAATTAATATTGCATTTTTGATAAATAACTCTTCCTGTTTTTACTTTTTTACACGTTGTTACTATTGTCACCATTATATTTTCACCCCGAGATTTTGGATTTGTTTTTAATTAAATATATTGTTTAACGAGACATAATTTATTTCGCCTTAATTCGAGACTTCAGTTTACAATTAACAAATTAAAGTCCTTATGTTTATTGGGTAGGACTTAGACGAGTAGTTATACAAAACAATACATCTTTCGTCTGACATCAAACAGTCACAGCAGGCGGACTTTCTTCAGTGTAAACAGCAATTCTATATCCGTTTGTAACATAAAGTCGACATATATTTGTATACTGAAAAACTCGTTATTATTGCTTCATTAATTTTCACTCCACTCTCAACAAATAGAATTCCTGAAGCGGAGAAAGCATTAATAATGTTCAGAGATATGAAAACGTCGCTTTTGATATTTTCCCAGTTATATCTGTATCACAGATGAAGTACTTGTAAATGCAAAAGCGTATCTAAATATTTCGCGGATAAATTTCTATGCCCAGAAATTTAATTTTTCTAATATCTTCGATTAAATATTGACGCACCGCAACGATATTATTTTGTCATTCGTTTAGATTTAGGCGAACTGACGTTTTGAATTTCTTTTGCACGTTCTTCCATTAAGTTTAGACAAACATGTGTATTTATTAGGAGGCAATATTACTTTACTTTTCATTAATTTCCATTATCCTCACAAGTTTATACGTGATTCAAAAACCTTAATATTTAAAATATCATGACGTACACAACGTATTTGTTTTAGAGGCAGACTATTTCACTAAACAAAATACCTTTGTAATCTGAACTCTGGATAACGTAGATAAATCTAGTTTATACTCCGTATAGTGTTATACTAGGTATAACACTATACTGAGTTAAAGAGATCTATAAGCGCTAGATTAACCTAGTATAACATATCCTATCCTAAAACCTGTAGGTAACCTATAGGTACCAACTTTATGTAGAAGATAACATTGGAATAACTATACTCTAGTGGGTGATTGCTCGGGTTAAAATTCTTGAATAATGTGTAGGTATGCACAGAGGAGCGTATATATCTCTTTACAAGTTTTGAAAATAGTGTAATACGAAGTAAAATAAACAGAGGAAAGTAAAAATGATATTGATTTCTTGAGGTTTCAAAAGAATTCAGGGGAAATCAAGTGAGATTACTCACTACCAAAAAATAAAAGAAAATTAATTCGCTTATAAAAGTATAAAATAAACAAATCAGTAGTAGTGAAATTTTACTCCGAAACCGCGAACAAGAAAGCGGTTGCTGACGTCGATGAATAAGGTAAAAATTATCTTGCAGTATAGAAATCTATAAATAATAATTATTGACCGGACGAATGAAATAATAATAATTACGCAGTTACTGAATAGCACTATTCATATGGTGAACTGCAACATCTGTTTTTGTCGAGAAAACGAACAGCAAGAAAGTAGATTTTACTGTTAAATTCCTTTCTTCATGGGCATAGGTAGAAGCGTGGGGGGTTTATAAAATTTATTCTATTTACCTTATATTTCGTAAGATCAATAAAGTACGGAGAGTTAGTTTCATTGTTTTGATTGTTAATTACATACTTCGTAATTTTTGTAATAATTCCTGTTTAATGCTGTTTCATTGAATCTACTTCTTCCAATTATCTTGACGTAGGTGTGCATTGGATTTCGTTAAGTTTCAGTAACATACGCATTTATATCTAAAACATTGCTTATGCTACTTTTTCAGATATGATATGGAAGAACATCGAGAATGGCATCGTGAAACAATGGCTAATTGAATTAAGTGTCATACTGATTGTATGTCCATTGTCAGTGATTCCGAAATTTATTGCAAAGACTGTAACATATCGTTACAGAATACCAAGAAATCGCACGTACAACTTAGCATCGCTAAAACATACACAGAAATTGGACCCGTTGGAAGCTGACAATTTTAACAAAAAACTCCGTGAAACTTTAACGGCGGCTAATATCCCATTAAATAAACTTGACAATCCCACTTTGGAAACATTTCTTCAAAAATATACTGGTCGAAATTGTTCTGATGAATCCACCTTATGCAAATATTATGTTTCTAAGTGCTTCACGAAAGCAATAGCATCCATTAGAAGACATCTTTCAAATCAGTACCTATGGATAAATGCCAACGAAACTGTCGATATATTAGGACACTGTGTGGTAAATGTTATAACTGGTGGACTACATCCAACTATTCTATATAACTCATATGTAATAGCATCTAAAGTTATAAATACAGTTGATGCGGAAACAGTTGCTAAAACCATTGAAGAAAATTTGCACAAAATGCTACATCCGGACGACAGGTACAAGGAAAAATACTTTTATTTGTAAGTGACAGTGCCGCATATATGTTAAAAACAGGCAAACTATTAAAGGACACATACGCTGCATATTACTTATGTAGCACATGCTATCCACAGAATCTGTGAACATATCAGAGACACCTATCCTGAAGTTGATAGACTTGTATCCGCTTTTACATAAGTTTTCAGAAAAGCACCATTGAGAGTAGCTCTTTATAGGGAAAAACTTCCATTTTTGTCACTGCCTCCCTCGCCAGTACTAACTAGATGGGAAAAATGGTTGGAAGCTACTGTTTTTTATGCAGAGAATTTCGATAGTTCACAAAATTTCGTTACATGTTTAAATGACGATGCTCGAAGTATTTCTGAGTGCAAAGAACTAACACAAATCCCAAATTTAAAAAATCAGTTGTTATTCTTTCAGGAACACTTTTGAAAATTGCCTAAACTAATCACATATTTTGAAAATCGAAATCTCAAATTAAAAGATGAATGAACCACATTAAATGTGGCTATTAATAATTTCAAAAGTATTCCAAGTGACTGCGGATGTGACCTTCGGCAAAAGTTAGACGCAGTTTTTCACAGAAATGCAGATTTAATAACATTACGGCAATTGTGTATGGGGACAATGAAACAAAATCTGACTGCTAAATACCCTGAAATAAAAGAATATTTCCAGTATCCAACTATATTCAGTTGCGATGTAGCAAGGACGTTTTCTATCTACAAGGATGTACAGGGTTATTGACTATATTTGGACAAATAGATAACTTTGTTATTTGAAGGATTAGAAAAACGTTTAAATTAGGAAAGTTGTAGGATTTCACTCAAGGCGCTAGAATTTAATATCAGAAAAAACAAACGAACGTCGTAAAGCCGTCAAAAACGGCTAACTTAGTTTTTTTTAATGGAATACCCTATATAATGTTACATAATCTGATTCTAAATAAAATTTCGAGTATATTCCATTTATATAACATATACCTATATTCAACTGTTTTCGCGCTATCGCTAATTGAAAATCGTACTACTACTATGTTTCTATAGAAACCCCGTAATGACTTACGTAAATTCATATACGAAGGGTGTAGAAAACATATTAGTAGTACGATTTTCAATCAGCGATAGCGCGAAAACAGTTGAATGTAGGTATATGTTATATAAATGGAATATACTCGAAATTTTATTTAGAATCAGATTATGTAACATTATATAGGGTATTCCATTAAAAAAAAACTAAGTTAGCCGTTTTTGACGGCTTTACGACGTTCGTTTGTTTTTTCTGATATCAAATTCTAGCGCCTTGAGTGAAATCCTACAACTTTCCTAATTTAAACGTTTTTCTAATCCTTCAAATAACAAAGTTATCTATTGGTCCAAATATAGTCAATAACCCTGTACTTCATTCAAAGAGAACAAAACTTACAGAACAGAACCTTGAGGAAGTATTGCTAGTAAATATTAATACTCCTTTACTCGACTTGAACTAGAAAATGAACAAATAATAACGTATTTTATGTTTTATAGATCACCGCCCACTTGTTATCCTATTATACAGTGTGTATAAGCCAAATGGAATAAATTCATTATTTCGGTTACTGTACATATTTATAAAAAATCCCGAAACATGTCATATTTAATTTATAAATTAACATTCTTCAACGTGAAAATGCGATCCCTACCTTCAACCCCCTTCGAATGACAGGTACAACCCCCATTTTTTTAAATGGGAAATATAGGCTTGTGATATATCGTTGTAAAGGTCTCTTTATTCTCTATTCAAAAATGTTATAATTTTCATGTTTGTTGCAACAATTAAGATAGAATAAAATAAAATCATGTTGTTATCGAAATTCGCTACAATATACTTAAAAAATAAAAAAAATATTCATAATAAGAAAGTGAGTAAAAACCATACCAATGTGCTTTTTAGATGGTATCCATTAAAAATACTCTAAAAAGTTTCCGTGGCAACATTAGTTTGTTTAAAACGCCTTAGTAAATAGTTTTGTATTTAAAAGTTGTCATTTAAATTGACAGTTTGATAATTTTAGTTTGAATTTCGTAAAATACAATTCTGGGAAATGGTTAGATTAACGGAAATGCATAAAATAACAGTCATACAAATGATTGGTTACGGAGATAGAACCCGAACACAACAAGAAGTAAGCCGCCTATTTCATGAGAAATTTCCTGATTTACCGCCTATATCTCAAGGAACAATAAGTAAGATAGAGAAGCAGTTTCGAGAGTTTGGTCATGTAAGGCAGATAAAAAAAACCAGCTGCCAATGCAGTGAGTGATGAAATCAAAGTAGATGTGATGCTTGAGTTTATGGAAAACCCACATACATCGAGTAGACATGCATCCACAACATTAAATGTTAGCCATACATCGATAGTAAACATATTAAAAGAAAATAAAATGCATCCCTATAAAATGATATCTACTCAGGAGCTTATGGAAGACGATTTTGGTAGAAGAACTTATTTTTGTGAGCTAATGATGGACATGCTGGATAACTATATTATCAATTTAGAAGACGTTGTTTTCTGATGAGTGCACTTTTTCTCTTAGCGGTCATGCTAATCGGCAAAATTGCCGCTACTGGTCTACGGAAAATCCTCACTGGATGAGGGAAGAACACACACAATACCCAGTAAAAGTTAATGTTTGGGCAGGTATTGTTGGAAACCATATCATTGGTCCCTTTTTCATTGAGGGCAATTTGAATGGCGATCGTTATTTGGCACTACTACAAAATGATGTCATTCCAACTTTGGCAAATTTATATCCTGATCCAGGAAACCCTCAAGTTCCAATGAATACGATATGGTTTCAGCAGGATGGAGCACCACCACATTACCAACGCAATGTCCGCCAGTACCTCGATGCAATATTTCCCAATCGGTGGATAGGAAAGCGAGGATCGATAGAATGGCCAGCGCGATCACCTGATCTGACCTTACTTGATTTTTTTTATGGGGATATTTGAAGAGCATTTTGTACAAAACTAAACCTTTGGATTTAAATGAGTTAAGAGAACGAATAACGCTTGCGATTAGGTCGATCACGCCTGATATGTTAAATAATGTTAGAAGACAGTTTTATTTAAGATTAGGAAGTTGCCAAGACGTTCATGGTGAACATTTTGAACATCTACTTCATTGACATTCATATTTTTTTTGGCGTTTTAAATTTTTCTTTACATTTTGCATAAAATTTTATTTTTTGAGTATATTGTAGCGAATTTCGATAACAACATGATTTTATTTTATTCTATCTTAATTGTTGCAACAAACATGAAAATTATAACATTTTTGAATAGAGAATAAAGAGACCGTTACAACGATATATCACAAGCCTATATTTCCCATTTAAAAAAATGGGGGTTGTACCTGTCATTCGAAGGGGGTTGAAGGTAGGGATTGCATTTTCACGTTGAAGAATGTTAATTTATAAATTAAATATGACATGTTTCGGGATTTTTTTATAAATATGTACAGTAATCGAAATAATGAATTTATTCCATTTGGCTTATACACACTGTATAAATAAAATTAAAAACTCTTTAAAAATACAAAATGTCAATAGCGCGCCGATAGGCGATGAGTCATCGGCCGTTCGTGTCCGGTCTATACTCATAAGACATACTATCGTGCAATACTTACATACACTCAAATTACTTATAAGAAAGCGAAAATTTTAAGTACAAAATACCAAAAATTTCAAGAAAGTGCAGTCTTTTAAAGAAGCAAATTGATTGTTAGGATGAGGTGCTTAGAGAAATTCAAGAAATGAGAGATTCGACAAAATTAATGAGCAGGACGAAAAAGTGACGTGAAGTGAGAATTGGTTCAAGAGAATGGAAGAGAAATGGCAGAACGAAAAGTTGGTATCAGTGAACAAAATGTAAAAAATAGAAAAAAAACCGAGGAACAAGGCAAAAAAGCGAAATAATATTGTAGAGAACTTTTTGCAAAAAGAAACTTAAAATACAGACTAAGATTACGGACGTATATGAAATCAGAGAGGGGATAATATTGGCATAAATGAAAACTGGAATGAGAAAAGAATGGGATGAGGGAAATGGGCGATATTTAGACGATCAGAGATTTATATAAAAGCGGTATGACAATGTAGCAAAGGAGAGTTTAAAGGACTTGAAACGATTGGCAAGAGAAGATGTAGAAAAGAGAAACGTATAAATGTGTACTGGCTTCATCGCCAAACAAGGTAAACTAATACTAAAATAGGAAAACATGCTTACTTTTCAAGCTTCTATCAGAAGATTTTCTATTGATTGGGGACAATAACAAACTTTACCACATGGTAAATAATGTCAACCTATGCTCTATCTGACCCACGAGTGAAAAAACACAGCAAGATGAAAACGTGGAAATATTTTATTAAAAATGAATTAAAAGTTCTGGTATAGTGCAACCGCAGGCAAGTGTTTCAGGCTTGTTAGTTTTCATTAGTACCGTATAGCTAAAGCTTCAAGCCGGAAGAGGTATGGGTTGATATGCTAATCCTAATGCGCAAGTTTTAACAGATTTTGCTACCTTTAAATGGCAAACCTAAAATATCGTAGAACAATAGGAGAACTATCAGTATTTTTAAGCTTAATCAATTTCGATATTGTATTTCAGATTATGTTGAAAGTAAATATTGTGTAACAAATATTATACAGATATTACAAAATGCACCGTGATACCGAAACCTCGGAAATCTAAATGTTTTTCAATTTTAGGATATAGTTTTTGACTTTCTATATCTTGCTCCAATTAAATATTAACAAAGCAGAAAAAGGACGTTTTAATTACTTTTTTAAATTATTATGAACATTCATCGACTGAGAAATTGTTCATATAAAATGTCTTATCTGAAAATATAATAATACTCACTTTTTATAATGTCAATTTTTGCAGAAGTAAGCAATTATTGACATAGAATTTATATCACACCACATCAAAGGTTATTAGTCAACATTTTTTAATCGCTTAATATTAAAAATTGTTGACCCAGGAGTTATTATTATTATTTGCTATTAAATTAATTGTAAATTTACTGTATGCCAATGGCAAAACATAAATAAACTTGTGTGGAGGCAGCACTTTATATAACCGGTATAATTTTCTTCTCGAATGAACCAAGAAAATCAGAGTCTGACGTTTTCATTACCGTATTACAAAGGAACAGTTATTGATATAAGAGTTAATTTTAATAATCTTTGAGTTTTCAAAGGAACCGTAAGAGATCAAAGAAAGAATCCTTTATGAGTAATACGGTTCGTATAATGCCACATAACGAGATCTCTTATGAAATGTGGAAGCATAAATTTTCTGGGTAGAAGGTATTGAGATACTGTTTTTCCATTTAGCGTAAAACTAAGTTGCGAATGGATAGATAAGTAAGTGTTCTTCTGTGTAATACATAATATAAGAATATTAAACTAACATTTCAAAATCTACATTGAAAATCAAAAAATTCCAAAGGTATGACGCCAAAAAGATTCTGATACAAAACTTCCTAAACAACAAATTATTTACTTTTTACTATGCCTGTAGGTTATTATTAATTCTTTTTATCAAGGAATCTATTCTCTCATACATATCATGATTCCCTCTTTAATAAAGTTTAAATATTATCCTCCTTTTAAGAATAATAGATTATACTGAAAAATTATGTTTTAAATACATTTATATTCATAAAAAAAGGAAGGAATGGAATGACCATTTCGAGGGAATGTAAACCAACAGACTAGCATATATATGCAAACATGAGAGACCAAAAGGAAAGAGACAACAAGAACGACCTCCCCAGAGATGGGGACAAAGTTGGTTTTCCTCATTCAAGCTAAAAGAAGAAGAAGAAGATATTCATAATAAAATAAACCTTTGAATAAAACTGTTACTTCCGGTCCGAATTTTGAATTTTTTTATACAAATATTATTTCAAATACAGCTGAAATACTTTTGTATATTTTTCTACTCCCACCTTGAATGTGTATATTTCGATGATGTCAAATGTTCTAAATATACCTTTACAAACTGTAGCTCTAGGTTTTTATTTGCAAAGATCTATTATAACACATTCAAGTTGGTTGAGACTTTTCAATCTCAACCAGTATAGTATAAAACACTTGTTATAAACTCGTTAGTCGCTCCTTTTACTAAACATTCGCTCCGCTACGCTTCGCTCATGATTAATAAAACTAATGACTAAACTGAGGTTTATAAAACTTGATACATAACATACTATTAATAAATCGCCATAGAATGCATAATTTGCGAGATATTTACAAACAACTGCTTTTGTATAAGAGTAGACGTATTATACTTCCAGTAAGAATTTTGAATTTTTTTATAAAAAAAAATATTGCAAATTGATATATACGAGTAAATACTTGAATAATAAATCTGTATAGAATGCATACTTTGTGAGATATGTGTAAAAAACTGCTGTTAGATAAAAGTGAGTGCTACTTCCGACCTGAATCTTAATTTTTCTTTTTACACAAAACTTATTTAATATCAAGCTTTAAGTACATATATTCTCTAAATATATCTGTAAAAGTCAGAAATATAAAGTTTAGTACCAATAGTTTTAGCCATTTGGCCGCTATCATGGTCACACACACTTACTCACACAGAGAGGCATAGGCAGAATCAGCGGCAAGAAGAAGATCCTTTATTTTGTAGACACACATTTAAACGTCTTTAGAGAATTGAAAACATTTTGTATCATTTCTTCTGTTACAGCTACGAAAATAAGTCTCCATATTAAACTTATCTTATTCTTGGGTAAATGGCATTGCTGATATTATCGCAACTTTAAAATTAATCAAAAATGATAATGAAATTTGTATAAACACAAAAAAAATAACTTATAGTAACAACGCTTTTTATTGCATTGAGAAAGAAGTTTCTAATATTCAATTAAACGCCGTAAATCAATGGAAAAAGAAACGGCAAAAAGCTTATATGACTGACAATTATGTATAAATGACAGAATATTGGATTGACAGCCATTTTAGCGAAGTTATGTACAAACTAAATTTTCATACTACAACAATTAACGTGTTGCAAACTCGTGGTAATGTTGATATATCGAGGAAGCGGCACGGTCAATCTTTCACGACATCTCTGTAGATCAGAATGTATTACTAAATTTTATATATTCCATATCAAGAAAGGTAGACGCAGTAATTGTTAACACTGACGCGAACACGTGATACTAGAAATGATGATCTGTATTAAAAGAATTAATTACAATTTAGTTTTCTCGTTTAATTGTATATTTATTAGCGTTTTCTTGTATTATTCTATCCGTTTAATTTTTCTATACGAAGTACAGGGTGGCGCAAAATTACCGAAGGGGTCTGAATTCCTTATGACTTTTTTATTATAATTTTTTTTTATTTCTTTTCAGTATTTTGTAAAGAAAACTTGGGGAATTTAAAATGGAACAGTACACAATTGAACAACGTGCCCAAATCGTTGAACCTTATTTCTCAAATCAACGGTCCATTGTTTTGACTGAGCGTGCATATCGTCGTTATTTTAATGTGCGGGTTGGGCCCTCAGAGTCAACAATAAACCGCCTGGTTGCAAATTTTCGACAACAAGGGGCAGTAAGGAACCATCCTGGTGCCGGCAGACGACGAACTGCAGGATATGGGCTACGGAAAATCCAACAGTAGTTCAACAGCGACAATTACACCCACTTAAGTGTACTGTTTGGTGCGGTGTTTCGTCGGAAAGGATAATTGGCCCATATTTTTTTAAAAGTGAACACGTTATCGCCGTTTCCATCACCGGTGTTCGATATCGGAGAATGTTGGAAATTTTTTTAAGGCCAGCCGTGGAAAACCATCCGCAAGTATGGTTCCAACAGGATAGAGCCACAGCACACACTGCGAGGGGCTCTTTTACGCGACATCTTTGGTGAACGAATTATTTCGCGTACAAGCGATTTTAATTGGCCCCCGCGTTCACCGAATTTAACCGCTCCAGACTTTTTCCTTTGGCGTTATTTGAAAGAAAAGTGTATATTAATAAGCCTAGAACCACCCAGCAATTAAAAAACAATATACGCGACGAAATCAACAACATAACACCTGAAGTTTTGCGAAAGGTTATGGAAAATGTTTGGGAAAGAGCACGAATATGCGAAGCAGAAAATGGCCACCACTTGCGAGATATAATTTTTCATAATTAACTTAAAAATATTCTCCATTAATATACTGTATTAAAAAAAAATAATAATTATGTCTTAAATAAAAAGTTATAATGAACACAAACCCCTTCGGTAATTTTGGGCCACCCTGTATAAGGAAGTAGTATTTTGTCCTCGAACTTTTTGCAGACGTTTTGAAGCCCCATCATACGGAAAAAGTGGTTTATGAAAATGTTCTCTCTCTCTCTCTCTGTCACCACAATATCGGCCACACGGCTATATCTATCAACTTCCAGCCTTGGTATTTAAAAGTATAGTCTCCCTCTTGAGATTTAATTTGATTTTCAGTGAAAGCGGTATATTGGAAATAGTGATTTACTTCAGCGAATAAATCAAATTTAATCAATATTTTGTCAACTACAAAAGTCTAAAGTATACAAATGTACTCAAATGTGAATTGAGAAAAGGTTTCTTAAAAATGGTTTTCGAAATTCCTGCCGGAAGTGGGTGTTTATTTGGTAACATTGTGTGTATGAGACATTCAGTAATTTGAACAATCTTGAATTGCACACAAAGCGTTTTATGCACATTTTCTGTACCCTCGATTTCTATGCCGCCATCTCCGAAGATGTTCATTAGATGTACCTATTCTTCGAGAAATTGTGGTTCGTTGAGTTATTTTTCTGCATCTACCCTCACCGTTAGGTGTCGTGAATTATTTTCCTCTGCAAAATCTTTCCAATTCCTTCTATTCTTCTCCATATTTCGAGCTCCATTCCAGCTAAAATTCCGTTTATAGAATATTTGGATTATTTCTTGATCTCGTGTTCGTTTGGCTTCTGCCGCCTTTCTTTTTCCTATCTCGTCCAGCCTTGCCTTCCTTCATTCTTATTAAATGCCAGACCCAGCCAAGTTGCACGTCTTGGTTTGTTTTTATATTATTGGTGTATTTCCTAATATTTCTCTAGTTTTCTAATTTCTTAGTGTGTTTCATCTGACGACTCCTATCTACATTAGTATTTTAATTTGCATTGCTACTATTTTGGATTATGGTCTTTCTGTTAGCACCTATAACTTGTTGTCGAATATTAACTTTTATGATGAAGGTTGTTTTGTAAATTTTTATTTTGGTTTATTTTACTTCTTTTACTTTCCTATACGTAGTATAAGGAAGTATTGTGAAGAAAAGTCTTGACTTCGAGATCGAGATTTGATTTTTTATGGAAAGTTTATGAAGAATATAAAAGTACTCAAAAGGTAACTTGGAGAAGAACTATACGAAAAAGGTTTTTCAAAATTCCAACCGGAAGTAGCTCTTTTTTGGTCTTATCGAAAAACAGTATTTTGGGAATAAATATCTCGCATGTCATGCTTTGTAGACAGATATACTACACAAAAAGATTTGAGACAGCTTTTTGTAAAAAAAAATTCAAAATTTGGATCGGAAGTACCTAACACTAACAAATATCTTGCAAAGTATGCATTTTAAACAGGCTTATTAAGATAAAAGTCATTGGGCGTCATTGAAAATTATTAAGTTATAAAAAAAAACTTCAAAATTCAGATCGGAAGTGGCACAGGTTTGTTTTATTAAGATAAAAGTATTTAATACGTAATTTGGAACAACTTTTGTGTAAACTGTTCGAAACGCACATACGTATAAGAAAGTCATGTGGTCCCCACATCTCATTTTTGCTAAAGAACGCTGCTTTTGAGGATCGGCAATGTCCCTTTTACTTTCTTATACGTAGTATAAGGAAGTATTGTGATGATGAAAATTTTCGACCTCGAGATTTTTGCAGATGTCCACGTTTTGAAGTCCCCTGATACCGAAAAAGTGGTTTTTAAAAAATGTCTGTGTGTCTGTGTGTGTGTATGTCTGTCTCTCTCTCTGTGTGTGTGTGACCACGATAGCGGTCAAACCGCTGTAAATATCAATTCCAAATTTTGTATTTACGTGTATAATCTCCCTCTTGAGATCTGATTAGTTTTTCAGTAAAATCGGTATACCGGAAGTAGCAGTTTACTTCAGCGAAAAAATCGAATTTTGCCAATATTTCGTCAACTACTAAGTTTAAACAAATTTATAAAGAATTCATATATACTTAAAATTAAAATTGAGAATAATTTTATTTAAAAAGTTTTTCGAAATTCCTACCGGAAGTAGGTCTTTTACTCTTATCGAAAATCAGTTTTTTACGAATATGTCGCAAGTCATGCTTTTTAGACAAGTACCTACGTTACGGGTATAAAAGTATTTAGAACCTAATTTTCAATATCTTTTGTATAAAAAAAAAATCAAAATTCGGACCGGAAGTATCACTTTTACGCTTACCGAATAACGATTCTTTGCAAATATGTCGTAAATTATGCATTCTATATATATTTATGAAGAGTACAAAAGTATTTAGAGCTAGATTTGGAATATTTTTTGTATAAATGAAATTTCAAAATTCGGACCGGAAGTAACACTTTCATACGTATAAGAAAGTCGTGTGGTGGCCACACCTCATTTTTTTCTGTCAAAAGAGATCATAATTGAAATTGCAGATATTAACGTAAGTATTAATATAAAAATATTCTAAATTAATAATCACTTATTTAGTCAACAACTAAGAATAATTTATTGATAATAGTTTTAAGTGGTCTTAATTTAAATAAATGCGGTTATTACAAAAAGAGTTAGTGAAAGTTTGAGTGCTCGTTAGAAACAGATTTTTCCATATTCTTTGACTTTGAATTATAAGCAACAATTAGTAAACGAGCATGAAGTGTGTAATTATAGTTTTAGCTTAGTTTAGTATGTGGCAGTAACATTAAATGGTTTCATCAAGTCGATAAATTATATTAACCCTTGAAACTATATCAGGCGACTTCTGTTGGGATTAAATATAAAATATTTTTTTTTGCAATATCCTACATTCCTTCCACCCAATTTGTTAAGCTGTCAATATCGAGAAGTAAGACTTTTCTCGTTGGCAGTCTGGTATCCGCCGACAGATTTAGCTGCGACGTCCCGCCGCGAGATTAGCTTCAATCCTAATGGATTTGTATTATGTTCTTCGAATGTGGACTATTAAGTTAGTCAATTTCGTATCAAGGATAAGGATTTACGTGGGGGATGGAACTGAAAGTAGATCGTTAAGCTTTTGTTTCTGTTTTCAGATCGCATGCCTTTGTAAAGTTTAAAGAAAATACCTTACAATAGGGCGTACCAGAGCAGATACAATTTAAACTTTTGTTCCATTCGTTATACTTATGAAGTCCTTACAGTCACATTAAAGGGTTTTAGAAATGTTATTTGTCTCAAATATTTTAGTGTGGACATTTATAGAATGTTGTTTAAATGCATACAAACTAAAAAAACTCACACGCGTCTATGCGTATATTAGATAAAGATACACACAGTACGTAGTAAGACATCAAGATGTACATACGTAAATCGAGGCTTCGCTATCAATACTTCTACTCTAACTTTGTGAATAATATTTGAGCAAAATATACATATGAGGCTTGCTTCTACGTGACCCCACATAAAGCTCAGTTAACTATTCAACGTTTTAACTCACCCTATACTGTATGCAGATTTACAGAGTCCATACTCTACATTTTCCTTTTAGTTCACGGATAGTTATAAAGGTGTCTCAAAATGATCTGGCATTTTAATGTAAAAATTTATTTGAAAAGTACGAATATTTTTATTTTTAGTATAAGGTACAAACATGGAGGTTATGTCTGGAATACAATATTCGATAAATAGCCGCCTCGTCTCTGTTGGCAAACGTTCACTCTTTTGACAAAATTTTCAATAACATTTTGGCATAATTGCCGACTAATTTGAGTAATAATGGCTCCAATTGCTTCCTTGAACTCCGCAATGGTCTGTGGATCATTGGCATACAGTTTTCCTTTCAGAAAATCCCAAAGATAGAAGTTTAGTGGGGTTAAATCGCACGATCTTGGTGGCCCATTGACATCGCCGTGGCGTGAGATAACACAACCATGAAACTTCGTCTCCACTAATTGCATTGTTTCGTTCGCAGTGTGGCAGGGTGCGTCATCTTGTTCAAAGAATATGTCTTCCATGTATATGCCATAAAAACTTGGTTATCATGTCACGATAACGAACACCATTGACTGTAACCGCATTCCTAGCTGGATTCTTGAGAATGTACGGCCCAATCACTCCTCCAGACCAGAATTCGCAACCAAAAGTGACTCGTGGTGGAACCATCTATTTGTTGATGCTCGAATATCCAATTGAAGAATGTACGGTATTACTTATGGTCTACTCTCTGCAGTTCTTATTTCAATTGGATCTTATACGCATGCGTATGCAAATCTTTCCTCAAAATTTGCTGCACAGTACGTCTTAAAATGTTAATTGCTGAGCACAATGGCGAGTTGAGATGGAAGGTCTTTCGTCAACTCTAGCACTCACTATGTTTTATTTTATTCTTTCGATCGAACGGCCACTACCTTTTGCGGTCAGAATTGAACCACTAACCTTGAGTTTTGTGATTAAATTCACCACGGTGTTGCGAGATGGTGTTTTATGATGACCAAGAGACATGCACACTTTTCGAACAGTCTCTGCAAAACTTCCAGCATTTGTGTAGTGAATTTTCACAATTTCTATGCGTTGCCCGATCGTGTAGTTTTCCATAACTAACAGTCAATACTTCCTGATGCCAGTTGTCAAAGAATAGTACTTCTCGCCACACAAAAAAATGGCGCGCAATTTAAAATGTCAGATCATTTTGAGATACGCTACCAGCAACTACAACAAAATTTGTCATAATATGGCAGTAAAAATGAAGATATTAGCAAACAGCTGATGCTTAATTATAGTAAGTGTAGTTATAGTCAACTACCTGTGCGAAAAAAATATTTGTTGATGTATGAAAACAGGTTTCTAGACTTATTTTTGTATATTTTATAAATTAAAATGAATATGTTTCCGACAACTATAATATCGAGGCATTGAAAGTTTCAAGGAAAAACAGATTATAAATTGTAGAGTAAATAGTAAAGTTAATTTCGTGTATAGCTAACTTTCTCATGGTTAGCAAAACTTCTGAAGACAATATTAAAAAAGATGTTACACATACCGGGTGTCCCAGCGAAGCGCTAAAGTCGATTACTGCTATCTAATAATGTAAATAGCGAAAAAAATTTAATACAAAAATTGTAGATAATCATGATGTCTATAATTCAAAAATATTTTTATTTATACAGAGAGTTTGACAACGCCAAACTATTACATATTTGTGTTCTTTAGATAAAATTCTATATTTTTTTTTTTTATATTTCATGGTAGCCCTTTAAGAGATGATTAAACTGACATTACTTTGTATCAATTTTTGATTGTTTCTGAGAAATGGGACTTTTTCGCCAAAAAGTGTGCAACTTTTGAAAATTTTTATTTTTAAATTAATAAACCGCAATCAGGTTATTCAAATATAACATTGTATAACTTGCAATATCGCCTATAGACACAAGAAAGTAGGTATTTCTAAATAGTAAATTTTTATTAAATTTTAGTGGCATGTACATAAATATATAAGGTTCCAGTTATTTTTTTTAATTTTAATTATAGCTAAAAAATAAACAATAAATTCTCGTACTGAAATGATATCTCTATTAATAGAGCGCGTAATAAATCTTTAATTATTAATCGTTCTTTCATAGCAATTTTTTCAAAAGTTGTATAATTTTGGGATAAGAATTCGCCATATCCGAAACACCGAAAACAGACGTTAGTTTAAACGATTCTTAAAGGGATCATAAATATCAAAAATGTAGAGTATTCCATTAAAAAGAAATATAAGTTTGTGTTGGTTCATTGATGTCAAATACTCATTATAAATGAAGATATTCTTAAATTGATGATTATCTATAATTTTTGTACTAAAATTCTTTTACTATCTACATGTAATCAAATTATTAATTAACGGTACTAAATTAATAAAAATGTAAAAAACATTGTGAAAATAAACTGCACTGCTATGAAGTTGAAGTAAATTTTGATGTAGATACTTACTATGTTTCTTCTTCTGCCACATGAAATATATAAAAATCATAATCACTGTATGCTTTATAGCAAAGTTTGCTTTTCGACATAAATAAATGTATACATCGCCCAAAGTTAAAATAAATGTAGGAAGTATACGAAGTAACTTTTAAAAGTTTATCTATAACAACTTTTCTTTGTGCCTTTTAAGCTTATTATGTAATGGTATTCTGTTATGCAATGTTGTTGGATATCGTTTTTGATCAAAGATTTTCCAATGATTCTAGTTAATTGACCTAATGGTCATTTTTGGTATCAATTGCTATTTTTCATTAATAATAAGATGAAATTGTTTGGATGGCAACTTGCTTTACTATTATCATTTTTGTAACTTTTTACTAGGTATTTAATCTATATAGCCACTACGTCAAGATGACAGATTAGTTTGATTACAGAAATGTAGAACTGTGAAAACTAAAGTGAGCTACAGTATCCAATGTATGAGATGCTTCTGTACCACGTCCAGATAATAGGAGATTCTCAGCTAAAAACCATAGGTTGTATATCTAACCGAACTACCATTAATGCATTGAAATTAAAACAAATATTTAAATAATTAAGATATTGTTGGTTATTCTAGTTATGATATTGCATTATATTTATTGAGGCACTTGGCCAGCCCTCGTAATCAAGATTAGCAACGAATTTCATAATAGAACAAATAAAAAAATTAGGTGTGGCCACCACACGACTTTCTTATACGTATGAGCCTTTCTAACTATACAATTTTAAAAATTTTTTTATACAAAACTTATTCAAAATCCTATTCTAAATACTTTCATTCTCTTAATAAATCGCTATAGAATGCATACTTGCAAGATATTCGAAAAAAAAGTGCTACTCCCTAAGAGTAAAAGTGTTACTTCCGGTCCGAATTTTGAAATTTTATATATACAAAAAATATTGTAAATCCAGTTTTAAATACTTTTGTACTCTTTCCTATATAGAATGCAAACTTACGACATATTTGCAAAAAATCGCTATTCGATAAGAGTAAAAGTGGTACTTCCGGTCTGAATTTTGAAATTTTTTTTATACAAAAGATATTGAAAATTATGTTTTAAATACTTTTATACTCATAACGTACTTCTCTAAAAAGCATGACTTGTGAGATATTTGCAAAAAACTGATTTTCGATAAGAGTAAAAGACCTACTTCCGGTTGGAATTTCGAAAAACTTTTTTAAGATAATTTGCCTCAAACTTATGTACATATGAATTCTTTATAAATTTGTTTAAACTTAGTAGTTGACGAATAATTGGCAATATTCGATTTTTTCACTGAAGTAAACTACTACTTCCGGTCTGCCGATTTAACTAAAATTCTAATCAGATCTCAAGAGGGAGATTATATTCGTAAATATAAAATTTGGAATTGATACCTATAGCGGTTTGACCGCTATCGTGGTCACACACACACACCCACACACACACACAGAGAGAGAGAGAGAGAGAGAGAGAGAGAGAGAGAGAGAGGGAGGGAGAGAGAGAGAGAGAGACATTTTTTAAAAACCACTTTTTTGGTATCAGGGGACATCAAAACGTGGACATCTGCAAAAATCTCGAGGTCGAAAATTTTCATCATCAGCACCGTTAAAGAATTAGTTGAGTTGGTGTTTTGTAATAACGGCGTGCAGCTTATTTTACGATTAGCTAACATAGATTTTTGATATGTAAATTTACACCGTGTTGCAATAATGTCACATGTTTGTTTTACTTTAAATAGACTAATTTTTGGAAAGATTAATTCTAATTTAGCTTGAAGTATGTATATTGCTTTGCATGTAACCTATATATGCCAACGCAGAACAAACACAGCCGTAAGCACTCTGAACATATGCTCGTTCAGATATGAATCAATTTCGACGTTTCGAACGGTCTCATAATTTTGCGTACAATTTGCATATTCTGAATTTAGCTTCCAGGTCTGCATAATAAATCATGGCATGTCTTCGGCAGTAAGGATTTATAATGCAGTTCACTATGAATTCAAGCACGTTAAAGATTATATCGTTTTCTAAAAATAAATAAATAAGTTGTCGTGAAGTGAGCATTAGAGTTAAAACACGAAATAAACTATGTAGAAATAATAACAACACTGTCATAATATCAGTTCATATAAATGAGCTTTGAATCAAGAAAATTTAAGTTAATTGCACTACAATTATTGTCTTGGAGCAATAATGATTATTTGTTCTTATAGTTTGGTTTGAATAAAAGGAAACAATTGTTTTAAAGTGAAATAAATTATTAAAAATGTCTTGTTGTAGGAACATTTATTGATTCAATGTAATCATAAATCTCTTCCGAATCTGAGACAATACAATTTTCTGTCATCCGGAGAGAAATATTTCTTTCCTGAATTAAGAAACTGTTTCTATACCAGTGCGTTTTTTGATAATTATAGAACATATAATTTGCATAAATGAAATTAATGATAATTGTTTTACTTTAAGAAATACCTTTTATATTAATTCCAATAATACAGTGTACAGTGTATAATTTGTATTATTCTAATAGTAAGTGGTTTACTATTTTTTACATTTCATTATGATTCAAATCTATTATAACTTTCTTAACACTTTCTGCCAATAAGATACGAGTGTCCTTTTTATAGCGTATTTAATATCATAAACGATAATGCCAATAATAGCTTCCACAATATATTATTTCTAATCACAGAATATATAAAAAAAATATTAACATTTAATGTTAATAGTGTCTCAACCGAAAGTATAGCTGTAGGACCAGAAGTATCCACAGTTGCACTTGCATGAAAGTTCTTATTTCCTGAATTTGGGTATATTGGCATGCACATATTTGACAGAGAAATAAATGTACGCACCAAACACAGTACAGCTTACAGACTGTGGACCTAGGCGATGAGATGCCCCTCCCACAAGGTGCGCAGTGAATCCTTATAATATTAGGATAAGCACGAGCAGTCTGGAAAAATTGTCAAGCGCTACACATATATGTATCTCTTTTCAGTATATTACAATTTCTTATCCGCATTTACTCGTTCGTCCGGCTAATGTATGCGATGATGAACAAATGATATCATTTCTTTTTTCCGAATACTTTCTCTGTCACGCACTGACCTATAAATCTGCGCAACTTATAGGTCGAGGCTCCTCCCATTGGCCAAGACTCAGTCTGTGTACTGTAAGTGTATTTTTCCACTCTTAAGAGGCCACCGGACGGCTTGAATTACGGATTTCCTTTTTTCCAGCTTATTTCTGCATCAAATCGAAAACGGTTTTCACAAACATGTTTAAAAAGTAATACTGAATATGTGTATCTATTTTTTTTTCTAAAATGAACAAAAAACATTTTTTATTTCTTTATTAGTGACTAAAAAAAAAATTAAATGGATAGACAAATTGAATGAATTATTGTAGAATATTTATACCGCATATCAGCTATATTAAATGTTTTATAAATTGCTCAAACGTAATTTACGATTAGCAAATTTTGGACCGGGGAGGTGCTGCTCTCTGGCGAAGGCAAGGTGTATATCAATTTTCGTAACTTCATTGGCAACGTTGCTAACATAAATCTCGTGAGACGATTCTAAAATGCACTGGTCAGAACTAATCCGCATGCCCGCGAAATTGTGCACAAACGCGGCAATATTCGATTTTAAAAGATGTGCATGAGTTAGAATCATATGGTTAGAATACACTGACGTATGACGGCTGGCTTATAATAGACATGTCAGACATAGAGTACGCGGAGACACGAGGTGAACGTTGTTGAGTAGTATGTGTTTGAAATACATATAATAAATAATAATAATATATAATACATATTTTGTATACATACCGGGCAATATATCTATATTTTTGCAATGGTATAGCATAAAAATCATTTATAAATATGCATAAGTATATGTAATTTCAGTAATCTTACATTTTTTATAAAAAAAATCATTTCATTTCATTTTCCAGAAATTTAAATAACAGGACCTTTTTAACTTAAACTTGATTTTGATATTTTACTATTTGAAAAACAGTACTAGTGTTACATTTGCTAACCATTTATTTAAAAAATCTTTGAAAGACCTGGTGTTGGGACCAATTAAAAGGAAACAATTTCTTCATCGATAAATTAATATAGTTGATTTTGGAATGTGCTATTTCTGCTCACAAGGAGAATCAAGAACAGACTTATGAGAGATTACTTTTTCGATTTTTCACAAATGCAGATAAAATTATTTAATAAACATTACAACAAATAACGAAGGTGGAATAAACTAGCAGAGAAATACAAAAAAAAATATCAAAGCACCCCTATTAATAACACTACAGTTTAAACGAGCATTATTAAAAATAAATGCAGCTTACAGTTGTGCATTATTTAAATGTTACTAATCCATTTCTAAATATCAGATCCTTTGAAAACTTGAACTTGCAGTAAAAAAAAATTTTGCAATTCATTTTAAGTGAATGAACTTCAGTGTACGTATTTTAACACTACAAAATCTATGCGTACCAACAAAAACATCAGAGCCCATTATTTAAAAAAAATTACCCCTCAGATAACAAAATGAATCTTTACTAAAATAGTTCTTTTTTATAAAAATAACTCTGGACACTATATAATTGTTTGTTTACAGTAATAAAGCAATAAGCTAGTAAATAAATACATTCAACTTAACACGAGTAATTGCGCATTAAAATGAGTAAAAGAACATTATTCCGAATAAATGAGCAACAACTTGCGAAGAAAAGATCCATAACATGGAATTACGAAAGAACCTTCATTAACCGTAACGATGCAGAAGATTTTGTCAAATCGGAAACTTGTTGGAGCTTAAAAAACACAAACAACACTGAGTCTGGTGTAGTTAAGTATTTTCGATTTAATAAAGTTAAATGTCGAGGACAACAATGTGCAACTGGTATTAAATTAATTCTGAATTCATCCTGTGAAAATGTTCTCCTATTTCGATCGCAAGTAAGTCATTCTTGTGATTCTATTGCAACAAAGGCCGGTACCGAAATGAACGACAAACTAAAGAACGAAATCAAGGATTTCTTTACCAAAAAAAAAACAAAAAAACCGAAAGCAATTTTGTCCATCCGTCTCACAAAACATGGATCCCCTAGTGGCCATTCAAGAAAATCAAATTAAATTTGCAACAATAGAAAAAGGTCAATTAAAATTAAAAAGAAGCCATGATTATTACTATCAAGTGCAAAGTCAATTAGCAATAACTAAAAGAAAAATGTGCTATTTTGTTGTGTGGAATAAGCATGGCATGCTGGTGGAAGAAGAAAGTATAAGTTTGTGTCGGTACAAAAGCAACATGTAAAACTTTATTTTGTAGATATGGAGAGATTCGGATTTTTTCAAAAATGTAATGCTTCCCAAACTTGAAGAATTTATTTACATGTGCTTACTACTAGAATTGGTGGATCCCCGCTATACAAGAGGCCTCCCAATTAGAAATCCCCCTAGAAAACAATCGTAGATTTTTATAAAAAACCGTGTTTTTTGGATTATTTTAAATTTTGAATACTGATACTTTAGAAAAGCGTCTTAATCTATTTACATAAAAAATGGTGGAGATCTCAGAAGGATGTTCCAGAAATTAATCAAGCATTGGATATCATTGTTCCGAATTTGTATGCAAACGCTTCTTTTGCAGATGTCGAAAGAACTGTTTCATCATATGGGCTTGTCCATTCAGAATTAAGAAATGCAACATTGCTAAAAATAGTATTTTTTTATTAATATGAAACACACAGTTTTCTTATGTTTATTTATGTTTTCTTTGTATTTGAAAATTTTTATGTAATGTTACTAAATAAATGTAAGACGACTTTCTTTATTTTTCTGCTTAAAATAATTATATAAATATAATAAAAACTATAAGAGACTATTACAAGAAGAAAAATCATGTTTTTTTAAATAAAAATCACATTGATTTAAATAAATCATAATTTAAACTCTGATTTTATTCAAATGATTTAAATCATCTCAACTCTGAATATGAATATAGGATTATGTATCTATTGATAGGTAGCAAGTGAACGTATTATTTAACAGTCATGAATAATTCTTTTTTTCTTATAATTTTTTATTTTATTTTGATATCGTAATAACTAAAACATTCTATCGGCCCATAATCTAATAAATTATACCCTTCTTATATAAATAACTATTATTACACTGATTCTCGGATCACACATATTTACGCGGTATTTCGAAAAATGAAAAAGTCAAAACTATCAAAACAATATGTGCAATGTGTTGAATGTAGTATATTTTTGTTGAATAACCTTTCATTTGTTTCTTAGTTGGTTCGGATCGAAATTTTCTGCACCAAATTTTAATTTTATGTGTGTATTATCTATATTTTTCTGATTCAAACGACTCAATAAGTGCGCGCCCTACGTTTATCCTTTATGCCTTTTTGTATATAAACTCGTATCTATATCACTAAATGCACGGAAGACACGAATCGTCTCATTCTCCTAATATTTGGTTGTCGTTAGTATAAATCAACGATGAATTATGTACCCATTCCCACTCTTTACAAACCAATCCTCGCTGTTGCCAAATTGCCACATCTGTGGCTACTTACAGAAGTCTGAAGGGGAGAGGGGTTAACGAGCATCGAAATATTTTTACCTTCCGGAGCGCTCTTAAAATGTTCTCGATAAGATTCATTATATTTTAGCCCACAAGAAGTTCTAATTGCCCTTTCTTGTAGAATGAGAGCAATCCTTATTCTCGCAGATCTGTTCCATATGAAAATTCTATAGGTATCTACTGCGTGAAAATTTGCATAACAATTTGTTGCTTGGTGCGCGTAAACATTTTTTGTTGTTTTGTATTGCAAAGATGATCATATTTAATATTTTACATAGCGCTTCTATAAGAATCTTCCAAGCTAGTCTGTTGTCGATATATTGAAGAAATTTACTATTTTTTCCCTTTCTTCATTGGATTTGACGTTTATTATATGTGTCTTCTATTGGTTTAATTTGAGTTTATTGGCAGTGAACCAAGTCTCTGTTTCCTCTAATGTCGTTTTCTGTACAGTTTTAGTTCTCTCGGGCCTCCGCCTACAAGGATCGATGTGCCATCTGCATATAAGATTGTTTTACCATACATAATGCTCGGTGATCATTTATATAAATAATAAATGCTAGGGTCTTAATCTCAAAATCGATCCTTATGACTCTCAAACATTTACAATGGCTACATCCGAAAATCAATTCTGCCAATACTTCGTAAGCTAACCCTTTCAATCCATATTGGTAAAGTTTCCTCAGAAGACTTTCATGTGAGATGCAGTCGAATGCTTTGCTGAGGTCGCAAGCAACCAATGTAAATTGTACTCCTTCGAGTTTCGCTTCAGTATAGTTTCTACCATATCTAACATTGCTGTCGATCTTCCAATGAAATACAACACCTCTAATTCTATTAAATAAAATCTGTAATTATTTATTATTTCATTAACAAAGCAAAAGCCATTTTTCACGTAACGTATTGCACAGTGAAATTGTTTATTTCGTATATAGGTGAAAGTGAATAGGAAAGAATACTGAAATGATATAAAAACAATGGAATAGTAAAGAAGTGTAAAATCAAAATAAACATTCTCATTCTATTATCGAGGGATTTATACGTTCTTGAAAATATACGAGCAAAAACATAAAAAAACATTAATTAATTCAGATTTTGTCTGAAAACAAACAGACACATTTTAAAAATTAAACTAAAACCCAGTTATTAAACACCAAAGTTCGTTATGGTGCTGCTAAGTGTATATAATGCCTTTGTTTATATTAAACGGGTTTCTATTTGTGAATACTTTTAAATGTATATATACGTGCTGACTTGTCATATGTACAATTGTATTAATCCATGGAAAAAATAAACAAGAAGAGACACATGGGCATATAGCGATACCGGGAATGATAGCAAAACAATAATAAACACCTATTATACAATACAATGACACGGACATGGACAGGAGGAATGTAAAGAATAACTCGTATCAGACAAGAATGCTGCTTTATAAAATTAATTTTGTTAGAGTTTTTGCAATAAAACAGAAAATAACGACAATATTAAGCAACATTTTTGAAGACAAAAAACGTTAATATTAACGTACATATATACCTTCTCGAATTGTCCAAGAGATTCACTAGTATACTTAATGGACATTTAAGACATGGGGTATATATGGATAAATTAAAACAGTTTCAAATGCTAACTAAAATTATTTAAGCTATCTTAACAAAGATAACTTTTTAAAGACAAAATACATGGGCATAGGTATAATCTGTCAATTAATTTCCGTATTGCAAGCGCAACACTTTGGCAACTTTTGGAAATAATGACGGAGTTGATATAAAAGAATATTTGAAGAATAACTACTTTAAATACAAAGAAAAAATATGTAAAATATACACTCAGGGAGAAAATAAAAAATAAAAAATTATAATAAAAAATAAGGTGTGACCACCACACAACTTTCTTATACATATTGCTATAGCTTTGTCTCAAATTAAAAATAATAATCTTATACTAACAGTAATTAATCAAAACAAAGTTAATACAAAGCAGCATAATATATAACAAATGCAGAGATTGCGTTGACATAAAAATAAACTACTTCAATAAATTTATAAATTCAATCCCTATAAACATTTGTATTATTTTTGTGAGTTCTAGCAGTGTTTTCTCCTCTATTTGCCGACAACATTTCTTACTTAAATTAAATGGATAAGGTTATACAAAAAAAAAACTAAATCTCATAAAATATTTGTATTTTATTCAATACTAAATAGC